>JAWNPK010000060.1:12566250-13967500 GCA_035047565.1 Drosophila mulleri | reverse complement strand
ATCTTTCCAATGGCAAAGTTCAGTTCAGAAAACGGGCGAAAACATGCAAGAAAAGTGAGCGAAATGAAAACGTAGCAACGAGAAAGAGATGCCTGCAAAGAAGTGGGAAAAACATTAATTACAAAGCGAAAAAAATGAAAAAAAAATTCGTTAAAAGAAAGTCTCAATGATTAAATTTTTATTACTCTAAATACTATTTATTATCTGTGTGTGTGTGCGTGGCTTATAATACTATTCGAATTATTAAATTCTATGATTTATCTAACAATGAAAATTTATAAATTTATATTTTTATTTTTAATAATATTTACATATATGTTCTCTAATGTTTACGTTTATTTTATTTTAATATAAACAACCAATTGGAAGTTAAAAATCCTATTAGGAAGCTAAAAATGACAAAATTTGATTTAATAAAAATAAAAAAATTTATATTTATATATATTTATTTATTTTTGTAAGCAGATCTCTAGTTATATTAAACTAATACAACATAAATCAAGGCAGTCTGATCTCAATTTAATCTGAAATTAAGTTGTCCCACAGCCTAAGCCTCATCGAATTACTCTATTAATGCACTACACATCCGTATTCATATCATTTCAAACGGTTTATATGTACTATGGATATTTAAACTTGACATTCGTGTGTAGCTAACAGGGAGAGCAGCAATGAGAGAGAGATAGAGAGTGAGAGAGAGAGAGAGAGAGAGCGAGCTGGCTTCATTGTGCCAACAGCTAAATGCAACTGTCAGTGTCCGTACACTTGCCAGTCAACTGTAGGTTCAAACTACTTATAAACTTGTGCATATATACGTATGTATGTAATATATAAATATATATGATTGTCATGCAAGTAGCTGTGTGTGTGTGTGTGTGTGTGTGTGTGTGTGTATTAAAGTAAACAAATCTCTGCACAAATGCATAATTGTAAGTGACACGAATCCTCTGAACATGAAAATCTCGTCAAGAAAGCGACATTTTCGTAGTTATTGACTAACCAATTAGTTCCGCCTAGTGCGAATTATACAATATTGAAAAATATCTAATATGTATATATATATAGAAATATATAAATTATAATTATGTGAGAAAATAATAGATTTATTATGAATTTGTTGGCTTGTATATTTCCAAATATATAAATTAAGCTAAAATAACATTTTTGTATACTATTTATTTATGTGCAAACCAAATTTGATAAACATTAACAATATACATAGTAGCAATATTAAACTTGATTTTCTCTTTTAACATTTATCCAATACTAATATTCTCATTTCTTCAAACATACTTTTAAGATCCAAATAATAGCCCGACTACTCATATTCTAATAGCAGCAATTAGCTGACTTCAATTTGACTATCCAAGTACAGCTATGTCCATTACACACGCACACACACACACACACACATATATATATATGCCCATATATCGGAGCACAGTCAATTCTGAATGGACCCAGTTATGAGGCAATTCCACATCCGCTGAGTGGTATGCAAATAAATTACCATTCACGGATCAGGTGTATTATGAGTTTTCATAACTTTGTTTTTCTTTTTTTTTTTGCATTTTGGTTTGAAAATTTGAAATTTGAAATTACATAAATGTGTAAAAGCCAAGCGAGATTGGCAAATGTACTTCAAATAGTTATGAGCGGATTACTTTCACATAAATTTCAATAACTATAGAGCGACGTCAGATGTGGCACGTAGCAAACAAATAATCTGTCTGTGTATATGTAGATCTGCATATATATATTTGTATATGTATCTCTGATATATCTGTATTGAGAGGAATTTGCTGATTGGAATATAATCGAAAATAAAAAAAAAATTGACAAATTCGAATGGAATTCATGCATAAAAAGAGTAGGCAGACATGCCTGTGTGTGTGTGTGTGTGTGTGTGTACATCTCTTACATCGATTATTTAGTATGTGTATGCAGGCATAACGGTGCTGTAGGTAACCGTGGCTGGGACTACAGCCATGGCTGCAGTTGCCTGCACTCAGTTCCCTGCCACACCCCACAAATCTCCAACTCAAATCGAAAGTCGACAACTCAGTGGAGCACGTTTGTCAAAATTGGCTTTGATGCCAGCGCCAGCACAAACACACACACACACACACACACACACAAAAACATAAACCCAAACAAAAACCCAACCAGATATCGAACGCGCAATATGGGTGTAATTATTATAAACTCAAAATCGAACTAAAATCTCACTGCTGCGGCAATTTACTCTAATTTCCTGTATGGCAAAACACACACATAAGCACAGGGGCACATATATGTACAAAATATTTTATAGCTAGATTAACACACACACACACACATATATATTTAATAGTTATAGAGTAATGCATCCGCTAATGTCTTTGGGACAACAATGCAAAGTAGGAAGTCTGTGAGTGTGAGAGCTAAAGAAGGCCCACAAAAAAAAAAAAAAAAAAAAAAGAAATGGATAGAAAAAATCCGTGTGACATAAATATGTTTTAATTATTTGGGAATGTAAAGAAAAGTAAAAGAGAGAGAGAAGGAAATATAGTTGCTGCTTATATTTATGAATATGAAAGTGTTAGGACTGACTAATTGAGGAATTCCTTTCACAATTTGAGTGCATACCAAAAAGGGCAGCAGATAAAATTCCAGCTCATATTGCTGGAAAGAGTAATTTCTGCAAAATAATTAGCAAATGTATTTGATAAGAAAAGTTCAAATTGCTCTCCTATTATGATTAGTATTATTATTCATGTTTGGCTTGCAATTCATCTTATCCGTGAATTGTCTTTGTTTTACATAACCGTTATAAATTTAGTTCAGACGAAGAGCGAAGGCGAAGGGGCTCAGTGCCAGCGATGTGTAAGCTCCAATGGGTGTGTGGAGCTGCTGTTGCCAGCTAATTAAGTTGATTTGAATTTTTATCTGATTGCCAGTTGGTATAAAGTGAGCAATTGATTGCTTGAAAACTTCTTCATTCGTTGAATTTCAGAGAAAAGTCTGCTGAAAAAATGTTAATAAAAATTGAAAAAATGTGGGAGTATCATTTAAAAATCATTTCACTTTTTATACCCTGAACCCATTGAAAATGGGAAATCAGGGTATAATGGTTTTGTTAAAAGTATGTAACAGGGAGAAGGAGGCGTGGCAGACCCCACAAAGTATATATATTCTTGATCAGGGCGACGAACTGAGTCGATTTAGCCCTGTCCGTCTGTCTGTCCTTCCGTCCGTCCGTATGTATGAACGCGTCGATTTCAGAAAATATAGAAGCTAGAGACTTGAATATCTATGTATATAATAGTCTAAATAGCAGGACTCGACAAAAAACTAGAAAGATAAGACGAATATTTAAACAACAGTTAAAAACAAGTAAGAAAGCTCTAGTCGAGACTGCTCGACTACGAGATACCCTGAACCCTCCGAGCAACAGCCATTTCAATCATTTTTAGTGTCTTTCAGCTTATACAAACACACACACACACGCAAACACATACATAGACACCCATAGGCACGCACGCATTAACAGGCATGGGCTGCAGTGTGGGCTTACTATGGGAACTTAATTGTTTAATAACTTTTTTTCTGGACGTACGTTCTTCATGAAACTTTCAGAATGTGGTTTTATCATTACTATGCGTATATTTGCCAAAGCTCAAGTCTCTAGTATTTGAAATACGCCTTTTACAGAGATGAGGGTAAGGGGGTGGATATAGGGGTGGGGGGTGAATTATAACAAAAATCGAAATTCTATCACGTGCAGTCGAGTCTACATTTAAAATTTGGAGACTTTAGCTCTAAAGGTGTAGGAGATATAATTTTATAACTGGTTTTCGATAAGGTTTTTGATCGATAAAAAAATAACGGGATGAGTTATCGATCTTTTGTGATAAACTCGATATGCGCGCGCTATATACGAGCATTTTAAAAAAAAGTTGAAGTCTCTAGCTTCTATATCTTCAGAAATCGACGCGTTCATACATACGGACAGACGGACAGACGGACAGACGGACATGGCTAAATCGATTCAGTTTGTCGCCCTGATCAAGAATATATATACTTTGTGGGGTCTGCCACGCCTCCTTCTCCCTGTTACATACTTTTAACAAAACCATTATACCCTGATTTCCCATTTTCAATGGGTTCAGGGTATAAAAATATATTAAGTTTAAAATATATATTAGATTAAAATTTCTGCATTTGTTTCGTCTGCAGCTGTATATATAATATTGTATATTGTATTAGTTACATGCTATATATACATACAATTTGTAAATTCACACAGCTGCTAAGTGGCCAGGTTAATGATTGATTGATTGATTGACGACTGTACTTAACAATTTGTCTGAAGCGAAGTGAAGAGGCAATCGAGAAAATTTCTCCTGCTTCCGTGCGAAATTGTGTCGAAAAAGAAAACTTTTAACATGACGGTGCAAAATTTGCCTTGAAAGGCTTTTCACCTATCAAAATGAGTCAAAGGAAACGAATGTGACTGAAAGGCTCAAACCCAAATAGCAGCGTGTCAATTTGAAAGTTAATAAAAAGCGATAAATAAAGAAAATAATGTTCATTACGGAAATATTCCCACATCCAAAGACAAATCTCTCCTCTCTGTAGTGCTTGGTGCCACGCTGCGTATGCGTAATGTGTGGGAGAGCCCTTTAGGCCTCGCGCTGCTGCTGCTGCTTGGTCAATATAGATTAGCTTCAGTTTAGCGTAATGTTTTTTGTGCGATTGTTATGCTCGCTTGCTTATGCGCATATACCAGCAACATATGATATGCACATACGTACGTAGGTACACATGCCGAAAAAAAGGGGAGCAAAAAGTAAAAACAAATTCAAATTCCAATAGCAAACCCGTTGAACCCGTTGCAAACTGAATCTGTATCTGGGCGCAGAGACTGCGATACATTTGCTGTTGTTATTGTTGTTGTTGTATTTACTTTAAGCGCGGAGCTAGCTAGCAAATGTCACGTTCGGTTGTTGTTGTTGTTGTGATTGTTGGGTTTTTGGCAGCGATTGCGACACAATGCATATCTCTGTATGTATGCAACTGTATGAGTATGTATGTATTCGAGTACATCCACATTTAAACTTAGACTGGATGCTGTCATTGCCAAGAATAATTGATTAAAGACTCTTTGATTTCATTTTATTGGAAATTAAAGCGGGCGTCACACTGAAGGCGCAGGATGATGGCAAACGGGTTCCACTTGATAATCCAGCTGACCAATTGCCTTAACTTCGATATTGTACACACACACCTGCAGAATATATGAATATTATATGATATACACATGCTAAGTAAACAACAAACACGTAATTAAATTAACAAAATCTGCAAACGTTTTTGGCCGCGTTGACATAACTGGGTCAAAAACACGCGAATTTGCCAACTCCTTTGCTGAACGCCTATCAACAATTATAATGCGAAATGTCTCCACGCATACATATGGCCATCTGATCTACATACATACATATCTATCTATGTGGAGTACAGTTCAAGTTATACATATTTGAAGTTTTGTATGGCAATTTAATTAGCATTGCTAACCATTTGCGAATTTTTCGCTTTTTCGCAAAAATCAATCGCAATCTCTGCGCGCGCTCCCCTGTCATGGAGCAATACCCTTGTGCCTCAAATCGGGCTAATAAATTGCGTTGAGCTAACCCAGCGCTCGTTGCGAAACAGCTGCCCATAAAAGCGCCAAGCAGCAGCAGCGGCAGCAGCACAAACCGCAACAACCTTGAGAGCTGTCCAAGCAATGATAAACTGCCACCGCTTATGACAATTCATTACATTTATTCATTTGGGTTATGTGATGACGCTAACAGCGCGACACTGGAAGGGCGCCAACCATTTGCTCCAGTTGCAGCAAGTTGCAGCGAGCATATGCTCAGTGCATTGTGCTCTCAACAATTTACCTTGTTTGGCGCTTTGGTACTTTCCCTAGCAGCATGCTGCATTGAACAGGCTCTCTGTATGCTGTGTTCTTAAAGAATTTCCCTAATATGTTATGCAGAGCTTGCAGGAAATTATCGGTACTTTAGTACTTCATTGGGATTTTGTATGGCAACAAGTTGCTTCGAGCATGTAGCCTCACTGGTGGGTGCCCGTGCTATTGAAATTGCTGCTAAAGGAAATTTGACTCTCAATAGCTACTTACCATTGCAACAAGTTGCTTGCATAAATGTTCCTTTGTGTGAGAGGAATTGAGTCGAAATGAAATTTATCAAGTAATTTCCAATGCAACAAGTTGCTTCGCATGTGTTCGATTTCAACAGTATTTTATTACTTTAGTAATATAATTTAGTATTGCTAAGCTAGTATTTTCTAACAGATAGTATTTCAGTTCTTTTATTAGTAATTTGATAAATTTATGCCAAATAGTACGCTAGTACTTTATTATCCAGGTACTTTAATACCAATTAGAGATTTTGTCCTTTTCTAGTATTTAATACTTTTCTGTTTTGACGCTAGAACTAAATCAGCCAATTGATGTACATTTTAACATAATTATATCTTGAACTGTAATTTTTTTTCAATTCTGTCACAGAAAATATACAATATTCGTGCAAATATTTGTAGAGAAATATTTGCAGAAATGAGTTTATATTCAAATTAGTTATAGCATGTACCTTGTCATGCTGTGTTGATTTACCTTGTTTAATTTTAGTACATGCAAGCATGTGCTTGTGTGTACCAAATAGCGCGATGCTTCAGACCAAATTTGGCCAATATAATCGGTACCTGTGCCTATACCCTGTACCTGTACCTAAGTGGGCATAAAAAGTATATGTTCATTTAAGTGACAGCTGCATGTGTCAAGCTGCACTTAATTCTTGACTACATAAATAATTTGGGTCAAATATAATGCAGCAGCGGGCAGCGAGCAAATCAAAATAGCCCGCAAAACACGACACGAAACTAGTTAACGTGTAGCCAAAGTTGTATATATGTATGTATATAAACCTGTACATAAATGTTGCTGATTGTTGTTGTTGTTGTTGTTGCGAGTAGAGTTGTCCACACTCCAACTCACACACACACACACATAGACACTAGACTCGCAAGTATGTAAGCAAAATGGAACAGTAAACTTGTTGGAGCAAAGAGCTGCAACAACAACAACAACGACGACAACAGCAGCAGCAGCAACAACAACCAAATAATGTTTGTGTTAACCAAAACTTTGTTGCAAATAAAGTCAACCGCAAGCCGCTAAGCCACAGCTAGAGCAACAGCAAAAGCAACAGCTTCAGCTTCAGCTTCAGCTTTAGCTTTAGTTTGAAGTTTTCGATTCAGATTTGAGCAAATTCAACAATTGCGGCCACAGTGTGGCAAATTCTCGTCAAGCAAAGCTGAAATACATATAATTTATGGAAATTAATAATTAAAGAGAAAAAAACAACGAAAAATAAATGTTGATGGCTATGCTCTGCATAAATTTTAAATAAATTTTATAAAAATAAAATAAATATAAAAATATATATATATTTCAATATGCTCACGATGATTTGGCACAGAAATTATAAAAAAACACGTTTTCATTTCATTTGTTAAAATTCGGCAAAAATATAAACAAATTAAATAAGACAGTGAATAATAATGAAATTTCATTTGTTAGAATTTGCAAAACATATTAATATGCTAAACCAAGTAGGGAATAAATGCATTTATTTTTATTGACAAAAATAATAATAATAAATAGAGCTTGGAATATATAAAAATATTTAAATATTTATTAAAAATATGATTAGCAATTTGAATGTATTTTAAACAAATAAATAATTCATTGTAAAATATTATCACATATGAACCTATTAAATATTTATTTGAACAAACTTTGAGTTTTTTGTACAAATACATATACATATATACAAATATTTAACTTAATTATAATATGTTAGTTAATTAAATATATCAAGTATATATACATATACATATATATTATTAATATGTATATAAGCAAAATTCTATATGCTAAATATATATACATATATATTATACATAGGCAACTTTCCTAGTGTGTTTGCTTGCTTTTTCCCTCTCTCTCTTTCTCACTGTCACTCTACCTGTCCCTCTTGGAACAATGCAGCTCGCTTTGAACGTGGCTAAAAGCAGCTCCATTATCTAAGCACTTAAGGAGGCCACACAAAAGAACCACAACACGCATTTGATTTGATTTTCTTTTTGGTTTTACTTTTTCACAATCGCTGCAAGTTAAATGAGCTCACATTACGTTACTTCAAATGTGTGTATATACTATATGGTGTGTGTTGGAAATTCCCTTGTAAGTCTGGCCCGAATGCTGAATAAAAAGTCTTTTCTATCAACTAAGACTCTTGCAATAAAATCAGCTTATTCAGCTAAAAGACTTTCACTCAAGCAAAAATCAGTTTTATGATGAGCAAGAGACATTGTTGGATTAGGCAAAATAAGGGGTATTATGTGAAGGTGTTGTTAAAAGAAAACATAAAGGATTACAAAAATTAAGCTCAGCTTAAAAAAAAAAACACATAAATAAATACAAAACATGCATATACATACATACAGACATATGTATATACATACATATATGTATATATGGAAAGTTTTAGGGGTTATTTTGTGTGATTTATCTCAAAATAAATTAAATAACAAAAATTGTGGTATAATTTTAATTAAAATTGTTTCAAAAGCATATTTTGCATAAATAGTAAATAAATTAAATTTTCTATTTGCTATTTTAGTGCAGATAAACAAAAGACTTGTTTAAGCAACAAACTTGAATGAATAAAGAATTTATGTATTTCATTTAATTAGCTGTTGATTTTCTTCGATTTAAATTTAAAAGCAAATTTTTCAAAACTTTATCAGTTTTCTGCAGCATTAATATATGGCCCGCAATAGCTAGTCGAGGCTGACGCCTACGACCCACTGCAGAGCGACAACAACAACAACAACAACAACAACAACAACAACAACAGCGTGACCAGGAAGTTGCTGCCATTTGGCGAATGTGGAATTCGGCTATTGTGCTGAAAGTATAAAAGAAAACCTATGACAGCCAAAAATACCCTTACAATGGCCAACTTACAATAAGACCGAGAGATAGTTGATCGTCGGGTTGTCGATTTTGAAAGTTATCTCTGGGCCACGTTAACGCTGCCCGAATGCGCTTAGACATGAACATGAGCATTCGGCATTCGGTTTATTTTCTCAGCTGAATAGTTGACTGAGATATAAAAGGATATTGTCCTAAGTCGAAGGGTTTCTAATATATAATATTTGATAAATGCGGGAAATTAAAGAAAAGCTTCTTGATAAATCTATTGATATCGTTTATGTAATAGATATGAATTGATATCTAACAGCATTATGCATAGAAAACATGGAGAATGAATTATCATCTGTATAAGAAACTACATCATAATCTACATTATTATTATTATTATTATTATTATTATTATTCATCTCTTGAGCTAAACTCAATTTGTTTACCTTTCAAGAAGTTCTTTAGAGTATTCGCATTCATACACTTAGCACACAGCTGCGCTCACATTACAGACAATGGCATTACAAATGTTTCTCACAATTTACTTACATACATACATACATACATATATACACATTTTTCTCTATAAAGTCACATGACTGACAAACAAATAAAAACAGGGTCACGAAAAATTCAAATTTGAAAAAATGAATTCATGTCTGGGTCTGTGACAATTGCGCAGTTAAACCAATTAAAAAAAAAAAAATAGAAAGAAAATAAAAAGAATGTTAACACATCCACGGCAAATTGTGGGAGAACAACAAAAAGAAGCAGAGACTATTTATTTCCGCTCTCCGCAAAGCAGACAAAAAGGGGAAGTCCAAATTATTATGATCTGATTTAATTTCAATTTTATTATATATTCCAAAAACTAGTGTATAATCTAAGTCAAAAGTTATGAGAAGTCAAAAGATTCCTGGTATAAAATATATATTTAATGTAATTATTATTTTGATGATATATGTCGAATAGCTTTTCGAATATTTCGATTGTCTATTAGAGATTGTATTAAAATTTGCTGAAATTAACTTTAAATCATGCCTGTGGTCTAACCAGATTTTTGTGCTGTGGCTAAGACGCACACATTCGCAATGGCTAAAAAGGCAAAGCCGAACGCCGAAAGCCGAAAGTTGAAACAGAGTTCCTAATGAAGGTGCTACGTATAAAATTTAATTTAAAATTTATTTATTATATTGCTAATTGTTGAAGCTAATTTATGCGCTGTTCTAAGATCGCTAACTTTTATTTTTGTTCTCTCTCTGTCTCTCACTTCTTGCGAAAATACAACAAATTTTGAAAGGTCAGCTTATGCATAATTTGTTGTTGTTTATTTTTGTATTTTGGCAAATTGCTGAACATAAAATTTACGGGAGTGCCCGACATTTCATACATCATGTACACACACACATACACACACAGATATAGATGTTTGTATATATGTATATACAAGTATTTATGAATTTATAATTAAAGCAGCGTCCATAATCAAGTAAGTAACGCGAAAGCGCATTGAAAATATTGAAAACAGACAAGAAGACAAGCGAAATATCCACCAGAGATAACCTTGAAAAACAATCTAATTTAGATATTAATATTGCACATATGTACATACATATGCACGCTCACATGCCCACACATTCACACACACACACACACACACACATATATGTATATTTAAGCATAACTTGCAATAATTTGAAATATTTGCAAGATCTTAAATACATACTTGATTTACAGTCTGCATAAACACACACACACACACACACACACGCACACAGTCTTGTTATTTACTGTCAAAAATTGGTCTCTAATAAGTGTAACGATCGAGCTGATCAACATTCCATTCGACTGCAAATCGGACATCAAATGCTGGCAAGCGGGCCCGATCATTTGATACCCTGTAGCAGTTGCATTGGCTCGAATCTTTACTTATTTAATCTGATGAAGACTTTTAGTTATATATGGCATAGCAAACATCGTTAAACACCTAGCGTACATCATGATCCAATTATGATAACATTTATGTAGTATCAGTAATTAGTAGAGTTTGTATATCAAATATTGTATATAATATATGTATATGGTGTATATCGTATATTGTATATCTCATATCGTACATATTCTCTATGGCTCTTTCTTCAACTCTCTCTCTATCTCTCTCTATCTCTCTCTCTTCGCAATAGCATATGCCCTTTGCTTATCAGTTTCTGTTTACAGGATATTTTACTAAGTAACTGTTAAATGCAAATTCGCTCACCGATCGGGTTTTCGACTACATATTTTTAATTCGTTTGCATTCACGCACATGCATGTATAGAGATATCGAGATTTTGTACATATTGAGACAGGTGGGCACGCATCTCAGGTCTTGTTTGTGGGTTTTTCGAATACTTTTTCGTAATATTGCTTCATTTGTTGAGAGTGAAAAAATACAGTCGTAATGGCATTTTTTCTCTTCTTGAAGCGCTTAGCAACAAACTCAAAACAAAAGATCTAAATCTTCTGTTGTTGTACTGCTTGCTGAATTGTGTGGAACATGCTCTCAGGGTTTGATCTGAATTTTATTAAGATTGTCAGGCCGCTTGAAGATCTGGAGCAAATGATATAGCCGTTGCAAGTCGAGTTCTTTATTTTTTATTACGTTGTATACTTTTTTTTATTATTTATTTAGCAATGTCGACATTTCACAACTGATTTAATGCAACTTTGAGCGTGAGGGAAAGAAGGAGTGAGAGAGAGAGGGAAAAAGAACGAGAGAAAGCGAGAGTAAAGATGGATACCGTTATGCAGGGAGATATAAAAAGGGAAGGACAGAGAGGGAACTAAAGAGAACGAATGGGACAGAATAATGCCGAGGGAGAGAGAACACGAGAGTGAGAGAGAAAAGAGAGAGAGAGAGAGAGGCAGACAGAGATCTAAAGATACATTCAAAAATAAATGCAGCATTAAAGAGAGAAAGAAACAAAAAATGTTATATGAATTGCTTGCAAGATATAATCTCAACCCCTCTCCGGTTTCCTCTAAATAATCACATTGTCGAACATTGTCGAGCTAAATGAACTTCTCTTTTACTTCTGATCAATAATCGACAGATACATATATTATATTTAATGGCATCGGATTTAGTTACCTTGAACAAGGCTATTAAGCGACACTGTTAATTAATCCAAATTGGTATTTAGTTCTAATTAGTTTCTGCCAAGCGCAACTGAATTCCAGAATCTCGAAATATACAGTCCCATTGTAAGACGTGATAGACATTTCGCTGAAACCGGTCCAAGAGCGCTCTATAGGCCTAGTGAATGGGATATAATGCGTCTAGACATCTGCTAGCTGCAGCTCAGTGCAACGAGCTCACACTCACCACACACACAATGTGTGCGTGTGTGTGTGTGTGTGGGTTTGTTTGTGTCTAAGAAAGATTTGAGCTTGGGCAATCAGGCTGCGTGCGAACCTGTTGCGAATCGCAGCCTGCAATTAAAATGGCAACAGAAACCGCAGCGAACGAAAGTGCTTCTGGCGCTGCTGGTGGCAACTGGGCCAGCGCAGCTGCCAGCAGGCTGGCCAAGTTAGCAAGCTACCAGCCAATGAGTCGTGTTGCCAGATCGTCAGTTTGTCAGCTTGACTAGAGGTTGCCAGCCAGTAAGCGATGCTATTGCTATTCCCGTTATTAGCGAGACTCACTCATACACACACACGCGTGTGTGTGTTAACCTAAATTGATTTGTGTGTGAATGCTGGATCTGCTGGCTAGGTAAGGCAGCCAGACACACATATAACCAGGCCAATTGGAGCACTCGCTAAACTGGATCAATTCACCAATTCGCGAGCCGCAATAAATACGGGTACTTCCTGTTGGCGCTCTCGATCGCCGAATTGGCTTTTGATGTATTCATGTTTAGTTTTTTTCCTTTCTTCCCCTCATTTTCTTCTCTATCTCTATCTCTTCGCATTGCAAAACATCAGCCCAGACAAGTATGAGTTTTGTGTTTTTAGTTTTTCTCTCACAAATCAAGTGTCAATTAAAAGATATATCTAGTAGACGATCGTAGAGCCGCACGTCCACACATTTGAGCCGTTTTTCTCTGAGCTTGTGGTCAGAACGGTAAGTACGTGTGAGTACGCCATGGCATTTGGGTCAAAATATTGGTCTTGGTTTTCAACTCGTTTGCGCAAAACTATTTCAATGGATTTCGCAAGCGCGCTTAACGACGATTGCCGTGTGTTAAATCGCGACAAATTTGCCATTTTCCGCAGCGACGGGGCCAAAGCTCACAAAGCCCCATAGTCACATCCATTCATTATGTCGGCATTATGAATTATGAATTATGATTAGCATTGCTGGAACTCAAGCTTCGTGCTATAAATTATAATATCAAGTATACGCATGGATGTACAAATAAATATTTAATTTCGTCCGAAAAAAAAAAAATAATAATAACACTATATTATATATAAATGTAGTTCTTATACTTAAAAAAATATATATATATAGGGCCACTTACATTTTCTTATGATTGCTCATTGAATTCCTTGTTCGATAAGTATATGAATTAATTAATTAATCGTATTCATAATTAAGATTGTAATATGTATGAAAATTAGGTTTGATTTGATTCTGGTTTAGAATAGACCGCCAATCGTTAGCAGCTCAATGCCATATCATTCTGAGAGATTGCATTCCTACAAACCTGAACATAAGTTCAGTACCTCTTAATTGGACATGGCACTAAGATAGTTATTAGCCAGACAGGCAGCCCGGCCAGTTGTTGGCCGGCTTTTAATTGTGACGGCTTTCAGGGTGCAATAAGCGATCCAAATCAACCAATATGGCTAAGCATTTTCATTGATTGGCGACACGTAATGCAAATGACGAAAACACTTGCCAAATATGCGACTTTGATTGGTTTTGGAATTGGATTTGTAGTGAATTGAGTTGCTCTTGTCGACCCCCTCTTTATCCTTTAGCGAAATTTCACTTTCGGTAAAACTACTTGCAGTGCTGCACTAATAATATA
Organism: Drosophila mulleri; assembly: GCA_035047565.1. Lineage (NCBI taxonomy): Eukaryota > Metazoa > Arthropoda > Insecta > Diptera > Drosophilidae > Drosophila > Drosophila mulleri. The sequence goes on along the minus strand of JAWNPK010000060.1, from coordinate 13,953,439 downwards.
TATTTTTAAATTACTGCGAATTACAAGAGTTTCCACGCATTCGGCGCTTGTGTATGCAATTTTCCCATCAAATAATTACAGCAAAGCAGGCGAAGCAAAATTAAAAATAACAAAAAATTGTCTGGCTTTTCATCTGTGCTGTAGGCACAACAAAAAAGAAAATAATTATACAATAGAAAAGAAAAAAAAAGAGTAACAAAACAAAGTTCAATAGTTTCCGTAAGACTTTGTAAATTGGGAAACATCACGCTCGTTGCGATTCATGGAAATTTCGTAGAGTTTTCCAGGGCCAAAATAATTTGAAGCCTAAATCAAAATTTAATTGTATTAATTTATTCAGAAATGAACCATAATTAAAATGCTTACATTATTATTTAAATTTAAATTTTGAGGTATTTTCGATTTGTAATTAAAAAATAACATTAAAGCTAGGTTAATGTAACTAAGTGTGGTATTTACATTAGTATTTAGGTATTTCTTTGATTTGTAGTAAACACAGAAAAGTGCCATAAATGCCAGGTTAATGTAACTAGAAAAATCAACAAGATAGCGTGTGAGCGAGATAGATATAGAGTAAGAGAGCGACAGATTGGAGTGAAAGGTAAATGTACCTACATTTAAGTCGAGTTTAGGATTGTGTTTTTGAGGAGCTAGGGGATCATTTAGCAAAAATGTAAAAAGAAATCACACACTTTCTTGACCAAATCTTATAATTTTGAAGACCAAAAGACACAAAAGATCGTTCATTTCCCTTTCACTTCATGTTCCCTTTCATGTTATACATTCATATTTATTATTATTATTTTTTTTAACGCTGGTAAGTGTTTGTACCCTACAATTTGAATTTGAAGTCGGCATATGGAGTCTGGTAAGGTTGATGTTTGATGTTTCTGTGTACGCAGCACAATCATATAAATAGGAACATGTACAGACAGTTAACACACGCCAGGCCAATTAAATACAGAAATAAAAGCCTAATTCGGCCAAGAGTGGAAAAAGCATCGAAGAATTGTGAAATCTGCTAAGGCAGGCTCAGCGCGATGCGATGCGATGCGATGTGATGGCAAGGCAAGAGTAGTAACTGTAACAGCAGCGGCCACAGCAAACAATCCAACCAACAAAATCAACATGAAAATGAAATTAAATGCTCATAAAAAAAGCCAAACGCAATGAGACCGTAACAATTTTCCCCTTCATCCAACCTACCACTGCTTCAGTCGCTGCCGCCGTTGCCGCCACCGCAAACTGTTGCTGCTGCTGCTGCGTCTGCGGCTTCTGTTGCCGCTCTGCTGCCTCATCTCTGTCTTCTTCGCTGTCTTCGCGCCTTCGATTCTGATTGGCGAGCGCAGGAAGTCAAACAGAAGACGAGAATTTAAGCTTGAGAAGTTGAGTGTGACCAGAGCTGTGTGCGCTCGTGCGGCACAAAATAGACTAAGCAAAGTGTAACTATTCAATTGAAGCGTTTAATTTGAATTTAACCCCAACCCCAATAAAAAATTTTAACAAATAAGAGAAAGATGCAAGTGGAAGAACCGTGAACGTCGTAAATTCAAACACGTTTACTTGTAATGTCAATGCAAGCTATTTTGGCTCTGGATGCTTAAAGTGTGTTTTGTGTTTTTGACATTTTCACGTAGCTGTAATTAACTGCAACATCTAGTTTGCTAGTTTGTTGCATGCTACGAACATTGACTGTTGCATGGTCGTTGAATGTTGTGTGGCAGCATTTTCAGCTTACCCCCTTCCCGCTCTCACTCTATCACTCTTTCTCACTCGCTCTCTTCGGGACTAATTGCCATGCGTTGGTATCGCCATTGTGTTTAATTTATTACATTTTCTTTTTTAGTATTTTTCTTTTTAATATATTTTTTTTTGGCGCAATTTTGTGCACGTGAATGGAACACCGGCCACCGGCACGGTACACTGCAATTGCCAATCGCATATGATACAGCAACACCAACAGCAACAACAGTAACTTAAAACAATGAGTTGCAATTTGTGTGCATGCTTGTGTGTGTGTGTTTATGTGTGCCTTCACGATGCGGAAGACAAATGGCCATATTCCAGAAGGTATTTGGTCACCAAGTGAAAGGTATATATTTATACAATATATACATACAGCTTGTTAGTTAGGCAAGCTGTGGCAAATTTATTGTCTACCTTGTGGTTAACGCCAAAAGACATCTTCATTAATGATATGTGTTTATGGCCCTGAACTTGAACGCATCAACACATTGTTAACAAATGCCGCGCGCAGATGATTAATAAACTAAACAAGCCTACGCGGCCATAAACACAGCCAAGATATTTACATGCATACATACACAGCATTCATTATACACTCGTATATGATTTGACAAGTTCGATGCACGCGACGCGCTAGCAACAGAGTGCAAGAGGGACAGAGCGAGAGAGCGAGTGAGAAAGAGAGAGAGGGAGAGCTGGTAAGCTTAGCTCAACAATTCACGCCAATTAATGGGCCGAAGTAATCCCCGCTCATCGTTAAGTCAAGCGACAGCCGTGACCACTCGAAACACTGTTGGACGCATAACTGTAATCTGGCTGCGAGAAAATCCCATTCATAGCAAAACAAGCAAGTGAATCAATGAATGAAATCTGTGTATGGTCGACGTAGGCATATTTACATATGTCTGTGTGTGTGCATATGTGTGTATTTCTTTATATGCATATGTATTCAAATTGATCGTACGTCATCATAGTTAATAAGCAACTAATTTATGGGGCCTGCCGTTTCTAATAGAGCAGACACTGTGTCCCATATATACACATACATACATTTACATTTATATATATGTATATATATGTATATTTAACACTACATTACTCATCCGCATTTACATCATGATTCGTAAGCTTGTGTTAAAGTTAAATGCTACAGGTTTATACAAAAAAGTTTGTTGCTTAAGTCTTTCTTTTCTATGCCCATAGAAAAACGCATAATAGAAAAGTCTATTGCGAACAGTTACGTATGTAAGTCTATTATTCTCAAGTCGAAACTTTTACGTCTATTTGTTCAACCTTTACCATTACCAAAGTGTTTCACCTGTCGAAATTTAACATTGGTTATTGTAAAATCATTTCGTAAACTCAACTATGAAAGTCATTTTTTAGTTAATGTAAAGTATTTCTTAAGGTAATTTTGCAATCGGAATTGAAATATTCAAATTAAAGTTTTTGTTTTAATTATTCATATATATATTTTTAGCTATTGACAGTTAAAATAATAAATAATAGAAAATTGAATGCAGGTTTGGCTATTTAAAGGGTAAAATATATAAAATTTATTGTCCCTGGGAGAAAACCAGTTTTATGTTAAGCCTATTGAAATATGAGATATACTTACAGAGCTAGAGACCTTTGGCTGCATAGGATTTCCTTTATAGCCAATGCTAAAAGCCTCTGGATAATCTACATCAAGATAATACAATAAAAATGCATTCAAGTCACTTAAAGTTCTGAATGACAGCTCGGGCTTATTTTTTGTTCATTCAATCGGTTCAATGACAATAAAGAAAGAAAATGACTTTACCTATTGAAATATCATGGTCTTTAATTGCATAATAACAGCTATACAGCTCAGCTGTGTGTGTGTGCAATGAAAGAATTGCAGCTTGAAATGCACATTTTACCTGACTCTGCATGTCACCCTAGCGGTGTTGGAATCTACATTCGGGCATTCAGTGTCATAAGCCTACACATTCCCAAACATAAACTTAGCCCAACCACACCCATTTTGATTCGGTTTGAGCCATGTGAGTGAGTGTGCGTGGCATCGAGGTCAATTCATTTCGAATCTACTTCAAATATTTTGGGCAAACAAAATCCTCCAGTCTATGATGAAAAGCACAAAAATCTGCTCTGCTGCTTGTCTGTCAAACGAAGCGGACGGAAGGTCGTGGCTTTCAATTACCCTACTTATTCATTTATAAAAGCAAAAAGCACAGAAATCAGACATCAGACATCAGCCACAATGAGAGGCGACGCAATGCGGCGTTGCCTGCCCTTCTAATCGCAATGGCAAGCGCGCAGTTTTCAATTCAGTTTATTTGCATGAGTTGGAGCCGAATGAGCCGAATGAACCGAATGAGAGGCAGTTTCCTGATTACGACTCTATTTTGTAATAACTGTTCCAAAAACTGGTTAAAGCGCCCGAATCCATTCAAATTATGGTGGGTTAGCTGGGTGTATGGCTTATGTGGAAATGTAACTAACAGGGGAAATGGTGCTTGCGGGGAGTCCATAATGTAATGTGTCTAAAGAGATTGGAGTTGATATAGTTTGGCCTTTTCTGCTCTAGCTATCTCTCTCTGTCCTGTATATATAAAATGGAGTTGATCTAGTCTCGTTAGTCTGTACTTCTCTTTCGCTATCTTTCTATATATCTATCTCTCTCTTTCTATATATGGATTGGAGCTTATATTGTTTAATCTATACCCATGTCAATCCTTCTCTCAATATTCCATTATAGGATATACGAGTATAGGGTCTCTTCAATTCCAGCAATTCCTAGATATGACACAAATACATTCTTCAAACAAATAAATATAGAATAATTTATGACATTAACAAATAGGAGAAGCCGCAATACCACAGTACCCAAAGCTATGTCAAATATTTAGGTTTATAGTTAAAGTAACTATGATTATTATTGTAATTATAATAAAGTCAAAAATAAGATAATAAAAATTGTAACAAAATTTCATAATTGGTCTCTGACATCAGTGGAAAGTTAAGTAGCCGTAATTCCAAATTGAACAATGACACAACACTTACCATAACAAAGGCAACATCAGCAACATCAGCGACAGCGACAGCGGCGACATAGGCAAACCACATCAAAGAAATGTATAAAGAAATAAAATCGCACATGTTTCATAACGCCGACTAGTAGCTTTACGACTGCAAAGGTTTTGTAAGTTCAGTCCACCAACCTGAACAGACAATCGACTTCAAGTACAGCCAGAGTCTCTCTCTCTCCCACGATCACGAGCCTGGTTGAGGCCTAACAATGGCCAAGCCGCGAAATTCTACAAACATTTTTTGAACTATGTACATTAAATTGACATTATCTGGGCCCACTAGACCCCACAGTCTGGCTGGCGTGCAGCCAAATGCACATTAGAATTAGGCGGCTAGTAAAAGTGAATGGGTCCAATTGGAATTTACAATAGAATTAAGGAACATTTAGTCGGGCTTTATCGTAAGCCTTGGCTCACGCTTATTGGCAACGTGACCGAACAACATTTGTAGAAACTCGAGCATTTGGCAAATGGTATGAGGTGGGCGTGTTTGGTTTTTAAGGGCGTTACAAATGAATCATGCAGCCATAAAATTTTGGAGTGCTACAAGGTTTTTCGACGGAGGCGAAGTGAAAGTTCGCCTAGGCTGTAAGAAAAAGGGGCGCCAGGGCGCCAGGGTGCCAAAACATCGCTTGACCTTGCTGTCAAAGAGACAATAATACTAACAGTAAAAGTAATGATAATAATAATAATAGTAATTGTAATAGCTCCAGTTGAAACAAAAACAACAAAAACAAAGTGAAGCGAAAACCAGTTAATAAGCAGCAACATCGACTAGGGGCCATTGCGCAATACCCTAGCATTACGAGCACACACAATTAAATTACAACCGCAACCTGCCCAGCCGCCAATTGGCTGGAACGCGAGCGCATTTCACATGGCAACCAAGTCAAGTCGCGCCAAGTGACCATAACCTCAACTACTACTACTTTGGGCATATTTTTGGCGCAATGCGCGAAAGTCAAATCCAATTCGCATTACACTTTAATAACGAGATTTGCCATCTGCGCGCTCCTGATCTATCAAACAAACTAAGCCTAATGAATACTTAACCCCTGGACGAGATAATTTCAAATAGTGAAGAGAAAAAGAGTAATAAAACAGAAACAAAGTGGGATTGACTATCAGATTAACTTTCACTTTGGCAGTTTACAAATCTATTAAGATTTATGGGCGTACCAAAAGCTTGTATGTGTATGTATGTATGTATATTGAGGTCCGGCTCGAATAACGCCTTTTGTATTGTACGCCTGCCTGCCGCAGTTCCGTTCACAAAAAATCACAAAAAATGAAAAGTATTTAAAAGTAAGGCACTGAGCCATTGGAGCAGCTCAGCCAGGGGCAGGCCAGCGCATTGAGATACGCTCTCCCAACATTCTCCATTGCTGCATATGAAGATGAAAATGAAATGTGACTTTTAACTCAATTCAAAAGTAAAAGAGTAATGAGACAGCGGCTAACAAAATAAATTATCGTGTTTATCTAATCACTTTAGAGCGCAAAAAGCTTATTAAAAATTGCAGTATTTGCATTTGAAATGACAATATTTGCTTTAAATCTTCAATTATTTTAATTCGTATTTTTGCTTATTTTTATTTTTAATTGCTCTGTCCACACTTGAAATACTAAATGCAATTTTTGTGTCAATCACAACTACAGTCAATTTGCTTGCATGTCTCTTTTAAACAGATCCCGTTAGATTCGTACACGCTCTCTCTCTGTCTCTTGTCAACGAAATTGCAAGTTTCTCTTGCATTTACGAATATACACACACATGGCCAGTCTTGTGCATGCACGCACTAATACATTGACATATGTACATATGTATATCGTATTCTAAGGCTCATTTTGAGTCTAAGAAAAAGAGTCAATCTGGAATCTGGCTGCTCTCTTGCTATTTCCCATAAGTTGCCTTCCAGTTTCAAAGCACTTCCATAGTTGTTGGCTAGCATAGATTTTGCTGTCATTTTGTGTAATTGCGCGAAGTCGGTGTTGAGCTAATTAATTTATTGCTCCATTGCCTGAGCGCACACGCTGTTTTAGTGTCGCTAATTATCCAACAGTTGAGTTTTCGGTCTCATTGTGAAAGTGAAGCAAAATCAGTTCCAGATACCAGCCAGCCAGCCGCAATGGCGCGAGTGACTAAATCTGATTGCCAACGCGTGCATTCGCGCAAGCATACTCATGTATGTATGCATACATGTGTGCACCGACACACACACACAGACCCATGCAAAAACATATGTGCAAATGCTGTCAGCTTGTTTCTATAACCGTTTCTGCACGGCGCTGCGCTATTTTGTTGCCCACCTGATGACAACTAGCAGCGCTAGAGCAGCCAGCTGCAATAGCAATAGCAAAACGTTAATCAATTTCAGGCAGTTTGCCAGTATAATACAAATGCATAAATAGAGTTCGTTAATGCCACCAACAACAATATGGCGACGAGCGGGCACTTGGCTCTGCTTTTGATCATTATGCCCTTACACACATGCAAACATACATATGTATGTATGCATAAATGCATATAGGCATATAAACATATGCTTGCATGTTTGTTTGTAGATGTTTTTTTGTTTTTCATTTCGCTTTTTTGCAAATGCTTTAGCACCACTCTCCCAGCTGCAAAGTGAAATGTTATGGAAGCAAACATATTAACATATTTATGGACTTACTAACCTCAGCAAATACTCGTAAATTTCAAGTTGTGGTCTCGTGGAGAGCTAGTCGAAAAATGAAATACAGTTAGCAAGCTGGAAAATGCACATAACTGTTATACAGCGCAGAGCTATTGCCACGGGCCAGAGCCTACGAGAAGACAGGTGAAGTGTATTAATCACGTGTAATTAAAAACTTAAAAGATAAAGAAAAGGAAAAGTTATCAGCAATGTGTGAAACAGTTTACTTAATTACATTTAACCATAGGTCTGAGAGCTCTTGCATAAAAGTTCGATTTTCAACCAACCCTATTTATGCATTTATGTAGCCTAACTTTAGATGACGATTATGTTTGTATAACTATAAGGTTTAACGGTAGTCTATACAACCTACAATGCCACCTACAAGGTGTCACTGTACCAATCGCCCACGTTCAGATTACTTTCCCTTTTTTTATGCCCAGCTGAGATTAAGAAATATTCAAGAACCAAAGCTACTGTGAATCGAATAAAATTATAACCGTTCTATGTATGTATGTCTGTGTGTTTTTAACTAGCCTGATAGAGCAGCTGTTAAAGGTAATTTTCATGGTGGTAATTTACATAATCATAAAATGAACGATTACCTGGGTGTTGCCAACAACAAACGTAGCTCCATTCAAGGTTGCCTAGCGACGCTGCAACAGATTTGAAACCAAATCCGAATTCCATACAATACAAAAGAATCCAATTCGATTGACCCATAACAGGAAAAAAACCACACAGCCTTCGGTATATCAAAGAAAAACTGTAATACTTACACCTGCAGCTATTATAGCCACATATAATCGAGTATGCTTTTTGCTCAGTTCAGTTAAAAGTAAATTACAAATAAAAGATCAGCAACTCGACATGAATTAATTATTCGAGCAATACATATACATATCTATGTATTGGCTAATGAATAATCATAATCCGGGTTCGAGTTACGGAGCAAAGTATGAATGAATGAATGCTGTATTACTATACATTTTAGCCGAGGGTTATAAAAGGTATTCAATAAAAAAGGTTAGGTTGATTGTTAGGTATATACAAAATAATAATATATTGTAATGATAATGGCAATGACAATGATCATGAGCAAAATTAATAAAATCAAAATATATAATATATATTTTTTATAATATGACTGTATATTTGGTATTATTAATATTTTCATTTTTAATATAATAAGAGGATTTTTCATTGGTATTATTAATTTTAATCATTATTACTCAGCAATACAAATTTACCTTTGATAGTAATAATAGTAACATAATTAATAAAAAATGTATGATAATATATAACAATAGGTTGTTAGTATAAATAATTGCCATAAATAATATTGTTAACAAAAAAGATCAACAATAGTTAAAAATAGTTTTAATAATAGCAATAAAAATAACTACTATTAATAGATGCAAAAAAAAAAAAAAAGCGTAGCTACACAGCTTTTAGTTGTGTGTAAATAATGTCTGTATATGTTTGCCGACTTTATGTAGGCCATACAATAATTGTTTACACACACCCACGTTGGCTGGTTACATATAGACATTTTGCCACATTTGGCCAATGCCAAGCGACTGGGGCTTCGAGTTCTTGCCACAAGTGGTTTTCGGGGCCGGAAAAGTCATTAAGAGCATAAAGTTTGGAAGGCGAGGTGACCTTGCATTTATAAAAATTTCACACCATTTCGGCACCAAAGTTCTATGCTAATGCTAATTCACAGCTCTGGCGAATTCTTTTTTCAATACAAATTTAGCAATAATTTAGCTTCCATTCTCTTCTCTTGATATCCAATTGGGAGCTTACAAATCTCAGTCCAATTATTGCGGTTTCTTTTATGAGACCGAAACAAATGTCGCCAGGCCATAAAAGTCGAAGATATTTTGTATGAGAAAATTGAATGTAGATTGAAAATTCCATAATGCAGAAAGGCCAGTTTTCTAACCAAGCACACTTCCAGCTGCATATGACTTCATATATACTATAGAGTCTATTTATATAATCACGAAAAGAACAATAAACTCATGTCTCCAAATGGCCAGAGACAATCAGAAATCAGCGAGTTGACAACTGCAAATGGTCAACTTTAGCGAAAATCGTGGGACAAATTGAAAGCAATTTATCTCTTGAAATGGATCAATGCCTCTAAATTGTAGCTTTTGTTTAGCTAAATGAATAAATGCATAAACACATATTCGGGCACACATACTTAAAATACATTTATTTCCAATGCTCTGCTGTGAGTGAGTAAAGCATGCTGAGATTTTAGATGCTAACTTAGGATATTATAATGCTTATTGACCTTGTATACCATATTATTGCTATCAATTGTAATGATTATGTATACAGACTGTGCTCAAATGTTCGTTTCTATGCTCGTTCGTGATGTGAAAAGAGTATATTGGCTTTTATACAATTTCCTTGCTCTTAAGCCATCAACGAGCACCGTGCAGTCGGTTGCACCCCATTGCATTGAACTTCCTATTGATTGCTTGGGAAAGTATGAAATTGTCTGAGAGGCATATGGGAATTCTCTGAGTAATTACTCTCTAGCAATTGATTTATGACTGAAAATGCAGTTCACGTACAAAGTTATTCGCATTCGCATTCGTATTTGCATTCTGAATAGAGTTTGTAAATAAAGTTCGTGACCTCAATCATTTGTTTCACTTGAAGTGTAAATTGCATTTATACGATATTGAACGTGTCTCTACGAGAGTGTCGATTTTTATGGGTGTGTGCAGCTCTATTTTGTTAAAGAACTGCAAACAAAAGCCTATGGAATTGCAAGTTTTCAAGCATACAAAGTAAAGTTGCATAAAAATTTCTCCTCTTTGGCAAGAAACTTAACAATAAACTTGGCTAATTGCACACGCAATGGCAAACGTGTGTGAAATAAGTGGAAAAATACTTATATACGATATAGACATAGATACTAGATATCTTCACAAATTAGCGGTTCATATATATAAATGTTGCGCATGCGTAAGATCGTATACCGTAGCTATGCGATATGATATATTAGTCGTAAAGCAAATGCCAATAAAAATTAAAATCTTATTTTTGCTTCTAGCCAAAAGCAAATACTAGAGTTTTGCACTTAATTAGTTACTGCAAACGGGGCATTGCGTCATCGTTGGAGCTGATTGAACTCTGGCGATTGCATAAGCCCATAGACACACACACACACACGCAGATATACAGTTACACGCATACATATATATGGCTGATACAGATACAGTTAGAGATACAGCAACTGTAGCCAATTTGCACTTAATTTAAAACTTAGCTGGGCACGATTTTTTATGAAGTACTGCGGCCACGTCAATTTTTGTTTTGTTTTTGTTTTTTTTTTGTTTTAATTAATTGAAAAACTCCAAGTTCACAATTGAACAAAAAAATCTGTATTAACAAATTTACTTGTTGCTATTGTTGTTATTGTTACCTGGTTTTCACTCTATTTATTTGGTTTTTTCGTGTTTTGTTTCATTGTTTGCAGACAAACAACCGGATCAAACATCGGCGGGCTCCTACTGGCAGCAGCACGTGGTCACACCCAGCAGCTCGACGCCCTTCGACTCGCCCTTCTTCTCGGCGACGCATGGCCTTGTGCAGACGCACCCCTCGCTGGCCGGCGGCATACCCGCCTCCCGTCCGGTGCCGCTCAGCAGCAATACACTGGGCAGCGGCGTACCCGCCAGCAATCCGGCTCTGACGGCTGGCAGCGGGTATCTCAACTCGCGCGGCAGTTTGCCCACCTCGGCGCGCTATCCGCCCAAGATTTCGGGCACTGTCGTTGAACCGAATCCCAAGTCGCCATTCCGTCATCTGGATTTCTCCACCAGCGCCACAGCCGAGCTGCGTCGCAACCCCGCCCTCTCCGCGCCCGATGAGTGTGCGCGTGCGTGTCGCGAAGGCGAGCCACCAAGGATTTGCTACTACCACTTCACGCTGGAATACTACACGGTGCTGGGAGCGTAAGTCCTTACATAAGCAAAGTATTGAACGTTAAACCCGTAATGTGAGATCTGAATAAGATACATACAGGTGTATAAGTATACACGCACATGCATATGTATGTGTAAGATGACGAAATTTGAAAGTCTGACGATCACCTGACGGACCATAAACCAGAAATCCAATCAAGGCTTCACACAAAAAAAAAGTAGAGAAAAGTAAAAAGCCATAACAGCCAATGTCCGTAGGAGTAGGTGTCTTTCTACCTATACATATATACGATCCCAATACCAAATTAAGTTGGACCTCTGCCAAGCCAGCGAAAACAATCCATGGAAGTTCAGGTTAAGGCAACACACACTCACACACACACACATACACACACAATTAAAATGCATATTTTTATACAAATTCAGCTCGAATTAAAACACCAGGAAAAAAGCGACTTCATAATATAAAACAAAACAAAAAAAATCTGGGGAAAAAAACCTCCAAGCTGTCACTGCACTGCATCGGAGAGCGTGATAGGTCCATAGACATAGAAATAGACATACATAATACTTAATTCCCACGCCATAAGCTGTTGACTGTTGGCTGCATTGCCATAATATTGTAGACAAAGAGCCGAGCCGAGCCGAGCTGGCTGTAACAGCAGCGTTGACACGCTGAACGATATGCAGGGAGTGCAAAGTGTAAACAAACAGCAGCAGCAGCAGCAGCAGCTGCAGCAGCACAGACAACTGCGGCATTAGCTCCGGTTACGGATCTCAGCCAGTTGCCCTAGTGCCTCGGCTGGCAACCACAATCCGTAGTGCCAGCCTAGAGCAAACATAGCTGTCAGCAGTTCGACAAACCCGCCTGCCTCTCTTTGCATATCACAAAATCTAAGCAAGAGCTGAGCAGGATATGCACTGCTAGAAAATACCCTGTAAAGGAATTGGTTTTTAAATTAGGCATAGGTATACATCAAGTAAATTTGTATATAGCTCGAGTATAATATGCATGATTGAAAGTCCTTAAGAGAGCTATAGAAGAGAAGAGACTGCTGGCTATGCCTATATTGGTAGGTTTGTATGTCTGTCTGCTTATCTGTTTTTTACTCTCTCTCTCTCTCTCTCTCTCTCTCTCTCTCTCTCTCTCCCTCTCTCTCCTCTCTTTCTCTCATTCACTCTCTCTCCCTTTCTCTCTCTCTCTCTCTCTCTCTGTGTACCTAACTAGAGCAATGATCGAACAATAACTACCGAAGATCATTCGAGTTGTCTATATGTGTGCAGCAGTCTTCATTTCGTATATTTGAGTAACACGAAGCTAGAATGCTTGCAGCAGCAGAGAGAGTTCCCATTGGTCGACTGCAACGATCCCTACCTAGCGTCAGGCTCAACATTTGAGCGTGTATGAGTGGTTGAGTGAAAGCTGCCCTATATAAAGGGCAGCTGCTGCAGCATTTCCTCAGTCGTCCAGGCCTGTTGGGGGTCAGTTGTGCAGTGCAGTAAAGTGAAGTAAAGTAAAGCAAAGTGAAGGGTGTGATCGTTCAGCTAAGTATTAAAGACTTGGAGGAAATACTTAAAGGGAATTCTTAGTGGAAGCACTTAGCAGAAATTCCTAAAGGAAAGCTTGGAAGAAATTTGTAGGGGAAATTCATAGAGGAATTACTTAGAAGAAATTACAGGAAATACTTAGAAGAAATTCTTGGAGGAAATGATTAGCGAAAAGACTTAGAGAAATTCTTATAGGAAAACACGTTGAGCAAATTCTTACAGAAAATACTTAGAAGAAATTCTTAGAGGAAAGACTTGGAAGAATTTTGTAGAGTTAATAGGTAGAAGAAATTCTTTTAAAAATGCTTAGAGGAAAACACATAAAAACTTTATACAAGAAATAATTAGAGGAAAATTCTTAGAGGAAAGACTTGGAAGAAATTTGTGGAAGAAAGACTTGGAAGAAATTTGTAGAGGAAAGACTTGGAAGAAATTTTTAGTAGAAATACTGTCATTCCTCTGTTCAAATAGAATTTTGAAACATATATTAGTATATATTACATAAAAATCGAATCATCTATTACTTACAGTGCCTGCCAGGTGTGCACGCCGAATGCAACGAATACCGTTTGGAGTCACTGTCAGTGCGTGTTGGCTGATGGCGTTGAGCGCGGCATCTTGACGGCGAATCGAATGATACCCGGCCCCAGTATACAGGTGTGTGAGAACGATAAGGTCGTCATCGATGTGGAGAACCACATGGAGGGCATGGAGGTGACCATTCACTGGCATGGAATCTGGCAGCGTGGCTCGCAGTACTACGACGGCGTGCCGTTCGTCACCCAGTGCCCCATTCAGCAGGGCAACACGTTCCGCTATCAGTGGACAGGCAATGCGGGCACCCACTTCTGGCACGCCCACACCGGCCTGCAGAAACTGGACGGTCTCTATGGCAGCGTCATAGTGCGACAGCCGCCGTCGCGTGATCCCAACTCGCACCTCTACGACTTCGACTTGACCACGCACATCATGCTCATCAGCGATTGGCTGCACGAGGACGCCGCTGAGCGCTATCCGGGACGTCTGGCTGTCAACACCGGCCAGGATCCCGAGTCTATGTTGATCAACGGCAAGGGACAGTTCCGTGATCCGAATACGGGCTTCATGACAAACACGCCTCTTGAGATATTCACGATTACGCCCGGTCGCCGCTATCGATTCCGCATGATCAACGCCTTCGCTTCGGTGTGCCCGGCTCAGGTGACCATCGAGGGCCACAATATGCAGGTGATTGCCACAGACGGCGAGCCAGTGCATCCGGTCAATGTCAACACGATCATCTCCTTCTCAGGTGAGCTCTGCTCAAGCAGGCGTTTACTTTGATCAACTACATATCTATCTTTCATTCTATACAGGCGAGCGCTATGATTTCATCATCACTGCCGATCAGCCTGTGGGCGCCTATTGGATACAGTTGCGCGGTCTTGGTGAGTGTGGCATACGACGAGCCCAGCAATTGGGCATCCTGCGCTATGCCCGAGGTCCCTACCAGCCTGGCTCGCCGCCGCCAACCTACGATGTGGGCATTCCACAGGGTGTGGTAAGTTCCAAAAGCCTGCTAAGCCAATGCATTTTTCGATTTTACACAGAAACAACAGAAGAGCAGAGCTACGTACAACGCAACGTCTTTGCAGGTTTCGTGTCTTGAGTTTTAGACATTTACTTGTTAAAATGGAAGTTTAGAATGATTCTAAATAAAAATGTAGACAGAAGGAGGCTTAGCTGATCACATAGAATATATATATTGGTCAGGATACGATATAAGTTTTATCGATCTAGTCATGTTCCTTTACCGATCTCAACAACTACAGAGCCTAGAGATTGAAAATCTTCAAGTAAATAAACGGTCCACTATATAAATTAGAAGTTTAACATTTTCTTCAAGCAACTTTATATTCTATCACAAAAAAAAAGTGTTTTACCTAGGTTTTTTTATAGAATTAATTTGAGATCAATCATCAAAGATACTAACAATTCATTACAGAAATTATGATGGCTCTAATTTTTCATTAAATCTAAAAAGAGGAATGAATCAATTTTGTTTCAATAGCCTTTCCATAAAAATGTAATATTCTATCCTATAAAATATCCTAATTAGAAACGAAATGATTGATTTTTTAACATTTAACGTTTAATTGGCCATTTAAAGTTTTAGTATTATAGAGCAGTTAAGCCATTACAAAATACAAATAGAGTTTTTCTTCTTCTGAATTTGGTTCCATGAATCGTAAATGTGAATAGAGCCCAGTTGTCTGGGCTAAATCACATATATATACATATATAGCATACGATCTATCAAAGTAAGTACAATGTATTATATGAAATGTAATGCTAACATTTGTATAGCAATTGTAAATAGTAAATGCTGTAATGTTGTAAATATCTGAAACGTGTCGAAAATGCAACTGAGACACATGATTTGCATGGTTTAATCATTTTTTCTATATCTCTTTCAAAATCCTTTATGCAACAACTCCCCCACACTTTGTAAAATACCACCACTCATGCAAACTCGAATGTGGCTCTCCTGCACATGTATATATACAAATATAACTGAACACCAATCAATAAACCCTTTGCAAATCCGACGACTGACATTGAACTATAAAAAACCAAAAACAAAAAACAATGACAATCAAAACAAAAGGTCATGAACCCCCTGGACGCGCAATGTAATCGTCAACGCAACGACGCCATCTGCGTGAGTCAATTGAAAAACGCACTCGAAATCGACCGCGGAATCTTGGCTGAGAAACCGGACGTGAAGATATTCCTGCCATTCCGTTTCTTTGTCTATCGCGCCGAGGATCTCTTCCAGCCGAACACCTACAACAGATTCTTGGGTAAGTCAAGGAATAATTCAGTTTCGTATCTCCTATCTTAACTCTCGCTCTCTATCTCTTTTTACTTTCAGTGGCTCCCACGGGTGATCATGTAATTTCGCTGATCGACGAGATCTCCTATCTCTCAGCGCCCGCTCCGCTGACCTCGCAGTATAATGAAATTAATCCGGAACAGTTCTGCAATGGCGACAACCGTCCCGCCGACTGCGGACCCAACTGCATGTGCACCCACAAGATCGATATACCACTGAATGCCATTGTCGAGGTGGTGCTTGTGGATGAGGGTTAGCTTTTGGGATTACCCAGAGAATCACAATATATGAATTGTTGTTCATGAATCCAATTATCCAATTGCAGTACAACAACCCAATCTGTCCCATCCCTTCCATTTGCATGGTTATGGCTTCAGTGTCATTGGCATTGGCCGTTCGCCCGACTCCACGGTCAAGAAGATCAACTTGAAGCACGCACTGGATCTGGACAGACGTGGACTCCTGCACAGGCAGTACAATTTGCCACCCACCAAGGATACCATTGCAGTGCCCAACAATGGCTACGTAGTGCTGCGCTTCAGAGCCGATAATCCCGGTATTACCAGCATACATTTCCTATATGTCTATAACAGTTATTAACATTGCTCTGTAATTTGGTTTCCCTTTAGGTTTCTGGCTCTTCCATTGTCACTTCCTGTTCCACATTGTGATCGGCATGAATCTGATACTGCAGGTCGGCACCAACGCCGATCTGCCACCTGTGCCACCTGGCTTCCCCACGTGTGGCGATCACACTCCACCCATACCCATTAATTAAGCCTAGGCCTTAGTTCTGTTGGCGCTAACTAGAGAAATCCGCACAAACTAAAAACAAACAAAAAAGAACAAAAACTAAAACTAAAAAAATAGAAAGCAACAAAAAACTGAAAGCGAAGAAGACCCAACTACACTGAACGAAACAGTTTGTACAAAGTTTTTTCTTTTTTTATTGAAAAGAGACAGCACAGCGATTATGTATGTATGTATGTGTTTGTTGTAATATATATAGCCCCGACACCTTGATAAAACTGATATACGTTGTGTATGTATATAAATCACCTGTATCACCTGCCTCACCTGTATGATATTACCTGACTTCCGCAACAGCTTGCCGCCGGGTGCACCCAGCCCCAAAAAGAACCAATGAGAAAAATTGCATCAAGCAACCGATTGCCCCCTGACCTTGCCCCATGCCCAAATCACACACACTCACACACACACACACACATTTATGTAGTGCACACAGATGTACTGCAGCAAGACGGTGCACTGATATTGAATGTAAAAATCAAATGATGTTTGGAGCAGCCATAAAAATATTCACAGCAAAGCAATTTCAGCAAAATTCTAAGCCTAATTCCGGATTATGTAGATCCGCAACTGTAGTGTGTGTATGTATATGTATGTACTCTTTATATATACATACGTATGTATGTATGTACTCAATTCATGTATGTATATTTAAACTTATGTATGTATATAGGACCAATAAATCACACGCTGGTGCCTACAAAGCATTTTACGCAAAGCTACAAAATTTAACTGCAATTTCAGTTAAATTTCGACTTTGTGTAAAGTGCAAAATACATGTAAAAACAACAACAACAACAACTATAAATAATAGCTTTTAATGTACATAAAATGTTTGTAAAGAAGAAAAAAGAAACAAATCGAATCTATATATATATATATAATATGCTTAAACTACCTACTTATATAATGCCTAGGGTCTATTTAATGAAAATATACTCTGATTGGCTTGTCACAGTCATATTTAATAGCTGCAAATTTTGTTCAATCAATCTGCATTTGTAATTGATAACTGTTAAAGTAAATCTTGTAAATTTCCCTGTTTTATGTATTTGTATAAACTGGCAAATCTAGAGAGATGTTTTTTTTAAATTTTGTAAAGCTCGAATGTTACGATACACGGGAAAAATGCCCAATTAACTGCCGTTAAATTTATATTTATTTTAAATCAATTTTAATAAAATATGAAACATTTAAAATAATTACACAATTTCATTTGACAACGCAAGCATTATAATCTTGTACTCTATATATAGATAGAGATCTTGTACCCAGTTGAAATTTATAAATGAAATTTAAAAATGTCTGTCAACTGAAATATTTGCATATTACTATAGATGGGATATCTAAGATTAAATATTCCATAAAACTGATGGGGTATCTAAGATATAACGCTTGATATATAGTCCATTTTATTGTATATACACAAAATTTTTAATATTTCAAACTGGGTACAGGGTATTTGCTAGTCGTTACGTGGCGACTAGAGCACTTTTAATATATGTATACATAATATTTGAATTGTATAATATATAAAAAATTTTAATTTATATTTTTTATAATATAATATTATTTATATTGAAATTTCTTTCAGCTACAACGGAGCACAGCTACTACAGTATGCACAGCATGAAGAAATTATTATAAAACTGTTGATCTAATCCGACTTCTTCTACATATTGAATTTATTCCCAGATCTTAAACCCGCTGGATGCGATCTGTGATCGTAAGCGCGCCGATGCGATTTGCGTTTCGAACTTGAAGAATGCGAAAAAAGTCGATAAGAGCGTTTTGGTTGAGCGACCCGATGTGAAAATCTTTTTACCTTTCAGATTTTATGTGTACGATCCGAAAACGTTATTCATACCAAATACGTACAATCGATTTCTGGGTACGTACTCACTGGCCCGATGGGGTCGTCAGCGTGTCTCCATTAACCTCAACCCATACAGCTTTGCTTTTCGACTAACATTGACTTACATATACTACCTTCTCATATATGTTTACGCTCGTGTACTTAAAACCTAACAAATGCTTCCAAATGGGTCGAACAACCTGATCGCTATCAACACACACACAGTTGTGCCTAGCGGTGACCATCTAACCTCTCTGGTCGACGAAATCTCCTACATATCACCACCGTCGCCGCCTCTGTCCCAAATCGATGATATTCCGCCCGAGTACTTCTGCAACGGTGACAATCGGCCGCCCAACTGTGGACCCAACTGCGAGTGCACGCACATGGTGGACATACCGCTGGGCGCCATTGTGGAGGTCGTCCTGGTGGACGAGGTGCAGCAGGCGAACATAAGTCATCCATTTCATTTGCATGGCACGGCATTCTACGTGGTTGGTCTGGGCCGATCGCCCGATAAGTCAATCAAGAAGATCAACTTGAAGCATGCCCTGGAGCTGGATCGCATGGGCATGCTGGAACGCGACTTCTCCAAGCCGCCGCTCAAGGACACCATCGCTGTGCCCAACAACGGCTACGTGGTGATGCGATTTCGGGCCGACAATCCTGGCTATTGGCTATTCCATTGTCACTTCCTATTCCACATCGTCATCGGCATGAATTTGGTCTTTCACATCGGCACACAAGCCGACCTGCCGCCAGTGCCGCCGCGATTTCCCCGTTGCGGTGATCACGTACCGCCCGTTACCTGGTACTAGCTAACCCAGCCGACCGCCAGCCAGCCAGTTAGTGGTTCGCCAAGTGCAACCACAGCGGATACTTTTCGATTTATTTATTAACCAACCGCTTTAACTTAACTTGTAGACTAAATACTTTATAAAACGATTATTAATGTGGGGTGATAACCATACTAGATCTATGTCTGAGTTTATTATATGTATTATTATTATATCTATATATACATACAATACATATATAGCCTAAGAGAGTAAATGTTCTGTAATGCTCGATGCGACAAACTGTCTGTAGACCACAGCGCGCATCGTTTAGCTAGCTAGCAGCTGAGCCTCATAGTCAAATGCACTAACCCTTCTCATTCTACAATATAGTCGCCTCAGATGCGGATCATTTGATATCGCTGATCGACGAGGTGTCGTACGTATCGCCTCCTTCGCCCATGCTGTCGCAGTACCAGGACATTCCCGAGAACTACTACTGCAATGGAGACAATAGACCCGCCAATTGTGGGGAGAATTGCCAGTGCACTCATAAGATTGATATACCACTGAATGCTATTGTCGAGGTAGTGCTTGTGGATGAAGTGCAACAGATCAACATAAGTCATCCGTTCCATTTGCATGGCACTTCGTTTTACGTACTCGGCATGGGCCGATCGCCGGATTCACAAATCAAGCGAATGAATCTGAAGCACGCCCTAGACCTGGATCAGCGCGGCATGCTTGAGCGACATTATATAAAGCCGGCTCTCAAGGATACTGTGGCTGTTCCCAATAATGGTTATACGGTTCTGCGATTTCGAGCTGACAATCCCGGGTTCTGGCTGTTCCATTGTCACTTTCAATATCACATCGTAATCGGCATGAATTTGGTCTTTCAAATTGGCACTCCAGAGGATTTACCGCCTGTGCCTCCGAACTTCCCTCGTTGCGGTAACCATATACCACCCATAACACCCAGCACTTCATGGTAGCCAGACTTTTTATACTCTCATAAGTAGCAACTAAGTGCATTAGACCTTTAAGTACTGTTATTTATCATTATAGATATTAACAAAATTCTACCTTTGTGCTTAAATGCGCTCCAGTCCGTTAACATTAAATAATAAAATGGTAATTAAATTTAAATTACAAAAAATATGACAACAGCATTAAAATGGTTTATGTAAAAACTTACTGGGTGGATGGAATAGATATAAACCAGAAAAGCCTGTAACTGTTATATGCATTTGAACGACGCGGTATTTTAAATTATCGATATCCCGAACGACTATCGAAAGCAGTATTCATCGATGCGCTTCAGATATTTAGTAAAATGAGAGGCTGACCAACAACAACAAATAATTACTTTTGCTTATTATTATAATTGTCTGCTAAATGAATCATTAAAATACAAAATAAATGTCTGTTGAAACGATTGTCTTTTGATATTTATAGTGTAGAAAAGCAGCAACTTTTATTAACAGGGTGGCAGCACTATCAAACTGCGACCGCGTTGCCATTATAAACAAATATATGCAGTATCAAATTAACTTATAAATAAAAATTATAGTAATTCAAAAGTGTAACTATGGGAAAGTTAGAAGGTGTGTAATTCAAATATTAAACTTCTATAAGTATTAACATTATTTACTATCTAAGATCGTCGTTCGAAGCGTAGCAAACGACAAAAACCAGCCAGGTTTGCGTCGCCTACCGAGTCCCCATCATCGCCGACTACGGCTAACTCCGCTTCCGAGCCAGCAGACGCAGTAACACCTCAGACAGTCGCACCAAGCACAGCTGCCAAGTCTACAGTGTCATCTGCTTCGGCAAACAATAACAAGACTAATGAAGTGGGCAGCCAACGTTCGCGTCCTGCTGCCAGCACAAAATCATTGCCCGGCAACGCAACGCCTCCAAGCACTTCCACAAAGAAGCCGAGGAAACGTCGCAACAGCGATACATCTAGCGATGAGGAACGTTGGCTAAATGCCATCGAAACTGGTAAACTGGAAGACGTCGATGACGAGTTGAAAAAGATAAAGGATCCCAAGCTAATGACAGCGCGTCAGCGTGCCATGTATGAGCGGACGCAGGACACCGAGCCGGCACTAGCGGGCTTTGTTGAAGAGCTTATTGCCCTGCCTAGCGGATATAGGGAGAAGGAGAAGCCGCAGACGGCCGAAGAGATACAAAAGGCAGCGCTGAAGTCACAGAAACGCAAGCAACAAGCTGACGAGCGCCGTGAGAAGGACAAGCAGAAGACGATGGAGCGTCTGCTGAAGAAGCAGGAAAATGGCAAGCAGCGCTCGGCAGGACGAAAACTGCAAAGCCAAAAGCAGACAACGCCATTGTTTACCTACATAAATACCCTAGATGGAGCCTACATCATAGTGCCACCAGACCAAGAGTTTCCAATTCAACCCCAGACCGCAATCAAGCCACCGCCAGCCAAGCTCTGTGGCGTCGCAGGCTGTGGCAAACGCAAAGTCTACAATTGCTCCAAGACGAATATTCCGCTGTGTAGTTTAGCCTGTTATAAGAAGAATCTAGCTGTTGGTTAATTATATTATTATTAAGATTGTATATTTTATTGATTCATCAAGAAGTTGTTTATTATTTCCTGCTGTTCCGACTCTATGCGCTGCAAGTACTGATACTCGCTCTTCAGACGCTCCAGCTCAACAGTTTGCTCCAGGATCTGACTTTGGTACACCTGCTGCTCGGTCTGCCGCTGCTTGGCCATCGTCTTCAGCTGATTTTGCGTGCCAATGGCGCGCAGTTTCTCGCTCTCCACAACTTTTGACAAATCGTATGCAATTTTATAGAAATCCTCGCAGAGTTTCTTGAAAGCTTGCAAGTTGCTCGAATACTCCAAGCACTCCTGCCGCAGCTCGATTGTCTCATTGGCAATTGCCGGATCTTGTACGCGTAGTCTATAGATTTCGTCTATATAAAGTCCAGCCTTATTCAGTTCCTCCATATCTGAAACTACTTTTATTGACAAGTCAGCTACATTACTGTGTTTTGCTATTCGAAACGACGTTGCCATGGCCACGATTACAACCCTCTCCGAAAGCAGCAAGGCATAAGCAAACTAATTTTTAATACAGATTAAATATATTTATATATATATTTGATTCTACGATTACAAACATCAACTATAGGAGCTAATACTTTGCGCTCTTGGCTTGGGTTCGGGTTTGGATTAAACATTTTTCGGCGAGAGAGAGAGATGACCGGATGGGAAATATGTAGAATATAATTGCGATTAATCTCACGATGTTCACAGTGTTTGTTTTGTTTAGTATATATATAAGAAATTATGAATTACATCGGTTGCATTTGTTTCGTTCGGTAAGTTTATATATCGCAGCAGCGATGCCTGCGCTGAGGGGTCAGGAGGAGGCGAACCAACAATGGCTGCAAGCACCGCAATTTTGCCATCAAATCTGTGGGAACTCCAACTTATACCTAAGTCAAGTGGGATTGTTGCGCTTGTTGGAACGCAAGCGGGCCAAGCCTGTGCGCTCCTCCTCCTCGTCGCTAGTGTACTGATGCATGCTGGTGCCACTGACGCCTCCCGCACGCACCGAAGATGTCGCCTGCAGCAACTCCTGATCCGGCGCATTGCGATTCTCATAGAGCAGCACCTGTAGGGTCTCCTCGTAGATGCGCGCCTCCGGAAACTCGACTTTCGTATGCTTGCGATCTGTTGTATAAACTATGGAGGTACAGCAGACCTCCGCTACTTTCTTGCCATGACCATAGAAGGACCAGCAACAGATCTCACTTGGACCGATAACGTCCTTAATAAAGAGTATTCGCTCGTTGAAACGCAACGAGAGCTTGTCGAACAGTTCAATATTCTTGAGCAAATTATCGTCCGATGTGCTTGTGTACGAGTATTTGTTATTCTGCCGCTGCACCACCAGAATGACCGCAGGCTTCGACGACGAACTGATCAATAGCTGTTCCTCCTTTTGCGACGTTATTAGCGGTATGCGACAGATG
This sequence comes from Drosophila mulleri, assembly GCA_035047565.1. Classification (NCBI taxonomy): domain Eukaryota; kingdom Metazoa; phylum Arthropoda; class Insecta; order Diptera; family Drosophilidae; genus Drosophila; species Drosophila mulleri. The sequence goes on along the minus strand of JAWNPK010000060.1, from coordinate 13,930,110 downwards.
GGCTTCGGCTCCTGGTGCGTATACAGTGCACGCTCGCATGACATCGCCAGCTCCGTGATGCAGTAGTATTTCGCTTCGGCCAGCAGCTCTGCAATCTCCTTGTTCGTCTCTGGAAGCGGTACACTGCCATCTCGCAAAAAGTTTAATATTATACCAAAATGATTGCCACACCGATCAATTAGAATCCAACCTGAAATTGTATTTAAGGATTTAGGCAAATGTTCTGCGTGGGAATCTCCACATGGACAAACCTTCCGAATCTGTTAGCACCTCCATGCGCCCACTAAACATGGCGCTCAGCATGGTATCATTGTGTTTAGTTAACGTGCCAATTGTCGTATAATACAAACGTCCACCCACATTGAGCTTAACGTATTGAGATGCGTGTCCCTTTAGCAAGACTTTCTGATCACCGGACATGGCTTCGGGCTCCTTGGCATGAAGTACAAGCTGATTGCTGGCTGCCTGGTTTAAGTGCACTTTGTCATTAAATGCACGGCCCAGATCATCAATTTCAATGCTGCTGCTCCCGCTGGTGAACGTGCTTCCGCTGCCACTGCCGCTGTTGTGGCTGCTGCTGTTGCTATTGCAGCTGTTGGTGTTTGTTGCAGCAGCCCCAATCACTGCCCCGATGCTTCCGTTTACTGCGTCCACGCCCTTTTGTTTTGAGCCTCTGCAAACGCTTTCTTTTGCGTTGCTTACGCTCGCCGTGAGCGCCAATGGATCAATTTTGGCGAATATTTCACTCTCTTAATGGGAATATTAAATGATTACTAACAGAACTCTTGACGCACTCAATATACATATACATATAAATATACACATATATACCAAATCTGAATGAACTGATGTAAATATTCAAAAATGTACTAATTTAGAACAAAGCGTTTACTTGTAAAAAATACTAAAATTATAGGATTATACCTGTTTACTAAACACAGCTGATTATTTATCAGGACTCCATTCACGGCTAGAAAATAATTCAGTTTGCTTGATTATATTTAATGTACTTGTTGATTAACCATTACTCTAATGAGAGTACTTCACTTTTAGCTTTGGCCGTCGTTTTCGGGTATAAAACTTATAACACGCAGTTCATGAAGCTGTGGACTGTAGGTTGAATGTGGTATTTTGTTTGGCACTAAATTAACTAGCAAACAGCTGTTATCCACGCCTAAAATACCAAAGGCTAAATTGATTTAAGCTCTTGAGATTAACTTCTTAAATATTTTAATATTAGTTTACTGTAATTACAGATACAAGACGCCAAAAAATACAACCTACATATTTCTGGAGCCAAGATTGATTGAAAGGAATATTCTTAATGTTTCATTTAGAAAGACTGTTTACGTCTATAGGCAGGAGTTATCATTCTTACTGGCTTTTATTTTTTATTAACTCGTCACATTATACATTATTATTATTATATTTTTCTTTTTTGGTTGCATGCATCGAAAAAATTAATTAAAAATTTTGTATTTGTACGTACGTATGTATGCATATGAATATATAATGAGCGTGAGCTTGATGATTTAATTGTGGTTGATAGTTAATGGTGAATTACTGACAATATTAGAAAAGAACAAAATAAAAAGAATATATTTAGGAATAGTTAAAATTATGCGTACAAATGAATATTATTTGTGTATACACTTGCATTAAATAATTTGGGAATTTTTACTCAGCTCTAAGAGCTCACTTTGAAATAATGACCAAAACGCAGATGCACCAGCAGCCACCTCTATTGTGGCCTCAAGTATAGAATTTATGTGGATGATACGACTACAGCAGTCTCAGTGTCCGAGTTTACCATGTTCGTGTTCGAGTTCAGTTCGGCTGCCTCCTTCTCCTCTTCAGCGGATGCGGATGGTTCTGGGCAGCTGCTAATGGCATCGGTGGAAATCTTTGCAGTCTCATCCGTTGACTCTAAGTCACCCTCAATCTTCAAGCGTTTCGATTTGCTGCTATTCTCACACTCATTGGCGTCATCATCGACGCTGGCATCTGGCGAAGCGCTGCGCTTCAGAGCATTCTGTTCCGCAGCGCCATCGATGACCTGTTTTTTTAGCTGAGCTGCCTCAAGGATGGCGCTCTCTGTTTCAGCTGGATTGAGTGAGGTCTTCAGTTCTTGTAGCTTTTGCTCAAATTTAACAATAACGGCGGTCATATTGTCGCAGCCAGTGCCGTCGCCCATCGTGTTTGGTGCCAAGCAGTTGTCAAAAAGCTAATCGAAAGATTCAAAAGTAAAAGGTTTTAGTTATATGGCTTAGAAAGTTTCGCCAATTTGATGCTCACCTCTTCACATATTTGAGATAATTTCTTGGAGCCGTCTTTCAGACGCATACGCACAAAGTCAACCACTTCCTCGCTGGACATATAATTCCAGATGCCATCGCAGGCCAGAACCATGAATTCATCCTCTGGAGTAATGATTAGTTTCTTCACATCCGGCAATGCGGATATCATCTGTGCTTCAGCAGGCAGCTCCAGGTTCGTTTTGTAAGCATGATCGCCCAGAGCTCGGGATAGATTCAGCCCCCCATTAACACGACCATCGAGAGTAACACGGCCGCCGGCCTTGATAATACGAGCAGCCTCTTCGTCATCCTCGGGCTTATGATCCAGACTCATTTCAATGGCCTTGCCATTGCGACAGATAACACAACGCGAATCGCCAGCATTGGCCACATATAGATCGCGGCCATGCAACAAGCAAACAACAGCAGTGCAACCGCTATCTTTACCCGGTTCCTCAATCATATTGGCACAGAAATGATCGTTCGCCAGTTGATCCTCATCTTCATCATCATCGCTCACGTTTTCATCCTGTAAATGCGATAGGAAATGTTTAGTAAATAAAAACCTTGATGACCTCTTTAAATATTATCATAAAAGGTATATAGTTGGTTTCAGATTTTACCTCGTCTTCGTCGTCGTCGTCTTCGTCATCATCATCGTCGTCATCATCATCATCGTTGACGTCATTATCATCCTCCATATCGTCATCCGATGAACTTTCGGCCGCAGCAACTTCTTGAGCCTTTGTCACAGCATTCTCATCATAGTCTGCATCATCATCGGTGGACTCTTCTTCTTGAGAAGCATTTGCTTTCTTCAGCACTTTTTCCGATTCCTTGCTGGTAGATGAGATGTCAGCGGGCTCTGGCTTGGCTTCTTCTGCTGGTTTCTCTACGCTGCCGTTGGACTTTGCCTCTGCGATGTCACTGGAGGCAGACACAATAGCATCTTCCGATGCGCCGGCTTCTTTATTGTCAGCAACAACCGCAGCTTTGGCCTCTGAAGAAGTGACACTGCCGTTTTGCTCGATGGGTGCAACGACCGGGCTGCTGGTCGGCGGAGTTTTGCTAGCCGCGGATTCATCCTTAGGAGTAATATTTGTGCTCGAAGAATTGGTGGTTTTGCTAGCACTTGAACTGCTGCTGCTCACCGTCGACTCATCTTCTGGCTCAACTTTGCCCACTCTTGAGCTACTTGGACCAGCTCCGTCGACTTCGTTGAATGCAGCTACAGCTGCTGCTGAGGTTGAGGAACCGGCAGGCTTTGCTGTTGGATCCATAACAGCCTTATTAACCGCTTCGGCAGCAACAGCTGCAGCACGACGACCACGCAGGCTCGATGGCAATGTGCCGGTTGCATTCTCCTCCTTCAGCAACGAAAGGTCATGTGTTTGCGGTAGGCCCTTGTATTTCTCAAGAACCTCAGTTAATGGCAAGTTGCTCTCCTCATGCAGCTCAGCCAAATCTTCATCGTCGTCCTCTTCATCAAAGCCCTCACCGTCCTCATCCACAATATTATGCTCGCCAGCTAATATTTTCAATGTATTTACCACAGCTGGATCAAGCAATGTCTTATCAAAGCCCAGAAATGCATCCTTGAGCGCTTGCTCTAGTTGCCCGCTCTTATAGCTGGCTAAGCTCTGAAGGAACTCTGGAAGTTTATCGGCACAATATTGGGCCACCTCGGCCCCGCCATGACCATCGTAAACGGCAAAGAACGATGTGTCCGTATCAAAATTCAATATTGAGTTATGTGCATCCTAGGGTTGGAAATATATGTTGGAATGTGGATGGCACACATAGCGGATCATTCACTCACCTCTTGGCTGTTGCGCCAGCCTTGCATCGAGCTGGCACCCACGATGAGCATCTCATTGAATTCGTCTGTGGACGCCTTATCCGTCTTTGGATGCGACAGGTAAGCACCCATTTTTCACTTCACACAATAAGTCCAGCGCTTAAGGAATAACCAATCGAGCTGCACGTCGCGCCAGCCGAGTGCCTGCCTACAGTTGCCGTTGACGGGTTGCGGAAAAATCGATGCTTGGCCAACGCACGCGCGCAGTGTGTACTTTTTTTTCGCGCCACCGGCAAAAATAAAGCCGGAGTCAAAGGTTGCTTGAATTTGTTTATTCTGTGAGAATAACAAATTGTTTAAAATATAGTTAGATATTGTAGTTATTGTTTGTTTTTCTTGCTCGCACAACTGAGATTGTTCGCGATTGATTAATGAAATTTTAAGTTCTGCACGTTCTCTTTGGCGTCTCTGTAAATTTTATCGTGTGTATCTAATGCCGCATTGTTCGTTTAATAATTTGCCAAAATATCAAAGAAACTCCTTCGTTATGCTCAAGAATAGTTAGTAAATGGCAAGTTTTACCCAACTTACTATTGTTTGCAATTGATAGTTTACAAAAATTATTTTTTTGCAATATTTTCGTCTATCCGCAAAAAAAAATATACACCGTCGACCGTGTGATGAAAAGATGCCATAAAGTTAAAGATGGGATAATTATATACTATCGGCTTATTTTGCTGAAAAGCATTTTGTAAGTCTGGCAACGCCGAAAAGCCGAACTACAGTATTTCCACCGGTTAATTTGTATCTGCATTTGCTACATCCAAATACAAACTGATAGTGTTAAAAATATATATATTTTCCACTTAAATTTTGAACAAAGTATAGAAATTTTACACCTAAATAAAAAGTAAATCAAAGGCAGTATTACTGCGACTTCGATTATTCTAAGTTTGCGATATTGATTTGGGTATCGAAATATATTAATATTTTATTCCCTTTATTTTATTTTATTAAAAAAATTATACGTATAAAAATATGTAAAATTATTAATCAAAATATGTATAGAATATATCGATATATTTAAAAAATAAGAAATTCATTGAAAAGCCAATCACAGCAATTATATATGGATTTTCAGTTATGCCAGATTTTGTTAGTAATGAAATATAATTGTCATATTATGCTCAATCATTAAATACATAATTGTGTAATCCCCTTATCTCTACCTTCGTTCCTAGAAACTTAGATAAGTATGTACTTAGATAAGTGGCAGAGAATTGGAATCTAATGGGGCAACCAATCTGGAAGTCTCAAGGACAGAACATAATATTTATGTATGAGCTCCGAATATTTCAGTCATTATTATAAATGTTAGATCTATGTTCACTCTCTCTCTCTCCCTCTCTCTCCCTCTCTCCCTCTCTCTTTTAGATATGTTTCGAATTTACATTCATTATTTATAATAGAAAAAAGTTATGATATTGAAAGTTTATACTAAATTTTATGTCCTGTATACATGCCACTTTATTGAATCGGTTCAGTTTACTATCTGTTATTTCATATTTTACCTTTGCCCTTTTCCTTTTTTGGAAGCCTTCTGGCCCAGAAAAATATGCTATATTCTCGCTTGAAATAGTTGAGTCAGGCCTCAGTGCCTGTGCACATTTCTGTCAAAATAATAATGTTTGCTATTAAATATATGTACATATGTATATATGTATAGGCTCAGTTCGTTTAGGGTGGGTGGGTTGAAGCAGAGGAAAAATTGTAGCTGTATATTAATTATATTTAATATATATATTATATATCTCAAGTTAGTTATGGTCATCAAAAAATACTTCAATGTTCCAATAAATATCTTTTCGATAGAGGTGTAATTAATTTAGAGTGAAATATGTGGCTTCTATGTTATAGCAATAACAATAAGTATAAATAGCAATCATAATAATAATAAATAAAAAGTTTAATATTGATTTGAAATTTGTATAAAGTATACTTTGACATCTATACCATTAAATAATTTAAAATTAAAATGGTTCAATATGAATTTATAATGAAATTTCAATCAGGAGAGATTAAATAATTATGCACTGATATAAATAGCTCTACTAATTGAAAAATTCCACAAAATGAGCCAATGAAAACTTGCTGTAAATACGCGCACTCAGACAAGCTCACACACACATGCTTACGTACACACAGGCATACACGCGCACATATGTGCAAGTTAGACGTCAAGTTTAAAAGGTTCTCCTTTGCCGGATGCTGTCTAAATAGAAGGGAAATATGAATAGCCGAGCCACGCTCGCTTTTTATAACTTTTTAATTGTTTCGATAATTTTGTTTGCCAATGAATTGCCATTGTCTGAGCGCAGGAAATCTCTCAAGTGACCCCACGTTGATGTTTGAGAAGGAAATGTTTGCTTTACGCTAAATAAATTCTCCATATGTGTTGCGATTAGTCACAGTAAATAATTTCGATATGTATGTATATGGAATATACATTAACGAGTCGACAATGGATTTTTGTTGTTTTTATCTAATTGGCACTTGATAGTGTCAGCTGCAAACTATGAATGTGACATTGTTACCCAATTTTTCGGAACAGATTTAATAGTTGATTAGATAATTGCTACAGTTAATGGATTATAAAAAAATGTCAGTAATCATTTCGCAATTCCAGGGAAAACAACAAAAACAGGGACTTTTCTCCACTCAGCTGGCAACACTGGCGATCTGCAGCTTAACGACACTTCGGAGCAGTGCACTGCAGTGCATTAAACATGAGCGGCTTTCGGCTAAGTCAACGAGCAAGCAACATGTTGTTGCGTGTATTATGTAAGCCACTGGCCCAAGACCCAAGGCCCAAGGCAGAATTTGCGACCGCAACAATAGCACAGCAAAAGTCACTTGCTCGTCGAGCACTATCGGCAAGCGAGGGTGTTGCGCAGCTCATACGCACACACACACACACACACACGCACGCAGGAAGACACTTTGCTGTTTACCGTTATCTGCATACCAATACCAACACCCACTGTGTATTGTTGGCACGCTTCGCTGCGACGCGTCACCCGTTCCGTTAGGTATAAAAGCCAAGGCGACCAAAGGACCTGCGCTCATTCACATCGGTTGAGTTGTGTTGAAACGTTCGTATCACTTGCAAAGCAAAGCTCGGCAATTCAGAGCTACCTGTGGCAGCGGCAGCAGGAAGCGTAAGCGCAGTGCGGTGCAGTTTGAATTTACAATTTTTAGCAAAAGTGAGTTTCATTTCGAATTCAATCTCGGTCCTTCGATAAGCCTTATCGCTCGTGAGTCCATGTAAGCAATGGTGATCCATTTTAAATTCTTTAAAAAAGTGTATGTGGCTAGATCGCTTAAATATAGATGAATGGAATTTTATTTACAGAAAAACAAGCATGTAAAATGTTATTATATTATCGCAGAACCCTTCAGCTGAAAGAATATAAAAATGTTTATTAGCAAAACTATATGCATACTTATAAAATCCTATTAAAGAATTGGACAATATAGAACTAAAAAGGACTTGGTTCTAGAGCCAGTTGCCAAACTGTAGATGCAATTCTTATAGACTTTACATAACTGAAAAGAGATATCCGATATCTGAAAATAGCATACAAGCGGATTTACTTAAATTGTATTTGGAATAGGACATTCTAATACTATGATCAGATAATCTATGATCATATATATGTAACCATTTGCTATTTCACTGTTTTACCATACTTCGCATGTTGAAAAGAATTCAGTTAAGAAGAATATAGATTTTTCTCAAATCCGGAAGATATATTATATATACTATAAATATATTGAAGCTAAGTTCAGCTTTTTTACTGTCATCCGAACTAAATGAAAAATCTCTATAGATGCTAACCCTATATTATTTATTTATATTAGAGGCTGGCCGGATACATGAGCTTTAATAGTTTGTCACTAATTATTGCTTCAGGTGAGAGGTCTGACTTTTTCATATTCTATGAAATTTATAGTTAGTCGAATATAGAAACGCGGGCAGTTGAAAAGTTTTGTCTATTTTTATTATTATTTAAAAATACCAAATGAAGAATAATTAATTAATTTTGATTTATATACATACATTGAGGATGTATTTTTGAATATATATTGAAGAACAAGAACTTTGATTTTACTTATTTATATTTACATAGCTGCTTGTCTGCTATAATTATAAATATGAAATGGCCATCTTATATATCCAATTGAAATTTACTGTAATGAGCAAGAAATAAATATTCTAATTCTTGGCTAATGAACATACAAATATTATTCAATGCAAATTGCCAAGTTGTATTATTAATAATCTGCTAAATATGCATCTTTTTTTCTCAGTTTTGGGAGACGAGAAAGGAGTACACACATACATACATACATACATACATACAAACGTACAGAAATTTAGTTGAAGTAATGAAATTACTTATTGTGTTGAATATTCTAGCTGGGCTCTTCAGAAAAGTTTGCCTTGAGACGGCGGCCCAGGTAACAATGAGTCCTGTCCTGAGGGCCTAATGAATAAATATTAAGTACAACAAAAAGTGGCTAAAATGCCTGTTGCCTAAATGAGTCGAAGAAGAGTCAATGAGTCAGCTTCATACATAATAAATACTAAATATGCACAAATGTTTTTGGCTGCATTTTGTTTGCTGTTCACTGAGGCTAAGCAGAAAAGTTTGCCGTTGCCCCGGACGTGGCCTGAGGTCGCAGCATCTTTCAGTCCATCAATCTGTCAATCAATATTCATAAATTGTTAGCCAGTAGCTGCGGGCAGGTTGTTTATGGAGCTAGTTTTCACAGTGCACAGTGCCAACTTTTGCACAACTCGTGCCCCGCCCACATCTCGCAGCTCGCCCAGCTGCAGGCAGCACGCGACAGCTCCTGCCGATAATAGAGTCTCTTTTCTTGCAATTTTCCTGAACTGAAATGAAGTCGGCAAGGGCTACAGCAGAGGACCATCTCGAGGTGTTAGCTTACCAAATGCAAATGCTCTGCATAACACTTTCTATACCCTGCGGCCTGGAGTCAAATGACAATCGTCCTTTTTGTTGCAGTTGCCAAAGAGAGAATATCGAGAGACTATAATATCTTTATGTAATTTAAAATTCAATAAGAAATCATTATATGAAATGGAATTTCAATTATAAAATACTACACTTCTATCAACAATTTATAGCAATGTTGCTTAAAGGATAAGATATATGTTTTAGTTATATATATATAAAATATATTTGATTTTTGTACCTATGACAATGCTGATTCTGTGTAAAGCTAAACAGGGTATTAAATTGTTGCCCACGCGCAACTAAATCACCTTTTGATTAAATCTTGTGTTACGATATCCTGTGCATATTTATTATTTATGGTTTCATATTTGTGCATAAATCGTGAGAGATAGGCGCACAATGAGAATTCGTTAGTTCCATTTACTCGAAATTGAATTGAAATGCAATTCCTTATCGGATAAATGCAGCTCGAATGTTGAATCACACACACACACACACAAGCACACAAATGCAAATTGTTTGTTATTTTCCATTTAACAATGAAATAATATTAGTGACTGACTGGCATTATGATAGTGCGTAGCACATCCATTGCCAAAGGCAAATCCATTTAAAAAATGCCGCGGCAAGCCCAAAATCCCATCAAGCTAAACACACAGAGGGACAGAAAGAGAGAGATACAGATATATAGGGGGAAGGGCGTAGCAACTGCCTCTTCTATTTACCTAAGGACATATTTATTTTACGCAAAAAATAACTGGAGAAAGGGTTTGATATTTGTTTTACTAGAATTTTCAATCGCTATCTACTTGGCTCTGCTTACCTGAGCCTTCTCCTCTCTCTGCCCACTGTCTCTACCTCCATCTCCATCTCCATCTCTACCTCTGCCTGTTCACATATCTGTTGACATATCCACATTAGAAATTGCATCAGCTGTCTGTCTGCTGTCCACAAGCATGCCTGGTTAAATACATTTAATGATGCCGCGCCCTAAATCTAGCTGCCGTGTGGCCGCCCACATTTTAGCCTGGCTGAAAGCAGCTGTCAAAAAATGTTGTTAAGTTAAATGTTAAATGTGTTGCACGTCAACGTCAGCGACCCCCACTGAAGCTGCGTGCTCCAAATCTTAATTGAACTTTCAGTTATGAATTACGAATGTGAAAGAATTGCCGAAGATTAAATGCTCTTACGCTCAAATGAAACAAGAGTAGAGCATATACTAAGACTTGTATTCCATACGGCTGCTTTAGAGAAAGATCTAACTATCTGAATATAGTATTTGTTGTTTCAGTAAGTCATATATTAAAGTATAAGCAATATTTTCAAGGCTCGAATGCTCCTCTGATATTAAAGACTCTTCTGTACTTTATATAAGTTTATATACATATATACTTTGCTATACTTAATTAAGTATTTAATTAATATAAATTTGACAACGCCCCAATTACATATCATCATGCTGCTACTAGCCTGAGAAAATGGTATTCAGTATGTATTGTCTAGTCCTCAATAATATCAAGTATACGCCTTGGTCACCAAATAAATATTTAGCGGCACTTCAATGTATTTAAAAACTTAGTAATTTAATACATTTTAAACTTTCTGAATGATTACACATATAATAATATCATAGCTCACTTATACAAGTCAAAAACTTGATATATTATATGACTGTCTTGGGCAAATACTACATATATGTAGTATTCATATTATCAAAGATAATTTACAATAGTTATGACACAAGTATCATGCCCTCTGCTCAGGCACCAAAAAGTAAGAGAAGCCAAATGAGTGGAGGGGGGGTTTCCTCTTCTCTGGTAGCACTCACCATCATTATCTGTAATCGAGCTTCATTTTGTGTGGGTGGCTCGCTGAATCAGCCAGTCGACTAGCTGGCGGTGGTTATTTTAAAATTCTATCAAAATAATGTTCATCTTTTGTCTAAGACTTTTTAAGAAAAACCCGCCAAGTTCAGTCAGCGATGGTTAATTAACTTAATGCCACAATTGCTGCCAAAAGAACGACCAATTTTCAGTCAGCCAAGGACTGCTTGGCTCCTGCTCGGGCCTCTTGGCCATCTGCTTTCTTGCTGACGCACAAATCAGGCAGAAAAAAACCAAAAAGAAAAATAAAAAATTCAAATCAAATTTCGTACGTGTCCGTTTTTTGGGGTTGCTTCGTTTTTGCCTTGATTTTTCCTTGTTAAGCGATTGGCCAGGCTATCAAATCAAATGCTGTCTACCTTTCCTTTGGCCACCTTTCGCCACACGATGTATGGGCGTGTCTGTAATAACAGTATTTACGATACACGATACCATAAATGCTGATTTAAAAAACATTCACAGCAACTTGATCAGATATATATATACATATATGTATATAGAGAGACATATATAAGTTTGATTGTGGGCAATTAAATGCCATCGCACCTGTACGTGTTAGCCATACCGTAGCCGTGCCAGACAAACGCGTCAAACTATCCTGACGTGACTAATGACCGACGCGAGGCACCCTAGAATTGATTGATAAAAAAGTAAAAACAGAGATATACAAATATATTTATGAAAATCAGGAAGCCACAAACAGATTTCACGCAATTATTATGTGCGTAGCATTTATGGAATTGGGAAATTCACACACTATTCTGTCTGCCTCGCCTCTGTGGCGTTATCAATGGCAGGTGGCTCTTATCAGCAGCTGCGTAACGATAGCAGCATTTACGCATTTACAGCTAAGTGGGGCAGCCAGTTAACACTCCTCCAATTGTCATTGGGGCTTGGGAATCTCGGACAGCTCGGGGCAGTGACGTCCAGTCCGAGTCGGAGAGATTTGCCGCCAATGTTTTCTGTTCAACTCAGCGTCAATTACCAAAATTACGATATTACCAAATTTTCACTAATTGCAATTTAGGGCGAGTTAATACGGTGTTTGTCACCTGGCGACGTCTATTAAAATTTATTTGTTTGCCTTGCTTCAAACTCAATGAAGCACATGTATGCGTGCACACGCACACACACACACACGCAGTGTCACAGCTTCATTGTCTATGTCGCCATTGTTTAACGGTATCCCAATCCACACAATTTGGCGCGCTACGCCTTCCCTTCCCTTCCCCTCCCTTCCACTCCCTCCCCTGCTCGTACGCCTCTTCGTTCTTTTTGGAGACATTGTTTCAGTGAATGTTGAAATTAATTTCGTCAATTGAAATTTCGTATGGCTAGCGAGTGGGAGTTTTACTTAATGATTATGAATCGGACTGATGGTCATTGAACTGATGTTATATACTGTATTTATTGTATATGCTATATATTTCAAGAGTCAAACCAGGCCTTCAATCTAGAGTTATCTAGTTTATCTCGGTCTCTTGACTTCAATTGACTCGCCTTTTGTTTATGTAAGAATGTATATAGTAAGTGGAGAGAAGAGAAGAGATAGATAGATTAGCTGAGATCTTGAACATTTGGGTTATATAAATCTTTGACTTTCTAGATTGATAAACTAATAACTATTAATTGTTAGCCTTGAGTCGAGCTGACTCAGCTTTGTTTCTGAAATACCAAATTATTCGAATTTTCATATATACACTATTTGTTGTTTAATTTTGCTTCTTCCTTCGCTATAATAAAACCAAAAATAAATTTTAAAACCTTATTCCTCCTTTCATTAACGTAATACACATATGTATTTTCCAAATATGGGTCAACTGATAACATCTGTAATTATGAACTCCCAGGACAAAGCAGTGAACCAGAATTTACTGACAAACAGCGAAAACTGACGTAAAAATCTACTTTGAAAGGAATTCCCCAAGATACCCAAGGATATGTGCGTAATTAAGGCTCATTAGCAGGGGCAATGCAGTTCTCCACTTAATGCATATGTAGATATATATTATACTATATACTATAATTGAGGAAAAACTATGAAAAACTGCGAAAAGTGTTCAGCTTCAGCTTCAGCTCCGACTTTGCGCTGCCTTTGTAACCGCATACACCGAGCTTTGGTTTGGACTAGCTGCAAATTAGAGGGCGAGCAGCGAGACTAGTTAGTAACATACTAAACATGGGGCGACATGCAGCTAGGGTGGGGCCTTACAAACTTGTCCCAAAAGTGCGCAAATTTCAGGGAAGCAGAGGACGCAGCGGCTACTCCTTTGTTACCAAAGCTTTTGGCTGAGGTCAGGGCACGCCCCAACGAGACCAGCTCGCAACACAGGCTGGCGTGAAGCGAGAAACAGACGAAAAAAAGAAGGGAAAAAGTATATGCATATATATTCCCCCAAAGCGTGCCAGACTAAAAAGAGACAGATGGTCAGAGAGACAGAGAGAGTGGGAGATAGAGAGAGCGAGAACGGGTTGGCATTTTGATCTAAACTGGACACTCGCAATTGCCTGTAATTAATTTGTTTAAGCCAACCCACAGGAAGAAAAATGATAAGGACACGTGCGATAGCCCAAGCTCTAAGCGGACAACTGTAAATTTGTTAAGCCAAAAACTAAGCCTAAGCTCACATGACCCAGATAATACCCATTGCGGAATATGACGTCAAATTGGCAAATTATTGTACCTTCCTTCTGCCTAGAATGTGATCCTAAGGAATAAACAACTTTATATATAATATAATAATATATCATAAGTTATGAACCATTTAGGTGCTTCCAGCTTCGACTACTTCGCTAGCCTGACTAATCCTTTCAAGAATTAAATACACCAACAACAGTTTTCAATGCGCTTACAATATATTTCGATAATCAGGTCTTTTGGATAATCAGGTCTATCAGTTCGTATTACAACCAGGCGGAGCCGGGAGCTGGCTTGTTGTGGCCATTGCCATTCAGCCAGGGTGTCAGGCCAATGGTCTCCAGATTGGGCACATGATTCGTGCCGGCAGTGATGGGCGAGAGTGCGGCATCCTTGATGATCGTCAGGTGATGAGCTGCGCCGGCATTGCCGTTACGTGTGAACTGTCCGAACTTGGCTGCTTCGTATTCGGTCTTCTGGATCTCGGCGGCGGCAGCATGAGCGGAGCGCTGCAGCGCCGAGGCAGCCTCAGCCTCGCGAGCGGCGGCGATGCGCTGCTGATAGGCAACGGCTGCCTTGGAGGCGGCCAGACGCTGCTGGGCCAGCACCACAGCCGAGGCAGCAGAGGCCGCCTCCGAGCGCTGAATGGCAGCCGCTGCCTCCGACTTCTGGGTGAGGAGTGCGGCATGGGTCTCCTTCTCCATGGCGATGCGCTGCTGGTTCAGCACATTCTCCTTGGCCGCCTGCATCTGCTGCTGGGCGATCAGCACGTTGGCCGACGCCTGTTTGGCAGCCGCAATGGCATTGGCCACCTCACTGGGCGACGGGGCCGTCTTCAGCGGAGCGTGTCCAGCACTCCAGGCGGCAGTGCTGCCCGCTAGGTGGCCAGCCCAGCCGCCAGTGTTCCAGGCGCTGCCGAACTGTCCGCCACTCGTCGCCGCCCAGGGAATGGATACATCGCCAATGCTACGCTTCGGCAGCTTCTTCTCCTCGGCCGCACTGCATCCGACTGCAAGTACCAGAGCCAGCAGGAGAAGAGGCAACATTCTTGCTCCTTGTGAGTTTTGATTGATTGTGAATTGCATTTTGCTATTGATTCGAATGCTGCTCCCTGTCGCCTACTGAACTCTTCTGCTGAGGGATTTACTATTTATAGCAGCAACTGTTGCTGCTTCTGCTGCTGCTGCTTCTGCTGCTGCTGCTGCTGGGCTAATCACTCACGTAGGCGTTGGCATCGCCAATTTGGTCTCTATCGCTGTGGTAACTGATTTTATAACTGCCTCAATTTCACGAAGACCAGAAGGAAATGAAAGGCTGCTCTCAATTATCAAAAGCTTAGCTAACGCGATGGACCATTGCGCCTTTCATCATCGACTTCATTGGCTATCGTAACCCAATTTTTGTTTTATCTAAACTGGAATCTATAAGAAATGGAAAATTGGGCATTTATATAATTTCATTAAAAGGCATTAAAACATAGAGCTGAAGTTAATTCTGTAAATAATGTATATAGTTTGAGAGTCCGCTTAGAATGAGTTTTACTGTAGGTCACCTCAATATTCTTGGCAGTCTCTGAGGTTAAGTGAATCTAATGAAAGCAGATCTACTTTAGCTTGTTGCACTCACGGAATGAGTAAAAACAGCCTTACTTCAGCTCTATCTACAGCTTCTCTTCAGTTATTTTACACTCAGAATGAATGCAACAGCATCTCTAGTTCAACTACTGGGTATTTTGTAGTCTGGACTACTCGCCGACTGCATTCTCATTCACATTCAATTATTGCACTTGACTGAAGGCATTATGTATGCCTAGGGATCTTCCCTCTGTTCATATGGACAGGCATAAATCTATATAAGTAGATGCGTGGGTGCCGCAGTCTTTTGTGCCTTTATTAATGTTATGAAAAAATAAAATTTAATTATAACGCAAGAGCCATGCAGCACAATATACGTGTCCAAAGGTATTACACGTAAAAAACACAGAGCAGACAGAGGCGTCACTCGATACAAATGATGCAGCTCATCTCAGCTCAGTTCAGCTCTCGGCCCTCAGCCCTCAGCCCTCAGTTGCCAAACATTTCACGCTGGCCAATGGCAGCGATTGTAATTACCATTAATGCACGTCCTCAGGCTCTCTCCTGGACAAACTCGAATTTTACTTTTACTCGTATTAATGAATACAAATTGAATAAGACAAGCTGATGCCGCAGATGCCGGCTTACAGGTGTTTCCGTGGTGCGACTGAGACGGGGCATATAACTATATTAAGTTGCTTTATGTTAACAATGGATCAACTCGTGCAGTACAAAGAGGTGGGAACGGAGTAGAGGTGACTAGGGGGTAGGCAGGAGTTCATTTATGTATTATTTATTGCGTTTTTTGCAATTTTTTTTAAATATATATTTTTTTATTTATTAGACATTAAACTTAAAATTAAGCACTGTGTATAAATAATAATGTATAAATTATTAGCAAACATTCTATAATACTTATATATAAAATATTCATAAAAAAGCAAAAGGTTTTGCTTAACTTTCACTAGATTTTCTTTCTACATTTTTATACCCTGAACCCATTGAAAATGGGAAATCAGGGTATAATGTTTTTGTTGAAATGTATGTAACAGGCAGAAGGAGGCGTGGCAGACCCCATAAAGTATATATATTCTTGATCAGGGCGACGAACTGAGTCGATTTAGCCCTGTCCGTCTGTCTGTCCGTCTGTCCGTCTGTCCGTCCGTCCGTCTGTCCGTCTGTCCGTATGTTTGAACGCGTCGATTTCAGAAGATATAGAAGCTAGAGACTTCAACTTTTTTTTAAAATGCTCGTATATAGCACGCGGATATCGAGTTTATCACTAAAAATCGATAACTCATCCCGTTATTTTTTTATCGATCAAAAACCTTATCGAAATGCAGTTATAAAATTATATCTCCTACATCTTTAGAGCTAGAGTATCCAAATTTTAAATGTAGATTGATATGTACGTTATAGAATTTCGATTTTTGTTCAATTTTGCCCCCCACCCTTATATCCACCCCCTCACCCATAAGTTTGTAAAAGGCGTATTTCAAATACTAGAGACTTAAGCTTTGGCAATTATACGCATAGTAATGATAAAACCACAATCTAAAAGTTTCATGGAGAACGTACGTCCAGAAAAAAAGTTATTAAACAATTAAGTTCCCATAGTAAGCCCACACTGCAGCTCATGCGTGCGCGCCTATGGGTGTCTATGTATGTGTGTTTGCGTGTGTATGTGTGTAAGCAGAGAGACGCTAAAAATGATTGAAATGGCTGTTGCTTGAAGGGTTCAGGGGATCTCGTAGTCGAGCACTCTCGACTAGAGTTTTCTTACTTATTATACCCTGAACCCATTGAAAATGGGAAATCAGGGTATAATGGTTTTGTGAAAAGTATGTAACAGGCAGAAGGAATCATCGCAGACCCCATAAAGTATATATATTCTTGATCAGGACGATGAGCTGAGTCGATATAGCCCTGTCCGTCTGTCCGTCCGTCCGTATGAGTGCGTCGATCTCAGAAGTTAAAGGAGCTAGAGAGCTGAAATTTTGTATGCATACTCGTGTATACCATACGCAGTACGAGTTTATCATATTTTTTCGATAACTCATTCGATATCTTTTTTATCGAGGATAATCGATAAATTTATATTGTTTTTTCAGCCTAATTTGAACACTATTAGACCTAGAGACTTCAGATTTACTGTGTATATACATTTGATGGGCACACACATTTTGTAATTTACAGATTTTGGATACCACGCCCCCTTCGCCCCAAATTTGTAAAAAACGTATATCAAGTACTAGAGACTTGTGCTTTGGAATGTACACACATTTACACATAATGATTACGTTCTGAAAGTTTCATTAAGATTGTACGTCTACAAATGAAATTATTCAACAAATAAATTCTCATAATATTGCCCACACTGCAGCGCAGCCCAAGCGCAGTCGCTGCTTACTGCGCAGTTAGCAGAGCGCGGGCCTATGCGTGGGGGTGGATGCATGTGTATGTATGTGTGCAGAATGATTGGAACATCAGCACGGAGGGTTCAGGGTATCTCCTAGTCGAGCAGTCTCGACTAGAGCTTTCTTACTTGTTTTATAAAGTATTATATATAAATAAAGCAGAAGTAACGCGTTTGCAAAAATAATTGAAATACGCTTATTTAATATACAATCACTAAGATAAAAATTCAATATAGAAAATTCTCCTTTCTCACGCCAATTATTCATATACTGTGTCCATAGCTCCGCTCAGCTAATCTCAATAACAACAAATATGGTTTTTGTTTCCCCGATATATTGTTGAGATAACCCGAAGAAGCATATCACCTTGGTTATTATGCATTTAATGGCCACACCCACCCAATCATTCGCCCCCAAGATGCTGATGTGCGCATTTGAATTTATTTTATTTCAGAGCGCAAATCTGCTGGCCAGAATGTCCTCCCCGTCGATGGCATTCCAGAGCAAGTCACGAAAATCTTTTATAGGCATTTTATTGCTCACCTTTGTGGCTTTCCTGGCCCAAGGTGTTTGGGCAGCCGACCCGGATGCGGCGTATGTCGAGAATGAGCTGCACAAGGACAACGGTTAGCTATCAGCCGGATTGGCTTTGTCAAATTGGAGTTGCAATTTCTCATTCGCCTTTTTTTTTTGTTTTGCGCAGAGTTCGCCAGTATGGCCAAACGTCCGGCGTTCTTTGTGGGCAGCCGATATGGCCGTTCCAGTGGCAATAGCGGCGCCAGCAATGGCATGGGCACCTCGAAGACGCGACGCCTAATCATCGTGCCGCGCAACGATCGCTTCTTTCTGGGCTCGCGCTATGGCAAACGCAGCGATGAATACCTCTCGCCCTACGAACAGAACAGCCTCGGTCTGGGCCTGGCCAAGGCCGAGCGCGAGACCAATGAAGCCAGCAACGAGAAGCCCAGCAGCAGAGCTCGAACCATGTCCTGCGTCTACACGGGCATCAGCAACTTCTATCGCTGCAGCAATGCCAATTCGTAAGTTCCCTTATGAGTCAACTATTTGCATTTGCTACATGTTGGTTATCCCTGGCAGTGAGGACCTCAACCTGAACCTGGGACTGGACAACAATAGTATAGGCTCGGAGGATGCCAGCAACAATGTTAAGTAAGACATGGCCTGGCATGACGCATTCATTGGCAGACGATTCTCTGGCTAGTTAAATATCCTTGTTATCCATTAGCTTCTCAGCTACACCCACACACCTACACACACACACACAAACACATTCTTGTATCTTGTTAAATGGTATTAAAATTTTTAACGGGGCTGGAAAAGTTTTAATACCCAACAATAACTGTGTAAATAAGTAAGCATGCAATAAACTATAAAAATGCATAAATACATCTGTATCAAATAACATAATAGGTTTACTTAACATATACATATATAAATATATGTATATGAACAAATTGTACTTAAAATACAGTACAGTTCCATTCACTGGGTATAAAGGATCCTTTAGCTTCGATTATACAGCTATGTACACATATACATACCTACATATGATGTGATGATGTGATGCATATGAATAGCTTCCATTATGCGTGTATTACTCTCTTTCGCTCGTAACTAACTAACAATAATGTAAACGTTCAATAAAGGCAAACAGATATATACATAAATAGATGTTTAACTCTTTTCAATGATCTGCTGAGATATTTCGTATATATATGTATGTATATGTCTGAGATTAGCTAGAGATTATGTTTGTTAAAATATTCTCTATATCTATTTTTATTTTTTTTACACATATTTTATAATAGGTAAGTATAAAAATTTCAAGAATGCTCTTATATTTGATCCTCACTCTTTTAACACCATATATGTAGATAGATGTAGGTCAATATCAACAGTAACTTTATTAATTCTTACACATTCTTACCCTCTTTCTCTTCTCATTTCATTTAAATTCTTAAATGTTTTTGTTTCATCAGAGAAATCTCGGCCATAAAGCAATTTCCATAGCTGCTAATGCATTTCTGCGGGCTGGCATATTTGTTTTGCCTACATTCATACATACATATACATATACACCTGGCAGGCACAGGCACAGGCACAGGTGATGTATATGTTTGTATGCGGCACGTTTGTCGGCGTAAGTAGCACAAGAAATTTAATTATCATAGCCAGGCCCGCACCGATACAAGTAATGAGCGCGAAAAGGCGAAGCACTTACACCTGAAATGCCTTCTTGGGCGAGCAGCGAATGCAGAAATGCTAGAAATTAAGTCGGCGCAAGGCAAAAGTTTGCCTTAGCTGGCATTGATTTTAATTGTTGGCAACGGATAGCGGTAAACGCCGGAGTACTCCAGCTCCACATGCGCGAATGAGAGGGAGATTGAGAGAGAGATGGAGATGTATTTTAAGCTAGCGGCGAAGTGCTTGCTAATTGTATTAAGTGGCATTGGCAACAATATCATCTGGGAGCTTCCTTAGCTCTCTCCCCCTTCCTCAGCACTCTCTTTGTCTACCGCCCGCATTACAACTTTTGGGCAATCAGAACGTGACAGCGTGGCGATAGCTTCTCATCAAACAGCTTCTCATAGCGCACCGCCAGCCCCAATTGCTGCACTGCAGCCAGCTCCTGCAGGTAGCACAAGCGGTCATACAGAAGGACATTCTCGCAGAGCAGCTGAGTGAAAGAGGGATAGATTGAGTCAATTGATGGCCTGGTTGATGGGTAGACAAATAATAAGCAAAGTACCTGAATGCTGGCCTGCAAGCAGGTCAAAGCTTCCGCTAAACAAGCGCCCCGCCCATTGCCATAGAGCTGGCTAATTGCATCAAAGCGGCGCTCGTGTATGGGCCGCCAGTCGAGGCCCAGCCCCGTTTGGCGTGAGTGCAGCTGATATTTCTGCTGAATGCTGGCGAATGTCAGCGGATCTTGGCAATCAATCTCTGGCTTCGCTTGCCTCCTAACCTTAGTCGACTCCTGCTCATCGCAGACAGCTGCAGCCACAGCGCGCTGAAACATTTGGCTGCCATGCGCCACATGTGTCCGGGCGTCACTTTGCCAGCGGGACTTGGTCTGCTGACAGGCCAGGCGCAGGAAGGGACGATGGAAGCATCGAGCTGGTGCAGCAACAGCCGACATGGCTTCCCTCAAAGCTCTGCTCAGTGGAAAGTTGACGAAGGAGTCGCCATCCGCGCCCAGCGCGAGCTTGTGGTAGCAGCAGGGCATAATGTGAAGGCAGCGCACTTGAGGCATTCGCAGGAACAGGAGCATGGCACTGATGCTCAAGTCGGCGCAGGCATGGAGGCCAACGATTGCAGTGGGCGCCCGCTCCAGCCCCAGCGCAGCTGCATACTCCTGAATGCGAGCACAGCAGCTGGCGTCGGCTGTGATGAGGAGCTGCTCGTAGCTAATCGAATTGGAGCTCGCACTTCTCTCTCGCGCTGTTTGTACTCTTTGCTCCTCGGCTTCCAGGCCGAGTATCAGGTAATTGTCACTCAACTGGAGCAGCGCCTCGCTCAGGTAGCCCAGCCCCGACCCCAAGTCGATGATGCCCTTTGTGTCTGGACAATGTCCATGTATGTGTGCGGCCAACTTATCAATTTCATGCAATTTCTTGATTGACATTTTGCAATTATTTCTCTTTGGCTTTCTTGGCGATTCGCCTGCAGCTGGGGCAGCTGCTTGGGTGGGCGTCAAATTTGCAACCTCTTGGCGAAAGCGTAGCACCTCCTCGGGGCAGTCCTCCAACGCCTCATGCACAAATGGAAATCTGTTGAGCTGCTCGTTTGATAAATCCAGGAAATAGTCCTTCATATAGCCAGGCATCTCATCGAGTGACTTGAGGCAGGATGTATTCGCCTCTCGATATATCCAGGCATAACGATGCAAAAAGTCCACAGCAGCTCCAAAGTATGCGGCATCAGTGGCGAAGCCTCTCGGCAAAGACATGGCTGAGGAAGAGAAGCAAAGCTTATTGGATTGTAATGGAATGTGCAACCAGCTGCCGTAGATCCCGATTGGACAGGACTTCAAGTTGGACTTAAATGCCAGCTGATTCAATTGAAATCATCTACATCTAAAAATTCCTCAACCTTATTCAATTCTAAGCCAATGTATTAATAATTAACAATTTATATTTATATATTTATAAATCAGGTCGCAATAAACAGAAAGCCATTGAACAAAGACAACTTGCTTTAATTATTGTTAACATACAGAATCAACTGTTTTCGCTGGCGAAAACAAAAACGTACATAAGAGAAACAAAGTATATAAAATAGAAATAGAGCAACTGTAGCTTATGGTTATCTATATGTATATACAGTCAGATTTATGGATTTGCAATGCGCCTCATTTAGGATATGATCTTCCACTTCAGCTTCGTTTCCTGTTCTAAGTTTTCGTTTGCAGGTCCTAAAATACATTTGCCAACGTGTTTGGGCTCCTCCTTGAAGTACTTGTCGATAACGGCTCGCAGTTCGTCAAGTGTTACGGACAGCACGCGCGATCGGTACTTCACAAACATCTCCTGTGAAACGCCGTACAGGAAGAAGTCGATGCCGATGTTTCCAGGCGCTGTGGGCGAGTCCAGCTGCTGCAGCACACCCAGCTTTGCCTCGAAAAGCGTTTGCTGATCGAGCTTATTGCTCTCCGCCAGCAGCCAATCGTAGGTCTTATCGAAGGCGTCCAGTGTCTTCGTGGAGTGCGGATCCCGATAACTGAAGAATGCAAATATGCCATCTGAGCCTATTTTTGCACCAGCGCCGTAAGCTCCATTCTGCTCCCGCACGACGGGCAGCAGATACTTGGCCGACACGAACTTGGCCAGCACGCGTAGCACCGGATGATCTTCATGCAAGTATGGCACTGCGAAGAATGACTTGGCGCAGTAGTTGACAGGAATATTCATGACATAGTGCTGAAAACTCGGCTCCAACAGTTTCAGTTCATTGTTCTTGTTCATATCCTTGAGCGTGGGCAGCTTCTGCAGGAAGTTCTGGTAGTGTTCCAGGGCGGTTGGTTGAAAAGCCTCCGAGGTATTGATGGCCACTCGCATGTTGCTCTTGCTGAACACCTTCGCTCCGATAGCCTTTAATCTGTCACGGATCTCCTCTGTGCTGTTCTGCTCCACATACTTCTTCATGAAGTCGATGTGATCAACTCCGGACAACAGGGATTTCAGTTTGGCAGCATCGCTGACCAACGCAGCGGCGCTTAACATGGCATACAAGTGACCGGAGCTGGCGATTCCGACTGATATATTGGAAATGTAGTTTTCAATCAGCATCTTCAGGCGATCCGTGTCGTCTAGCTTGTAGTTGAGGAGCAGCTCTTCGCACAGCGCAAACATGTCCTTCACATTCTTATCCAGCGCGTGCGTCGTCATCATCAGGCCCATCTGATACGACTTGGCATCCTTTACATTCTCAACGAAGTTCAGCTTAAAGTCAATGCCAGCAGTTTTCGAAAGAACGAGCTTGTCGAAGTCACGGAAATTGTGGTTTTTGGTGCCCATATCGTCTATGACGTTACTGAATAGTGGGATAAGCATAAGTTCATCTGGAGTCAGGCCCGTTATATTGAATAGGCACTTAAGGTAGGAAATTTCATTGGTGGGCACTTTGCACAGTTGCGTGGGAACATCAACAATTGTTTTCGTCTCTATCGTTGGTAACTTGGGCGGTTCCTTGACATCGTTCAGCGTAAGGCACGGCAAGACATCAGTGCACTCCTTGGCCTTTTGAGAGGCCTCCAGTTTGAGGCCATTCGTATATATTTCTTTGCGCTTTTTGGAATCGAGCGCACTCACTTTCTGTTTTAGCATCTCGGCCTCCGCCTGCTTGAAGTTCTCCTCGTACATTTCGTCCGGCGACATTGTTAGCGTAAGCTTATGCGTATTATTTGCGAAGTACTTCTCCATTTTCTGCTGGAGATAGTTTTTATTCTCTTTGAGGCAGCAGCGCAACTGGGCTATCATCTCGGACACCCGCAAACTGCTCACAATATCACCATCATGATTCCACAAAGACGTCGAGTTAAACAACAAGGCATTTCCAAAGTGCGGACTCTGATGCTTCAGGGACAATTCCAAATTGTGTAGAATACTCTCAATGTGCTGAGCTTCAAAGCCTTCTTCGATGGTTTTGTGCACAGTTTGATCAAATAGCTCATTGAACCTTTTAAAGTCTTCAACCCTTAGGTCTTGCAGGCCAACAACGAAGTATGTATCCCTACAATCCGAGGAAAAACCCGTACTTTGATTGTAGCCTCCGGAGAAATTTGGCTCTATTAAGCTCTTATAGAAAGCCGAGTTGGGGCCACGAATCAATAAGTCGGATAAGACATTCAATTCAAAGCTCTCCTGTATATCGGTAGAATCGCACATCAGCAGCGCAATAGCTATCTGGTTCTGTCTATCGAAGGTGGCGCCTAAGTTATCCAGTCGACTGGGAATGTGTACGTTGCGTGGCTGTGACCAAGGCCTTTGATTTGGTATTCGGCTATAGGAGTTATCAATGCGCGAATGTTCGGACAAATATTCACTATCGACAAATGCCAGTGTTTTCAACAAGTCAAATGATCCATAGCAGAACATGCGCGCATTGCTTGAATGATAGTATTTCTGATGGAATTTAACCAAATCCGTGTGCGTCAATTTGGGAATCTCCAGTGGATTGCCGCCAGACACATAGCCATACGTGTGATCTGGCAGCATATTGTTAAGCAGATTTTGTATAAACACCTGCGAGTTCTCCGAAAAGGCTCCCTTCATTTCATTGTAGACAACGCCTTTGATAACCAGTTCAGAGTCGCGATTGTTCAATTCCTTGTGCTCCAGACGCCAGCCTTCTTGCAAAAAGTCCATGTAAGCTAAATTTGGCCTATAATATCGTAAAAAATGGTTAAATAATATTAGCAAATTTATTTCAGGTACAACTCACCTGAAAACCGCATCCAAGTAAATCTTTTGCAGATTCCTAAAGTCTACCTCGTTCATGGTTGAGAATGGATATAACGTATAGTCCGGTCCAGTCATGGCATTCATGAACGTCGCAACAGAACGATTTAGCATTTTGAAGAATGGATCTCGAACTGGAAAGTTCTTGGAGCCACACAACGCGAGATGCTCCAATATATGCGGCAGCCCCGTCGAATCGAACGGAGTGGTACGGAAATTAATGGAAAATACATTATTCGTATCATTCCGATCGATATACCAAAACTCCGTTCCCGTGCCCAAATGTCGCAGAGTACACGAGACCAGCTCAAAGTCGGGTATATATTCGATCCGTTCGCATTGGAAGCCGTGATACACCTGTCCTTCGCTATATTTGTATTTGCGATCCCCCATTATATGGGGCAAATCGCCGTCTAGCGCCAGTTTGGATTCCGCACTGGGGCCCCTCTTACCCTCGTTGAGTGTGACTTGCGTTGACTTGAAGCATCGTCGAGCTGTTTGCCCAGGCAGCACTCGCAGAGGGAGTGGCAGCGCCTTCAGCCATTGCAAACGTGTGAGCATAATTTATTCTGTTTGTTTGTTCGTTCGTTTGTGCGAGTCTATAAATGATAAGTACACAATACAAGTTGCAGATGTTATCCAGATCAACACAACACAAGCGACATTAGTTAAATAAAAACCAACATAAAACCCGACACGAGATTCAGTTACATCAGCCGGCATTCATTGCGTTTTGCGTGTATGCATATAAATATGTGTGCCTGTGTATATGTATGTGTGTGACTGTGCTCGCTTAATTTATATCGTGTGCCTTTCTGTATACGATAAATTTACTTATTTTGACTTACAATCTGATTAAAATTCCAAACACAATCTATTTAATGTTTTATACTCTCAACTTGCGCTCAGAAAGATAATGCAACTTACCAATTTCAGGAAATACAATATTTTAAACTTTAGTCATCTGCACACTACATATGAGATTATCAGCAGTCAATATTCTTCAGGTCTATCGATAATTTTGCAAAAGGCAAATTGATCTTAGTATTTTTAGGTATTTTAATTGAGACTAAAATACTAAGCCAGTTCATTTAAACGATTATTAGAATAAGATATCGAATTTGTTCCAGCGATGTTGACCTATTTAAATTTAGAGAAAATTGAATTTAACGGCTAACAAAAGAATAATTTATTTACTACATTAAATACACATGTTCTGTATGACACACTTCATGCGTTCTGCAATTTCAAAGCTAATCTTTCGCTTTTTGGGCCTAAAATACATTTACCAACATGACGCGGCTCTTTTTTAAAGTACTTATCAACTACAGAGCGTACCTCATCTGCAGTTACACTTAGAACGCGAGAACGATACTTGCAGTACTCGTCATGAGAGACTCTTAAAATAAAGTAATCCATGCCAACTTCACCAGGCGCTGTTGGCCAATCAAGCAACTGCAACACGCCCAACTTGGCCTCGAATAGAATCTGGTGATCCAGCTTATCGCTCATGTCTGCCAGCCACTCGTACGTCTTATCGAATACATCCAAAGTCCTCGTAGAGTGCGGATCACGATAGCTGTAGAAGTGGAAGAGCCCATCATAGCCAATTCTCGCGCCCGTACCATAAGCTCCATTCTGTTCTCGCACCACAGGCAGCAGATACTTGGCCGACACGAGCTTGGCCAGCACGCGCAGCACTGGATGATCTTCATGCAAGTATGGCACTGCGAAGAATGACTTGGCGCAATAGTTAACAGGAAAATTCATAGCATAATGGTAAAAGCTCGGCTTGAACAATTTCAATTGGCTCTTCTTATTCATATTCTTGAGCTTTGGCAGTTTTTTCAGAAAAGTTCGGTAATGTTCCAGGGCAGTTGGCTGAAAAGCCTCCGAGGTATTGATGGCCACTCGCATGTTGCTCTTGCTGAACACCTTCGCTCCAACCTCTTTTAATCTGTCACGGATCTCCTCCGTACTATTCTGTTGGGTATACCTTTTCATGAAGTCGATGTGATCTATGCCCAGTAAATGGGACTTTAATTTGCCCGCATCACTGACCAGGGCAGCGGAGCACAGCATGGCATATGTGTGCCCAGAAACTGCAATGCCTACGGATAGCTTGGATATGTAGTTTTCAATGAGCATCTTCAGGCGATCCGTATCGTCTAGCTCGAAATCGAGAAGCAGCTCCTCGCACAGAGCAAACATATCCTTAACATTCTTGTCCAGGGCGTAGGTCGTCATCAGCAAACCCATTTTATAGGACTTACCATCCTTAACATTTTCCACAACTTTCAGCTTGAAGTCAAAGTTCGCCGTTTTTGATAGAATCATTTTGTCGAATTCCCGAAAGTCGTGCTTGCTGGTGCCCATACTCTTGAATACACTGCAGAAGAGGGGCACGAGCATGGCATCGTCGTGACTCAGGGCAGTGATATTGAAAAGACAGTTCAGGTAGGTGATATCATTGGTGGGCACCTTGCACAGTTGGGTGGGCACGCTCTCAATGAGTCGCTCCGTCAGCTGGGGATGCCCCATTGGTTCCTCAACGTCGTCCAGCGAAAGACAGGGCAAAACGTTCGTATTTTCCTTAGCTTTTTGTGCCGCTTCCAATTCAAGGCCATTCTGATATATATTGCTTAACTTCTCTGGGCTGAGTTCACTGATTTTTTGTTCGATCAACATCTTTTCGGCTTTCCGGAAGTTCTCACTATACGATTCATCAGGCGACATGGTCAATGTGAGCTTGTGCGAATTGGCGAGAAAATATTGTTCAACTTTTTGCTGTAAATAGTTTTGATTATCCCTTAGTCTGGCACGCAGTCGGCCCATCATCTCCGATATTCGCAGATTGGCAAAGACATCACCGCCATGATTCCACAATGCCATCGAATTGAATAGGATATTGTTACCATCGTCAGCCCTCCGATGCCTGACATTCAGTTCCAGATTATGCAGGACACTCTCCACATGCTTGGGATCGAAGCCTTCTATAATTGTCTTATGGATCGTCTGCTGGAACAGCTCGTGGAATCTGTCAAAGTCTTCAATGCGTACATCTTGCAGGCCCACAGCAAAGTACGTATCTCGGCTGGTGAAGTAGTAGCCCGTGTGCCTATTGAAGCCCCCGGAGAAGTTCGGATCAATCAGGCCCTTGTAGAAGGCTGAGTTTGGGCCACGAATCAATAGCTCCGTCAGCACATTCAGCTCGAACACCTCCTGCACTGCGGTCCTATCGCACATCAGCAGCGCGCAGCCGATTTGGCTTTGCTTCTCCTTGGATGCACCCATGTTAACCAGACGACATGGCAAGTGGACATTACGGGGGAAGGACCAACGCGGATGGAGCGGTATATAGCTGTAGGACGTGTCAATAGGATCATAGTCACATAGATATTCCTCATTGAGCACCTCCAGGGTTTCCATCAGGTCGAAGGAGCCGTAACAAAAAATACGCCCATTGCTGGGATGATAATATTTCTGATGGTATTGAACCAACTTGGAGTGCGTTAAATTGGGTATTTCCAGTGGATCTCCGCCGGCTGTGTACTTGTAGGCGAGTTCCGGCAACAGGTTGCTCATGAGACCTTTTCTAAATAGTCGGCTATTCTCTGAAAATATGCCTATCATTTCGTTGTAGACGATGCCTTTGATAATAATTTCCGATTGCCGATCATGCACATTGCAGTGCTCGAGTCGCCAGCCCTCCTGGAGGAAGTCCAAGTAAAGCAGATTTGGGCTGGAGGGAGAGGAGAGAGAAGCTCGGGGAGCTCGTTATGTCAACAAGGTTTCACTGGACTCACCTGAACACCGAGTCCAAATAAATACGCTGAATATTTCTGAAATCCGTCTCATTTCTGGAGGAGAAGATGTACACGGTTTGGTCTGGCGCAGTCAGCGCATTCATATTGGTGGCAACCGATCGATTCAGCATTTTGAAGAATGGATCACGAACTGAATACTTCGCGGAGCCATTCAAGGCCAGGTGCTCCAAGACATGCGCCGCGCCTGTCGAGTCCTCGGGCGGAGTGCGAAAATTGATCGAGAATACATTATTTATATCGTTGCGATCGATGTACCACAGCTCCAGGCCCGACTCCTTGTGCCGCAGCGTGTGTGATGTCAGTTCGAAGTCTGGGATATACTCGACGCGCTCGCACTGGAATCCATGGTAGAACTGCCCTTCCTTGTACTTATAATCACGCTCAGCGACAACTTGTGGACTTTCTCTATGGGATGCAGCATCGGCACAGTATCCCCGCACAATATCCTCAACTAGAAAGGACAAATTTCTGGCCACAGCCGTTTCATGCAGAGCTCGACGCAGGGAACGCGGCACTCCATTTAAGTATTTAACTGATCTACGCATTGTTCTCAATAAAATATCTACTAACTGAATTCAGATGCACTATATGTACATATATATATATATTTTTACTCAAACCGGAAATTAACAATTAATGGGAAATTTTTATTAATGTGTTCGAAAAAGTTAAATAAATAAATTCTAATTTAATAATTTTATAGGCTACAATCTGAGAACTAACTGAATTTGTAAATCTATAAGTGTGGAAATTGTAGTTTCCTTTTGTTTGATTTTCTACTCCCTTAGTTTCACCAGCTCTGATAAATATATGTCATAGAAATCGGAATAAAAATTCTAAATTTGGATCCTTTTCTCGGATCCTATTATAACCTATTTTCGTATTGTAACTGAAGGATATGCAGTGATGGCAGACGGCATTGGCAGAGCTTTCAAGCGATGCTGCAATTGCATCAATGATGCTCTGATTAGGCCAAGTCCAAGTAAGTTCTTTGATTTCTCAAGCTTCTACTATTTGTATCATTTTGTGTTTATTATTTTTAGTTTTGTTTGGGTTTTGCCTAGCTTTACTTGTGTGTGTGGCGGTGAAAAGACACCGATTACACCGACACTGGTGGCAATAATATTAGGCACACTCAGAAGATATATTAAACAAATCATTTTATTACAGACTTTGGGCAGAGAACTTTGAATCTTACGACAAAACATCTCTGCTCAGAGAATCTTCCAGAATCTTTCCAATATTGTAATGGAAGTAATTATAAACGAGTTTCCGCTGTCATATTAATTAACAAAATATATATTTATAAACTATCAAATTTGTTTATAAAAATACGTATTTAATTTATTGAAGACTTAAAATATTTCAAATTATGCGCATTACTTGAGAAAACCAATCGAGCAGCTTTAGATTACAATCATAGATCTCACAACTCTCAGACTTTGTGTTTGCCTTCTCGGCCAAAGTGAAGTCATATGCCTCTGGAGCAGCTGCATTCAGGGACGTGGAGGGCCTGTTGTTATACGTATATAAATTATAGATAATCTTATAAATAATTTGTAAGGCATTAATTTATTATGACTTACGCGAGGAGCACGTGCAACAGCTCCTGCACGACGCTAAAGTCTTTTGAGAACTGAATTGTGTTCGCCTCACAAATAGCTTGCAGCATACACTCGTGGCCATTATAGCCATAACTGAAAATATACACACACGTAATACATATAAATGTATATGTATGTATAAATCACTCACCCATTCAACATGTGCTCAATGTATGCATAAATCTGCCAACGCAATTGGCTTGGCTGCTTTTGCAGCAGTCGCAATTGGTCCCAATTACTATTTATGGGAACACTTTGGTGCTTATATTCCGGCAAATAGGGATTTTGCCTGTAAACGGTGGCATTGTAGGGCAGAAAAAATTCGGCTTTAAGTACATGGCCAATGACCAAGGATTCATAGGACAAATCCGCCGGAATGCCTATGCCCACAATCAACTAAATACAAAGAGAAGCCGAAACAAATTTTAACTAAATTATAGTTTGGAATTCTGATTCTGATTTACCTGATGTCTTGTGGGCGATTGACGTGGAAAGATGAGAAACCGTTTGGCGCGCCCACCCAACTGAGCAGCCAATGCCAAGCTTGGCAGCGCCAGCAGCGAGATGTACCACACGATGCAACGCATAGCGACGGACTAAGTGCAACTAGCGGCAATTTGGCAACTGCAACCACCTGAGTTGCACCTTGGTAATTAGTAATCCTCTGCTAGAACTCTAATTAGAAGCATTACCTAGAGCATTCACCAAGCTGTTGAGCTACATTGAAATTAGTCTTTAATTGACACTTCGGAGTTGTGAAAGGCTTTCACATCAACTAACCCGAGGCATTGACCATTGTGCGATATGTATTTCCAATGGTTTTTTATGGTCAAAATAATTCCATTTTTAAGCTAACAGAAATATGATTTGAAATTAAATTAAATTACGCAAGAAAGAAAATAATAAATACAAAATTTAATTAAAATTTTTAAGCTATATTTTATGATATTTTAAAAAACGATTTATTACCGTTAAAAAATTAATTACAAATTAAATTTAATTACATTTTATGTTTTCTTGTCAGAACTAATTAATTTTTTTAATTAATTGAAATTAATTTCATTTGAATTGGAGTGTTTGCTAATGAGATATAATTCTGTAAACTTAATACAAAAATCGAACCTATTTAAATACCTTTCTCAATGTAAAAATATAAAAATACAATTGATATATTAAAAATAATTAGCTAAACAGAGCATGGTTTGATTTTTATATTTTTAAATAATAATAATAATAATATCAAAATATTTTCATCTTAACCGATAAAACAAATTTTTTATTTGGAATTATAAAATCAAATACTAAACTTGAAAATAAAAACTTTATGAAATTCCAAAAAATCTCACGCTTATTTAACTTTTTACCATAGACAAAAGTCCTATCAACAAATCATATTATATTATACAATAACATATATGTATGTACATATATGTAATCAAGATAATACAGGGTATCAATAGTCTGTTCAATCATTTTACCGGCATTGAGAAACGAGACCCAGTGAATTATGCAAAAAGGCATGCAGTATTTATTGGTATTATGTTAGTTGTAATTTCATAGATTACTCTCATAAGATTTACATAAAAAATTTGTAAATAAATGATACGACAAGGATTGGATTCGCTTAATAATGACCTTATATAATGAACATTGTAAATTCATTTAGCGCGGAAGTCTGGGAATACTTAGAATACTTGGGGCGTTCCATTTAAGCGTAGTTACGAATACAAAATCATTAAATTATATAGGTACATAAGATTAGAGACTTACTAAGGAATACTTAAATGACAATTTAAATTAGGCATACGTAATTTCGAAAGCTGCATGTAAGTGAAAACATAAAAAATACATTTACAATTATACCGATCGACCCACAAATCGGCCGACCGACCGACGCCTTTGTTGTTTCTCTCTTCAATTGTTTATTGTATTTTACTTGTGCTTGTGAAACTCCTCCATACAGAGTTTGCAGCTCCAAGAGCCCTCGGGTGGGGTTACCAAAGGCGGCGACAGACAATACATATGGTAGCCGCGATCACAGTCGTCGCAGAAAAGCAGCTGATCGTCATTGTCGGAGGTGCCACAGATCGAGCAATATTTACATTCAATGCACTGCCAGCGGTAGCGCTTCACCGATATTATCATGTTGGGCGTGAACTGCAGACACGATGGATGACCAGAACGTCCACAATCGGAGCAGGACACTAGCTCTTCGGGCATATTGGTTTTCTTGTTTTCTCGCTGATCGCCCAAACAGAAGTCACAGTAGGGCGAGGGCTGCGCCACCTCACGCTCCGTTCGTAGCTTGGGCTTTTTGGGACTAGCCAATGGATTAGCTGGTGGCGCGTTTACCGTTGCGTATATAGCTGGAGTTGCAGTAGTCGTTGTCGACATGCTAGCCATGCTAGCCATGGTGGCCAAAGGGATTGAGTCGTTTGAGGCGCCACCATCATTGAGAGAAGACTTTTCGTACGATGTGGGTAGAGTGGGCGTCATCACCAGGGCCGACTGTGACGTCTCATCAATAATGGGAATTGGTGATGCTGAGTTAGAGTGATTTGTGTATAGTCCAGTGGCAGCTGCTGCCGCCGCTGTGCTGGCTGCGTGTGCCACGGCCGCGGCAGCCGCTGCAGCTGCAGCCGAAGTATTTGCATTATTGCCAGCACCGCCGCGCCTCCTTCGATCCGGTGTATCGCCTTCAGCTGCATTCCGACGACGATTACCTGCAAGAGAGTGCAGGCATTAGTTAGCACTTGCCAACACAATTGGGCCCCAAGTGCTTCTTACCGCCACCTTTGCGTCCCCGCTTCGGTGTGCCATCCACATTTGCATTCGTACGGCGGGGTCGTGAGCCACGCTTGCGTTTTCCTCTACTGCTGTACGACTCATCAAAGTCATTGTCAGAGTCAAAGTCGTCTTCATAGTCATCGGCGTGGTGGTAATGCGATGAGTCCATGTCCTCATGGAACCAATCTTTCTCCGCATTTGCATGAGAGTCCTTGCTATCATTGTCCCCTGAAGCGCCCATAGAGTTGCCATCTGTGGCCGCAATAGCTGCAACAATGTAGAATACAAATAAATATATGTAAACATACATACATATGCATACATGTTGTATGTATGTGTTTGCTAATCATACACACATACATACATACAATGACAATATATATAAATCAGCCCCCAATACGCATTGTAAATATGCTTGCAGCATTTTCTTATGGGGTGGCTATGCGCTGGGTACACACATACAACAATACACACACACACTTACATGAATACATTTATATGTGTATATGTATGTATATAATGTGCAGCTTCATAAAGCCTCACACATGTTTAGCAGTTCTAATTGAACAGTGGGCCAATTTGAATGAAATGCAATTGCAAAATATTAATTGACATTGAAATAATTTATATTTTATGGTTATCAATTTTATAAATGAATGCAGTTAATAAATAAATGTAAATCCATATCACAATATTATTTATCAATATTATAATAATTACCAATAATAAATTTATATATTATTAAATATTTTCTCAATTATCAATTCATTTCGATCTCTTTCTATTTTTTAAATTTGTTATTATTTGGCGGTTTTAGGACTTTAGCACCACCATGCAGAGGTGGTGTTGCGGGTGGTGGATGAGGATGTGACTGAACACAAAGGCAAAAACAATTGTAAGAGATTTATTGATTTTACTACGAGTTTTGTTGGTTGCATGTGCGTGAGTGTCTCTACATGCATGGGTGTGTGATATCTTTAAGTGTATCTCTTGCATATCCTACCTGCACTCTCCGTCTGATGATGATCACGTGCATTGACCGTTCCAGGACCAGACGGCGGCACGTGATGGTGCTGATGTTGGTGCTGGTGGGTCAGATGGTGCTCGCGGTACTGGTAGGCGCGGTAGCTATGATGTGGATTAAGTAAATATTGCCGCTTGGGTTTGCGCCATCGTGCCGAGGGATACGTGTAGATTTGGCCATGTCGAAAGCCGGGCATCCGCTGCTTTCGCTTCATAAAAAGAGCGCAATGCGTCTGTGCGACGCCAGTCTGGGGATCGAGGAACGGCATTCGCAGCCTCCGCTCGATGCACAGCCGCGTGTTGAAGTTCTCGCTGTTCTCGAGTATCTCCTTGTATGCGGTGTCATTTAAAAAGTTTTGAATCTTTTCAAAGTTTCCAATGTTTACTACCGCGATTTCGGAAGCCATATTGTTACCGTCGGCGTTCGTGTAAATGCAACGCGACGCACCCGTTATAAACAATAGCGTATTTAATTACTGCGGAATAAACAAACGAAGAGCGTGCTCAAACAGTGAGGGGTTATGATTTTCGGCAATCCACGCTGATTTAAACACCAGAAACACACATTTTTCTTCGTTTGCTTTCGCAAACAAGTTTTTATGCCACAAAACAAGAGACTCTGCAGGGTTGCCGTGTACGTACGCGGTTTCTGCTAGCGATGTGGCAACGCTGTCAATTGAGTAAATTAGAACCGAAAAGCTGGTCACATTGGTCGGGGCGTGTTTTGTGTGTTACTGACTCAATAATTTTTTTGTATTAGTTTGCTCTTGTTATTTATTGCCTAGTTACGTTTGTTTGTTTTTGTTTGCTGCAATTTTGCATTAAAGTAAATCAAGCAATAGCCAGGCAATGGGTGCCTCCAACCGCAGCACTCGAGTCGCCCTAGGCATATCCACAGTCTCGTTTCTACTTTTTGTTATTGCCTTTGCTACGCCCTATTGGCTGGTGACCGATGGCCGTCTGGAGAATCCACGCTTCACAAACCTGGGCCTGTGGGAGGTGTGCTTCAACCACTTCCAGGACATACATCGATTCTACGACACCGACTTCACTGGCTGCATGTGGGTCTTCGAGGAGGAATACTATATAATACACGATTTCCTACTGCCTGGATTCTATATCGCTGTTCAGCTCTTTGCCACGCTCTGCTTTGTGATGTGCCTGCTCGCCCTGCCCCTGACGTTGTCGTTCCTGCGCACATCTCGCGACGACGATCGCTACGTGGTGTTGCTGCTCACGATTGGCACTTGCCAGGTATTGGCATCCATATTCGGATTCATTGCTGTGGTCATATTTGGAGCCAAGGGCGATTCGCGTGACTGGATGCCTGGCTGGCAACACAACGATATGGGCTGGTCCTTTGCCCTGGCAGTGGTTGGAGGCGTCATGCTGTTGCCCGCAGGGATACTCTATCTAGTGGAAGCACGCCGCGAGCGCTACAAGCGCCTCAACGAGATCAGCAACCGGGAAATAAGCGAATACGGCGATGACTACTATCAGATTCAGGCAGCGGCTGCAATCTCGGCCGCACCACCATCGGCGCCCGCGCAGCCTTCATATTTCGCTCCAGAGCCCAGCCGTCCGCGTCGCCCACAGCCAGGAGCACGTCTGCCCACAGCACCAGCCCAAGGTAGCATCCAAACGGATATCTAAGTGAACAAGAATTGTAACCGCAAATACGTCCATAAATGAGGTCTACTTCGAATCTCCGAACGAATAGTATACATAACATATCCGTCCATTTGTAAAAGCAAATCTCTAAGCATCATTTGCGCCGTCATGGTCTTTAGTCTAAGTCGAATTTGCCTCGAATATATAGTATAATCTATATATATAAAATTTTGAATCATTCCATATTTTACACAAAACTTTTTATAAATGTTTTATTATATTATTTTCCTATAATGCAGCAATTGTATTTATATATTTTAATAATAAAATGCTTTTACACACAACAAAAGAAAATTCATTGTTAAATAACAAATTATTCATACATTCATTTTGTGCATATTGAATATTATTCGATTAACTGTGTCCAAATCAAGAAGTAACTCAACGAACCCCTTTATAATTTACATCGTTTATCAATTGAATATATATACAAATATTGATAGCAATCAACTAATATAAATATATTTTTATATAAAATTGAGCTTAAGCTAAGATCGATCAATTTTAATTATATTCCTCGAAAATTCTACCTTAATCAACAATATTCCAACTACAATTATTTATCTTCCATTTGATAGACAAGAAGTGGATCAAACTAAAATATATTCATTCCTCTGATAAATCAATATTTATCAAATGCAAGTTGTACCTTTCTCATTATTTATAATTAAATCGTGAAAGAACTCATTCGTTCTTTTACTTTTAACACTGTAAATTTTTGATTGAGCTTTGATAATCCCTTCAGCATAGGCCATATATTGACTAGAGTGCACAGATCGTTGTTCTGGTCAAACAACGGCCTTTCTATAGGTCGGTTTGATCCAGCGCTGATCATTATTCTCGCCACTTTGCTGTTCGAGTACCAGAAACAGTTCCCGCTGATGTATTTCATCGGAAAGCTGTTCCCGCAAGAACTGTAACATATCCGCCTCATTGCCTAGCAGTTCCGGCTGTCGAAGTTTCGAGTCTAGATTGTAGTAGGAATCCCCGATGCGACGCACAGCTATCCAATGTCGTCTACGCAATGGCAGAGTAATTACTCCGAACTTATAATCAGATGGAATGTTCAAGATAAATCCAATAATTGAATCAAGGTCTATAATGGATGGGTCCCTAAGGGGAAAGGAGAAAATCAGTAACTAAAGTTAACGGAGCTTCCCTGGACATTAATATTTACTTTCGTTTATCAAACCAAATGGCTTCACAGTTCCGTTTTTGCAATGCAGTCATTATAACATTAATATCATAGTTTCCAAGGCCCAGCACAGAGCGATGTGGATTAATCCATACATTTGGACTTAAATTGTTGCAGATATCATCCAGTTCCCCTTTAGTGTAGGATTGATCGCCTTGAAACAGATTGTTTAGTGCATGTAAGGCACATAACTGCCTCATTTGTTTTTCGTGATAAACTGATGGCATAGGTGATTTTTACTGTAATTTTTAGTTTTAATTATTTACAGTTTATGTCTCTGGAGAATTTTTGACTTTGTTGACAATCTGTTTACTTGTTTATGTGTGAGTGTGTGTGTGTGCTTTGGTATGTTGTACACGTTACGACCTAAGAAACAAAAAATAATAATAGAATAGAATCGAAAAATGCTCAACTAGGATCAACTCCGTTTAGTAAAAGTAAATAGTAAATAGATATCTATCAATTATTTATATACTCAGCATTATTTATAAATATATAATAATAGGTGCATACCAGTATTTGTTTAGTTTATACACAGTATTTTTAGTATATCAAAATGCCGTAAAATATATTACAAATGTTTCCAGTTGGTCACACTAAACTCACCACAAACTGTCACATGATTTTCACCTGACATTTGCTAGCTTCTGCGAAAAAAGTCTATCGACGCGAATTCCAATTTAAAAGGAACTTATTTACATCAGCCCGTCGAGCAGCGTTTAACGAAGCTAGCAAAATGAAAATTTGTGGTCCGAAATGCTCCCTATGCGGATTGATTATCTCCGTTTGGGGCATTGTGCAGTTGGTAAGTGGGTGTGCTGGTGAATTTGGTTTGTTTTGTGGGGGTCATACGGAAGAGTCACAAGACCAAAATATTCACATAATAATCGGTTTTATATTTGTAGGTGCTCATGGGTCTGTTCTTCTACATACACAGTGTGGCACTAATTGAGGATTTGCCACTAGCAGAGGAGTACAAAACCTTAGATGCATTCTATACGGCCGCGAATGCTGCATACAATCAGGTTTGTGTTTCAATGTCGAGTCATACATGTACATATGTATGTATGTTTGTGTATAAATATTAGGTACATTCATGTTCTAACAACCCCTTAAGAGTTGTGAGGACTTCAGAATGCGGACAAGGAAAAACTATTGCTTCTTTTATCAAGCACGATATGCGTATATATATACATTTTGTGTATATACATACATGCAAATATATACATACATACGTACTTCTTGGCATTGTAACTAAATAAATGTTCTCTTTTTTATAGAATGCCTACAACTGCTGGATTGCGGCGTGCATTTACGTCTTGACTCTGCTGCTCTCTGCGCAACAATTTTACATGAACAGCAGAGTAACTGCCAACTA
Source organism: Drosophila mulleri (assembly GCA_035047565.1). Lineage (NCBI taxonomy): Eukaryota > Metazoa > Arthropoda > Insecta > Diptera > Drosophilidae > Drosophila > Drosophila mulleri. Next base: position 13,891,996 of record JAWNPK010000060.1, on the reverse strand, counting down.
AAATCTGTGCTTCAACTTCAAAATCAACGTTGCTTGGCTTGAGTGCGAAGCAATAATCCATAAAAGAAAAGAAACATTAAGAACAACAACAACAAAATGTAGCTTGTGTGCAATCGGCGTTGCTGCTGATCGCATCTAATCACAATTAGTATTGAAATGTTTTCATGTTAAAGAAATTTGTTTATTTACTGTATAATATCCCCAAAGTTTTTGTTGCTAAAGTTTAAATTCAATTAAATATGATAATATTTAAGTAAAATGTATGTATAAATATGTACGTAATACAATTGTTTTGTTCATAATATTCACACATTCCTTTCTTAGTTCTACTCTCTCTGTATCGGTCCAAGCGTGTAAAGCAAGTGCAACAATTTTGTATCATCTAGTTCCGCCGTTAGTTAAAACAATCTCAGAGTCAATCTGTATCCATACTGTACGTCAGCTAAATCAATTGTAAAGAAAATGTATTCCCAACCTGATGCCCGTATTAAACAAAGTTATCATCGTTAGCTTTGCGGTATTATTGGGGTATCCTCCTATAAATTCGTTCAAATTGTTTAATATCTACGAAATAAATATATATATATATTGAACAAAATTAACATGTTGCCTATTTGTGTTTTATGAGTGGTAAGATTTGGTCATATCAATAGCAAATAAAAAGATATAAACATTTTTGCCGTTTTTCGGTTATTTAGTAATATTTATTTACGTATATATATTAGACATACTTAGGCGTATTTTCATAAACATATTTTTATATAAATATATTATTTTTTATTTGAATGCCATATTTTAAAATATTGATAAAGTTTCAAGAAATATTCGACAAGTTGTCCTTAACAATCATTGTAACAGTCCTCAAAATACTATAGAGCGCACGTACATCCATACATAAAGCGATGAAAATGGACTAGAAACTAGCTAGTTACATACATACATAAGCCATAGATTCTTAATATAACTATATATATAAATATTTGCATGTTTTTCTTTTTAAATCTAAATTAACAACAAGAAATACTCTGTAAACTAACATATATCTCATATATTTAATTTATTTTGTTGTTTATCCACAATTTACACTTTTGCCAAAGCGAGGGTATTCAGATACGAAATGGAAGGATATTTAGATTCAGAATGGAGATTTTTTGAGGTTTTCCCTTTAGATTTTTCGATTAGATTCCGAGAGTGTAAGCATATCAAAAGAGTGTATAAAGTGGGACTTTGAGAAGAAGAAGCTCAAATACTGATATCTATTTTAAAAGGCGATAGATTTAGTTTTGAAAACTCGACGTCGAGCAGCTCGACTTCATTTGATTTTCAGATGGAGATAAATAAGTTCCAGTGTTGAGTAATTTATTTTTGAATTATTCGCTCCTGATTACAGCTCGATGATCTTGACGATTTTCGATTGATCGATTCCAGATATGCGCCCGGGGTCCAACCTTCTGCATTGGTATCTGTTAAGAAAGTAAATGTTAATTATTCATCAAATATCAATATCGACATATGTACATATGTATATATGTATATTTAGTGAAAACATGCAGTTTGTAAAACATGCGCCATTTAAGGATCAATTACCTAAGACGCGCACGTACCACCAGCCGGCACAGCCCACTTTTAGTAGCTCGATAGCTTCGCCTTCTCGCATCGAAACTTCCGAGTGACCCATAGCCGTATAGTCAGCCAGGGCAATGAATTTACTGCCCTGTATCGAAATTTATACAATATACATATTATATTATTTGTTGTGTGTTGTTGTCCGGTTAGCATTTGCATTCAGTATGATATAGAAACAGTAAGTACATAAATAGTTAAGGCAGGCATTTGTAATGAATCATATAGCTCGGTGTGTTAATATAGTACTTAAGCTTTAAGCGGCTGTTAATTAATTATTTAACTAATTGCAATTAACCTTCAAAGAACGAATTTAATTTTTCAAACTATTAAATATATGAATATATTTAAATTTACAAAAAAAAAAAATAAATAAAAATATATATGTAAAAAAATTATTTATACATTAATTAATGAAAATTTAGTTGATAAATTAAAAAAAAAAGAAATATTTTTATATTTATATTTAGTTTAATCAAATACAAATATTTATTTTTATATTTCTATAAAAGATATATACATATGTATATGTATATATTTTTTACTTTAAATAATAATTGTAAGTATAACAACAAAACACGGCTAATCTCTATAAAGCCTACTCCAACGAGCGTGGTCTATGTGAAATGTGAAGGTGAGTCTTAGGGGCAGGTGAGTCTCTCAGCGGTACAGCTCCTATTCATTTACATTTAATGATTGAGCCAAGTCAGTCTGACTAAGCATAGGCTCTGCGCTTCCATATACTCAAAAGAGTTTTCTTCGTCGACAAAATCTTTGTAAGAAATGGCAAATTGGCATGCGATTATGGCTTTTATGATGGACAACAAGTCGACCTATTACTGTTACAGCATGTGGATAATGGATTAGTCACAGAACTCAGCTGCTCTTATATGTAGATAACTGGCTGACGATTACAAGCATCACTCGAACATAAGGCATGGGCGTGCATCATACTACTTAAGGGGGGAGGAACGGCGCATACCTAGCAGCTACGGCTACAGTACGTATACTTGATGGGCGGATGCGGATGGACCATGGAGCACACCTCAGTGATCAACGGAAACATAAAATTTGGAGTTGGATTTGGTGTTCCGCGCAAAGGACGTGGAGGACGCAGCTCCATCGGTATTATAGGACGCCCACTGCGTCAGCAGATCCAGAAAGCCCTGTTATACGTTGGCCGATTGATTTATATATGAATGCATATATGTACATGAAACATATATTTATATATATATACGGATATATATAGATATATGAATTTGTGTTTGTTTTATATTTTGATAAATTTACATTTTTGTTTTTTGTCATGTAAGTAAAAAGATAAACCCAAAATTATCCAATAAGAGTATAAAATTATTATTAGATATAATATGGATTGCGTATAAATAAATTAAAATTATAAAATTATATAATCGGTGCACCGAAATATGCAGTTTATAATTATAATAAATATTTGATCCAAATAAAAATAAAAGTTATAATAATATTTAAATGCCTTCTAAAGACTTCTCTTTAATCTTTGCACATTTTGTGAAATTTATTTTGTCTTAATTAATCAATTTGTTATTTGTTATATTTGTCGAGTTTTAATGAATAGTTTTGGTTAGTTAATACATATCAAAATAAATGCAGACAGACAGAGTTGGATTTGAAACCGATTTGAAAATACAGCAAAGGAAAGTAGGATACTGCATTGAGAAGTCCTGTTAGCTTGAAACTTGTTGGGATTTTGCGATTCTTGAACTTGTTAACCCAAAGGAAGAGTCCGCCGGACACCTGATTTCTATAGCGCTAAAGTTCTAATTACCGGTGTGCTGTTGTCCTCGTTCACCGAGATCTCGTCCTCGCTGTTCGAATAGTCCGAGCTCCAGCCACAGCCCTCGGGATGATCCCTGTCGGCCATGCCCCCGCCGCTCGAGTTGCCGCAGGCAGCGGCCGCCGGGCCGTTCTCTTCGCTGCTGCAGTTGGAGTTGCGATTGGAGGACTCGGAGGATGCATCGCAGCTGATCGTGCGACCCGGTGTGCCCAGTATAATATTGGGCGTGTCCCACGACGTGGTTTGCTTGAGTCCGCGATGATTCAGGCCATACTGTTTGATCTTCTCGCCCTTCAGTTCCTCGAGCTGGTTGAGCAGCACCCGCTTGATCTCGGCCACCCACTTGTTCTTGACCTCCAGCGACGGCGCCTGCAGCGTGTGCACCTCCTGACGGCCCTGCAGCCAGACCTCGAAGCGCTTCGCATCGCCCCGAACGGACTCCGTCAGACCAATTTGTGACATCTACGGCAGAGGTGATTAGTGAAGGGATATATATATATATATGAATATAGTGGATTTTTATGGCACTCACCTTGACGTGATGCTTGAACTGGTAGGTACTCTTGTTGTGACCCGCTTTGGAGGTTTGCTTGCAGAAGAGCAGCGACTTCTGGTACAGAAAGATGTGCCGCTGCTGTGGCTTGATGCGCAGCCGGATGTCCTTCTTCGACTCGGTCCAGACCTGAAACGAGTCCTGCAGCAGCAGCTCGCCCTGCTGTGCCAGATCGGTCTGCGAATCGGAATATACGAACATTAGATTGGATTGTCAAAGATATTGAATATTGAATTAGGGGAGGGAGGATTTGCTTACTGGGAATCCAGTTATAGCCACTTGGTGCATGGAATCGTTGACGCACTTCAGCACAATCAGCATGCAGTCGAGCGCCTTCTGCAGCTCCTTGGTGCAGCTGCCGCTGTCGCTGAAGCGCAGCAGATCCTTCAGCAGCAGCTGGTACTTGGTGATGCGCTGCACGGGCTTCAGCAGATAGGCGGCCAGCGGCAGCTTGTGGCCCAATCTCTTCTGGCACTCCTGCAGGAATAGGTGGGTGTCGACGAGCGTCTCACGGAGGCGGTCCGAGCGCGGTATATTCTGGCAATAGAACGAGTACAACCGATAGAAGGTGTCACGCTGCAATGACAGTAAGATATATATTTATATATATGAGTCAGGGAATCCGAATTATAATCTAGAGAAGTCTCTTTAATCCCTTACCCTTTGCACAAAACACAGCGCCACTAGCTCTGTGGTCGAAATGCAGTTCTCCAGGTCCTTCAGAAAGATCTCGTTGTGAAATGTGTAGAGCTCATGCAGATTGCCAAAAAGTATTTCTTCTTTGCCCTGCAGACTGGCCGGAACCAGATGCATTAGCTCGTCAGATTGCATTTGGTCAAAGTAGCCCTGCAACGAGAACAACAACAACAACGAAAGGAGTTAGATATGGTATTATAAATGGACGATAGCTATGTCTCAAATGAGGTTTACATTATCACAAAATGCATTAATTTTGCTGCTTATGAATTGGCCAAATTTCTGCTCCACATATTGCTCCACATTATCGTAGCCCTGGGCCACAACAAAATCCTTCAGGAGCTGCTTATACTTGGACGCCTTGAACTTGGTGCTACGGAGCTCGGGCAGCTCCTTGGCGTCGCTGAAGCTTTCCTCGAAGAACTGCCGGCAAAAGTTGAGTATTTCATGGTATGAACTGTTCCAATCTGTCGCTGACTTGGTTAAGGCAGCCTCCGTGCGTCTTGGACTGGAGCTGGCCCCCTCAGCAGTGGCTTTGGACTTACTCTGCCAGCTGGAGCGGCAAGAGCTGCACAATTGGGCGTCCACGGCGGGCACCTGCTTGGGACCCTTCAGCGACTTGGGCGTGGAGAGCACCTTGGAGTTGTTCAGCGAGCCGAGGGAGCTCTGAGCCCGCGCCAACGAGGACGAGACGGACATCAGGCTCTTGGGCTCGCTGTCCTCAAGATAGGCCAGTATATCCATGTAGTTCTTGCGCTGCAAATAGTCCTTGAACTCCGTATCGTTCTCTATTTCCGAGTAGCTGTTCGACTCCAGATAGTCCTTGACCAGTCGGTACTCCAGCGACTCGTCGCAGCTGGACAGCTCGATGAGCTCCTTGAATATGGTGCGACGCTGATCCTTCAGGCGCTGCAGACTATTATAGGCAGTGATCGGGCAGGTAACCGACTCCTGCAGGTGTCTATCTCCAAGCGCCAGCTCCCGCTCACTCACGCAGCATTCGCGCTCCTCGCACTCCTTCAGCGTGTTGATAATCTTGATCGTTGACTTGCCATTCAGTATATTGTGGGTGGCAAAGTTGCATAGGTTCGTGCCGAATATGTAATTGCCGCCCAGATCCGGGCTGAAGGACTCGAAACGTGGCCGAAAGTCGGCAGGACGATAGCGCAGCCCGCCGCAGGACGCCTGCGAGTCGAAGAGCGAGCCTTGAAACGACAGCGGCGACTCGCGTGGCTCATCAACCTCGGCCAAGGGCAGGTTGAAGCGCTTGATCAGAGAATCGCCAAACTTCAGATTGAAGCGTCCGACTATGTTGCATGCCGTATTCTGCACCCGTCGCAGCCGGAATGAGCTCTGGCCGGCCGGCGTCTTTGGTTTTGAGGCTTTTCTCAGATCGTAGCCCCCGTAGCGCATATCTCTGGATTGGATCCGTGGATTCCGTGGATTCGCAGTTTGCTGTACCGTCGCGCACAAGAGTCAATCGCAAAATGATTGCCAGCCGCTTGGCTGGCCGAGAATCGGTAACAAATTATTTATGGAATCTTCTTAGTTCGATGCCACCACACACACCCACACACACAGAGAGAGAGCCTAATGGTTTTAATGCACTAATTACAAGCAGGGGCATTCAGGCGCATCAGCTCTGAGCACCCAAGCCAAGAACCCATTCAGCTCAGCGGCTACTCGAATTTGTCTCAGTTCGCTGGCCACTGGGCAGTTTCCAAGACTCGGATTGCATGCTGCATGAGTTTCGAGCAGGCCTATACCGTTGCCCAAACTCTCTCGATCTCAATCTATATCTATATAGTGCATTTCATATTTACCTTTAGAATCGAGCTCATTTCATTCACATAGATGCGCTCCGTCTCCAGCAGCTCAGTGAGCACATGACCGCGTTTCAGTTTCCTCGCCTCAGCGTCCTGCAGAATGAGATGAGAGAAATTTAAAAATTTTAGTTAAATGCATTTTTAGCTTAATTATAATCTATGGCTTGACTACCTCATTATTACTATTAATCAACATAGTGCAACTGTATTTTGGTATCGTAATTCTCTTGTAATAAATATATGTATAATATATGTAGTATAATATTTTAGTGTTTAGTTTCTGAATCCATTAAAAGTCACTACAAATAAAACTTTGACACTTATGGCACTCAATTTGAGGTAAAAACTTTTGTGTTACGAAGTGTTTCGAATAGTTGAATTGTTTTCGCCAAATGATCTATGAATATCTAAAGTTCTTAAAGAGTTTTAAAATGGCTGTAATCTAACTACAATTTTTTTTTTTTGAAAGATTTTTAATTTTTATTTTTTTAGTTTGTGATCCTGCTTAAAATTTTGTGTGTTTGCTTGAAGAACATAAACAAACTTGGATGACATTTTTGACATCTAAATATTTTATCGAAGGCTCTTTGATCTAATAAAACATTATATATGAAGTCTCTTATAAAATTATTTAATGTGTGATGAAATACTTTACTTAACATACAAAAATTAAAAAGGAGTGTAAATAAATTATTAATTTCCTTAAACATATTTTTGATATATTTTTATTACTAAAAAAAAAAAATCATTAAAAAAATCAAACCACTCAAAATATTTTAATAAAATTATATTTTTTATTTAATTTAATTTATTATTTATTATACTTATGCAAATAATAAAATTATAGTAGTAAAAAATAATATATTATTTAATAAACTAATTACACTATATCATATATTTTATATAAATAACATTCTATTAATAATAATTGCATTCACTAATTATAATATATCATATATTTTATATAACGGAATAGTTGACTCACCTGTTGATTTTGCAGGTGTTCGCCATTGTCGGGACTCGAGCCGGTGTCGCCATTTAACGAAACGCCCGAGTCAATGACACCGTCCATGGATCTGGGTCGTAACTCATGTATACCAGTCTGCAAGAAACAGAGGCACACATAAATAAGAGATGTAAATAAGAAATATAAATATTGTAGTATTTATAAAAATCTCTGTTTTATCTAAGAGTTCAGTTCAGCCTATGCTGATTGAGGTGAATGCGCGTATCTGACACGATCTGAACTTAGCCCTTCTACACGCTGCTAAAGGGAACAAAACGCGAACACAACAACACAAACAAATAAAATAAGACACCAAAAGCACGAAAATTCAAACAGAGACCGGCTAATAGGAGACACAACGGTTGGCATAGATCTTTTGGCCGGCAGCGATTTGGACAAATCTTCTTCAGGTTTCGACAGCTTGCCCAGAGCTGAGACTTTTCTAACTAGACGACGTTTATTTAAATGTGGAAAACGGTTCTTTTTCTGCTTCTGTCTCTGTCTCTGTCTCTGACTCTGCTTCTGTTGTGGCCAACTTGGCTGGCTTTCTGTTACCACTTTCGCTGCGCTCTGGCCGCTCGGCGTTGCGCGGCAGCTCGCTGGGTCAACTCGCTTGACTTTCCATGGGCGCTGCACGCTTTTTTGGTTTCATATGCCGAAAACAAAAGCAAAAACAATAACAATAACAACAACGATAACAACAAGAGCTCAACTTAGCCAACTTAACGTGCGCAACTCTAGTCCAATTACCCAGTTAAAGGTGGACGACGTTGCTGGTTCTAAGCTGTGGGAGGTTTTTAATTACTTTGGCTGCTTTAACCCCAGAGTAGCGCTTCAGCCGGCGACTATTAGATAATTGCTGCCTAGCCTTGGCGCTTTCTAACTTTGCCCAATTGGCCAAGTTAGCCGTGGCGCACAGTCTGTTTCTGCTTTTAATTGCAGAGTGCGCAAACTGCTCACTCGACTCGACTGTCAGAATTAACTCGGTTCTTTTATTGTTCATAACAAGGTCTAATGATCTTCACTTTTCAGTTGGCTAACTTCGCTCTTCTTCTTCTTCATCTTGTATTTATTTTCTTTCATTTTCATTTCAATTTGATTTACTTTCTAAGCACTGTAGGAAAATTGAAAGATTAGCAGAGACGGTGTGAGTAATGCAGGAATTTAGGTTATGCGTGAAAAAGGGCTAAACATCTATTTGTATTGCTAATAAAGTTATAAAATGAATTTGAGAGAAAAGTGATAAACGTTTTACTGCTTTACTGTCTACTGACTATGGCTTTAATCTGTTTCTATTGATATTATAAATATAAAATCAGTTTGAGGGGAGAATCATATATGTATATAATATATAAATAGATCTAACAAGAGTTTGAGCGAAAAGTTATATGTTTCTACTGCATAATGTATGCAAGAATATATATGTTTCAAATATCAAGTCAGTAACCTAAATAGTTTACGAGATGTGTGTGCTCAAAAACCCCATAGAAGTTCAGGTCAACCCAGCGCGTTATGCTGATCAGAAGTATTTATACTTTATACGACTTCTTCTAACTGTTAATAGCATAGACCTGGTGTATGCCAAAGAGTATATATGTATATATATATATTTCTAATCCATTTCCATTTACAACGGTCATAAAAATCATAGTTAATATATAAGCCAAAGTAAATTTGACAATAATGATGATGAGCTCTAATAAATAATGCGTAGGATCATAAAAAGTGAGAGCCAGCTTAATTAATTAACGATGTGTTCATAGAAAATTCAAAAAATGAAAAAAAAAAAGAAGCGACAAGTCAACGCGCATGCGTGGCGCGTGGCGAGCCACTGGCAGGGGTTCGAGCCATGGACAATGGAAAAACTGAAGTGACAAAGCTCCATATCTATCCATTTTTTGCAAGTGAAGGTCGCAAAAGTTGGGGCATTGAGTTTGGCCGGGCGTTCAACTAGTTCAGCTCAGCTGACACCAATTGGAGCACGGTCCAAAACGAGGCCAAAAAGCGCAGAAGCAGAGAAATTCAGCTTCAGCTTCAGCTTCAGCTTGAGCTTAAGCCATGCACCGTTAGATCATAAAGATTGGAATGGAGTTGGAATTCGTTGGATTGATGAACGAGTCAAATTTGATATTCTCAACAACAAATGCTGTGATGACTACTTAGCCATGGCTAATAGCTAAGTAGCACGCCGTAAAAGCCATTTAAAGATTCTTGAATTCTCTTAGCCAAAACGCACAGCAAATCCATATAAGTTTTTGTGTGTGTCTAAGATGGTTCGATACAATAGGGAAAGTGAAAGGTAATAACGGTAAATGCACGCGGGCACGCACCGATGCGAGAGTGAGAGTCAACAAGAGAGTGCGATATGTGGTAGAAGGCTTACGTATTTGGCCATAAGAGCAGCTTAGCTCCAGGGGGTAGTAGGGAGGGGAGGGTAAGAGTTGGCGCAAATTGTCGCTTAAAGTTGGAGTGAACGAATGGACGGACAGACGGTGCTTGGCCATTATTTAAGTTTAACTAGTTAAACAGTTATGCGACAGACACACACATACATGTACATATATAATATGCCAATAGACTAATGTTAATGAAGACCCAAGTTGACTATATATATACATATATATATATATGTCTGTTTATATGCTTATAGATATGTGGTGTATGTAAAAACGTCCAGTGTCTTCGTAATTTGTTATGAAACCGCGAAATGAAAACCACAACGAACCAAATCAAATGCTCAAGTGTTTGCTGATGTTGTTGTAGTTGCCGTTGTTGTTGCTGTTGTTCGCTAAATATTTTGTTTTTCTTTTTTTTTTTTGCTTTTGTATTTATTAATGAATCGTTGCTTCCTGCCACACGCCAACAAATATTACACGCCACCTTCACCTTTGATAGGTCTCTCTCTCTCTCTCTCTCTCTCTCTCTCTCTCTCTCTCTCTCTGTCTCTATGAAACTTTCAGTTAGGTAATATTCACATACCTTTTGCACATATTCACACCTATTCTTGTACAGGCAGCACACACATCTACATAAATATTTATACACCCATATATTCACATATCTAGTTATTTGCTCTTGCTGGTTCGTGTCATTGGAGCATGCCACGCCATGGGGGTGTCTCCCATGGCTCCCAATTTCCGCATCTTTGGTACGACTGGCACATTGATGGGCTGTGAATCTGTAGTGGAGGGCTTCTCTATAGCATATATAAAAGTGTTACGGTATAGATAGCGTAGTATATGTATATATTCTCAAGCGATTTACTACAGTTTGAGCTATTCACAGTTTCAATTTCAAGCAGCTCATTCAAACTCCATTGATATACTTTCTCCTCTCAATCAAACTTTTGTTTTATATAACAAAATATATATGAGTTTGATATATTAAATTATGTCCCATTCAAGTTCATTTCATATATTTGATATTTAAATATTGCCAATTTTTTTGAATGCAAAACGAAGGCGAATATGATATCGAATAGAAATAGTTTTAACTGTTAATAAATGGTAGGAAAAAGAAACCCTATAAATAAATCCCCAGACGAAAAAGCCATTAAAAATTGCCATTAAAATAGCTAAATAAAAGTTTAGCAAAAACTCAAACAATATTTGTGACTCGTTGGTTAAATGGAATATTTAAAAATTCAAATACAACTACAGAAGTAGTAGTAGGTAGAGTAAAAGTAGTAGCCTATCTATATCGTATATTTTAGATTATATTTCGTTAATCATTTTCTATATCAGAAGCAATCAAAACTGGTTAGATTATATTTGATTTTATTATTAAGTTCATTATTACAACATTTCCCCAATTGTATCAGCTTTTTCACGTAGCGAATCGATTTGAGGGATTATAAATACTTTGTCTGCTTTGCGGCTAGGCGAGTTTGAAAAGCCACAAATCAGGTTTGAATTAAAATCGTATTTACTACGCATTTTAATGAGGATTATATTTACTTTTATTTCGGCTACGGATATACAAATTATGTGACATTTCCGCTCGCTGATAACGCAAGGAAGAGTTGCTGCTCTAACAGAAATGATTGACTAGGAGTTACCCTGCATATCGTCATATTTATTGGATGATCAATATATAGTATTTTGTTAACTCTAATAACGGGTTACGTTTTTTTGTTGCTTTTTTTTTTTTTTAATTTATGACTTAAAGAGAAGTCACAGTTTTTATTTCAATTTTCTATTATTTTATATATATTATTTCATTTATTTGTATTTTATTTTATTTTGATATATATATTTGATTTTGATATTGATATTATTTAATTTTTAATATTGTTTAAATTACTATTTTTTTTTAATATATATATTCTTTTTATGATTTTATAATCATTTGATTTTTCATTTTTTTTAACTATTATATTTTTAATGCTATTTATTTACGGTACTAATATTTTGTTTTATTATCTTTTTTATTTAGTATAAATAAATAGTATTCTATTTTTTGTTTTTCTAATTATTATTATTATTTTTAATTTATTTTTGTTTTTGTTTATTATATATATATATTTTTTTTATTTTATTAAGTATTTTAACTAAATTTCAAACTAGAAAATAGGTCAACATATTTGAGATAAATTTGCCTAATTAAATGCTAACTCTGTGGCTCAATAGTCCAAGGGGTCAGCTCATCCAGTGGGAGCATTTCGCGGGCAGCTGCTAAACGCTCAGTTAGCAGCCAAGCGGGAGTTGGCAAATGTTGACCTAACTCTGGAGACGGATGGACAGGCGGCAGCTGCAGCTGTCAAGTCGTGCAATGGACAATCGCACGGCAGGTGAGCTAATAAACATGTTCGCATGCTTAGCCTAGGAAATGGCTGTCAATGCAGTACGTGAATATGCTGAGGAGGAGGAGGAGGAGGAGGAGCGGAAGCAGCGAGTCGAGGTACAAGTATTTCGTGGCTTCCGCCTAATTAGGGGCGTATAATTATTGGGTCTGGAATGGCGCGGGAATTCCTACCTTTCGCAGCAGCTTATTGTTACGTGGCAGCAGCTCGCCGCGTCGGCCCGGAATGTGATCCAATTTGGATGAGCTGAAGTCGCCGGCATAATAGGAGCAATCGTCGTCGTCGCAGCTGGATATGCTGCAGCAGCAGCCGGCGCCAGCGTTGGCGCTGACCTCGGCTTCAATATCGTAGCACGCATTGTTCCAGAAGACGCCGCCGATGGCATTGCAGCAGTCGCTGGCCAGGCAGCTCGGCTGCTGGCCGGAGCAGGAGCAGCAATCCTGCTCGGACTCGCACAAGGAGCTGGTGTCGCGACTGGAGCCGCCGCAGCCGGACGATGAGGTGGAGGCGCACGAAGATGGGGGCAGAGCCAGACAGGCTGCCGTAGAGCCCATCCGTGGGACTCTGTCCACCTGGTGGTCATCCCTATCCCCTTCCCCGTTGCCGTTGCTGCACACAAAGATCTTGACGCTGTTGTTGTTGTTGTGCTTGGAAATGGGCCGAGCGGCAGCAGGAGGCGGCAGCATCAGCGAGTCCGTCTCCATGTAGTCGTCGCAGGGATCTATGATGGACTCCTGCACCCAGCTGTCATCGATGCTAATGGTGGTGGTTGACGTCTTTGGCTCCTCGGCTTCCCGATGCTTCAGGCTGTTCAGCTTGCGCTCCTTCTCGATGTTGCACTGCTTCACCTGCACCGCAGCCGCCGTGAGCAGCTCATTCGTGGTCGCCTTGGTCAGGTTCTTCTTGGCAAAGTTCTGCACATCATTGGGATCCACATGGGCTTTGGGCTGAGCCGTTCCAGAGGTGCGCTCGTATTGCTTGTGCTTCTCGGGCAGCTGCATCTCTGGCACCTGGACACAGCTGACGCACTTCTCGTTGCGCTGCAGATTCGTTTGCTTCGCGTGCTGCTCCTTGGCGTCGTTGGAGGAGGAGACGCCCGAGTCCGAGCAGCTCTCCAGTGAAAAGCGTTTAGCGCGCTCCACCTGCTTCATCTTTGGACTCTGCTGCTGCAGCTTGTAGCTCGTGCTGCACTCGGCTGCAGCAGCAGCAGCAGCACCAGCACCGGTTTCTCCTCCTCCACCTCCTCTGGAGCCATCGCTGGCCAGCTGATTGACAATGTGCAGCGGCTGGCGCTTCTTGCGTACGTGCACCCGCTCCAGCTTGACTCTTGGCTGCTGCTGGGCGGAGGGGCCTGCTGTGGGCGCCGCTGGACTGTGGCCATCTCCGGCCTTCTGGAACATCCAGCGGGGCGCGACGCTGTGATTGTAGGCCATGTCCTGCTGGAAGAGCTGCTTCACGCGACGCTGCAGCTGCGCATTTGCCTCGCTGTTGGGCGATGGCTCGGCGGACCGCTGCAGCAGCGGCTTTGGGATGCGCGATCTCAATGGGCCACGATTGCCGTTTCCTGCTGCTGTGGGCATGGCTGATGGGGCCAGTCGGCGCACGGGCTCCGGCTGGCGCAGGCAGGCCGTGCAGTCGGCTTCCTCAGCCTGGCACTCCCTGCGCTCGATGCGCGCTATGCGATCCGCCCGGGATCTGATGCCGGCAGCGGCGCCGGCACGTGCCAAGTCCCGCCGTATGTCACGATAGTTCCAGCTCTGCGACTTCTCGCAGTCCGGCGTCACGGTGCTGGTCTCGGTGACGTCCGAGCTGGAGTCGGAGCACGAGCATCCGGAGCGGGAGCAGCAGCAGTCATCCAGATCATCCGAGCGCCTCTGCTGTTCCGGCTGTTTGGCCAGCAGCAGCCAGGACTCGACCGTGGGTGGCGGCAGTGCCGGCACGGGCATGGATTTCCTTGCTGCGTTCACCTGCGAGACGCTGTGCATCTGCGGCGGTTGCCGGCGATAGCCGACAAAGCGCGCCGGATTGTTCAGGTGCGTGGGCGGGGGCGGCGGCTCGTTCGATTTGTGCATCATGGCCTGCTTGCACTGGTGCACATAGTTCACCTTGAGCAGCTCCATGGGTAGCAGTTCGCTGTTCGACATCCGCGAGTCGATGGTGCTGTCCAGGCAGGTGGATTCACCACTGCTCGACGGCTTGCGGTGCGAAGCCTGCGGCACTTTGCCAATGGGCATTTTCCAGGCACGCTTATCGAAAGTTTCACTTTTTTGTTTATCTCGATCTGGTCAAGATGCAACACATGTATCTTCGCTTCTTCGCTTGATCAACAGCTTTTTAAACAAATAAACAAAATTGCAACAGATTCATAATTCACATTTCACAAGTCATTTCACAAACACAGTCGCAGTCAGAGAGCTATTCCAATGCAAATGCTGATGGGCTCCAATTGCGCAGGTCAGTCTTTGTTGCAGTTTTATTGATCATTGGCAATAAAGAAACGCGGCCAATCATATGGCGCTTGCCTTTCGGCACTCGACGCAGCTCTTCATAGTTATGCAAATCCGCTGAATTTCTTAGCTGCTAAAACAAAGCCCCGACTCGATTCGACTGCGATGCGCGACGTTGTTACACTCACGAAAGATCGGCTCAAACTGATGCGTGCACCGCTCGATCGGCGTCAAGCAAGCCAGCCTGGCGTCAGCTCGGTTCGATGCAACATGTTGTGTGCGACTGTAAACGAACCGAGACCAAGGGCAAGCTCCAGCTTGGTATGCAGTTGTAGCAACAAAGAGCTCAGGCTTCAGTGCGTATGCAAGCTTCTGCTTCGTATACAACATGTTCTGTAAAGTTGTAAGCTAGCATCAAAAAGCAGTGGCTTCGTTTACAACATGTTGAGTGAAGTTCAAATCGAGCTATGCTCCTCCAGCTGCGCGTGCAATTGGTTTGATGTGCCCAGCCTCTGTCAACAACAAATATCTCCCCCCACAGACTGTATGATCTGGTTGCATTTACAAACACACAGAGTCACACAAATACACGCGCACACAACTCGGGCAATGACCACAATTGGATGCTAGAACAAGAAATCTATTTATACATTGGTTGCGGCAGCCTACGTATACTTGTCGCATGTGTAGCTGTAAAAATATGTACATCTGCATGGATGTATTACGAATTGCCAAACTGTCTTCGAATAACGGCAACAAGATGGAAAAGAAAACACACAAAAATTGACCTTTGTTAGGCTTGCATGCTAGTTGTATGTATGTATGTCTGCAATTTTATGTGCTTGTATGCATGCGTGAGCAGTGTATTTCCATATGCTAACGGAGCGCATTGAGGAAAGGATCTAATAAACCGATTGATTATTCGGCATTGCATAACGGCGCTTACGAATATATTATTTGTAGTACATGGCTTTAGGCGATAGCTGTTGATATGATGGCTAACTGGCTCAACCAATGAACAGCTTAATTCGTACGTTCGTGCTTATCCGTTTATGGCCCAGAGCATGCGATGGTTTGGCTTCGAGTTGTTGTTGTTGCTGCTGTTGCTATTTTGGGGCGTCACCGGCATTGGCAGCGATCGCCGCTTGTGCAATTACGTGAAACGGAAGACAAGCCCCACAAAAGGATTACGCATGAGTCGGAGCGGAGCGCTCCAAAATATTACAGCTACTATTATGGCCCAAACAGTCAACCATGTCCAAACTGGGCGGGGGGTTCAATGAAAAGTGAAACGCGGCTGGTGGAATCGGTGCAGCAAGAAATCTTTCATTTGACTTTTCATTCATTAAATTAAACAAAACGCAAAAGGAAAGAAAAGAAAAACGGAGAAAAGACAGAAAACAGAAAAACAGTCAGCGAAATGATCTCATAACAAATAAGTATTGTATACGAAGCAAATGTAATTCCATTAAACTGAATCTGTGCAGCTCACAGCTCTCGGCTCACAGCTCTCAGCTCTTGGCTCAAAGCTCACAGCTCACAGCTCGCATCGTAAGATTAATTTATGATTTCATCGCCGGCGCTGCGGGCCATCATGGCCAAAAAGCAGCCGCGATTCGGCCGTCTCGTCGCAGTGCCGTTGACATTTAAGCCCAACGAAAGGAAAGCCTAAGAAACCGACGCCAGGTCGAAAGTGAAAAAACCTAATGCGCCGTGCCCTGCTCTAACCAGGTACTTAATCTACAAATGCGCCATGACGATCGCATTTATGCCTGCTAAGAGTACGTTCACAGATCTACTATGAAAACCTAGGCCTAAAACAATTTTTAATTTGATATGTATCACGACGGAAAACTTGAATTAGATTAATTGAATTGAAGAACACAATGTAATAATAAATCTTAATTAAAAAGCTAAAGAAAATGACTTTTTCTTTGCTGTCTAATTTATAATAAACTCAAGATTAGTTTAGAAACTCTACAAAATTTTAATTAAATTAAATTATATACATATGTTTACTTTTTCATTAATTTCATTTTTCACATTGATAAAGCCAGACTGGTTGCTCGGGAAATGGAAGATCATGATCGATTATATTATATTATGTTTCTGCTCTAGACTTAACTAAATAATAAATAAATACCAAATACAAATTTATTTTTTCACTACTATATAAATATTCCTTAATTAGCAATTATTTAAAGTCAGGAAACATAGTAATACGCTAACAAATTCTTGATAATTCACTTAAATATTATTATTATTGTTGACAGTTGGTTTGATTAAACCTTTCGCAAGGTTGGCTAAAATCACTTTGCCTCGACTACTGCCTTGATCGGTTAGCGAAACGAGTTGCGTTCGATTACTGGAGTTGACATTGGTATTACCCAATTGGGCACTGAGCCATGGTGACGATCGTTCTTTTGTTTATTATTGTTAATATGATTGTTTCGATAACGATAATTGTGGCTGCATCTGCTGCTGCTTCAATGAGCAAAGCACTCTTGGCCATATATGTATGTATATAGAGAGGGTGCTATACTGAAATATTATTATTACTATATGAATAACTTGATTTGTTAATCTGCCATCACATAACTATGTAGGTATTTGTGTCTGTTCTGAGTTTCATTTAAATGTACATGTTAAGCTCAACTTTGCTGTGCCTCTTGATTGCCCCCAATTCAGACTTGAATGGAGAAAGAGCCCACATAAACCGACATTATGATGGCTGAGTGTACAAAATTGTGTCAACTTCTGTTTGACCAAAATCGCTTTATTGTTGTCACTAGGCAAAAGCTAATGAAACCCGAAATACGTCAGCCAAACCCAAGCCCAAACCCAAACCTGCTACGCGACAATAGGAAAGCAATTCCCGCACAATAGACATTTGCGAAATATACAAACAAGACCAACAAAAACCTTTATGAGTTGACGTATTTTTTATGCGGACGCCTCTTTTGTCTTCTGCTTTTATTTTATTTATTTCTTTTTTTATTGATATCAAAAAATTCGACAAATGCTACAAATTAAAGATAATGAAGAAGAAGATGGCATATATTTTACTCCACTAATACAAAAGTTTTATGGATTGGAAAATACTCCACAAAAGTGAACTCATTTCCGAGATTGTGTATAAGTTTTCATAATTAGGGAAAACACAGTTGAGTAGCCTTCACAAAATGGCAAGACTATGTAGAAGTATTGCTAATTAAGGAAAACTCAGTCAAAGAAGCAGGAAATTCCCTAGTTCCAGAGGGTTTCAGAAGCAAACACATGCTTTACAATGCAACAAAAAGAGCAGGCAAATGTAAGAGGTATACGGAAAACCCGAGCTGAGACCTTTCACACGGAAATCACTAAAGGGAAAAAACTAACAGCACAGCTCCTGAAAGGCAAAATAGTCAAATGAGAGCTACGGGAGATGGGCACCAAAAACTGTCCGTAACTAATTTTGTATTCCTCACTAAAGGCTCTGGTCAAGGTTATGCTTGCTAGTACTAAGCTGGATAAAGCAGTCGAATCAGCTTCGATTCTATTCAATTACTTAACGTAATTGATTACATCAAAGAATTTAAAGAGCTTCTTTGGATGTGATTGAAATCGCAATCGATTGCATGCGTCACGCTTTAATTCGAGCCTGAAATTAAAGGTAGTGCAGGCGGTGCTGGCGGTGTTGGCGGTGCTGGGAGGGAGCCTTAGAAAGTGGAAGAGAGTGAACGAATTGACTCTGGTACTGTGCACTGTGTTTTCCCTCCGATAATAGACACTTTCTGGCTGACATGGCTGCTTACACGTGTTCGTATATTTATACCCCTCGGTATTACCGCATTTAATTTCTCGTTTAAAATCAATTAAAATTTCTTTCTTTTCAACAACTTTCGACTCTTTGTCTGTAACTCGGACTGTGAGTGTGGCTCTTAGTGTACGCATTTTGTTTTTTGTTTATTTATTTATTTTTTTTTTATATTAATTTCCGCATTGTCTGTACAAAACGCTACAATTTCGCTGCAAACAAAAACTCTGAAATCTTCCGAAATTATCAAGATCTGTCTGTAATTATGTACGTATTTCGTATTTATCTTGAATTCAAATTGTTGGAATACTTTTATTGATTCTAAAAGGTAATTGCTTTAAGTATTTTATAAATACACTTTAATAGCTCGGCAAATATAATTATCTGACTTCGGGCTATGAATGAAAATAGTTTTTCACTTTTTTAAGTAACTTTTAGCAAACTTTCATTGTTTTAAAGGCTATAAATGAATTCTTTGCTTAAGCTTTTCTTAATTATTTAAAAGTTAAATTGGTGCAATTGGAGGCATTTGGTTTTGTAGTTGTTCACGAGAGGAGCGTGATCTTTAAACTCTAATATCCCATGCGAAATTACCCAATCAAATTTGTGTCCTGCCTTAGTCAACAGTTTAGACTTAAATTGGCAAATTGCTTAATTTGAGCAGAAAAATAAACAGAATTAAATACCAAATTTTGTATGCCAATAATTATCCAATTGACAATTGGCAATTGGCAATTCGTTGGCCAAAACAATGCAACTCCAGCCAGTTAAGTCGGAGCTATGGACAGTGCCTGGTCGTTGATTTTAAACCTAATCAGTAAATATATGTATATATTGTAGATAAAAATAAAATATTTGAAAAAAAAAATATATATATATATATATTATTGATAATCTATATTATATTTAGAATATAATTAATATATAAATTCTTTATTCTATATATAGCTAAATCTGTATATAGCTCTCATATTAACAATTGTTTCGATTCAGTTAGGGATTATTTGCAGAACAGCACGATTTGTGTGTTCTGGCATAGGAACTACGAATTTCAGCTGGCTGGAGACTACTCGAGTATCATAGGCATTAACATTGATGCGTTGGAGGAAAGTTTTGGGCAGAATGTGATAAATGCAGAGGCCAGGAGACAGCAGCTCAAGGAGCTCGGACTGCACTACGATGATCTAGTGCTGAAGCTAACGTTGTCCATTGAGAGCTCACATTGCGAGGTGGGGGCTGATCGATTCATTTAAATTTTTCTATATACATATATATTTTTCAATTTGCTATATTTCACAGACTTTTCTGATCTTTGGCGAGTTTATGCAGCGCTTTGTGGATGCCTTCGCACAGGCCTCCATGTACTCCATTTGGCGCTCGTTGCGCAACAAATTCGTGTTTGCTCATGTGGCACAGGAGTTGGACGAGGAGGCATGCTGCAGCAGCTACTTTTTCCAGGGTAAATATTATATTCTTACAAATATTCAGCTAAAGCTCCTACGAATTTTCAGATCAGCCCAATCTGCTTTTCGTCCTGCGGAGCTATGCGAATGCAACGGACTTTGAGCTGAAAACGAATAAGTATGTGGGACGCAGAGCAGAGCAGCCGCAGCAGCTCATCTTAATAGATCGCTATGATGCACGACTGCAGCTGTTTCAGCACAACTTTCCGCTATTCCCGGATAAACTGAGAGATCTGCAGGGCCGAGAGGTGGTCATTGCCTGCTTTGACTACCGGCCCTACACAGTCATCAAATATGTGAGTTGGAGACTTTGGAGACTGTAAAACTAATTGAATTGGCAACTATTCAGACCAGTGTGAGCAATGCCCGGGATGTGGGCGTGGCAATGAGCTCGAATTTATCCCGGGTCTACATCGATGGCACTGAGACGCAAGTCGTGCTCAGCTTCTGCGCACAATTCAATTGCACGGTGCAGATAGACACATGTAAGTAAACTGAGAACATATACATATATAGTAGATCTATTGGATAGATAATGCTCCAATGGCCTGCCTAGCCGATGCCAACGACTGGGGCAACATCTATCCGAACATGTCGGGCGACGGCGCCTTGGGCATGATTCTCGGGCACAAGGCGGACATTTGCATTGGCGCCATGTACTCGTGGTACGATGACTACACCTATCTGGACCTATCCATGTACCTGGTGCGCTCGGGCATTACGTGCCTGGTGCCGGCGCCCAAGCGCCTGGCCAGCTGGTACCTGCCCCTGGAGCCATTCCAGGCGACCCTCTGGGCGGCGGTGCTGCTCTGCCTGAGCATCGAGACGTTCGGCCTGGTGCTGGCCCACAGAAGTGAGCTGGAGTTGTATGCTGGCGCCACGCCCATCCATGGCTGGTGGCTGAGCGCGAAGTTTGGCCTCGTGACGACCTTCAAGCTGTTCATCTCGCAGTCGGGCAACAGCCACGCCCGCTCCGTAACGGTGCGTGTGCTGCTCTTCGCCTGCTTCCTGAACGACATCATCATCACGAGCATCTATGGCGGCGGCCTGGCCAGCATCCTGACCATACCCAGTCTGGACGAGGCGGCGGACACGATGCAGCGCATGCTCGCCCAGCGGCTGCAGTGGGCGGGCAACTCAGAGGCGTGGGTCTCATCGATTCGCGGCTCGGATGATGTGAGTAGACGGGATTCCCATCCTATCCGACCTATTCTCAGTTGTTTTCCTCACAAACCCAACCCTAGCCCCTGATGAACGAGCTGCTGGGCAACTTTCGCATCTACAGCGATGATCAATTGATGGAGCTGGCGCAGAGCAAGCGCATGGGATTCACCTTGGAGCGCTTACCCTTTGGTAGCTAAACGAGAATTTCCCCCATACGTTCCCCTTTCCTGTATTTTCCCCTATTCCCAGGCCACTTTGCCATCGGCGACTATCTGACGGAGCAGGCCATTGAGCACATGGTGATCATGCAGGAGGATCTCTACTATCAGTATACGGTGGCCTTTGTGCCACGGCTCTGGCCGCTGCTGGAGCGCTTCAATGCCCTGGTCTATCGCTGGCATTCGTCCGGCTTCGACAAGTACTGGGAGGATCGCGTCGTGGCCGATAACCTAAATGTCAAGATCCAGCAACAGGTCGAGAGCACCGTGCTGTCCAGTGGCCAAGAAGACATCGACATTGAGCCCGTCATGCTGGGCATGTCCAATTTCGCGGGCATCTTACTCGTCTGGGTACTGGGCATCAGCCTGGCCTTGATGGCATTCTCTGTCGAAATGCTCACACTCAAGTATTTGAAGTAAACCCGATCTCGGGCATTCTCGGTATTGCGTCGTCGGCTATTGCCAAATCTGTTTGCGCAACATTTTGCAATCGAAAGATTTCACTTTATGTAGCGCAGCACAGATGCGAAAGATACTAACATCATATATCATCGGGCTGATCTCTTTCATGTTTTCTTCACTTTAGTTTCACTGAGCTAAGGGCCAACGCGCAACGATCTCCAGAGAGATGTCGCCGAGCAAACGACTGGCGGAAGTGGCGTGAAAGTTCTCAGACTCGCGGCGAATTATGCTCTTATGCTCTTAGGAAAAACAAAACTCAAATATATAACATACATATATTACTTTTTTACCTCAGCGAGCTTTAATGGCATAGCACATGTACGTGATATCAAATAAATGAAAAAAAACTAATAATAAAAGTGCTCTAGTCGGTATGTGACTAGGGAAATACTTAAACAGCTGCTGCTCTCAGTATACAGAAATTGTAGATCATCTCTTGATACGAAATATAGTATCGTATAATAAATGGGACATAAATTTAAGTTTGACAATGCTCTTCCTAGATTACAAGAGCGCATAGTTCATACGGATGAAAAGAGAGACAGATGGGCATAAAGAAATAGTGAGATCGAGTCTGCTTGTTCTTCTGTATAGCAGCAAATAGACCATCGGGAAATCATATATATGTAGATAAGTTCGTCATAATGAGCTGGTGCTCATTTATCTATACACCATATCATAGTTGGTACTAATGACCTTTTTAGAGTCGCGACTCGCGAGCATTACCTATTGTGTTATACCCCAAGAGCCGGAGCTAGATTGGCCGCTCCTTGAGTGTGAAATTTTGTGACTGCCTGTGGCCGAGGCCTTGGACATGGCCAACACAATGAGTGTGAGTACAGGGGGGGGGGGGGGGGGAATTCTCGGCGGCCAGGGGGCGAGGCTGAAAAGTTAATTGACTGCGCGTTCGGCTTTCGGCACTCTGGGCTGACGTGATCTTTGATTGACATGCAAAACGTGTTGCATGCGTTTTAGTTTCTGGGGTTTTCTTTTAGAAATTGCTGTCGAAAATGCTTGTTAAAATATATGGATTTGAAGTCGGATTTGAATTCGGCTGGCAGTGAAAGTGAATTGAGCGAATGCTCACAGTAAAGCGCTTTGCACATCTGTTTTGCTCAAGTTCTGATCTTGACTCAGCAATAATTGAGAGATCATTAAGCAATTAATTGGACTGGACTTGGACCCATTAGGCACTTTCCCAAATGACGAATAGCCGCCGCCTGTTCGCATGGCTATAAAATGCCATCGGTTCTAGCCCACTTCAATCAGTCTAGCGAATTGTGCTAGTTGGCCAAGAGCATAGAGAACTCAGACACTTGCGGAATGTCCTATTTCTTGCTGCTGCTGTTGACTGCCTTTGTAGCCGCCGATTGGCCCGACGATGCAGTGGGTGAGTCAGTCCAAGTTCGCTCCAAGCAGATCCTAGAAGATTCCCCACACTCTCTCCCCTTGCAGTCGATTGCAAAGAGGCGCCAAAGTACGGCACCTGCCGCTCCCACATCCGCATGTGGTACTACAATCCCAGCACCAGAAGCTGCAAGCCCTTCGACTATTCGTCCTGCGGCGGCAACGCGAATCGCTTCTTCACCAAGATGGAGTGCTACAGCCACTGTGCACCGCAGCGGACAGCTCAATTTAATTACTGATCGAATTTAAACGACGATCAAGTGGCATTACCCGAGGCACAAACGATTTCCAGCAGACTAAAACTAAGTTTTTGGGTTAATGCATATTCATATTAAATACACATGTATATTAATAATAGATGTATATGTACAAGCATATACATACATATATCTATACGTATTGACAGAGGTTCAGCTCATTAAGCTTGAAGTTGGTCATACGCGACTATAACATACTTATGAATCAATATATATATTTATATATTATTTTTTAAATAATTAATTACTATTACTATTTTATATTAATAATTTTATGTTAAGTTCATTTTTTTTTTAAATATTTTGTATTTATTGTTATTATTATTTTGTATTTTATTTAATTTTTCTTTGTTTTATTTTGTATTTATTATTTTGTTTTGTTTTGTTTTATTAAAAGAAATAACAAGCGAATTTTGGAGAAGATTTCTCTTAGTTTGATTGGAGCATTGGTTGATTAGCTGCACCTGCCTATTGCATACATAATCTCAAATGCAGCATACTCCTTTTATAAGCATTAACTGCTTGTACAGGGTATCAAAAGTAAATAAAATGCTGAGAAAATGTGGCAAGCGCGTTGACTGGGCTACTGTGGGCCCTCGGGTTGGTTACAAGTTCAGTGCGCTGTATGCAAATGTCTTTCCCTCTCTCTCTCTCTCTCTCTCTGTCTGCCTCGCGCACTCTGCTGCTGTTGGTTTTTCTCTCATAATAATTAGTTTATAACATAGGCAGGCAAAAGTGCAACAGCCATGATGTGAGGCAGCTTGGTGAAAAGACCCTCGGATTGCAAACATATTTGGCAGCCCGCAGATGCGTGCCACAGAGTGCTGCTGCTTGCCGTTGGCTGCCTCCTGCCCTCTGCGCTCTGCCCTCTGCCTGCCACGGGCTGCTTGCGGCACTTACTTAACCTTACGTGCGTTGCTTTGACAATGCCACAGCCATAATAAAAAAATAAAAACAACAGCAAAACAAACAAAATATATTTCACTTTGCACAACGCGACACGATGCGGCGACACATTCAATTGGCAGCGCGTTGTCTCATAATTTTTTAATATCTCACATACTTGCATGAAATATAAAGATATAAATACGTGCATATACATACATGCATACATATATCTTTATATGTGTATGTATATATGTATGTCTGTCTATGTTTAGACGCATAAACAAATGTGAAAGTGAAAGAGCGCATAGCTTATGCACGGGCCTAATAAAATGACGATTAATTATTTAATTATGGAAAAAGCTTCGATTGCAACAAGCGCAGCACCTGGACAAGGCATACACAATGCTCTTGGGCGGGAAAGAGAGGGGGCATAGACAGAGCTCAGCTCAGCCAGCCGCTATGCACCATCATTCTCCCATTTTGGGCTGAGCAGAGGCAGACAGTCATTGTTCGACATGACGCATTATTGCATTCGATTTAAGCTGATCAAATAAAATAGAGAGAGAGAGACAGAGAGAGAAAGAGAGAAACAATTAGAAATTGTCTGCACACTTTCGATTGTGTTGTTGCTTAATGGACACCTGTGCAGGAGAAATCGCAGCAGCTAAATCAAAGATGCAAAAAATAAAAGACTTGCCAAGCTCTTACTCTACAAATGGTATATACATATATATATGTATATGTATACATCAGTCAGATATATGTATACCCATTAGCTTAGCCCACATGTTTAGTTGCAGTGCATTGGGGTCTTGCCTCCCCACTCACTCACTCATTCATGGTACAATAAGAACGGGTCGCTGGGCCAATGCATATTTTCTATTTGTGCAAAAAACCTGCAGCAGATCAAACGAAATTTCAAAAACCGAGAGACAATAGACCCAGAGACAACACTGCGACAGCCAACGGACATCAATCATGCGGACTGGGAGTAAAGATCGCGGTTGCCACAGGCTGCTGTCTGACTGTCCGTCCGACTGTCTGTTGTCTGTCGAAAACGCAAAAAAAAAAAAAAAAAAACAAGAAACAAGAAAACAGAAAATTGCATTTTTGCCGGCAGCAAAAACTTTTGAGTGCTTCACATTCAAATTGACACCAATTCGAGCGACGCACCTAAGAAACGCAGCTGCTGCTGCTTCTTCTTCTCTTTACTATGTACACCTAAAACGAGCGACGCCCGCATATGGAAATTTTCATAAATTACATAATGAAAACCCTAATTTTATTTTAAGGTATTGTACGCACGTATTTTAATTACCCCCACGAGCGATTGTTGGCCAATGCCGAGGCAAGGCGGGTCGCTTGACCCATAAGTAAACTTGACCCAACCCAACTTGAATTTAGTTCAGAATTGTCTAAACACAATAGAATTGTCTATGTTGCTATGATGTTATATTGTACATAGATCTAAGCTAAATAGTTGAATAATATGTTGCCAAAATTGGGTTGGGCTGTCACAATGTCGAAATAATTATAAAATAAAAATCATTTATACGCACATTTTGTCATATATGTAATATATGTATGTATGTGCGTGGAGTAATATATGTAATAAAAGTATTGTTTGACTAGCAACGCAAGTTTATGCGTAAATTTTGTTTGTATTCTACTCAACAATTTCTGTAATAATTAATAATAATTTGAAAATATCTATTGAAATGTTTCGCTTTTATTTGAAATGCAATTGCATTTTCAATTATTTGCTACATTTTCACAATTGAAACTGAAATTTGCAGTCTGAATGCTTATTAACAGTCTCAGCTTTAACAGTGTTAGCTTTAACAGTCTCAGCTTTAACAGTGCTAGCTTTAACAGTCTGAGCAATCAATGCATAAAGGTTAACATAACATACATATGTATGTATGTTTACATTCTTAATTATCTGTATAGTGTTAGATTATACACATGTATGTATATTCTTTTATTTTTATTTAAATATTTATTTTTTACTTCAAATTATTTATAGATTTATATTTTTTCTGTTTAATTCAGTCAATAATTGTTGTAATTCTAAGATCGGATAGAGACTGCAGGGCATTAGCAACAATATCCGTTCAGTCGTTGGCTCGCCTTCTTCGGAGTGCAAAGTGAAAAGTGCTCTGAGGAAATTAGATGCAACGGGAATTTGCACAGTTAGCTGTAATTTGAGCGAGAAAAGCGCTTTGCACTTATGAAAATTGCTTTATCTTTGCTTTTATTCAATTGCGGAATTGCAAATTTCTTTGCTGCATTATTATTATTTCTTTTTTTTTTGCTGCCCAGCGGAAATGTTTAATATGCAATTCTTAACTTCTGACTTGCTCAAGATATTATCTATCTATAACTCTGGAACTCTGGCTTGTTAGCGCTGGCTGACCACATTGAATGGAATCTTTGCTGGAGTTGCAGTCAATTACAGGTGGGATTGTAGCACTTAGAAGATATTTCGAAATAGAAATTGTATGGGAGTATATTTATGCAAGTATATTTAGATAAACGAGCTAAACATGATAGATAAGTAGGCACAAATATGTATGCATATTGAAACTATTTCACGGATTATACTATGATCCATAATCAAAAATAAAAGTTTATTTTAGCTAATTGTACTTATTCAAATGTTTCTGATCTATTCCTATTGATCCTCCCATAGATGATCTACTACATATGCAATTTACACTTTTCTACAAGTTTCCGCTAATTTTAATGCGGCACAGGAAAAGCTAACAATTGATCCCAATATAAGGTCTACTATATGATTAGAGATTTATACAAAGCACACATTATTCATATGCTAATTCTACTACTCATTCAAAAGAGAAGCTCATCCAACATTGTTGTCGCACTCGAAGGGGCAACTCTCGGCTAATGGATTAATGTAAATGTTTCTGGTACCCCCACAGGTCGTTAAGGCAGTTAGACAGTAAATGGTAAACGACTCTGAGCGCCCGACTCAATTATGCCTCGTCTGCACTAATTTGTCTCGGAAGGTAATTATGAAACTTCGGAAGGCCGACGGTCAACAATTTGTGGCTCATACGCAGCTGGCCCAGAGTCGTATAGCCCATTCATGCCATATATACCCATATAGCATATAGTTAGCTCGCCTCCAGCTGTGGGTCGGCGTGGTAATCTACGATTTGCGCGGCCAGCAAAAGTGAAACTTGCGGTTGGCATTTGTCTTATCATAGCATGGCAAAGCGTCTCTGACTCCAACTCCGTCTCCCTCTCCGGCTGGCTGTGACTCTGCCGCTGGCTTTGTTTCGCCTGAGGCCTTTGTTGGGTCGCTGCAACAATTGGAGCCGAGTCGCGGGCCTGAATCTCTTTGTACAGCTAGAGATAATCATGAAAAAACAAGAGCATCGTGTGAATTTCGCACAATGAACTTGAAATTTGTACTACAAATCTAAAGCCAGCAAGTAAGAGTGGATGCCAGTGGGGCATGCTTGACTTGAGTATGTCCTAGATATAATCAAATATCAAGTGTATCTTGCTAATAGAACCCAATTGATAAGAATTTTACATCTAGATCTAGGCAAGTTCAAGTCCAAGTCTATTTCTTTACATATCCAAATTTCATTCCATCATACCCTTTACTTGTACTTTTTAATAGGTATTCCCTTTGCGAAGAAAACTCCAGCAAAACCAAGAAAATGCGCTCGCCTTTGTTTAATTAAGAATGCAAAAATACGCAACGCATATTTAGTGGTTCAGTGGCTAATCAACCGCTGCTTTGGCTCGTCATTTTCAATTATTTTCACATTTCTCATTTGACACTGCCAGATCTTAGCTGATTAGGAATCGAGTTGGGTCATTGGCTCTCGGCATTGTTCATAAAAATCAATTAATCGAGTCTAGGTACATTTTTTGTTTGTCATGGAGTGCATGATTGATTGACTGACGCATTGATTGATACTTCAACTATTATAGAAGAAAGCTGCTAGCTATAAGTGAGCAAGAAAAGAAAATCCTTTTAAAGTCGACATTCTTGAAGTGGGAAAATTTGTATTTGTTATTTTTCGTTTAATTTAAAATTTTAAGAATTTTTATTTTGCATTAAAAAAAAATTAATAAATATGATTTAATTTAAATTATTATTTTCATATATTATTCATTTCATATATACTTATTATTATTAATTTGAATGGTAAAAATAGCTTTAGTAGTAACTGTTCATACAAACTCACCTTATTTTGTTTACGTCGCAGCAGGTGGGGAGCGCCACCTGGCGGCTGCAGCGGCACAGCCGGCTCCGGCGTCACCTGCTGCACAGGACGCGGCGGCTTCAGCGCCAGCTTCTTGAGGCTCGCAATGCGCTTGTCGCACATCAAGGACACATCGTCGATGCGCTGCAGAACCTGCAAATATATGGAGTTCAAATGAATTCACATTAATCTCGTGATGCATTGCAGCAACAGTAAAAGGCTTTTCCCAAAACTGTTAAAGCTAAACGGAATTCTAAAGTCTAGATTTCTCTCCGAGTTCTTACCAAATGTAGTCCCATTTGGAAAGTCGCTCGATCGCTGACAATTGTATTGAACTGAGCTAAACTATGGAACTTTAAGTCGACTATTGTCATACACTCAGCTCACTCAAAGACCACAAACGGTTCCATTCATAACGAGCCACAGAGTTTTCTGGGCTTCTTCTTCTGCTATTCTTGCAAAGAAAAAAGACTTTACTCTCAATTTTTGACATCGTCTTGGTATTGTTCGCCTTATTAAAAAGAGTCTAGTTCTTAGAACGACAGCAGCAAAGAGAAAGTGTTAAGTAGCCAAGAAAATGGGCGTGCGATCTCAATTCAAAAGGCGGTTAGATAATAGAAAAGCCAGAAGCAGAGCAAAGTAGATGGTGCGGCAAATTTATAGCAGGCTTTGTTGTTTATAGATCAGTTTCGAATTACTTTTTTTCAGTTAAACGACATTGATTTTAGATATTTGCATATTTGAACTAAGATAGGAGCCGATCAAAGCCTAGCCTCGTAGTACAGATATTCCTAGCCTAGTTATTTACATAGATATATAGCTAGTTTACATATACATATATATTCCCACAACTTAGTTGAGAGTTTCATTTGCTTATCATCTAAGCACACACACTTATCGCACACTTCATGCTCCCTGCTCCAACCACAAAATGCATTTGTCCTACGCTTATGGCATAATAAATATAGCCCAATAACAATGTTGGAGAATTTTTAGTGGTATTCTCACGAGATTTCTCCCTGGCAAAATGAAATGCAAAGAGCACGAAAGTAAAGCGAAGTTCGCTCAGCTCAGCTCAGCTGAGTGAGGTATTGCAACAGGTGTTTCAGCTCGGTTCGGGCATCGAACAATTGAATTTGTGCCACGCCAAAAGTGCAACAAGTCCTCCCACTTGAAGTCTAATAATGCTCGCTCACGTAGTGAAAGCGAGTATATAGGGTACATTTTGATTTTTGTATAAAGTTGAATGAAATATAGACATAAATTAAATAAAATAATAATATATATAATAGAGTTTTCTAATAGGTAGTGGAACTCTATTCAGTTAATATTTTATGTAAATGAAAAATGAAGTTCGACTTGAAATTCTGCATAGTTGCCTGATAAAGATCATTGGAATTATTAACATTACGGAGAATTTAATTGATAATAAATAAAATGAATTCATTTTTACAAATTAGAAATCACGGAAATCCTTTGACGCCGCGGAAAAGTCCATACATATTTCTAGATAAACAAAGAGTTCAGAGTTCAGCATAGAAAATACGTATAATTAAAGCTAAGGTTAAGCGAATCAGCCGACATCAGCTTATATAAGCAAATAACTGCAACTGGCACTTGCATAGGCACGGGCTTATCAATCGATTGGCAATTGGCTGTTGCATAATTGAGTTGCACCTGGAGGACAACGCGCATTTGGCGATGTCATGACCTTTTGACATTTTACATAATGGTCGCCGACAGCGGTTCAATTGCCGCTTTCACTTTTGCTTCCGACGCATCTCAGTTGGAGCTGGAGTTGGGAGCCTGCATTGTTGTTGTTGTTGTTGTTGTAGTGTTATTGTCAACCACTGCATTGGCGCATCTTCAACGTGCAGCTTGGGTTTCCATTTTTCCAGTTATGTTGCCTTCTGCGAAAGTCCATTCAAGCCGCACACTTGATCAAATGATACAATGCAGCTGCAGCAGTTGCTGCGGCAACTGTTGCTGTTGTTGCTGCAACTATTGCTGATGCTGCTGCTGCTGCTGCTGCTGCTGCTATCTATGCGCTAACAACGCCAAAAATATTTTGTAATGTACTAAAATGTTATTTATGTGGCCTGCGCTTGCATAAATTGTGGCTGGACATGAAGATTTTCAGGGTTGTCGCGTCAAAATTTAAATTAAAATTATTAAGCAATTTGCTTTTAAATAATATATAAATAAATAAATATAAAATATATATTAAGATTAATATATATAATATATCTTAAAAAATATGTCTACAAACATTAAAATATAATAAACATATCTAATATATTTAAAAATAAATATATAGTAAAAAATTTATATAACTAAAAATCCAATTTACTAGCAAAAGAATTTAAATTTAAAATTATTAATAGAATATCTATTTAATACAAAAAATATTACTAAAATTTTATATAAATTTATATATTATAAATAAAAAAATATATATATGTCTATTAAAAATATATTTTAACTTATTCAATATTTCTCTTTTTTTACTTAAAGTGAATTTCATACTCCTAATTTTGGTATCATTTGATTTAGTCCTACTAAATGCTCTTTGACAACTCTGCAATCAAAATTCAAATGTTTTTTCTATTTTTGTTGGCTGCTCGCACGACCAGTTCTTCCTTCCATTGGCTACCATTGACCTTTGCAGGAGTCGGCGCCCACGCTCTTGGCGTCAGTGAACGAACTCCATTAGCGCCTTGATGCACGAATATGTGAGCTGAGGCGAAGCCAAATTGCAAATTTCGATGATGGCCCACAGCAGCTGTCAACTTAATTAAGCATTTGCGATTAGTTTTTGAAGCTGCATGGGTTCGTTTGATTGGCGTAGCGCATCATATAATGAAAATATATGGACAATTCGCTATATTAAGTGAATAATATGAGAGTCATAGTAAGCGGTAGTTGACTCTTTGAGCTGCCTTCACGCTTTGTACGTGCCTTAGGCCTCAAGTTCAAGCACTTGACTCGCCCACCGAATTGTCTTAGTCAAAGGTTAGAGAACAATAGGGGTAAACATTTTATATAAAATGAAGTAAAAATCTTTTATGCTACAGAACAATGTAATGCGTGAGGCGGAACAATCGAAATTTTGTTTTCAAAAAACATAATTTGCATAATTCAAGTTTGACTAAATAAGAAAACTTTCCATTGCTAGGAAATGACTTCCAGTTCAAGTGTGAACATTTGATCAATGCTGCAGATAGGGAGAGTGGAAGAGACGACAACATTAACAGGAAAGTCGAGAACATTCCTATTGGAAATGCTGAAGTACTAATACAGAAGTGTCAAAAGGGGGCAGCTGATAATAATGTTAAATGAGCTTTGAGGGCAGCTGAAGATGGCAGCGACACAAATGTTAGCATGCGCGCAGTAATAAGTAATAGTATGTCTCTAAGCATTAGAAGTGCAAAACCATACATGGTGGCCCCACACCCAGCGATGGCTAAGATTGTAAGTGAATAAATCAGTTGATGTATTGCATTCTATTGACTGTGGAGGTGTATATGTATATAAACTCCACCTAGCACATACAGACAATAATTTTGGCCATGGCAAACAACTTTTAAATTCTTCAGCTTAGACTTAAATTTAAATCTATTGAAATACGTATACAAATCTATAATATGTATATATATAAATATATGCCAAATATAAAAGGCTAATATATTACTGTTTTTGTTCCGGTGATTTTAAAAGATTTGATGCAAGAAAATTTCAAATTCAAATTCTTTAACATTCCTTCAGTTGAAGTACTTAACAGTGCTCTGTAAATGTAAAATTATGTAAATAAATTTGCAGCCAAGGCCATGTAATGTCTGCCCACGAGTACGAGTTTTTTAACAGTGATGTTTGTCCAACAACAGATCATGCTGATATGTGCCCACACTTATACTAATCTATAAAAGAAATTCGCAATTGCTGTGATGCAACTGAAATTCTTCAGTTAGCACATCGCTCATGATTTAATAGTTAACGTTTATAGATAGTTAAGATAGCTGGTGAGCTGATGGCCAGCTAGCATGCAGTCCACAAGGATATCCAGTTGGCCAACTGGTCAAACGTGACTCCAGCGAGACTGGAATGAAAGCGGTCCAGCGTAGAACTCTGAACTGTGCCAAAGTCATTAAACACAGACACAGCCACGAATGCGCAAAACGTAAATGCTTTAAGAATATTCCCGCAGCATTGGCCAAAACGGGTCTTGCTTGACCCATTTCGTGAGCTTGTGCCGCGACATCTTTTCGCAGATTGCTTTAAATGAATAAATGCCTAACCAAAAATAAAAACTGGACTCCAGCGAAATGGGTCACTATGTTACTGTGGGTCGGGACTCCGGAGCGCATGCCAAGACATCAATTATAATTCTGATTTGATATTTCCTTGGCGCAGCTAGCGTAAAAGATGTGTATAAGCTCAAATCTTACATTAGACGAGTGCTTGCATGCATGCCACTGTTAACAGACTCAGCCTATCTATCACTCAATCGTGCATGCATGCTTAGCTAACATATTCTGTAATGCCTGGCAATCGAACAAGTTTGATGTTAAAATTTATGTTGCATCGCTAGCTTGTATGATGGAACATGTTTGGGAGATTAAGTTAGAACACTAAATGTATTTGATGATTAAGTTTAATATTTTTAGTGGCTAACTGAGACTATCTGAGAGAGTTAACTTTATTTTATATATTACTACTATTATTTGATCGTACGTGTAAATATAAACACGACTTAAGATTCAATTTGCTTGAAGGAAAATCAAAAAGAAGTAAATTAGAGCTTTTATTACTAAAGTGCTTCCCTCATTAGAAAGAGATTTCATAGTCTACAATTCTGAAATACTTTACATTAATGAAAGCAGTCAAAGTTCTCTTAGAGATGCCGCAACGCCTACTTGGAAAATGTTTATGTTTTACTTGGTCTGCGTCCACAATTGCCCTCGGCTACTACTCGCCTTGACTACTTGGCTGGGGACAGAAACCGGTTGATTGATACCATTTGTGGCATTAAATGCACATTATGTTTGTTGCAACATCGAAGAATGCCCCATTCCAATTGCAAGCGCTGTTATCTAACTGTACTCGCTCACACAGACACCAACTGCAGAAGCGACTGCCAGCAGTTGAACATAGCAGAACCAGTCTCTGTCTCTGGAATTATATCACAATCACAATCACAAATATGAACAGACATAGAGAGAGACAGAGACAGAGAGAGGGAGAGGAAGAGCGCTGTATATGGGCGTTACACGTTGCTCTGCTAATATATATCAAATTATTAAGTCAACGTAAGAGATGTGATTTATATGGTAAATCTATTACAGCATGATCGGTTAAAATTAGAAAGAAAACAAATGTTAAAAGAAAAAAACAAAACTTCAAATATTGTGACACATTTGATGGGTGTTAACAAGGTGTTAATGAATGTATAAATATATATATGAATATGCAAACACATAAAATTTGCTTTTGTTTATTGTGAAGTGGTTTAGTAGACTTGCTAACCAATTTCGATTATACTCATTTAGTAAAAAAAGTTAGAAAAAAAAAATCAGTAAATTAATCTCAATGCATTTTTTGTGATACATATATAAACAAAACTTAGTTAAATTGTAAGAAAATAAATATAATAGAAAAAATAAACATATATATAAATATTCTATATAAAAAATTAAATTGCGGATTTTATATATACATATTTTAATTTAAAACAAATAATTTATGTAAATATATTATATTTAATACAATAAATAATATATGCACAATAATTCATAAGAATCATTAATTATTAATAGTTTTAAATACTTTAACTGAATAATATTTATATTTAATTAAACTATTTTACCTATATTTGTCACATAAATTTATAAGCAATTAAAATTCTGTTGCGCTCACCTGAGATACGAGTGCTTTGGTCTCCGGTGTCGTGCTATCCAGGAAGATTTTCTTGAATTCACTTGGACTAGATAATTTGAAATCTGAAGCGGATGCTATGAAGGCCTGTATTTCGTGCAGGCTCTGCTCGGCTAGATCGGCCGACACGGAGCACTTCTCGATGCGCTGCGAGGCCAGAAGCTCCACGCCATTGGCACACCATTGATTAGCCTGCAAGAGAGAGAGAGAGAGAGAGAGAAGGAGAGAGATTATTAAATATGCATATGAAGTATTAGATTCAGTCTGCTCACCTTTTCAACTCTCTCCATAAGTTCGCTGTTCTTGGCCAGAATCTCAAGCCGTTTGGTCAGCCGCATGTTGATGATGTCGCAGACGCGCTGCAGCTCATCGCACTTGGGCTGGACAATCTCCCAGGGATAGACGCCGCGGGAGCCAATCAGCTGTTGTCCCGCTTGAATAGCCTCCTCGGCGCGCTCGACATCCGCCTTGATTAGTTTGCAGAAATTTTCCGTCTCCTGCACGAGCGTTGCAACGCGTTCCACGCTCTCGCCGATCTCCGTCATGTCCGCCACAGTCTTGAGGTGGCCATCGAAGATGCTCTGCAATGGAAGAACGGGAATTAGTTGAGAGAATCGGTTAGAGAGATATTCTTCGGCCTTTGCCCCACTCACCTGCAGCTCTCGGAAGTCCTGCTCGAACATGCGCAGCAGCAGGCACTGCTCCAGCCGGTTGCGATGGGTGCGCCAGAACTCGTCGAAGCGACGCTCAGTTTCCTCCAGTTGGATCAGCAGTCTACGATAATCGCGACAATCATCATAATGTTGGGGTTGCTTAAACTTATATTGTTGGTGATAAATAATTTGCTGACGATGTATTGGCTGCCCTGCACTGGATCTGCACATCGATATTTTTGATTTGTTTATGATTTTGTTTTTGGTTTATTTTTTAATTCATTTTTTTATGCACATTTATGTTTTCATTTGAGTCAAAAGTATTTGAAATGGAAAACAGGGGAGAAGACAAAAGACGGCAACAACTTAATGAGTGTGATGAGCGACATTCCAATGAAAGAGATTGCAATGTGTTTTATGTTGTTGTTGTTTTTTTTTTTTACTATTATTGATAAAGTTTTTTGTTTTGGTGTGTGCATAGTGAAAGAAATTGTGAATTGTGAAGTTCGAGTGGGCCAATGTGAGATCATATTGAGTGAATTCGTTTAGGTATTTGTGTTCAAGTGTGTGTCTGTGTGTGTGTGTGTGTGGCATCTGTGTCATTAACATTGTTGGCTCAAAGGTTCCCCTTTATGAAACACTAACAGACATTGACAGTTAAGCGAGAAACATTTAGACATGCATAAATATTTTATTCTTTGCAAAGTTCTTGTAAACATTAAGCGAAACTTTGCACTGACATTTATTTTGACTTTCATGCAAAACTATATTGGAACTGATATACATATTTATAAGAACAGCTCTTCGCAGTTTTTATTTCAAATATACCCTATTAGTGTAAGTATTATAGCTAAATAAATATCTGCGCCAACAACAAATTCAATTATTTAAGGAAACGCAATTATGGACAAAAATATATCAAGAGAACTATCTAGATTAATTATGAAAGTAATAATAATATATTTTTAAATATTTATATAAATATATTAATCTTTAATAATAATAGTATCGACTAACTGCTAAAGTTATAATAATACAATATGTAATATTTCTATTTAATTATTTTCTTTTTTTTCGGATAAAGTCAACAACAAATAGCACTTTAATTGAAGAGAAGCCTAATATATCTAAATTGTTGTAGAGAGATTAGCCCATTCGAATCATTTTCCTGATAATTTAGTAAATTTCTTTGGCAGCATCTGACTTAAATCTTAGTGAAATAATAATCTTTGTAAAAATTCTCTCATATCTACAGATCGTTTGTCAAACAATTCAATTCAATTCACATAAAGTAATATAGATGTAATACGAGAGATAACAGCTAATATATATGATCATGCCCTATTTTAATGAAAGTCTAAAGTTGTTCTAGATGTTCTAGAGTAGAATCAATAAAAGTTTTAATCTATACTCCGGATATGCAGCGCTCTTTATCATATTTGATTAAATACTAAATAATCTATTTACTTGTTTTTAAATATATCTTAACTAATTAATAAGCTACAACCTTTTTAAACAAAAACTAATTTTGGCATAATATAAATGTGAATTGATAAGCAACATTTGTGGAGTATTATGAATGACGAAATGAATATGTTACATAAATATATAAATATATATAGATAGCGATATATATTTATATATTTATATATATGTCCACAAGAGAGAAATGAAATCAATGTGTATAAACAGAGACTGCCTTCAAAAATATTGTTGTTAAAATAAATGTGAATACAAAAACCAGTGCAGAGCTATAAAAACCAAATAGATATCAAAGTTAGTAAAAAACTTGAAGATGTTACAACTTTAGTTAAGTTCAAGTAAAAGTCAAAGTTAAAGTTAAGTATATAGAGAAACGCGAACTTGAGAATTAGGGACAGAGTTAAAAAGAAGTTCGAGCAATAATACTCCAGAGTTTACTCTATGTAGCAGCGCAATTCAAGAACACCAACTCTACAAACTCGATAAGTACCTCTCAATGGCGCTGACATTGCCAGTGCGCTCCGAGAACTCCTTGAGCTCCTCGTTCGATTTGATTTTATCCAGCAGCGTTTCGCCATGCTTGGCAGCAGCCAAAATTTCATCCTAAAAGACAATTCCAGAGATTAGTTATCCATAGCATAGAAGGAAATTGCTGGTAAAGTAACCTTTAGACGCGCATAGTCGATGCCCTGATCCTCCAATAGCTTCCTGGTTGCCTCCACGGAGTTGGGAAACTCAGTGTCATGTATGGCTTGTATAAAGACATCCAATTCGGCTGAGACTTGATGCGTCAGGCTTGAGAACTTCTCCAGGGACTGGCATACAAAATAGAATAATTTAATAATCAATTAATAAGGTGTACTTCACTTCCTGTATACTCACAATCCTCTGCTGTATCCACTCGTGATGTGAATATATTAATGTGCCACCCATGTCGGGTGTCAATTGACTCGGGTCCACGAATTCATGCAGATCGCTCAGGGTCGAGCACACAATTAGCCGAAAGCGATATTCGTCTTTGGATGAAAACTTGGAGCTCACCTCCGAGATGGCCTTCTGAAAGAGTCCCGATGGACGCAGCACATAGACCACATGTATAATACCGGGAAAATAGATCTGCGAATATATGAAAATTATTAATATTTAAGCAATAATAATTAACTATAGCTCTCTTACCGATATGCGCTGCAAGGCTGTCTTGACTGAGGTCCAGCGATCCTTGCGTCGATCAATAATCAAATGGAAGCCCAGATCAGCATCTTGCAGGCTGAAAAGGTAAAAGTGAACCGTAAATATCTTGAACTCATTTAGAGTTCTGCTCTACTCACGATGGCACTGAGCTGAGGTACAAAATGAGCTTCTGATAGTCGGCTTCCTCGATCGAGTTGAAATTGTTGTTGTCCGGAAAGATGATCAGCGGACAGCCCTCCTGGGAGCGACCGCCAGTGATCACCGCGTGCTGCGGATGCAGCAGATCCGCCACATCGGCTATGTTGAGCACACCCTCGCCACTCATGGCCGCCGCCGCTTGAGCCGGACTGATGTGCTCCAGCAGCGAGTTGATCTGCTCGGCGGGCTTATGCGAGCCGATCGCCTCAGCGGCATAGGCCACGCCCTGTGAATTGACCGAGCTCGTCGAGTTGCTGCTGATCGTCGACGTGGTATGCTGCAGCAGTCCTGAACTGCGATTCGTGTGCGCCGGCGAGTTGCTGAGCGACTGAAATATCGCCGTCTGTATGGATGCCCCACTGCTCACCGATATCTGGGACTCGATCATGTGCTGGCTGATCAGCTGCTGTTGCCGCTGCTGCGTTTGCGATGCGCTCATCGCGATTGCCTGGGACTCGGCAAGTGCACTCTCCACATCGTTATCTATTAAGAACAGAAATATAACAAATTTAAATTATTCGATATACTAAGAATCACATTGCATAATTATATGCTCTATTATATATCATTATAAATTATGAAATCGCTTTTAAGGCGACAGCTACCAGAGATAAATCGACAGCAGTTAGTAAGTCTGAATAGCTCAACAGAAATTTTAAGTATTTTGTAGAATATTTTTTAATTTAAAAACAAAGTAAATGTTGCCTAAAAATAAACCAGCCAAGAGTTTCCAGAGATTGACGCTGACTAGAAGAAACTCGGAAAATAAGTTTTATTGGAATTTAGGGCAATGGGAAGACGATTTGCTAAGAGTTTGCCGTTTGCATAGGCAAAGCTGAAACAGCTCAGCTGTTCTATAGACCTCTATATATATGTACTACTATATAACTACAGGATTATAACCTGATTATTCGTGCTTATCCGCAAAGCAGATTCTGTTGTCTGTAATCTCTCCCAATCAATAAGTTCTAACCAAACAACAATAATTTTCATTCATTCATTCAAAATTACAGCAACAATTGTTTACACATTACGCATTGCATATGCAATACTATATTATTATAGTAAGTGTTGGCTATATATGTATGTGTGTGAATGTGTATGTATTTATCATATCTATATGTATGTCTATATATATAGAAAGAGAGAGAGAGAGAGAGAGAGAGAGAGAGAGAGAGAGAGAGAGTTGGTGGATGTGGCATTTCTTTTTTAGCTTTGACCCATTTTCAGCTGATCGAAACACTTGCCTCTACTCGAATCTCACAATTTTTAGCTCTTTCTTCCGCATATTTTAATGTTTATTTTTCCTCACTTATAATTATTGTTATTTATTTATTTGTTTTTTTTTTGAGCGCGTGCTTTGATAAATATCGTGCGTTTATCGCTTGGTATTCTTGATAATGAGCTTATAGCCAGGTGAAAATGAATTATTAAATTTGTATTTATTTTTATAAAATATCTGTTTTATTTTTATCAAAAGTAATTAGAAGGCGTAGCCTGGCTAGACATGTCTTATTAACTGTTCCAGCAAATTCTAGAGCACATATGCTAGGAATATATATATATGTATTTAAATTTCTTATAGTTTAAGGTCAAACGATTTAGATCTAAGTAATTCATATTATTCAGTGAGCCAACTTCACTTTTCTGCACTTCAACTAAAAATCCCAATTAAAAATGCATTTTACAGTAAAAACTGTGCTGCTTTGGGACAAAGCGCTTTTAAATGCCATGAAAATTGTATACCAATGGGACAAAAACCATATAATTTATTCAAGAATGCATTTTACGACGACCTTGCATGTGAACTTGCATCGTATCGCAGCTTGACTGTGCGTGTGTGTATATATTATGACGTATATACATATACATATGCATATTACATACATATATAGATGTAGAGTTGGGCACAGTCCAGCAGCTCCCACTCTAGTGAGGTATTCATATAACACCTTTTAATCAATGGGAGAGGAAAATACAAAATGCGCATTTAGCAAAGCTCTAGTACTTAAAATGTGTGAATGTTAATAGAAAAAGTTTATTTGAGTTTGCCCAAATTCCATTTTTGACACATGCCTAGACTTTATATTAAGTAACTCCAGTTCCAAAGCTCCCGTTGATACAGTAATGTCTGATCTACAACGCCCCCAACGTTTGGCCCTTGAGCGAGTTCAAAGCCCTGGTTGAATTTACTGATTTTACCGTTTAAACTACGAGAGCTACAGTTTGCTTACAAAGAAGATATACGAGAGTGGTCTGATACATTTTTAAGACTTATTAAAAAACTATATTGTTGTAATTTTTATAAAAAATATTATTATTTTCTCTTAATTAAAATATTATTATACCTTTTATAATAGATTTAAAAAAAATATTTTATATTACCCTTTTTAGAAATTAGAATACTAGCTATCCCAAGTGCTTTTTATTTAGTTGATGTTTGCATTATGTTATCTTATTAATAATTACTAGTTTTATAGTACATATTATTATTTAATTTTATAATAATAATATTCACTTTTGCTAGCAAGTTTCCATCTTTCTTCATCTTTACGTTACGTTTGCTAAGTTTTCTGCCTACCCTCGTAGTAGTTCTGCAAGTTTACGCGCCTTCTGGAGCGTTGCAACATAAGCTTGACTATCACATTTTGCAGCAAATGTACACTTGTCTCTTCAAAATGCTCAATTTCAAGCTCATGGCAAACCAATATGCTCCATTCACCAACCAGATGAAGGAGTATACAAACGAGTGTGAGTTTATGGTTTATAATCTCGCTCGTATTTGATAGTTAATTTTTACTTTAATTAAACGCCATTTCAGCTAATAAGGAACGAAACAAGATGTGATTCACAATAGTTACACATCCGCTTCATATACACACCATAATCTGCTAAGGTTTGCAGGTTGCCCATTGTGGTAGTAGTGGTAGTTGTGGACCGTAGGTAATTACGCATACGTGCGCACACTGATTAGGGCACTCAGTCAGTGCGAACAACACTCCACATGTTGTTCTTTCTGATTTTTTGCCAATTGGCAATTGCACAACACAGCTGAGTATATAGAAATGACGAATAAATGTCGGCTCTGAGCCCCAAGCACATATGTTTAGCACGGCAAGGCAAGGCAAGGGGCGCTCCGGGACTCACACAACAATATCGCAATTCCGTAATGAAAAGAAAATAGAATTATAGTAACTGAAACGTAGCGTATGCTATATGATATGGTATTGCCACTGCGCTATTCAATGAGACTCTGTGGTAGAGGAAGCAGCAGCGCTCTGTTGGCCTCGTCATCATCGTCAGCTGCTGCCCAAGCGGAGAGACAGAGAGCGAGAGCGAGAGAGAGGAGAGAGCTTGCGTAAGAGAAATATAAACACACTCACACCAGATGAGTGCAGAGA
This sequence comes from Drosophila mulleri, assembly GCA_035047565.1. Classification (NCBI taxonomy): domain Eukaryota; kingdom Metazoa; phylum Arthropoda; class Insecta; order Diptera; family Drosophilidae; genus Drosophila; species Drosophila mulleri. Next base: position 13,850,470 of record JAWNPK010000060.1, on the reverse strand, counting down.
AAAGCCGAAGGTAGGTGATTGCTCCGATAGCCAGAATTCGTAAATTTCTAAAGAGCATCGATGCTCTGCTTGCCGGTCTTTTCTCCCATATGCTTTCTTCTCCACTCCAATCCGATCCGATCTCAGCTGCATTTCGAGTGCTGGCTGCAGCACATCGTTTGGCATCGTCAAACATCTAATTGGAGCAGCGCGAAAACGAGCCAGTTCATTGTAACACTCAACAACATCGCACACACACACACACACACACACGCACACACAGATAAAGCTATATGAAAAGTTCTATGCGTGTTTCGCTCGTCTGTAAAGCGTATAACATCTGCCTTCAATGCCATAGCTGATAAGGCTGTAATGTAATACACAGAGTACTTAGTTCCGCCGCGATAATGGAATGCTGGGTGTACTTCCCGAATATAATATATATCACATATGTATATATATAATAATAATAATAATAATAATAATAATAATAATAATAACAATATATTCTGATATTATTATAAACAGTTGGTATAAGCTATTATATCATACGAATTTCAGCTGCAGCTGCTTGCCATATTCATTTCTAGTTTCTGATAATACACAGAGTACTAAGTTTGGCAACGATATTAGAGTGCTGGGTGCACTTCCCGATTGTAATATATAATAATGATAATAATTCAAAATTATATTAAAATACACTATTATATCAAATTTATTTAGTTTTTTCTTCCATTTTCTCTAATAAAAGTACATAGACATACCCCAGATGCTTCGGTGGAAACCTTTCGCATGCATGTTTAAGCAATGATTTCAAGTTAATATTTTCGGGTCGTTTCACTTAGCTGAACTTTTACTTTTACCGTGACTTGATTCATCAATATATTCAACTTGAATTAGCAAAACTTTTTGTCTTTGACGATTTTTCCGTGCAATTTTCGCCAATTTTATTTTTGGCATTTGCAAAAAAAAAAAAAAAAAGCATTGCTATATACATATATGTATGTATATGTATATGTATGTATGTATGTATGTATATACGTGTATGTGAAGACGAAGACGCAATTAGATTTAAAGTTGTATATATTTATATTTATAAACGGAAATAAAGAAAACACGGGAGCCTTGTACATTAATCCATATGAAAAGCAAATGCTTTATGAAATTTGTATTACTATTATTATTTAGAATTTATTATAATAGAATAAGTTTAGTTGAAAAACATGAAAAACACGTTACCCATTTGGTTTACTTATTTTGTAGCATAAAAGATTCTTTGGCTGACAATTTTGGCATGATTAACTAGGTCAATTCCGCTAGATAAAATATGATTATTATGATTATAAGAAACAAAAATTGTGTTTTGGCAACAGTAACTGTTTTTCTTTATAGAAGAATGCTATTATTTAGTAAAGAATTTCTTTCGTCTGCTTCAAGTATATATAATTCTTAATACTACATAAATACTTCTCGTAATACCTATAAAATATCAATCAAAATGTATTTACTTATGTCTAAAAGGCAAAGAAGTCTGAAGTCTGTGATACTAAATACTGTCTATAATATATAAATATATATAGAAATGAATAATACTTATAATACATTTTAGTCATAAATGTATATCTACATAAGTAATAAATATCTATAGCATAGCGCTTACTAGATTTTGCCTATATTATCTAGATCAGGTTTTTACACTAGGGTATGCTAACCTCACTACATTAAACTCTATAAGTTAGAGCTTAATCTTTAGACTCGATGATGTCTATCATATATGTATGTATGTATGTATGTATGTACACATGTATTTTGATTGGCATTCACATTTAAAGATCACCAGCTTGACCCATCTAAAACTTACTATATAACAAGTACTTGTTTAAAAACTGATTTAGAACACTCGCTACTCATATACTATATAAAACACATGATGCAAAGCTAATTATAAGGCGGTATATTGAGAAATTGTTAATTGAGTATTGATCAAATGACAATAAAAAATATTCGTGACAAATATATGGGCATAAACGTCATCAAATATTTTGCAATACATATATATAAATATATATACATATATATATGAGTAATTAGCAATTGCCCGATCCATTATGACTGTGTTTCCATTGGGCATTGATCCCCAATAGGTGATAGGTAAAGCGAATATTACGTGCTTAAGACAAAACCCATTATAAATGATGAGTAAACCATTTGGGGTCGATGGAAATAACAATGAAAAGAAACCATTTTGCTGTAAACTTATCAAATATTCAACTTTTGTTATCTGCCTTTTCGACTGTCTCTTGATAATTAGCATATATGTTTGGCAATGAGGGCGGTTAGGAAGTTACAATGCCCCTATATACTTGGTACTTTATATGGCAAGAGTACTTACGTATGTGCACATAATATTATGCATGATTTGTATTGAAAGGTCGTTTGTGCACTCTGATCAAATTTATGTAGTCTTTATAAATATACTCATGAACTATAAACTAAATTGGTGGAATATTTACGCAGAATATCCATTGTATGCAGAACCAATCACCGATTCACAAAACTGTCTACCGGATACATACATACATATATGAGATAAATGTATGTATGTATGTACATAAATATTTATACATCAATTCACATATGATGCTGATATATATCTAATTATATATTATGCATTTGCAAGATTAGGTAACACACGCGCAACACAAATCATCTGTAAACTGACGCTTACACACGTATCTCGGCAGATAAAAACATTATTTGTATATTTCAACTATGCACCGGGTATATATTTTACACAAAAGAAGAAGAGCTGATCTAATATAAATAACATAACAGAAAAATTTGCATTAACATCAGCTGAGCTGTTATTTAACAGTGAGCAGTAAATGTTTGATCCGCTAACTAAATGCAAACAAATCAAAGACTATTTTTATTTTTGAATGTAATCGAATACTCGACATCTTTACTTCTAAAAAAATAAGCTTTTTCATTTAAAGAATATTTGTAGTAAAAACATCGAGTTGTGTTCAAATTTTAACAGCAATTAAATAGTTCCACTGTAACTTTATGTGTACATTATTATCGATAACAAGATCAGTGCAGAAGAGAAAACAGCTGTTGAATGCAAAACTCAAATGCGTAATTCAAAAATAACGAATCCAAATAACACTCATTTATGTATGTATGTATGTTTAAATAAATTATATATGTAGCTTAAAAGTCAACGAAATCCTAATTTGATAATTATAACTTTTAATACAAAATACCATTTACTTTTTTTTAGCAACATTGATATACTAGCAATTAAAAGTAAATACAAAACAAACATTTACTTACTATAAATTGTATGCAAGTATAAAATCAAAGTAATTTATGTAACTATTTAACCTATTAATTTTTCTTACGAAAAACAACTAAGAATCAAGGTCACATTAATGCAAGCGTGGGTTTTTAATAAAGCAACAGGCAAAAAGAATAGAATAGAACAAGAAAAACAAATGAGAATCGTCAGAACTAGAGATTAGCAATAAGCGTCGTCTACCCTAAATTAAAATTGAAACCCACTTGCAACGGGTGCACCAAATGCAAACGAGGGTAACACTTGGAGGCATTTAAGTAGATGCATAGGTAGGTGTCCATACATACAAACACTTAACATACGTATGTATGTATGTATGTATGTATGTATGTATGTATGTATGTACGTGTGCATTTCATAAGAGCGGCCATTTAAGTGCAGCTAAATGAGAGAAGAATATGCAATATGCCGACGACTCGTCGTAGAACCAATCAGTCTATGCACACAAAAAGGTATTCAATTTCTTGGCACAGCTAAGATATAATTAACGTTCATACATACATACATACATACATATGTATGTAGTTTATTGGGTGCCCAAGACAGTTTTACAGCTTGAATATTTTCTTAGTACATCCTCCTGAATTATGTTTTCAGATAGACGCTGTGATGTGCTTCACTTTCTATTGCGAAGTATTAGATTTGAATTATTTATAAAAACAGTCTTCAATTCCTTTAATTGGCATTAAAAACTTCATTTTCAAGGTAATACCCACTACTTGGCAATAAAAACTCGTTATCAGTTCAACTCAATGCATTCACACAAACAAATCAAATTTCTCCGGAATCGCTGTTTGGGCCGTGACATTAAAGGCGAACGAAATGCTATTGCGGCGATTAATACGGAAAATCAATAAATATGTATGGGTCGATAGGTGGAGTAAGGGCGGTAGACGCAGCCTTGAGCTGGCAAGAATAAATAACGATGACTCGAACTAGAACTAAATTACGCTCAGCTCAGTCTAGAGAAAACCTTTCCAAATACGTACCCGACAGTTCCGAGACATCTAGGCAGCTGGATCTGCTCTTGGTGCGTTGCAGCAGGCGCTGCAGTGGCGGCTGCCTTTGCGGACTGCTGCTAGACGGTCCATTGTTGATATCCGAGCCGCTGCCCCACTCCGTGTCGATGGCCTTGGATGCACTGCGTTTGAAATGCTCCAGGAAATGATCGATTTGCTTCTCTATGGAACTGGACGGCGAATTTTCCATTTTCACTCTTACATTGTTGCCCGAACGAAAGATTCACAATTTATGTTTTATGTGTTTATTTGATGTACTTTAACAAAAATTATTTCAATATTTTTATACTCATATATTTATAGTAATTAATTAATTATAATTTTTATATGTTACACATTATATATTATAATTTATGTTGTTTACTATGGTTTTTATGTCACGCCTTTATTTTTCTTTTCTGTTTTATCTCTACACTAATATTTGCTGCACTTTTTTCTTTTTTTGAAGGTCCTCTTGGATGACTCAACCTTAACCGTTCTTCCGCATCGCTCAACCAAGACTGAGAAGCACGGAATAGGCCACCGCCAGAGATTGAGAAAGGATGTATGTGTGTGCTCAAGCACTCAGTCCATAGATAGTGAATGAGAGACCCAAACGACTGGGAGAGCCGGCAATATTTTGTTCTTTTTCTATCCTCTCATTGACGCCAAAAGCTTCTGCAGTAAGCACGTGTTGTTTGTTTGAATCAAATCAAGTCTTTGACATGCGCAGAAATGCGAAACACTTACAGGTTAATGCGTATCTCTATTTAAATATATACATATGTATACATAGTTGTCTATATGTCTCCTGACTGACAACAGCTGTTCGCCCTTCTCAGAATAATGTTTGTTTATTTTAGATTCCAAGAGTGTACTTCCTCGAATTTATCTACTGAAGGATCGTTCTTAGCCCTCAGAGCTTAGTTTTTAATATATAGATATATTTATTTAAAATTATATTTGGTTTTTATTTGTAATTAAGGAATAAATAAAAACTGACGATGTCTATGTATGAACAATTTTAATTGTTACAGCTTATTAAAAAATAATTTCAACAAGTAGACTCATCAATTTTAAACATTAATTAAAAAGCCAAAAATAACCGAATTTGGAATGAAAATAAGCTCGATATTTGTTCAAATTGTGCAATCGATTAACCGAGTCCACTGGTTCGATTAAAATAGTTCAGTGAACGGTACTAAACTGGGCCGACACAACTCTACACAATCAATCCATAAACAACAAAAAATTTTGTGTATAAACTTAAGCCAGACGCAGAAGTAAATAAAAATAATAAATGCAAAGTTCTTAACATTGGTCAACTACAAATTTGTAACTTCCACTGGATTATGGGATATTAGCGTCCTGTACTTCGTGTAAGTTGTTTGGTATGACACATTTGTAACACAAAAAGATGAATGTGTGCATATGTGTGTGTGTGTGGGTGTGAGTATGTGTATGCATGAGAATGGAACTGATTCAGTATATATAGCATGTATACATATGTATGTATGCACTTGAACATATGTGCATAGAAAAGTGTACTTTTGTGCATATATATGTAAATATAAACAATCGTAATTAATTACAAATGCGTACAACAGTGCAAATGCATTTGAGTTCTAGTCGAAATCACTAAGCTTAGCCAAATTGATCAAACTTGAATCACTCAGATACTCTGTCACAATTTATTGACTCATTTCGTAGATCTTTACTTCTTGATTATAGTGTAGAAAGCAAAACCAACAACGCATTTAATCAATGTTCTCCAACGGGCTGCCGTGCAACCTGTCGTTTCCGAGCTGCCTAAGTGTACCAAAAGATGGTAATGAGGAGCTCTTGCCATCCAATATGGGCACAAGAGAACCTGTTATTCTTAACGTATATGACATGGTAAGTGGATTTGTGATTGCTAAATATGGTTAATTAATTTAATAAATTTGTTTGTGTTCGCAGTATTGGATTAATGAATACACCACATCAATTGGTCTTGGCGTATTTCATTCCGGCGTAGAAGCATTTGGCACTGAGTTTGCATACGGTGGCCATCCGTTTCCTTTCACTGGTGTCTTCGAAATCACACCGCGTGACCACGACGAACTGGGCGAACAATTCCAATTCCGACAGAGCATTCAAATTGGCTGTACCGACTTTACATACGAGGAAGTGCGTCGACTTGTCGAGGAATTGGGCAATCAATTTCGCGGAGATCGTTATCATCTTATGAACAATAATTGTAATCACTTTTCGGGAAACTTGACACAGGTTTGGCTCACTGTCGCGACTTTAAACGAATCAAATACCCATAATAATTCTCATTTTTTCCTCAGATACTTTGCGGCCAAGAGATACCCAGCTGGGTGAACCGTCTAGCACATTTCAGCTCCTGTGTGCCATTTTTACAAAGATGCCTACCAAAGTGAGTAGCTGCCTTAAGATTAGATTTTTTTATTATTCATTTGGGCTTTTCGTCTATTTCAGAGAGTGGCTTACGCCGAATGCCTTGCAGCAAAGCATTTCAACAATCCAAGAGCGCGAAGACTCGGACAATAGTCCCCTTTGAGACATTACCTGATCTAAAATATATTCGTAAAACTTGCAAAGTCCCAAGCGAGCATAACCACTCATCCCTGCTGTCGGAAGACCAACAATATTGTTAAGTTAAATTGAGAAGAGCCGGGTTATCGACACTCATTTCATTAAAGCCAACAAAGGAAGAAAGAAAGAAAGCGAAAACATTTTCAAATAGAATGCAAAATCATAAATAATGTTAATAGTTTTATATTAGGCTACATGGAAAGCGAATAAATTATTGGCTAACTTGTAACATGTAATTCGACCATTCAGAATTAAGATATTAATAAGTGGCCGATAAGTGTACGTAATCAGAAGGCAGCAGCAGCCGTGCCCATACGACAGCTGCAACATCATTTATAGAATTTTGAATTAATGATTAAACATCGAAAAACCATTTTTAAGAAATTGCTAAACAAAACAAAACAAAATTAACAAGCAAAGCCAGCATATTATATGTAGTTAAATGATATCAAAGTTGTCATCATTAGTTAATTTGTATACATATTTTATTTGAAAATTGATTTTTATGATTACAATGTCGAAAGCCGCATGTCTATCAAAACACCAAAACGATCTGTTATCAATAAATATGTACTTGACATTCTGATATTTACACATACATTAATACTATTATATTAAAAATTTTTTAAAGAAAATATATTTTAATTCAATAATAACTCTAATACGTAGTTATTCATAGTTGATACGCCTAAGTGAAGATACAAAAAGAAAACCTACGAAATAAGTACATGCATACACACATACGTGCACACATACGTGCACACATACATATATTTTCAGACAACAAATAGTGCCAAAAACAAATGCTGCGAATTCTAAACAAAAATATTATTACTGTTAGACGTTGCCGCGTCCAGAGTTTGCTCTGTCAAAGATCTGGCTGAGTGCAACGAACTAACAGGATAACATATAAATACATACATACATATAAATAATAATTATGATAAATACATTGTGACAACTATTTACAAAATGGTAGCTACAAAATCTGCACAATTATATTATTTACATTAATTATTAACTTGCTCCGTGTGTTTCAAACCAAGCTGGAAACGTTATTGTATAAGCCCACAGCTGCGATTTCATCCACGTCGATATCGACATCACTGCTTAGGACATTGTGCGGGAGTTGACTTCGAAAGATCAGAGCCTGGGATCGTATTGAGTTGACCCCTTGTGCCAGATTTCCGTGGGGATATTGCAGCTGATTGGTGTCAGCCAGAGCGGGTGCTCGGCTAACGTAATTCCCGTGCAAGGGTTCCTGATCATGTGGCTGCAGATGGAGGGATTGGGATTGGGACTGGCATTGGGCACTGGGTGAACGGAACTCTTGCTGTCCCGCATAGCCAACTGGCAGCCTGACGCTGCCCAAATCGCCAGAGTAAACGTTTTGTGCTCTTTGCAGATTTCTTGATCGATTGGGAAGATCATGAAAGTAAGCATCTTTGGGTATGTGCCTCTCGGCTGCCCCGTATGGCGCATATTGGGGTTTTCTCACATGCGCCGCATACAGAGACGAGGGATTCGGTAACGGCAGTTGACCAGCGTTATCAGGATTAGATATGCTATGGAGATTGTTGTTCAAGTGCGGCGCCACCATTTGTGAGTGCGGCAAGTCGTAGCTCAAGCCAACGTCATTGTCGAACTGCATGTTGGAATCAATCCTGCCCTGCAGCTGGGCCACCATGTCCTTGACTTGGCCCGTATTCGATTTCTTTAGGTATTTTATTTCGCTGTTCCTAATCTCAACCTTCCCAGCAGCCTCATTGGAGTTTTGCCTCATATGCACGCCGCCAGCTGCGGGATGTGGAATGTTGGCTTGGGCAATACTCAAGCCATTGGAGTTATAAAGATTCGAATTGACCGTGTAGTTATCCTCCAAGCAAAGTGGTTGCCTCTTCATGAGATTCGATATGGATTTGTGTACGGATCTTGGGTGTGACTGTTGCGCATGGAACACTGCATCTGTGCTACACGAGGCCGATGGCGATGGAGACGGTGTGCTTTGAAGCTGCTCCTTGTACAACAATTTGTCGCCGCAGACTCTATCTCTATCATTCGGATTGAAGGTTACGTCGTCCTTGTTGTGATCCGCAAAGGTGGCGTCTTTCCGAAGTGCTTTGATCACCGTGTTCAACATATTTTCACCGCGACCAATGCAATGGTAATACCTCTGGGCGTCCGGCGGAGTCGTTTCGAACTCCCAACTGTTTGAGTTTTGAGACGGGTTTGACGTTTCGCTGGAGTTGGGATAGCGTCTTTGTACATTTGTATACTCATCGTAGCTGGGACTATTCGCGTTCTCCTTATTGTCCAGCAGGTGGCAGGGATTCTCTGGAGTGTACGTGGATGGATTACTTTGCTCTGGCGACAGAGAGCAGAGCTGGCGTTTATTCTCCTGCTCGTTGTCTCGCTCCATGATGAGAGTGGTCTTCTCTAGCAAATCTCCAAGTCGTTCCGACACCTTAAGAAAGTCCTGCTTCAGTTCATTCAATTTCGTTTGCTTCTCCTCCTCAGCTGTCGATAGAGCAGCGGCACTCATCACATCATTTCGGTTCTCTGTTAGTCCCATACTCGAATTCGATTGGGTCCGATCCTCATTGGAGTCGCTCTCAGCCTGCGCCTCCTGCGACTGCGAATGGTATACGATATCGACAACCGTTTGATTTTCGTTCTCCAGAATGTCAACGCTCTTCGAGTTGGACATTTTGCCGCTCTCGAAATTACTCTCAAGCAAGTCCAAGCTGCGACATCGAGACAATGTGCGTTCGACCCTTTGACTTTTGGTTTGATTGTCATAAGTGGAGCGAAATGGCTCTCCGCGGCGCAGGTATTCATTGAGATAAAGTCGCTTGCTCTCGCAGCGAATGCGATCCTCGATCATTGTTCGGGTCAGCTGCTCGATTTGGTCGTTCGTCTTGATTGCCAACGCTTGAACCTTGTGGCCCAGCCTCTCCTTTGTTTTGTGCACATACTTCTTCAAGCTCTTCCGATTACAGTTCAGTTTATTCTCTATATGCCGGAAGAAGGGACCGCAATAGCATGTGTTGCCCACGCTGACTGGGCCCTTGTGTATGTTCCCGGCGAGGTCAAGGAAATACTGTTCGCCTTGCTTCAGCGGCTCTTTGGGTAAGGTTTCCAGTTTGGGCGATGGAAATGAGCGCGGATCAGGAAAATAGTGACAGCCATAGGGTGACCAATTGATTGCCTTATCCACACTGTCTTTATCCTTGTCCTGAGCAGGCGCCGACTTGTCATTATCTCTTGGCTTCTCTCTACGATTACGTATACGCTTTGGAGTGCTTAGAATCTCATTGATTTCACGATAATTCTTTCTGATCGCAATACTTTGAGGCGTATCGCCCTGAGCATTTTTCACATTTAAACGAGCGTCTGCTTCCAGCAGAATCCGCGTTAGCTTTCGCCGGCCCATGGCGCAGGTGATGTGCAGTGCAGTGTCCCCGTTCAGGTTCGTCTTATTGGGATCACACAAGGCCGAAAGGAGAATCCGAGTGACGCCAGCATGGCCATAGCGACAGGCCGTATGCAGAGCTGTATCGCCGTACTACAGAAAAGTTTTAAAGCCCATTAATAGATAATAATTACTTGAAGAACGACGATAGGACGTACCTTATTCTGCACATCGGGATCTGCTCCGGCCATCAGCAGTTCCCTAGAGCTCTGATTGTGGCCGTTTTGAGCAGCCAAGTGAAGCGCCGTTAAGCCCTCATTGTTAATCATGCTCAGCGTGCTGTTGTGCAGAGCCTCGATCGTGTTTGCTACTCGCGTCTTCAGCCGGCTCTTCTGCTCCTTGTGCTGCGTCTTGGTGGTCGGCGGGGCACAGAGCAATTTAACGCAACGACTGAGTCCTCGACTGGCCGCCTCGTGCAATGGCGTGTTGCCCTGATTCGATTCCCTGGCCAGGCGATCCGCATTGCTCGATAGCAGGATTTGCACTCGTCTGTCATCGCCTGCCGCAACGGCTTCGTGCAATGCCGTCCAGTTTCTGGAGTCATGCTGAAAAGTGTAATTTACACAACAAGACACATTTATATGAAGCACCGATACGATTTCTTTTCGTACTTACCCCGGAAATGGCATTCGGCAATGCTTCCTGCTTCAAATTGTGATCCATGCTGCATTGTCTAAAAACAAACCCAAATATAAAAAGACGTTTCAATTGTCAAAAGTCAATTAACCAACTTTTATTACAACTTCACGTAAGTACGTACATAAATACATAAATATGTATGTATGTAGTGCGTAGTAGAAACTCATTACGCTGTTCGTGTACTGAATTACATACAAACGCTCATACACGCACGTACCCACTCACACACGAACAAATTTACATATTTAAAGCTTTTCTTAACGACTTTTCCAATAAGATCTATTTATTTTGCTATTTATTTATGATTTAGTTACATTTCCTTTTAATTATTGTCACATATGCACATATAAACGTTCAACAATATTTTGCTAATTGAGGTTGACCGCTTTGGAGCGAATTAACACACATTCTTACAATTTACAGCTTTATTCGATGTTTGACTTTGGTCCGTTAAAAGTTTCACGTTATTTTCGCAGCTTATACCCTTTTTTAATTGAAAATTACCAACTTTAATTAACAATTGACAAAAAGAAACATTCTGTGTACGCCCAGAGTTAATTTGGCTTTAAGCCAGGCCTAAAGGAAAATAGAAGAGAAAATTGAGGCGAATTGCAAAATTGGCAACAGGTTTTGTATATGGTTGCCACCAACCAGATAAACTTATCGAGAGATCATCAGTATTTCATGTTATCGAAATCAGTCATCACGCAACATTACAAATGCTTTTATACATAATTTTATTATTTAATTACAAAATTATTGTAGTTTCAAGGGCTGTGTGTAAAGTTTCATAAAATACTATGCTACTTAAACTTATATTTTAAATCAAATTAAGTAACGACAAATTTTAATAATGAATTTTGGATCGCGCGCTGTTAATAACATTTTGGCTAATGTTAAAGGTTTCAGGGTGCCCATAAACATGCTTGTTCCAGTGCTGGGTAATTTTTGTCAATTTTGTGTCATCTCATCACAAAATAAGTTTTAATTTCTGCGTCGGCAAACTAAAGCGAGGATATTGTTAAAAATAAAATGGCACTAGCAGAAATTTGCAAAATTTCGAATGCTTCATATATGAAGCCAGCTGCCTGGTGTTCGAATGAAGTGGAGGACGAGCTGAATGCATACACCTGCAACATTGCAAATCCATACACATTGGCGGCTCCTCCATTCGAGAATGTAAGACGAAAAAATATAATAAACTATTGTTATTAACGATTATTCATCATTCAGCCACTGGAGAACTTGAACAAAATCCAAGCAAATGCTGATAAGACCGGCATTAAGATCAACTTTGATCACGGCACCACAACTCTGGGATTCAAGTACCAAGGCGGCGTCATCTTGGCCGTGGACTCGCGTGCTACTGGTGGCCAATACATTGGATCGCAGTCGATGAAAAAGATTGTGGAAATTAACCAATTTTTGCTCGGCACATTGGCCGGCGGTGCTGCCGACTGCGTGTACTGGGATCGCGTGCTTTCCAAGGAATGCCGCCTGCACGAGCTACGCAACAAAGAACGCATTTCAGTGGCTGCCGCCAGTAAGATCATGGCCAATATTGCTCACGAGTACAAGGGCATGGGCCTCAGCATGGGCATGATGTTAGCTGGCTATGATAAGCGCGGACCTGGCCTCTACTATGTGGACTCGGAAGGATCACGCACTCCCGGCAATGTCTTTTCAGTTGGCAGCGGCTCCATTTACGCATTTGGTGTTCTTGATTCTGGCTATCATTGGGATTTGGAAGATGCTGCAGCACAGGAGCTGGGTCGCCGTGCCATCTACCATGCAACGTTCCGTGATGCTTACTCGGGCGGTATCATTCGCGTATACCACATGACCAAAAATGGCTGGATTAAAATTTCAGAAACAGATTGCATGGAGTTGCATTACAAGTACAAGGAGGAGAAGGAGTCCAAGTAATATTTTATATCTACTATTTGCACAGCAAATAAATGAATGTGAGAAGGGAATAAAAATAAAAATACTAAACTAAAATAATGGTTAAACATATTTTATTTGCAATCTAAATTAATTTTATGTTTTCTGCGGCTTATCAGCAACTCTTTGGGTCTTAATAATCTGTAGAGTTTCCTTGTGCCGCTCCTCTGCGCGCTTCTGCTTGAAGGTGCGCTTGCCCTTCGTTCTGCTTGTGTTAGCCGGCTTGCGCAGCAGCTGGGTGAGCTCATGCTTAATGTCCAGATCCGCGGGCACATGCAGCAGCCGAATCATTCGATTGCGTATCAAAAAGCTATCGAATGCATGGCATTGACCATTGCGATCAATGAAAACTGCATCGGTTAGTTCGCATGTCATGTGGCCGTCGGCAATGCTGATGATCCCCGCCACAGATGTCTCATTTCGTAGATCTATAAGTACAGCTCGTCCTTGCAGTATTATAGGCAAGCAATTCAATGTATTTGATATCAAATACTTTTCACGACCGCTAAAATTGTTCATTGTTCATACTACACTGTGAGAAAATTGAAATAATGAAGACTAGTGGAATCACTTAAGCTAAAAAATGTAAACAAAGCTTACGCGAAATGGTATTAATAAATACTGAGGATCTAGTATTTAAGTATATTTGTTGGTATTCATTGGCAGTACTGCAGTATTTATTTTTAACGTGAAATTAAATTATAGAAGGATCGTGATTATATGAACTCTTAAGAACATCAAGTTTTGTATTTTAATTAATACAAAATGCTTTGATATCACGACATATTCTTTTCATAATCCCCATAAATTACAGGACTACAAGCAAGTCCAAGGAGACCGAGCAGAAAAAGAAGTTCAAAGAGAGCGAGCACAGGCAGAGGAACACACACACACGAGGAGCACAGCAGCACACGTCCAACCACCAGCAGATCAGGAACGACTGAAGAAATGTTTCAGCACCTCGCCTTTATATAGGGCACAAACCATTCAGCAACAAGAGCGCCTTAATAGAAAAAATTACACATACATAATTGTGTTTCGTTTTTAGGCAAGCTAAAATGAACAAGGCTCAACGATTGTTGCATAGACAAGTACATATATTTATGTATATATTGTATTAGGTACAAATAAACTTAGAGGCTATGCTTAACATTTAAATTGTCTTATTTGCTATAAAATGAGGTTTAGATAGCCGTGCCGCGTTCCAGATTTTGTTTGATTTCTGCCGTATGCTCGCCGTAGAAGCGATCCAACTTCTTGTTGAACTTCGAATTGCGTTCGTTAATGAAGTCCACATCGGCATCATCGTTATATATGCGGCGTCTGGAATATTTCTTTCTGCGATCGATCTGTTGCTCCAAATCCTTAACCATATTATTTATAGCACTAGGAGTGTCCTTGGTCTGCAAATGGATCGTCGTGTGAGGGCCGCCATAAAATGCATCGCCCAGCTCAGCTTTCTGTTTCTCATATTTGGCCATATCGCGAGGGGGCATATTCTTAACCAAACGATTGTATTGCCGCGCAGTTTGCGCCTCGTATGTAGAGAACCCCAGGTCGGGATTATCTTTACGTATCTTCTTTTTCTCTATGCGCTCCGCATCGATGGCGGACACTTGCAGCAGCTGCAGACGCTCGTAATCCTTGCCAGCAGCCTTTGCATCGGCGCGAGCTTTCTCATCTGCGAGCAGCCATTCTGCTTGTCGTTTGCGAGCTTCCCAGTTGTTTGGCAGTTTTTTGCGTGCGTCTTCTGCGATGACCTCTTGGTGGTTTTGTGTGCGCGCCTCCTGGCGCTGTTTGTGCAGTTCAAGTAAGCGTGCCTTGCGTTCGGCTAACTTATCCGACGCACCTTTTGCTTTTTCCATTATTTATTTACAACAAATTTATATTTATTTGTCAAATTTACATAAATCTGTCTCCTTTGTACTTGTATCAAATTCACAGAATAAACCGACCAGGGATGGCTGCTCTGAATTTATCAGCTGATATAACCAAATACTCAATAAATACTAGAGATATCGATAGTGTTTGTGTATCGATTCCTTGGTAGTTTTGCGTCCACCGGGTAACACGTGCAGTGCTTTTTGTTTATAGTTACCGCTTAAAGGCATAGTTTCAATTCGTTCAGTTATAAATTAATTGTGCGATATGAAGTTTTCTTACAAAGTGAGTAATTCCCCATCTAAAAAGTATATATTGCTAACGTATATTTACAGTTCTCGAATTTGTTGGGCACAATTTATCGCAATGGAAACTTGGTCTTCACGCCTGATGGCAATTCAGTTATCAGTCCTGTGGGCAACAGGATAACGGTATACGATCTCAAGAAGTATGTTTTTGAACTCACACTCATTATGGGTCCATATTAATAAATGTCTTTTATTATTAATTCAGCAACAAATCGCGCACTTTGTCCTTGGAGTCATTTTACAACTACACAAACATTGCCCTATCTCCAGATGGCAGCCTGTTGATCGCTGTCAATGAGCAGGGCAATGCACAGTTGATAAGCATGCTCTCCTGCACGGTTATACATCGGCATAAATTCCAAACGGGCGTGCAGTGCATCACCTTCAGTCCCGATGGCAAATACTTTGCGGTCGCACGAGAGAATCTTGTGTTAATCTTTTGCTCTCCGGGTGAAATATCTGGCGAGTACAATCCTTTCGTACTGAAGCGTAGTTTCATTGGCGGCTACGACGATATCACGTGGCTAGATTGGTCGACAGACTCCAAGCTTTTGGCCATTGGCTGTCGCGATAGCTCCACTAAGATATGCGCTGTAAATTACATGCCTAACTTTCGAACGTATAATCTAAGTGGACATACGGATGCCATCGTTTCGTGCTTTTTCGAATTGAACAGTCTGCACTTGAACACTGTCAGCCGGAATGGACAACTCTGCCTGTGGGAATGTAGCTTGGAGCCATCGGACTTGATTGAAGTCGATAAAATTAAGGCGGAGCCTGTGCCGCCATCTGCTAAGCGAAAAACGCCAAATGCATTTAAGGGATCAGATAGTGAATCCGAAGATGATGTCGAAGGCAATATGGAAAAGAAAACAATAAGGATGGATGAAGAACCCGATGACCAGAACGAAGTGAAAGACGAAGGCGCACAGAAGACCCATCCGTTCTATTACAAAAAGCTCGGTCGCCACTATTTAGCCAACGAGCCGCGTAAGGAGAAACGCGACGCGATGCTAACGGCGGCCAACTACAATCGTCATACAAAGGTGCTGGTGGTCGCCTTTAGCACTGGCGCTTTCTACTTGTACGAGCTACCCGACGTTAATATGATTCACTCGCTGAGCATCTCCGACTACCCCATATCGGCGGCCCTCTTCAATAACACTGGCGATTGGGTTGCGCTGGCCTCACGCGAAATCGGCCAACTGCTGGTGTGGGAGTGGCAGAGTGAGCAGTACGTCATGAAGCAGCAGGGCCACAGCAGCGAAATGACCTGCATAGCCTACTCGCCAGATGGCCAATACATTGCCACAGGCGGCGAGGACTCCAAGGTAAAGCTGTGGAACACCCAAAGCAGTTTCTGCTTCGTGACCTTCAGCGAGCACACGAGTGGCGTGACCGGTGTACAGTTTAGCCGTAATAAGAAGTTCCTGGTTAGCAGCTCACTGGACGGCACAGTGCGTGCTTTCGATATAATAAGGTCTGCTCTGATTTTATGGAATTCTCGTCAATTTCAGCTAATGTAATTTTAATTTCCATATGTATAGATACCGGAACTTCAGGACATTCACATCGCCAAGTCCTGCTCAGTTCGCCTGCGTTGCAATTGACTTCTCGGGAGAGTTGGTTGTTGCTGGTGGCCAGGACGTGTTCGATATATTCCTGTGGTCTATCAAGACGGGCAAACTGTTGGAAGTCATTAGCGGTCACGAGGGCCCGGTCACATCTGTGGCCTTCGCGCCGGTGGCCACTTCTTCGACACTCATCTCTGGATCTTGGGATAAAACTGTGAAAATTTGGAATTGCCTGGAGAGCAATAGTGAGCACGAAACAATTGATGCTCTCTCTGATGTCACATGCGTTGCATTTTCTCCCAGCGGAGAAGAGGTGAATGGATCACATATACAATCTATTCCTCTGTCAAAGTTATAATGTGTATGTGCTTATCCAGGTCGCCGTCGCCACGCTTGTTGGCAACATACTAATCTTTGATGTGAAATCAGCGACACAAGTGTACACAATTGAGGGGCGCAACGATTTGGGCGGCGGTAGATTGGTGACGGACATAGTCACTGCTAAGAAAAATGCACAGTCGAAGTGGGTAAAGATATCTTAATGGTATATCAAATGATTTTATCGAACTCCCTTCCCAGCTATTTCTCAACAATAGAGTATTCAGCGGATGGAGAATGCATTCTAGCTGCTGGCAAATCCGCCAATATCTGCATATATCACGTGCGGGAGGCGTTGTTACTGAAGAAATTTGAAATAACACAAAATCACAGCTTGGATGGCTTAAATGTGAGTAGGAATTAATCATATAAATAGATTTATATATTAATTGCCTTATTGAATTGTGCAGGAGTTCATTAGTCGCAAGCATCTGAGTGAGTTTGGCAATATGGCTTTGGTAGAGCAACGTGAGGAGGGCGAAGGCGGCAATGTGGCAATTCGTTTGCCGGGCGTACGTAAGGGCGACATGTCCTCAAGGCGCTTTCAGCCTGAGGTGCGTGTCTTCTGCGTTCGCTTCTCACCCACGGGACAAGCATTTGCCGCTGCAGGCACCGAAGGACTTTGTATATATGCCCTAGACAAGGGTGAGCAATCGGCTAACTAGAGTTATTATTGTAATTTGTTTAAATCATTTGTCATGTTTCATAGGCGTGGTATTTGATCCGTTTGATTTGACGCTGGAAGTGACACCCAAAGCAGTACACGAGGCGCTTAAGACCGAGGAGTTCACCAAGGCGCTCGTCATGTCCTTGAAACTGAACGAGCCCAATTTAGTGACCTTAGTGCTGGAACGCGTGCCATACAGGGATAGTAAGTGCTCGTAAATTACCTGAATACTATGCAAAAATGCACAAAAGTTACCTCTGTACACAGTTCGACCTTGCGAAAGGAGTCAGGCTCTACAACCTTTGTTTTTTTCTTTTTTTTTTTCAATTTTCTTTTTGCCTTGTTTTATTTCTTTTTAAAATTTTTTTAATCGATAGTCATTTTAGCATTTTTCGCATGTCTAAAAATAAATGCAAGTTGGATTTACCCCTTATATCCAAGGAGCTTATTACCTAACTCCATTCGGATCGAATGTGCAAATTTCTTGTTAGTTTTTTGCTGTTAATAAACAGTTTCAAGGCTCTTTCTGCTCTAATATGACCGGTTAGCGTTTGACAGGCGGAACTATTTGTATAGCCAGATTGTTAATAAACCCCTCGGCCACAAATTGAGACATGCTTAGAGAAAGAAAAAGAAAGCACAACAATGAAATATGTAAATTGATTGCCATTGGCCTACAGCACGTGGCTGCATATATTGAAACGAAACGATGTCTTCATTCCTTACAGTTGAGCTACTTTGCGCGAATCTATCGCCCGACATCGCCCAACGTTTGCTGCAACATCTGGCGCGCCTCCTGCAGTCCTCGCCCCACATCGAGTTCTATTTGCAGTGGAGCTGTTGCCTGCTGAATACCCACGGCAATCGCGACGGCGTCTTCCAGCACACGGCTCTGCTCGGCCTACACGAAAGTATTTCGCGTAAATACGAAATGCTGAACAAAATGTAAGCCGTTGGCCCAGGGGCTTAGCTTGTTGACTAACTTATGAATGCAATTCCAGATGTGACTACAACAAGTACACGATACGAGTGCTCCTGGACAGAGCGGAGCAATTGGAAGCAGCGAAAGGAGCAGACGCGGCAATGGATGAGGATAGTGATGATGAATTGATGCTTATAAAGAGCAAATCGGACAGAGCCGATGAATACGACTTTAGCGGAGAGAGCGATGGAGGAGAAGAAGAAGCTGAAGACAGTGAGGAGTCTGACGGAGTGTAGAATAGTTAATCTTGTTATATAGATGGTACGAATACGCATATTAATTGTAATTTTAATGAAATCTTGTCTTTATTTTGTGTTCAAATTGGCTTTATTAATTTACTTGCTTTACATGCATATTTGAATACTTTTTTGTTTTAGATATGTTTCAAGCATTGAGGTTAGATTTAATAGAGCATAATAAACAGTTTCGATTCTCTGTATATACTTATATAAAAAGAAAACCTCTGCGAAAAAAAAAAACTTAACCAATGGAAATTTATGTACACAAATATCATATTTGGATCTACGATAAATAAGTATCTCTCTGAAGATGAGTTATTAATATTATTTTTCATATTTACAGTAATTTTTGGATATACAAAATATATGATTTCCTTTTGATTCGTTAACCTTATGAATTATATTTAACATAGATGTACGTATTCCTAGCTTTTATTGAGTGTGCGCTATTTTAGCTACAGTTATGAATATATGTATATATTTGTATAAAGCCACAGCTCAAAAGTTTGCGCTAAATTATTTACTCATCTTATAAGTGTGTAAAAATTCCTAAATAGCATTTTTACTACTTTATTTACATTACGAGTTGTGTGTGTGTGTATGAAATATATTGTATGTTCCGTGATCCTTAGAGGTTTATCTCAATCAATTTTATTATCTCGTCAAAGCACCAATTTATTTTCTGGCTGATTTTCCTTAAGCATACAAAGTATATATCTATTTATTATCTGTAGTTAGTAAATAAAAGTCAATCCAAGGCTAATCAATATCAATCAAATAATATACATATATGTATATATAGAGTTTCGCTTTATAAAAAGTTATGTCCTAAGCATTAAGCGAGCTATATGTAAGCCGATACGGATTTGTTATTATAATTTGTTTGAACTGTTTCTTGCTTAGTTTGTTATTATTTTTTATGAATTTCAAAATAGTTCTCAATAGGATATTTGATAAGTTGCTTTGCCAGTTAGCTAGCGCAGTATAACTACAAAGCAAAGTAGTTATTAGCTAAATATTCTAACAGAAGTTTAAATAATAACAAAATAAATATATATACATACATATATATATATATATATATATATATATATATATATATATATATATATATATAGATAGAGAGGGAGAGAGAGTATATGCTGGTGAGCAACTGTCAATCGAGTATTCGGGTATGGAAAGGTAGCTTCATAGATACCATATCATGTCTGAGGTGATATGCTCATAGTCATAGACATATTCAAGTAGTTTAATAGGCCATGTGTGTATGTGTGTGTGTGTGTGTGGGTGTGTTTACCTCTAGATAAAGATCTAGTTAGCCACTCTAGCACATGGATATCGTAGTGTAAGTCCGCGTTCTGTTTCAGTTTTCTTGAGTTGAGTTTCGATTTTTTTAACGGAGTCCAGAAAAGTGTATTCTGGAACTCCCCAAATCCTAGGAGGACTTCATCAGTAAGATGGGCCAATACAGCAGGACAAAGACGAAGAACAGTATGGGGAATACGGCGCGCGAGACCTTATCAATCTCACGCCACATTATCTTCTCGACACCGGTGTCCGTGTCCGTCCAGGCGACGGACAAAAGGCTCTGACGACGCGCCGGCTTCGGAGGACCGCCATTGCCCTGCAGTGAGGTCTATAGATAATTGTTACGGATTATTACGATTCACTTTCGTATATAATTATATAATGGACTTCGATTTGATTATCGACATTATTAATGTGGCCAAAGGAGCGCGGCATGTGTGCCAAGGCCCCAACTCACCTGGCCCGGCGTCGTCGGCGTTTGTGTGGCCTTTCGTGACCGTACGGCGCCACCCTCCCAGCTCGCCACCGTTGCACATTGACCCTTTTCCATATTGCTAATGCGCTGTGCCGACACAAAGACATGGAACGATAAGAGAAATGTTTTGTATTTATTAAGGCAGAGCCCAGAGCGGCGCTTACCATGGGCAATACCTTTGGTATGCGATTCACCTGGTACTGATACTGCACGTCCAGCACTTTGACGACCACGAACTCAGCCAGGGCGGCGAACACAGAGACCATGCATCCGGCCATCCACAGATCCAGTGCCTGTCGCATGCAAAGCAAAGTGGAGGAGCCATATTAGTCGGCGTCTTGTGCTGGAGGATGAAGGAGCTAGTTAATTGCCTTTACATACGCAACGGGTGGTATATCGGCTCGCAGCCCCGTAAACATTGTCACCAGCGTCAGC
This sequence comes from Drosophila mulleri, assembly GCA_035047565.1. Lineage (NCBI taxonomy): Eukaryota > Metazoa > Arthropoda > Insecta > Diptera > Drosophilidae > Drosophila > Drosophila mulleri. Next base: position 13,829,232 of record JAWNPK010000060.1, on the reverse strand, counting down.
ATGCAGGTGACCAGCAGTGTGACGCGACCCGGAATGGCATCCAGACCCAGCCAGAAGCTGAACCACGACAACATCACGACCAGCGAGGAGGGCGCGAATGTCTGGATCAGATGATGGCCAATCTGACGCTCGAAGCGAAAGTAGACGGTGAGGCGAGAGAAGTTGCCCACCTTCTCGGGCATGTAGCCATCGCTCTCCTCCAGCTCCAGGGGCTGGCCCAGATTGTACTGCAGCAGCTTCAGTTCCGGATTGAGCGTTACGCCCGAATCCGACCAGCGTAACTTAACCTTTTGGTTATTGGACGAAACTTGAAATGAATGAATAGTGCACGAACAAGATGAATCATTGACTCTGATTGATGGTCCCCATTGCTCTGTTCACTTACAACTTTCAATGTAAATGGGACACACTTGTATGTCCATGGGGTACAGCTGGAACTCCATCTGGCAGGCAATGATGGCGTGCATCCGGGCGGCATAGCGCACCGTCTTATTCTTGTAGAGCGTCACCGATGTGAACTTGTGCGTCAGGGTAGCTATTTCTACAATGAGAAGACATCGAAAAGACGTTGCAGAGTTGCGGAACAAAGTGGTTTCGATTAGAACTAGATAGAATTGGCAAAGGAACTCGTTTAGCTGATATACATGTACATATGTATGTAATATTGTGGCTACAGAGATGGGTTTACACGCAATATGCTGGGTGGGCGAGTGCATCTTGAAGTAGGATCTATGTTAACTACGTAAGCGAATGACTCGAATGCATATTTCGATTGCTCGAATTGGCGCTGCTGCATGTGAACACGATTAAATATGTTGTACAGAGAGAGAGAGAGAGAGAGAGAGAGAGAGAGTCTTGCGCAGGACCGTTGAACGCTGAACATGAATCCTGCTACTACTGCTAGTCTTATATGGGTCGGTTCTGGCAATGAGGCTTAATAACATTGTGGAAGGTCTCAAGTGCAGCCAACTTTAGCAACTGAATGAACTGAAAAGTAAGTCAATGTAAAGTAAATATTCTAGATCTTTATTGACTTCATTAATCCCAAGACTTTCGATGTCTAGCGCAAATTCTTGCAAAGAACTCATGCAACCTGTGTAGAAGAGTCCCAATTAGAGCTGCACTCTTAAATATTAAAAAATGTTTAAAGCAACACGGAAAAAGCTATATATAATTTAAATAACATATAATATACATATATTTATTGCAAACATTAATATATATGTATGATATATTATTATTATTTATACATGTAATATGTACATGTATCAGTAATTTTACATTAACTAATATATTTCCATAATTCTAATAAGTTCAAGTCAAACTCATTGTTCGATTTGTTTTTGCTTTTATTGAGAATGTCTGCCATGGATTATTTTTAGTTTTCCATGTTTACTGTACAGTGTACACAACAAAAATGTGTCCCATCCTTGTTAGACAAAACCAAAGCTGTAAATCGATATTTCTACTTTTCGTGAAAATAGATTGGGACATTAACAATGCTTGACTTTTATAGCTAATAAAATTGGAGGACTTCAATTTGTTAGACTTTGTGACGAAATTCGGTATCTAAAAAGGTATTTGGCTAAAGCAATTAGACAAAGTTCATACAGTTCATAGAGACTGGGATTGGAAGGGCTGCTCAGACAAGGGCTACCTATCGAGAGCTGATACTTTGTACTATGTACGATAAGAGAGTTCTGCTATACAGACTAAAACATTAAAGTTTGTTAAGGTGATCGAAGGTCAACTGCATTTCTGTTTACAATTTCGCGCTGAAACCTTGTTTAGATCTTATCACACACACACTTCTACAACTGCTAAATAGTTGTATTTTAATATAGGGGTCTACATTCTTTTTTGAGCCAAACACTGGCAACTAATTGGCCATGGCATTGAGAGCGATTTGGTCAGCCCGTTAGCTATTTCCGAAATGCTTTTTTTACGGGTTTTCTGCTTGATTTTTCAGTTGCACGCAATGCCAGATAAAAAGCTGACTCTCCATTGTTTAGTATGCATTTTGTTGTTGGTTCTTGGTTGGCTGCATTGCATTAAGCAAATAAATCATTTTATCGACCTGCCGCAAAGAAACTGGATTATATAAACTCATTTCCATGTATCTATATGGGAAAAAATCAAATTAAACTAAAATAAACTTGATGTGAGTATGAGACGATAATGTATGTTATATTGATATATATTATATTAATTTTTAATTTTTACTAAAGAGATATGAACATGTTGGTACAAACTTGCAGTAGAGTTCATACTTTAAGATCAAAATGAAATTGTATTGTATTCTTGGAAGGTCTGCACAAGCCCATGTTATTTACTCCCATAGAAATTATTACTATTATATTCATATTTAATTGTATTTCACTTGGTGAACAAAATTGTCAAAACAGCTGTTAAATTGTCATTTGTTCACATTTAAATGAGCCTAATTAGTTATATTATTATGTATTTTTAACGCATCCTCAGGAGCCCTGACTCTTTTTTGCCCACAAATATTTAAATAATTGAAATCGATTTATTTTTATTAGACAATCGGCCGATCCCAACTAAACTTAGGCAGCTGATGAACTTAAATTCGTTTTGATTCTGATAAAAACGAAATAGATCTTATATTAGAAATTATATTTTTATTTCATCAATCGGAAAGAGAGAAACCTAAACTAAATCAAGATTACATATTTAAGAGCGCTTAAAAACTGCAAGAGTATTAAATATTCGGCATGCCGAAATTTGTTAGCTTTTTCGTTGAATTTCGAGCTATGCATGAGTTGATTGAATGAAAGTTTTGTGGGTTTTGAGTTCGACTTGATTACAATGGCCAACACGAAAACACATTCTAGAGTTGATAGTTAGTATACTTAAAGATTTGTCTAGATGAAAGTTTTTGGATTCTTTTTCATCCTTATGGCGTAGTAGAGAAGTCGACGAAATATGTGGACTTCCAAATCCTAGTCGTATGCGTTGTTGTTGTTAGTTGAAAAGATTTTGTTTTTTGTTTTTCGATTTTTTTTGTTTGTTTGTTTTTTGTTTAATGTTAAAAACAATGGAAATTAAAAGTATAAAAAACACAATATTATTATACACAAATTAGGTAAATACATATAGACTAACTCTAGGCTTCAGTGCGATCAAGAGAGACTTATCAGTGCTAGAAAACTTTGTGAATTGTAAATTGTGAATTCGGGTGTCAACAAATCTCACATCAAAAACACCTTACATAGGAGCAGTAACTCTAAGGAGGAACATGCATGTGTATATCGTCTTGACTTACCGGCAATTTTTGAATTGAGAAAGTACGGATCTGGCTGCCAGAGGTTGTCGAAAAATTCTGGAAGCAAGGTCACATAATCGTCGCCCTCCTCGAATATGTCATCGGAGATCTCCAGTCGCGATTCCATCCATCGCTGATGAATGAACATGTCAACTCTGAAAATGGATATATAATGTCTGGCTGCATTATATGATCATCATTTCGATGGAGGCAATGGAGAACATCACTTACCTAAAGTCCATATCCTCTACGTTAATTGAGTTAATATCTACAACAAATATGCTAAAGTCTACTATCACTGGGGAACCCTTCTTCGAGGGCGGACGCATTTCTGCAAGTAGACAGATCACGCATTTAATCAGAAAATAATAACACAATATAATCACATGCAGCCCTAGCCGAACCTTCACTCTCATAGTCTTTATATAGTCTGTTATTTATCGTATATGAACACGTAAGAATTTCGGGCAATCGGCCCCACTTCAAGTTCAGGGACAGCGTGTGGGTTGAAGGTTTATTACACAACGGTGAAAATCGATAGAGGTTCAGGCGTTAGGCGTTAAGCGTTAGGCGTCAGGCGTTAGGCGTTAGACGTTAACTTAATTTAGTTGGCATTTTGTCCTTTCTTTCAAATGAGCACGAAGTCTTTAAGTTTAATCGCAGTAAAAATTTAGTTTATGCATGATAGTTATATTATATGAATATATTTAAGTATATTCCTTAAGGGATCAAATAAAGACAAAGATGTTAAGGATTAAATAAAGATGTTAAATGAGATTATAGAATATTTTATAGAATATTTTATATTATTTATGTTAACCATAAAATAACAACATTAAATGAGATTATGGAATATATCACTATTATTATTGTTGTTATCATTTTTTTTTTAGGTACTATGCTTGTCTTTATAATTAATAAATATATTTATTATATTATTAATTTCGTATGATTAAGAATCACACCTAGGTCGGCTTATGCAATAAATATTTTCTTTATGTTTTTAAATATTGTCATTCTGATTACTATCATCTACAGTAGAGAACTTTATATAGTCTGCTGGAAGGTAAAATTGTCAAATGGAAGGACGATGGACAGCAAAAATTATCTTTGATCTAGAGCACTGTGTGACGTCTTTTGGTATAAATTCTCTCTGCTCATGGTTACTTTTCAAAGTACGTACGAAATATAGAGCCATTGCTGGTTCCAGTTGCTTTTCCTGCGGAAATGGCAATTGTGCAGAGAAATTGAAATGTTTAGAGAAAGAACCGACCTCATAGAAGTCAAAGTAGTAGCAGTCTGAGATGACGTCGAATGGGTATGTAGCATTAAAATAAATTAATAATTAACTAATCGATTTTGCTTCTTCAATGTATGCATATTTAAATATTTGTATATAGTATTCAACCGTATAACGGTATAAATATATAAGTGCATGCCAAATTTAAACTCATCTCCTTTTCTTCTGCTGCTGCTTCGTTTCTCTCTCGTTTAATCGATCGCTATAATTTCCGTGGTTTTTTTTTTTCTGTTCACTGTTGACGTCAAGGCGCGACATACATTGCTATTATATACATACATACATTACATATATGTACATAAGTAGTAATTACAGAAGTTAAGCGAATATGCACCGGCTGAAGACAAAAACGGGGCTATACGGGCTATACGAAAGGCCCTGAAATTGGCTGTGTCACGATAAATGCCACACGCAACGCTTTTAGCAATGGCAAAATGCGAAAAGAAAGAGAAATGAATCACAAAATATTTGCAGCGAGCATTGTGAGCCGAAGATTTAATATGCTAACAAAAACAATTAATATAAAATTTATATTTATTTATTGAAGATATAAAAACAAAATTTTAATGAAAATCTATTAGCTATTATTCATCTGGCAATTTAAAAAAAAAAAACAAGTTGAGTTAGATTTGTGTCGTTTAACAAAAAATTATAATAATAATAAATAAATAATAGAACAGGCTAACCACAAACCATGTTACACCGTTTAAAATGGTTTTAAATCACCTAATTTACAGGGTATCAAAATATATTGCGAACTTACCCTTGACATAATTAGGCGGAAGAACCACTCGCGGCTTCGTTGTATAGTTGTAGTTCACGTGGGCGTCCGTGGCCTCACTAATCCTGAAAAGTGGCCAAAAATACAATTCGGATATGGAATGGCAACAACCCAAAGAATATAAATGGATGTGCAACTATATATGCAACTATACATATGTATATAAAACTATATATACACATATGTTTGGCTTTTGGCCCTCATGGAGCGCTTTGGGTACTACTATTATAAACTTTGTCAATTTAAGTCCAAACTGGAAATTAACTTGCATACATTCGTGCCTGGGCCTGTCTGGCTGTAAATACAGGTGCTGTTCAGCTTACTGCTATTTCACCTGACAACCCCCAGCTAAACTTTAAGTTGACTAATATTCGTGCTGCAGCCCCATTTGCAGTGATTCAATTGACCTTGGTGTGTGTCTGCGAGTGTGTGTTGTGTTTTCCTTTCTTTTTTTTTATTATTTTTCATTTTTCATTTTGTCAAATGGCTTGCCAATACTCGGAAATACCGTGCAAGGGTTATATTCAATAAAAAATTGCATATATTATAAGCAATTTCCTCCTCAACGTTGACATGCCTAAAATATTTCAGTTAATGCTTTGAGTGCTTTGCGCAAGATCAACATTTGATAGCAATTTGAAAAAAAGAAGGTATTTCCTCTAAGAATTTCTTTCCTCCAAGTCTTTATTGCTTAGCTGAACGATAACTTCACTTCACTTCACTTTACTGCACTGTACGATTGACCCCCACCAGGCCTGGGCGACTGAAGAAATGCTGCAGCAGCTGCCCTATATATAGGGAAACTTTCACTCAACCACTAATACAGAGATCGTTGCAGTCGAGCCTTAACTGACCAATGGGAACTCTCTCTGGCTCTGCAAGCATTCTAGCGTCGTGTTACTCAAATGTACGAAATGAAGGCTGCTCAGTGAGCAGTGCTCCCACACATATAGACAACTCGGATGATCTGCGCTAGTTAATCGTCGTCCCTTGCTCATTTTATGCAGACAGAGAGACAGAAATGCAGCAGCAGCTGCCCTATATGAAACTTTCACTCACACACTAACACGCGCTCAAATGTTGAGGCCGACGCAAGGTAGAGATCGTTGCAGTTGAGCCAATGGGAACTCTCTCTGGCTCTGCAAGCATTCTAGCCTCGTGTTACTCAAATGTACGAAATGAAGGCTGCTCAGTGAGCAGTGCTCCCACACATATAGACAACTCGGATGATCTGCGCTAGTTAATCGTCGTCCCTTGCTCAGTTTAGGCAGACAGAGAGACTGATATGCAGATATACATACATACCAAGAAATATATAGGCAATCAAACATGAATTGTTAAATCGGGTTATCTCATTACGCTGCTCAAGAATATATACATATCTATGCTTCATTAGGCTAAATGTTCATATGCTTTATAACTTATTTACATTAATATTGATAATTATAAGATGGCATAGACAACAGCTTCTTCTGTTCGGTAGCTCTCTTATGGACAAGGACTTCTGCCTCATTTATTAATATTTTTTGTATGCTCATTATATATTGAATACCTACTAATACTCAAGATCTCAGTTAATTTGTATCAATAACATATGTATATACATATTTTAAATAGTTGCTATGAAGTTTTTGTTATGCAATTTGCATGCTTAGCGAAGCCTATTCAAGCTAGTTTTAAGTAAAAAAATAACAACAAATTGGCAATTGCATTCAACTTTGGCACACCTACATATATAATTATTATAATTATCCTTCTGTAAATCTTCTAATATAAATATTGTCTTAATTTTCATATGCGATAAGTCTGTGCCGAGTGCAATTTTTCAATCAAGTCCATAGAATATATTTAAGATTAGACATATTTACATGTGATATACTATTTCAATATCATATCTAGGCATTAAAAGCCTATTTGAATACGCAACGTATACTCTTGAATAATTTATAAAATTTTAAATATTTGTTTTGTTTCATATAACACATATAAGTATAAGTTAATGCTTAATTTTTCATTTACAAGATAATAAAATCTAGACAAAAAGCTTGAGTTTAATCTTTGTATTCAGGTAAATCATATGGAAACTTTTACAAACTTTTAAAGTTCAATAATGAATTAAATATGCAAATATGTATAGAGTATGCACAATATCAGGAACAGGATAATTTTTGATTTCTGTATTGAAATTGGAACTCACCACATCAATATGAAAGTCAATCCAAGCGATATGAATGCCTTTGTGTTGTATTTGCCCAGCATGATGTTGACGACGAAACAGAAAATTAAACCAAACCTCAAATCATCTCACTTTACATCGACGTGGGAATTTCATAATTCGCTTTATGAAATCTGCAACACGATAGCGTATTCGAAATCGAAATTGAATTTGAGTTTAATATTCAATGCATTCAAATTAAAAGACAAAAAGGAAAAGTCGTTAAACACCGAGTTGATTTCACTAGTTTGATTGAGTACTAAACATACAATTGGGATATATATTATCACGATTTTATCGCGTTATTGGCCAATTATGTTGGCGCACAGCTGGACTCATGGATCGACTTCGACTGCGACTGCGATACCAACTCAGCTAGCGTTCAAATATCGAATAAATAAACCGTTGTCCGACTCGGCCGACGCTATAGTGGCGTGCTCTACGGCATATGTCATATGTAAATCTATGGCTAGATGCGAGTGTGCCTGTGTGTGTGTGTGTGTGTGTGTGTGTCACTTATCTCATGATTTCTGCTGTCGGATATGCACATATGTTCATAGATTGTGCGCGATTATCATCGGGCCATCTGTGTGGGAGGCAGGCGCATGTGGTTCTAGTAAAATGATAGCCACGGAGCGCGATGCCTAAGCTTGCCAGGCAGCCGGTCAAGGCAAATACATGCACACAAGCACACACACTGAGACACAGAGAGACACATACGTACTTACACACACGTATGCATATATGTATATAACGGCAAATGCGGCACACTTCGCGCCTTAAGTCCATGTGAGACAATTGAATCGCGTGCCGATTCCACTTAAGCGCGCGCGCTTTAAATATTATCGTTACAATTTGGTCAGCATACGCAAAGCAAGCTACTTAAGCATATGTAAATATATGTGACTTATATAATGGAACAATAGATCATTCAGTATAAGATAGAAAAAGCTCGATCGGCATACTATATACTACTATACTATATGCTATGACATATTGCAATGGCTCATCATCCTAAATCATGTGCCCTAAGCGTATCGAATATCTGTTTTTCTCTGGCACGATTATGATTTTCCTGATAATTTCAATTGATATACATATGTAAAGCAAGAGGAACCGGTAGCGACATTGGCATTGCCATTGCCAGTGACAATGGAAATGATAGTTCTCGCCATTGAAATTAAAAATTCCGCTTGAATGAGTGGACCGCAAGATGAAGTATATCCGGCTAGCCCCACACACACACACAGCCAGGCGTCTGTTACACACTTAAAGATTTTGATCTGAAGCACACAAATACACACATATGTGCATATTCGTATATAGCTATGTATTTATGATATATTTGAATCAAGATCAGTGTTTATTGCAATTTCTTTTTGTATTTTACAGTTTTTAATTATTTGAATTTGGAATATTTTGCATTTTCGCACAAGGCTATGAAAGCATATCACATACATAAAATTTCTACGTATGTATGTATGTACGTGAGTTAGTAGGCGACTAATTGAGTCTGAAAATCCATTTATTTTAATTATGTATGTTAAATGCGGCTACGTTTATTCTCTTAAATTAATATAAATTTATTTTAAACGAATGCAAGTTGTAAGGGATTTTAACAAATTCAATTGATGTTCTTTCGGCTGTTCACATGTATGTATGTATGTTTGCATAATTAAAACTCTCATCGCAAATTTCTAACGGTTTTCCACATGTTTACACTTTGCGCGGAACTGGTTCGTGCTAGATTGTATACGTATGTATGTATGTATTTGTATTTGTATGCATGTATTATTAATAACTTTATTTTTCTTTCATAACTAACACCGATTGTTTGAGTTGTTATCGATTTGATGCGATTCGAAAAGTAACCGAATCGAAAATGCATTTTAGCCCATTTTGAGGCAATGACACGAACACTTCTTGTCCGTTGGACAATTGAATGAAATAATATGGGCATTACCGCGCTGCTGGCCGACGCGCGTTCGAATCCTTTCGGCTTCGCTCAGGAACTGAACGGAACTAAAAATGCGCGAATTTCTTTGCTGCTTTCTTGCCACTTTAATATACCGCGCTCCCAACAAAATGGCAGCAAAACGCGACGCCAGCGCTGGCGCTGACGCCGACGCTAGCCGCCAGCTTGGGACATTGGCTGTGGCTAAACTAGTAGAAGGGGCTACGGCTGCGGCAGCGGCACGACAACTGTGACGGTTTCCATTTACAAGGAGTTGTGAGTATCGTGCTGGGTAAGCGTGCGAGCTCGAGCTTGGTTCCAAATTGGTGTTAGGTTCCGTTAGGCGCCATGGTAATGTGGCCATGTGGATTTTTAATCATTTGCAATAGTACGTGGATTGTTTTGGTATTTAGTAGAACACAGGGTCGGTAATTAGGCTACGATTTGCCTAGCTCAGCGCATAAGCACATACAAACATCACCATGTTTGTATGTATGTAATTGTGCTTTTGGCAAATACTAATGATGATGTATTAATTCGAAACTCTAACTGAATTATGAATGTAAGCTAATATTTTTCTAAAAGATATACATACATACATATGTATGTACATTGTACGTATACTTGACACCCCATTTGAAGGTCATTATTATGTCGAAACTGAAAGGGTCTCATATTTCAGTTCCGGCTGGAAAAACACACATACTATAAGCCATACATACAGATGTACGTAGGCATAAATATGATTTACCTAAACTAAACATGTCTATTCCCTTCCATCAAGCAACTAACTATAATCGCAAAAAAACAACTGACGTCGGGGCTTTCCAATAAAACCTATGCACTTTGACTTGAAATTTCCACAAAATAACCAAACACTAAACAGGTGGGACGAGGAAAAGGAATACAAACAGACGAGCACATGCATAGAGTATCTATTTAGACAAACATATGTATATATAGACATACATACATACACTCATTCATATGTAGTCCGATATTGTTGGGCCTTTCCAACAGCAACACCCACTTCGAAAAGTAGAGCTAACTTTTATTAGCTGGAAATCGCGCCTACTTTCACTTATACATATCTCAGGGGAAATTCTAAACTGTGTTTTTAGAACTTAAATGCGTTGTAATGAGTATACAGAGCTACTATAGATGTATGTATATTTTATATACATATATTACATACAATAGAAAGTGTCCCTTGGTATGTCCTGACTTTTTGTTTGCACTACCTGAAGAAGTGTGAATTAACAATGAAACGTCAATTTCAATATATTATATATATATAAATATATATATAGGAATTTGAGCAAATCGGCCTATCTGCTGCAAGTTGGTCATAGTTCAGCAGGTATAGCACATATGCATGTATGTATGTATACATATCTAAATACATAAGCCCATAGGCGTAACTGTTGGGGTTTGAGGTAATTGTTGCGTGGCTCGTGGTTGTCTTTTTATGGCTACGCTATGACTATATATGTTAGTATTTTCCACACGAACATATATGTAAGGCGTTCTATATGTAGGGTGTTTTATAAGAGCATATTAGTTTTGATATAATGCTTACTTAGTTAATCAAAGTTTTCCTTTTTTTTTTTTTTAATTCGAAATGTGTATTAACTATATTTATGTACATTCATACATAATGGGCTTTTTATGAATCATTATTGTAAATTAAAGCTAGCATTTCCAGCATTAACAAATATTCTTATTAAAAACTATTTAATGAAAGCAGCCTAAACAATTGTCGAGCCCTGTTGGTTCGTGCGCTGGTTGATTTTCACATGTGTCTGCCGTTTCTTTTCCTCCTTGAAGGCCTCGGCGTTGGCCTTCTTTTCGATGCGACGTTCGCTGCGGTAATCCTTAAGCAAACGCTTGCGTTCGCGCTTCTCCTCGGGAGTCTCGTCCTTGGGGCGTATGGAGAGGACGCTGAGTGTGGATAGCACCGATTTGGCACACAGAGATTTTGGACCAGCATTTTCTGGTGAATCATCGGCCAAGTTGGCCAGCGCCTTCGCTGTGAGCTGGGCATCGGTGCCGCCCCGCAGCACGTTTTCTGGAAGACCTGTTTTAGGATCGATCTTAATGGGCGCCGCACGCCGATTGGCGCGAGGCTCATCAATTAGTTTCGGATGGTTATAAATATTAGAATATGTGGATAGTATGGATTCGCAGTCCCATTTCTTCTCTTTGCCGTCTTCGACTTCGTAATCGACCAGTTCGTCGGTTGGATCGTGCTCACCATCAACAACATTTTCGTATTTTTTAATGCGCTCGCGATCCCATTCTTTATCATATTTCAAGTCTTCGTTTTTCTTTTTGAATTCCTGGAAACATTGCATTACAACGGGATGCTTTTGATGCCACTGACCCTCAATGTCTTCTAGAGCGAGATCTCCGAGCTCCGGATCGTCGTAGCTTGCATAGAACTGCTCGAAACGATCGTCGAGCAGTGAGAGTTGTTCGTTTCTACGAATTACACTCGAAGACATTGAGTATTCTGTGAAGCGCGACTTTGTTTCCTCATCGTCGAAACGACTTTTGCGCATCAGCGGACCAAGGCGGTCCATCATCTCGTCTGCGTTCTCATCTTCATTTAAATTATCTGAATCAAAGTCCATATCATTCTCCTCGTCCTCGTCTTCCCAATCCTCGTCGTCTCCCTCTTCGTCTTCATCCCCGCTGCCCATCGCTTGCATTACGAAATCGTCTTCTAACTCTTCAGTGTCTTCAAAATCGCTGTCGAGTGCTGCAACAACATCTGGATCCCAATCTGGACGCGGACCCGGCTGAGGAGCTGCTTTGTTTAACATGCCTTCAGACTCCTCAAATTCACTTGCAAATACGGAACTGGGCAGCAGGAGTTTAGTCTGCGCTTTCGCATCCTCAACGTTCGTTTTCTTTGCTTGATTGGGATTCTCCATATACTCCCAAACCACATCATTTTCTCGTTTCTTCAGATGCTGCAAATAATCGTAGTCGTCGTCAAAGTGAATACCAAACTTTTTCAGCTCCTCTCGCCGTTTCGCTGGATCCATGGTTGCTTCATCCTGGGGCTTTGATTGCGACTGCCTTGCACTCGCCTCCAAGAGCACACGCTGAGGAGCAGTTTCATCGGTCACCAATGGATCGTGCTGACTACGATGCACCAAGTGAAATGTGACAGCCTTTTTCCGGTCAATATATGGTTTCTTCCCTTTCCCCTACAAATTTAATGAACTTAAGGGATGTTGATATTGTTAAAGAGTTCAAAATTTACCATTTTTAGGCTGCAAGAGTTGGTGTTTCTTCAAAATACAATTGAGAACTTTCGTAGTTATTGCGTTCCAAAACACATGTGCATTAGAGGTGAGACAGTACGAAAGGCCAATCGATAGGAACTTATTGTATTGTATAGTTATATCGATTTCCTCATCGATATTTCCATAGAATATTTGCGCTGAGAGTTTGCTGTGTCGTTACATTTAAAGCAAAACTAATATTACTATTTAATCTTGTTAATAAATTTTAAGTATATCTCCAAAATAACCAATAAATGGATGGATGTTTAATCAACTATCGTTAAAGCATATTCCGCCACTTGGATTTGTTAAGTAGGTGTTAATTATGTTATTTTGTGTATATTATTAATAAACATATATTTTCATTATGAAGTATAAATAATCCGAAATTATATGCCAGCATAATTCCTGTAGCCTCTGTTGCAGCCCATCGTGTCTTGTACGCTTATCGGCCGTCGCAAGTGTTTCATGGGCGAGTTCTATTTGTGCGGCGCATCTCTAATTCTGATGGCTTGCATCCCTGTGGTAAACTAAACATAATTGTTGATATTATTCTCTTGGCTCATTTTCTGTAAAATGGAGGAGAATGAGAGCACGTCGGAGGCACAGAATAACGTTGCAAACGGTAAGCGAATGACCAATAATCAATGCTGAATACATTTAAAGTTAACTTCGTTACCGCAGGAGATGATGACGCGACATACCAGCATAAGTTGGAACTGCTCCAGGCCGAGATGCGTAAAATGCAAAACGAGTTTAATACGCAGCGTGCAAAAATGAAGGAGCTGTACATGCAAAAGGAGGCCGAGCGGAAGCAGCTGCAAGACGAATTGAATGAGTTGAAGACGCACGTCATGGTAGCAGATCTAAAATGTGAGAACGAGATGCAGTTGAAGGATATAAAGGCGCAAGAGGAGATATCGTCACTGCAACAGCTGGTGCAGGACACGATCGAAGAATCGGCCATATACAAAGCAGAATTGGAGCGCATCAAAGTAGAGCAGCTGCGGCTGCAACAACAGCAACTTCAGCAGATGCAGCAAATAGCCACGACAGAGTCTTCTGGCGGACTAGCACCTCATGTTCTTAACCAGGTGAAAAAAACACTCGGATCAGTGCGAAAACTTGGCAGCGAGTCCTTGAACAACAGCTTTCAGCAGGAGAGTGCCGACAGCAACGCCCGTGGAACAAGCAAGTCAAATGCCAAGCAATATGTGAGTACTTCTAGACATATTTGTAACTCAAATAATATCTATACATGTTTAAACAGGCCCCCGAAGATGCGGAAATGATGCACTCTATAATTGAGCAGCTGCAAGCAGAAATGAAAGCGCTAAAGGAAAAGTTGCGTGAAGCAGACGAACAACTACAGGCTAAAGCTAGCACCTCACAGCGCACGGAGGAAACAACGGAATCAGTTCTAGATGGAGCAAATGCCATGCACAAATCTACGTCAACAGATTTGGTGGAAGACAGTGCAGCTTGTAGTAGTTGTAATACTACAGAACAGCGTGCTAATGATTTGGCAGCGCAAGTGAAGCAGCAGCAAAAGCAGCTGGATATACTGCAAAAGCAGATTACTGAGGCACGGGAGCAGCTGAGCAAGGAAGCTGCGCTGCGCAATGACTTGGAGAATCAGTGGCAGACCAAGCGAGAAGCACACAAGACCGAAGTACAAAACCTTCGCGAGCAAGTGAAGAACAACGAGCAACAACTGTTGGACATGCAACAAAAGTTTCTTGAGACCAAGGAGGAGGTGATGCGAAATCTACAGCGCGTTACCGACGATCGTGAAAGGGTTAATCAGCATCTAGAGACTCTGCAGGCTGACAATGATTTTCTGTCCGGTCGATTTCTGGCGACATCCGAGGAAATTGAGAACCAATACATTAATCTCCCAAACACTGTGGTCGAGCTGCAAGAGTTAATTCTACGACAGCAGAACGAACTGATACAGGCCCGAGTTAGCAGCGAATATGAGAAACAGAAGTGCGTCAGTTCGCTGGATGAGATTCATTTATTGCGCGCCCAGCTCGAAGAGAGCAACAATGAAAAGCGCGCCTACAAGCGCAAAGTGCAATCAGACATTAAGTCACTACAGTAAGTCGAAGACATATGGTTATGTCAAGCATATATTAATTCATTAACTATTTACTTTCGATAGAGATCGCATCACGGAACAGCTAATCGCAGAGCAGTCGCACGAATCATCCAAGACACTTTTGGAACGCAAAGAGGCTGAGTTGAACAAGCAGCTGTCCGAGTGCCGTGTTGAGATTATAGAACTACAGGAAGCAAACGTAAGTAGTTGGTGCATTAAATCAATCAGTCAATTTCACGCTTCATCAATTTTCAGGAGAAACTGTCAAAAACCAATGTAGACTATAAGGCTAAGATAAAGACGCTGCAGGAGGAGTTGTCCACAATGGAAACGGTGCAAAAAGATTTTGTCAAACTGTCACAAAAACTTCAGGTAAGTCGCATAGGCCATTACTAAATCCAATTAAATAAAAATAGAAACATTTCTTTTTATTTTCATATTGTTATAAATTATCTTAGACTTAATCCTAACTGTTGTTTGTTCCAGATGACCTTGGAGGAACTGCGGCATGCTGACACCGAGGTGCGCTGGCAGGACGACGACGACGTCAACAATTGTCCCACATGCAACGCCGGCTTCACGGTGATGGTGCGCAAAATCCATTGCCGCCACTGTGGCCACATCTACTGCGATAAATGTCTAACGAAAACGGTGCCATCGGGACCACGGAAACGTATTGCCCGCGTCTGTGATATTTGTCACACGTTGCTCACGCCAAACACCGCTCCCTACTTTAGTCACGAGCCACAGCAGACGAATTAGTTAATTTACACTATTCTATAGCGCTGGCAAATATTTATTGTTATTTTCTCTATGTATGTACTGTGTACTATAATTCCACTCATTCTTTTTTGTTGTATCTGTATCTGTTATCTATGGATAGTTTGTGTCCTTGTCAAATCAAACCGAGTCATATCCAATCGCAAAAGTGCGCTAAGATTTCAAATTACATATGCTATATATATATATATACATGTATGTATGAATGTATATATAAATGTGCATGTAACTCAGTCCTCTAGTTTAATGTCGTCTTATTATGTCGTGTTAGCTATTTTATAGATAAGTTTCCAATTAATGAATTTTGAACGCAAGCAAAGCAACAATATGCAAATAAAATAAAAAACCTATGTACACTTGACACTTGTGCTGATGCTCTGAGTTACTTGAACCAAGCTCGCCTGTAGAAGTGGGAAACTATTATTAACATTTGTTTATGGATAGAAAAACAGTTGTGTTCATGCATTAAGTATTTTTTTGTTTTGTTTTTATTTTTTACAATACAGAGGAAACAATTTGGCAATTTTTGTTAACAACTAACAACATCAAAAATATATCAAATTGTGTCTTTTCTTCACGAGGGTTGCGAGGATATTACTATACATATATATAATAGTCAACGAATGCCATGCATTAACATTGATTTGTGTCCATTATTGTATTCAATTTGTTGCTTATGTTTAATATTAAAGGTAACTCAACAAGTGGGGCATGCCCGTTATTATAGAATTCTGTATGTACAACTCACATCACATCTCTAACAAATGTGTCAATTGTATATTGTTTATATCTAATACTGCAATCTGCGTACACAAGCTGAAAACGTTTTTTGTCTAATTGAAAACTCATACATACGCTCACACACACACGCACACATGCATACTAAAATGCTGGGAAGGAGGGAATCACATTTTCATAGGGCAATCAAAGTTGTCTCTGAATCTGCAATGAGAAGCAAACGTAAATGTAATTAGCAATTGCCTTCTCACTCTTTAATATTAAATAGAGCTCTCTCTCTGATATTAAGACTCACCTCACCAGATGAGACGACCGGCAAAGGCACCTATTAACGCCACAGCTGTTACGCCTAATAAGCTGAGGATTCGACTGCTGGGACCTGTGGAAAATGTGACGAGAAAATTACAATTAATAAATAAATAATATAAATAGCAAAAAAATAAATAATGCTCTAGAATAACGAAACATAAATTTAACACTAGCTAAGTCGCTAAGCCATGTACTTTTATCATGCTGGGTTACGGCTACGTAAACGTGAAGATCTTACGTTAAGCAAATTGTGCAGATATTAGAACACACATACATACAATACATATATAGTTAAGAATAAGAGACAAATGATATTTGAGACACTTACGTAAAGAGTTTTGGCGTTAAACGACAGAACGACAGATATATAGATGCGAGTCGAGGCGAGACGAGACGAGGGCGAAGGCAAAGTTGAAGACAAATGAAAAGCGATATATAATATATATTTAGGTAGAAATAGTGTATGAGAGAGAGAGAGTGTGTGTGTGTGGATGTGTGTAATCTCTTATGTATGTTGTTCTAGCTGGATCTGATCCTCGATTCCTGATTCTCTCTAGGTGGAGAGTGTGCTTAGTGCTCGTTGCAGACGTTGATTGTTCCGTTACAGACATTAGTTATAGACACACAGAAAGAGAGTGACAGTGAGCGAACGAGAGAGAGAGAGAGATACAGAGAGAGAGCTTAGCCTATTAATGGACAATGGACGATGATACTCGATTCTCTCTGAATAACAGATATTATATATATGTGAGAGATATATAGCTCATATTATCAACTATTTGAGCATCTCTGCGAGCTTCAATCTAAAACTAAGGTATGCCTGAAACAGTTGTAACAGCTGAGACGAGGACAATGTCGATGCTTGGTTCATGGTTTCAAATAATGTTTAACGTTTAGCAATTGCTCGTAGCTATCGCTCGAGGCGTGGTCAGAGTTGTTGCTCTATTCCGCGTTTTCACCTGCAGCGCCCGTGTTGCTCAGCGAAATCTCGTGCCCGTATTTCGCCAGCCACTCGATGATCACGCCATTGGTCCAGCCAAAGCCCTTCTGTACGCCGTATTCACCACCGCCGCCATGTCCGCCAAACTTTTCCGCATCGTACTGAATGAGAAATTATTCCGGTATTATTAGAAAACTATAGAATATATATATACTACTCGAACGCTACCTTTTCGAACATGGCACGCGAATCGCGATATGCCGCAAAATTGGATTTCACCCAGCGATGGCCCCATCTCTTTGACAGCTGCTTGGCGTCGGGAGTGCCCAAATTGTCCAGACCCTCGATGACAATATACTGCAGAGGCGCCCACACATTGGGGAAGTCCCACTGCTCACCAGTCTGGTAGAGCGTGTTTGGTATGCCGCCTGGGAATGTGTCCAGTTTGTTCTTTTCAATATAGTTCAGCACAGAGGCGGATATCTTGTCCGTGTCGGAAATATTGTAAGCCTTGACCCACAACGGAGCTAGATTGGAGGTCACGAAGTAGTCGCGTGGCTTCTCGTTGATCAAATCATAGTCCAGCCAGCAGCCGGCCTCCTCGTTCCACAGAACAGCCTGAATAGCCTGTGGAATGTGGAATGCATGGGAGAGTAGGGTATATAAAAATAAATATATTTTGCATATATTTTGATCAACTTACCTCCTTGATTTTCTGCGCCTTGGTCTCATACTCTGTCATCTTGTCCACGTTGCCCGCTTTGGCATGGAATTCAGCAATGATTTTGGCGTTCCAGTAAAGAATTGAATTCAGATCGACTGGAACAATGGAACGGGTCTTCGTAATTGAGAGATTTCCAATATTTGTGCCATTATCGTTGATATACCAGCGAGAGCTGAAGTCCATGCCCGATTCAGCAGCCGACTTCAACTCACTATAGTGATTTTCCTTATCCTCGTCGGTGAGGAAGCTAGCAGATGTCTCTATGTCCTCGCTGTAGGATTCGGGACGGGGTCCCTTCGACGAGTCCCTGTACACAGCCAGATTATATCCTTTGGCCTGTACGCTGTGATTGTTGATGAAGTATTCGAACTCGTGCTCCAGCACATCCAGCGCATTGATGGCGAACCGATCGTCCTTGGTGAAGTCCACATAGGACTTGACCATGCCCGCTAGTAGCGGCGGCTGGGAGCGACCCCAGTAGTAGACGCGACCGCCGTTCGGTATGAATCCAATGCGCTGTACAATCGACATAAAATTCTCGATCATGCCACGGGCCGTATCCCTCATCTCGCTGTACAAAAGGCCGCGAATGATCCAGTAAGAGTCCCAGTAGTAGAACTCGATGAAGCGGCCGCCGGGAATAATGACCGGATTGGGCACGGGTATAATGGAGTAATATTCCGGGTTCTTGTGCACATCGTCCTTCATCTTACGCCCGAGCTCCTTCCAGATGTTATTTAGATCGACGCCCCATTGCTTCAGATCCGGATCGTTCACAAGATTCAAAAACGCTGGATGCTCGACCCAATCTGAAGGTGTCCACAGCTCCAGTTCAGTGCCCTTTGCGCCAAAATTATCCTGTGAATTCCGAAAAGATTGGATCAATGATAATATAAGCTACTATTGAATTGACATCTCCGTCGTACATCAACAAATTTCCGTATCTGATCGTTGGTGGGTGTATTATTCGTCGAAGCCATAAATGCCTCGAATAACTCCATCGTCTTCTCCGGCGAAGCCTTCAGCTTCATGTCCACAAAGGTCTTCGAGTCGGGAAACAGCTTCGCCATCTGTACCGTATGCAACAGAGGTCCATAGCAATATATTTGGCTGAAATCGAAAAATGGGAGAAATTAATGTATATTGTATTATTGTTTTCTTTTAATTGAATTTTCTAATGTGGGTTGACCAATAATACTAGATTGAAATCAAAAAGCAGAAAATTGCGGGTATATCTTATAAAAAGTAATCTAGTCACGATAATTAATTTATAAATCTTTAAATATGATGAAGAAACTTACATTCAAATACAATCCTTAAAAAACACTTTATTTTTATATACAAATTTAGAAACTTCCTCGTGAAAACAAAATATTTATATTTACTAAATTAGAATAAACTACTTCTCGTACTCTCGCACTTCCACTTAAGCAAAATTAATCAAAAGCTGAACCGTAAATTAATCTTAAAGAGACAGAAAAAAAAATACATTAAGCTAACGACTTTAGTAGACCTACGGTCTGACATCATAAATAAGTGTAAATACATTTTTCTTTCTCCCCTTAATGAGGCAATTAGACTTTAAGCATGAACAAGTTTAGTGCAACACCTGTGCGATAGGATCTGATATGGAATTCAATCCGGTGGCACGATTTTGAAATAGTCCGTCACGTTTATTGGTCGCGATTATATTCCATATACGTATATTATAGAAGTCGAATGCGAGATTTTAAGTGGTTTCAGTTTGATAATTCTGGACCGGTTCGTTATGAGAGAGAGAATAATCCAGTTGATATGGGTGTATGAAACAGGTCATATACTGAGCAACTCTATATACAGATATGTATATACACTCTTATACAGATATAAAGTCACATAAAATAATCATAAAAATAATAATTTAGATAATGAAAGTTGTTTTCTACCTCTCGTAACTTACCAGGAGGAAAAGTCGAATGTTTCGACTTGTTTTTCAATTTCATTATTCGCACTTTCGGCGATAAATTCGAGCAGATGCTTTGCTCGCACCTGCGGCACAGCCGCCAGGCAGCAGCAAAGGATTATTGGATAGATCAGGTTTGCTTTGATCATTTTATTGATAATATAATTTATATAGTTTATATTATTTTTATTATATTTGTGTATATTACTTTGAGTTATTATAAGGAACTGCGATATCTTTATTATTCATTTACTTTTGTCTTTTGTTAAGCGCTTCACTAACACATTCGTAACTCTGGTAAATACTTATATAAATATATTTATATATATATACTAAATTTATCACATTGGCTGCGCTATAAAAACTACTTTTAGTACGTGGCCACAATGTAGGATTGTATTAAGTCTAATTAAGATTATTTTTGTATTTATTTGAAGCGTAATTCCCTAATTCAATTGTTGTAAGTCTCAACTCAACGCGATATCCCGATCGAAGAGTCGCGCGCTCCGCTGAGCTTTTCACACTTTTCGCACTTTTCAACGACCCAGACACAACCTGCGCCCTGCCAGTGCAAGAATACTTCTAACTGTTTCGGGCCGTTTTCGTTTTATAAAATAAATTACCGAATGACGACGACGACGTCGCTGTCGACGTCGAAACGTCAGCGAGATCGGGGCACACGACAAGCAACACGAGCTTGAGCACGAGCTGGAGCACGAGCACGAGCTCGAGCATGCCGATGCGATGATGGTGGGCGTTGGGCGGCCGTTCTATTTATAAATCAACTGAGTTGCGATTATAGCTGAGCCGAAGCTGAACAGCCGTATGTACGGTATTTCAATTTAACCGTTAGCCGCTATTGTTGTTGTAGCTATCGTATTTAAGTTCTTTCTTTCTTATTTCGTTCATTTAATCGCGTGTCTGCATGTATGTATGTGTGTGTGCCATATTAACTGCCCGCATTATAAGGATTTTAATATTGGGACTTACATATGTATGCATGTATGTGATGTATGATATATTCTAAATAGTGTTGGACAACCTTCAACTGCTGTGAAAAATAAGCCAATGAACCTGTCTGCTGTCACATTTCCATTAACGTTTCACAAATATGGGCGTATTATCAATTGATAAATGCATCTAGTATATGCGCATATGCAATACCTACTCCATTTACAGACTTCAAAATGAATAACAATACATATTTATAGTATTGTTATGACTCTATAATGGAATAGTACAAATGGTACGATATTTGTTTAATTCGATATGCAAACTAAAACAACAATAAGAGCAAACCTCACATTGAACTAGTTCAATGGCTTCCATTTGTAACCCTATTCAAGTTAATTTATTAACGCCATTTTATTTTTTACTTTTGACTTGGAAAATCCGTTAACCGGTTGGAAAATTGATGACAAGCTCAGCTTATGAACAGCTTTAAGTAGTAAACGAAGAACCAGAATTTGGTTCTGTTAAAAGTCAAATATCGTATTCTTCTTGAGTAATTCGTATGGCCCGTGAATCAAATTTGAAATAACCTCAAAAACTTAACTTTCAAACACCAATGATGCCTTAGACATATATTGTTCATAAATATACATATTTATTTATATTATATATGTTCAGGTGGATCTAGTTCTAACCAGTCAAGGCTACAAACTACTAATAATTTATTAACTTTAATGTTATTGTTTTTTGTTTATCAGTAATTGTTTTTGTGTATAGTATTTAAACGAAAATACTTTATGAGCAGCTGTCCATCAAAATAAATATTTAGTACTTACAAAAAATCTATTATGATATTAGATAACACGATTATCTATATTAAAAAAGCTATAAACTGCTTGTGCCTAGAATATGAAAAAGTAAATATATAAAAAATATAATATTTCTAGTTATAGAATTTGAACAATTTAGAGATAAGTAAATGCAGCTCATAGCCCCGAGTAAAAAGTAATTATTTATAATGCCTCAGTTTTAAGAATTTAAAGCCCTGAGCTTTTCCATTCCGCATTTGAGCTAAAACGAAATCGACTTTTATGTATTTACATTTGTTTGTAAGTACGCTGAGGTTTTTATTATCTATTTTGAATGTAACTGTAAACCGCACAGTATATACATATAAGCCGACACATCCATATGCAGGGCTTTACGATATGGGCACATGCACGATAAGCACTACAAAAAGCGAACAACAATTTGGGGATCGAGACTTAATATGTAAATGAACATCAAATCAGTTGAGCACAAATCCAAATAATTAACCCTATTCCAGTTACTGATAGACGGATTCAAGACAACTGGAAAATCCCCAATATAAAGTAAGTAAATACCAAACAGAAGTTCAGGGCATAATGGACTAGATGGCGTAGCTGAACCCAAGCACAATATAGTATATATTCTTGATGAGAAACAACAGACAAGTTTATCTAGCTCAAGATTTGATATAAAGATTTGTTATCGTAGAATATATATACTACCACACGAGCAAGTTCAACTAACTTCATCAATTGGTATATAATCTTAAAGTATACAGACTAGATATTGGATATTCAGTATTACCTCGTTTAAAGGGCACGTCAGTGTGTTCCGGTTATCTGTTAGTCGAGCACTCCTAGACTCAAGCATTCTGACTGTTTTTCCCAGTACTATTTACATATGTATATTTGGAAATGTGGAAATATGGCTAACATCAGGTTTATTTATTTATAGCTCAAACTATTAAATGGGGGAAATTACGTATAGCGCTATTTCATTTATAAATAGCCCAGTAAATGAAACGAAATACATCCAAAAATTACGCCGCAAAGAGTTACGGATGTACATACATACGTATCATTGAGTTGACGGGCACGGCTATAACAAGTCTTAATTGAACTGATTTGCTGCACACGTACTAATCCGTCTGTCTGTCTGTCTGTCCGTCTGCCCGTCTCTCCGGCCATTTGCCTGTCCGTCCGACATCATAACAAAAAGAACGACAGTTCGGATCACAGTGAGAGAGAGAGAATCTACATTTGCATGCTGTATGTGTACATTGACCGGGAAATTCTCTGTGAATTGTCGCATGTCGCATGTCGCATGTCACACTTTCAGTGATTTATCACATTTAGTTAAATATTCACTTGACCTGAGCTTATATTATATTGTATATATGGTTAGATGTGTGTGTGTGTAATTTGCAAATGATGTATTATTGTTCGGTTAAATCTAAGTACGTCGTACTTTTTTCTTTCAGTCTCAAGCAATTATAGTATGAGAAGAAACCTCTCGCTCCCTTTCTCTCTCCCACTCTCACTAGCTCACTAGCTCTGTCGCCCTCTCAGTCTCTCAGTCTCTCACTCTCTGTGTGTCTATTGTGGCTTTCGGAAACAAAAGATACTTTATTTCACATTACAAATTGGCATATCAAAACAGTTGTGCAATTATTTGCAGGGGAGATACAGAAAGTGAGACAAATATACAGAGAGAGCGAGATCGACTGCTATATCATTGTCTGTAGCAAATGGCATCAATAGTTTTAATTAAAGTTTAATGCATTCAATGTTGAATGCATTGCAAGCAATCGAATAAGTCGTGAGCTCGCTCTGATTCGATATCTAGTTCACGCTTTGACTTTTACTCTATGCATATTCATATGTATATCTCATTATGACTCAGATATTTTATGCTATAGAGTTTAGACAACAGGAAGAGTCCCGTCGCCTTGAAACTGAGACTCTTACAATATGAATAGCAATATAGTTCAATACATTAATATTATATAATTAAATGACTACTATATAATACACCCAAAACCATTTAAAAAACAAAAAAACTAAGGTCATTCCATTGTTTCGACTGAACAAATATTTAAACGAGTGTAATGGACTTTTCAATAAACACGATGACAAATAGACGCCAGTTGGAACGTGTTTGGCATTACCAAAAAGTTATCATAAATATCATATAGATAGATACATGAATAATACTTCCGATACCGCTGAAATCAGGCAATATATACACGATCTAGCAATTCCGGTTTGAGTTCTGGTTAATTCAGACTGATTATTGATTCATTCATTGAATAAAATATAGTTAAAACACTCAATATACTCATAGAAATCGAGATATGAACTGAAGTGAACTTTTATATATATGTATTCCACGAAGATTCTATAGAAACTGTTTATTAGCCGCGTATTATAATGGGAACCCCAGTAAAAACATTCCAATCAGCTGTGCTAGACTGCCTAATAGTTCAATACTTCTTTACTTGATATTTATATATATCTATATGTATCATGCAATCAAATACGTTTTCACACGCCACGCCCATATCAGTTTTAGTCCTATAGAGGAGCCCAAAACTGATGGCAGCAAGGAGAGACAACACCAATATACCCTCTACAGTATTTGAACGCGTATACAGAATATGCATTCCAATTTCATTCGGACACAGACTAATTAAATAATTCAAATAAATTTAAAAAAAAGAAAAAGAAAGAAAAGAAAACAATGAAATACTTAACAAAAATGTGGTTGTGCTAATGCGAGCTGTATATGTATTCATTAGAGTATCTTTTATTTATTTATGATTATTGTGAATTTATTTTGCTTGGCATTTCGTTCCAGCAATTGGCACTGCTAAATGAATTTCTGAATGGCTTAGCAGCTATGACGTCTTTATACGCATGACCAATAGTTCAACTGGCTTAAACTGAAAACGAAAATAATAAACACGAAAATCTGACAGAAGATCGAGTCAGAAAGAAGAAGAAGCAGCAAGAAACCCGTTTGAAAAAAATTGGTCCAAGCAGCACGTTTTAATTAATTGCGAAACATGCGAAATGCGAAATGCTTGTGGCTTCAAAGACCTCGGTTCAAGGAAAACATTTGAATAGTGAAACTAATTAAAATTAGATACAGACGAGATAGAGCTCGATAAATGCGAAATGTGTGAAATGAAAAGCTTAGAAGAAACAATTCACCTTTTGCTGCCAATCCAAGGACATTCCAGCAAAACAAAGAGACACTCGAGATTCTAATTTGAGATTAGATATTGCTTATATATGTAGTTCTATATAGAGTATCTATAGTGATTGCAATCCACAACTGTTGCTTGCACTTTCAAGCGATTCTTCTTGAGGTGCTTGCATCGAAAATATTATTCAGCTCTCTTCCTGTATGGGTGCGTATAACCTGGGGTAAGTGAATCAACTGGTTTTCAAACTTGAATCGCGATCTGAACTCGAGTTAAGGTCAATAAGTATTTTTTTTATTTTTTTATTTGAATTTGCGTTTTATATAGTCAAATTCAGTTTTCAAGCAATCTTCCAAATTGCCTTGAGCTTCCTTCTTCTCATATCTACGAGTATCGGAGTCAATCTTAAATCATAAGAGATAAGGGCGATATGTCTATGTATGCATCCAAAATTCTGCACTTGACACTGGATTCGATCGGAGTACAGCGAGTGTGGAATCTCAAGAGGTTGTGGCATTGAAAGGAACTCGACTTAATCCCTTTTGCCTCAATCCAACCCTGATAAGATGTTGGGCAAGCAGAGCGACATCAATCACAATCGACTTGATATGTCGCTACACTGGCCAACAAGACACAATCAAAACAATAATGATAAAAATAAAACAAAAATTGCTAAAATAAAAAAAAATATATATCAAATCCCGGAAATCTGAATAAGTTATATGTATTTGTGAACTAAATAGCTAAGTTTAAATATGACAGTTAATATAAAATATTTCAATTCAAATATCATATGAATATTCCACTAGAAAAAATATTTGTAAAATATAAACTTTGACACCCTGTATATTCTTGTTGCCACAAATAACAGTGAACAGTATAAAAAGAAAAAAACATAATCAAAAACAATGCTTGGAAAATTAGAATTTAATTGTGTTGATTATTTTCTGTGAAGTTTTTTTTTTTTTTTATTCTTTACATTAATTGCAGTTATTAAATTTTTTATATTTCCATTAATTCAACGCGATTTTATAGATTTGTGACGTTTTATTTTCGCTTTTTCGTTTCAACAATTGCTATTGTTTAAACAATTTGCACAAATGCGTTTCGACGTTAGTAGAGAGCTATTTTTTAAAGATTATTTGCAGATTTGTTTAGCTGCTGATAAGAGAGAGAGAGAGTGGGAGAGAGAGAGGGAGAGAGGGAGAGACAAGAGGTTCAGTTAAGCGATTCGTCAAGCTATAATTTGGATCACAGATCAATTAACATTTTACCATTATTGCTAAGCCTTTTGTAAATTATATGATATTAAATATATACATAAATACATAATTATTAAATATATATATATATACATATATATAGCGGATCTGTAGCGACAATGGGTAACAATCAAAATAATAACATATTTCAATTGTCAATTATTTATGACTTAGTTCATAATCAAAATTATCGCTGATTATAAATTAGACATAAATGTATATAGCAGAATTCGATTGGGTATATAGATTAGTTAGCTGCATGAAGTACGAATATAAATATTCATATATAGAGACATATACTCACATATAGTTGAGCTGATAACACAGTTGACTTCAAGGTCTTGTGATTTACATACACAGTATCGCGCCGGATGCTCAGTACACGCGTTTTATCACTTTGAAATCGAGTGCTTGTAACTGATTCGTCAGTTGATTAGATAGTTATGTCTTCTATATAGCTAACACTAACCTGTATTTGTTGCTAAGCCTTCGAGATGCCCTCGCCAAACGAAAATTGTATCTCAAATACGCCCATTGACGCAATGTCTTAGCCAAAAGCATTTTTGCCTGTGCTGAGCGACTGAGACTGAGAGTCTGTATTCAATCTCAGCTGTTTGCGTCTGATAACAGCATTCAGCGTTGTCTGATGGCTGATAGCGCGCAGCTCGAGTACTACGAGTGGAAGTAAAGTATACCTAATAATATATTATGCATACATTGTCGGTATTTAACATTTCTATTTGGCTGTCTGTCGTCTGTCAATTATTATTAAATTTTTGTTGTTGTTGCTATTAAAACTCATTTCAATTTTAGAAGCAATCAAAAGGGAAATTAGCAATAAGTATTTACTAATAATATAGACAAAATTTAATATTTGCCACACAATTAACTCTTAATTTACAATTCCAATAAATTAGCGCAAATACAGTTTAAAGTAATTAAGATATAAAAGATCTGAAAGCTGCAAAATATTGTACAAATTGTTTGCGCAAACAGCTCATTTTGCGCAAGCAACTCGTGCGCACATCGCATGGCAGCTCCGCCTTGCCATCGGCCAATCGCCGCACAGTGCGACTCAGAGCCCCCATTGGGAGTTGTTGGGTATTGTTTTATTTTTTTTTTATTTTGCTTTTTTTTTTTTAGATCAGATCGTGTCTACCGTTTGATTGAACACCTGCTGGGCGCATTAATCGTCTTTTGAGTGTACTTAGATTTATCTATTTCCTCGTATACATACATTTGCATAAGTGTTTAATTAAGTGTTTGTTTGCATACCGATAAACATAAATGTAAATTCAATCGAACTCATATATAAATGAGCGTAAATTGAATTTATTTATACAGAAATTATAGTATTTTTTGTTTATTTGTTGTGGACTGGGATCATAAATATTTCATTACTACTGCTATACTACTTTGTAATCTTTAAAAAATCTACAATATATAATATTTATGTGAATAGTCAATTATTTAAATACGTTTCTCATTTGAATAAGCTTTACATCATTCATAGCAGTAAGCTGCTGTTCGCCTCCATTTCTTTTAACAGATTAAACAACCAGCCCAAGAGTATGCAATAGTTTTCGATTCGCTAGATATGTTAATAAACATCTTCTGTTAATTTCATACCGAAACGCATCTGACATGCGCCATAGCAACCAGCCGGTCGTATGAAATTTAACCAGAGCAGATAAGTTTCATAGCAACCACCTTTTGTTGGTTGACCACACCCACAGCCCGACTGTATGCAACAGTTTTTGATCTGCTGAGCATGCTTAAGGCAGCGACTGATATTCCATTGCAGAACGCCAGATGACATATTGTCTTTTCACTTCCTGACAGAACGAAAAATTAAAATGTTAAATTAAAGGAATATGCGGTTCAGCCAGTCCCATAATTAAATTCAAGCCCAGTCCAATTATTAATATCCTCACTGTCTGAATAAAATCGAAGTGTAAGAGAATCAAATGTGATAAATTCTTATTTCATGCAGGAATTCTGAGAAAATGTCACCTTGTGCGCTTAACAAATTCTCATTGATTCAGATTCGCATTGATCAAAATAATTAGCTTAATTAAAGCCAATCGAAAGTCTGGCTAGCTGTGGCCCAGCCTTGCTATAAAGCACACCTGTTCAACTGGTTCCGCTGCAAGTGCATTGCCAAACAGTGAACTGATTACGAATTGGCTCATCGCATAGTTGGCTAAATAAAAGGTTCATTGGCACGATTTCTTTCTATTTCAAGAGAACTTGTACTTTTTTCATTTCAATTCTGCTGATTGTAATCTCTTTTTAATATCCACAGCCAAATGCATTTAATCCGTATTTATCTGAGCATCTCTCAATAAAAGATAATTAAAATATAATGTATAAATATTACCCAGAGTAATTTCGAGTATTTCCGATTGCAGCATAAAGAAATAGGACTAAAAATTCCATAAACAAAATAATATAAATAAACTAATTAATTAATTATTAATTGTCACATTGTATAAAAGAAAAGTACAAACTGCTGCAGTCACTTGGCTTTCGGCGATTGTTTTTGTTCCAAAGGTGGCAAACGCAAAAAGCAAGCAAAAAGCAATTACAAGGTCGTCATTAAGAACCTTACGTACATAGCTATGCACATATACACATATGCATTGCGCCCGGCAACGCGTGCTAAACTGCTTAATAAGTTACGATTGCATTGCAACTAAATTTTTAGTTCCCATTAATATGGGTTTTTGGTCACGTCTGAAAATGTGATGCGTTTCAAATATTAAAGTCGTTTCTCGAATGCATTTTTACTTGTTTTCGAACACAATTCGATTTTTCGGTTTGCGCACATGTTCAGGTTACTCTTGAAATAGTAAATAAAACAAAATAAGACTCCGCTTGGTCTGGCAAACTGCATCGATCGCGTGACTCTTGTGGATCTACTAGGAACAACAATAAGGAATGTGCTAAACAAAGATAGCAACAACAACAAACGGATAGGTTGCTCTGTCGCGAGAGGAGAGCGACAGAGACAGATGTGAATTTGGCAACAAAACAGAATGGCAAACACAAAAAAATAACTGTGTATTTATATCTGAACTGTATGGCAACACAATTAGGCACACACACACGCACATTCATATCTACGTATGTATGTATGTTTATAAATATTACCAATGTGAGACCACGCGTGCTTCTGGCAAAGCTTTAAGTGGGAATGGCGAAAAGCACATTCTAACTAACGCATAGCTTGCAATTAAGAAAATAAATTCTTTCTATTCGTTCGAAAACAAAAAATTATGCAACTTGCAACGCACATTGACATGGAAATACGCACGAATTCGCAACTTACCCGTTGGCATTCATTTTGTGCTCCAGCTGGCTGAAGTCCTAGAGAAATGAAATTCTGAAATTTTGTTGGCACTTTGTGGGGTGGGTAGTGCCACGCGACGTACTCTAGACTCTAGATTCTGCTTTTGTGTTGATATTGATTTTTTGCTTGTCGCCAAAGCTTCTATGCTGCGAACTCTGTATTTGCGATTTTCGTTTATGTATATTTTTTATTTGTATCACACAACACTTGTTTGTTTTATCATTAAACAAATTTTGTTTTACGCAACTTTTAGCTTTGCATACACAGCGCGTGCGACCGGCTCTCGAAAAGCTGCAAAACTGACTGTAATGCCGATCGCCATGTAAATAAATAGTTTTGCACGAGAGCTGCACACATGTACGAAAATACATGCAAACTTACCCACATACACTGAAAACATACATACATATGCAAGTTTTAGCGCGTTGTGGTAGAGCCAGTCGTTACCGAAAGAGAGCAGAGAGCGAGAGAGAGGAAGTTGAGAGCGACGAGAGCCAATGTCTGTTATGATAAAATAAGAGCCTCAGCTAAAGCGATAAACATTCCCCTCGACGCGGCCATACCGTTACTTTTCTACCACACTTGCTTGTGCATATGCAGTACATACATATGTACGTATATGATTAAAGTTATAATTGGAGTTTTAGCATATAAATCGTTATCATTTGTGCTCAACAATGTTGCAAAAGAAAATGATATTTGCTTATGCCTATAAAAAAATATTTATCTTACTTATAATATAAGTCGTATATACCCTGTGCCAAAAACCAGTCCGCATATCCAATGTATGTGTTAACAATACTGAGAGCAGACAAGTTCTTGGCCCGTCGCGACACACGCAAACAACTTTGCACGTAGTCAGCCGGTAGCGGCGACTCTTGATACGCCCTCTGCCCAAGCTCTCCCACGAAGAGGACGCTGCTGACGCTGCTGACGCTGATGCAATTTGCAGCAGTATTTGAAATTTGTTATGTTGACGACAGAAGCGGACCCTATTTATCAAAACAGAATGTTTAGCTTGATGACAATTTTGTTTTCACACCCGCACACAGAACGCGTAGTTTACACAATGACACACCTATGTATATACGTACATATACCTACGCATATGTGTGTATATATGTATATGTATGTACTGTTGGTAGATGTTCGGTTTGGCTCAATTTCAAGGTGCCCTTGCCATGGTTGAATCTGTACAGACCTCCCCAGGCAGCGAACCGGTTCCAAAGCAATGAGTGAAAATTGCGAACTGTATAAATAAGCACGTTTTTGAGTCCATTCAGTTTAAATTTAAACAATTTGTGAAGAAAATATTGCCCTTCGAATTTGACCTTTGGATATAAAACTTTGAATAGTTATTACCGTAAAATGAATGCTAATCAATCAGGTTGCTTAATACGTCAGAAGATAAGCATCTCCAACTACTCGAAAGATTATGCAGTCTTATTGAGTAGAAGCTTATCTGTTCTCGCAACTCACATCGTGCTATTAGCAACTCATATCAGATTGCTAATGTGGGGGCTCGTCTCTTTAGAGACATAATTGTACATATGTATGTACATATATGTACGTATATGTATATGTGTGAATGTCAGCTTACATATACATATATGTATCTTTTGGACATGGTTAGAAATAATCAAATTATAAATTATAATAAAAGTGCTTTGGTCG
The DNA here is from genome assembly GCA_035047565.1 of Drosophila mulleri. Classification (NCBI taxonomy): domain Eukaryota; kingdom Metazoa; phylum Arthropoda; class Insecta; order Diptera; family Drosophilidae; genus Drosophila; species Drosophila mulleri. Next base: position 13,797,615 of record JAWNPK010000060.1, on the reverse strand, counting down.
AGACTGGTCGAGTAGGAGATTCCCTAGACTCTGCACAAAACTGATATTATAATCATTCTGCACTCCTTTTATGCATACATACAAGAACACATACATACATACAATATGATAAACTGGAACAACATGATGTCTGGAATATATCACTTGAAGAGTCTAGTTAAATGTTTACTTCCAACTTGAATTATTAAAATAGAACATAATAAATAACTCTGAAAATAACAGTAATCATAACAAATTTGTAACGCTTGCTTAATGTTAATAATTTAAACGTTAACACTAAATCAATTCAGAACATATTTTTGTTTATCTATGATATGACAGCTAGTACTAAGAATAGTCAATATTATTATTATTATTTTTCAAATTCGATCATAATAACTTATATCCAAGATCTATAATTTCATATATATATACCATAGTAAATTTGTCATATACTATATATCGCTGCCAGCCAATAGACTCTTAAATATTTAGCAAACAGCGTACATCAATTATTTTTCAATCATTGTGTTGATTTCCCCTACCAAGAAGTTTGCATAGAGAAGGCAATATAGAAGTAATAAATTTTAATCGAGTAATTCTCAACAAGTGCAGAAAGTTGAGAAAATCTGCATAAATGAACTGCAAACTCTTTATCGCTCAGTGAGTTTTCTCTCAGCCCAGAAAGGGCATACATATATCCATATAGTGACTATAGCTAAATGTAGTTGGGGTTGTTTCGAATTGGGGTTATTGTTGCGTCAGTCCAAAGAACTGAATTAATTTAAATTGAATGCGGTCATCCACTTGGCGCTGGCACATTTCATATTTCGGATTTCACATTTCAGATTAAGGGAACTATGCGAATCCCAGCCGGAAATATGTAGTCTAGATTAATTTAGTTAGAACAAAAGACGCTCGCACTAAGTTCAATTGGTCAGTCAGTGAACACGATATACGACTGAGTTCATGAAAATAATAATAAATACAAATATTAAATAATAAATTTAAAAATTAAAGATGCTGGAAGATTGTAATACATTTGGTATTTTATCAAGGCTTAAGTAAACAACAAATTGAACAGAAGTCGCTAACTATTTAGTATAGTAAACACCGTGAAAACTAAAACAATGGAAAGTGCAATAAAATGCAATTAACTTGTTTACAAATGGGCCAGCAATTTAATTGGCTAAACAAGTATGTTTACTCGAGTTGACATTAGAGGAGCCCCTTGATTGCAACACACATAAATATGCATATTTGCGTAGTATAGGGGGCTCTTATGTACATTCTCTAATAGCCATTATTAAGATAGAGCCATTTATCACGTCTCTCGTAGTGCATTCCAGTAACTTAATGTTACATTCATAAAGCCAGACCCGAACAAGTGAGGATGCCAATCAATACATGCACACACACACATCTTCTTTCCATTCCACTTTTGAATGATTACAGGCTCAGCTAAAGGCTATTATATTATATTTATATTGTATTATTTATAATTTCTAGTTTCTTTAATTCAGTGTATTTAGCTATTGATTTATTTAATCTGATATAAAAATTGGCATTTGATTATAAGCAGCACTGACACAAAAAATAACAATTCACTTTCACTAATATATGGTCAATTTTGTACTATTTTTTTATTTTTTATAATTTCATTTACGCAATAGCCAGCGAAACATCTCAGAACTAAAGACAGAAGCAAAAGATAAAGCATAATTAGCTATAACGGTGAATTGCAGTGCTAGACTAGAAAATACAGTAGGTATTCCATAAAACAAACAAATTCACAGTTGTAGATATAGTTAGTTTAGAAACTTACTTATTAATGCTAAATGTCGCGATTAATAAAAAGTTTAGAGAGTTGATATTATAATATTTATATTTCATTCACAAGAATTGTGGAAGAGAGCAATATATACAAACAAACATACTCGTACATATGTATATAAATATACACACATGCACGCTTGCATACATTCATACATACTTGATAAACATAAATTATATTTCATTCGAAATAATATGAACTTATTCATAGCAACCTACATATTCCAGTTCCAGTTCCAGCACAAATTCGGATTTATAATTCTGCCTTAAATTATGCTTTCTTCTTTACGTTGAAAAGTAAAAAAGCAAACAAATAAAGTATTCTATGAAAAAATGAATTTCATATTCTATTTCTCTCAGATCAAGTTCTAATTTGATATAAACTAAACGATTCATTGTAAGTGTTAATTCTATTACAACTAAAAACATGTTTAGTACATTTATTTACTCAAATCGAATGTTAAGTTAAAGCAGAATTACAAAAAGTTAGAGCATTTTCTAGTCAGATATTTAACATACATTTGATATTGTAAATGTGGAAAAACTGCAATAACATAAATAAACTTAGAGTTAGTTTAAAGAAATGAAACTTTATATCATGGTGTGAGTTACTATAAAGCTTTGTATGTTCAGCTGATATCATATACTACGCAAAAATTCTACAAATGGCAAACGATCTCAGCGGGCACACCCTGTATAATTAGTTACAGAATATAGTATGAGCTCATTTTGTGGGTGAGATCTCTTTGGGCTATGACAAAATACAAAAGATATAAAAACTAACACTCAAAGCCTTACGAGTGCACATACATATGTCTGCGTCTGTATGTATATGTATATTGTATATATTCATACACAGATCACAATAACAGAACTATGCGAATATGTGAGTCAGCTGAGTCGAGACTTAAATCGCCTTTGACTGGACCACGTAGCAGTAGTATTCCATGATGCAATTTGGGCATCATAACGTTAGCATACCCAAAAAAACCTGTAGATTTTACGTGTTTAAAATTAGAGCATTGAATGTTTTGAGTTTGCTACACTGATCAACAGAATTGGATAAGCAAGAATAAGATTATACTTTCTAAAATGTTTACCCAAAATATATAAAAAATATATAAGTGCATGCTTCTGTTACATCAAAAAATTATTATAGATTTTTAACTTTTCTTTTTTGTTTATATATATATTTTTTAATTTAATTCTACAAAATATGTATGTTAGAGCATTTTGCCCATGATCTAAAAATTATATTCTTAATAAATAAAGTATTTAATTATATTAATTCAATTAAAACTGAATAAGTTATTGAAAATGTTTGTCACACCAATAATATAAATATAGCTCGATTGCGTAGCACATCGGTGACGTATCTCCCTCAGTTCAGTGTTTTGCATGACAAATACAATAAAACCGACATGTGACGACATATTAATTTAATTTGCATTGCTTGAGACGCGAAAGCTTCGTACTAGCAGGAGCTTTTCAAAAACTTTGACTTGTAAACATGTTTGCTTCAATATGCATATGTAAATATTTGAATATTATGAGAAAATGTATAGAAGTATCTAGCATTTTCATTACAAATATACCTACATATTTATATTTACACCTTGTGACTGGCACTATTGTTAACAAATACTCTAGCTGAAGGTATAAATATTTGTCTATACAACTGTTTCTAAGCTACAAAGTTTACAACGATGCTAATTGAGCAAGCTATAAATATATACATATGTATAAGTATGTATGTATGTGCATAAGATCTTTGTAAAAATCTGAAAGTGATTTACTAATTATTTTTAGCACAGTTTGAAATGTTCTTAAAATAACTATTGTTGCTTAACTACATTGTATTTGTGAATTATGATTTCTGCTTATTTTAAAATACATACTAGTAAATTAACAAAAAATATTAAAAGTAACAGCTTTTTAAAACTGTTTATTCCTTAAAAAAAAAAACTTTCATGGGCTGTGTTCTAAAAAATACTAGTTTAATACTAAAACAAGTATTTAAAGCAAATTACCCTTGATTTGGTCACCCTAAGACAAAATTGATTATTCTTGTGCGTTGCCCCAAAAATGCTTAAAGTGTTGGATTTACTGCCCCTGGCATATCGAACGGAACCGCAAGCGTATGTATGCGAATTGGGAGAGGCTTGAAATGTATGTAATGGGGTACAGTCTGACCAGCATTCAATAGACAACGATCCCCCAGCCTCGCGTAGCCCGATCCAACAAGACATTGGTTCGCATTGTTACTGTACTTTTGGCAAGCAGAAAAGCTCGCGTGACAGCTCTCTGAGCTTTTTTTTGCCAGTCTCTCTGGCTCACTCTCTCCGTATCTCTTTGTGCGTCTAGTTAAGCAGGTGTTTACCTCGCATGTGAAATCGTTGGCTAAGTCAGTTTGAATTAGAATCTCAATCAGCGCACAACGTCGAATCAAATAAGAAGCAACCATGCCAATTGGTGAGTCGTGAGTTAGTTCTAATTGGAGTGAAGTCAATGGATAATTGAATAAGCATAATAGATTGACCTCAAAATAAATACACTTGCGGCCGGGCCAGTGGATTTACTGTTTATTATGCCGGCTGTGATAGCTCTCACGCTATCTTCCTCTTTCTTCTCTCTCTCTCTATCTCTGTGTCATCCGCATTTGCTGCTATTTTGGCCTATGTCCAATAAAAACAAGAAGAGAAATGTCGAAAATTGTTGTGCTGTTAACAATTCTTAATATTCGTCAGCGTTTTCTATGGGGGCATTGCCCCAAATAAAAGTTAAGAAAAGTGATAAAAGTTCCAAGAAGACTACAAATGCTAGATCATTTGTAGGGTTTAATAGAATAGATAATAATATGTGCTCGAAAGGTATTAAAGAACTTCAGAGGGTGTAGCTGAGATAACAGGATTTGAAAAGCTTTGCAAATTATTTAGACTGAGTCGGCACCTTAAATGAATTACTTTCTTATCGCCTCCTTGAACCCTGGCAATAATCAATATTGAGCAACAAAAATTGTCTATTGCTTGACCTCGCGGTGCAGGCGAATGATGTCATTCGCTGCGATGTGAAACAAACATTCTTCAAGCCACAAACATATAGAACTCAGATGCACAAACACAAATAAATATAAATGAATACATATACTATTTACATATAGCTATTTTTAAATGCCAACAGCTTTTTAAACGTTGTATATATGTAAACACAGCCAGTTATACTTAGTTGCATAGAGAGAACGTTCCTCAAACAAACATCTAATTGGTGTCTGCGTGCAGTTAGCTTTGCTTCAGCTCCACACTGAGCGGGCGGACGGGCTTCACTGTAGTAGAACCGAGCTCTCTCAGTGATTCATCGCTGAGGTCTAGAGAATGCTGCGAGCAACCGGCACTACTCAAAATGACATCATGCGAATCAAATGCGTTGTTTCTTTGCTCATCCAAATAACAACAAATTCCACAGACAGCGCGAGTAGACGACTAGCAGATACCCTAACCAAATATTAAATGAATGATTACTTATTAAAAAATAGAAACATTTTACCTTATATTTATTTTCTTTTCAAATGTTGTCGCATGACAATGAACCCAAGTAGTCGACTAACAGATTCCCCATCAAATAGTACATATATTCTTTTTAGATATTAAACAATTTAATAATAGCCTAAAATAATTTGTTTGCTTATGTTTTTTTAATTTTATTGTTGGAAAAAACAACTAAATATTACCTAAAATATTGTTTATTTATAAAAAAAATTAATAAGTTGCTTAAATAATATTTACATTGTTTCTTCATATTTATTTTTTCTTCCTTTTTTCGCATACCCTGTAAAAGTATTTTATTTGTCAGCTGTCCTCTTTATGTTGCCAATTAAAAATCATGTCTGATTTTGGAATTTTTCCATTTAATATATATGTATATATTATATATATACATATATGTATACATAGATGCATGTATTTATGTTCAGTGATTTCTAAATATATTTCTTGTTTGTTTTGCAGAAGTGAACACACCCGATAAATTGGAATACCAATTCTTTCCGGCCAGCGGTGGCATCTTCACGTTCAAGGTGCGTTCGCACAAGGATGCCCATCTGGCGCTCGCCTCTGGCCCCCAGGTCACCCCGCCCATTTACGAGATCTTCCTGGGCGGCTGGGAGAACAGCAAGTCCGTCATACGCAAGGATGGCCAAAAGCCCGAGGTAGCCGAGGTGCCCACACCCGGCATCCTGGATGCTGGCGAGTTCCGTGGCTTCTGGGTGCGTTGGTATGACAACGTGATCACCGTTGGACACGAGGGCGATGCGGCGGCATTCTTGTCCTACGATGCCGGCTCCCTGTTCCCCGTCAACTATGTGGGCATTTGCACCGGCTGGGGTGCCAGCGGCACCTGGCTGATAGACGGTAAGAGCACTCAGCACTCAGCATTTAGTGGAGTCCAACTTAATTTTGATTAAATTGCAATTTCACAGAGGTCGCACCCTCGGCGCCCGTCCTGGGCTTCACGGAACCCACTGGCAGCGGTCCTGGCTGCTGGGTGGCCGCCGCCAATGGCGAGGTGCCACCGAATGCTCTGCAAGGCGGCTTCGACAGCAGCGAGCAGCTGTATATTGCGCGCGCCCGCCACGAGGGCGATCTCATTCCCGGCAAGCTGCATCCATCCCACGGCGTCACCTACGTCGCCTGGGGCGGCGGCGAGCATGGCCACAATGAGTACGAGGTGCTCTGCGCCGCCGGCGGCAATTGGCTGCCCGTCGAGGGCGGCAACATTCCACCCAATGCCTTCCCCGCCGGCGAGACGTCCGAGGGCGAGCCCCTCTTCATCGGACGCGCCACCCACGACGGCACCGTCACCGTGGGCAAGGTGCAGCCATCGCACGGCTGCTGCTACATACCCTATGGCGGCGAGGAGCTGGCCTACAAGGAGTTCGAAATCTACGTCTCCAACTAGATCGGCTCTCGGGACCGAGGCCACCATATATCGAATAGTCGCACATCCTGGTAGATGCCTTGAGACGCACGCACTGAAATCAGCTAACGCAACAATCGCTATTCCAACGCCTGGCAGCTGAATATACTTGGTTCTATATTTATTTCTTGTCAAATGTATTTCTGTATTGTTAATGAATCTCGAAATCGAATTGCGGTTGCTTTTTTATTGTTTTCTATTGTAACTTTTGCAAAATTAACCTGAATTGTTAATAAACCTAAAGTTTAAGAGAAAGTGAGACTATTTCTTTTTTAGCTGTTCAGCCAAGTCCTTCGACAATGAGAGCGGGCTTTGGGTCAGTATCAACTCAATACGATCAATATAATATAAATAAAATAAATACAATACTATTAGTATTGTATATAGTAGTATATAAATGAAATGAAGAAAAATTGATATAAGAGCAATTAAACAAAATTCGATATGCCTCTACAAAATTATAGCTCTAGCTCCTATAGGTCTTCAAACTGAGGTGTTCATTTATATAGACAGACAGATAAAGAGGCCTAGATCGCGTTAGGTCGTCTCTTTGATCAATACCATAAATATCGAACGAAAGAAACGTAACAATATGGGTTCTACTACGCTTCTTTTACATCGTGTGATTACTGTTGCTCTTCAAGCACTGATATCGTTCTCTAGTTCTCGGTAATTACCTATTTATTATCCTAGGTTAGATAAGCTGCACTCGTGTAAGTGGGAGGGTAATGAATTCTTAATATTATTTTTTTTATTATTTTTTAAATGACTCACTATTAAATACCCTGCAGCATTTTCAAAGCCTTTTATATATGAATTTTAATTTTAATTTAAGAAATCTCAGATATTTACCATACAGAATTACTGAGGATTAAACTTAATACTCGTATATAGTGCCCTAGCAACCGACGAGTAATGCAATGTCTTGTTTATTGTTTAGTTCGAAGTGGAACGATCGACTTGGGCTTAGGGAACTTCAGGCAAATTGCACTTATTGCGGCAACTTGAGCTCAAGTGGACGCATAAATACATATGTCACCTTGCCACGGAGCTGGTGATAAGGAGAGCGTATAAAAGTGACAGTCGCAGCAGTTAATAGAAATCAGTGCAAGTCTAAGGCAGCCCAAATGGACAAGTTAATAGCTCTGCTGGTCGCTCTTGGCCTGAGTGCCCTCGTTTCGGGCGAGCGTAAGTGAAAAGTGGGCGTGGCGAAGGCCGAGCTAATCAGTCATGATCCCATAACCGTCTCTATTGAAGGCATTGTCAACTGCTACTGGGGCACCTGGGCGAACTATCGGAGTGGCAATGGCAAGTTCGATGTATCGAACATCGATGCCAACCTGTGCACCCACCTGAGCTATTCGTTCTTTGGCATCAATGACAATGGCGAGATTCAGTCTCTCGACACGTGGCTGGACTATGACTTGGGCTTCATCAGCCAGGCCGTTGGCCTGAAGAGCCAGAACCATAATCTCAAGGTAATGGCCGTGGTGGGTGGCCGGCGACTGGTACAGGCGCCAAAACTTCATCAACTCGGCGCTGAACTTACTGCGCAACAACGGCTTCGATGGCCTGGATCTCGACTGGGAGTACCCCAATCAGCGCGGCGGCCAGTGGGAGGACCGCTCCAATTTTGTGACTCTACTGCGCGAACTGAGGGAGGCGTAGGTATTCAGCAGCTCATACTTAAGCTCCGATTTGATCTTCCCATTGTGCCCTCCCAGATTCGCACCTTTTGGCTATGAGCTCAGCATTGCTGTGGGCGCCGGCGAGGCGATAGCCAGCAGCTCCTATGAAATCGCCAATATCGCACAGCAGGTGAACTTCATCAATGTCATGACGTACGACTTTGCCATGGCTTCCGATGGCCAGACTGGCTTCAATGCGCCCCAGTGGGCCATCGAGAACTCGATTAACTTCTGGCTCAACAATGGTAAAGCATTTACTGAGCGATTATTTCTTCTGTCTAACTTGACGGAAATCTTTTAGGGGCACCCGCTGATAAGCTCGTGCTTGGCATTGGCACATATGGACGCAGCTTCCAGCTAACTGACGCCTCTCAGAACTGGCCAGGAGCACCATGTCGAGGCGAAGGCGGTGCCGGTGCCTTTACCGGCGACGGCGGCTACCTGGGCTACAACGAAATCTGCGTGAACAACTGGCAGACGGTCTTCGACTACAATAATGCAGCGCCCTATGCCTTCTCCGGCGATCAGTGGGTCAGCTTCGACAATGTGCTCAGTGTTCAGTGGAAGATGGACTTTGCTCTCTCCAAGAATCTAGCCGGCGCCATGGTCTGGTCCCTGGACACCGACGACTTCCGCGGCCTCTGCGGCGAGTCATTTCCCCTGCTGAAGACCATCAACCGAAAGTTGCGTTGGTAATGCAATTGAGATCCAATTTTAAATCAGGAAATGCAATACATATATTAAAAAATAAATATATAAATTAATAATTATTAAATAAATAAATTAATAATCGTTAAAACAGTCTCTCTCTCGCTTTCTCTCTGCCCCTCTCTTTCTCTCACTCATTCACATAGGTGATAATAGGTAGTACTGTATCTGACTAACATTCTCTTATATAGTGATGAGTGGAGTTCTGTTTCAGCTTTCATGGGAAAGATATCGTTATAATATAAATCCTATATCATATCATTCGTCGATGACGAATAGATATTTCATGACAATATTAAAATACCCTCTATAAAGTGTTCATTTAGCTATTGGGTATACACATAAATATGCCAGGAATTCTAATCGGAGTTTTTAAATATTTCTGCCGGCAATAAATTATTTCCAGGGGGTCCAAAAATCGCTGCAACACGAAAATATTTTTGTTTTAATAAAGCGGAATGAAGTACTTAGCCGATGTTACTCTCTGCTTAATCTCAAGTAGTACTAGCTCGACTCTTGGCATGAGTCAAAATTTAATTTATGCGCATTTGTAATCGAGATTATAAAATAAATGCAATACATTAGGACATTGTTTTTAATGAAGAAAACTTTTATCTACGCAGGGCATGCGATAAGTCAATGCATAGTAAAATTGATAATGGACCTGATAAGTAAAACGACTATAAAAGAAACCACGGAGTGAGCCGCCTCGCAGAGAAAACATGACTACGCTAGCGAGCTTAGTATTATTTGTTATTTGCCTCGGCCGGATGGCCTCCAGTGAGAGTAAGTGCGAATTCCTTTTCCTTAGTTCACACATATCACCTGGCCGTACCTTGCAGAGATCCTCAACTGTTACTGGGGCACCTGGGCCAACTATCGACCTGGAGATGGCAAGTTCGAGCCGTCGCACATCGATCCATTCCTGTGCACCCACATTAGCTACACATTCTTTGGCATCAGCGACTCGGGCGAATTCAAGTCCCTGGACACATGGCTCGATATGGACGATGGTCTAGGTAAGTGCCTGTCGGATATCAAAATAAACTGATCTGCAAGCCAAATACATCGCGTGCAGGATTTATAAGCAAGACAATCGCACTGAAGCAACGGAATCCCAAACTCAAAGTATTGGCAGTTGTGGGTGGATGGAACGAAGGCTCCACCAAGTACTCGGCCATGGCTGCTGATCCAGCCAAGCGAGCGACCTTTATATCCTCCACATTGGCATTCATCCGGCAACATGGCTTTGATGGACTCGACTTGGACTGGGAATATCCTGGACAACGCGGAGGAAGTTCTGCAGATCGGGCGAACTTCGTAACGCTTCTACGGGAAATTAAAGAAGCGTGAGTGGAAGTGTGAACCTACTATACATAAACTTGATATATTATATATCTGGGTGCAGATTCGCTCCTCACGGCCTTGAGCTGGGCATCGCTGTGGGAGCCTCTGAGGCGTCTGCCGTTATTTCCTACGATATTCCGGCAATTTCTGAGCACTTAACATTTATTAATGTAATGACCTATGACTTCCACATGGCAATGGATGGTTATTTGGGATTCAATGCTCCATATCCAGAGGTGGAAAGGTCCATCGATTACTGGCTGAGCCAAGGTCAGTAATGCACTCCAAGTAATCTCTTTTACTCATGCTGATATGTTTAGGTGCGCCGGCCGAGAAGCTAATCCTTGGCATTGGTTTCTATGGCCACAGCTACCAGATGGCGGACAGCTCACAAAATCAGCCTGGAGCAGCTTGCAGGGGACCCGGAGAAGCCGGACCGTACACTCGCGAACGAGGTTTCATGGGCTACCACGAAATATGCCAGATGAATTGGCAAACCGTGTTTGATGGAGAGAGTAAATCGCCTTACGCCATCAGTGGAGATCAGTGGATTGGCTACGACAACGTCCAGAGCATCGAACTCAAGATGCAATTGGTGCAGTCGCGAAATTTGGGCGGCGCCATGACCTGGTCCATCGAGACTGACGACTTCCGTGGGCTATGCGGGGAGACTTATCCGCTGTTGAAGGCAATGAACAGAGGACTGGGAGTGGATGTGGGCAACGGAGGAGGAGGTGGTGGCGGTGGAACTGGCGGTGGTGTTACTGCAGCACCTACACCTAAACCGACTCCAGAAGGTGGCGGCGGCAGCGGCAATGGCGGCGGTGGAGGTGGATCCAGTGAGGGTTGCACAGGAGATGGCTACTTCTGGCAGATTGGGGACTGCAATCGGTTCTATCAGTGCGTAAATGGAGCTCGCTATGACTTCAATTGCGGAGAGGGTCTATATTTTAACCTTGACACACTCAGCTGTGGTTGGCCCGCAGATGTCGATTGCCCCTATTAAGAATCTAGATAAATAAAGCAAAAGGCGTAAATACTTTTATTTTCCTATGAAACCGAAATTGTCTAAAAATATAAATCCCAGCAACAATTAAGAAAACAGGGTATACAAATAGAAATGACTGCTATCTATCTGTCCATCGGTTAGCCAGGTATTCCCAACTAGAGCACCCTCACTTGTTTAATGAAGACTATAGGAGAGATAAACACATGTTATTTGGAATTCTTTCTTAATGCTATCTTAATGGAAGATGAAAGATTTTATCGGCACAGATTATATGATTAGTCCATGAATGGTTAAGATAATAATGGACCAGATAAGTCAAGCGACTATAAAAGAAGCCACAGAGTGTGCCAAATGCCGAAGAAACCATGAATACGCTTTCGTGTTTAGTATTATCTGTTATTTGCCTCGGCCGGATGGCCTCCTGTGAGAGTAAGTGCGAATCCCTTTTCCTTAGTTCACACAAATCACCTGGCCGTTGCAGAGATCCTCAACTGTTACTGGGGCACCTGGGCCAACTATCGACCCGGGAAAGGTAAATTCGAGCCCTCGAACATCGATCCATTCTTGTGCACCCACATTAGCTACACATTCTTTGGCATCAGCAACTCGGGCGAACTTAAGTCTTTGGACCCATGGCTCGATCTAGACAGTGGCCTAGGTAAGTCCTTAACTAAACTCACGGCTGATAAAATTACTTGGAACATAAAAATATGTTATAGGTTTTATAAGCAAGACAATCGCACTGAAGCAACGAAATCCCAAACTCAAAGTATTGGCAGTTGTGGGTGGATGGAACGAAGGCTCCACCAAGTACTCGGCCATGGCTGCTGATCCAGCCAAGCGAGCGACCTTTATATCCTCCACATTGGCATTCATCCGGCAACATGGCTTTGATGGACTCGATTTGGATTGGGAATATCCTGGACAACGCGGAGGAAGTTCTGCAGATCGGGCGAACTTCGTAACGCTTCTACGGCAAATTAAAGAAACGTGAGTGGAAATGTGAAACAACAAACCATATACTTGATATAATTTCTATATCCCGGTGCAGATTCGCTCCTCACGGCCTCGAGCTGGGCATCGCTGTGGGAGCCTCTGAGGCGTCTGCCGCTATTTCCTACGATATTCCGGCAATTTCGGAGCACTTAACATTTATTAATGTAATGACCTATGACTTCCACATGGCAATGGATGGTTATTTGGGATTCAATGCTCCATATCCAGAGGTGGAAAGGTCCATCGATTACTGGCTGAGCCAAGGTCAGTAATGCACTCCAAGTAATCTCTTTTACTCATGCTGATATGTTTAGGTGCGCCGGCCGAGAAGCTAATCCTCGGCATTGCATTCTATGGCCACAGCTACCAGATGGCGGACAGCTCACAAAATCAGCCTGGAGCAGCTTGCAGGGGACCCGGAGAAGCCGGACCGTACACCCGCGAACGAGGTTTCATGGGCTACCACGAAATATGCCAGATGAATTGGCAAACGGTGTTTGATGGAGAGAGTAAATCGCCTTACGCCTTCAGTGGAGATCAGTGGATTGGCTACGACAACGTCCAGAGCATCGAACTCAAGATGCAATTGGTGCAGTAGCGAAATTTAGGCGGCGCCATGACCTGGTCCATCGAGACTGACGACTTCCGTGGGCTATGCGGGGAGACTTATCCGCTGTTGAAGGCAATGAACAGAGAACTGGGAGTGGATGTGGGCAACGGAGGAGGCGGGAGTAGTGGAACGACTCCTACCCTGACTACGACTCCGAGTCCAACTCCGACTGGAACTCCAACCCCTTCTCCGACCCCAACTCCGACTGACCCTCCCGCCACCAGTCCGACTCGAACTCCGATCCCAACGACCATTGCAACTCCAACTCTAACTCCGACTCGGACTCCGACTTCAACTCCGCCTCCGGGAGCGGCTGAGAACTGTTCAAGAGATGGTTTCTTTATGCAAAAAGGCGACTGCAATCGATTCTTCAGGTGTGTGAATGGAGTTCGCTACAACTTTATTTGCCCGGCAAATTTATACTTCGATATTAAGACTAATAACTGTAATTGGCCTTCAGTAGTCAGCTGTCCATATTAACTTCCAAATAGTAAAAAGTAAGAGTGTATCCCACACCTCTAGTAGAGTATTTTAAACTATTTTAGAAAATGTTATTTACAGGACATGATATAAATTTAATATTGAGTAAAAGGCTAACCGCACTTTTAACAGACTTTGCGCTTAATTAATAATAATTAAATTATTAGAATTAGTTTATTAAAATTTGTCATCAGCCTTTACTGTTTATAATTCTGAAGCATTATTAAATTTTATAATTTAATGCGCGGTAACATTTAAATGACATTACAGAGGACTAACTGAAAATGTAGCATCCTCAACAGAATAATGTCCTAACATTAATACTAATTTGGGATTTTTAACAGCACTGTAATTTAACACGACTGTTATACTCAAAAAGGCAACGGCGTCATAAAATATTGTCGGCTTCTAGAGAACGCGCGTAAGCTGACGTCTCTTTTGAAAACTTATGTATTTGTAAATGTGAACAATTGTCAAATTTTGTAAAATAAATACCAGGACATAAGGACAAGTAAGTGATGACAGCAATCTTAGGCATGTGAACAGCGAGATTTGCTCAAATTACAGATGCAACATCAGAATGTCAACATCATCGATATCCTCCAAATTGACTCTCTCGCTTGGCGAGCAGCAGCTGGCTAAATTGACTAATGAGTCGGCAGAAATACGAATGCGTGCATTGGAGCAAATTGAGACGCGTTTCATACGTTGTCTGCAGCACGACGAGGCAATTAACTTTAAGCCTGTGCTGCTGCTCAAGCAACTAATACGCTGGTTTGGCCACACACCGCTAGCTGCTCCTGATCGCGTGTTAGCCCTAATGCTCGAGCTGTTGCGATCGGATTACTGCGAGGCTGTGGTTCACAAGATCCCTTTCCATCGCCTGGAAGCCGAGCTGAATAAGATACGAAAGATACTCAAAAATGTGGAGTCAAAACGAGTTATGGAACTGATGGACAATATACAGAACCTGGTGCCTTATCTCTACAAGGAGTTTAATATCACTCCTATTAACAACAACCCTAATGGAAATGGCACCAATAGTTCGGGTATGTTGTCATATACAAGTTAATGATATTAGGTATATGATATGCGGTTCGTTTCAACAGGCGAATCCCATGAGAGCGTCGGCGAAATGGAGCTGTTTGCCTTAGACAACTTTAATATTACCCCCGAAGACTTTGAAACGGCCTGGTCGTGCGCTAGCCTAGATGATGTGGCCACGATGAAGACCCTTAACGATACTTTGACAATTGGCAACGACGTACAGCTGCAGGAGAATTTGACCAACATTCAAATCAAAATGTGCGATTATCCAGCCGAACAACTATTTCAGGATCCGTATGTATTCCTTCAGTTGCTGCACGTGCAGCAGTTGCAGGCGGACATTACACTGTTGCACGCCAACCGGGCGCTGTTGACCTTCATCAAGTTGCTGCAGCATCGTCTGCGCGTGCGCAAGGAATCGAATGACATTGGCTTCACTGCCAAGAGCCAAGCCACGTTGCCTCAGCAATTGCGCGTTTCGAGCGTATTGGGCCTGCTGCTGAATGGCTGCTTGGAGCTGCTTGGACCACCATTGCTGGAGCACTGCGGTCACAATTGGCATCTGATCGAGCTGAGTTTGGAGACGATCAGAACCTATGATCAGCTGGGTGCTACGATACCAGAAAGTATTGTGCAGCGACTAGGACTGATTGTGCCCAAGCTGATACGCTACTGCATCAGCTTCGATGTGAGCCACCCCAGCGAGATACCAAGCTTGGTGAAAAGGCTGATGATTCCCCGGCTGGAGTCGGTGATCTTTAATGGACTGCTCTTGGATGTTATTGCGTTGAGCTTGAAGGCCAGTGGGGGCATTGGTAAGCCGGCCGCTCGGACGTTGCTGCAGCCACTAATTGTGGACATTTCATATCTGTCCTGCCTGCCCGAGCGCATGAAGGCCTTGTGCGATCTCTGCGGCATAGTATCCCCCGAAACGGCGGCCGAGGAGCAGAAAATGGTGCGCATCAAACAGGCCCTCGGCTTGGCCCTGGCCCAGTTGGTCGATGAGAAAAAACTGACGGCCATGGAGTTGCTGCAGAATCAGCGCGAAATATGCCTGGTGCTGCTGTTCCTGGGCAGCGATTCCCTGATGACGGCACTAATCAGGGCGATTGTCAAATGTACCAGCTTCTACATAGCCAAGCCCGAGCTGCGGAAGGAGGCGGAGTCGCTGCTGCAGACCCTGTTCGACCTGCCCGACGAAGAGTTGCTCAGCTCGGCCTTGCGCCAGCTCAAGCAGCCCGTTGTCGATCACTTTCACGCCTTTATGAACGGCACCAACTACATGGCCGGCTGCAACAACCTTGAGCTGGCCAAGAATCATATTCTCGGCCTGCCCATGAGCTCGCAGCTGTTGCGCAAGCTGTTCGTGGTGGGCTGGCGGCCCGAGCCGTCGGCCCAGTTGCAGCAATGGTGCGTCGACTACATGATAATGATGGTGGGGCTGGCCAAGCTGGTGCCCTCCAAGGACTTTATTCAAATATTTAAGATTGTGATGCCTGTCATTCCGTTAATCGTGTGCCGCGCCATCAACCAGCCGCAGCTGCAGCGCGTGCTCTGGGAGCTATTCGATCCGGATAACGAAGTTTTGGAGCCGCCGCAGTCGTTGCGCGGCAATGTCTGTTACCTGTATCATCCGGATGCAAAGTTTCGCAAGGACGCCATAGGGCGGATTGGCTACGTGCTGGTCTGGCAGGATCATCAGCACAAGTACCGGCCGGCCATGGACAAGCTGTGTCTCGAGCTGATTGGCCACGACATCTGTCTCATTAGGCCGCCGGTCAACTACTACAACATCTTCAGCGAACGCTCGCAGTTGCCCTTCCAGCGCAGCATGGTGACATTGTTGCGTCTGCTGGAGACTCAAGATCTGAAGCCGAGCATTCGCAAGTCCACACTGATTCAGCTGAATGTGCTGATGCATAGCTGGGAGGCTGTTCACTATTTCACCACCTGCGACGGCGCCTTTGTGCTCTGCCTGAGGGCGCTCCATGATCCGCTTGTGCGCGAGGCAGCCGGCGGCAATGACGAGGTTGAGACTCTGCTGCCGGCAGTTAGCATCATACTGCGAGTGGTCTTCCGCAGCGAGCGATTCCGGAAGGAGTTCAAGCACAATGCCGAGATGATCGTCTGTCTGCTGCGCTGCCTCTTCCTGATGCCGCACGAGATGCAGCTACGTGCCGATGTGAGCATCTGCATCTTCACGCTGCTCTTTCATGAGCACGTGACGCCCGAAGAGAATTGCCTCAAGCTGGACGTTGATCTCTCGGCCATGGTGGTGCCGGTCACCTGCGACGTGGACCACACCGCACAGCCGACGGTCGCCACCGATGGACTGGTGCTGCAGCAGTCCCTCTTCGTGAAGCACTTTGAGAGCAATGCGGCCATTGAGTCTCAGCACTGGCGCCTCTATGTGGCGAACAGGGTGTGCGGCTCGCCGGAGACCCTGTCTATACCTGTAGTTGGTGCAATGGACATTAGGGACGCGCTGAAGCTGAAGCCAGCGGATGTGGGACTCGTGCAAGCGACGCTCGTGCACGTGCAGCTGGAGAATCAACTGATCGCTGCCAGGAACTGCAGCAGCCACGAGACTCTGCAGCAGCTGGTCGCCAGCGTGCAGCTGTTTCTAGTGCTGCTGCGTGACGAGGTGGAGCCGGCCCAGTGTACCGCCCTGTGGAAGCTGATGCACCGCTATGTGCGACTCACTCCCGGCAACAGTGCCGATCTGCAGCTGTACGTTGCGCTCTTGGAGCTATGCCTGAACTGTTTGCGTCTCAGACTGCCCGAGGTGATGGACGGCCTCAAAAATGCCCTCGAAACCGATCCGCATCATAGTTTCCGGGAGATCCTGCGCGATGACAATGTCTCATTGAATCTGTTGAGCCTGGTCACGGAGTGTCTGGTGCAGCTATTGAGCTACCAGGACATCCCGCCCACCGTCACCTGGCCCAGCAAACTCTTCGAGGAGCTGAGCACTCGGGCGCGTTCCCTCTTCGAGCAGCGCAAGCTGCAGCATGTGCGCTGCGTCTTGGCCGTGCTGCGAGAGCTCAGCGAACAGCCGCTACAGTTGGAGAGCGCCAAGATAGAGGTGAGCAGAGCTTTAACCATGAGATGGATATATAGTATATTAAATCTCTTTTCTCTCATTGCAGGCCTACTACCAGCACTATGTGCAGCTGTCGAGCAACCTGCGCACCTCCACGCAAACCGGCGCCCAGTGGCAGCGCGACTGCCTGTTCATCGTCTGCCAGATGTACGTCCTGGGCAAGCTGCTGGGCTCGCCGTGCTCCAAGGTGCAGGGCGAAAATAAGGTGCTGCGCTATCTGCTGGGCCTGTGCGGCCACTCGGACACGGAGGTGCGCTCGCTCGCCTGGGTGGCAATGGCGAATTGGATCACAAATGCCGGCAGAGACATGACCAAAGTTCTGCTCGATTTCCATGACTTTCTGCCGGGCGGGTTGGCTGCGTGCTGCCTCAGCACGATGCTCGATGGGCACGAGGCGTTGCTGGTGCGCGTGCTGGCGGGACGCGTCTTCGAAATGCTGATACGCAATATTGGAGCAGCATCATGCATCGAGCTGTTCAACTATCACTCGTTCCTGAAGCACGGCCACGCAGCGATCGTGTGGATGCAGCTGTCGCCAGAGATGCAGCTCGATGCTGGAGTGAGCTCGTCGTTCGATCTGATTAGCTGCTACGTCAGCATTTGTGCTAGATTGATCAAGCAGGAGCCCGGCTGGTGTGCCGTACTCTGCAACCATGCCTTCTTCAATGCACTGAGCGACATCCTGAAGATGCCCACGCCCGCTCAGCCCCTGCTCAGCGCCTACATGGAGCTGTGCGCTGGCCACATCTGCAAGCTGTACGCGATGTGCTACCAGCGGAATTTTGATTTTCTGCAGCGCGGCATCTGCCGCGATCCGGTGCTGTTGAAGAGCTTCATCTCCCTGATTAACACGGTGCTCGATCCGGAGATGGTGAATGAGAAGCACATCGAAGAGATTCTGAAGCTCCTGATGGTGTTCTGCAAGGATGCGAATGCCTATGGCTTTCTCTGCGAAAAATTCAGGGAACATCCGGAGCTGTTGTTCGATCTGCTGCTGTACGGCCTGAATCCGGTCTATCTGGATACCGAGGTCCAGAACTACACGTTGTCAGTGACCTCGTTGCTCCTGATAAAGGCACAAGATGCGCCCGAGGAGCTCAACTTGCTGCTCGTCTTCGAGGCGTATGCGGAGGACACGCGCAGTGCTGCCGACGTCAAGAAGAAGGAGAAGCCCAACGACAGCGATGACAAGGAGAACAGTACAAATGATTTGAACAAGCAATTGAAGACGATGAGCTTGAAGCACACGTCCAAGAAGAAAAGCCTCGGAGGCAAAGGCAAATCGGCGGCTAAGGCGAAGGAGGCGACAAATGCCGCCGTGCTGCTCTATCACAGCCTGGACCAGCTGTTCGAGCACCTCTTTCCGTCCAAGACATACAGCTTTCTGGTAGCTCCCAAGCCGCTGCACATTAAGGTGTGCGAAGTGCTTGGCAATTTGCTGAAGCAATCGGTCTGGGCCGTGGACGCTGCGCGCCAGTTCAAGTTGCTGGAGCGCGTCCTGCATCTGCTGGAGGCGTTCCTCGATGACAGCAACATTGGCAATGCCACGGTCTATGTGCGGCGCGTCGGTGCACACAAGTCGCGCGACATTATCAACAATCTACTGGTGCTTCTCAACCTGCTGATGCACTGGCAAAACTCGCCGCATAACATCATTACGGATCCCGTGATGGCCGCCCGCATCGTCCGTATGATCGTTCGCCTGTGGCCCTGGCTGTCGCATTCGGCCGTGCTGAAGCACATGACAGTGCGCCTGACCACGCTGCTCACCGAGCACTCGTTCGAGATGTGCAAGCAGACCTCGCAGGTGCTGTCGGGCCAATCCCACTCGCTGCTCCAGCTGATGGTGCGCGTAGCGGACCATGAGTCGACCAAGAAGGAGGGGCCCAGCGCCGCGAAGCCGGACTTTGCCATATGCGGCTCAGACTCCATCATTGAGGCCTCACTGCGCGTCATGATCAACTGCTGTTCGTGCGCCGAGGGACGTCTGAGTCTGGGCAAGATGCGTGTGCTGGACATGTTCGATACGATCATGCCGGCTACCGGCTGCAATCCGCTCAAGGTCAAGCCGGAAGCCTTAGTTAGCTGGATTACGTTTTGGGAGGTGTTCTCCCGGTACGAGCTCGGCTACAAGGTCTGTCACCTCCAGGGCCTGCTCAATCTGGTGCGTCGCTCGCCTCCCCTGAGCATGCTGCGCCTGCGCTGCCTCCGCATCGTGCGCAACATGTGCTTCAGCAACCACAATCGCATGCTGCTGGTCAACATGACGGGCTTCACGGACTTTCTGCGCGACATTGTCTCGCAGCCGGTGCAGGACGGCGGCGGTGGCGGCGACACCAGCATCGACTCCTACGTGGAGCACCATCTGGTTGTCCTCTGCCTGTGGAAGCTGTTCGGCTTCAGCGCCAAGTGTCGCGCCATGCTGCGCGGCACCAAACTATTCAAGCAATTGACCATACTCTCGGATCATCTGGCCTCTCTCCAGGCGGACCGTCCGGAGCAATTCGAAGCGGTGCCCTTCGCTGTCGAACTGAAGGATCTGCTGGGCAAGCTCTTTGAATCGCTGCAGTCATAACTAACCAAACATAACTCTACTTAATTATGAATTTTTAATTGATTTTTTAACAAATTTTTACTTTTTATTGACCAATTTCCATTTATAATATAATAAATATATGAATTATAATACTCGTTCAATACTAACCCAAGCAAAGTCTTATCTCTATATGTTCTAGTACTAATCTAGTTATATACTCTTTACATATATAGATACTAAGAATTATGTGATGATAACAAATTATTATTATTATTTCTTTTGTTTATTTAACTTTAATTTCGTTTAATGTCTTATTTTTATAAATCATTAGTTATTTGTATGCAGACAACGAATTTTTGTCTGTTATTTATTTTTTGTTTAATATTATATATTTGTAAGCTTTTTTTTATTGATTTAAGTGCGCCAATATTTAGTAGGTAAATAAATATATTTAGTAGACTTTGATCAGCAGGTTACTTATTCGCAAAAGCAGTTAAAGTGAAAATGTATGCCTCCTTTGGGGTTTGCGGCTTTAAAGCTGGGAATTATATGAGCGGAGCTTCCTTTAAGCTTTTCACAAGTTGGTCACCTTTTATTGAAAATCTGCATACGTAGAACTTGTATGCAGCAGCCGCTTCAGCCTACTGAACGAGCATATTGCAGCAACGATCGCTTTTATACCCTCGACTAGAATGTGATCCCGAGTAACTGCAGAGAGTGAGTAGAAAGAGAGAATTCGTTTTAATGACGAGTTATACCTACCCAATGCCCAGCCCCATCTGGTATACTTAGTATGAACGAGCACAAACCATTGTGTAATATATGCTACACTAGTTCTGTATATACAAAAAGTATATATACATACGTATATTTTCACTTACATACATATATATTAGATAGAAGGAATCTAAGTTAAAATCTATACTATATCATAGCAATAGCATAAGTCTTTCATTGTACAAAAGTTTTCTGTTGAATCTGAGCGTGTATGACGTTGTTGCTTACACCCGACTATGTGATACCCTACACCTCAATTATTGTTCTCGGTAATAATTGATATTTTTACTAGCTTGCCTATATGTAAATAGATGTATTGGGTGTCTAAAAGTCGAGCCCCGTCAGCTGTTTTACTGTGCATTTCCTAGTATAATCGCTGCAAGCTGTGCCCAGCTCCTAACCGGTCTCTATAAAAGCAAGGGTAGCGCACGAACTGCTATCATAATCCAAACTATAGTAGAACGTGACTTAATAATTAATAAGAGAAGTTAAGTTCATAATAAGAGCAGTTCCCATCCACACTCAAATGTCATTCGTTTCCGTATCCGACTTTGAGAAGCAGGCGAGGGTGGAGCTTGAGCGAAATGCTCTTGACTATTACAGAAGTGGGGCTGGAGAAGAGTTAACGCTTGGCTATAATCGCGAGGCCTTTAAACGGTTCGTATGTTATTTAATTAACCAATATATTTATTAAAATACATAAGTGTTATTAAATTCAGTAATTTTTGATCAATTTATTCAATTTCTTCTCATAATTATTATTATTATATATATTATTTCCAAATAACAAATCTCAGACCCTTTAACATATTTAATTATATTTATTACAAATAGGTTGCGTCTGCGTCCCCGCTGTCTACGCAATGTTGCACAGTTGGATATCAGTTGCTCCATCTGGGGAGAGCACTTCAAATGGCCACTGGGCATTGCGCCCGTTGCCATGCAAAGGATGGCGCATCCGGACGGCGAGAAGGGCACAGCGCGAGCTGCAGGCCGCGCTGGATGCTTGTTCATTCTGAGCACACTCTCAAACACATCGTTGGAGGAGGTGGCTGCTGCGGCGCCCGAGACCTGCAAATGGTTCCAGCTCTACATCTACAAAGATCGGTGAGTTAGGATGGAGACTGTCTGAGAGATAAATGTGGGTAATCTGGGCTATATTTAGGGCACTCACCGAGAGTCTGGTGCGTCGTGCGGAGAAGGCTGACTTCAAGGCTCTCGTCTTGACTGTGGATGCTCCGATCTTTGCCCAACGTCGAGCAGATGTGCGCAACAAGTTCTGCCTGCCCGCCCACCTGAGTCTGGGCAACTTTCAGGGCGCGCCGTCCAATGTGACCTCATCCACGGGCGACTCGGGCCTGAGCGAGTATGTGGCCAGTCAGTTTGACTCCGCAGTGACCTGGCAGGACATCAAGTGGCTGAAGCAACTCACGCAACTGCCGATTGTCCTCAAGGGCATCCTAACTGCCGAGGATGCCGAGCTGGCGCGTGAGCTCGGCTGTGCTGGCATCATTGTCTCCAATCATGGCGGACGCCAACTGGACTCGACTCCGGCCACTATTGAGGCCCTGCCCGAGGTAGTCCGAGCTGTTGGCTCCGATCTAATCGTTATGCTGGATGGCGGCATTAGGGAGGGCAACGATATATTCAAAGCTCTGGCTCTGGGCGCCCAAATGGTGTTCATAGGTCGCCCAGCCATCTGGGCCCTAGCCTGCGATGGCCAGCGCGGCGTCGATCATCTCTTGGCTCTGCTCAGGAATGACTTTGACATCACGATGGCCCTAACAGGCTGCCGCACTCTAGCCGACATACAGTCCTCAATGGTGGTGCCCGAATCCACTTACTGGCCATTTAAATAAGTATTTTATTGATACTTTTGGTCTTTAAAAAATATAAAATATGTGTATATTTGATTTAAGCTTTATTCTTTTTATAATATATTTTTTTATATTTTTATATAAATTTATTTCTAATGTTTTTATAGTAAATTAATAAATTAATATACAAATGAAAATACTCATTTTTCTTTATTAATTAATAATAATAATGTTGTATTGATAATCAATCATAAATGCAAATATTTTACTCCCTGGGAACTGAACAGTGGCGGCAAAAAGAGTAGGCATACCTCAAAATGTTCTGTATGGGTGCTTGAATCGTTGCGCTCAACACTGAGCAAATGCATTTGAGATTGTGTTAGAAGAGGAACAGCTGCCCAGGAGACGCTGAGAGATGAATTGGCTCTCTATGGCATTGCATTGATTGACCAATCGGAGCTGGTCAAGCATCAATAGAGTACTATAGAGACCAATGCGCCTCTTATATGCCTCTGCATTAACACCTATACACCTATACAGATGCCAGATGTAAGTCTCTTTGAGTGCATGCATAACTCTATAGTGTCTACCATACAGCACATTGTCGCATTATTGTTTTCAGAGTTGCTGAATTATATCAAATAAAATAAAATAAAAATGTATATATATATATTCTGAATAAATCTAAATTTTATAAACAAGAATAATAAATATTTTACTATAGAGTGTCTACATTAAACTTTGAGAGGCATTAACAATTTCATTTATGTTATTTATATTTTAAAGAATTAATACTATGTACATTCAACACTCTATATGAACTCTAATTTTATTGATTTTAAATTTCATGCTATATTTTTCGAAATTAAAAAAAAAATGTTTTGTTTGAATTGCAGCAACAATTAATTATAATTAATGTCCGCTCGCTGTGTGGGTGAACCGATTCAGTCTGATCTTTGTCTAGATATTCTATTTCACTATATGCCACGTGTCGGCGTTTAATTAAGATTGCTGCTGCTGCTGCATTTAAGCCACGCCCATTTCCTGTTCTATTGTAATTTATGTAAGTTTCTTAGTTGTTTCACATCAATTTCAGTAGCGGAAACATTTCTGCTTTTTGATGGCTGCGACAAATGCGAAGCATCACATATGTATATTTGGACACACGCGTCAGGTGTCAGAGCGACACGACGTTAATTGTGGCAGCAACAAGTGGCCAAAGGCCTCGAAACAATGTCAAAATAAGAAGCAAGCAACAAAAACAACAACAACAAGAATAAAAACTGCCATGCGAATGGCGTTAAGTTTTCACACAGCTGTGCAACAAATGAAACCTGTCAAACATTTACATGCATCACTCAACAACATTTACACCCACACACACACTCACATACACACACATATGTATATGTGACGCCCGCGATTCTCCAAAATCTTTACAGCAGAGATTCCCAATTTTGTGAACTAAAGCAAAGAGCCAAAAAACGTTAACTGAGTCAAGCAGCTAAAACGGGGGAAAAATAATAATAATAATAATAAAAAAAAAACTGGTGTTGCCAAAAACCATAAAAAAACGTTTCTGTATAATTTTTGTTTTTGTTTTTGTAAAAAAGCATGCGAAAAGCGCAGCGCTAGCAATGGCATAGTGGTCTGAAATGTATATGATCTGTTCAGATATTGTATATACTTTTCTGGAGAGAAATGAAAATAAGTCTGAAGTCTATAAATTGCTAGTCAAATATAACTGAATATTTCTCTAGATTTATTCAGCTGATTTCTTGTTATAAGCTATACACTATAATCCGCGCGAGCCCAAATCTTAAGTTGAACTAACTTTCATAGAAACGATTGATCATTCTATTAGGCCCCATAGCTCCTAGGGCATTTCATCTTCGGCAATATACAGCAACTTGCACTTACTTCAGTTATCTCACGCATATATATTATTATTATATCTTTTAGTTATATGTATTACCAAAAAATAAATAAATAAAAAAAAACAACAACAGTTTAATGGCTGCTCAGTTACTAAGGGTCACAGTCTAAATTTCATAACTGGTTGCGTCGGCAGCGCAAACGCGTCGCGCAGTCAACGTCAACATTGACTCCGACGCCGATGCCGATGCCGATGTCGACGTCAACGCCGACGCACAGGTTGGAGCGGCTCATGCGCTCGCTCGCTCGCTCGCTCATTGCGGGGCTTCGTCTCCGGCTGCCTCTCCATTCGATACGCGTCTGTTGCGAGCGCCAGTCGCAGTCGTCGCGAGTGTTGAGCAGCAGCTCAGCTAAACGGAAACCTGATTTCAAAATAATCAAAGAAAACACCAAATTTATGATGTATAATTTAATGCAAATTAATTAAGGGCTGCATATCGAATGCTCAAATCAGCAAAAAAAAAAAAACAAACCAAAGAAATGAAAAAATTTGAATAAAAAATTAAATAAAAAATTCATTAACTTTTGCTGCTGCAGCAATTTTTACAAGACGTCAACGCCAAGTGGCGCCATCTACAGTCTCGTTCTGCTGCAAAACAAGGAAAGTGGTTGCCATAGGTGTGTGCGGGTGTGCGTGTGTGTGCGTACAAGTGTGTGTTTAGTGTTGTGTTATTAAGTGCACTGCTCCATCAATTCAGCTGATTACAACGCATGGGAATGGCTAAAGTAATGCACTCAACTACCTGAGTAGTAATTACAAATCTACATAGACAACATATCTACATATATGTATATATATGTATATGTATATAAATCCATCTGATTAAGGAATACTTCATTAGACTTCAAGGTAAGCCGCTAATGTGATCCGTTAATCAAAGCCCTATAAAATTTTAATCAGTTTTGCTACGATAAGTGCGCAATTATAAAACGATCTCAATTTAATGCAGAAATCGCCAATAGCAGCTCCGATAAGGCAACAGTTTAGGTAGCTAACAGTCGAATGAGGCAGAAGAAGTGGAATACTTTGAAAATACATAAATAAACAATTCAAATTGTGCCAAGCACCTATTGACAAACTGGCTTAAAAGTTGAGCTCATTAGCAAACAAATTCAACTGCCAAAATATATATATGTGTGCTCCATATTAACTATGAGACAAACATAGTTAGTCATAGTGTGCATATACATATGTATATAGATATACTAGAAAAACAATGAATTGGAGCTGAGCAAAAATACATGATATATTATAATAAATATATGAATATAAATATATCATTCTTTATATAAATACACCCTTTATATATCATATTTATAGTCTGAGAGCAGCTTCTCTAGCTCAAGTTCTCATTTACCATATCGCTTGACTTTCAGATCGAATTAAAAAATATGTGTATTTATCAATACAAAAATTTACAAAATATGCGAGTCTATCGTAGATACGATACCGGAGATATCTTTGCCAGACTTTTGAAATACTCAGGTCTCAGCTCGCGTCTGTTTACAGCGCAGAGTTTCGCCTCTAGCGTATAGATAAGCGTGCAGAAAACAAAAGTATCTGCAGCACTTTGATTTTCCCATTTTATCTCAAATGCGCAAATTAGATAAGATATGGCTATACATACATAGATATAGATATATATATATTTATATATACACAAACATATACATTTGTATATGTATCTGCTTGTTTGCTCCAGTTTTGGTAGAGCCGATAAAATTGTTGTTTCCATTTAGTTTGATTTGTTCGTTCACATGCAAAAGCGCAATCAATGTGGACATAGCTCTCGGCTTGGCTCGACTCGGCTCACTCCTGGCCATATTATATGCATGTGGTTTGGTCAGACAGAGTACTACGAGTATACGAGTCGAGTGCTCTATATGGCTACACACATGTGCATGTATGTTGCCACGGCTTGGTCTTTCATTTTTTTTCCATGACAACCTCGCCGGGCATAACAAGTCCAGCCAAAAGTTGTTTGCCAAATGACAACAACAACAACAACAACAACAGCCGGCTGCGATGGGCAACTCCCCAAAGGACGTCCAGCTGGGTGGTTGCCAGGGCGCGGCCCTCATTGCCTGGCGTCATGTTACCAATTTAGCCAACTGCTCGCGCTTGTTCCTAGAACTTTCGCTGGCTCCTTCGTGTTTAATCGATAGCCTGGAAAATGTGTGTTTTCTGCTTATTTCATTGGGGCTTTCCAGCTGGCTAATTGCAGATCACGGATAAGTAAGCAACTCATTTGACTCGGAGACAGAGAGAATGAGAGAGAGAGAGAGAGAAACTGAGTAGATGCGGGTGGCCTGTGATTTGTGGCTGCCTTTTGCCTGACTTTGTGTTTGAGTTTATGTTAATTAGCTCGACGTCTAGCTGCGACGCAATTGAAAACAAATGTAACGAGGTCTTGTAAAAGTGTCCAACGTCTATATATTACTACATATATGTATATAGCTACATATATAAATAAATCACATGTATTTAGGTTTACGTGAATTGTGTGCTTAAAAGCAGTTGGCGATAGGCATGGGAAAAATTTGTGTAAACTTTGTTTAATAGATAGACATATTTGAGTTTGGGTTTCAGAGCTTCGAGCATGGGTTATTAACGAATAGCAAGCCTACAGATTAATACTAATTACTATTAAAGTTTTAATAATTTTAAACTTTCTTAGAGACTTTCTTTTCACTATACACATAACTAAAATAAATAATACAGTGGCTCACAGCCTAACAATATTTGGGCATCTATAAAATTTAAGCTAAAATAGATATACCACAAATTTGAATGCAATTTACTAATTTAATTATATAATAATTTTAATATTTGTATAAAATATCAACAGACAACAATTCTATTCTCTGGTCATTGTTTTCACAGTGTGATATGAATGAATGCTCATTGAACATTCCACTAACTCTTACCCAAATTACAGGGTATACTTTGTCAATCACTCATACCTTAAATACTTAAAGCTAATTCAATTTCGCACCATCTTTGATTTCTAGTTGTTAAGCAACAAGCGTCTTAAATACATTTCTCAAGCTTGCTGATTGCAGAAAGTGCCTTTCAAAAACGAGCAACAACAACAACAAATGATTCCAAAGCATATTCCATTTGGTAACGCAAATATTGCTGTAGCTCCATGCATATTTGCAACGCTCCAAAAAATCCAATAAATGGCAATCACAGCAGAAGGCAGCGAAATGCTTTGCATGCCCACAACACCATGCACATATGTATGTTGCCATCAGCCATCAGCATATTTGCATACGAATATACATATGTACATGTATGTATGTATGTATGTGGCTGAGCATATATATTTGAAGCATTTACAACTAGGTACGAAACGGGCTAGGCACACTCAAGTGCAATTAACATCAAATCCCAAGCATCTTTTTTGCTGTTTAACAGCTGAAGTTGATTTTTTTGTTGTGTCTACTCTATTGACAAAGTCTTCAAAGTCTTTAAAGCGTCGTAGCTCAAGTCGGACTCCAATATCTATGTAATAGTTAGTGTAACACGCGACTCTGAAAACGCCTCAGAAAATGCTTTTCATTTTGTTCACTCCCGCTAAATTTGTGTTTAACCTTCACGAGCGTGACGACTTTCAAGCAGAGACTCAGACTCAGACTCAGCGACTCAGACTCAGCGACTCAGCCTCAGTCTCAGTCACAGTTTTTACAGCCAGATTCTGAGCGGCAACAACACGAACCCAGCTCGAGTGCCTGCTAAATGACATCAGCATTTGGTGGCGAGAACAAAAGCACGCTTCAATATCTTGTATAGCACACAGAATACAGAGAGAGAAAAAAGTATCTTATAGTTTGCATATCGCACAGTCGACAGGTGCCAAAGATTTCTATGTCAGTGAAAGCCGCAAAAAACAAAACAAAATGGAAAAAGCAAAACAAAAAATCGCTCAAGGTGGCTTCATCATCTGTTTCTTCTTCTTCTGGCTTTTTGTTTCTTACTGTTCATTCATAATTTATATTAATTATAAATTATAAACAAAAGCCACATCGGCAGCTGTGACTTCGCCTCAGATGCTTTGCGGTTAGTCGTAATGCGAGTCGCCGCATGTGCAGCTAATTGATCGCTGACTAAACGTGCGGCCGAGTGGAAATACCTCAAGTTACCTGCCAAAGCCGATAATATACTATAATCTAGTATTATATTATAGTATACCTGCAATTAGGCGGCCAATTAAGCGAAACTTTTCCTCAAGCGACCTGACAAATGACAAATTGTTTGTTTGTTGTTCCCGTTGATTGGCTAGAAAACAATTTTAATTGCTCCTCAACTGATCCCAATGAAACTCGAATAAACATTAAAAACAAAATACGTTTAATTATGTGTATAGCAGACTGCTCAATTTAGGTATTTGGTTATTTTTAAAAGGATAAACAAACTGATTAAATATTTGATTTTAGTCTTGGATAAGTTTATATACAATATAAATTTAATTTAAAATATTTAAAACTTTTTGCTCACAAAATATTGTCATTATTTATTCAAGATTTAACAAAATAAAATAAATATAAATAAAAATATGAACTAACATTATTTTTAACTTGAATTTCTTTTTACAAAATTAAATTCAGTTTTGATTAGATTATTTTATTATGAAAAGTTTGCTGCATAATTTATCATTTTTATAATTACTTTCCGATTTTTATCTAACAATTATTTATAGCTGGTTAGATATTTGATTAATTTCACACACAAGTTCATTGAATTTTTCTTATTTTTTTATTATGTAAATTTACAAAAAATAATAAATAAAAAATAAATAGAAAACAATACTAAAAATAATACATTAAAAATAATTTTTATATATACATTACATATTGTATTTTTTATGAGCAAGTACTTCAGATTCCACAACTCCAAATGTTTACCTCGTAAATTTACGATAATCATTTTTTATTTTCTTTTTTGAGCACTCTAAAATGTCAACAATTCGATTTAGTTACGCAATGGCTTATCTAGCACATAAAGTCTGATAAAAATACAAAATACGTAGCTCACTTTGTTGATAGCTGCTTATCGCAATCGCGACTTGGGCTACATGATATGAGTGCAACATGTGGCAAGCCTTATAGAGTGCAGAGCTCTTCCGCCCTCCCTCCTGCTCCAACCTTCAGTCACTGGTAAACTGACACCAGAGACGACAAGCCCACGTGACCTTCAGACATGTGTCCATGTCGAGTGTGAGCACAATGTATGTATGTTTCTTGAGTTGTTGTCGTTTCTTTATTTCAGTACTCATTATCGTACTCGTTCTCGTTCTCGTTCTCGTTCTGGTTCTGGTTCTGGTTCTCTCTTTTAGGTTAACTGTGCCAAGCTGAAAGTGATGCCAGAAGTCCGCTCGAAGGTGAAACTTGGCCAGTTGGAACGCACCTGCTGCACTTTGGAGACAGACAGAGACAGAGGCTTGCCATGTTTAGAGCTTGACTTCTTTTTGCTTGGCTCAGCGCTTGGTCAATGATCTCCCCACAGCGCTCCAGTTACTTCATGTGACATTGAAAGATCTTTGCAGGCCTCTCTACCAATAGCTTGCCATGCATTGAGCTATAAGCCACAAACTTTAGCTCGCTTCTTGGCCAGGCTTATCGGCGTTCATTCAAAAATATCGAGCCAGGCGCGTGCTCAAAGAGCCGCAGCGCAGCTTTAAGCTTGACTTCTGCGTATTTGTGTGCGTGTGTGTGTGGGTGTAAAGGCTTTTAGAAAATAAAAATTAACAAAAATATTAAACTGAATAATATGAAAAGAGTCTCAGATTCCAATTAAATTTCATGCACGTCAACGTCTTGGCATTTGCTGAGTGGGCGGCATTAAAAATGCCATTAAAGACATTAGCTAAATATGGAAAGCGCTCAATGAATCAACTGCTGATATCTTTCTTTGTGTGTAAATTTTATTTTATGCATATATTTTAAGCCTAAAAATTGAAATTATTATTATGCGAAATACTCAAGTAAATCTGATTAAAATTTCAGTTTTTTTACAGCCTCTCAATGCAATTCAAAAATATTTTTGATAAACAACAAAATATTATACAATGTCTATGGAAATCAATTATTTCTATAAAATTCCTTAAATAATATAATAAGTATAAGTAAAAATAACTTCTATATTTATTAGAAGAGATCCACAAGCAAACTATATAAATATTTCAGTTATCATCTATTCGATTGTCTATTAGCTATTAAATTTAAATATTGCTTCCTCCATTGAGTCAGTCATTGAAATGTTTTACAAATATCTCCCAGCAGCTCAGCGACATTATCTAAGCAAACTACTCAGCTATGCATATATGCATAGAGCTCTTATTTATATAGTAGTATCATTTGAACTCTGCGCCTTTCAAGTGGTTCTCTAACTTTTATACATGCCCAGAGCCGAAGCCAATCTTGACTCTCAGCTCAGCCACAGTTCTCAGCGCTCGCTGTTAGTCATCTAGCGCATTTGATTGGTATTCTAGGCACGTACATTTCCCATACAGAGCTGCCCCCTATGCCCGATATGGCATATCACATACGGTATACAGATATATACGTAAATACATATGGTATATATGAGTGAGTGCTCCATTCATATGCATAATAAAATCAAGACACTTGCGCATATTGCCGCTAAATGAAACGAGATATTTTTATGAAAAGAAAAAAGAATAATAAAGAAGCAAAAACCTTTCAACTGGAATTATGCATATCTCAATATTAGATATTAGGCTTATAAATATTTGGTTTTACCTAGCTAAGTGTTATTGGCATAAATTAAGATACAGCTGTTCCCCGGTTGAGCGAGTTCAACAACAAAATATGACAGTCAAACAAAATCGAATATAGATTCTTAGAAAATTATCATAGAGTTATAGAAGCAAACGTTTAAGTTTATCGAAGCTGAGAGAGATAATTTAAGGCGAGGCTGCGAATTGAAATATATATAAAGCAAAAATAATAATAATAAAAGAATAAACTTTGTTTTAAAATGAAGTGGCTTAAGACAATTTTAAAAGTCTAGGAAAAATGGCATGAATATTAATACATAAAATATGATAATATATTCTCTTATAATATTGATATTTACATTTTTAACATATATATTAAATTATTACATCCGTCAATATTCATGTATATATTTCTTATGGCTATTTTATTATTGAGTTCATTAATTTTTTACATGTGTAGACATCAAGCGATAGATAAATATTTCATTTTAGTTATTCAAGTACATACAAACATCCATTCGTTTCTCTAAGTGTACGCCTACAATTACACTGTTTGCCATTCATCAATCCATTTCATTTCTAATATACGAGTGGAGAGCAATGCGTAGCTGTAGATTCAGTTGTTGCTTCGCATAGATATTGACAAGCAAATTGTTCGATATATTTATAATTAGGGGACCTGGCACTGTGGGTTGCACACACAGTTATTAACTGTCTTGGGAGATAAGCTCGACATAATTAGCCTGCTGCGATTAACGCAACTTGTTTGCCCTGAACTC
This sequence comes from Drosophila mulleri, assembly GCA_035047565.1. NCBI lineage: Eukaryota > Metazoa > Arthropoda > Insecta > Diptera > Drosophilidae > Drosophila > Drosophila mulleri. The sequence goes on along the minus strand of JAWNPK010000060.1, from coordinate 13,765,257 downwards.
CATTATGTTGGAGTCAAGAATGAACATTAAGGCAAATTGGCCAAAAAGCACGATCATTAAAATAGACAAATATGGCATAATTAGAAGAGAAGCGTTAATTGATATTTGAACACGCAAGATGACCATAACCAACAACAGCAACAGCAACAGCAAGCTGCAATAACAACAACAAATTGGCAAACAAACCAAAGATGATTTTTGTATTTTACATTCGCTGACAATGTTGAAAGCTGGTCGAACGTTAAGATCAACAAAGCAATAATAATCATACTGATGATGAGGGTGATGATGATAATAATGGTGTGGCAGATACATTTTCAATTGCCCAGACAGTGCGCTCGCTGATGGAACTTAATGTTCACTTTCATTTGCAATTAAAGAGCGAACGCGAACGCGAACGCGAATGCGAATGCGAATTCTCAGCTTTGAGCTCAGTCGCTGTTCGAATTTCAAGCGTGTCGGCCATAAGATACAACTGATCTAGTTACAGATATAAATACATATATATGTATATATATTAATATATTACGACGCAAATCAAGCGAACATTAACGGTAATTAATTGGCAATTCTCTAGTGCTCTCTCTCTCTCTCTGACTTCTGTCGAGCGTTGCGTGAGCCAAGCCCAAAAACAAACGAAACCAAAAAGAAACCCCTCCATCAAATCGCCATCTAACTTTAGACGATTTCATCATATGCTGTTTTTGCGTTTGTTTTGCGTATTCATTAGATAGGTGTTGTTGTTGTTTAAGTTATTGTTACTGCGTCTCTCTCTGTCTCTCTGTTTTTTGCAAATTAGCTAATATGCGCTTAGCCCCATTGGTGACTGGAATGTACGTCACCGGCATTTAGTTTTCTGTCTATGAGAGACGTAATCTACCTCTATATCTATGTAATACTTGAAGATACAAAAGTATCTGCTAGTTACTCGCTTGTATAGACAAAAGCATCTGTCTCTTTCTCGCTGTCTCTCTCACACATCGTAAATACAAAAATTGCAAGTTTCATTATGTTAAACAAACTTATAATCTACCCTTACATCTAAGTAACACCGACTAACACTTGAAGATACAAAAGTATCTGTTAGTTAATAGATTGTATCTTTAGTTCACTCTCTCTCTCTCACACACACCTTAAATACTTGAACAGTGCAATCGAAATACGAAATTTCTCTACGGAATGTATTTATAAATAAAGATCTCACGCTCTGACCTTTTGCAGATAGACGACAACGAATAAAGCGAATAAAGGAGCGACACCGACGCGAGACACCCACAGCCATCGCAGCTCAGACTTAAATTATATGCCACGCTGCAGCTAACAATTTCCATTTGAATTTGGCTATAATGTGAACAACAACAACAACACGAATTTCAAATGTGAACCAAACTCCAAATTATTTCGGCTCACAAGTTTCGCGTGCCACAAAAAAAAAAGAATTGTGAAAACCAAAGAGAAAAAAACAACAAAAATAATTTTCAACATTAGGCAAAAATTATTGCTAAAGTTTTTTTTGTTTTTGTTTTTGAAAGTGCAGTGAAAACGAAATATGATTAATTAGCAAATGAGGCAAAAATCATTCACTTGATGAATATTGCTGCAAAAGCCGTTGCATGTGAGCGAAATATATTCGACGCGCGTTTTTAAACGCCTGCGACGCGACACAAAACGCGCGCGTTTTCTATCTGTACTTTCGCGGAAGTGAGCTTACCTTGCCTTGCCAAGCTATAGAAACCAGATAAAAAGAAAACAGCGAAAATTGCATAAATTTTCCTTTAAGCAGCAAGTTCAGTGCATAAATAAAGTTTTGGCCAAAAATTCACAAAAATTTGGCAAAATGGAATTGGAAATGACAGCGGCGGAGCCGTCGCGCCCGCTGGAGGCAATATTTATAGCCACGCCCCCCTGCACACCGCTGCCCTCATCGCTGACGCGCACAACAACGCCGCGCGAGCTGCCCAGCATGTATCACTTTGATTTTGGTAAGAAAACCCGTCAATATTAGCTGGGAACTGTTCAAGAGACATTGTATCCAAGCAGTTAGCATAGGCTTAAGGCAGTGCGGGCACCTGAAGAGCTGTTACTCTTATTGAGTGGGCACTCAAGTGCATTGCCACTCATGAATTTATGCATAAATAAGTAAAAATACAAATGGCTTTAACAAAACTTCCGCGCAGGCGCATGCACGCAAAACAGAAGGAAGTGATTAGAAATAAATATTTAAAAAATATATACATATATAGAAAATTATTTGTAAATATATAGCTAAATATACATATACAAAATTATATATAATTTTGTAGATTTTTAAGTGGGCTCGGCATTTATTATAATTATTTATTTTTTTGCTTGACTTCATTAAAATGACAAACAAAGAAAGCCGCACAAACTCTAACAAAAATCTATAAAAAAAAATTGTTTAAAATTCAAAATGAATTCTGAAGCACTTAAAAGGCAATTAAACTCGACATTCTTAAACACAAAAGGAAATGGAAATGGGAAAAGGAAAATGGAAATGGAAATCAATTTCTCAATTTAAATGACAAAACATGAAATGATAGACGTGCAGAGAATAGAATAGAAGCTAACGGAAAATTTATATCATAATAAAAATGTTGAACATCGTTTTACAAGTTTATGAAATATTTATTCTTCTTTTATTTTGTAAAAGCCTTTTAAATGATTTTGTCTGAATTTCTTGTTTAAATTAAAACGTTTATCTAGTATAAAGAATAAATATTTTTTTAGGAGTATTTTTAGAATATTTACAAAATATTTATTTTTTAAAATAATGTGCTATAATATAAGGCGAATTTTGTTCTTTAAAGGAATGTTTTCTTAAATTCTAGTTTTAATTAAAGTTGCTAGCCTAATGCTTTAGTTTAAAAACTATTGACTTAACTATTTTTCAACTATTTTACAAAAATTAAAATAGAAAACAGATCTGAAAATTACTTCAGTCATTTTTTTATAAAATCGCGTAGCGCTTGAAGCATTTAAATCTTTAGATATCTGCTCTCATCTTTCCCCTTCAACTAGATTGGCATGTGCTTAAGTCTCCTACTATATGTAGATATGCTGTTTCTCTTTACAATCATTTTACAACGTTTTACGCATTCCTCGGCCCAATGTTCACAATCAATTGTTAAAGGTTTGAACAAACTTAATAACATTTGCTGCGCCGCTCAACTTTCTATGAGTTTTGCACATCGCATGACATCAGACGCGAATGCGAATTATTTTGTTTGTTTAGTGGAAGAGAAAGAGGAAGAAGAAAAAAATGGAAATGCAAAAGCAACACCAAACGTGGGAGGCATTTAAACAATACAAAAACAAAGCGCAATAAAAAATCGCAAATGAGAAAAAAAAAAAAGAAGCCAAGCAAACGACAACAACAAAAACAACAACAATTGCACAAGAACGATGACATTTCCAACTATGTCAATTTCCATTTAAAGCCGCCAAAATTGACATAAATTCATTTTAATTAAATTAAAAATAAAAGTCTGCCAAAAATGGCAGCTAAATACCGAGGCAATTTAACAGAGTTTCATTTGACAATCTACTGAATTTAAGTACGTCGAATGTTCTTAAAGCGAACTGTAAATTGTTTTAATTTAAGTAAATACGAAAAATTAAATGAAAAAATCTAAAAAGCGAAAGAACTATTAGACAACTGTTCAATAAATGTGAAAAATTTATAAATGTCAAATTTAAAATTTAGTAATGAAATAGATTTTTTTTTGACCTGTGATATTCGTAATGCAATTAGATAATAAACAAATAAATATATAAAATATATTTAAAATTTATAATATAAATACTATATTTATTTATTTATTTTTATTTATTTTTTTTTTATTCTTTCTTATCTATACCTCGAAAGTCTATTTATTGAGACAAAATGCACACATAAATATAATAATAATAAATATAAATTCATGTTGATTTTGGACAGCTGATGCGAAATTTGATAAAATTTTAATAATTAGTCTTACATGCTTAGCAAATGTTAGTCAATTTGTGGATACAGCTAAATATAAAAAAATGCATATAAATAACTTAGATAGCTCTTGAAATATTGAATTTGTATGTCCATATGTATCTAGTGCTCAGGTAGCGCCTGACAGAATTCGAGCGTTGATTAGATTTTCAAGTCGAGTCACGTCTATGAATTTCGTGCTCGTTTTAACTAATGTTTGACAAATGCGTCAATATCGAACTGAACTCGAGTCGAGTGCGAGCTCGCTCAGTGTCACATATTTGATTTGTAGGCGGCTTGTAATGGCATTTCTTCATATTTGGCTTAAATGTGCGCTGCATTTGGAGCCCTTAACTTGTCACAGTCACTGGGCGTGACCCACTTAGCAGCCCACTTTGCCCCACTTTAACCCACTATGGCCCACTCGAGCTCGCTCTGCGGCAATTTCCTTGACATTGAACTACATTTAGCAGCATTCGGAGCCCACACGACAAATTCCAGTTTCATTTCGCACATATAGAATGAATTCCAAAGTCAAATACAACCAGTTTCCATATGTTTTTTTGCAACGTAATTTATTTGACAGCCAAGCACAATGCAAACAACAACAACAACAACATGTATTGCCATTTCATAATATTAAAAAAAAAAGCAAACAATCAAATTCGATTTTGTTATTGGCAAATTGTATGCGCATTGTTATTTTGCACCTCTGCAAAAACCAGTTTCTTGCGGACATTTCTCGTTCGGCTATAATCCGTAGATATACTACAGCTGTCTTTATGAATTGAGCTTTAACTTAATTAATTAAATTTAAAAGTTTTTAAATTACATTTAAGTTTTGCCCGCTGCATGTCTAACATAGGTAGATGTTTTTAACAGTTAAGTTGCTCAACTAGCGATCTGAAAGCTTGCCATGCAAGCTTTCTGTTAAGCGCTGCACAGTGTTGCCGTGCTGCATACAGCTACTACTTTTTGCTACAGATTGCGGCTGTTAAATGAGAGAGTTTGGAAATTTGAATTTAATGAATTATTTTCTATTATTGCCTAGGATTCAAAATATAAGAACAAATATGTAAAATTTGCTAGAAATGAATGGAATAGAAGAATAATTATTAGGGAAATTTATATTACACAAACAAAATGAGGGCTTTATCTTTGTGAGCTTTAGCTTTGTTTATGTGTGAATATACATATATGTATGTATATATATTCGTTTAATAGTCAACGCCTTGGTAGCCTGTAGTAATGTACTTCTGTCTGTCTCTCTGTCTGCCTCAATATTTATTATTGCCCACATGAGAGATTATGTCTTATTGAGCGGGCCTCTAAAGTAAGTTGAATGAAACAGGAGACTGCAGAGCTGAAGAGCCGTTGCCAAGGTGTGTGAGCAGAAGTTTTCTCTACATTTGCTAAAACATAACCTTGAACGATTTGTCACTCAATGTTCGACTGCTTTGTTTGAGAGGGATCACTCGTATATAAAAGCAAGCCTTCTGCACAGCCTCTTCAGTCTGAGGCCTCATCTCCTGTCGATCACTTGGGCAGTGCGCAGCTCTGGTAAATATTTGGATAACTAATAATATTATTTATTTAAACAATATTAAGTGCATTACTTAATAGTATTAGTGGATTATGGATATGTTGCGCTCGAGCACTACCGAATAAAAAATTCTTTTACTTGCGTTCATATTCTCTGCAACTGAGTGTACAAAATGACTAATATTAACTTTTTATTATAATTTTATTTGTATTTAATTTATATGTATACTTTATTGAAAGCTGTAAGTTAATACATATATACATACATACCAAGCTGAGATCATTTGATTTTCAATTTTACCTAGCTCACAGCTCAGCTTGACTCACATTCAGTCACACAGCAGTTGCTAATCGCTTTCGCCCTTTCCCAGAATAAAACGAAACCAATCAATAATTGCCTACCTCAATTAAAGGTACGCACAGACTGACTGCATACAATTCCAATGCAAAGCTGAAATGAACTGCCCATATATATATACATAGATAACTATATATATCCATGTCTATATATGTATATTCACGAGTGCATATGATACAAAACTCTTTCACACTTTCTAAAAAGCAATCAGCGGTCGGCAACAATGATAAACATAGGAACAACAACAATGACAACAACAACAAATAGATCAACATCAATTTGTATTAACAACAAACTACAGCAACAACAACAACAGCAAGAGGCAACAACAAACTCAAAATTACTGAACTGAAAACAGAACAGAAAATTGTGCAATCTGCAAAAAAAAAGAAACAACAACAAATGCGTTCAGAAAAGCGAAAAAACAAAAGTCAAGAAAAAACAACGTGCAAGCAATAGCAACAACAACGACAACAACAAACTTTGTTACAAGGGGAGCGCCAATGAACTGAAATGATTTCATTACAAATGTGGAGCGATGCAGCGGGAAGGTGAGAGGAGCAAAAAGAGCGATGAGCATTGAGGCTTTGGAGGCAATGGAGGTGGGGTGCAGTGCAGATGGAAACGTTGCGTTCGATGACGGGAAGAAATAGAACTTAATTAGTAGAAAATGCGCCTAAAAGTAAAGTATAGGTACAAACAAGAGAAAGAGAGAGAGGGAGAGAGAAAAAAAGTGGGAGATTGAGAGTAGCCGAGAGACAAATTGCAATAAACTGAGAGAGAGATAAAAGAGAAAATTCTTAATGAGAGTCAGAGGAACTGAGAGACAGAGAGAGAAAGAAAGAGAGAAACTGTTAAAGTGCTAAAGAGATTTTGAATGAAATCTAGAAGAAGCTTCATAGTGAGAGAAGTATAGAGAAGCAGAAAGAGAGAAATATAACAAGTAAGAAAGCTCTAGTCGAGAGTGCTCGACTACGAGATCCCCTGAACCCTTCAAGCAACAGCCATTTCAATCATTTTTAGCGTCTCTCTGCTTACACAAACACACACATACACACGCAAACACACATACATAGACACCCATAGGCGCGCACGCATGGGCTGCAGTGTGGGCTTACTATGGGAACTTAATTGTTCAATAACTTTTTTTCTGGACGTACGTTCTTCATGAAACTTTCAGAATGTGGTTTTATCATTACTATGCGTATATTTGCCAAAGCTCAAGTCTCTAGTATTTGAAATACGCCTTTTACAGAGATGAGGGTAAGGGGGTGGATATAGGGGTGGGGGGTGAATTATAACAAAAATCGAAATTCTATCACGTGCAGTCGAGTCTACATTTAAAATTTGGAGACTTTAGCTCTAAAGGTGTAGGAGATATAATTTTATAACTGGTTTTCGATAAGGTTTTTGATCGATAAAAAAATAACGGGATGAGTTATCGATTTTTAGTGATAAACTCGATATGCGCGCGCTATATACGAGCATTTTAAAAAAAGTTGAAGTCTCTAGCTTCTATATCTTCAGAAATCGACGCGTTCATACATACGGACAGACGGACAGACGGACAGACGGACAGACGGACATGGCTAAATCGATTCAGTTTGTCGCCCTGATCAAGAATATATATACTTTGTGGGGTCTGCCACGCCTCCTTCTCCCTGTTACATACTTTTAACAAAACCATTATACCCTGATTTCCCATTTTCAATGGGTTCAGGGTATAAAAAGAAATTAAATGAACACGAGAGAACTGGAAACAGACAAAGGCAAATAGAGATGGGCAGAGAAAAAGTTGAGACATCTATGATATATGTATATATGAGAAAGGGAGAGCACGAGAAAACGGGCATATAGAGAGGGAAAAAGAGAAGAAAGAATGATATCTTTTTAACGAGACTGTAAAAGAAAACGAAACGGAGCGAAACAGAAGAACGAATCAAAGGAAGACAGAATAATACAGAATTTAAGCCATTCTAGTCACAAATAAAAGCGTTTGTTATAAATTATTGGAATAATTGTCTTTTATAGATAATTAAATTGTAAATAATAATAATATTGATGCCTATTTGTATTTATAATAGTTCGCTTGCCTTTCCTGGCTAGTCAATATTGCCTTTGCTGAATTTGATCTGCTTTAAATTTGCTATAATCTTACATAAAATGGATCAAAGAAACCCCTTTTCTCTTTCTGTTTTCTTTTTGGCTCGCACATCTGAAACATGCAATGTTTGTTGGCCCGTACGAATTGAGTTCATTCTGTCCGGCCTGCTCCCAAAATGCCAGCCAAGCAAACCAAGTGCACTATTTATAAGCACGCGCCCTTTCCTGCCTGAACATCTTTGAGAGCCGCCAAGCAGAAGACGAAGATTTAGCATTTATTTTTGTCATGCCCAAGGCGTGACAATTAGAAAAGATTATGGAGTTTTATGGCCAAGTCTAGGGCGCGTGGGCGGCCGCAAACGGCGCCAACGACCCGCAGAGAACAACTGCCATAGGATAGAAATGTCGTTGTTGGTTCAATAATTCTCTGCACACATACATACATATGTACATATGTATATACTATACAGTATATATAGAAGGGAGAATGGCGTGGCTCAAGTTCATTAGGCGGCAACATTTCCTTTGGCACGTGCAATAATCGAAGATAACATGTTGCATAAGAGTCGCTGCCTCCTCTGACGTCATCGGGCCAACTGTCAACTGTCAACGGGAGCTGGAAGCTACGGCGGATGCTGCGGAGTATTGTGATTTATTACGGTTAGCATCAAGTTGACTTCAGCGTCGAGCAAATGGGAGCGCGCCATCTGATATATTGTAGAGACACAGACTGAGACGGAGATACAAATACAACAAATACAGAGATACCGATACACATATGCAGTTCAAGATACAGATATATATGTATGTATATATATACAGACCACAGCAACAGACTGAGGCACTCAAAAGTGCATTCGCATTTCAATTAAAAACAGAAGCAACTCAAAAAGAAATAATAAAAATCGAAAGGAAACTATAAAAGAAGAATGATAGCAGAGCTTCACAAGTAGACGAAGCGGAGATACCCTATATAAGAAGTGATTTAACTGAGTTAAATCTGAATAATATATGTAGACTTAAGATTTATCGATAATATATAAATGACAAATATATCAAATTATAATTTGTTTTTTATTTATTTGATATTTAGAATAAAGTAAAATGATTTCATTTTGTTTATATATAAAGAAGTGCTAAAGCTACAAATAACAGCTGAAAACATTTTAAAAATATTTTAAAACTATTTTAAATCAAATAACATTTGTAAATCATATTAAAATTTAATGGCAAATTAAATTGAAATACAACACAAAGAGTGCAGATATGCCCCATTTTAAAAATAAACCAAATGTGTCTCCAACTCCATTGCCAGCTGTTTATTTATGTGTGTCGCCTGCAACACGAAATGTTGCTGAGATCGACAAATGCTGTGAATTGTATGTGATGCGACAATTGCAACTGCAACTACCTTTTTCGGCGCACTTATGCAACTGTACATTGCCATTGGCCATAATAGGGCATAATTACATACACATAGATATACATATGTATATATATACATATGTGGAGCCGACGCCCGAAATACGCTGCGATTGTTGATCAATGGAAAGCGCCAAGACAGGAAGCGACTGATTGACTGATGACAAAAGGAAGTTGCAGAGTGCAGAGATATCAATTTGCCAATTGGCAAGCGTAAAGGCAACAAATACTAAAAAATATATAGAGCTAAGTGAAAGATATCTGCAAGCAGGCAAAGTTCAGCAGCATTTGTGCGGCGCCTTTAAATAAATCAGTTGCAAAGACTGGCTGAGGTGGGGATTAGGGATTTACAAAGAATAGCCGCCTTTGTTGGCTGTCTAGTTGTCGTTGTTGTTGCAACACCCACATGCAAGAGCAAACGCTGGCGGCTGGAGTGCAGCTATTTTTAATTAAATGCAAAATAAGCGCCCGCTGCATGTTGCCAGCCAAAGCTGCTGCTGCTGCTCGCCAGCAACATGCTGCGAGCTTAAATGTTGCCAATGTCGACGCGTTGCCTCAAATGTTGCCCGCGTTCAGTTGGACACAAAACGCCGGCGCGTCAAGTTGAGCGAAGGGCGCGCGCGCGATTCCCTTGCATGATGTGGCATTTAAAAATAAAAATCTAACGAAATAGAAATAAGAAAAAGAAAATTGAAAGCAGCAACAACAAAAATTCAAAATGAGCAAGAAAATGTGGCACAAAATATTCAAATCAAAGTCGCAGAAGCAGCAGCAGCAATTGAGTAAAATCAATAAGCGTCACAGTCGCGGCATCTACGAGGAGTATCAGCAATTAAACGAGCTGCTCAATGGTGAAAAATCGCAGGCCGGGCGCTTTTCCAGTGAAAATGAAAATGAAACCGATAACGAAAATGGTAAAGCCAACGGCAACGGCAACGGCAACGCCAGCAATTGTTGCAGCAGCGGCAACATCAATGTGTTTGAGCAGGAGCCGCAGCAAAGTTCTTTCAACTCGTTGGCGCTTAGTGAGGCGCAACAGCAGCAGCAACAGTCGAAGCAGCAGCAGCAACAACAATCGCAACAGCTGTCAACATTTTCGCGCGTACGCAACACCTTCTCACTGCGACGCAACAGCAGCAGCAACAAGAAGCAAACGCCCAATGCCAAGTCAAGTGAGTCGGCCACGCCCACGCTTACGCCCACAGCTGCGGGCGCTGGCCAGCTGCAGCATGTTTTGATTATAGTCAATCAGATCGATGTCGCTGCAGCAGCAACAACAGCAACAACAACTAATACCGCTACTAATTTGCATGCCAACCAAACAACAACAACAAGTAAATTTATTGCAATCAACTATTGTCTGTAGCTGTTAATTGTTTAAATGATATAAATGATTCACTGAGCGATTGTCAATTGTTATGTGAAAGTGGCACAAAGTCGAGAATATCGTAGAGGCATCAGTATGTATAATAGACATATTATCTAGTATGTTTTCATGGCATATTTAATATTTCTATTTAGTTTTCATTTATCCTAGAGAAACTCTTAATATTGCTTCCACTTTTCCTTAACTGTTCAGATTTGTTGTTTAATCTCATTGACGATTCTGTGACCCATTTTGTTGTGGACCTTTCGATGACTTCTTGCATCAGGCTTATCAGCAAGAATACAACAAATGATGTCATCTATATTTACTTTTCGTAAATTGACAAACAAATCGAAGATTGAGTCTTTACTGTCAGTAAACCTTCTAGGCGGAATATAGAAAAATATATGCATATACATATATAAGAATTCAACATATATATACACATATACATACATACTTATATGTACTTCCTAACTGGACTATCCAGTTCTTATGCTGCTTTCAAACTATCGCAAGTTTAAAGTTCAGCCCATATAAACACCAAGAATATGTGTCGCAGAACCAACTCGTTGGCCCAGGTCCCAGCTATATAAACATATCGTCATACATGGGATATGCGTGAAAATGTTGCCTCACTCTAAATTAATGGAGGCGCGCACGAATTAAATGTCTTATGTGTAAGCTTGCCCAATGCTAAGCAATAACAATTGCTGCAAGCTCTCAGATCTTCGATCTCCGTTGTTGGGAAATATAAGATATAATATAAGATATATTATGAAAGTCTATATCATATACTGCTAATTTATAATCAATTCTAATCGTACTTCCTATATATTGTCACCAAGAACTGCACAGTTTTTCTGCTCTTTCCGCATTACTTTCTCCTTACTTCTACGCACAATATATTTCCAATTGTCCATACATTTTATTGTTACATTAGATTTGATCTAGTAAACTTACGACCTCTTGAACTTCGAGCATTTCCACAGATGTTTCTTCTTCTTCATTGGTTTTTGCTATCTACACAAATAAAAAATCTGCTTAGACTCCAGGGACTTGAGACTTGGGCGCCCTGCTGCTGCTCAAGCAGTTGTTCCTCTTCTTGGCGTTGCATTTTATTTATAAAACTCAAGTGGAAATAGTTGAAAGATATGCATAGAGTATATAATCTTATAATGGCCAGCGTAGCCCTGCAGCCAGTCCATACTGTCTGCATTTGGCAAAGACGAGTTTGCTAAGCATCATTAGCATATGTTTGTATTGTGGTGCTGCTCGAGTGGTGCTGTCATGTGCAGCGAATGCCCCACACCCACACCCCCACCCACACTCAGTGTGGAGCAGCAGCAGCAGTCCATCCATTGAGGCAGTCACTCACCCACTTCTCATCGGATTACGCATTGATTTGAATTGGAATGAATGCGAACGAGTCGAGCTTCGAGTTCCCTCAGCTCTCAACATGTTGCAGAAATTAATGCGTGTCGTTGATATATGTTATCTTTGGGCCTGTGCGCATTATAATTGGATTCTCTCGGAATTATTGTTGTATTGGCACCCAGTGCGGCTCGTATGTCATTATTTCCACCGCAAGACACCAGTGCGAATTCCTATTACAACGTAATTCTCGACGACTCACGCAATGTTTACCTGGCGCTGCCTGGCACAGGTGCCACGACTTTATAATTGTTTATATGGGAGTTTAGTAATAATATATGCTAGTATTCCTATATAAATAATTGCTAGGCAATATGATAAAAGACGAGTTTAAGTCTTTGTCTTACGAGAATTACTATTTTTATATTTTTTGTTAAGTAATTACAGAAATGAGTGTTAATATTTGTGGGTCACATAGCTATGAATACAGCATCAGTATTCATATTCATATCCATTCATCTCAATGTTTCAATATAAAAGAGTATTATTATTATTATTGGTATATGAATACCAATGATTTCATTCTAATATGAACTAATATTATGTCTATTAGTTTGCAGCCCAATATTAATATAAACATAATTAGGCTTCCACAAACTTTTGTTAAGACAAAAGACATAAATCAAATTAAAGCGCATCCCCCAAAATTCAGCTCTATGAACAAACCAGAGAATCTCTCATTGTTATTTTGGGTTCAAATTCAGTAAATCAAGAAGTCAAGTGAATCGCTACGCCGTGCCGTGGGCTGGAGCGCTCGCTGGAGCACCTGTGCGCAGTTTGTATCTTCAAGATACAGATATAATAATGTCGCCCACCAAAATCGCAACGAGCTCAACAGTTTGGCTCAAACGAGCTGCCAAAGTTGGACATTACAACATTTCATGCGGCAGATAAATAACAATTTATGGGCCAATCACACAGTCAGAGGCAGCCAAAAGTAGACACAATCCAAATAATAACAATAAATTATTACTGAAATGTTTTTGTTTATTTTATTTTTGTTTTATTTTGTTATATATAGTAATTTGGTTTTTTAGTTTTTGTCTATTGTCTTGCCAGTCTGAGAACCAAATTTGTTGTTGCTGCTGTGACAAATGATGCCGGAAAAGCAATTTGTTCGCGAAAAGCGAAACAACGGCCATTCCATGGAAATGCGGCTGGCATGTGATATGAAAATATTTGCCATGCAGCAAGTGCAACTGGAAAGTTTTAGGGTTTCGGGCTCAAGATTAAGCCGTGCCACTTGGCCAAAGGCCAACAGTCTGCAGACGGACTTAGCCTTTTACTTGGCTCTGCCCTTTGATTTTCACTTCACTTTCTTTTCGCGCCTTCAAGTTGCCTTTAACATTTGCTGAGAGTTCCCCAATGGCAATAATTTAGAACTGGAAATCATATACTCAATCTCCCATAACATATACATATATACATATACAAAGAGAACTTCTTATAATTCTCATAAGTATCGTTCTACTTGGCCAAAACACTCTTAAAATAAATGTATTCCAATTAGCTCTCTCCACACAACATGCATTGCCTTTGAAATCAATTTAAGTTGAGTGGAAATCTGTTTTCAACGGAGAAGGCGAGCTCAGTTAAGTTTTAGATTTGTTACTTTTGCCGAGAATTGTAAAATTTAGTTTTTAGGTCTAAGCCATACAGAATCTACTACAGTCTCTACAGACATTGCAAAAGTTTCCCAACAACAACATCAATCGAAGCCTCACAATCCAATAATAATTCAAATCCACTTTTTTAATTTCCAATCCATTAAATTCAATTACGAACAACAACAACAACAACAACAGCGACAATGGATTCCGATGGCAATTTGGATGATGAGCCAGTGGGTCCCAAACCGGGTCCACTCACCACAGGCTTCTCCGAGATCATAGAGGAGCAGGAAGTAGTCTGTAGCGGCCAGCTACTAGCCTGTCCCAACTGCAGTCGCACCTTCAATACGAATGCACTGCGCAAACACGTCGTCGTCTGCGAGAAGATGTTGAAGAAGCGTAAGGTCTTCGACTCGTCGCGCCAGCGCCGCGAGGGCACATCCCTATCCACTTATGTGCTGCCCAAGAACTTCGGGCTGCCCAACGCAGAGAAGGCACCGGGCGTACACACACCGCCCTCAGGCAGCCGAGAGGCATCCACCGTATCGAGCAGCGGAGTGCCGCATGAGGTAAGCAGACGAAAGACGGTGTGCTATTTTATACTATTTTCTTCTATATTCAATATTTTATATTCGCAGGCCTCGCCACTAGCGATACGCCGTAAGAGCAAGACGGATATGACACGCGCTTCCTTGCGCAAAGGAGCCGGCGCCACTGCAGCTACCGTTGGTGTTGCTGCTGCCGGTCCTGCTAATGCCGAGCCTCAGGCAACATCAGCGGCATCTGCAACCGCTCCGCCAACATTGAGCCGGGATCGTACACGTGCCTCAGACCGTTCCATAACCAGGCGCATCAAGGACACCGCCACGGAACATTGTCCGCACTGTGAGCGCAACTTTAATATCAAGGCTTTCGATCGTCATGTGGAGTGGTGCAAGGAGAAGGCCATTCAGGCGAACATCAAATCCAACAATACCGCGGAGACAAACAAGGCCAAGGAGCGCATGGAGGCGCGCAAGAAGTATCGTCCGCCCAATCTCAAGTAAGAGAACTTTTCTCCCTGACATGGGCTACTGGATATAGTTTTTGATATCTCACTGGCTTTGCTTTATATTTCATATCATTCCTATTCTATATTCCTCAATTATATTGTTTCACATCTTTCAAATTTTTCCCTTTGCTCTCCCCAGAACCAAGCGCTCCATCAATCGGGACAAGTACTCGGGTGCACAGGAGGAGCACTTCGAGCCAGAGCCAGTTGCTGCGAAGCAGAACCTATTGACGCTCTCCACGATGACGTCGTCCGTGCAAAGCGATAAGTGAGTATAATTATTATTAGTGTAAATCGTTTGATTCGTAGAATAGCTAAACCAATCTGATTGGCCCATCTGGCGTTGCTATGGTTGTCGTTGATGTTGACTAATTCTGCAGTAATGTTGTGCCCAGTAGACACCGTCGCGTAGTATTTGCTCACAAAGTATTCGTAGGACATGATCTTCTTCGATATCATCCATTCATCCATTGACCTCACTCCACACCAACCCAACATCAACTTAGCTCACAAAGAAATGCAACGCAGCAACGTCCAGGAACTCCGCAAGGATTCGAAGCACAGAAAGCGAAAGCATCGATGGGCCAGAGCAAAGCGGGGGCACGCATGCTCACCGAGGAATCGTCGAGCGTTGTCTACCAGGAGCGTGGAAGACGCAAACAGCAGTACGATGCTTGTCAGGAGATCGATGAGGCCGTGGAGCGCCTGCGTCATCCATCCTACGAGCAGCTGGCCCAGTTGGATTGCGTAGAGGCAGCGCACCTGCAGCCAGCCCGATCCCATCGCCGACCCTCGCCCCATCGTCCGAAGTTCGACTCTACCGAGTGCATGGCCGGGCAACCCCAAGTCACGATGACTTTCGAGGAGCTCAATGGGTTGATCAAGTGCAAAGGTAGGCTCGGTAACCATTGCAGACCCAGCCTAACTGAAACAGTGGAATCGGCGTCACGTTTCTGTATATATATATATCTTTTTTTTTGTGTAATGCTCTACTTACTACTCCGTCCGTCCCAGAGGCATAAGGTTCATAGGGTTCTGCAGACCTCATGGCGTGCCTAAACTTAATTAACTTCAAATGATTTCATAATTAGCTTCCTAAGCTGCGGAACAATTTGATGGTTCTTAATTAATGCGCAGCGTATTTAAGCACTTAGAAGATCAGCCAACCATAGAGCAACATTAGTTGCACTCCATAGGAACTCAGAGAGTTGGAAATAGTTCGAAGAGTAGAGAATAGAGAATATAATTGATGAGCAGCTAATATGTAGTATAACTGTAGCAGAATGGATAATAATGAGATGTGGGGGAGATCCACCTGGGGTTTTGGGAAGGAAAAATAAATTAAATTCAGGTGAAGAATAGAAAAAGAATAAATGCATTTGGCAATAGGCTAATCAAAGAACGGAGAATGAGGGATATTTATCAGAAAGTCCGATACATACACACACTTAGATTATCTGTCTTATGAATTGCAAACTTTTAATATGCACGCTGCACCACCACCACCACCATACGCAGGTGCCACAAATATTTGCAACATTCAAATGGATATTGAGGATCAGGTGGCGCCCAAGGTGCGCACATCCACATCGCTGGTGCGTCAGGCGCGTCGCCGCATCCGCACCCAGGAGAATCCCAATATTCCACTGCGTCAGCTGGAGCCACCAACCGAATTCATGGACCAACATCAACATCAACATCAGCGTCAGCGCTCGTCGCAGTCCCCAGCTTCCTTCCGTCGCGTTTCAAATGACCGCTACTCGGGGTCCGAGAGCGAGGACGCTTTGCAGCATGCTGAAATACAAATTAAGATGGAGACGAGCACCATCCAAAGCTTGAGTCGTCCGCGGAATCGCATTCAATTGCCGGTCATCATAAATAGCTCGGAGCCCATGCGCGCTCTGCCTCTGCCACCGGCCAAGCAAAAGCTAGAGGCCAAGGGCGACAATTTCCTGCCGGCGATTGATATGAAGAGCGAGGTCCAGGCGGGGATGGACTCTGATGATGAAGCTGAACTGGATTACGATGAGGAGGACATAGAAGTTGGCCAACTGCTTAGCAAGGCTAAGCTACTGGAGGGCCAATACGATGACGATATCGATGACTCCATCTTTGGCGAGGTGGAGCCGCCCACGGCACCAACCAGCGTCAAGAAGCGCGCGACACCAACCAACGTTAGCCGCCGCCTGGTAGTGCTGGAGCAGGACGAGGAGGGCACCATGTACATTAAGGCACCGCGCTCCCCAACTAATAGCAAGAAATCGGCCAAGGCGCCCATCAAGAGGTTTGTTCTTTAATGCCCTTCCCCACAGACGACAGCCAGGCGACGCACAGACGGGCGGGTTAATCAGATCTCTAGGATCCTAAACGATTAATTGTTGTGCTTGCTCTATTTGATAATTCTTTTTCTTTCAAACAGCGGCCTCAATCCGTCTGCTAGCGACAAGTACGATCCGTTTCTGTCCGCCAAGCGCCAGCTAGAGGAGCTCTGCTCGCCCAGCACACCACCCGACAACGAACCACTGATCCACACAACAGCCACCACACCAGCACCCACACCGACAGCCACACCCACAGCGATCATGTCCACCTCGCTGACTAGCTCGCTGGGCAAAGCTCACACGACGACGACGACATCCACGGCGGCGCCAAAGGGCACGCCCACATCAAACTTTCGACGCACTTCGTCCCTGCGTGGACCACGTCGCACACCATTGCTGCCCAGTCGTCCGCTCTTTGCCACCAACTATCGGCCCACCATTCAGCGCGGCCTCTCCGACGAGGGTCCCATCTCGAGCAACTTCCTCAAGCCGGAGGAGTACGACGAGATGCCCGTGCGTGCTGCATGCGGCAATGATTTCCACAGTCCACGCGTTGTGCGCCGCGATACGAGCACCTCGAATCGCAAGCAGCAAATGAAACTGCCTCTTGGTGGCGACACTGAGCCGGACAGCACTTCCACGTCCGAGCAGCAGCAGCAGCAGCAGCAGCAGCAGCAGCCGCCGGCACGTAACGTGGCCAAGACAGACTCCTTGGCCGTGTTCCTCAAGTACGAGCACGAGCTGGAGCAGCTGAACGCCAAGGCTGCGGAGGTGGCTGCCAATAGCAAAGAGCTGAGCAGCAAGGAGCTCAAAGACAAGAGCAACAATCTGAGCAAGCAGAACTCGGCCAAGAATCTAAATGCCAACTCAAGTAGCGGACAGCTGCCGCCGCTAACGACGCCCATTTGTCCGCCAGTGGCCAAGGAGAATAATGAGAATGTGGCACATAACTTCGCCACGCCCCTGCGCCTGGACCCCATCATCAAGCCTCAACAGAATCTGATCAACAACAACAGCAACAACAACATTGGCGGGGGCAATGCGGCTCCGTCGCCCATCAAGCTGGAGAGCATCTTTGGCAGCAATCGAATGGCTGATTTCATAGATCCCAAGCTGATCAATCCTTGCGATAATCTGATGGTGCAGCAGTCATCCACTGGTTCCTCCGATGCCAGCTCCACGCCACAGCAGCTATCGCAGAGTCGCAGCAGCTCGCAGTCAACCATAACGATGGGGCAGGAGCAGCGCCGTCATTCCGGTGAGGCGCGTAATCTGCTAAAGCGCAAGATGCGCCTCGGACGCAATCAGTTTCTGTACGATGCCTCGCCGGAGGAGGCGTACATCTCGTCCGGCAGTTGCGCTGATGATGAGGCGAATCGCTCATCGCTGGAGTTTGACGAGCAATGCTGGCAGCAGCAGCAGAAGCAGCTGCTCTCCAATCCACTCAAGGCAATGCCGCTGACGCTGCCCAATATGCCAGTGCTGCCCACATTTGATGACTTCGACTTTGAGGAATTTCTGTCATCATTCGAGAACGAGAATGATGACGAGCAATTTCCGCTGTTCCGCGACTGTCGCGAGTTCCTGCTGAATCGCACGACGAGCCGACACCGTTCGTTCCAGAAAGCGACTTCAACGCCACAGCCACAGCCACAATCACAACCACAATCCCATACACAGACACAACCACCGCCCCCGACAGCCACACAAAGACCAGCCACGACCTCTGGCATTAGCTCTCAGTTTATAACGCCACCTAAGACCCACTACTTTGCTTCCAGCACTAAAGAGCCTCATGCCCACAGATCCAATTCAAATACATCAATTGGCAACGAATCATTAAAGTCGCCACAGGCTAGCACTGGCTCCTACAAGACACCAAATAGCAGTGGTTCATACAAGACATCGCCGAACAGCGCCTTCAAGTCACCGTTGTCCAGCAGCGATGAGAAGCTCGACCGCCAACTGTCGAATGTCTCCGGTACCAGTAGCAGCAGCAACTGCTACGCGGAGAAGACGCAGAAGTCTGTGGACGAATCGAAGAAACGTGAAATCTTTATTAGCATCGAAACAGAGGCCAATGCCCAGGGGCGTTCGCCCATCTCACCGGACTCTCTGCGTCACATGGTTGGAAATTCACAGACGCCCATCGATGTGCTACATATTGAGAACGGCAACGAGCCGGAGCATGCCAAGTTTAGCAAGATCAGCGACAACGAGGATCAGCTCGATGATGAGACTAGTCGCACCAATTATCAGAATCGGCTGAGCCCAGCTGTGACCTCGCCATTGCCCAATGTCGAGGCAAACAATGCCAAGAATGTGATAGAGAAAATGCGTAACGATTTCAAGCAGCTGGGCGAGGAAGCTAGCGCCTCGGTTCGCCGCGATATCTTGCAGCGTCAGGAGCAAGCGCAGCAAAAGCAGCAGACGCCAACACAGCACGAAGTAAAGGGAATGACGCCATCGCCATCAGGAGATTCCGATGAGTTAAGTAGCCTCGATGGATATCCAATGTCCTCATCGCAATCCTCACGTCGTGGCGGTAGCTCCAAGCTTAGCACCGACTCGGCTTATGGCAGGTTAGTCAAAATATGTTGATTTATCGATATATATAGGAGGCAAGTGGGCACATTAAGCTAAAAATTTTAAATTATATTGAATCTTGTCGGTCCGATTAACTATACAATTGCACAGCGGATATAACGGATGTTAATTTTAACAGCCATTTCTAAAGTTAACAGCGCTGAACAGATAACATTCTTTACGATAGGTACAACTTATATCGATAAATTCAAAGTTACTTTGATATACAATCTTTTTAAAACTCGTTACCTAACAGATTTTTGTATTCATTTTTATTGGCAATCCTACAGCAGCAACTCTCCATACTGTCTGTCCCGTCAGCGCTCCACTGACCTGCAGTCGAACATAAGTACGCCACGCACCCCAAGCCAATTGCGCCCACACACGGCCAGTGGTGCCATCACAATGTCCACCAAGCAGCCCAGCAACATGATGGATGCCTCAACACAGGCACAAAGCAACTATGGCACATTGAAGGCGCGCCAGCGAATGTTTGCACCGAATGGTCTTGGCATTTGTAGCGATGCTGGCAATGGCAACATGGAATATTCCAGCAGCAGCTCAGAGCAGCTGATGCAACAGCAACAGGAGCAACACCAACAACATCACAAGCAAAACACAAATTACAACTACATACAGCAGCAGCAGCAGCAGCAATCCCAGTCTCAGGTAGCCAACAATAACAGCATTAACTATGAGCTAGACACATTGAACTTAAAGAACAACAATTGTAATAGTATAGGTGTTGGTTTAACACCTACAACATCTCAGCACTCGCTGCAAAGCAACAATTCAAATGCTTCTTCTGTGAAAATGTCCAAGTTCTGCCACGAATGTGGCGCCAAATTCGTGCTAGAGCACGCCAAGTTCTGCATGGATTGCGGCGTTCGACGCGTCGTGCTCTAAGCTCAACAAAAAAATAATTACACATTTAGACAAACAAACAAATACACACACACACATGTGCACAGACAGAAATACACAAATTTATACAAAGCGCTGCGAGGTGGGAGGGCTAACCTGGGTTAGTCAAGTTGAAGCGGTTAGTGGGAAACGTAGTGGAGGTTCTTATACCAAATGTAGTTATTACATGCAAGAAATTTTTGAGAGATCATCGATATACATATATATCTATATGCTTACTTAAATATATATTTTAATAATAATAAAAAATAAAAACAATAAAAAAAAAAAAGAAAAACTTAAAAAAAAAAACGATCAAAACATGCAATATTAATTATAAAATGATTAACAGGCAACATGGCATTTGTTTTCCAATATTTCTTAATTTTATAATAATTAGAAATGTTGTTTTCTTGTCATTTATTAAAGAAATATAACAAAAACACTTTTAACCAAGTTGTTGATTAACAAAGACTGAACGAATTCAAACGAAAGTAAAAGCGTTTAAAGCACACGAAATAAAAAGTCGAAAGCGAATCGAAATCAATTAATAGTATAGATATATATTATAAAAATAAAAAATAAACATTTTCGAAATCTAACGCAAACACACAGCATTGTATTTGTATTTTGTAAACTGTTTACTAATTTTATAGTCACTGCTTAAATATAATCGTATATACTTATATAAACACTGCATTATTTAACTCGACTTAAAAAAAAAAGAGTTAAAAATAAATGATTTTACTTCACACATGTATTTCAAATTGGTTTATAATTCTTTTTGAGAAAGTTTGGTAAAATTATAAAGGTATTTTCAAATTCCAGAAAATTCATTCTTAGCATTCACTAAAACTAAATATTCAATTCATGGATGTCATCTCAATAGGATTAAAGTTGTTATAAAATTCATGTTTTTGATAAGTACATTCTCTTTCTTCACAGACGTAAGATAACTCTCAACAGACGTTCGAAATGTAAAATGAGAATTGTGCTCCAAGGATCCATTTACATGTCAGCACATACATATACATCATGTTAATAAACACTTAAATTTCTATTATTTATGCACGCATTAAAAAAATTAAAAATCTACGTTGAGCTGATCCAGCAACTTTAATCTTCACATAAGTATATATATATACTGAAAAAAAAATACAAATATAAAAAAAAAAAGGAACGTGACAACAACAAATATTGAATTGTTCCAGTTCAACAAAATGAAGGCTTGCCAATTTGTTTTCAGAAAATGGGTTTGAAATTCACGTTAAGCTTAATACTTCTTTCTTAAAGAGACGCCGATGAATTCTCTACTTGAAAAAGCGTCAAAGAGACAAGTAAATTAGTAACTCATTCTGAACTTACTGCAACTGCAGCAGCTTTAGTTTAGTGAATTCGGAGGCTGCAGCGCAGGCTTTTAAGAAATTGGAATGAACCGTGATCTTCTCCGGGCTAACTAGTGTTAGTTTAGCAAATTCGCTGTTTAACATTCCTATAGATATTGAGTTGAGACTATTACGTGACTGCAAGGATGTAGACGAGCTGCTGCTTTCAGTAAGCGATTCAGTGACAAATGAATTGCTTCCGTCATCTGTGGAAGAGTCATTTTAATTATGTTTGTAATCTTTGGAGTTTGTTAGCTTACCCGTTCCATTTCCATTTTCATTGTCATTTGCTTTTGCGGCATGCGGGCTCTTGGGAAAAGCAACGGGAATATCTTGCGGCATTTTTGCATACCAAACTTTATCTTCCTCTTCCGATTCACATTGATCATCAACATCATCGTCGTCTTCGACTATATCTTTGAGGAACCTTGGACGCTGCTCTCCACTCCTCTTCTTGAACAAGTAGTTGCCATGCAACTTGCACTGGTTGATGACGTACTTGATGTCGCGATGATGGCGCAGCGTCACTGGATTGCCAATAAGTATCATCAGGGACTTGGCGCGCGAGAGCAGCACATTCACGCGCCGTGGATTACGCATGAATCCGATGTTGGCAAACGAACGCACAAGCGTGGCAATTATAATGGGCTTCTCACGTCCCTGATAGCTCTCGACGCTGCCCACCTCCACATCGTAGTAGCCCTGTTCGCGTAGAAGCTCATTGAGGAGCTTGCACTGAGCCGCATACGGGGCCACGATGCCAATATCCATCTGCTGTACGCAAATACCGCTGCCTAGGCCGAAGCTAAGCAAACGCTTGACATACCAACAGACCACCTGTGCCTCCAGCATATTAAGCGAACTGGTGGAGTGATCGTCGCGTCTGGTTACGCCATGTGTGGCTTGGAACACAATCGGGAAATTTGGATTGGACAGCATTCGCCAATTGGCCGCTAGATTAACCTGTTCCGGCGGCGCTTGTGCTATGAGCTCATTATTGTAGTAGAGCTTATTATACAGTCCGACAATGGCCGGATGGGATCTATAGTTTTGACGCAATCGTGTCTGCAATGTGTGATTGTAATTCCCATTAGCGTCCACAGCGTACATATCGCAATGGAGCAGACGCTCCATCAGCGAGTGGCTTAGGCCCAGATTTGCAGCACGATTATTATTAATTACGGCGCCCAGCTGCTTATGATCGCCCGAAAGAATGACATGGCATTCGCCCTGCTGCTTAATGCCCACAATACCGAGGAGAGCCTCGGGCTCCGTTGAAGCGCCAGCCTCATCGATGAAGACGTGTGTAAAGAAATTAAATTTACCAACATTATCTGTTACCAGACGACCCACAGAGCACAGTGTGGCGACAATTATGCCATATTTGCGCAGCTTGTCCGCACGCAAGTGTTCGTACTCATGCTTGGCACAATTGGAATGGCTTAGGAGCAGCGGATCCATCGAATTTAGTCCCCTAGTGTATACAGAGCGCGAGAACAGACGTATTAACTGATGGTTCAGTTCAACGTCCTCGGTGACCAAACGCGACTCTTTAGCCCGCTTCGTCAAGTGCGCCTGCAAACGTTCATTGCTAGCGAAATACTTGCATATTCTCACGGCAATTGTGTCACAGGCTGAGTTCGAACCAGCGGTAACAAGAATACGACTTCGCGGCTTCCGAAGTCGCAACTGTAGAATGGCCTCGACAATGGTTGTTGTCTTGCCGGTGCCTGTAAAAACAAAATGCAGAGATTAAGACAGAGATAGAGGTAGACGGATAAGCTGTATCTCATAAGCGAACCTGGAGGTCCAAATACAATGTAGGGCGCTTCTTTGCTGGGGCCATTAACGATCTGATGCACGGCCTGAAGCTGCTCCATGTTGGAGGCAATGGTATCGTTGAAGAGAATCACGTTAGATGATAGATTCACTCGGGGCATCACGATCGGCAACGGCTTGGTCGGAAATAAATAACGACGAAGGCAAGGACTCTCTTGTAGCAACTGCATCGCACGATACATGAAACGAAACGATGTGCGGCGAGAACGCAGAATTACAAAGTAAGGTTCCGTGAGAGATAGTTCGCCGTGAATAGTGCCTCGTTTGAATTTCATCTGAATCGACGTGCGCGTCACTTGCTCAACGCTAGCCACGAAACGGCGCAACGGATTCTTCAATGGCAACGATTCGTGCTTATGCGGTAACAGTGATAGTAGGTCACTTTTGGATGGAGGAGCTTGCTCCAAGCTAGCCTTGGGTATTAGCACTGCCTCGTCCACATTTGGAACAATCACGTCTTCTACATTGATCTCTGCGTTACTACAAACCACAAAGCTATAGCATTGTTTGTTGACTTTCCTCAAATAGACTTTAGGCTGCATGAGCTGGGCATAAACCTGCATGTTTGAGATATCCTCTATGCTAAGCAGTGTGCTCAGCACTGAGCAAACATTTTCCGAGTCTAGCTGCTGCGTCTGCAAATAAGAGCTAAAATATTTGCTCTCTACTGCGAGGCTTTCGTCGTTGAAGTCAGCGCTCATGGCCTTCAGCATGTTCTGACTAGGCTCATAGTAGGGCAAACTGCGCATAATGCCAATAAATCTACAAATCAAAAAGGCATATTTTCAACTTGAAATCATCTACACACATATATAAATACTTTATGTACATATATGAAAATAATGACGCACTTTTGGGCTTGTTTTTGTTCATCGTCTGAGCTCAAAATGTCGTCCTCATCGTCGCTAAACTTCTTCGGCATGCGTCCGTTTTTCTTAATATGTTCCATTTGCCAACTTTTTACCAGGTTGGCTATTTCTATTAATTTTAAGCTCATCTGCAAAATACTCCAGAAATAAAAAATATTGTAGATGACTTCGTTAAAGACTTTAAATACCGTGTCCAATTCTTGTTTCAAGTTGCTCACGCTCATCTTGCAACTGAGTATTATACATTAGAAACACAAAGACAATACAAAAGAACAAATTTCACACGAAATATATAAAAAGTCAATTTCAACCGAAGACGCCACAAGTACCGTTACAGGCGCCATATGGAACTAGATCTGACACTGTTTAGCCTCGATCATAGCATAGCAATGCAGAAATTTGAATTTTTTTGCAACACTGTGATTTAAAGCTAATAAAGATACAGATAAAGATACTCAACCTCGACGTACTTCATGAAAGAAACTTTGTGAAAAAGCTTTTTTCAAAAGTAACAAAATGAAATTTACAAAAAGAGAAAAAGTTTTTTGTCACTTAATAGACTTACAGTTTAAAATGCAAACCAAAGTTAATGGCGCGCTCCGATATACATACATATGTATGTGAATGAAGATGGCAGCAAATTTAATGGCACGTTAACTAGCACCACCAATCGTGTTTCTATGCGACCATGTAAATATATCGATATCGATCGATATAATTATTATAATTTACGTGTTTGTTTGCAATATTATTTATTATGATTTTAGAAAAACTTGCTATTGACCAGCGTATGCAAACGCAAAATCTTGTACATATGCTGCAAAATCGAGAATCGGGCTACACACGCAACAAATTAAGTCAAACACCCCAACTATCGTATGAACGCCAGTTTTACAAAGCAATTACGCCCTGCCTGACAGTTGGAATCGTTATACCACCGGTTTACCTGCGCAAGTTTACTCCGGACGGTAGCAAATTGTTGGGTTTCTCCCATGATCAGCGTTCATTTATTGGTATGTTAAACATATTTAATTGTTTGCGAATTACAAAGCAATATTTTCATTGCAGTATACGCATACAAGGGCATCGGCGCGGCCGGCGTAAATCAGTTGTTCACCGATGCTGGCGTGGGCGATAGCGAAACGCTTACCGGACCACACATCCAGCATTTGACAAACACAGTATTTGAGAAGCTTTTCAAAACGAAATACGTACTACGCCTTTGTCAAGGCGAATCGGCACGTTTCTATCTTCATCGAGAGTTCAGTGTTTTCCTTGATGACAGTCGCTATGTCCTGCTTGCCGGAATGTGTGTGCTCCAGTGCTACAATTTGGCAGTCTCAGAATACGAGCGGTATCCAGATGCCTTTGACAAAGTCGATCCCTTCTCCTATATATTCTATGTTGTGGACCTGCAGAAGGGCGTTGTTACCGACGAAGTGCTTCTGCATCAGGAGTCAATTTGCTTGTCCCACAATCACGGCATCTCGGTGCATGGCCATACTATAGCAATCTTATCGCGTTTGCGACAATGTATTTATATTTATGAATTGGTGGACGGCCGACTGATTAAGCAAGAGCACGAAATAGGCCCAAGGCCGCTCCACTGCTGTTTTCAGGATGCTTCGTCGACGTTTATGGTGATGCTGGATGTGAACACCTTGTTGCCAATTACGCACATTAAGCAGCGAGTACTGAGCTTTCTCTACCGTCAGATCGAGCCAGATAGTCCTCAAGCGAGCCAAAAGTATCAGGACTTTTACAAAAATTTTGAATTCGTGAGAGAGAAAGAAAGACATTTAAGTAAATCAGTTGTGAACTCCTTTTATTTTCATAATTTCAGATAGAAAATATGATTATTGAAAAAATGCAGCTTGTGGACAACGATCTGCTGTTGCTGCGCTACGAGGAACGGCCGAAGGACAGTGACGTCTCACATATCCTATTAACAGGCGAGCCCCAGCTACCGCGACGTCTCTATGTCTTCTATAACATGAACAGCGAGGATGTGTTAGGAGTATACCATGATGATTCTATAGACTTGCTGAAAATAGTTGTCCAATTCCATGATAAGCTATGTAATGTGCGATCTCTACAAACGGGCGATGCGCCGTCGTCCTTCTCGTCGCTGTCGCAATTCTTCCAGCAACAGAATTGGAAAAACAGCAAGTCCCTGCCTCTCATGCGTCAGGCGGCGCTTCGTTATAATCCGACTGTGCCCGTCAGCCCACAGAGCTTCTCAACGTCTCCGTATCTCAATCACAATGTGTTTAGCTATGATAATCTACTCATCTCTCCTCTTGAACGTCCCAAAGCCTGTTCCACACAGCCAATCGTGTTCCGGGATCGTGTTACAGATTTGATCAAGTTTCGTTTCGATACGAAGGCGCAAAGGACACCCAGTCAATTCACTCCACGCGAGCTGTGTGCCTTCATCTGTCATCCATTCGAGCCGTTGGTTATTAGTATACAGAAATGCATGCATGTTTATTCCTATAAATTACACATTTACAACCACGGAACAATTGTTAAACAATTTTACAATTAAATGTAAAACTGAAACTTCAAGTTAGCATATAAAGTGATGTTATATAGTTTAATGCTCAGTTTTGTATATGAACGTTAAGTATGTTGTACTATTAAAGATTTGTTTAAAAAAAAATTGAATTTTTGAATTGCTTGAAATAAATCTACTGCTGTTAATGACATTTTAACTAAGGCGTTATCACTATCGATACATTTTTCCTTTCAAATTTATCGATACTTAAGCATTTTTAATAAGAACATATGTTTTCTGTTTATTTACCGTACGCATAAAAATGAGCGAGAATCCAAAAGCCGATAAAGAGAGAAAAATTAATGCAAATGAAGTCTTAATAGAGGAAATTGATAGTAATGATGTGCCAGAAAGTGAGCTGGCACAGTTTGAGGTGACGGAGCCATTGCGCGTCGTTGAAATAATAGACTTGGATGATGAGAACTCTATGCCGCCGACGAGTGAAGACGTAAAAGCGGCTGATGAAGAAGGCGCCTTAATTAGACGATATGTGCAGGGCGTACAGTGTCTTGAATTTCCTGACTTCTGTACCAAGCTTGAGCCTGGCGATGAAGAGGATGACAACGAGGCAGCACACTTGGCGTCCAAACAGAAGCATGAGCAAGCAGCAGAGGAACCCAGTACAAGTGCTGCCGCTGCAGCAACAGCTGCCAAGCAATCAGCACCGCCGAAGTCGCAGTCCAAGAGTTCGTTTGGTCGCGCCACAGCTGGCGGCAGCTTGGGACGCCGCAGCCAATTGAGCGCCGCCTTGATGGGCCTCATGGGTGAGGCGAATCTCTCGTTTGCTTACGGTCGTTTCGATGTAGCCGAACGAATTTGTATGGAAATCATACGTCAGAACCCTCTGGCAAGCGAGCCCTTCTACACGCTAGCCGAGATTTACGAGAATCGCGATGAGGTTAAGTTCTTGCACTTCTCCACAATAGCAGCGCATTTGAATCCGCAAGATCGCGATATGTGGATACGTATTTCGGATTTGCTGGTGCAACAGGGCCACTTGGCACGCGCCCGCGTATGCTACACGAAGGCCATCAAGGTGCTGCCTAAGGAGTATCTGCTGCGACTGCGCAAAGCACAACTGCTGGAGCGCATGGGCGAGACAAACGCAGCCATGTTTACGTATCTAAAGATGCTTCCGCTGATGCCGGCCAGCGAGTGGAGCTTGTGCCTCACCACCGGCAAGAATGTCGCACGCTATTTCCACGAGCTGGAGAAGCACAGCATCGCACTGGAAGCTATGGAGGGCACGTATGGTGTGTGCGGCGCCCGCTTCACAAACGAAGATCTCAACATCTACCTCGAGCTGCTCATACTCAATAAGCAGTATATCAAGGTGTTGCACTGTCTGCGAGAGCGCACCAAACTGGAGCTGGAGACAGAAAAGGAGAGCCTGCAGCTCATATACTTTTGCCAAATACCCGACGACTATGTGCCCGAGCTGCGCGCCAAGCTCTGCGTCAGCCTTATCCACATGCAGGAGCACCATCTGCTCGGCTACATTGTGCAGAATGTACAGGAGCATATAACGCCCACGGTGGATCGCGTGGAGCTGTATATGGACATCACCGAGGCTTTGATGCAGGAGCATAAGTATGCGGAAGCCATTGCCCTGATGCGACCCATCACAGACTCCGATTCCTTCGATTGTCCCGCCTTCGTTTGGCTGCGCCAGGCCGAATGCTTGCGTCAGCTGAATCGCACCCTGGAGGCCATCCAAAGCTACGAGCGGGTTGTCCAGCTGGCTCCATACTGCTATGAAGCCAAGTTTACGTTGTCAGCGCTGCTTAAGCAGCAAGGCCGACCCGAGGAGGCAGTCAAGGCTCTGGAGCAGTCAGGTGAGCAAGAAGGGCAGCCACTACATGCGCGTCTACTGTACGAGCGCTGCATCATGCTGCAGCAGATCAATCGCATCGACGAGTTCCTCGACGTGGGCTATGTGCTGCTCAGCCGACACTCGATAAAGCTCAAAAACCGCGAGGAGATGATGGCCGCCTCGAATGGCGGTGGAGCCTACAACTTCGAGGGCCTTAAGGCCATCTTACAAATGCGCAGCCTGGCTGATGTCTCGGGAGGTGCCGATACCGAGCAGCAGGTATGTAGATTTTGAGTATATATCTATGAACTTTATTTGACTATATAATGATGTAAAGGAATCACAGAAGACATCTGCAGCGGCCAATGCGGAGGGATCTGATCTGACCATCAAGAACGAATACGAGCTGTTCCTCGAGCTGGTGCGCACGGCGCATGCGCATGGCATGCACAGTATCGTAGAACGCATCTGCTTCGCCATGGTGACGACCAGACGCTTCACCTATTACCACTACGAAATTGAGCGCATCATGATACTGGCCTGTTACTTCAATCATGACTGCGCCATTGCCTTCTCCTATCTACGCGAGCTGATTGCCAAGCAGCCGGACATGATCAACTTGTGGAACATGCTGTCGCTGATGGTTCAGCAAGGCGACGAGGTGCGCTACTTTCGATACGCTCGTCGGCTGCTGCAGCGCCATCCCAAGGCCACCCAGCCCATGCGGCTCTTCCTGGGCCACTATCATCTCAATTGCAGCTCGTACAAGTATGCCCTGAATGTGTATGTGCCTATATTGCGGGAGCAGCCGCATCCGCTGGTCGCTCTCTCCATAGCTGTCGTCTTCAATCAGCTGGCGCTACAGAAGAAGGTTCTACGCAAGTCGGCAGCTGTCGCCCAAGCGGTGGCTTTTGCCCTGCGTTACGCGGAATTGCGAGCAGGCTGCAGCGTCAAGGGCAGCGATGTTCCGGATACGTGTGCTGCCCAGCAGGAGATCTACTACAATATTGGCCGCATCTATCATCAGGCGAACATTCTGCATCTGGCGATTGATTATTATGAGCGGGCTTTAGCCGCGCAGCATCCGCTGATAAAGCAGCACGAGTCGGTACTGGGACTACAACATGAGGCGGCGTTCAATCTGCATCTCATCTATCGCAACAGCGGGAACAAGTGGAAGGCGCGTCAGTGTCTAATGCTGTATTGTGTTGTATAATCATTAGGTTTTAGTTTTAGTTTTTTTTATTTCGTAATAAAAATGATACCCTAACTTCAGATATTAAAATTTGTTCTTCTGTTAATATTAGCTATGTTAACATATTGCTGTTTAGCAGCGTACTCGCCTTACAGCCAGCAATATTCACTGAAAGTATCGATACTAGTGTCATCGATAATGGTGCAATCGATGCATCCATTGTTTAGGAGTGGGAGAGAGGCGAAGTTTGTTTCGCGTAATTTTTCTCTAGTTTTCATGGCTGCAAAATGCAGAACTCCAAGGCCAAAATGGACGAATTTAAGACCAGGTTCATGGACCTGCTGCACAAACAGGTAGGCGCAACAAGCTGCCCATGTAACGGCCATAACAAACTTCTTATTCGCAGACGAATCGACAAATGAAAATTCCAGCTATGGGATTTTCCGATTATTTCATACAAACTGTCACAACGGATGCTTTGTCCGCCACAACAAAAACAACAGGCGCAGCAGCAGCAGAAAACTCAGAAGAAGAAGTTACAGATGGAGTACAAAAATCGGATCAGGAAATTCTAGAGAGCATCGAAGAGTGCTACTACAGCGCCGACAGCAATCCAGAGCTTTACGAACTTAAGGTAAGCATTAGCATAAGTATGAATTCATTACGTTCTAATTGTGAGTCATTTTATAGAAAGTGCTTGCCGCTGGCATTGACAACCAGCTTATTGAGTCGACCATTGCACAGCTGCGCACTCAGCAAAAGGTGCTGACCAAGCAGGTGTTGCAAAACATATTGGAACAGCGCAATGCATGCAGCAGCGAGTTTCAGGCCATCAACGAGACGCAAAAGAAGCTGGAGGAGTCGCTCTGGACATGCCAGAAAGCGCGCTCCTATTTAAACTACGCACGCACAAATCTAACAACAACCAGCTTGGAGATATTGGCCAGCTATCGTAAGCGCGAGGTACTCAAAGAAGTGCTCGACACGCTGATGGCCATTAAGAAGTTGGTAAGTGGAGATTTAATGCTGGATCGATTGATTAATTCCACAATATATAACCTGGCAGCGTACGACGGATGAGGAGCTTCAAAAGCTGCTGGCAGACCACAACTATTCGGCCGCCATTGAGCTGTTGCTGCAGTGCCAAAGCTCTGCGGCTGGCTTCATGCAATACAATTGCGTGCAGTCGCTGCACAAAAAGTTGCAGGAGACTATGCTCTTGATGGAGTATCAGCTGGACACTGTGCTCAACGAAATGGTGCTGAATTTCGACATACGCAAATATGCCAAGTTGCAGGAGGCATACAAGCTGGCCAACAAGTCGCTGATTGCCATGGACCAGCTGCACATCAACTACATCTCGGCGGTGCACACCACGGTGAACGCTGTGGTGCGTGGCTACAGCGAACCCAATGCGGAGGAGCAGCCGAAGCTGCTGTATGAGCAGCTGTGCGAACAGCTTAGTGCGGACAAGCTTATACCCTGTTTGATCAGCTTATGCAAGACCTTTTGGACCATTCTGGCCTCCTACTACCAGGTGGTCATGTGGCACAACAACTACAAGCTATACACACAGCAGGAGGAGAGCGATGGCGAATCACCTGATCTTTATATCCAACAGAAATTGAAGAAGGGCCAGTCGCGTATCTGGAACGATATACTTAACAAAGTTTGCCTGTTCCTGCAGAGCGCTAAGCTGACGACGCTCAAGTATGACCAATTCATACAGGTGTTGTCCATCGTGCAGCGCCTAAAAAAGGTGGGCGTCGAATTTTGCAGCGAGCAGTCCGAGAAGCTGATTGCCACGATGCAGCAGCAGAGCGAGGAGTTCTTCAGGCGCTACCACATTTGCTGCGTTGAGGAGATCTGTTTGTTTCTGGACAACGAGTCCTGGACGCCCTTGGATTCATTTTCGCACATACTGCAACTGCCGGTAGATTGAATCTTATTGCTAAAGCTTTGCAATCATTAATATTGATTTATGTTGTGCAGGAATTCCGTTCGGTGCGGCATACGCTGCGTCGTCATAAATCGCCTACGACTGCCCTGCTGGCCTCCAACAACAACTCGCCCATTAGCAACAACAACTGCGACGAGCTGGTTTCTGTGCACTCTCAGGATGGCGGCGGCAGCTCAATCTATGGTTCCTATGGCTACTTTTTGCGCTTCTCGGAGAAGAGTTCGCCATTCGATGGCGGTTTGGACGCTGCCATGCTGGAGGAGGACATACTGTCAGGCATTGTGGACGAGGCGTCCTGCTACTTTAGCGAGGAAAGTGACGACGAACAAAAGAGTCTGCAGAGCAAAGAGTTTGCCGAGGATGCCAACAAGTAAGCAACCAGAAAATACTCTCATTTTTTGAAAATATATGAAATTCGTTGCCTTTCCCAGTCAGTTGCTTGTGAATAACACAGCGTTGAATGTGCTGCGCTGCATTGGACGCTACTTGCAGATGTGCAAGCTGCTGCACTGCATCTCGCCCAAGATAGTGGCGTGCATGCTGGAGCTGCTCGACTTTTATGCCTATGCAGTGCATGAGATCTTTGGCAAGGATGCTGTGAGTATAGATTTGCCGACGCAGAATAACATTTTGAATCGATTTCAAAATTGCAGCTGGTGGCCACAGATAATCTCTATACGCCGCGTCTGGAGCAGCGTCTGCGTGCCGTGGAAACCAATGTGCTTACACAGATTAAAGTTTGGCCGTTGAACTTTTCCTCACTGGTGAGACATGACTTGCAATTACTACTCACAATAGTTAATTATAATAATAATTGAACTCAATTGCAGATCAACAACGAACTGGCTAATCCGGACACGCTGTACGGCCTGCCACAGCGCATCGTGGCTATCGAGGCAGGGCGCAGCATGTTTCAACAGTTTCATGTACTGCAGCATTATTTGAATCATTTATTACCAGCCGCCGATCGACCAGCACTGATCAACTATCTCGAATATTCGGAATTTATTGCTGATCTGGCCAAACCAGTTTACACTTGCGTCGCATCGCGCGTCATCGATCTGTCGGCCATTCTCGCGCAAATGGCCAAGGTCAAGTGGGATGTGAATCATGTGACGCATCAGCACAGCAGTTACAGTGACGTCTTAAATCGCGTAAGTGCTAATGCACAGCAACAGTAATCTCAGAGGAAGTAATTTTTGCATTCTCTATCATAGAATATACAGAGCTTTGCCATGTGCCTGGAGGAGATCTCCAAGGAGGTGAGCATACCCAGCAAACATGTTTGGAATGCAATGGCCCACGTGGCCACCCATTTGCTAGTGGAGGGGTAAGTTGACTATATTATTTCCTCATTTTCATTCTACTAACCCAAGTTCTTTCATAGCTTCTCGAATGTTAAGAAATGTTCTGCTGGCGGCCGAGCACTTATGCAATTGGATTTCGCCAATTTTATGTCGTTCCTTGAACTAATCTCGAATCAGAAATATCCTGAACATCGCGCCTACGTCGATGTCTTTATCAAGTCTTATTATTTCTCGCCAGAGCAGTTCGAGCAATGGATCGAACAGCAGCGACTGGGCGATGAGTATTCAGCTAAGCAATTGACAAATCTGATACAATGCGTTTGTGTCAGCGATAAGCGCACACGACAGAGGCTGCTGCAGCTGCTGGAGGGCGTGGCAACTAGTGTTACGCCCACCACGACGCCGCACAAGAATAACTATAACGCCGGCTCAAATCTGAGCAATGTTATTTAAAGTAATATCTATTTATATCTCTTTCATTTATATTGTTTATTGTATTTATTTTCTGTTATTTATAATTGTAATCAGTCGCTAACTATGTGGTCGAACCTTTGTTAGTAGTTGAATATATATTTATTATATTACATTCCGTTAGTGCAAATTGATTAACACTTATCTGTAAGCTGATTGTATTTTAGTCACTTAAGCGATCTCCATGATGTACTTCGTTTTGTATTTCGAATCTGTGCATAACTTGAAATCTCCTTGTTCAATCTCTATTCAAGTGCAATACGCTCTCTCTTTATATACATACATATTTAGCCAATGCACAAATTTATTAATGCTATTATTTTGCACTTTGGTTTACCATTCTCACATGACTTAAGTACCTAGAGAAAGTATATACATATACACATTCATACACAGATATCGCGAGCTAGCATTAAGGCGTAAGCAAAATCAATTTATACATATATTTATTTTAATACCCAATAGTAATATTTATTTTCGAAACGGACAAATAATTGTAATTAAATGCGATTATACCTATACTTAAAAAAAAATAACAATAACAGAAAGAAGTGAAACAACCACAATTCGAGCGATTTGTGGTTTACTAACACAAAAGCGAAACATTCAAATGGATTTGTAACTGAAAACAACTAATAAAGAGTACATATTTTGAGATATGAATATTAAGTGAATGTAGTTTTAATAAACGAACATTTATAATTGAATGTGAATGTGAATATTAAATGAATATATTTTGAAAGCGAAAATTAAATTACAATTTTACATATACATATTATATTATAAAGTATAATGAAATTTAAGTAGGTCTAGGCCTATTCTGTTTAATTATTATATCATCAATAAGACCTTCTCTAGTCATTACGTATAAGAAAATGCAAGCCTACCATTTACGACCTATACAATATGAACAACGAATGTTCCTCCAGTCTAGCTCTACTTGAACTCGGAAGGCGTAGCTCTTTCGGCAGGTAACTCCCCCTGGCCAATGACTCAGCAAACTAGACTCACTGTCCATGGAGGCTATAAATATGCCAATAAGCCATTGGCTAGCTAACATATCAGCCTGAGACATGTCCAGGATACACTCGTATTTAGTATTACTCGTGTGCATAGCAACGCGCTGCGCCGCTGAAGAGCTCCTCCGGCAGCTACTCTTGGAGTCGAGGTCTTCATCGCTGCTCATACGTCACGACTACTGCCCAGAGAGCTGGCTGCATGGCGTGCTGGTGGCGCCTCAGGTGCCTATCGTGCTGCAGTCGATGCACAGTGCCACGCCTCCTAGCAAACACTTCTCGAGGCTGATGCAGCTAATCTGTTTGCCCAGCGAGGACTATGAGCCACTGCCGGCGTTACTAAGGAATCTACGTGGACCAAAGAGCATCTTTTATGTAGCTCCCTCTGCTGCCACAGGCAACAGCTCTGCCAAGCGGGTACTCAACTCGCTCCTCAGGGAATGCTATAGACAGAAAATACTGAATGTGGTTGCCCTGCTGGCGGAGAGTGCAGATCGAGTCTACTATCGCTATCGTCCGTATCCGCGCTTTGAGCTGGAGCAGCGTTCGCTGGAGCAGCGCCCGTTCTTTGCCAGCCCCCTGAGGAACATGCATGGCCAGCCGCTGATCGTGGTGCCCGACCAGAAGCATCCGCGCACCATCGTCTACACGGACTGGCGCACGGGCCAGCAGGTGCTGGCCGGGTCGGTGGGTCGCTTCGTGCGCACCTTGGCCTGGAAGCTGAATGCCACCATTCAGTTCCCCATTGAGATCAAGCCGGGCGTGGTTATGCATTTCAATGAGCTGGAGTCGCTGATCGAGCAGTTTCAAGTGGATGTGGCGGCTACGGTGGTGCAGCTCATACGGCCCGAGCAGCTGCCCCTCAGCAGCTTCCCCTTCGAGCTGAGCCACATCTGCTTGATGATACCGCGGGCACAGCAGCTGCCCATCAAGGACATCTACCTCATCCTGGCCAATGGCCAGCACCTACTCATCGGACTGGCCATTGTGTACAGCTTTGGGCTTCTGCTCAGCCTGCACTGGTGGCTGACTGGGCAAGCTGCCAGCTTGGTGGACTTCCTGCTGAACGACGTGGCGCTGCGTGGCCTGCTCGGCCAGTCCTTTGGCCGTTCCCCGCACAGCAGCCCCTATGCCAGGTGGATCTACCTGATGCTGGCTGTGCTGGGACTCAACCTGAGCTCCATTCACGAGGCAGCGCTCGGCACGGTGCTCACTCATCCACCCAAGTACTTTCAGCCCCGCAGCTTTGCTGATATCCAACGCGCTCAGCTGCCGCTGGTCATCGATGCGGGCAGCGCGGAGGGGGACTACGGCCTGGGTGCCACGAAGCTGCGAGTGCTGGCCATGAATAGCAGCGACTACAACAGCCACAGGGACAAGATGAACATGAGCCACGTCTACTTTGCCACGCGGATCAAGTGGACGCTGCTGAGCGAGCAGCAAAAGTATTTTCCGCGCGAGGTTTTCCTCTACTCCATGACCGCCTGCGTTAGGACGCTCACCTACATGGTCTTCCAGTTGCCCCCGAACACCTGGTTCCTCGAGCCGCTGACCCGACTGATTATGGATGTGCGTGACTTTGGCATCTTCCAGCACTGGGTCGATATGCACTTCTATGATATGGCCGCCGCGGGTTTGATCTCCTTCAGTGATCCCATTCAGCGGGAGCCGCCGCGTCTGAAGGAGCCGTTGCGCTTGGAGGATCTGCAATGGATTTGGGTGGCCTACGGCGGACTGTTGCTGCTCGCGACAGTCGTGTTGGCTCTGGAGATTCTCGTAAAGAGAGTGCAGCAAATGCTGTGGCTGGGTAGGTCCCAGGCAGGAACCTAGAGCTCCTATTAAAACCCATCAAGTTGTGTTCGCTTAAGTTCGTTTATTGCTTATTGATTGGCGGTAAGTAAGATAACATTATTAAGTCGGATTGAACATGATCTATGGTGGCTAGTGTGAGTGAAGCAAGAGCTGGGAGTTTCAATTGGAGTTCAGTGTTAAATCAGAGTCTGAGTTCGTTGTGCCTTAGGCCATATTGGTGTGCTCGTCGCGATGGAAGATCTTCACGTCGAAGAACTTGAAGTTGTCCACCATGAAGTAGTAGTCGTGCTTGATGGGCCGATTGAAGGGGAAGCCGAAGGGCAGAGCGTCCACATAGCGGGAGCCATGGCCAATGCCGCAGCTGACAACGGGATCGTAGCCGGTGTATTGGGCCACAGCGGGCTCATGGTAGGGATAGACCATGTAGAAGAACTGATAGACCTGGCCGCCCTTCTTGCCCTTGGGCAACATCATGCGATTGGGTACACCGCAATGCGACTCGGATTGATCCAGCTTGAATTTGTAGTCACTGTTGGTGGCATCCATCAGCTTCTGGTAGAGCTCGAAGTAGGTGGTGCGATCGTTCACCCAGAAACTGAAGTCGCCGCTGGCGCGCTTGATGTGGTTGACGCCCGCATCCAGTTGCACCTTGAAGTGCTCCAGCTCGAAGAAGTTCTGATAGTTGTGCTCCAGTGGGATGACATTGCCGAACTCGTCGTACTTGGGTCCAATGAATACCTTGACAACGGCAGCCTGGGCCTTGTCCGAGCTGACATCCAGGGTGAACTCGAAAGGCTTATGGTTGAGACGGTGCTGGCGGGCCTTGATCACGAAGGTGCTGCCGTTGTAATAGGAGTTGCGGCCAATGTTGTGGTGGGCATCGCCCATGGGTATGGCGGAGTGCTCAACGTTCACGGCATTGCTAATGTCGGCATCGAAGTACTCAAAGTAGGTGGTCAAGCTCTCGGGCATGTGCACATCATCGATCTTGACACCCTCGAAGCCATAGTCGACCTTGGTGTACTCGGGGAAGGTATCCATCAGATGCCAGTAGTGGCTGAGCAGGTTCTTGTACACCTCGTAGAACAGAGGGTCGCGCAGGGAGGTGTCGTAGTGCATGAAGGTGCCGGGGTAGGTCTCGTGGTACTGGTTGTACGGATGTCCCTCGTTCACAATGTAGCGGAACCACTTGTCCAGGCTGCCGTAGAACTGCTTGTCAATGCTGTCAACGTTACCCTGCAGGATGTTGCCAAGCATATTGACGATCTCGACGTCGTATTTGTCGTTCTTGTGAATCCAGTCCATGATGCGCTGGCTGTACAGCTCCACATTCTTCACATACTCCAGATTCTCGGGCGTGTAGAAGTTGTAATAGTTGGGACGGCTGGGATACGGAACGCCGTTGTAGTCGCGCAGGCCACTGTAGAAGCCGGAGTGGACAGGTTCGTACATGTTGAAGGTGGGCACTTCACCCATGTCGTTGGACAGACGCTCCAGGTAGTAGCGGGCCAACAGCTGCCAGTGCACATAGAGGTAGAGTTCGCCACGACGGTCCTTGTTCAGGACATGCACTTCGTCGCCCTTCGCCCAGTAGGGATAGTCCAAGTTGAAGTAGTAGTAGAAGCTGTTGAAGCCAATGTCCTCCAGGAAGTAGGCCAGACTGTGCTCGTCGTTCATGTTGCCGTAGATGTTCGTGTAGTTGGACTTGAGCACCACGTTGTAGACGTTGTTCAGCTGCTTGACGTGATGGAAGCCGTGCATCTTGTAGTGCTCGGCCATCTCCAGGGTCTCGCTGTCAAAGAAGCTCCATGGGTGGATCTCGTACTGGGCCGGGAAGACAATGCCTTGCATATCGTCACGGAACAGGCTGGCGATGGTGAAGGCATAGACGAAGAGCTGCTTGTTCACATGCTGGCGGGCCCAGAAGACGACGTGCTGGAAGGTCTCCCAGTTCTTGGCGTAGTAGAAGAGACGCACCAGACCAACGGCATACTCCTCATGCAGATCGTACATAACGGTCCACATCTGGTCATCGCCGAACGGATGATGCTGCCAGAGCTCGAAGAAATGCTGCATCTTCTCGGGATGGTGATAGTCGCTGACATGTTCCCAGGGCTTGTATTCAACGAAGCTGCTTTCGTACCTTTTGCCGAAGACATCATCCTGATAGATGTGCTCCAGCATCTCAAAGACGAACTTCTGCTTCATCAGGAAATCCTTGTCGGCCACCTTGGACTCCACATGCTTGCCTTGGCCGCCGAGAGCCAGGAGCGTTAGCGTCAAAACAATAACCGCCGTGATCGACTTCATCGTAATCATACCAATGCACTGCCACTGCAGCCTCCATTTATACCTGAGCTGCGGCTCTCAGTCGGATGGGGGAGCCAACGTCCGAGTGCTGATATTGCCTTGACATTATCAGAGATCCGCTCAACCTCGCTGCTATATGCTGCAGTGTGCATTGAGATAAGCCCGATTGCACCTGGTTCTGCACTGATTGACTGCTTGACAGCGATCTCGGGAGAGCTCAGGCTAGGAGGCTCGACTGAACAGTTGTGTAAGTAATGCTAATGCTAATTACATCGCCTGGTAAACCACCTGCCCGATTACATCGCTTTTCTTTTCGTTTTCCTTTACGACATCACCTGAGGGTCAGCCAGCGGTCGGGCCAGGCTGATGCTTTGTTGCTTATCAATGCCCCGTTGCCATCGGGACTAGCTAAGTCTAAAAATATGCACCTACTGCGGCGCACATTGACAAAACTGCAAAACAATAATCATATCAGTAGACAACAAAGAATAATGGAACTGCAAGAGCAGCGGATGCGCGTCTTAGCATTAGGGGCTATACACCCATTAAATCTAGCTACGAGATATGGTTTATGCGTCGGGCAGATTCGAGATATGGAATTCATTGTGATATGAGTACAGTAAGCAAATCTCGCAAACGAACAAAATTAATAGACAAGTGTTAAATTTACAGAACTTGTTCAATTTTTTGATAACCATCTTGAAACTTTATTGTTTAGATATATGTAATTAGGGTAAATACATTGACAAATTCTTAACATCTAATAATCGTGATTTAGGAATTACTTCCCTCTAGTAACTTTTTTCTAGCAAAGAAATTATTTGTAAGTATTTTTTTAATCACCCCCATCTGATGCATTTATACATTGGCAATTCTTAACTTTCTCATATTCTTTTATTCATTCCCTTTATCTGGTAATTTTCCTCACTGCCATCCCACCTCAACCCGCTCTCCAACGTCCTATAGAGTATACTAGGACCTCGCCCGCAAATGCCAGCACACAAATATTGACATTGACAATATAGATGAGCCAATAATAGTAGAGGTCCTCCCAGCGCAAGTGCCTGCTGCTCGAGGCATCCTTATAGGGCAGCTGCGTGGTCTTGCCAATCGCGAGCAGATCGTAGAAGGACTGGGTGCGCCAGTGGGTGTACAGGCCGCTGTCTTGGGTGTATAGAATATACCGATTGATGGCCTCCTTGAAGATGGAGTTGGAGGGCAAGGGCAGAGCAAAGTGCACAAGCGGAATTAAAACCAGTTCGTTGGAGAGGCGAAAGGCGGCCTGCTCCTGGCGGATGAACTTCATTTTGATGTGGGGCCAGAGCGTTTGGGTTATGGGATAGGCATAGGAAGTGTTCGGCTGACTGCGACTCGTCTGATACACCGAGCTGCTTACCAGCTCGAATAGATCCGAGTTGGCGTTATATGCACGTTGGCCGAGAACAAAGGTAAGTGCTCCCTTGTCAGGCTCACATATCATGAGCTTGAGTCCCGCTTTACGCATATCCTGATAGCTGAGTATCGGCGGATCGAAGGGTGGATGCACCAGGAGCGTCTCCAGATTTGTAATGTAAATATTGTAGAATACAAAGCTGCTCAGCAGTAGCACTGCCAATGTCCAACTGAGACGCAGGCTGGGGGATCTCGGCATCGCAAACGTTTGGGAGAGCATGGCCCTCAGCACGGGATCAAAGATGACCCACAAACACATTAGGCTGGGCGCCAAGTCCAGCTCGAAGCGGCGTATATTGTGAATGACCAGGGCATAAATGGACATCAGAATGAAGACGCTCAAATTGAGGAGCTTCGCCCCGCCGCCAATGACGAGAAGGGCGCGACTTATCTGGGACTCGACGGGCAGCATTATCTGCCACTTTGACAGTTCCACTATATGGGAATGACTTTGAGAGTTTGGCGTAAAGCCAAGATTCGTGATTGACATTGGTATATCCACTTTTCCAGCGCGAATCAGATAGTTCAGTAAACTTATGTTGACTATTTCATTCTCTTCAGGATCATGATCCCAATAAACATGAAGAGTTGCATTCAAAGTCTTCACAAAGTTTTCAATAAACGGCGTCAGATAGCCCGTTAGTTGATAGGATCCATTTCCATCCTTGTATATAACACTGCGTGGGAATATGTTGTCCGATATAGTGTAAATGGGATAGCCACCCATATCCTTCAGTTGCGGCTCGAAGTAGCGTTCGATCTGATTAACCTTTCGCAGGATTAGCTTAAATTCAGGAAATGCTTTGTAACTATATATTTCTTCCAGACTCCAATTACCTATGGCCAGTACATTAAGCATCTTGTTCTCGAAGCACTTCCTAAGCAAAGCTTCCATATCCACTTCATTTGTAATCATAAATATGGTCCGAGTATTTCTCATGAATTTCAAATTTTGATAGAGCGCATTCAAGATGAAATCGTTTTGACTTTCCAAACAAACCAGCGCTAAAAATTGTCTATTAAAATGAGTGTGAAGCTCATATTTTTGATTGGCATTTAGATAAATAAGCGGCGTAACAGCATTATCTTTCATTTCGATCGAGCAATCCGTGGAATTTTCACTCAATAAGAGAACAGTTTCAAAGGCAACCTCGACTTTTAATTGGTCGAGTACTTTGCTGGGCAATTGCATTTGTGCCCTGGCTAAGCAGGCGAAAATAGCCAAATAAATTAAAACTTTATTCCCCATTTTAATAACCTTTGCGAATGTTAACGTAGCGTTCAACTGGTTAAAATCGCCCCCAATTAGTCCTTTTATTAGAAATCCGAACAGAAATTACTACAACGGGCAGCCTAATTAAAAGTAATTGCAGATTTGTATCACAGCAATTAATGAATACGGCGAGTTTTTACTTCAAATTTTCCAATAGGTAAACAAACACGCCTAACGATTGGGGACTGTTTTTATGTCATTAAAATTTTAAATAAGGAATCGATTTGTAGATCTTTTTATAAAGGTCAGAATAGTTAAAATTAATCAGTAACTGAACGTAAAAATTGTCAATATGCAGAAGTATTCAAGATATATCTATTTGCAATTAATTAATGTTCTACTGTCTGTTTGCATAATTTAAAAAGTCCGCCTGACCATACGATTACTTGTCGATAAATCAACAATGATGTTATCGCAAGAATGAGATTTGCGCAACCAATAATACAACAGAGCGATGTGGGTATTGCTGCACTGCGTAAATGTGGTCACACTTGTGCAACCAAAGCAAAGTAAAATAAAAAAGCGTGGAAGTAAGACTAACCGAACCGCCTGCGAATTATAAACATATTCATAAGAATACGAGCGACGACATTACAAAAACAAAATATAAAAAAAAAAACTAAAATATAGGGCCAGTGGAAAGTCTCGAGAAAAAACGTTAATTGGAGTTAAATGGTAATTGTCGAACATTATGATCAAACAGGGTGTCGGCAATGTGAAATTGGCACAGAATAATAACTTAAACTTTGTTGCTGTAGTTGTGTAATATTTTGAATCGTGCGAATGGCAGAAGACAGCAACAAACACTATGAAGCATCGCCTGATATCGCAAATCTGCGTGAATATGTGTGAGAATGGGTGTGTGTGACTGTGCGTATATCGCGTATGTGTGAGAGAAATTTGAATTGCGCTGTTCGAATAGAAAAAAAAGAGCGAGTGAGCGTTGACAGTTACATTTATTTATTTTATGTTTGACATTAATAAAGCGTGCATTTAATTTTCGGCATGATTATTTATAAATCTTATTGTACTCTTTTCCTTATACTTTTAGGCGTAAAGTGAGAAACCAACGTATTTCTCATGCGCAACTAAACAACATTAACAAATACAAAGATACATACA
Source organism: Drosophila mulleri (assembly GCA_035047565.1). Classification (NCBI taxonomy): domain Eukaryota; kingdom Metazoa; phylum Arthropoda; class Insecta; order Diptera; family Drosophilidae; genus Drosophila; species Drosophila mulleri. The sequence goes on along the minus strand of JAWNPK010000060.1, from coordinate 13,722,198 downwards.
GAGTAGACAGTGATTCGGAAATTCAAAATTACATACATACATTGAAGAAACTTTGGAATTGGACTGGCAGCCGATAGCCCCAAACAGCGCCCCCCACCCAGCAATAACAACATTAGGCCATCAATATGAATGTGCTACTGCTGCCCAAAGGATCCACGCAACTTAAGTCGCATTATGCGATGCATAACTTCTATAAGCGCTGTAAGTTTGTCTGCCAACCACGCAATGGAATGAAAATCGTATAAAACTTTCCATTGATTTTACCCCATATATTTGCGGTACGAGTGTGTGCTTAAGTTTCGGTATCGCTGCCTATGTATGTGTGTGTGTGTTTTTTGTGCGCTCGCCTTTTGTCGTTGTTTTTGTTATGACTGCATATTCGTGCACAGCTGATTCCATGTTTGCGTGCACAATAAAATTTCCCTGTTGCGCTGTTTGCGTTTTTTTGGTATTTTTGTATAAGCTGTAGGGCAATTTTCTGGATAACGTAAATATGTGATTTGAAACACTTTTCGCACTTACAGGCAGTTAATTGCCTTTGTCAACAAGTTAGTTAATGACTAATGTGTGCGTACGTATACGTATCTGCAGTGCATATATAATATATTTTGATATAGTTGCCGGTGTATGGGTCAATCGGCTGTTTTTTATACATACGTATCGAAAGCGTGTTTTATATAATTTAGCGTTTATTTTTATTCTTTTTCCACTGAGACGCGTCACTTGACAGCGCTTATCGTCTACTCAAAAGGCGAGGTTGACCAAGAAAGTAAACATCTAAACCGGCTGGCTAATATAACTATAGGCAGATAAGGTTTAGGGAACAATTGAGGCAAAGTACTTTTGCTTTTAGGGAGCGGAATATTTATGCAAGATTTACCTATACTAAAAAACGATCATTTTTCACTACTTGCAGCAGAATTTTGTGTACGCTATTTGCTCATCTCTCAATTTATACACAACATTCATAATATACACAAGTATGTGTGTGTCTGTGCTTAACAAGCAAAAGGGACAAGTGCCAAGCGCTCAGGTGTACAGACAGACAAAATGACGCCAGCGACTGCTGCTGACGCACAAATGCGACACCCTGTATAATGTAGTCGAAAGAGAGTACAGTTAACTCACACACGCACACACACACACACACATACACACGGGTCAGTTGCACCCACGTAATTCGCTCGGCCATTGGCCGAAGGTTGAATGCATTTCGCTTTTGTTCTCTATCTTCTTTCTTCTCTTTCTTCTACACACAGACGCAGCATGTTTGTTTTTCCTTGAATTCGCATCTGATGCATTTTTCTGAGAACTTGCCAAATGTATAAATTGTAAGAAAAATCAGAAAAACAAAATTGAAAGTGCATCAGATTGTGTTTTCTAAGAAATCTTGTGGTACTTTCGTTAAGTTTAGTTTTCACCTTATATAAGTTTGTTTTTTGCGTATATTCGACCGCAACAGGTGTTAATTTAGTTGATTTCATTTTCGCTCTCTTTGCTTCTCTTTTGTTCTGTTTGACTTGTGAGCTTATCTGGGGTAATAACCAAGTGGAACTAACTTTTCGATTAACGCTCAACAAGTTTTATGGGCGAAGCCATAAAAAGGCTTAACCTAATTTATTTTAATTTGTTGCCTATTCAATTGAGCATCTATTTGAAATTATTCTTACCTTGACAAAGCAAATGATGAGTATATAAATACGTTGGCCGCTTTACTAAAATTCTCTTATTTATATAATATATTTATAGGCAAGAATTTGCTGTGCTAAAACTTGTCAAATGTCTCTCAATACTTATAGATCTTAGAACGAGCCACAATGCCTATTGTACAACGAGAAAAGTCCAGCACAAAGCGGAAGACTCAGTTTCTGCACAGTCATGGAACGCCCGGCAAAGGAGAACGTTTGCTGGCTACTCATTGAACACCGGCCCGCGTTATCATTATCAATCAGATCAGTTCTGTAGCTATGGCTTGCGGCATATTCACATCGGTAGGCCGCTGTTTGAGTCGAGTTCAAAGATCGATGCAACTGTGAAGAAGCTGAAGAATCAGCAGAAGGAGAAGGTCGAGGAGATCATGAAGGAGGTGGCCAATGGACAGGCGACTAAGGGAACTGCTTCGGCTACCCCGGTGACCTCCACGATACTCGACGGCGCCACTGTAGACCCGAGCACAACAGCTAAGGCTAGCGCCTCTGGCACAAAGACGGCTAACGAACTAACAGAGGCCACATCCAAGGCTGTGGCCAAGCCAAAAAAGCCGCTCAGCCAGCGTATTTGGGATGAACTGGTACACTATTATCATGGCTTTCGGTTGTTATTCATTGATACCGCCATTAGCTCGAAGCTGGTGTGGAAGGTACTCAATGGCAAGACGCTGACGCGCCGCGAAAACAAGCAGCTGCAGCGCACAACATCGGATCTATTCCGATTGATTCCATTCTCGGTGTTTATTGTGGTGCCGTTTATGGAGTTGCTCTTGCCGGTATTTATAAAATTCTTTCCGGGCATGCTGCCGTCCACATTTCAAACGGCCAAGGATCGCCAGGAGCGTTTAAGGCAGTCACTGACCGTCCGTCTGGAGGTAGCTAAATTCTTGCAAAAAACTCTAGGCCAAATGCCTGTCCAGCACAAGGAGCACAGCAGCGAGGAAGCCAAACAGTTCGAGACATTCTTCCGAAAGATCCGCAATCCCACAGAGCAAGTGAGCAACGATGAGATAATCAAGTTTGCCAAGCGTTTCGATGACGAAATCACATTGGATTCGCTCAGTCGAGAGCAGCTATCGGCGCTCTGCCGTGTACTGGAGCTGAACACGATTGGCACAACGACCTTGCTGCGCTTTCAGCTGCGTCTCAAGCTTCGCTCTCTGGCCACCGATGATCGGGTAATAGCGCGCGAAGGCGTCGACTCGCTCGATCTCTTCGAATTGCAGCAGGCGTGCAAGTCACGTGGCATGCGCGCCTACGGCCTAACAGCGGAGCGCCTGCGCTTCCAACTCAAGGAATGGATTGACTTATCACTAAATGAGCAGGTAAGTACATCAGTATGGCCTTAATACATAATATATATTAACAACTCGCGAGTTGCTTCTAGGTACCACCTATACTTTTGTTATTGTCACGTGCTATGCTCATCTCTGATGACAGCATCACGACTGATAAGCTGAAGGAGACAATGCGTGTACTGCCGGATGCTGTAGCCGCCCACACACGTCATGCGATTGGCGAGCGTGAGGGCAAGGTCGATAACAAGACCAAGATTGAGATCATCAAGGAGGAGGAGCGTAAGATTCGTGAAGAGCGCGAGGAGGAGCACGAGGAGACGCTGCGCACGGCCGGCACAGCAGGCACAGATGAGGGTCCAGCGCCGTTTATATTCACGGAGAATACTAATCAGACGTTGCACTTGGATAAGAAATCCGAGGCATCAGATGAGAAGACCATTTCGCCGACAGATGTGCAATTGCTATCAGATGCACTGAAGACGCTTTCCTCTGATAAACAGCTTGTTGTGGAGAAGGAGACGATTAAGGAGCTTAAGGAGGAGCTGCGCGACTATCAGGAGGATGTGGAGGAATTGCGAGAGGTGCGCCAGGTGGTCAAGGAACCGGTGCGCGAGAGTCGGGCAGCCAAGCTACTCTATAATCGTGTCAACAAGATGATCTCGCAGCTGGACACTGTGCTTCAAGACTTGGAGCATCGCCAGCAACAGATTAAGCAAGTCGATACCCCTGACAACACGCCCACATCTGGTGCCAGTCCCAACCAATCGGTGCACATTGACGAACTGGTGGCTACAATCCGACGCATGAAGGAGGCCTCTGACGAGGAGCGATTCAAAGTCGTTGAGGATTTGCTAATCAAACTGGATGCTGACAAGGATGGTGCTGTCTCGGTTAACGAGATCACCAAGGTGGTGCAAAGCATTGACAGTGCGGCCACCAAAATTGACAAACAACAGCTGGAGGAATTCACGGAGCTACTCACAAAGCAAGCACAGAAGCGACGCAACGAGGAAATTGTCCACATTGACGATCTCATGATGAACATCAAGAAGCTAAAGGAGACCAGCGATGAGGCCCGCATTAAGCACATCGAGAGTGTCCTAGATAAGTTTGACGCCGACAAAGATGGTGTCGTTACTGTCAACGATATACGAAAGGTATGTAACGTGTCTTATAGTTCCTGGCTAACTGAATTTACGTGTATAAACTGTGCAGGTGTTGGAGTCCATCGGTCGCGATAATATCAAACTTAGCGATAAGGCCATTGAGGAACTTATTGCTCTGTTGGACAAGGAACAGATACTGGAGGCAGAGCAAAAGATCGAGAAGGCAATTGCGAAGAGCATGAAGGAAGCGGAAAAACTGAAATTGGAGGTGGAGAAAACGGACAAGGATATGGCCAAACTGGTCGACGGTATACATGAGTCGGCGAAGGAGATACGCGACATAGCCACCGAACTGGGAGCTATGGAGCAGGAAAGGCCAACTCCCCCAAAGCCAGAAGTAAATGAGGTGTAGCTTAAAACTTATGCGAAGATTTCCCTAATGCTTGAGTTGTTTCTTTTATTTACAGCCCGACATGAAAGACCCCGCTAAAGTATTGAAAGATAATGCGAAGGAGCTGGGTGATTTGCTAGTCAAGTCCCCGAAGAACAACAACAAAAAAGGGGGAAAGGACACACCACCAACACAGAGCAAAGGCAACAGCTCCGGCGGCAATAGAAACAATTGCAAGAAGGCCAGCGATAGCGAAATGTCGATACCCAAGATAGCGATGCGTGAGGCGGCCGAAATTCAAATCGAAAAGCTATTGCCTCAAAAGGATATCGATCTGCCACCAACGATACCCACACAAACACCGACCCAGTCCAAGGTGGCTACCTCACCGAAAGCGGCGGCGAACGGCACTTCCGGCACCCCCAAGAAATTGATCTGACCGGCTGAGCCGAAGGCGAAAGCAATACATGAAGAATACCCAGAGCATTCACCTAGGGCAAAATGAGATCAGAAAGTCAACCCTTTGTCCAAATTGATTCGAGTTGCATTCAATATTAATAATATTAAAACAGGAGATGCATAGAATAGTAATTCAATAGAAAATCTGTATTTAGTTAGATCCCAGGCAAGAGCTCCTTTGCAAGGCTGTATTAAGTATGTGTAAAAGTTGCCCAAATTATAAACTATTGCTTTCAAAATACAAATATACAGAATTTGGGTATGTTAAACGAATACAATGGCAAAACTACCTTACAAATATTTACTTTCATTTTCTACCGCCTTAGTTATATACTACTTATATCCATGTGCTGGTCCATCAAATACTTGACTCTATGATAGTGTTAGCGATTGTGATCATAATTTGTGAAATCTTAATTTACATATTATTTCTAATATAAAACCTAACTTAGAACGAAAACACAACAACAACAACAACAATGTCAAACGATTTGAATTTAGTGGAATTTGAACATAAAATATAAAGTGTTATCACAAAAATCAATGAAATGCAAAAGCGAAAAGCACGTGATACTTTTCTGTAACAATAATAACTACAATATGCTTAACTGAATTAGATGAACCACGTGTAAAAGTGTTAATTTGCAATAAGAAATAAAGAAAAAAAACAGTTACTTTACACACAAACACACACACGCAACGAAGATTTAATTGATGGAAAAAGTTCTCTTAAAGATAAGGATAGTGTGTGATTTATAGAATGTGATGGGAAAACCGAGGGTTCTAGATGAGGTTTATGTAAAACTACTCTATTTGATAATGATACAAATAAAGGAATGATTTTACAGTCTGACCTAGAAGTATTTTACAAGTTATATTATGTGTATATTTGCTTGATTTGTATAAGAAAATGATTCAATGAAGGGTTTTGCTGAATGTATCTGGTATATTTGTTTAAATTATGTATACCAACATTATATGGAACTGATATTGAACAAATTTTGTATGTAATAGCAGACATGCTTACACATATTAATAAGAAACTTGTTAAATGTTAAGTAAACAGAAATATTTTGTGTACAATCTAATCAAATGTTCCGTTGGCAGAAGTTTAATTCGATTAATATATAATGCTATACAATCAGAGGTTTCTTCTTTATAGCTAAGAGGTGAAAAGAGAGTATATCGGATCTGCTACTGATGCTGATAAGGCATATAAACAAAGCGTGTAGTTTGTGTGGTTAGAGCATTTAAATGAAGAGTTCAGACTGCCTCAACACATAAATAATAAGAGCTAATGTGGGCTCTGGCTATTTGTTTACAGCTAATATATAAATCATACATTCAACGATCCTAAAGCTGACAAAACTAATCTGTTGAGAAAGCCAAGTAGTAATAAATATATTTGAATGAATTGGTTATTGAAAAAAGAAGCAAGCTGCCATCCAGCTCGTATATTTATATACTTATGTATATACATAGTATATACATGAGTTGCTAGCAAACGAATTCTCTTCAAATTTGCTTGTTATTCAGCTGCATTAGGAAATATTTTATACTTATGAGCCACTGTTATTTCTGGCTGGAAATCATAATTACAAACTATTGTAAATGTTTCGAATTCCTACATGCGAATTCTTTATTAGCTAAATACATTTGCCGATGAGCGCAAAGTTCTCTTTATTTGACCAATCTCAATGCTTCACTCGAGCTGGCTGTGATTCCCCAGTGGCAACCGCAAAACCAAATTTCGCCATGGAAGGGGGCAGGATGGGGCGATGATGGGGGCGATGCAACCGAATAAGTTTTGAGCAATTGCCAAAAAAATGAGAACAAGAAAGAATCCAAATGCAAAGAATGAAAAATATGAAGAAAACAAAACAATAACAACATCCATATGCTGGCTGGGCAATAAAACTAATAAATATTACCGCAAAATGTGCAAGGAGTCCATAATTCTACAGCTAAACCACTGACCCATAAATTCTCTTATAATTTTACTCGAGCAAATGCACTTGGCCATTGGCATGGAATTTAGTTGGATACTTGGGGCTAGAAATGGGGCAGCATCAATGCAAAACTTATGATTTACTATTTCAATTTCTCTGCGATTACCCTTTGACCCTTTGGCGATTTCCAGTGGAACCCAATTTTAATGGACTGCACAATATTTGTTGGTTTTCATTTGCAACGTTTTTCTGTTTGACTATCGAACAAAGGGCGTAATCGGCTCCAGTTGGGTTTGGGTTGAAAAGGTAAGAACTGTTATACCTGACTTAATTGTTAATTGTTATTTTCACAGAGATGACTCTACTTGACTATTATTGTAACTATCCCATGAACCATTATACTAACTGTTATATAAAATGTTCTGCTTGACTCTTATAACAACTGAAGTGAACCATTAAATTAACTGTCCTATTAATCATTATAGAGAAACATGTTTCACTTGACTATTATAGCTGTCCCATTATTCATTATACGAACTGTTATATAAAATGTTGCATTATAACAGCTGTCGCATTAACTATTATACTGACTGTTATATACAATTTTCTAACTCTTTTCATTAATTCCAATTTACTTGTCATATTTGACTGTTATACTGGCTGCTCAACACTCACACTCAGCTGTCATACAATAATTTATTTTGCTGTCAGCTTATCCGCTTATCCGCTTATCCGTATGTATGCCCAAATGGTCCCCGGAGATGTGAGAACATTTCACTAAAGTTTCAATCATTTACAAATCCCAGACCCAGAGCAGCCGTCGGCAGGCAGCGCGAAGAGTTTGGCCAACTGAGTAAACATTGGATGGCCAAGTTTGGCCATCGATGATATCGAATACAAATAAAACTCAAACGACGCAACAAGCAAGACCAGAGCGAAATGTGTTTAAAGGTAAATAGAAGCTTGAAAAATGTGAAACAAGCCAAATAATAATAAACTTCAGCTCCATCGGGAGCTGTGGCGGGCCAAGTGAGAATTGTTGTTTGCAATCAAGCAATGCTCAACAATAACAGCCAACGGGAGGAGACGAGGCGAGGCAAGACGAGGTGACGCTACCCGAAGCGGGAGAACGCCTCAAGAGTAGTTCGAGCAACTGTCTGTGTCTGTCTCTGCAGCAGAGGAATGCGCAACGGAACTGGAGTTGGTGTTGGGCCAAAGTTTGTCCAGCGAAAAGTGCTTGAAGTGCAACAATTGCATTCGAAAAGCTGCCTTCAATTGGCGAGAATTCGAGCAAGGCAAATTCCGAGTGGTTCCTCATCAAATAAAGTTTATAAAGTGGACTGGCTGAAGCCACTCCATATGGCATAACAACTCTAACTTTAACTCTCTCTCTCTTGCTCCCTTTCTCTCACTGTGCTACTTACTCAATTAAATAAAACCGAACCGCTGTAGTAAATGTCATGAAACAATTAAAAACTTCTGCCCTTCCATGAGTCAATCAGCGTGCAACACAATAAGTAGCTCAACTTGAACAACTTTGCACTTGCTGCACTTGCAACACTTTAAATGCCCCACGAGACACCGCCGCAGCACGCACATAATAAACCGTGCAGACGGTGCGATAGCGAGTGTGGGCGGTGCTGGTAGTGCCGCCTGATCTGGCGGTGTAATGCATTTTATAGTGGCGCACAAATCAAGAAAAATTGTCATTGCAAATTTAAAGTAATTGAAGCTAAGGCAAAAACTAAAGTTGTTAAAGCTAAGCCAAAGTGTTGACTGGTTTGAATTTGCTGTGAAATGGAAGACAATGTATGTATGTATATATATTTTTAAATAAATATATAGATTTGCTGAATATTCTTTTCAAGTTCACTGTCTAAATTTTGATCAAATTACGCCTTGCTATAATGTTTTAAGTAATCTGGTTTAATATGAATCGCATCTCCAGACTAACTTATCTTTTTGGTAGTAAAAGACTCTGAGAACATATTTGAATTGCTATATATATTCATCAATATCATTTTTTGTCAATCAATGTGAATTCATGAGGATAATCCCCTCATGCTATGGGTCAGGCATAAGACTCTGGCACATAGATGAGCAGCTCTCGTTCTACTAGGTCTAGGAGTTACTCCCCACTTTCACTTTCTTTTAACAAAATCAAACTAAATACATTTGCAATAGGCTAAACACTTGCGTTAGTTTATTTGCTTAGATGTCCTGACATTTACATGCTGAAGATTTCATCTCATCTCATTTCAACACATGCAAAGCGCTTGGCAAATCATTTCGCTACACTTTTATCAATTTAGGCTCTTATGATGTTTGTATAAGGAGAGTAGAACGAACGAAAAGGGAATAAAAAACAAAGAGCCTGACAAAAAATAAAAGAGAGAGAGAGAAAAAACATCAAAATTACATCTAAGTTCGACTGGCTGTGCAGTGGAAACGAAATGCCAGCTGAGGGTGATCGCTAGTCCCTATCCTATTTTGCTTAGCATGAGCTGGTGGAATCGGTCTCTTATTCTATTTGGCTGTGGCATCGACTTGGTGGAACCAGCCATACCGCCAGCTGGTCGCCTCCGGATAGTTGTACTTGACATCCGGCGTATGGCCGTAGCGCGTCTCCAAGTAGGACGAACGATTGCCAGACCTGAGCAGCTGCAGTTCGTCGGCGGGCACGGATTTCATGGGCGTACGGAATTGGCCAAAGAAGCGCGCCTCCTCCTTGGACAGATCATAGTCGAAGATCTTCGAGGACGACGGCCGATAAATGCGATTATGCTGCCACTGCGCCGCTCGGGGCAATGAGCCAGCCATAATCCGCATTCTGGACGAAATGTTATCCTGATGCTTGAAGATCTTCGCCTTGCGACTGCCCACGGCTGATGCATTGCTGCCATCCGATTTGTCTGCCAGCTTGGCGCTGCGCGAGTTCAGGAATGGCTTAACCAGGATTCTCGGAGCATCCTGCACGGCGGCTGGGTTAAGCTTGTGTGCGCTGCTTGTTGTTGTTGTTGTTGCTTTTGCTATTGTCAGCTTCTTCTCTCCATTGGCAACTTTTGCTGCAGTTGTTGTTGCAGTTGTTGTTGTTTTTGGCTTCATTTTCGTGGACTGATTCGCGCCGCTGCTAACGTTTTGTGGTGCACTTTGAAATTTTGTTGTAACTTGTTTATTTTGACAGCGAAACATTGTATTTATGTGGATTTACAAGTGGAATGCTCATAGCAGCCTTGCAGCACCCTAGAAATAATCTCTACTGAGGCATCGACTGCTTTGTTGCGGCCCCGAGAATTCAATTTGGAATAGGAAAAGATTTGATGTGACAACTCGAAGCATTGGATAAGGGTTCATTACTGGACTAAACTAAAGCATTACTGCTGTAAAGTAAAATATATGTGTATGTGTATGCATTTCAATATAAAATAAAGTATTCTTAATGCATTTAAATGCTGATTAAAGCCAAGTTGATTAAAGCTGGCATTGCAGTCCAGCAGCAGTTCCAGCCAGGATATCAAAAGTCATCTTTAAGTTTATTCATATTTATAAAATATTTGGGTAATATTTATTCCAATAAATGTTTACATTATTGCTTACTTTTTCCACATGTATATTATAAATAATTTATGTTAATTTAAAAACCAATATTTTTTTGGTGAACAACATTTGTCAGTAAATATTTTTTCAGCGTTTGCATATATTAAATAGAATTCAGGGACAAAAACTTAACATTTATTTAATTTAATTTTTTTTAAGTCTGTACCTATTTTGCTTAACAGCTTCAATGGCAATTACCAAAAGCCGGATGATTTTCCGCCAGGTGGATTGTGCACTTTAATGGACGAGCGCACGCCGGATTTGTCCAGCTCCTCTGCAATGCATAAGACAAAGGGGAGAATAAATTAAAACGAATTCTTAAATCGTTGCAGCTAATTTACAACGCACCGCTTAGCGAAAAGGATGTTTCCTGCATATCCCGTTTGCCATCCACGCGTCCAACTCCACTCGAAGCGACGCTGGGTGTAGCATTGCCAGAGAACATGGCCGAAGGAGGTTCGATTTCAGCCACGTGAACGTCCAGCTCGGCCAGCTTCTTAGTTACGCTGCCATTTAGTGGCACCTGCTCACTCTTCGCCACCTCCTCCCCCTCCTCCTGCTTGCCCTCAATACTGTCGTAAACAAACGGCGGTCGCAGCGGCGTGGGTATGAAACGTCCAAAGCCCTCAGCAACTCGAAGCTCTCCATTCTCCGCGCAAATGCGTCCGCGCACCAACACATACTCAGGCACTCCATGCACAGTCATGCCCTATAGGGAGAGAGATTGATAATATAGTATATACATATATAACCTATATATATATATATATATACGACTTTACCTCAAAGATATTGAAATCGCACGCATGATGGTGGGTATCCTTGGATATGGTGCGTGTTGCTTGCGGATCCCAAATAACAATATCAGCATCTGAGCCAGTGGCTAGAAATCAAATGATTATATTAGTAAATTTAATATGTATATCATATTTAATAAAATAGTTAAGCAATCATAATGAAATTTGTTAATTATTAGTGTAGTTTGCTTGAATTATAAATGATTATTTTAATATATTATTATATATTTGAATTTATTTACCAATTCGTCCCTTTCTTGGATAGATATTGAATATTTTGGCGGCATTTGTGCTGGTTATGGCTACGAATTTGCACGGATCCATTAGGCCGGAATGTACGCCACGCTCCCAGACTAGAGACATGCGATCCTCAACGCCATTGACGCCATTCGGTATTTTGGTGAAGTCGCCCAGGCCCAGCTCCTTCTGCTTCTTGTTAAACGTGCAATTGTCGCTGCCCGTCGTCTGCAGATCATTGCTGCGAAATACGGAATTGAAAACCAAATTCATTCATTTTATTTTATACTTTCAATGAAATGACTTATATTTCACTACGGCAAATCATCCTTGACACTGCCTTGGTCAATGACAAAGGATTTGCTGACTCTGTTGGCGTCATCATCTGAGTTGTTGTAAGGCATGATTATATGTGGATGTGATATGTGTCAATATGCTTGATTAAATGTCACTTTAAATGAATGATTTATTGGCTAAGAAACGTATTGCCTCTGACAACTCACCTGGCTAGCAGCTTCATCAGAAACTCGGGCGTGGTCTTGTCGGGTCGCAGGGGCGGACTCAGCACATGAGCAGCCGCATGACCAAAGTGCTGGCAGCGATAGTGGGTGCCATCTGTGCCGAGAGCCGCCGCCAAGGTCTCACCGTAGATGTACTTCCCATGATAACGCTGACGAGCGCGTGCCACCTCAATGCCCGCCGATTTGCTCATGACGTGCACCACATACAGTGGACAATCGACCTGCAGAAGAAATTTGATCAATTTTAATCAAAAATCAAATATAATAATATTTATAATTGAATTAAATATAAAGTAACAGAGTCAGAAAACTAACGGAAATATAGATAAAACTCGTATAAATTATAGCCTAAGTTGTTATTAATGACAGTTAGTTAATTGTAATTGATATATTGCATACGTTAATTACATTTGTCTATATAGTAAATATCTAATTTAAGCTTAACCCACCTGATGAGCCAAAATACAAGCACGATGCACGGCCTCAGCCTCCACCTCCTCCTGTCGCGACAACTCGTGACCCTCGGGTCCAGTAATGCCCGCGGCTAGCAGTCGTTTAGCATTCTTGGCAATAATATCGCCATTCTCAGCATGAACCTGAAACAGCAGACATATCAAATTAGAAAATAGTCAAATAAAAAGAGTTCAATGAGAGCCCACCATAGCTACAGCATTCAAGCCTCGTATGCGCTCAAAGACATCCAATAGTTCCGAGTCATTCAGCTGATAGAGTCCCTTATAGGCCATAAAGGTCTTGAACGAATTGATGCCCAGCTCTTTGCAAAGTATGCCAATCTCTTCGGAGACCGATTTCGACCACCAAGTAATGCCCACATGGAGTGCGTAATCACAGCAGACCTTGGGATCTGCCCAGCTGCGCCATTTGTCATAGGCCTCGATCATGGATTCGTTTTTGTTTGGCAGCACAAAATCAACTAAAGAATGGGATTTGTAATACTTCGATCACTCAAATAGATATATATATAATGAATACCTACTTATCATAGTTGTGCCACCAGCCACAGCTGCTTTGGTTCCGTGATAAAAGCTAAAATGAATAATCGTGATATATCGTTTGATCACTATTTATAGAACTCCAATCACTCACTCATCCACTGCCACCGCATTGCCAAAAGGTAGCTGCATGTGCGTATGCGGATCTATGCCACCTGGCATAATTAGCTTGCCGCTGGCATCGATTGTGCGCACGCCACCTGGCACCGTTATATCCGCAGCGGGTCCTACGAATCTGAGAAGATTTAAATGTTAGCTTATAAACATAGATATGTTATATATATATATATATATATATATATATATATATATATATATATATATATATATATATATATCATATTTACTTGATAATGCCATCCTCTATGTAAACATCAGCTTTGAATGTCTTGTCGTGATTCACAATCTGGCCATTTTTGATATACACCCGATTCTGTGCGCTTTGCAGGTGTATGGGCACTTTTTTAACTGGCGTCGACATGTCAATACCTGAACAAAACAATTTGAAAATATATTAGAAAATATATTAGAAAATTAAAGTTATTTATAAAGACTAAATATTTTTTGAGCTGTATATTTATTTTTAAGTGAATCTCAAGTATAAATAAAGTATATTTGAGCATATTATTGATCCGATTTATATAGATTTGTTTTAAGTAACTCTATAAACATTTATTTGCATAGACCCAACAACTGTCAGATAATTTATAATCAAATGGCAAGTTTGATTAATTATGTCAACATTTAAATATGAATAATAACTTATAAAATTTCAGAAATATCGCTAACTAAAATAGTCTCATCTCGTTTGGTCAATCTCTTGTATACGAAGTATAGCTTCTGCTGGTTTTACTTATGCATATAAATATCGAGCTGATCGTACACAAAGCAAACATGAACATAAAGTAAACAAGTTCTTATATTTCATTTATTTGAATTTTTTGTTTTTCTTCTGATTGCTTAATCAAGCTTTCCCTTGACATGAGCAAAAAGAAAACGAAAAATCTTATCAGATGATTACAAAATTGATAAGTATAAATGTTATTATGTTTCTGTTTATTGCGCTGAACTAACTTTTCAAAATCGAACTTTTGTTTGTTTGTTGATAAGCCACATATCTAGACATATATTTTTTTCAAGGGTTTACAATCTTTGATAAATGGCTGATAGCAAAGGTTTGCTCTTGTCAATGCTAAAGCATGTTTAGTTAAATATATACTTTAAATGCATCAATTTGTGCTCTTATCAATTGAGATAGTCGTAGTCCATTTGAAGAGCGACCTTTTCTCAGTTACAGCAGACGAAATGCCGACATGCAATGCATTTATTTTATTTATTTTTTTAGGTCTCACTGCCCCAGATGTGAAGTGACGCAAAGAAATGTTCTGTTTTAAATATAGAACACACTTGGCCAAATGTTGTAGGAAATACATAAATGAAAAAAATTGTAAATTTGTAAAAATTAAGAATATTGAAAAAGAGAAAGAGGAGCCCAAACAACACTAGCTCAAGCCTAATTTATGTATGGAAGTGTATATGTATGTATATAAACATCTATGTTTTCATATATGGCATGTTTGTTATGCTAAACATATGTGTTCAATAGGCATGCAATAACAACAATCTAGTTTTCTTATAGGTACCAAAATAGCCGATTCAGCAATTATCTACGTAGCGGGCTCATGCGAATAATATTAAACACAAATACAGACACACACACGCATACAAACAACTATACTTATTCACAGATCCAAATATGTATTCGCCTCTGGCTTCGAAAAAAAAAAAACAAGTGCGAAAAACATTATTCTCTGACCTACTACCAAATAGTTGATGTACGATGTAATCGAATTAGCTTATTTCGAGTACACTTGGTTCGTATTAAGAATTGTATTTAAACCATACACAATTTCAGAATTTTTCAAAAAAATTAACCTATGCTAAAGTTCAGCAATAAATTGCAATTTTTAATGGCTTTTTATATATGTATATTATAAATTAGTATATAGTTTCTCCGTATGACACGCGCGTATATAAAACAAATAAGTACTTATTTGTTTTTCATTAAGATCCAGTAGTAAGTTCTTATAATTTACCGTTAAGCTTTGAACAATTTTGGAAGTTAAATTGCCGACAAATCTGGCAGTCAACGCACAACGCAACCGATTTCGCCCAAAAAAACGCTAAGACTGTTGAAAAGTTGGTGCTAGCAACAGGTGCTGTTAAACTCAAGTGAACTGTTAACAAAACTGTTAAGTTAACAGTAGCGAAAGTATCGATAGCTTATCGAGATCAATTGCTGTGAGAATGGGCGCAAATATTTGAAATTCACGCCGAAGTAGAAAACAAACGTTTAAAACTAAATAAAATTAATCCTATGAAATTACCCAACAAAACAAACAAAACTTTAGAAATTGAATAATATAGTGAATAACTTTATTTTAATATTTCTATATATAATTTATATGTTTTAAAATTGCTTGTTTTTCAATAGCTGCATATATATATATATATATGTATATATATATAATACAAAAACATATAAATAAACATATTATTAAGTTAAATTTCAAAGATTTATTTAAGCTACATTTTCTTGGCAACGATCCTAGTTTCTGAAGTGCTGTGCGCTAGTCTAATGAAAGCCCCTTTCATTATTTCTTTCGCTAAGCAAACGTTTATGTAAACATTTTCATTGAATGCATTTCATATAAGCTCTGACCTTAATTTTCTACAACTTGTATGTCTTCCGCATTTCTAGCTACGTGTTAAAGTTCAGTTCGTAGCTAAAAGAAAATTTCTTTAGAAAATATCAGCTCTAAGCCTCTATCATCAGAACCAAGTCTTTACAGGTATGTAAATGGCTTAGTATCAAGTCTTGTCAATAGAAATTTACTATCAAATTTTTCTCCGGGGCTCAAGGATTACTGCTGTAAGTCCTGTTGCAAGTATGTATCATTAGTTAATTTATTGTTTTTGGCATAAACTCTTTCATCTTGAATTCCTCCCCCTCTCACTCTCTGTCAATTTGGATATTTCGTGCACTAAATTAAGCCCTATAGCCAAAGGGGGATTTATGTTGTTATTCAATTTTTGGTGGCTGGTGAGAAAATATAAAGTGGATTATACAGAGATAGCAGGCAGGCCACAGTCATGTACATACTACAAACAAATTCGTTTTCGTTATTCTTCTTTTTTCTCCATTTTTCCATTTTTTGTGTTCCTCTGTTTGGGTGCAGGAAGTGCAGAGCATCGAGCCAGGCCCCGCAGCTGGCCATAAAAATTGTGCAGAGATATGTCGCTAGCCGTGAAATGTTTATATGCATGTGGGTCGCGTGTCCTTCTACAGCTGCAATCGCACAGAGCTGAATGAAAAAACGGCGACTACATATAAATGTAATGCTCGATATTGGCAGCTAGTGAAATCCAAAAGCCGATCTGTGCCACTTTTCTTGTGGCATTGCGGCATTGACTTGCTGGCTAATACCTTAAAGAGTGTTTCCACTTAATGCCTGAGACAAGCTCTCACTCTCTCTGACTCCCCCCTCTCTCTCTGTCTCTCTTTCTCTCTGCTGGCATATCCTCAAGTGGCTGCTTCCTATTGCTATGCTGTGTTCGTCAGGGCCAGAAATCCTTTTAGCTTATTTAGCCGTTTAGTTAAACGCATTTTGGACGTTTTGCTTTTTGGATGCTTTTGTTGCCATTGTTTCCACCTGCTGTAGGTGGAGCGGGGCGGGTTTAGCTGCATAAATTAAACGATAAGTTGATTCTCTTCTTATTCGTTGCTTTTGCGTATTCGTTCGGAATTTATGCTTGAATCGAACTTTAGTTAAGCATTCCAATGACAGCCATGATAAAGTGTTCACTTCTCACGATTGTCTGCAAATATTAGCTCTCTCCCGCTCTCTCTCTATTTCTCTCCTCCTCTCTTTCTCATTTTGATTTGAGAGCATAATGAAAGTGCAATAGTTAAACTCGCAGAGATTTGCCTATGTTACTTTTGTGTAGAAGTGTGTAAAAATATTTAATTAAATTTATTTAATAAAACTACAAATTTGTATTACGAGTTCTTAGTTGGATAATTTTAGCAAGGCTGCATTAAATATGGTCAGCAATAATTAAAATACAATAATTCTTGCTTCTCAAACACACTCATTTCATCGTCAGCTGTACGCAATCGATATTGACAGATAATATCTGAATGCCTGAGCACAAACAACTAAAAATAAACTTCATTACACACAAATTAGCCATCAAATAGTAATATTTATTTTTCATTTTAATGAAACACCTAATATGCTAACAGCATCTCTAACTACAGTTCACTAACTCATCATCTGTATATGTATGTATGTATATACTTCTAGCGAAATCTTCTCGGTTTATTTCCCGTTGTTTTCTGCCCAGATTCAATTTGACAGCAGCAGCAACTCAGGCGACAGCTGCTCGCACAATTTACTTGACGTGTCTTGACCATTAGTGCGAGTTCTTTTCTTTCTTTTCTCTTGATTGAGTTGGCTTCCCTTCGATTCTCTGTTTCATTTTCATTTCCATTTTCATTTTCTTTCCTTTATCCATTATCTGGTAACATTTTTATCTATCAATAGTTTTGAAGCGGCGCGCAGCTATTGCCATTAATTTGTGCGACATTTGTTCGCCATTTGGCTTTTAGTTGGCATCTCAGCCGGGCTAAGGACAACTCCAACTCCAACTCCAACTCAAACCAACTGCCTGACTGATTGCAGTCTGCACTTTACGGAAATTGGTGGCACTTTGCGCCAGCCAAGTTGAAAACTTACTGTTAAGTGCCGACCGGCGCCACAATGCATCTGAATTGTGAAGTGCAACTGCGAAAAGGTAGCTAATAAGTGAGACTTAAGCTAAGATTCCTGCTTAAATTTATCATATATATAACATGGGTAAAAAGTTAATTGAACAGTTACTTAACATGCACTTAACAGAGCTGCTAACATTTCATTTTAAACATATTAATATTCACTCTGTTAACATGCCTTTAACATCAGAATATAAAAATGTTGCAAAACAATTATAATAATTGTTAAAATTTACCTAATTTCTAAAATGGAAATTATGAAGAAACTCTTAAAGCAAAAGAAGAAGTATAAGTTGACGTTCCTTTAACATAACATCATTTACTTAACTTTAAACTGCTTCTATAAAGCTCTATCAATTCCATATGCAATCACCCAAATAACCCATTAAAATATTTACCAATGCATAGCATTGAAGTACAGTAAAATGTCGCTAAAGCCTTCGTGATCAATTCATGGTTATGGCAGCAGTAAGCGGATACTCCGTCTAGATAGATACATAGATATGGAGCGAAATGTAATTAGTGCCTGGCCAAGACTTCGGCTGGCAGAAGTAGCCCGCAATAGTTGGTCTAATTGGATTGAGTATTAGTATTAGTTAAATCGAATTTGAGCACACGTATTGATTAGCAAACGGACACATTGCAGCTAACTTTGATAGTTTCTGTCAAACTTGGCCGCACACACACGCACACACACACACAGACGTATAGCTGAAGGTGCTGTATCAATGGGTGGGCAGATGGATAACATGATTGTAATAAGCTGCGTGCCAGCACAGCTGCTGCTACTTCTGCTCCTCCTGCTGCTACTGCTCCAGCTTCTCCAGCTGTTGATGTGGGGCGGCCACTCACGTTCGCGGTCGTCAAGTCGGCTCTTTTATAAGCACACACACACACACATACTTACACACAGACAAACGACTTAATAACTGAAAAGAAGAGGAAGAGGGAGTGCTAGAGTTGGGGGCGTGTATGCGTGGCCAGTGGGTGCCAGTTCGTTGACACTAAATGCCACTTTAGGGGCGCCAGGCCGACGGGACGGATAGAAGCATCTGAATACAGACAAAAGTCAACAATGCTGCGCGTTGCTACGTTTATTAAAAGGGCTCAGGTGAACGTCTGAACGCCATTTGCAACGGCAGGCAGGTGAGGCTAAAATCACAGTGCGCGCTGCCAGCCAGTGACCGCCTTCCACCTGGCTCTGTTTACTTAAGCGAAGCACACGCACTCACACAAGCGCACACACACACACACACATGTGCATTTAAAGATTGGCAAGCTTGTGTCTACTACTGCTTGAGCACTTTTCCACTTTATGCTCCTATCCACATCCCCGTCCATGTCCATGTCCACGTTCATGTCCATGTCCATGTTCAGGTTCCTTCCCTATGGCTATGTGCTACGGTTTTGGCGTTTAAAGGTCGTTTGCATTTTGACCTCATCAGCTACTTTGCGAGACATTTGCAACATCAGTTAAGAATTGTTTGCAGTCAGTCATCCTAATTAACATGAAATGTTAAGCATTCCGAAGGAACACACACACACAAAAGCTGTGCTCTTTGAAGTATGAATCCAGATATTGATGGTTGTTTGTGCTTTAGTGTAGATAAGGTTGCCTTGTTGGAATCGACGTATTTGCAGTCTAAACGGGTGAATATTGGATGAAAATGCTTTATGTAAAAACTAAATATAATTAGCGCCTGCTTGAGCTCCACTAAATATTTAAGAATTTCCTCTAAGAATATGCTTCAACTATTTCCTCCAAGTCTTTAATGCTTAGCTGATCGATCACACATTTCAATTAACTTTACTGCACTGCACGACTGACCCCCACCAGGCCTGGGCGACTGAAGAAATGCTGTAGCTGCTGCCCTTTATATAGGTTTACTTTTACTCAACCACTAAGAGCGCTCAAATGTTGAGCCTGGCGCCAGGTAGAGGTCGTTGCAGTTGAGCATTAAGTGACCAATGGGAGCACGCTCTGCTGCTGCAAGCATTCTAGCTGCTGCATACATAAAGACAGCTCGAACGATCTTCGGTAGTTGTTCTTCGGGCCTTGCTTTCGTTAGTCGGGCAGAGAGACCACTGTTAAAAGACACACTATCACTCAATCGTGGCGCCGGCTGAGAGATAGACAGGGACAGACTGAGAGAGATACACAGGCAAACGAGCGAACGCAGTTCGTGAAAAGAGCGTAACACGATTAGTTCAACAGAAGCTGAAGCGAAGAGAAGCCGAAGACTCTTGTTCAAGGCGAGAGCGAGAGAGCATGATTTCTTCAGTTGATTTCACGTAAAGAGACAAGCGATCGACTGTGATGGCAAGCTGTGCTTAAAAATAATTGAATTAAATTTGAATCAAATTAACTAGTGTGATTAATAAACATAATTCATAATAAAATAATTTATGATAGTTGTTTAAATAAATAACTATTTAGTTATTTTAAGCTAACAATGATTTACATTTGATATCCCAGAACAGCTAAGTGAAAACTAAACTTGAATCGTCAAGCAACCTGCTTTCAGTCGCTTTCAAAACTTATCTAGGCATTGAGTCTCAACATTATGCATTAGCAGTAAAGTCAAAATTGAAGAAGATTCTCAACTCAACTAGCAACAGCTGCTTAGTTTTACGCTACGAAAAAGTTGGCTCGGAATTATGCTCTTAATTAATAATCAAATGATGTTCGACATGTGATGTGATAAAGCACGCGACATGCCCTGCAGGGGGAAACCAGGAACTGCGAACTGGAAAACGGGGAGCTGGGTAACTGGGTAACTGGGTAACTGTGTGGCAAAACAAATGGCAAATGCTTAACAAGCACTTACCATTTACAGCTTTGCCATTGCTGATCATTAATTTGGAGACGGCGAGAGCGAGAGCATCGAAACAATACTCCAAATCGTGTTTATCCACTGTAGCGCCTTTAACTTTTATTGGTCTTTAGCTGCGCCAAGCGCAAGCACCCACCCAGGGGCTGTTCGACTGCTGGCTGCTGGCTGTTGGGTGGTTGGGTGGTTGGGTGGTTGCGATGTGGTAAAATGTAAGAAAAACAACAATCAACACCATTTGCTGCTACAAATTAAGCTTCGAGCAAACAAATCGCGCTGAGTTCTCTCTAAGACTTTCGCATTTCAGTTCTGTTTGCTCGTGTTGTTTTATGTGGGAGTGTCTTGTCTGCTGCCCCACCCACTCGGTGGTTGGGTGGATGGGTTGGTTAACTGCTTGCCCTGTGGCGAATTCGTGTTTCTACGAAAATATTTTCGACAGCATTCGATGTGTACTACGTGTATTTATAGCGCATGGTGCTTAATCAAATGCCGTTGGCTTGGCTATGCTGCGTATACTTAATTTCAGTTTTGTTTCACTGGCCCAGCGCGTGAATTCGTTTCCCGTTGGAAGCTGAACGCTGCAGCTAATTAAGCAATGACTGAAAAATGTTTATTTAAATTGTTTAGTGTGGGCTCCATTAAGTGATTAACATTTCATTTAAGTGAATTGTGAGTGTGGGTGTGAGTGTGAATTTGAGTGCGGCAGTTAGATTAATTTATTATTGGCTAATGGGGCAGCATGTGAAGGACTATTAAGATATTTTGCTTGGCTATAGTAATAAAAAAATGTATATATAATGGCACTTGTCTCAATGCTGCTTGACGTGGAAATATTGCGAATTGATTTGCTGAATAGTTTGCATTAATATCATGTGTATAATAGAGTCGATTGGCATGTTTAGCATTTCCTGAGAGAGTTTTCAAGTGTCGTTAAAATTACAATACGAATTAGTTGCTGAAATAAATCTAAATTGCTGATATGGCATATTTAGACTGGCCTTGAGCAGGCGAAATAAACTCTGACTTCTCCTTTATCTCTTTCTATTTCAATTAAGAGCAAAATAAAAATTAGGATCTCAACTTTTTACATAATGCTTAATAGTTTTTTTTTTATATTTTATTTAGATATTTATTTATATATATATTTAAAAACGCACTTTGATAATAACTGTCATCTGCTTATCGTATCAATATCTTCCGCTTTTATGAAATATTTTTAGCACATTTGCTTGCTAATCAAAAGGATAATCCCGATTCAATTAAAACATAAAAATTTTATTTTGATGATGATTTGATTATTTTATTGAAGCACAATTATGTGTGAAGAGCAATCGAAAACGATTCATTGACAATTATTGTTAAATTGAATTTTTCTCCTCTCTTTTGTCATTTATTATAATTCATTTAACGAAACGTGCGCTATCGACATGCCCGCAGGTGTATTCAAACTACGTGAAAATAGTTGAAAATAATTCTATATAGATATCTTGCTGTTGTTGTAGTTCTATTAATTTGGCAAATTTATTTATATGGCATTTCGGATTTGCCAACGTGTTTGGGCATTGGCTGTGGCTCTGGCTCTGGCTGTGGCTGCGTGGAGTGACATCGGCACGTGTTTAATCCTACTAAGTATGCCGTCAAAAATGGTGTACACCGTAGCCGGGCCAAGTCAGAGAGGACGGACGCCGCCAGTTGTCATAAAATGTTAAATACAAATTTATGGCAGACAATGCGCCCCTGGCATACTAAGCGCTCCTATCGGGCAGGAGTCTGGAGAGTGGCGGAGAGCCGCACCTAAACGCATTAGCAAAATGAAGCTGTTTCGATAGACATTACAACAATGCCAGAGATTTGCCCCATTGTTATTATTTTGTTTCTGTCCCACATTTGCTACCATCAAATGTCTCGGCATGCGCTGAGCTGACAAAATTCGGCCAGCAGCTGCTTCATGCCCCATTCAAATAGGGCTTATAAATGGGTGCATATAATTCTTGTTAACGGGATTACATTGGAGGTGCTTTAATGGCACTAGGTCCAACTAGATTGTTGCAGCTCGAGCACACACACTCGCGCAGCTGTTCTACAAACCGATTTTAAATTGAATTGTTGTGAATGCACAAATCGAAATTCAGCTTTTCATTTAAACTAAAGAAACTTTGTGGTTTTTCGCAAAGAAATTGGTTTATAATAATAGTAGTAGTAGTAGTAATAATAGGTGAATCAGTAGTGATAGTAGTTTTAGTAATATTAGTAATAATATTAATAATAGTAGTAATAATATTAATAATAGTGGTAGTAGTAGTAGTAATAATATTAATAATAGTGGTAGTAGTAGTAGTAATAATATTAATAATAGTAGTAGTAGTAGTAATAATATTAATAATAATTAATAATAGTAGTAGTAGTAGTAATAATATTAATAATAATTAATAATACTAGTAGTAGTAGTAATAATATTAATAGTAGTAGTAGTAGTAGTAATAATATTAATAATAATTAATAATAAAAATAATAAAATAGTAATAGTAGTAGAAGTAGTAGCAGTAGTAATAATAATAAAATAGTAGTAGTTGCTGACGTAGTAGCAGTAGCAGTAATAGCAATAGTAGTACTAGTAGTAGTAACAGTAGTAATAATAATAAAATAGTAGTAGTTGCTGAGGTAGTAGCAGTAGCAGTAATAGGAATAGTAGTATTAGTAGTAGCAATAGTAGTATATTCCTCAACTGACACGTATTCCTCGTTTTCATTATTTCAGCTAAATTATATCATCCATAATAGAATAATGGAAACTGAGTAAACAGAAATGATTTGATTTACACAAAAAATAATAAAAATGAAAAACATTTCGCTTCACACATTAGAAAATACAATTTGTTTCCAATAAAATTTTAGCAACAACACGAAATACATATACACAGATATACAGATAGCCAGATATACATACATACATATAGATTTACTACTATGCCTGGCTATGATGGAGCTGTGACAATCTACTCGCCCGATGGCCACTTGCTGCAAGTAGAGTACGCTCAAGAGGCGGTGCGCAAGGGCTCCACAGTGGCAAGTTGCTCATAGGAGCAAATATATTTGTTGTTGTTGTTTACATAGCTCATTTGAGTGCTTTGGCTCCACTGTGCAGGTGGGCTTGCGCACCAAGGACTCGATTGTGCTGGGCGTGGAGAGGAAGGCGGTGGATGCGCTGCAAGTGGAGCGAACGGCGCGTAAAATTCGCAAGCTGGACGATCATCTGGTTGTGACATTCGCCGGCCTGACAGCCGATGCGCGCATCCTGCTGAATCGCGCGCAGAGCGAGGCGCAGAGCCATCGCCTCAACTTTGAGCGGCCCGCCACGGTGGAGTACATAACACGGTGAGTGATTAGGCAGATAGATAGAGAGAGAGAGAGAGAGAGAGAGAGAGAGAGAGATAGAGTTAGTTACAGTTCGACTGGCTGTCTGCCTTTTCAGATATCTCGCCAAATTGAAGCAGAACTATACACAAAGCAATGGCAGGCGTCCGTTTGGCGTCTCCTGCCTGATAGGCGGCTTTGATGCGGACGGCAAGCCGCGTTTGTTTCAGACCGAACCCTCTGGCATCTACTACGAGTGGGCGGCCAATACCACCGGCCGGCTGGGCAAGGCGATGCGTGACTACTTGGAGGTGAATGCGCCGGCGATGAGCAGCTCGCCCGACGATGCCACCGCCATCAAGCATGTGGTGCGCGCCCTGCACACCGCCACGGCGCTCAATGCCAGCTTCTATGAGGTGGCGGTGCTCAAGCATCAGCAGCCCCTGCACATGGTCAGCCCCACAGTGGTGGCTCATTTGGTGCAGGTCATCAAGCAGGAGGCGGCCGAAGAGGAGGCCAGACTGAAGAAGACTTTGAACACCAAAAAGTAAACTTTCTATATACATATGTATGTATCTAGAGATATATATTTCTTTGGAATCTTGTTAAATTCACGTTAGCCCGCGGCAGGCATTTGTTAACCTTTCGGCCCAATCAAGACTTGATGATTTTCTCTGTTTTTCGTTTTTTTTTTGGGCGGGGCAAAAGTAATCAGCGCGAAAAATGTGTAAACTGAGCAAATCACTTAATTTGCCTCAAGGGCATCTTTAAGCACTTCAGCGTCCACAGGACTACGCACACAAAGGCTGGACAGGATTTGCGCGCGTGTGTGTGTGTGTGTGCGAGCAGCGGATGCTAAAAAAAAAGAGAAAAAAGCGAGTTAAGAACTTTTAAGTGAAAATGGAAATTGAATTTGCGCCAAAAATTGCATACTTGCACAACAGAACACACACACACACACACATCGATTTTTGTTGCCTTTGGAGATATTTTTTGTGAGTCGGCTCGTAAATAGAGAGAGAGAGAGAGAGAGAGAGAGAGAGAGAGAGAGAGAGATTTCACCCAGCTGCCATTTGGCAGGTGTTCGCGTGTTTGCCCAGTTATGGGGCAAGTGTTTTCAATCAAATGTGCGCCTTGGGTAATGCCTCGACCTCAGCTCCCTGCCTCCCTCTCTCTCTCATCTGCCGTATAAAATTCTCTCATAGACAAACATTGCGACGTGTGTGAATCTGGAACTGTGCAAAAAAAAATCGTGATAATAAGAAAAAGTAAATGCGAATCTATGAACTGTGATTTTGTTTTCAAATTGTTTGTAGAAAAGTCTTTCAGCTTGAGTTATGTCGGGCATATTATAAGCGCCGGCTGGGAGCACATTATCTATATATCTTTGGACCAAGCAGCTTCATCATAAATTTTCACACACATTTCACTTGAGCTCTAAGATTTAATGGCGCATGTTTATGAAATGGATTTTTGTTTGATTAAATATGACGATGTTGTGACTTCCGAGCTTAACTTTATATATTTTCTTTATTACTTCCATCTTATGCTTATGTACAAAATGTAGTGGCAGCCCTCGCTAACCCTTGAAGCTGGTCATGCCCGCCTGCATGATCTCGTCGGTGAGCAGCAGGTTGCAGGCGATAATGGAGCAGGAGTTGAGCATCTGCTTCTTCACGCAGTAGTTGTCGTAGATGCGTCTCTCTTGCGGAACCATGGGCTCGCCCGTCTCCAGATCGAGTCCAATGGGCTGCTCCGAGTCCTGGGCCGCCGTCGTCAGCTTCACAATGGTGTCCTGCACATCGAAGCCGCTGTTGATGGCCAGCGTCTTGGGTATGACCAGCAGAGCGTCGGCAAACAGCTGGACGCCCAGCTGAGCCTTGCCCTTGGTTTCGGTCTTCGATTTGGTCAGCGCATTGTAGGCGAGCAGCTCGAATGCGCCGCCGCCGGGCAGCACACAGGCATCCACAATGGCATTCTGTATGGCGTGCAGGCCGTCTCGTATGGCATCCTTGATGGTCTCGCTCTGGTGGCGCGATGGCGCGCGTATTAGAATGGTGACCGAAGTGGGATTGCGGCACTTCTTCACGAACGTATATTTGTTGTCGCCGAGCTGCTTTTCGTATACGAGGCCCGCGTAGCCGAGATGCTCCTCGCTCAGCTCCTCCAGGGAGTGGAGCGCCTCGCCGCCACAGGCACGCATCAGGCGCTCCATGTTGCGGCGCTTGGCGCGGCGCAGGGCCAGAATGCCTGCCTCCGCGAATGCCTCCAGCGATGGTATATCGATGCCCTTCTGATTGATGACCACGAAGCCCTTGTCATTGCCGCTGCAGAGCCTCGTCTTCAGTGCGATAATCTTGGCCACGCGCTGGTCGATGAAGCGATGCTCCTCAGTGACGCACTTCTCCCGCTCCTCGGCCGACTTGTAGCAGAAGGACGCATCCACGGAGGTCTTCTCCAGCTCCAGCGACACGTTGCACGTCAGTATGTAGGCATTCTCCAGGCGAGTGGGCATATTGACGTGACGGCCGCCGTGGTCCAGCACCAGCCCATCCACCAGCTGGGTGTCCATCGTCGTGTACTGCTTGATGTCCATTAGCTCGATCATATTGAGATCCAGCAGAGCCTGGGCATCGCCGTGAATGCTCAGCACGGCCTTGACACAGATGTCGGCCAGCAGGTCGGCTAGGTTCTTGTCTACTTTGGTCCTCAGGCTGGTCTGGGCCAGGGCCAGCAGCGGGTCGCGCTCCACCTCGATGGGTATGCAGAGGGACTGCAGCAGGAGTTGCGCCCGCTCCTTGGCCTGCATGATGCCAGCGGTAAGCAGACGCGGATGCAGGCCGTCCGCAATCAGCATCTCCGCCTGCTTCAGCAGCTCACCAATCAGCAGTACAGTCGACGTGGTGCCATCGCCAGTGGCCGCATCCTGCGCGGTGCTCGCACGAGCGATCATCGATGCCGTCGGGTGACAAAAGTGCATCTCGTGCAGCAGCACATTGCCATCCTTGGTGATCTTGATGTCGCCAGCCGGCGAGACGAGCATCTTGGTGGTGCCCCTCGGCCCCAGGTTGCTGGCCATCAGCCGCTGCAGGCCCGTGGCAGCCGTGATGTTAATACTCAAAGCTTGGGCGGCGCGAGCGAATTGCGCCTTTGGATTCAATAGAGTTATGCTCGCCATCGTTAACGATTATTTTGCAGCTAAATTTTATTCGTTTTATTATTTTTTCCGTAAGGTTTCTCAATGAGAAAAGAGACTGAATTTGGGTGTCCAAACGAACTGTCAGAATACGTTTAAAATTCAATTTGAAGAGGCCTGGCAACCCGGCACAAGGGACTAAAAAAGCCTTGTTTTCACTATTATCGATGTTTGCTTATCGATTAATGTAAACGAAAATATATTACCTATGAGCTCTATTAGAAAAATCAAACTTGTTAAGAAAAATGTACCAATTGAGCCTCTATTAATCATTTAATATTCATTTTAATTTAACTCTGCAGCGTTTTCCAATATCAGCAAATGTCTTTTCTACTCACACTCACACAAAAAAACTCAGAGAGCACACGATTGCTTCGTGTCTTTAATGAGCTCGTTCGTGATCGGCTATTTTGACTCGCTCGGGTTTCTCCCCTTCCACTTTTTCGTTTGAGTGAAAGAATGTAATAAGTTGTGATGATATGTATGCGAGAGATGTCTTCGCTAAACACATCAATACCATGAGTGTGTGCATGTGTAGGTGAGTATGAATACCGCTTGCATTGACTGCTTGAGTTATTTTGCTTACTATAACGATTTTTAAAATATAACAATTTAATGTTTCGCCCTGACAATGTTGCAACTCTGAAAACATTTAATCAAGAAAACTATAATTAAAATGAAAATGAAAAGAAAAACATACATAACATATAATCATAGTGAAGGCAATAAGAAAAGTTCTCATTTTATAAATTTGCCATTTATTTCCACTCTCTCTCTCTTCGCTGGGGTCTGTATGTATGTGTGCAGCTGTCGTGTACGACGGATTGTCCTATCAAAATCCACTTGCTACAAAGCGGCTAAGCTGTTAATAGAAATTACTTTTCGCTGTGGCTGCGGCTTCGACTGCGGCTGCGACTGCGGCTTCGACTGCGGCTGCGACTGCGGCTTCGACTGCGGCTGTTCGCTCTGCCTGTGGTTCTCTGCGCTGTGCTGCTGCTCCAGTCGAACCAATAAGTCATGTCTTTATTATTATTTACAGCCTTCCTTCGCACTCGACGGGCTCAAGTGAGTGTGTGTTGAGTGCTGTATGTGTGTGTGTGTGGGTGTGTGTCGAGGCGCTACTTTTTATGCTCCTTCTGGAGCTTTTCTTGACTTTGCCTGCTGTGCTCAGTGCCCAGCCCAGCACTCACACTTATCACACTTAATTTCATTAAGTAATTTTTCATAGGGCAACTTTTATTGAGTTTTTAAACTGGCAGAGCGCATAATGCTATGCAAGTGAGAAACGAAAAGAAGAAAGGAAGGAAGAACAGAGAGAGAGAGGCATGAGTGGGGGAGGAAGGCAAGCAAGTGCTGGCATTTTGTTGAATATTACAATTGAGCTGTGCTTGGCTTTTATAACGTATACGCCACGTGTTCATTCTTTGGCATTGTCTGCCTCTGCCTCAGCCTCTGCCTCGGCTGCTCGCTGCTCGCTTTTGTCCTTGCAGCAGCTCTTCCGTTAGCATTTACTCATTTTACGCCTTTTGTTTACGGCCACTTGTTGCATTACCCCATTGTCTTTCGTTTGTTTGCCTTGTTGTTCTTTCTTTTAATTGCCGTCTCGTTGTCATTGCGCTCGCTTGCTTTCAATTTTAAATCACTTTCCTTTTCAACTTTTCTACTAACTCGAATTGAATTAAATAGAACAAAAAACTGAATTATATATCGCTTTAGGCATTCTTTTATTTATTTTTTTTTTTGCTAATGCATTTTTGCATTTTGTGGTCTGATTGTATTTTCATTTAATTTTAAATATTTATGCAATTATTTCTATTCGGTTTTTTTCGCTGGAATTCCATTCAATGGCTCAGTTAGTTTATTAAGCACCAAACTCTGCGATCTATCAGCACTTTTGTTTTTTGTCCCATTAAAAAAATTGATGTGTTGTGATAAAATTTCGCAAAGGTTTTGTTTTGTTTGTTTGTTTTTTTTTTTTTTTTTTTTTTTAACAAATCCTTTTGCGTAAACAGCGCGGCTCAATGTGATTTTTATACCCTGTAATTGGTTGTGATTGGAATAGTGAAGTTGGTGATGTCTCATATGATTGCAATAATACGTTTATTAATGTAATTAATTATAAGGAAATTTATTTTAATTAGACGTTTATTATAAAGACATTTTTGGTTTATTATATATTTATAAAGATGTTATCGATATTTGTTCAGATGCGAAACTATAGTTATCGAAAATATTACCAATCTTGTTGATTTGCATATTGAGAGGGCATTTGCAAGTCTATCAGAATATTATTACTCTTATTAAGAAAGTCAACTCAAATGTATTAAATTGTATAGGGCATCTTCTAGTCGACTATTCTCGAATATTATGTGTTATTTACCAATTGAAATGGCATCCGAAAGGTTCTGAAAAAATAAAAATATTTTCTGCGCATTGCATTGCTGTTCCATTTTGATCTTTTGTTCTTGTTGTTTTGTTGTTTATGAAGCGAAACGTATTTTAGAATTGAATTTAGAGCCAAATACCAGGGAATCCATTGCGTGCATCCAGCTGCCAGTGCTCTGGGCTATTGTTTGCTGCAATCTGAACGCGAGCACAAACGAAGGAAAACAAAAATGTGATGGAACAACTGGCGGCATCTGGACGTGATGTTGGCATTCCAAAATTTGAGATTACTAATTGAATTTGTGGCCGTGGGCCATCTATAGATGACTAAGAAGCTTGCACTTTATTTATTATTTATTCGTATTTATTTCGTACGAATTAGATTACATAGCCATAGGTCGAACTATGTTGATTGATATAGTGATGATAGTATTCAACAAATAAATTATTATATCATTAATTTTGTCATGTGAGCAATAGTTGTACAAATGCCGAACGGGTCTCGACTCAACTGCTTTTTCGTAATGTGTTAACGCAACGTAAAGTAAATTTAACGCAATGTAAGTTAACATAACGTAATATAAATGATAGTAACGTAACACGAAACGGTTAACGCGTGACGCGAGACATAATAGGGCACAATATAACGTAACGTATAGAACGTAACTTAAATCTTAATAATTTTTCGGTACGTAATGCAGAAACGTGAAGCAATAATATAAAGTAACGTAATAAAATTACGTAACAATATAGTGTTACGTAATAATATTACGTAACAATATAGTGTTACGTAAATATATAACATAACGTATTAATATACATACATACAGTATTACGTAATTAAAGAACGTTTCGTAATAATATAATGTTACTTAATAACAAAATATCACGTGATTATCAAAAACTACTTAATAGTATATACATAGTTACGTAATACTTAAACGTTACGTAATAATATAACGTAACGTAAAGTAATATAGTGGAACGTTAAGTAATTCAGCGTAACGCAACGTAAGGAAATCTAAATAAACTTACCGTAAGCTTTGTGTTTATCTAAGCTCTGCTTATTTAAAGTAAATTTTGACCCAAGATTCGGACTTGATATCGAATGCGTAAACAGCAAAATAATTTCGACTTCAACTTTTTTTTCCATCTATATACGTAATAGAACCCATTTTTAACACTTGATCATTTATTTGATTAAACTTCTAGACTAATTCTAAGTCCAATCTGACCCTTTTCTGCGGATCAAAGTACCGCTAAGCAGCATCAGTTTGCCTTAAGTCAGTAGTCCCCTTTCGCACTCTTATCACTTGATAAATTTTGTTTCTTTATATAAAAATAGACTGAGTAATACTTATTAGAAAGCTCAACAGGAGAATGCCCGATTTTCGGTGCATAATTAACCCGCGCTTCCTGCGACAGCCCCTGAGCTTTGTTGGCCCGGACGACGGACTGTGGAGTGTGGTGAGGTGGGCTCATCTGTTGGGCAATTTATTGGCAAGTGGCGTGCCTGGAATAGAGCCGGTCAAACAGGGACAGCTGGGCTGACCAATCAGCGATTGGTGGCAACCGCTGCAAATGAGTTAAGTTCAGTTTGGCGGCTGGCAAACTTTTCATAACTTTTTCGCTAAGACGATGCGGACCGTTGCGTTAATTGGAGCTGCGGGATCTGCTAAGCGCCGCAGCGCCGCAGTGCCACAGAATAAAAAGTTGAACGGCGGCTGATTAAACCGTCGGGAGACCCAGCCGAAGAAGTGCGCTGTGTAATTATCTTGATGAGATTCGCTGGGCCAGTGGCAGTGGCAGTGGCAAGGTGACCCGGGCCCTGACCCTGGAGATGCTGCTGCGGTGGGTTCATCAGCCGTTTGCGTCGGGTTAAATTAAGTTATGTGTGCAGTGGAACGAAACGCTTGACATGTCCTCCACTAATAAGCTAAATGAAAACAAAAATGCCAGCCGCCAAGTCAACTCAAGTCGCTCGCAAATTGACGACAAAGTAACCTAATAACTTTTAACCCGCACAATAATTGGAATTTATGAGACATTTTTTCCCAAGCAGCGCTTCAAAGAGGCCATTGGCCCATGCCCCGGCAAATCAGTCACTCGGCCCGGGCCGTGTTAAGTAAAGCGCATAAAGCACCAATACAAGGGTTATGGTCATCGCTTGGCACTGGACCCAGCCAGCTCAAACCCCTTTTGCCCCAGCCGGCGACCAAATGGCAAAGTAAAGCAAAAAAAGAGTAAAAAAATAGAGAGAGGAAAAGTTTGCGCCAAGTTTAAGTGCTTTTAAAAAACCATTAACGTCATTTCCTGTGCTGTCTGTGCTGCGGCGACCTGAACGGCCATGCCTGACTGGCAGATACACTGGGATGAGCTTGCATGTGACATTTGCTAGAGCAGGACTCATAGCTGGCTCTATCGCATTTCTCTCTAACTTGTACTCAGCCCTAGGAACTTTGTGTGTCAGCAAACCCATATACCCCTCTATTGCATGCTCACTGACTGGAAGAAAAAGGATGTGCCGAAGCCTTTAGCTAGGTGGATTCCGTCTTTACTTTACGCTCACATTGAGATGGCCGCGACAGAGCTACGACGCTTCAATTGAATTGCTCAAGTTTTGCTGGCCAAAACGGTTTCAGGCTTTGGTGAGCAGCGTATTTCTGGTTAATTGAGCTGATGACGGGAATATTTGCCGCTTTGGTTTTGGTCTGCGGCGGCGAGGTCCAGCAGCGCGTGAGATCTGGCCCACGTCTTATGGTGAAAACGCTGCGATCCCGGCCAGCCGCAGCCCGCGGGGAATGCTGGGAAATAGTTGCCAGCTGGGATGCCGGCTGCATGGCTGTATCGGACTTCGATAGTGCAGTCTTGAAGCTGGTCGACTGCTGTTCCTCGCCTGCCTCCGGCACGGGTCTGGTACTTGAGGGAGCGCACTTCAGTTCCTGCGATGGAGTCTTGCTGCTGGCGCAGCGGCCAGCTGGCAGCGGCGATTCCTCGCAGCTGTTGGCGGGCAGCTCTATGGACTCTTGGCTGGCGATGGCCGGCATGCCCCGGTGCTGCATCAGCTTCATTGGACACTCGAGGACGCACTGCTCGCGGGGTCGCTCCTCTGCCGCCATTTTGGTGATCTTCAGGCAGTTGTCGAACATGTCGCGACGCACCTTCTCCTGCTCGATCTTGCATCTCTCGCGATGCTCGTACTTGCGGTAGGCGAGCTGCGCCTTGGACACGTAGCCCGGCCAGCAGTAGTCGCGAATCTGTCTCCGGCGCACCACTTGACCCTGGGGCACCATGTCCAGCTGGTTGTCGCGCCTGTAGCGCTCCGCTGCCTTGGCTATGGGGTACAGGGGTCGGCCCTGTGCCTTCGACTCTTCCATGGCCTTGGCAGCGGCCGCAAAGTAGTTGAAGTCGTCATCCAAATGGGGATCCTCAGCGCAGGCCGAGATGCGCATTAGCTCCTCTTCACGCTGCGCCAGGAACTCATCGCGCTGTCCAAGAAGTTTCTTGCGCAGCTCTGCCGCCTCCTCATCCTGCTTCCTCTTCACAGAAGCCGCATACTTCGCATTGGCGTTCTCGTTCTTAAGCCGCGACGCCAGCTCGAAGCGTCTAATCTCTGCCAGGCGCTGCGCCTTATCCCCGCGATGCAGCAGATATTCCAGCTCGTATTGGCGCCGCTCCTTGGCCAGTTTTTCGATGTGAAGTTTGCGCTTCAGCTCGTCCGCCTGCTCAGCCTCCTTGTGCGAGTGCTCTGCCTTCTCGCGCAGCTGCTCCAGCTGCTGCTGCTTGGCCCGCTGCACCAGGCAGTGCTTCTGGGCGGCTGCCGCCAGGTGGCGCAGGCGCTTCTCTCGCATTTCCTTCATTTGATTGCTGGAGCGCGAGTCCAGGTAGCGATGCGCCGTCTTGCTCACGCAAATGATTCGATCGTCGACAGCGTCAGCCATGGCCTCAACTGTGGATGGCAGTGCTCGAAGGGATTAAAGGAATCTTTGGGTTTGATCACTACTTACACCTGGCCTTCTTTGCTTTCTCCTTGAGCGACTCGTGATAGGCATTGCGGCAGAACTCGCGCCTCTTCTCGGCCAGCTCCTTCCGCTTCTGCTGCTCCTTCTCCTGTAAGCATTTGTATTGCTCACGCTCCACAATCGAATCGAATATCTCCTGCTCCCTCTCAGCCTCCTTGAGCTGGCGCTTTGTCTCCAAAGCCTCCAGGTATCTGTCTCGTGCCTCCTTCGCCTTGGCCAGCTGCTCTGCCTTGTCCTGCTCCTCGCTAGCGCAGCCAAAGGGTATCAGGGTCTGCGGGCATTGCTGCTCGTCCAACAGCTCCTGGCGTCGCGCCTTCTCGGCGATCTCAGCATTCAGCTCGTCATGGTATTTGCGCTGATATATGGTTTCGGATTCGATCAGAGCCGCGTGCAGGCCACGCGGACCTGGCTTCAGCATGGTCAGCAATTCATTGGCTCGCATAATGCGCTGCTTGCGCCGCTTTGCCAGCAGGTCCTGCGTCTGTCTGTTCTTCGTCGCCTCGGCCAGCACCTTGTCCCTGGCCGCCAGCAGCTCCTCGTCGTTCTTGCCGGTCATATCGGGCATGTTGGTGAAGCGCCGCAGCAGCGCGGCGTGGCCGTTCTGCAGGTACTGGGCGTACCGCTGCTCCTCCTCGAGGGCCTCCAGCTGCTCCTTGCTGTCCCTCTTAGTGGATCTGCCGATGATGCCATCGTAGCGCTCGGCCGACAATACCACGGGCCGAAAGCCGATGTGCGTCCTCTTCTTCTTCTTGTTCACCAGCTCTGCCGCGCAAGCCCTGTTCAGTCTCATGCTGAGCCGAGTGTCTTCAGGAACCGCAACTAATTTGCAATTTTTGCTAAACAACAAATTAAAACAATTGTGTAATAGTGTAACTGTGTATGTGTTAGATGTGTTTTTTTTTTTTTTTTTTTTTTTTTTTTTTGGGTTTGTTTCCTATTTTACTTTTTTGTGTGTCATGTTTATGAATTTTAACTTGGGATAGGGTTACATATTTTTGATTATCTTACTTTTAGCATTAAATATTATATATAAATTAAATTGAGTATTATATATCAAATCATAGAGAGTCTCATAGATCTTCCGAAAAGTTCTTATATATTGTAGAAAAATTATAGATCATATAGATATATAAGACCTTATTGACCTTAGATTACTAAACAACTCTACAGATCTTATAGATCTTAGGAGTGTTATAGAATCAGTGGATCTTACAGATCCTAGATGCCTTATAGATCTTAGAGATCATATAGATCTTCTAGATTTATTGTTCTGAAATGGTGATAGATATGAATTCTATACCAAGTTTACACTCCCCTAAAGTACCAATACCTATTATACCTTCTACATCATTCAAAGATCATGATCATAAAGCTAATGAAGCTAGAAATTTTAATGTAATTTGAAAATCTATTTAATTGGAGCTCAAACAGAGTGCGTGGCAAGTTTTTCAGTCATTGGGCATGAAAATCAAGTTTTACCTTTGGTATTCCGCTTGGGATATCTTTGCTCTGTTTAGGTCGGGTCCCTCTCGAATTGGATAAACCTCAATTAGTGTTTTTGCCTGCTTAATCAAATTAGGCAAAGCCATGGCAACGATGCCGAGGCGCTGTGCGTCCAGTTCGGATCCAAATGCTGTGAAATCCAATTCCCAGCTGGCGGAAAATTATACAAAAAAGAAAATTCAAATGAATGCGAAAGAAAAACACAGACGGCCAGAGTAAAGTTGACTTTCATGCGAAAAGTTTTTTGTTAGAGTCGCTGGGCGTGAATTTGTGCGCTTCGCGTGGGGGGGAGTGGCTGCAAGGGCGTGGTGTTTCAGTTGTGGGCGTGATCCTATGCCAAACACCGGCGATTATTGTTACAAAATGCAGCGGGCCGTGTAATTTTTTTTTGGGCACGGCGGAGCGCGCAGTGGGACTCAAAAAATGGAAATTCAAACTCGCACTGGCATCCGCATTCGCATTCGCATTCAGATTCAGATTTGGATTTGGATTGAGATTCAAATAGCCCAAAAGAAGCCGCGAACTTTACAATGGCCAACGGGGAGTTGCATGGCGAAAGGGGCGAGAGGGGCATGGCAGGCAGCGGTCGTCCTCGTCTGTTGCGTTCTGTAAATTGTTTTGTGAAAATTAGTTTTGAAACTTTTCGCGTTTGGGTTTGAGTTGGGGTTTTTCTTCCATATTTTTTCCGTATGGAAAATGAAAATCTAAGCGCAGCATGCGAAATTAATTTGCATTTCCTCCTTTTTATTTTTTTTTTTATTTGTCGGTCGCGTCGAGCCAATAAAAATCAAATTTAAATAATTTTTAATTTATTTAGCTTTACTTTTTCTGTTCTCTCAGTGAGTATGCTCATTTGCTCATTAAATGAGTATATTGGTTTTGCGCAATGTCCATCTTTCGGTACGTCTGTCCGTCCGTCCGTCTGCCTGGTTGTCCGCAGGAATGCAAAGCAGTTCGACGCTGTTGAAGCTAGAGAACATAGCGTCGTCGATATGCTGCACCCATTGGGTTCTTGAACGTTTATTATGCAGTCGAAAACACCCGATTTCAACTTTTTTCTTTTATTTACATTTTGTTTTACGTGTGAGTTTGTGTTTCCTATTGGGATTTTCTTTTGCTCATTTTGCCTGTTGGCCCTTAAACGATTTCGTTGTAATTGCTTTTAAATGATTTGGGGCAGCGCGAAATGTTTGGCAGTGGGAAAAACTTTTTCATTTTGGCATTTTTGATGTGATAATATTCAGGCACATTTCGACCGCCGATGACCTTAAAAAAATGCAAAAAAATAATATGAATATATATTTTTTAAAATTGTAAATTCGTTTTAAATATGTAGCCAATGAAATTGTATTTTGATTGCCCATTAACAAATATAGATTCTGTTAGTTTTATTTATTTAAACTTTATTGCATTCCATTTAAATCCATTTCACAATTCACATTATGGCAAATAGTTTTTGTTTTGTGTGTTTTTGTTAATAGATTTATCTCGTTATTACATGCATTTCGTTTATGTATTTTTCAAATATTTTGTTGGCTAAACTAAAATTGTCTTAGATTTGCATTTAACTATTGTTATTTTTAGCTACACAACTGATGAGTTCATACGGATCATAGCTCACTTAAATTCATGACAATCACAAAGTTAGGATCTGATTTGGTTTTTGATTGATTTTTTTGCCTGAAGAGAAAGAGGGACTATATATATATACATATATATGTATATACATATATACATATCTGTAATTTAGAGTATTTCAATGAAAATGTTTTTGAAGGAAGTGTAATTTGAATCAGAACAGTTTATACTCGTGTTATATGTTAGCTTGAAAGGGAAGTCTACCATCTCTAGTAAGAAAAGTTTACAATAATTTTCTTAAATTTCTTTATACAACTTACTTGCATATTTATACAATAGACTAGCTTCATCTGGACAGTATTTAATACAGTTGCCTACATAGCTACAAATTGAGTTGACAAACAAACCAAATGGAGGTGTTAACTGGGCTTGCATTGAAAATATGTATATCTACCAATGTTATAGATATATATGTACATATATATTTTATACTTTTATACTGAATTATTTATTTAGACAATACGCACACATATACATATATATGACACATTTATATGATTTGCTTTCTGTTTAATCTTAGCCAAAATGTATCACAAACATACATCAAATGAACACTTAATATGCTGAAACTTGTCGCATTAATTGCTTTTGCTTTTTGTTTATCTTTTGAGCTGGAGCTTAAAGAACTTAATAGTTTGTAGTATATTTCCGACTGGCTTTACTTATTTCTTATCTATATTTTGGTATTTATTTATAGCTAAAGTTTTGGGAACTGAGTGAAAAGAATATTTTATGCTTTTATATATTGGTATTGAAAATAAGAATCGATTTTTTCAAATACGAAAAACATAATAAATATACAAAAGTATGGTAAAGAATCAAATTTGCGAGAAATATACTAAAAATATACCAAAAATATACTAAAGTATGCCAAAAACTAAAATTTACTTATAATACGAGGGTCATACAAAAATGTATACCAAAAAGCTAAAAACAACAAAAACTATTAAAAATATACCAAAAATATATTGAAGTAGTTCAAGAAATCAAATTTACCGTAAATTAGAGATACATACCATATAAATAAATAAAAAATACCGAAAAAATACCAAAAAATACCAAAATACACCAAAGTGTACCAAAAGAATATCAAAGTATGTTAAAAATAAAATTGATCGAAAATGAGAGAAACACACACAAATATACCAAAATTCTACCAAAGTATAGCAAAGTATCCCAAAATAAGAGATACATACCGAAATATACGAAAATACCAAAAAAATACCAAAGTGAACCAAAGTGTACCAAAAGAAAGAAGAAGAATATCAAAGTATGTCAGAAATAAAATTTATCGAAAATAAGAGAAATATAACAAAATTCTACCAAATTATAGCTAAGTATTCCAAAATAAGAGATACATACCAACGTATACAAAAATACAGAAAAATACCGAAAAAATACCGAAAAAATACCGAAAAAATACCAAAATACACCAAAGTATATCAAAAGAATGTCAAACAATAAAATTGATCGACAATAAGTGAAACACACACAAATATATCAAAAGTCTATCAAAGTATAGCTAAGTATCCCAAAATAAGAGATAAATACCAAAGTATTCAAAATACAGAAAAAATACCGAAAAATACCGAAAAAATACCAAAAAAATACCAAAGTACACCAAAGTACACCAAAGTATGCCAAAAGAATGTCAAAGGACGTCAATAATAAAGTTAATCGATAATAAGATAAACACACACAAATATACAAAAATTCTACCAAAGTATAGCAGTTTCACAAAATAAGATAAACATATCACAATATATCAAAATACCAAAAAAATACCAAAAAATACCATAAATATACCAAAGTATACCACAGTATGCAAAAAAATACATTTTAATTTATGGCCAAAGCTAAACTTTAGCCAGAAATGTGAGCTCAATAATGTTAACTGATTTGTTGATTTAGAAAGACAGAGAGAGAGAGAGAGAGCTACAACTTTTCAAGTTTGACTTAATGCTAGGAGGCATGCACAATATTTAGACACACAGACACACACACATACACGCCGACATTTATATATGTAGATATATAACTACTTCACGGTTAGACCCAGCAGACGAATGCTAATCCTAATCCTAGAGCTCTATTTGCGAAACTCGGCCATTGACTCGCCGCCCAGGGCCATCGATGGCGGTGGGCTGTGACAGGCGACGCGGACGCGACTGAGGCGCAGGCTGCCCGTGTGATGGGGGCCGTGCGGCGTGTGGAGCAGGGCGCGCGATTGCGCCTGCTGATGCAGTGGATGGTGTGCGCACTTGGCCTGCCGCGCCAGCTGGCTGTTGGCGAGGATGACGTCCTCTGCGTACTAAATGTCCGGAATGCTGCGTCCCGCAGCCAGTTTGGCGGCCACGGTAGAGATGGATGCGGAGCCGGCCTCATCTGGGGCAGTGCCGAGCGCCAGTTTGCTCTTGGCGCAGTTGGCATCGTGGAATAGATGCTCGCAGAGCTTCGGCTCCGATGTGGAGAACTTGCTCAGCTCGGCGGCGGTGGCTTCCTGTGCGGCCGTGCTGCCGGACATATTCAAATGGAGATCGCTGTGCTTGGTGAACGAGGTGGTCTGATGCTGCTGCGGCTGGTGCACCTGATGCACATGCCCGTGCACGCCCACGCCCACGCCCACACCGCTGTGCTGGTGGTAGGGGAAGTGGGGGAAACTCTTCTGCATGGCATGCAAATTGCCCGAGCTGACGGTCCGTTCCAGGATCTCGCCCCAGTACTTCTCCGACAGACCCTCAATGTCCGGCCGCACTGTGGCGTAGCCATCGCCGGCCAGCTGATGGGCGTGGCCGCCGCCCAAAGTGCCGCGAATGTACTGCGAGGCGCTGCGACTCAAGCTATTGGCCCTGGAGCGTGCGCAAATGCCCAGCACAGAGCCGCCAATGGCGCTGCCAATGCCACCGCTGGTGCCAGAGCCAGCCGCGCCACCACTGCCCCCGCCACCCACACCACTGGTCCCACCACCTGCACCACCATTGTTGGCCGGTGGCCGTGAGGCGGGCGGCTCGGGCGGCATTGGCAGCGTTGTGATTTCAAAGTCGTTGGCATTGATGTGACAACAGGCTGATTTGTGCTCGGGCGTATCCTCTTTGGGGAAGCACTGAAAGAGAGCAACCAGAGAGAGATAGAGAGCACGAGAGTGAGAGAGAGAGAGTGAGTTAGCGTGTATAAAAGCATCATAATCAATAAATATTTCATTTTTAAAATGTCAAAGCTTCGAATAATATGAGTTATTTAGTGCCTCATGCCATTTTGTCTTCTATTTCCGTTAATACATTATTTTATTTATTAATGGATTTATTGAAAATGTTTTATTTATAGTTTATATTGTTCATAAAAAAAAGCTTCTCAAGATATTAAATTTTTGTCTTTCTGTCAAGAGAGCGTCTTATTGTTTAGAGTTGTGTCGGAGATATTTCTTAATTTAGCTAGAGTGAGACAAATATAGCTGCTGCTGAATGTGGTGCCGTATGTTGCAGAGAAAGAATGAGATGGCATATTTCCTGAGAGCGATACAGAAGAAGCTGCTAAGGGAACTATTTATAGAGTGTATATACTTATTTAGGTATATGGATACGGTAGGTGGGTGTTCTAAGTAAGTTCCGACACATAAAATAAATATTTATGTATCTGACTTAAGTATCTATAAGTTTTTCAAATTGAAGAGAGCCTGAACTTTGACTATATATGAGCATATGAAATATTACATAAGTAAGTCAGCACGTTGCCGTCGGGCGCTACTGACTGCAGAATGCTCATTAACAGCTCAAGCGTTGCCAGCGGCATCAATAGCCGCTTCTACGGAAGCCAATATACTCATTTCACGTTCACGAATGAGCATAAGATGTATTAATTTAGCGCATAAAGTATTCCTCATTCATAACATATCTAACGTTAATAAGTTGCTTCATTTATATTCTCTTTATTATTCCCCAATCGGCAATCGAGAGAATCTTCAGCTGCGTTTCCTGGACTTTAACTTTACCTATCATATACAAAGCAGAACGAAGAAACCATAATATTAATTTATGAATGCATTAAAGTATGGCCTCAAGTTATATAAGATATTTACAACAGTTGCATGGCTTGAATAGCTGAGTAGGTACGCCACCCTGAAATCTGCTGTACTGGCACCGTTTGCATATTCCCAAGCACATTTTGAGCAGTAATCAACAATAGCATTAAAGAACAGCTCTCGACAATTGCTCACATAAGTTTTACTTTCTTCACACTTCCCATTCTCTCACATCTCTAGCCATAAATAGTGCTCATAAATTGCGTTGGGAGTGACCTCGGTCAGTGTTTGAGTTTTTCGGAAGTAAATCATGCAGCTTGACTGCGCTTTACCAAAAACGAATTTGCCTGCTCTTATTTTGTGCCGTTGCCATTCTATCAATAAAAGCGAGTGAGGTAGACGAGGGCGAGGCATGGGGCATGGGGCATGTACACGCCGCTTACGGTTTGCTCTTTCATAATTCAAAATCACTTTTCACTGTTTGCGATTACAGTTGTTGCCTGTTTGTATGTTTGTCTGTTTGTCTGCTTGTTTGTTTGTTTGTTTGCTTGGACGCCGGAGCGAGTACCCTGTACGCATATATGTATGCATGTTTGTATGTTAGCTAGCACCTTTTGGATTTATGGCCCTCGGTCCGGTCCTTGCGTAATTCGGCTTTGGTTTTGGCATGCTGACAACACAGCTACATGAAATCCCTCAATATATGTGCAGCTTTTGTGTTTGACTTAACTACTTCAAAGCAGCTCAACTAGCTGCATTTAATATGTTGCCCCACAGTGGAAAAACCTATGCCAGCAGCTCTTCTGCTTAATGCTGGGGGTCAGTAATCACCTAAACAGAGCAGCTAAAGCTGCACTAAATATCAGCCATGAAACATTTACTAAGCTTACTGCTGTAGATCAGAAAGAAAAGCAAAGATGTTTGCAAAATGTAAAATAGAACAAGTAAGAACGTTGCAGTCGGGCTTTACTGACTGCTGAATGCTCATTCACGGCTTGAACGTTAAACCAAACTGTTATAATTATTTATTAGTTTTTAATAGACTTTTTTTTTTGGTGTTGAAATTTTCCTTAAATAAAAATCCTTAAGCTGCTTTAATTTTAATCAATGGAATACAATTTTGTATTTTTTCCTCTGTCTGTTTTTTATGCTGCAAACCAAGGCAAAGGCTGGAAACAATGTTCAAAAGTCGAAACCTCACAAAGGCACAGTGAACTCTGTCCGTGTCCGTGTCCGTGTCCGTGTGTGTGTGTGTGTGTGTGTGTGTGTGTGTGTGTGTGTGAGCCTGAGAAGCTTAACAAGACACGTAATACTATAGTCCGAAAGAGAATGGGGAGGAAAAGAAAACTTACTTTGTTTGGCATCAATTGTCGGCTAAGGCGACGAAAATCGGAATTCAGCAGCCAGTACATGAAGGGATTCCACAGGCTGTTGCTTAGCGAGGTCCAGGTGACGACAAAGTCCAGAAACGGTGGCAGCTGCAAGGAAACACAAGGAACAGGAGTCAACAGGAGTCGCACGGCCAGAAGATAAACACAGAGCAAATAATAACAAGCAAGAGTACTCTAGTCGAGACTGCTCGACTAGCATATGCCCTGGACCCTGCATTGATACATAAAAGAAGTATCGATTATTTTCTTTATAAAGGAAATGTAATGAGTTATCGAAAGAATATTATAAACTCATACTGCGTATGATATGCAGGATCATATGTGTTAAATTTCAAGTCTCTGCCATTTGTACTTCACGAGATCTCTGCCTTCATACGCATGAATAGACGGAAAAAGCTTCATATATCGACTCAACTTGTCGCCCTGATCATGAATATATACGCCTTATACGGCCTGCCACGTCTCCCTCTGTCTCTCACACATATTCTCACAAAAGCCTTATCCCTGATTTCCCATTTTCAATATTATTATGCATTGTGTTGGCGGTGTGGCTGCTTGTCTCGTAACGTAAGCACTTAAGTGCATTACGTATGCGACCCGTGGGCTGCGTTGCACTTGTGTGTATGTGTACTTGCCTTGGAGCCTGTGCAGGCGGTGACAATCTCCTGTATGGTCCACGGCGTGACCATAACAATGAAGCCCAGCGATATGGCCGCCATCGAACGGGACGTGTTGCCGCTCGAGTTCTTCTCCTGTATGGGCACAATCTGCAACAAATGTCCATCGTTTAGCAATCTAATTAGAGGCGCTGCACAAAATGTAAACCAGTCGCTGAGGTAGACCACATTGTGGGTTTTAGGGCCATGTGGCACATGCAGCAGATGAAAATTTATATTTCGTGTAATTATTAAATTGCTTGAAAATGAGTTGTATAAAATGAATCAATTTTGTTGCGTTTTAAATGATAATCAAGCCTCTTTAATATGTGTATTTGAAAATAGATCAAATTAAAGATATGATGTGAAAAAAAATAAAAATTAATTAAAATAATATATTAAAAGAAAAGTAAACAATAAAATATAAAGTTTTAAATTGAATTTATTTATTTCTATTGCCAAATGTCATCAAATGAATAATTTTGTGATTGAAAGGAATATATTTATATACCTATATTTGAGTGTGTGTGTGTGTGTGGCTAAGAGTAAATTGAAATTCCATTGTACTTAACTGGAGGTCAACTGGTCAAATGGAATGGACTCACCTTTTTGGTAATCTTGTTTGTCATGCTTGGCATGCCGACCAGGCCCATGCTCATGGCCATGCTTAAATGGTTCATAACCGGCGCTCGATGATGATGTGGATGATGCGAGTGTCCATGGCTGCCATGCCCAAATAAGTGGGCGGACTGCTGATGCTGATGCTGTTGGTGTTGCTGATGCTGATGCTGATGCTGGTGTTGATGCTGATGCTGATGCTGATGCTGCTGCAGCTGCTGCTGGGGCGGATGGTGCGGATGCGGATGATGTGCGGCTGCTGTGAGCGGCATTGTGGGGTCGTTTAGCCGAAAGCGACTCATATGGAAGCTGGAGCCGTAGCAGTACATCAACACCATCGTGGTGGGGAAGTACAGGGCGCATGTGGACAGAATGCGGTAAGAGGGCTTGCTGTAGAACGGCTCGCAGGCCATCAGTCCCGTGTTGTTGAAATAGTAGCCTATATGCATAAATATATGTAAATATATAAAGAGAGAGACACAGAGAGAGAGAGAGAGAGAGGGAGAGAAACGTCAAATGAGCAGCTGCATTCGATGGCTAGCTGCAAGTGGATGAGCACTCACCTTTGGGCAGCACCAGAAACCCAAACACCGTCAAGCTGATAATCCACGTTAAGCTCAGTATGGCAACACAGCCCTGCGAAATACACACACATACATGAGAACCATATAGACATACATATATATATATATATATATTTAACAGTTGTTTAGTTGTTGTGGTTAGAGTCTGGTTTAATTTGCTATTCCCAATGGCATCCCACACTATGTTGGCATTAGACATTGCTACATACTCAGAGTCGACTATCTCTCTCACTTTCACTCTCACTCCCACTCATACTCCAACTCCCACTCTCGCTCTCGCTCTCTGTTTTCAGCTGCTTGTGTGATTTATGGCTACCGTGGCATTATGTGCTCTGATTTGAAGTCATTCTGCTGCGCTACATTGCAGCTGCACGTTCTGCCCTAATCCTAATTACCCATCAAAAGTCAATCT
Source organism: Drosophila mulleri (assembly GCA_035047565.1). Lineage (NCBI taxonomy): Eukaryota > Metazoa > Arthropoda > Insecta > Diptera > Drosophilidae > Drosophila > Drosophila mulleri. The sequence continues at coordinate 13,677,680 of JAWNPK010000060.1, read as the reverse complement.
TCTATATGCTCTAAGCTGGGCAGCTCAAATCCATTTGGGCATTTGATGGAGTGAAACGTTAACTTTATACATATATATAATATTATTATGTGGTAAATCAATTTTAATTAAATTAATTAAACTATTTGCATTTTTCTTTGCACCTCGTAAATACTGCTTTTATTTTTCTTAAATATTATTTTTATTTTACTTTACTATTTTACTTATAATTTTAATTTATTTTATTTCTTTTCAATACATTTTATTATTAATAGTTTTATATATTTTATTTATGCTCTGTCAATATATGTTATTATTTACAAGTTTATTTAAGGTTTCGCAATATATTTTATATGTCGAATTAGTTTCGCAAACATCTTTGGCTAATATGGAAATAATAAATTCCGCTCTAAATTGCATGCATATATATTTTATTTTTCGCACAAATTTGCATTTGCGATCGCTAACAGCTGAAAGTTGCAACTAAATACAATAGTGTAAATTAAATAAACAATAAAAGAAGTTCAAAATAAAGCGAGGGCGAAGTTGAACAATTGTCTATTTGTCTGATTGTCTTGCTGTCCGACTGTCCGACTGTCTGATTGCTGCAAGTGGCTTCAAGTGCTGTGAAATGTTGCCAGTTCAGCTGCCAGTTCAGCTGTCAGTTTGTCAGTCTGTCAGTTAGTCATTCAGTTATGATAGAGTCAGCAAATGTTTCTCGCTTTGTGGTTGGGCTCTGCCCAATGTTTTCAACGTAATCAAAAGTTTTTAATTCCATTTGCAGTTGCCCTTTCATTTTATTTTTCTTTTTTTTTTTTCGAGAAAATATTTATTTGTTGAAGGTATGTCCATCTCTCTCTCTCTCACTCTCTTTCTCTCTTTTATTCTGTAGTTACATTCGTTTGATGTTGCTTGCCAAAGGCAATGTTTCAAGGCAAAAATCCATTGGCATAAAACACTTTTTAAGGTCATTAGCAAACACGGCTCTGTTTGTACAGCAGCTAGTTTTGGTTCACGTAGATCCATTTGGGGGCATTACTTTCAAGGTTAATAACCGGCGCACTTATGAAATAGTTTGAAACGAAATGAATAGAGGAGCAAATATAGAAATTAAAGTATAGCAAGAGCGAAAGTTGATGTATGTTAATGATATGTATATCGTATATATATTTAACTAGGAAAAATATCAACAGTTTATGAATAAAATTAGAGCTAAGTCATAGACAATTGTGGAATTGAACATTTACAATACAGAATTCTATGAATTCTTCACTTTGCAACTAGGCGCAGTCAATTATTTCAATATAATATGAATTAGGTCAGTCGGTTCTAAAATAATAAAAGGAAATCTGAAGAAGAAGAAGGGAAAAAATGATTTAATAATATTTTGTTGAAGAGAAAACTTTTCAGTTATCATAAATTAAGGAACATAAATTTCGCGTTGCAATTTATGGGCAGTGCCAATAAAAACCGAGACTAAAGCTCAAAAACTTGCAGCTAAGCAGAGAGAGAGAGAGAGAGAGAGAGAGAGAGAGGGAGATAGATAAAGTGAGAAGCAGCATGAGTGAGTTGTGGAGCCAACAAATTGCGTAGCTGGAGTGTCAGTTGCTTCGGCTTCGGCTTTGGCTTGGGCTTGGGCTTGGGCTGGCGGCGTCAGCTTCCATTTATTAATTTTCGACATTGCACACTTTATTACAAAAAGTGGGCGTGGCTGTGCGCCAATTTCAGCCAACATGCAGCCAAGTATTGCATAGAGCACAGAGCAAAAAATAAAAGGAACGCAAAAGCAAAATACAGAAGGCAAAAGGCTGAAACGCAATTTTATGCAAATATTTTCAACTAATATATTTTTTGTTTTTGCCTTGTTTTTTTTTGTTGTTTACCATTAACTTTTACATTTCAAACTTCGCATGTGCATAAAAATTTGGCTGCGGCATTCTCTCACTTTTCCTGGCATTTTCACAAGAACTTCCACAATTTAAACGGGAGGTAAATTTAATATAAATATTAACTGGGCTGCTCCATAACTAAGTGAATATTTTAATAATAATTTTAAATAACAAGATTTCTATAAATATCAATAAAGAGACAGAGAGAGAGAGAGAGAGAGAGAGAAGAGCCCTACTCAAGGCAAAGTTTTCGCTTGTTGCTGTCAAAGCAAACATTTCCAATAAGAATCCCAAGTTGATAAATCGAATAAGAAAAAGTTTTTGACTAGCGTTGCCACCTTGCAGCAAAATGCAACGGCTGCTGCAACGTAGCTCACGTAAGCACAAACCGGATTACGATTGACAGTTGGACATAAGTTGTTTAAGAAAAGTACAAGACTCTTAGAAGAGTTATGGTCAGCTGTATAAGAAAAACATGAGGAACTTGTAGAACAGTTAGCGCCAAGCTGCCAAGAACCTGTGGCTCAACCTAATAAAAATGTCTCTCTACATAACTGCATAACATACATATATGTATGTATGTATTTATACATTAAATACGATTTTTATCTTAAAGCTCATCTCGTAATCACTTGTTTTACCTGTTAGCCTCTCACTTAGGCTTATCTAGGGATTGCTTAATATTTGTAGAGCTTAAATTTCAAACGCTTCATGGTCGTTATGTTAATACACATTTGCATATTTAAGCACAAATCATAAAAGCACCGTTGCCCGGGTCAACCGGACGGACTTTTCGTCCGTTTTGTAAATGATACGCGACGCGGCGTTTCGCTGTCCAAGCCCAAAAATTATTTCTTTTCACTTCCGCAGATACATTTCTCTTCGCCCTTCTCCCTTCTGCCTATGCCCTGTTTCCTTTTTTTTTTTGTTCTTCTCTTTTTCTTATGCTCTTGCGTAAATGTTTGCTGTTGGCTCATAAATTATGATGTGCGCGTGTGTGTGTGTGTGCCATTCGAGAGAGAGAGAGACAGCTGGCTTCGTTGCGGGAGAGCATGCGAGGACGAGCGCGAGTCTAACGGACAGCCGTTGCTCGTTTGCTATCCCCTTCTCCTTTGCTCCTGCGGTTGCCTTGGCTGGCGCCGCTTCATTTGCCTGCCCTCGTGCCCTCCTGCTATTGGCCCCTTGCCCACTCTCTCAAGGGCTCAGGTCTCTGCTGTGGTCTGCGTATTTAGTCAAAGTCAAACAAAAACAGAAAACAGAAAAACTGAAAGAGGAAACAAGAAGAGAGGAGGCAAAAATACGAAAAAAAGCTTGCGTTTTTTATGCTTATTTTATACACTTTTCGACTGTTTATGCTGTGTTTTATTTCTGCTTGCTTTGCTTTTTCATTCTTCATCTGTTGGCGCTTTGTTTTGTGCGCAGCGTTTTAATGACTGCCAAAGAGCTTAAAGCTCATTATCCCCATTTATCTCTGCGTAATTGGCTCATAGATGATTTTGTTGTTGCTGTTGTTATTGCTGTTGCCTTTGCTTTTGTTGTGCCTGTTGTTGTTGTCTGCCTGGTCTATATTATTGGTGCGTGATTTTCGCGCTCCTTCCCCATACGCTTTGTTTATTGCCGTTGTCCTTTGTGATAAATTCTTATCTTAACTTATGCCACACAGCTTATCGCGGCTGACAACGTGCCTTATCTGCCTTGCCGCGCATTAGCGCGCCTTACACTTACACTTTCCTCCACGCCCAGCGTCGAAATTATGCAACAGAATCGCTTTGCCATCGTTCAGTTGCCCCCGCCGCCCCACTGCCCGTCTCTGCCACTTACCTTCTTGCTGGAGTGCTGATAATAACGGCGCGGATGCAGCGCACACATGTATCTGTCCACGGCCATGCAGACGAGTATAACGGCGCTTTGCTGCGATAAGGCGCCACGCAGCAGTGCCTGGCGAGTGAGAAAGGAAACGAGAGAGACAGAATGAGAGCCAGAGCGTGGGAGTGTATGCATATTAAATATTTTATTTTAAAGATACAATATTAATATTTTGCCTTGCTTGCCGAACAATATGCTTAAGACTTCAGTAAACGAAATCTATGTTTAAATTTGATATTGATTTCTTGTTTGGCTAAGAGTGGATTTTGATTGACGTATTTCGCAACCAGATTCCTTAGTAATAAATTTTGAGTAATAAACTTTTAAAAGTTGTAGTTTATTCCAGCTGACGAGTATTATGTTGTGTCCCAAGAAATTGGTTTAAGTCAAAGCCTTTATATATGAATATTATAATATATCAAATAGTTGCTTCAGCACAGCTGGCTCTAGTAAATATGTGGCTTATTCTGATTGGAATATAAGCGTAGTTCAAAGGGCTGGCTTTCGAGGTATTAGCTAAGGATTTCACGTTGACTCAGATAAGATAATAAAGCAATGACAAGTTGCATTAGTTGCCAATTTATCAATATCAATTGCGTCTAACCAGGCCATGAAATTAATTGGTTTAAGCCAGGCAAACAATAAACGGTAAAGCATAAGGCTTAAATGCAAAGCCCGGCTCATTGTCCGGCTTATGAGCACAATAATGCATTAATTGCACATCAGCTGCCCCGGCCTGAACAATGGAATTCAAGCGTATTACATGTTTATAATTGAGCCATGGTAACATAAGTTAATTGCCCCCAATACGCCTCAACTCACCTGTATCTGGCAGAAGATCTCGCCGTAGGGCCAACAATGAAACAAAGCGGGCATCAGACCAAACGGCGTAATTAGCAGCCCAATTGTCAGGTCATTCAGGGCCAGCGAGGTGAGCAGATAACGTGGCTGAAAGCAACACAGACACAGAGACAGACAAAGATAGTTAACGGTTATTGCAACGCAATGCTTGCTTAGACGCCAGCCGACTCACCTGTTGATGTATGTAGGCAGCATAGCGCCGATTGTTAATGACAAAGATGACCAGGCAGTTGGCCCCGATCACGCCCAGAGTCAGCACCAATATCAGCACTGCCTCAATCGTCTCCGCGATGCCAATGTGCACGATGAAGTTGTGGCCGGAGTAACGCGGGTGCGAGCAGCTCGAGTTCTTCACAGCCGGCGCCACAAGCAATGAGCCAGTCTTCAGGTCCATTGCAAAGCTGAAGGAGATAAATATTTGTTAATTTCTATAGTAATTTTAATAATAAGAAATAAATAATATAATTGTACTTTTTTATATTTCATTGATTTTATTATTTTACTCATTTATTTATTCAATTTTAATTATTTATTTTCTTCCTTTGCTTGTTTGATTACTGATTTTTGCATATTGATTTAAAAGCCACGATTTTTTTATGCATACATATAAAGAAAAATGTAAATAATGAATGAGACAATGAATAATCAATAATGAAGTATTGCCAAGCAGAAACAAGCTCAAAGAAATGTAAATTTGACTTTGCTTTAGGCAATTGCTTTGATCATTTTCAAATTGGCAGCGAATGAGTATTAAGCACTAAATATAAATAATTTGTATAGAAAATTTATGAATTTATAATACAAATGCTTAAAAATAACACACATTTGTTGAATAATAATAATAATAATAATGAATACAAAAAAAAGTATAAAACAATTCATTTAACAAATAAATTCTTTAAAATTCCTAAAAGTATTTTAAGAATACCAAAACGTAAGTCCTTAAAGTTATTTCCCTTCTCTTTTTATAGAGCTGACCCAAAGAGAGAGAGAGCGAGAGAGAGAGAGAGAGAGAGAGAGAGAGTGAGCGAGCTCAGCTCGCTGAGTTAGCCCTGATTGTCCATTTGGCTTTTGTTGGCGCTGGGCGTTTTGGTCGTTAGCACTGCATTTGCGGTTGCTGCGGTCTGCTGTGTCGTTTCCGGTGCTTCCGTTTCCCCATGTGCAAATATGCAAAATGGCGACAATTTGTTACGCCATAATCAAGTCAAAACATGCGAAAGCGACGCCGCGCTGACAATTTATCAGCTGAGCTGAGATGCTGGACCACAGCGACTCGCATCAAAATGATACGAAATGCAAACAAAAAGACAGAGAACGAGAGAGAGAGAGAGAGAGAGAGGGAAAGAGCAGTTGCCAATATGGCGACACTTCCGGCTCAGCCCAAAAACAACGCGCTGACATAATGAAACTTTACAGGATAATTGGATGAATCCGCTTGACTTTTTTTGTCGTCTGTTCTTCAGTTCTCCTCATTCTCTGTGCAGCTCGTCTGAGCTCTCAGTGCGTTCTCTCCGCCTGCGATAAATCAAAAGCACGTTGATGCCGTTGTCAGCTCTGCTCGTCTCGCGGCGGCTGACATTGAGAAATGCTTGAGAATGAAGCTGCATAGCCGAACAGGAACACTTATTTGCGTTAAAGACTTTCTCTCTCACTGTCGCAGGCGAATGGCGAATGGCGAAAGGCGCGCCGCTCTTTTGTCATTCCATTCTGATATTCTCTACGTCTCACACGTACACACGGACTTTTATTAGATTCGGCCATGCTTACAATGTCATATGCCCGAGCTCTTGATTTATCGTGCTCGTCTCGGCGATACTGTATTTATGCTAAGTCCACAAATCACCGCATGAAATATAACCGAAAACTGCAAAAGCATTAAGTCCAATAGTCTCTAGTGTATTAGATTTACTACAGCAATTTTGCATGGTGGCCGTTAGGCATGCTATTAGTTCGTTCCGGCCGGATTGAAAGATATTCAAATGAGACAGGCTTAAATATGGATGCTAAGCATATGGAAATGATTTGTAGACCAGAAGAAATCTATACTTAATTTCAGTTTTATTTAAGTTCAAGTTTTCTCTTGAATAAAATTAAAAATTTCACTTTAATCAAATTCGTTGTCTTTTGAAACTTCGAAGATGTGATATTTAGCATTTACAAGGATATTTCGGTGGGCCACAAATATGCATTTGCATGATTCAATTCACAGTAATGGCAGTTGGTGGCTGGCAGCAATTGAAGCTGATAGCCATTGAATGCAGCACTAATAAACCGAGAAAGAGAAAGAGTAGAGTGAGAAAGAGAGAGTGTGTGAGGATTGAAAATGGAAATGCGAATGAAAAAGGAATAGATGGATAGATAGAGACAATGGGTGGATTGGCCACACAATGTGCTTGCCAAAAACCCAATTCAATTTCCAAGTAATGAAAAGAGGAAATTCGCTTAATTCCACGTATTGTTAAGTTGGACGCAATCGGAGCAGTAACGGCCAACCAGGCCCTGTGTAAGCGTAACCGAAACAGAACCCGTTGCAGATCCAGCAACAGCAACAGCAACAGCAACAACTGCAAATGGCGCCAGTGCAGCAATGGCAAGTGCCACAGATTCCAGTGTCAAATGCGAAACCGCGTAATTGTTTTAAAATGCGAATAAGCGAAAATGGCAATAAAGTCGTTTGGCTAAAAGCAGCGCAAAGCGCACTTTGCAATTTAAATAAACGAACAACGAAACGAAATATACGAGCCTGATACAGTCTGACACGTCTGACAGTCTGACACGCCTGACAGTCTGGCTGCGCAGTCATCATCAATATTCTAGTATAACGAGTCGAACATACCCGAACATTGCCAAAGACAAGCGACGAATAAATAATTTAGTTGTCGGATTAGAGAGCCACAATCCGCTTTTGAATTTACACTCAAGTTACTTCCATTAGTGGCATTTGGTGAGCGTACAAAACTATTGCATATCATTAGGCGCTGCCTCTGCCACTGCCACTGCTTCGGTCTCTGCCGCTGCCTCGGCTTCTGCTGGCGTCGCTGCCTGCAGTTGTCAAGCAGCGCACGTTGCTCGCTTGCATAATCCACGCCCCAAACTTATAACACCAACTTGGCAAAGGATTTGGCCCAGGCTCACAGTGAAACAAACGAAACAGAATGTGGAGCGGGCGACGACCACGACACGGTCGGTGTCTGTGTTATTGTGTCCACAAAATTGCAAAAAAAAAAAAAAAGAAAAAAAACAGCGAGGAGGAAGAAAAGCCATGCAACTTGATTAAATTGCCAAAATTGAATGTGTAGGCGACTATGAATATGCTCTTTAAAAATATATATTAATAGAAAATTAATAGGCAAATATAGAGGGAAAAGTAGAATTATAGAAATTTCGATTTTAAAATGAGTTGTTACGCCTTTCTCCATTGCAGACTTAAAGTGTCTTTCACTCACACCTTGAGAAAAAACTCAAAGAGCAACCGATTGCAGCGCTGTTAAACAGCTCTCTCGCTCAGTCGCTCGGCACTAGCATCGTTTCCCTAACGAGCTCGTTCGCGATCGGCTCGCAATCGTTTTTGTTGTTGTTTTAATTCACTCTAGTTATTTCCCGAACGTTTGCTTGAGTGAAATAAAGCAAAAAGTCGTTTGTGCATGTATTAGTGCACATGCTACATCACTAAACATATCAATAGCGTAAATCGAGTGTGTCCATGTGTGTGTAATGTGAAGGCCGTTTGCATTGCCTGTTTGAGTTGTTTGCGCACCGAATGAGCCTCAATGTGAGAACGTCAGTCGTGTCGCTCAATAAACGATGTTTGTTAAAAGAGCTCACGTGAATAGTTGAACTCAAGGCGCTCAACAGAACAAAGAGAAACGAAAAGAACTAATGTCTCTTGCTCAGAGCGAGAATGAGTGAGTATCAATCAGTCTATTTAATGAATATTATAATTATTAACTTTTCTTTAACTCAGCAGATTTATTTTGATAATCCAATTTTCTTTTAAATTTTTAAATCCCTCATTCATTTTAATGTTAGCAATTTCATTTAGAAATCAAATTACATTTCATTTCCTTATAAATTTCCTCCCTAGTTAAAAAGCAGTGTATAAATCTTACTGAGACCCAAAAATATATTATATGCATACAAAGGCTTACAGCCCATTAAGTCTATTGCAAATGTTGGCCGTATATAATTCGTAGGCAGAGAAGTTGATTTGATATTGTAGAGGATATGCATAAATGGGGGCTTTGAGTGTCAAGCTCCCTAATACGATAGAATAGAACAAGATGAGAATTTCGGATCCGAGAGTAGAGAGAAGTGGAAGGCAAAGGGTTATCAATTTCGTATTCAGTGTGCGTTTTGTCTACGCAACGAATGCGAATCCGTTTCTATGAATATTTCTCTCTGTGCGTTCGTATGTGTGTGTGTGTGTTTGTGTGTGAGGGTGAAGCTGAGGGTGTGTGAGTGTTGAGGGTGACTATGCGTGCGTGTTAATGCACGAAACTGTAAAGTCCGACCATTTATTCAAGCTATATTCGGGCACAAGCCTCTCGATGCATTTCATGCGCACTTACACACATTCACACACACAAACACACACACACAGACGCACTCACTTACTGACACTCACACATACATGAAAAGTTAAAACCGGTGGCGCTCTGTGGCTTTGTTCTTAAGCCTGTGTTGACAGTCCAATATGTGTGTGTGTGAGTGTGTGTGTGTGTGTGCGCCTTTGTGTGTGTGCATGGTGTGTGCGCATTTCAAATGCAAATTTGCTGCACACGGATTTCAGCTGCTATGTTTTGATACCCTGTGAGAGTGCTGAAAGAGGGTATAATGGAGGGCATGTAACAGACAGCAGAGCGGAGACAGATTATTCCAATTGGAGAGGCAGCACAAATGCGTGGTACTCCAATTAAATTTCCGACTTTTCATATATAGTCTCTTATCGCTTTGCTGCACATCTTTCAGTCGATCATGCCCCATGGCTAAGGGCTCGCAGTTAGCCTTGTTTGTTGCTCTTATTGTTGGTGCACAATTTTGGCAGCATTTGCCAGCTCTGGCTTATTTATAATATTTGCTTTGAAGCATCACACTTTCCACATGGGTCAGAGCTTAGTCCGCTTGACAAAATACCTCAGTTGCAATTTCAACCGTTGACTGATTGCACGTTCGTTGCCAGCCCATTGCAGCTCGAAGTGATTTAGGCCACATTGTGGCTGTCTTTTTTGTTGCGTTGACATTGTATGCCAACGTCAATGGAGCCGTGTTTTGATCGACTTACAACTTGTTTTCCATTCAGCTGGCCAAGTAAAGGGATAGAGAGAGATAAAGAGAGAGAGAGAGATAGACAGACGCTCACATTAATCAGCTGAAGGCTTGTCAAATGGTTTTTCACTTGGCCAACTGAGCCAAGTCGCCTGTTCGCTGAAATTTCATTAGTCACTGAGGTGGGGGAGTCAGGACTCAAGGAGTCGCTGTCAGCTGCAGATGCGCTAATTTATGTACATTCGCCGAGTCAGCTGAAAAGTTAAAATTCATTTGCTACAACGTGGCGTATACGTGTTAATTTGTGAAATAAATTATGAAATGAATTTGTCGAGCAAACACATAAACCCAGCGACAATTCCCAGATGTCTTTCAAGTGTCAACATTTGATTATTACATCAAATTTCTCCCATGCAAACAGTCAGGAGTTGCCTGAGTCCTACTCTGCTGCTGCTGCTGCTGCTGCTGCTACTGGCTCAACTTTATTTGCTTTTGAATGCCATTAAGTGTATCAACAGCTGTTGTCTGCTTCGCATATGTATATTTGGCGTGCTATATATGCTGATTGGTTTTCACAATGGGCAGCTAAGCACGCAGAGAAGTTGGAAGCATTTGAATTAATGGGAAAGTTTATCTGGCTTGAGGAACGAGATGAGGATATATAAAAGAAATGCATTTGCCACGCCTCTAGCGGGTGGATTGAGCAAATCTTGACGGTTTATAATGCGAGAATATACGCTGGTCCTTGCAAAAAACCAATATACTCATTTCATTTTCGATAATGTGTAGTAAATATTTGTAGTTAAATTGTTTCAGCTTTGCCATATCTGAAGCAACTGCCGAATTATAATTATTACACACAGTATCACTCGTATCTGGTCAGCAGCTAGAAGCTACAATTTACCATTAATTACATTTATTATATCCAAACACAAAGCTGAACCTATTCAGATCTCAGACTTAACTCGCAATTTATCAAGATTTTCAGCTCTGGGGCAACAAAGTTGACCTAACTAATAAATTGAGCTTTGGGAACGGCAGAGCAACAGCATTTCAATGGAAATGCCTTGCAGCTGCATGAAAAATAATTGAAATTATTTTGTGTAATGTGAAAATTGGCAAAGTTATTAGCTCGAATGTTTGCGCATAATGCGAGGCAATATGCAAATGTTTTGTGATTAACGCTAATTAATTCAAACGAAGATGCTTGCAGCTCAAATTTCAGTCAGCATATAAAGTTTCAGCTCGGCCAACTGTTGCCGCAGTGAGTGAGTGAGTGAGTGCGTGAGTGAGTGCAGCAGCCGTTGTGCAGTCTAATGAGGCATTTGTACAAACATTACGCATACGACGGGTTGGCCAAAGTTTTGCGCTGATTTGCATGCACATGTGCACATGCAGTCAGAGAGAGAGTGAGAGAGAGAGAGACAGACTCAATTACAGCGCCGCGTTTTCATGTTGGCAAAAGCTAGCACATTTAACTTTTTTAATAAGCAATTTGATGCTGGGCGCAGAGTCTCTGGGTCGCGGGGCATTGAATAAAATCAAATTATGCGCCATTAAGTCAAAATAAGGGAATTACGTCCGTTAAATCACGAATAGCGCCATTCAAAGCGACAGCGTGCATAAATCAGTTTTCATATAAATGATTGATTTTACATTATTATTGAATTCAAATAAAGCACATAACATTATTTGGACTGGCATCCGTTGACGCCGCCGCCGCCACCGCCGCCACTGTTGATGACTTGATGATGGCTCTGTCAGCCTCGGATTCGAATGCTATGCAAAGCGAATTCACAATCGAAGCTGTCAGCAAAGCGAACTGTTTCAAGAAATACCCTGTGTTTTATGATGGCTCTCTCCTATTAGAAATATATATTATATTGTATATTATATTATTATTATTATTATTATTATTATTATTATTATTATTTATATTATTATTACTATTATTATTATTATTATTATTATTATTATTATTATTATTATTATTATTATTATTACGTTGCTCATCTAGAGACCATCAATAGCAATCCTTGTCCCTGGTAATTCAAGTTGACACACAGCCTCCACGATCGGCCCCACTGGATAGCGATTGGGCAGTCGACCAATCGTGAACTAATGTGTGCAGCGACTGTAGAAGAAACAGAAAGACGGAACTTACTAAAGTGAAATCTTCGACCGACCTCTGATCACGAACAAAAATACACGATTTGGAAATGTTTGCCCCTGGGCTGACAGGTGCCGCATTCTAGGACCTCAGTAAGCAGGAGTGACATCCTGCGGAAATGGCTCCTAGGTCAATGCTGCAGCTGCCCCCGTCCCGTTAAAACCCTGGCAGGCCTCCAAGTACGTTCGAAGATCGTCACCAACTGAATTTTCATTGGTGGTACAGGTTTAAGTTGATATATATCCTTAATTTGCGCAAGATCCTGGCTCTGAACATTGGCTCCCATAAGGACCAACGTCAACCCTCGCATGGCCTCCCTGCTTTGCACAGATAACCATGAGGATCGCTTGAGTGACTGTACACCCGATCTAAGATAGCGGCTTGGAGTCGGGACCATATAACATGGAATCACGAAAGACCCCTACAACAACAAAAACAATTAGTGGAACACCACAAGTAGAGAGCGAGGCCCGTTTCACGGACCCAAGACTGGGCTTTGGCAAAAGCTCAAAAATGCAAAGGAGCCCTGTAGCACAGGCGCCAAAAGGTGTGGAGGAAACTCCAAAAACCGCTACCGCGGAAGCAGGTGCCCCAAGCACTACTGCAGAGGTGGCAATCTCACCAAGGCACGAGTACATGCTAAAACTCCGTGCCGAGGAAGAGGACGCCATACTAAAATGTCGTCAGGCGCTGCGGCGTATAAAAACCGCTGTCGCAAAACAAAAAAACATCAGTCTGGATGTTAAAAGCGGGGTATCCGACCTAGACGAACTGCTCGATATTCTGGGACACTGCAGGAACTCCTGGAAGAAGCTGGAAGCTGAAGCAACTAAGCAGAAGCAATTAGAACCAGCAGCAGAGAGAGAGGCACGGATCTCGGAAATGGTGGAAACACCTACCATACAAAAGAGACAGGCCCCTAGCCCCCTAGAGTCTGAATCCGGCAAAAAACTTTGCAAGGGACAACAGAATCTGTGGCAAAAAGTCACCAGAAAAGGGGCTTTGAAACAAAGAGCGGAAAAGACTACTTCGGCACCTGCAGAGAAGCCGAAAGTGATAGCACAACCAACGAGAAAAGAGATGAAAAAACCTCCCCGCACAGAAGCAGTCCTCATAAAACCTGAAAGTGGACAAAGCTACGTAGATGTGTTACGAAACATACGCAGCACAATCCAACAGGACGAAAAGACAAATGTGAGAGGCATAAGGAAAACCCGATCTGGGGCACTCCTTGTAGAACTGAGCAAAGGGGAAAAGTTACAACCGGAGCTGGTTGAAAAACTAAAGGCTACCGTCAAGAAAACAGCTACGGTAGCCGAGTTAAAACCTACAGCGACAGTGGAGATCCGAGATCTCGACTCACTAACTGTAGAGTCTGAGGTGGCTGAGGCAGTACGACAAGTCCTTGATAATTCATCAGTGGACTTGCGCATAAAAGTCACTGCCCCAAACAGTCGAGAGCAAGTAAGGGCTTTTGTAACTTTAGAAAGCCAACTAGCGGAGACGTTGCTGAGCTCAGACATTAAAATCGGCTTTGTCAGGGCTAGGCCCAGGATGTGTAAACCCATCCGCAGATGTTACAGATGCTTCGGGGTCGGTCATCTGCAGACCAACTGCACAGGACCGGACCGAAGTGGTGGTGGCATCTGCATTAAATGTGGGGAATCAGGTCACAAGATGAAAGACTGCAAAAAACCACCAAAATGCTGCATTTGCACGGATGCAGGCCGTACTTCTGTCGATCACATGCCGGGATCGCAGAAATGCCCAAGCACACGACAGACTACAGCAAAATGTTGAAAATTCTCCAAGGTAATCTACACCGGAGCAAAACGGCAGATGCACTTTTGACACAGATAGTAGCAGAATATGCTATAGATGTAGTGATCATCAGTGAGCAATACAAGCGAAAAGAAAACGGTGTCTGGCTAGAGGACGACACCAAGACTGCTGCCATATGGATCCCCAGTAGTAGTGGACAACGGCCACTAGAAAGCAAGACGGGCAACTGCTATGTTTACGCACGCTTCAGAGAAATAGCAGTAGTCAGTTGCTACTTAACCCCTAGCGATGACATAAGCACCTTCCAGAATAAACTGGATGCAATCGAGGATCTGCTCGTGGATCGACGGCAGCCTTTCATTTTGGCAGGCGATCTTAATGCACGAGCAGTAGATTGGGGAATGTCCTCTACTAACTCTAGAGGACGGAAAATCATGGATATGGCCGCTAGGTCCGGGCTAGTGGTAGCAAACCGCGGAAGCAGAGCTACCTTCCATAGGCCGGGATGTGAAGGCACAATACCTGACGTAACCTTTGGATCCGAACACATCGTGGATCGGATAAAGGACTGGAAGATACTCGATGACTTCACGGGCAGTGATCACGAGTATATCTCATATGAGTTCCAGAATACCAGTCAGCAAAACCCCCTATCATGCCCAAGAAAGACTTCCCACAGATGGGACATAAGTAAGGTGGACACAGGTAAATTATTAGCTGAATTAGATAGGCGAGAAGGACAGTTCGACGGCGCATTGACCTCGAAGGAAGTGGTCGAAAGAAGCCTAACAGCTATGGAAAGAGCGTGTAACGTTTCGATGCCAAAAACGCACAGCAAACACGGAGGTAGACGACAGGCGTACTGGTGGAACCACGATATTGCAGAAAAAAGGAAAGTATGCATACAATGTAGAAGAAGGCTAACAAGGGCACGACGCTCTGGAAATTTCATGGCGGAAGCGTTAGCATCCAAGAATGCGAGAAAAGAACTGTCGATTGCTATCACACGCAGTAAGCATAACAAGTGGAAAGAGCTCTGCAAAGATGTAAACAAAGACCCTTGGGGACTTGGCTACAAGATAGTCATGAAGAAGCTGAGAAACTACGGAGCAGTGCCAAACGTGGATGATGATACGATGGATCATATTGTGGAAACACTATTTCCAACACACATCCACGAGAGGCATGAGCGAGCACCCGTAGAGTTCGATGATTCAGTCCCAAATTTCACCGAGGAAGAACTCAATATTGCAGCTCTCTCCCTGAAGAATAAGAAAGCGCCGGGACCAGATAATATACCGGCCGAAATACTGAAGGTGATAGCATCAGGACGGCCTACTTTTCTACTTAGGATGTATAACGCATGCCTAAAAGAAAGGATATTCCCAGAAGAGTGGAAAGAACAGAGACTGGTGCTCATTAGCAAAGGCAAAGGCGATCCCAACTCACCCTCGGCTTATCGCCCATTGTGCATGCTAAACACAGCTGGGAAGCTGTTAGAAAAGCTCATAAGACCCAGACTACTCGCCGCAGTAGAGGCCGCTGGAGGACTTAGCCCCAGGCAACACGGGTTCAGAGCTGGAAAATCCACAATGGGAGCTATCGATGAAGTGGTTCAGGCAGCCAGAGCTACGCAAAGAGGAAATGCATACTCGCGCCCAGTGGTTCTGCTAGCAACGCTGGACGTTAAAAACGCCTTTAACAGTGTAAGGTGGACCGACATGCTTGCTTCCCTGGAGCATCGCTTCCATATACCGGAGTACCTCATGGATATGATCAGGAGCTATTTGCAGGATCGAATACTCCTGTACTCCACACAGACTGGAACGAAACGGTACAGAGTGACTGGAGGAGCTGCACAGGGGTCAATCCTGGGACCAGACCTGTGGAACATCAGCTACGACGACATCTTAAGACTGGAAATGCCTGAAGACACCTTCCTGATTGGTTATGCCGACGATATCGCAGCCGTCATCACTGCCAGAAACACCATAGAGGCCCAAAAGAGACTTAACCAAGTTATGATCCGCACACAGACATGGCTCAGCTCTCGAGGGTTGGAACTTGCCACCCATAAAACAGAATTACTTCTGTTCACGGGGAAACAGATCCCAACCGAAAT
This sequence comes from Drosophila mulleri, assembly GCA_035047565.1. NCBI lineage: Eukaryota > Metazoa > Arthropoda > Insecta > Diptera > Drosophilidae > Drosophila > Drosophila mulleri. The sequence continues at coordinate 13,661,746 of JAWNPK010000060.1, read as the reverse complement.
AGAGATGCGAGTAAGCGGAAACTTGATAAGGACTCAGAGGACAGTGAACTATCTAGGCGTTAGACTAGACAGTAAACTTACCTTCTGGGAACAGCTGAAGCACGCCACGCGGAAAACAGCGACAGCAACGGGGTCTCTGAGTAGACTGATGGCAAACGTTGACGGCCCGACGGCAGGAAAACGAAGACTCCTCATGGAAGCGACGAATGCTATATTGCTATATGGCAGTGAAGTATGGGCGGACACCCTAAATGCGGATGTAAGGCGAAAGCCGATGTTATCTGTGCAACGAAGAGCAGCCTTAAGGATAACATCGGCGTACCGCACAGTCTCCGGGGCTGCCGTGACTGTGATAGCAGCAGTCATACCGGTTGACTTGCTTGCACAAGAGCGCAAAAAAATATGGAATCTTCGGCAAAGAGGAGAATTCTCAGAGCAGGCGGCAAAGAGCATACGGCAGCAAACCATAGTCTCGTGGAAAGCGAGATGGTCATGCGAAAGGTATGGAAGATGGACCGCTAGAATAATCCCCGATCTAGAGAAGTGGATAAATAGAAAACACGGTGAAACGTCATTCTACTTGACACAACTACTCTCTGGACACGGTTACTTTCGAAAGTATCTAAATAAGATGGGGAAAACTGCCGAATCCAGCTGCATTTACTGTGGAAATGCAATGGATGATGCAGAACACACCTTCTTCAACTGCATAAGATGGTCGGAAGAAAGAATCGACCTGGCAGAAACAGTAGGTGAAGTCAGAGTAGAGACATTAGTACAACAAATGTGCAGCAGCATAGATGCTTGGAAAAAAGTCTATGACTTCGCCGAAAAGATTCTGCGGCGGAAAAAGTATGACCTGGACGCAGGCACACAGAGGGCAACGCTCACTTAGAGCACACTATGGGGTTCCACCTTGAAGGTTAATGCGGGATAACTCCTGGTTCCAAGGTGGATTTGAGCCCCAAAAGAGGAGGATTTTTAGTCGGTAAGCAGCTATGCAGTCCGACACACCGGTCAAAGTGACGACCTGACTGACGGTGCATAAAGCATTTTTTCCTACCTCAGCCCAACAAAAAAAAAAAAAAAAAAAAAAAAAAAAAAATTATTATTATTATTATTATTATTATTATTATTATTATTATTATTATTATTATTATTATTATTATTATTATTATTATTATTATTATTATTATTATTATTATTATTATTATTATTATTATTATTATTATTATTATTATTATTATTATTATTATTATTATTATTATTATTATTTGTTATTATTATGTATATTTACTATTAGCTATATTTGTATATCAAGTATTTACATTTTATTATTGCTGATCTCTCTCTCTCTCTCTCTCGTTCTCTCTCTCTCTCTCTGCTCAACATTTGCCTCGTTATCTATCCTCTGTTATGTTGTCTCTAAAGCCCATATGAGACTTTTCCAAAACCCCTCAACTTTTTACAGGGCATTTAAATGCGCACCCGAATCACCCACCAGAAATGCCCGCAGAGCCGGATAAAGTTTTAACCAAAAACGGCGCAAACGGAATATAATAAATACGTGCAATGCATTTCTAATTCTGATGTGCTGCCAATGCTTTTAGCATGCCGCAAATAAAAAAAGAGAATATAAAAAAGAAACTGAAAACGTTCAAACTTTCTACAAAATAATCACCCGCTCGCCTGCAATTAAAGAGGTGAAAGCCAGAGGCTTGTAGATGAGGCCGAGGCCGAGGAGTCGAGACTCCTTTTTGCGGTATTTTATTTTCGGCATGCGTTGTCACGTACACGCAAAAGACGAAAAGAGAGAGAGTGAGAGAGAGAGAGAATGAAGGGCGTAAATGTTTTAAAAGTTGCATCAAAGTTGTTATGAAGTATTTGCTCAAGCCACAAGAAGAAAGGAGCAGCCATCACAACACACACACATGCACACAAAACAGCACACACAGATACACACACATGCGGAAAAAGTCAGAAAGCCATTTTATAAATTGCAACGTTTGCAGAAAGTCTGAAGAAATTAGCTGCAACATGTTCGAGCTTAAGCTAAATTTAACTCCTAGTTATATACTAAATCCATATGTGTGTGGCAGTGTGTGTGTGTGTGTGTGTGTGTCGACAATGGCACGAAATGCTGCATGCATGTAAAATGTTGGCTAAAAACTTGATTTAAAACTTACATATATAAATACTTCACAAACTTTGGATTGCCTTAAATACAATATTATATACTTATATAAAATATAAATTAAGCTTTCTTTATCTAAATATCATTTTTAATATTAACTATTCGTTTATGTTATATTTATATATTTTTATATATAAGTATATTAATTTTCTTTAATTTAATTTATATTTTAAAAATCAAAAATATTAAAAAACTCATAGCTTTTCTTTGGAGCTTTTGTTAAATATTTTGCTTGAATTATTCAAAAATTATGCTGCTAATATATTTTAGTTTTAATTTTGGCGAATGAGTTCCACAGTCTGTGTGTGTGTGTGCGGCAGGGCGTGGCAACGCCCACCGCTAGTACATTGACGTCGCATTGTAAAGCTCGTCTGTCGCTTTGGCTTTGGGCCAACTTCTGTTAGTTTTGGGATACAAAACAAGCAGAGGTATGCATGCACGTGTGTGTGTGCGTGTTTACCTTTCTGGGATAGACTGAGGTGCGGGCAGGCAGTTGCCGTAGTCGCTGCGTGTCTCTCTCTGTGTGTGTGTGTGTGTGTGTGTGTGGCCTTTACAGCTCATTTGGACTATGCGTAGTTGATGTTTTCGTTTAGCCACTGCATGTAATTATGGTCAGAGCCGTCGGCACTTTTGGCATTATTAAGGACTGTTCTTTTCGGTCTTTGGTAAACGCCAGACAAGGCAGAACAACTGCCGTTCGGATTATGGCAGGTAAGAAAATACAGTACAGTAAAGAGAAAAGTTAATTAACTGATTAACTTTAAATGATTCAGATTGAAAGGAAATTTAGCAAACAGCCAGGAAAATCAAACAAGTGAATTCATTCTATTTGCGATTTGCGAAATTCAATTAATCAAATGCAATTAAAATGCGGTCTCAGGAAATATTGACTCTCTCTCTCTCTCGCTCTCTCTCTTCATGATGCGTGTGTGTGTGTGTTAGTATGTGAACTACTCTAGTCGCATCATCGCATCGAGCATCAAGTCGTTTATTAAATGGTAATTGCATCCAAGTTAAATCAAACGAGTGCCGCAGCACTCGAAGGCGTCGATGCTGAAGGCGGCTAGTGTAATTGAGATTTAATTGGAATGTAATTAAAATTAATAATGCCTTAATATAATGTGTAAAATGCGGCAGCTTTTGTTCCTCAATGCCGCAGTGCTGACGTCAATAGTTAAAACAATGATCGCTGCCATTCGCTGTGCGCTGTGAGTTTAAATCGTTTAATTAATGTCGTGTACTTTCTTTTGTTGAATTAAGGCCAGTCGAAAGCGAAATGGAGAAGTCCTTCAGGCAGTACATTACAGCTACATGAATATTGCCGATGAAAGAAGTTCAATTCGAATAAATTTAATAATAATTAATAAAAATAATAGAGTACGCACTCTGCTGAAAATGAATGAATCTATAAAAATGTATGCCTTTGATATTATATATTTTCGCCAGAGCTGTGCGAATTTGTGAACTGGAGCAGAATCCTCTGAGTGTTTCGGTTCATCTGGAAGCGAGCTTAAGATCTAAGAGTAGACTCATACTCTAACTTTTCAAGCGACTCAGCAGCTATATATTAGAATATATATTTACATTCATATTTCATAAACTAATCAGAATAGAGGCTTCATCTGTTTTGTACTCTCTTTTGTTTTCCTCACATTTGAGGCCATCAATAGCAAATTGAACTTTACGTAAGTTGCAAATAAAAACGTTTCATAAATGCTTTGCCATTTGTTATGCCCGACGTCAACTTAATCAGCGCGTACTTTGGTCGTAGCAACTAATTAGGGCAACACATGCTGAACGGCCCACAGCTCGCATGATGAATGCTCCGCAAATGTGGCAAAGGGGAGACCATTAGTCACATGAGTGTGCCGGCTGGGTGTATGGGTGTCTGGGTGTCTGGGTGTCTGGGTGCATGGTGAAAGCGACAACCCGGCAGCACAATGGCACAGGACAGGAGAGCTGGTCAGCTTGTGGCCATCGTGTTGCCAGTTTGCACTTGACTTCAGTTGTATAAATAAACAGGATGACAAATTCAATTAGTCAAGATAGCGTCCTTTCATAAATAATTAAAAGGCTAGCGATTATTCTTCATTCTTTTTTATTTTGAGTTGCCTAAATAGAAGAGAAAACTATTTAGTATAGTTATATAAATATGCTATATAAATTAGTTAGAGCAAGTAAGAACGTGGCAACTGCAGAATTCTCATTTATGCTGCAATCTGCTGTCAGATTTATTTTCTGATTTGCCACACCCTCAATGGGCGTAGATATATCCACTTTACATTACTCTCTAGCTTCGATTTCGCCGAAATTTTGCACTCGGATTGAGGGACATTGCACAAAGCCAATATACTCGTTTAACATTCGTAAATGAGTATACTAAAGAAATATTGCAAATTTAAAGACTGTTTGAATTATGCAGGCCAATATGTTATATATAGAATTTAGCTTGATGTCTGCATCGTTTAGGCTGCACGGCTCAATTGAATTGTCAGCGTCTGCGAAAATAGCCGAACACCGTAGAAAGCTCCATTGAGGCATTCACACAATTTCACGTTCCATCAACGTCAGACGGCAAATTCACGGATTCCAATTGAGCCGCAGGCCATGCTGTGGCTCCCAGTCAACAGTCAGCGGACAGCAGCCGGAATCCGATGTCAAGTTTGATGATTTCCAATCGACGCCGTCGTGGTCATTCAAGGCGTCGTCGGCACAGTGTGGCAAAAGCTATTTGTGCGCTAGCAAAGTGAGCGCATTAAGAACACATTTTATATGGCAGTCGTCAGATTTGATATGATTGATGGCTCTTGAATATTCATGAAAAGACTCAACATCAGGCAATGCTATTATACATACATATATGTATACACATATGCATACATATATAAATACATACACATATGTATATAGCTTTATATTGGAATCGTATAAATTAAATGTCAACATGTGTGACACTGCATTTGTGCACTTAATCACGTTGTTACCGCTTCAAAAGTCAGTCGTAGCTGAACATATTTTTATCCGTCTGCTGCCCAATGATAAATGAGAGCTCTCTGCAGCTCAGGGGATGAGAGTTCAGAGAGCAGCAGTTCCCTCGCCCTTTGCTGCCGAATTCCTGCGAACTTTTAATCCATATGCGAAATATTAATTAAGCATGTAGGCATTTTACACAGACGTTTTGCGCCCGGTGAAAATAAGGCAAAAATAAATTTGGTTAAATTAAAAAAATAATGCAAAGTGCATGAATCCGGTGTCACCGACTGAGTAATACCCTTCATATGGTAATATTTCATATAACTACAATTAAATGGCATGAATATTATATATTTGTAAACTTATAATTAATATGATAAGCGGGTTTTCTTTTATCTAGATTTGTTATACCCTAAACGCGTTGAAAATGAAAAATCGAGGCTTTTTTTAAATGTATATAATAGGCAGAAGAAGGCGTGGCAATCGCCATAAAATATACATTCTTACGCAGCTTAAAAAATCGATAATTATTTAGGTTTTATCAGTTATAAAATGATCTAAATTATCTATAAAAATCTACATTTTAAATATAGAATTTTATGTATTTTATATAGTAAATTGATCACCTCTAAAGTAATCTGCTATGGCAGCCAATAAACTCTCTGTCATTATCCGTGCAGAGTATGTGCAAATATTTTTGGGTAATTTGACTATGGACCATCATTATATTGACTCTTGGCTTACATTTATTTATTTACATACAAATATGTATATGTATATTTATATGTATATGTTTATGTGGCGGCCCGTAATGTCAGGGGATTAAATTTGTTATAATAATATTTTAAATGTTATTTGCTGCGCGCAGCTGAATAAATTGTCTCACTCGCTCTAGCTACCTGTCTTCCATTAAGGCAATAGCCAAACAAGGCTACGAAACATATGTGCAGATAAACAACAATAACAGTAACAACAACAACACCAACAACAACAATAAAAACAATAGCCAAATGCAATTTGAAAGCCGGCAGATAAATGACGGCAAACAAAAGCAACATGTTAAATAAATATGCATAAATTAATGCAAAACAAAAGCCAATATGGCTACACAAACACTCCGGGTGTGTGTGGGTGTGCGTGAGTGTGCGTGAGTGTTTGTGTGTGAATTAGCCCACTTGACGTAGGCGGCACGCGCCATTTTGTGGCATGAACAGCTTCCTGCCATAAATGAATAATGCCAATAGAACCCAAACTAAAAGCTAAAAATAAAACAACAAATAAACAAGAGGGGTTTTGATTAGGGCTGCGCGACTAATGAGTACCCTGTTTATGAGGTAAGGCAGCTAGAGAATTATAAATCCAGAGAAGTTCTCTGCTCTTACTTTAGCTCTGTTTTAGTTGTCTGTTCCATTTGTAATAAATATTTAACGAGATTATATACTATTTATTATTTTAAGACAAATTCAAAATATCCATAAATAGAAATACTTGACTCTGCGATCTATATTCATTTACAATTCTCAACATACCCTCTTGGAAAACATTTCACAGGGTATGCAGGGCATTTGAATAACCAGCAGAACAGGAAAATATGGAACAATAATCAGGCAATAAACATGCATAGTTAATTGCTAATAATCCACAATAAAAGTAAGAAATTTAGATGCCACAGTCTGATTCCAGTTTCGATCTCTTCTATCTCAGGCACTTGCAGTGGGCAAGAGCAAAGACTACAGATTGGTATTCAATGAAGCCCCGCGCTCCACACAAATCCAAACTGAGCCAGCTGCAACGATTAATGAATCTGTCGATTGAGTTGCGACTCAGTCAAACTCAAACACACACGAGTGTGTGGGAGACATGTGTGTGTCTGCGTGTGTGGATGTAGGCGTGGCCATTGTGCCTGTGCCTAATTGACGGCTTGATGCATTGCCAAGGCTGGTAAATCGTTTATCATGTTAAAGTCGGCGTATGCGTGATCGACGCATTCAGCTGACGTATACGTAATATGCGTTTATCGAAATGAGATTTTTGTTAATGCAGCACTGACTTGGATTTCATATAATGCGGATTTCTCTATAGTGTTCATGACAATCTGTTTTTGGACAATGGCATTGTGTTATTTTGTTCTGTTTAAGTTAACACACACACACATATATATGTATATATACATATACCCAGAGTGTTCAACGTTTACGTGATTTCAGTTTCTGTATGACCACAACCATGAACTCTGGATTGAGCGACATGTGCACCTCGTGCGTTTCGGAACGTATACGCAAAAAGGTGACATCGTTAGCCGGATCCAAGTCTCTGACCACGTTGCGTGCCATTTTGGCCAACGGATGCAGCTGGGCCGCATAGACAAAGGTGCGCCTCTGGCTGACCGTGGACCGCAACGGCTTGCCCGTGGCATCCATTATGATTATTTCACGTGCGCCCCGCTTCTCGAAATGCTGCACAAATGAGTCGCCATCGTAGACCGCAGTACTGAAAATGCCCACATCGAATTGAAGTCAAAGGGGATATAACATAAAAACTTACAATACTGAGCCACGTTGCTTTGTACTCTGACGTCGCTTGTCTGCCATTATTTGTATTTTTTGTTTTTTCTATAACAGATTTTCGTTTCTTAACCTTTGTTAGAGTTGAGTTTGAACTGGGCGCACCGCTCAGTAGAATTATTGTGTATGAACTTTGATTATTGTGGAAGAAGGTTGTTATATCGAAGCAAAGCGAAGCCTGCTTGATTTTTATTGTTGATTATATTTTATTATTGTTAGGTATTATTTCAATAAGAAGTCAAGCAAATGTCAACAAAATCAGAATTAAATATTCAACCAAGCTATAAAAATGTTAACCAAACAAACTCAACTCAAAGTTCTTTAACATAGCTAATGACTATTAACCTTTTATTCTCCATGTCTGCAAAAGAGTGTCTTTCACTCACACTCAAAGAGGGTCTTTCACTCACACTTTGACAAAAAACTAGAGAGCAACCGATTGCAGCTCTGTTAAGTTAACAGTGTTAACAGACACTCTCACTCAACCGTGCGATTGCTTTGTCTCTTTAACGAGCTCGTTTGCGATCGGCTGGCAATCGTTTTTGTTTCTTTGAGCGAACTCTAATTGTCGCCCGCTCGCGTAGTTGAGTGGAAAAAAGTCTTTTGTGCATGAATTGGTATGGATGCGAGACTTCGTCGTGAACTGAGTGTATACATGTGTATGTGAATATGAAGGCTGTTGTTTGCGCTCTAATGAGTCTCAATGTGCGAACGTTAATCGTGCCGCTCATTAAACGATGTTCCTGAAATGAGCGCCACACGAATATCTCAACTCGAAAGAGAACCTAGGTCTCTTAATTGAGCAAAACATTGCTTCGGGTCTTAGACGATATTTAGAAGCTCCACACATACATAGAATTACGATATGATTTTATTTGAATACATGAAAAACCACTTAGTTACTAAATAAGATTTCAATTTCTAGAGTGGAATGCGCCCACGCAGATAATCCAGGACGGCAGCGGTGCCCTGAGCTAGGATTTGATGGCGCGGCTGGCGGAAGGGATTGCCGGAGAGCTTGAGGTCAGTTATATTGGTCAGATTGCCCAGCACCGGCGGCACCATCTGTATATTATTGTTGCTCAGATCCAGCGCGCTGAGATAGCGCAGAGCGCCCAGGCCATTCTCTGAGGCGTCGAACTCCATGATCTGATTGTCATTGACAACGAGCTTCTCGAGCGCGTCCAGCTCGTAAATGCAGGGCGGCAAGTGATCCAGGCGATTGTGCGAAATGTTCAGCTCGCGCAGCGACTGCAGCCCAGCGAACTCCATGGGCAAGTCCCGGAGCATGTTGCACGAGAGATTCATGGCGAGCAGGCGCGAGAACTGCGATATGAATGTGGGTATGTAGCACAGCTGATTCTTGGCCAGGCCCAGATCGGTGAGCAGATCGCTCATTAGCTTCAGCTCGGCTGGCACATCGCTCAGCAGATTGTCCTCCAGGTTCACCACGTTCACCAGCTCCTCGCAGGCCGTCTGCACTATCTCCTCTGGCAGCTCCTTCAGCTGCGCCTTGCACATGTTCAGGACACGCGTATTGCGCATCATGTACTTGTCCGGTAGATGCTTTTCGTCGGCAGAAAGCGGCTTCTTGCCGCCCTGTTGTCGGGGACTGTTCAAGCCATCGCCCACCATATTTTAATTAGAGCTAAGGTTTAATTGCAGCAAATAGAAAATAAAATTTTACAAAAATTAAAATGTATCGAAGCTAGGCAAATGACTTTAAAAGAGAGACTAAGCAATTTTATTTTTCCAGCGAGAGAAATATTTGAAATGCGAAAATATATTCAATGCTAACGTGTTTATTACAAAAATTGTAGAGCTATTCAGAGTTTTTTTATTTTTGTATAAGATTCGATATGTATTTAAGAAGAATTATATACGTATTAATATCGTATGTTATATTTTTGAATTTTGCTAAAAAAAAAGAAAATAATAATAATAATAATCATAAATAATATAATAATAATACTAAGAATAATAAAAATAAAAAAACTATATATATATAAAATATATATAATAAATATATTTAAGTCATTCCATTCTGTGAGAACATGACATCGAACATGTTCCATGGTTTGATTTCTTCGTATGAAATCCCCTCCTCCCCCTTACACTCCAAATTAAATAAACATAAAGCAAACAAAAATCGATATATAATCTATATACATATAATTTTATATTTGGCATAAAAATAAAGTCATATCAATAAGATAACACAAATAGAGTCGGGGTCTGGGATCTGAAGCCCAGAGGCCGGAGCTCTATTATAGAATTTACCACTAGTTTCTACTTTTTTTTGTTGTTTGTTTGTTTGTTTGTTGTGCATGAGGGTTCGTAGTTCAGAGAACGCCACAATCTTTGATGACAACCAGCTCATGCTTCTTGGCCAGATGCGCGGTGGCATCGTGAATACGCTCCAGCAGCTGCAAACCCTTGCGAACCTTGCCGAAGGCGACCCGCTTGCCATTCAGTATGGAGAGCGGCTTGAAGCTGATGGTGAAGTTGAGCTCGGTGCGCGCATTGCCGCGCACATAGCGGCTGGGAAAGGAGAGAATGCCCGCATCGACGCCATGGTTGAGCACCTCGAAGTCGTGCTCGATGTTGCTCATGTCGATGCTGCGCTCGGGATCGAGGGCAATGTGGCCCTCTAGCCAGATGGGCGCGAAGGTGCGTGTGAAGCAAATGCTGCGTGAGCTTTGGTGCGTGCAGACACGCATGAATTCGAGCACGACCTGGGGACAGGCCTCCGTGAAGAGCTGTATGGCCAGGCGGCCCACGATCCGGGTGCCAATCACTTCCAGGTCCATGTAGATCTGTGGACGCAGCAGCTTGCAAAGCACACCCACATCACAGATGTTCATCAGATCCTCGTACCGATGGAGCACATGCATCGGCACCTCGTAGCTAAACGATTTCGACACCTTCGGCTTGGAGCGACGCGACTTGCCCAGATGCGGATCGAAGAGCTTGCCGCCCTGGTGAAGCACCTGATTCTTCTCCAGCTGATTGCGCTCCTTCTCCCGGGCCAGGCTCGTGTTGCGCCAGCGGCCGGTGGCCAGCCGATCCGGTGCCTTGGTGAAGGTGCGCAGCGTATTATTACTCTTCCGATAGAGAGCGGTCAGCATCTCCATGTAGGACAGCTCCATGCAGTTGCCCTCTCTCAGCTTGATCTTCGGCGGCGGCAGACAGCTGTTCACCTTGCCCTTGATATTCGCCAGGCGATCACGATGCTGTCTATACATCTCCCGCTGCTCGTTCATGACCAGATGGGAGCGAGACTTGATGCGATTCGCCTTGGACTTGGGCACCGGCGATGGAATCAAGCGCTGATGGTATTTGTGATTCGGCTTCGGTGTGATTTTCACATTGAACGTGTGGCTGTGCATCTTGGAGGCAATGTCCTCCACCTTGGGGCTGCTGTAGACGGGGTTCGTCAGGGTATATGGGCCGCGTTTTACGGCCGCCATATAGGGTGCCACCGTTTGGCCGGTGGCCAGAGGCTGCTGCTTGGTTCGCAGTTCATTGGTCACATCTTTGATAAACATATTTGGCACGTGTATTAACGTATCTCAATCCAAAACGCAAATATATATATATACTGAAATTTTTCTCCGGGTAACTCGTATGTGGAATTCGAATAGACTAGACTATGGAAAAGACTAAAATAACGAGCAAATGCTCAAAATCGAAGCATACTGCTGAGACTGCTGAGATCAATACAAACTTTGACAGGACCTCGAATCAATTACCTATACTTTAAATCGAATCGTGGATACATAAATGACGGCTGCCAAACTGCAAATTGAACGCAATCATGCGGCTAAACTTTGCTGTCCGATAAAATGAAGCAAAAATGAGAAAGAGAGAGATACAATATATACATGTATGTATGTATATAGAAATCCTTTTTATTGTAACCCGCTCGAGCGATGATGCGTGTCAGACACAACCTGAGGACAAATGAACCCATTGCCATGTCAATGAATTGATTCAGCGCTGATAATAAAAGAGCAGTAAATACCAAACAAAGCAGAAAAGAAACTAAGTTGAAAGAAATATAAATGCTTGAGCCATGATTGACTAAGAGATGCGCTAGAAAGTTGCGAAAATGTTTATACAAATTGAAAAATTGTATTTTATTTTATCTCAAATAATTATGAGGCTGCTTTGGCTAATTAAAAATAATTGAATGAATATATATATTGCCTACCTCACATCATCAACTCATTATCTACAGGGTATGCAAAGCAGAATATTTAATCAGACCCCAAATTGGGCAACTACAACTGCAACTGTAATCTGGCTGCCAATAGCTGCCAGGCGAGTCGGTAGCTGCAGGTTAATGATAGCCAATGCGGTTGGACGCGTGGCATATTTGATTGGAAAATCAAGTTGAATCAATTGATGGGAATACATTTATGTATGTAGCTTTAAAACAATGACCGCAAAGGAATAATATATGAACCTGCTGTTGCCTGTGGGCAAAGTCTGCCAGAAAATCAAATAAATCATATCAATTTGTTGGCTGACCAAACAAGAGGGAAACCATTCCCAATAGCAACATAGAATTAGCAATTAGCCAAGTTAGTATTAATACTGAGCTGCTAAAATACCTGACAAAGCTGTCATTTAATTATAAATTAACAATTTGTCGAATATGCTGTGATAAATGAATATCTCACAATCTGAATTCCAATGATGTGTACATTAAATAATTCGATTATTTAATTAATTATATTTTAAGACTTAATAATTGCTTGAATATAGCTTTAAAGTAATATCTAACAATTTCTCTATTATTGCTCAACGAAAAATAAATTCAATAAATCGAATATATCTTTGACTGACTTTCATAATTTTTTATTTGATTTGCTTAACGATATATATATGTATATTTGCCAATTAACTAAATGTCATAAATTGTGTTCATTTATTAATAAACAAAAAATATGTGTGTACGCTTTAATTAATTACTTGAAAATGTTGCTAAATTAACATTTGTGGTTCACCAAATAATGTTTGCGCATAATTACAGATTTAATTAAAATTTGCATTTCATTAAACACGCGTATGTGTTTTTCCTTTTCTCTCTCTAAAAATTTGCGCTGGAATGCAAATTTTGAATTTTAGCATATGTGCTTTTTGCATACCCTAGACTAAACAGAAAATTGCTGAATGGGGAGTATTGGTTAATTGAAAAAGTTTTGAATATAACTCATAATTTATAATATATATATTGGATAATTCAAAGATAATATATTTCGTTAATTTTTTCTTAATAAATAATAATTTTGTTGATTTTCTTTTTGTATTTAAAGAAAAAATTAAACAGAGTTTAATAAAATATTTATGACTCTAGCTGAAGTAATATAGAAAATAAAGAACATGAAAAGCGATGATGCTCAGTGCATCAAAAAATATTCGCTCTACTTATATTTTAAGTAATAATTTAAATATTGTTCTATTAGTCTAAATATGTTAGTCCATATTAATTAGTCTAGCCATATTACGAAAAAGTAAATACAAATGCATTTTTTTAATTTTTTAATAACTATCTGCTTGCATAAAAAGTTTTGCAGAAGGTGTTTGAATTATTTAATATTTTTATTTATTTATTTTATTTTTTATTTCTACTTGTCGATTAATTCCCATTGCTGGCATAATTAATATCATTAAATGATATCAAAAGCATCTGGCGTCCGCAAGAGCAATAAAATCTCAATCGATTTGCATTAATTGAATGTTAATACGGTTACGATTTTGCGGTAACAATCAAATGATTAATGGCCTGATGTTTCCTTTTATTATATTTTACTTTATTTCACTCATATTTTCATATTGAGTGAGCGCGTGTCTGTGGCAGCAATTGAATAATAATGAGCTGGAGGTCAATCGCAACAAGGATGGGCTAGAAATTGGTGATGCCGCAGCATTACACATGCGAATAAGATCAAGGGCGACGATTGAAGTGGCTGAAGTGTGATATTAGGGCACAGTAATCACACACGCTATCAATGATGACACTGACAAGGTCAATAATAGCGCGGCTATCACAAATATGCGCGGCTCTAGACAGCGAGCCACTCAAGCGCCATTGTTCTCAAGTGCCACACACACGCACACGCACACACACACATAAATACACTTGGCAGCAACACCCACAACACTCAGCACTCAGCACTCAGCACTCACTTGATTTCGCCTGCATGTCGAGCATGGCTTGCGGAACTGCTTAAGTATTGTATTTTTACTTATGCTTGTCATCCTCGTGCGCTCCACATATTTGCATGCCACAAGCTCATGTTGCAAATGTGTCAAGCGGCAGCAGCCAGCTGCTAACACTGACTCGCAAATGCAATCAGCCCGAGCTCCACTGCTGACAATTTAATCAAATATACGTATACATCGAGACGAGTATATGCATGTCCACAATTTGTAGTGCTCACACAATTCCATTTATTTCATCCACAAATTCCAAAGTGAAATTTACAGAGTTTGCATTCGACTGACGAAATATTCGGCGTAAGTTCATTGTGAATTGCATTAGCTGGAACAGCTCTAACAAGTTGTAATACAGACGAGTTTAATGTGTGACTTGGGCTGTTCATAAAATCATTTGGGCGTCACTTATTTGTTATACAGCTATATAAATAAAGTTACAAATTTAAATATAAAATATATATTTGTGATTCTCATAATCATAAATATGTAATTATATTTATGCTGCACCATTTTAATAATATACAAATCAAAATTAAAACTAAAATTCGTTTTATAAAAATCTAACAAAATTTGTTAACAAATTCTATGCATACAAAACTCACAAAAATGTTTAGCATTGAGAAAAATAGTAAAAAATCAATAGTCATAAATATGCGAAAAATATAAAATATATAAAGAAATATATATGAAATATAATATTTGATAAAAATTTAATATTACGCTGATATAATATACAAATTAAAATCATAATAAATATTATTATGATTATTATTATTTTATATTATATATACACATATTATATTATATTATATTATTATTTAATATATATTTTGTTCGGATTCATTCTGATTCGCATCTTCTGATTTTTTTATATATATATTTTTTTATGTTTGGCAGTTAGCAAATGGCCGCATTATGACATTTGGCAGCACTTTTAAAAAGTTTATTGCACTGCCATTACGATATTTTATGACATATTATAAGACACATTTCAGCGACACCCACAAACATGACTCCAATGTGCCACAAATATTTTGATTTTGATTTTTATTTGTTTGGTTTTGTTTTTTGCTTTTTGGCTTGTCGCACTTAAAGCTTTCACTGACTTCAATTTTTCTTCTGTGGTCTGAGCATTCGTTTTATTTGGCATAATTTGGTATTTGGTATGAATGCATATGTGTGTATATGAATGTATATGTGCTGCCATAAAACCATATGCTGCTGGGCGAGCCAAAAAGATGCGTTTGACCTTGCTGCTGACTCGTATATGCGGCCAAAGACCACACAGCGGCAGACAGTTTGATGGTTCCATGATGTTTTCATATTTTTGAGTGTTTTTTATGGCGACTACCAAAATGGAAACAAAGGCCAACAGGCGAAAGTTAAGAGCATAATGGAGCATAAATGCTTTGACTGTATAAATGTGATTTTATGCTGTGCGCCTTGACGCGGCTCACGCCAAATGCTCAGACCTCCGACTCCTGCTCATACACATACACATATACATATACATATGTGCTTCTATATATGCGTCTTTTTATGTCCATGTATTACTGCTGCAAGGGCTCTTTATGGTCATATTTCTTGCGTGGATTTTGCATCATACAAATGGCATCATTTGGCATTTCAGGTGAGGATTTAGGATTTTCACTAAAGTCTACTGTGCGTTGCCCTAAGGCCCTCGGCTGGTTCTTTAAAGCAACTCCAAGTGTGTCTGATTAATTTCAATTAGTTAATCGAGCAACGAGTTGGAGCTCGGGCTCCGCTTGCCTCTTTGGCTCTCGATTGATGAACGAATTGCTGGGCCATAAAGAGATCGGTTAATTAATGGCGTTAATGTCCGGACAGCAGCTCTCTCGGGCGGCTGCTAATTAACCAAATTGACAAATCAAGCTCCCAAAGAGGACTTGGCCCTCGAGCCATAATATCATTTAACGGCCTGCTTAATTAACAGCCAAGTCAAGGTGTTAACGGCCTGGCTTGGCTTTTAAGCCACCAAAAAATATTTAATCCAATTTCGCAGGGCACACACACACACACACACAGCAAGGACAATCGGAAGAGCTGGGGCACTCACACACTCACACGCACACTAAACGCCATTTCAAAGGCTTGAAATGCAGGTGAGCCGCTTACCTTTTATGCTGAAGCACTGAAACGAGAACAAAAAGAGAAAAACCAAAAGGTTAAATATAGTCAGGCCAAAGATGAGAGAGGCAGAGAGAGAGAGAGAGAGAGAGAGAGAGAGAGAGAGAGGGAGATAAAATCTTAAGTATGCATGTAATCCCGAAACAATTTTATTAGCCAGGCGCGCCTTAGATGGCTTAGACGGCAAAACGGAAGCCAATTAGGCTAATGCTCTTGTCGGCACAGCGGAGCCGAAAAGGCGGCTTCAAGTGTTTACACATAGAGGCTCCACAGTTCGTCTAGTAGCCGTCTGTCGTGCCCGTCAAGCAGATTATATTTTAATAGAAACACATTTGGGCGTAACAAAAATCGTTTATAAATATGTTTTCCCGCTTTTTCAGCAAAGTGAAAAACACAGCCCTAGGACATTGGCTTTGCGCTCCTCGTGACACAGTTCAACTGACAATTTTTGTCACATTGAAAGCAGCCCGAGAGACTTTTTCCCAGTTGAGGTCGGCAATGCTCGACTGGGAGTTACCTTAGGATATGAGTAGATGTGACTCACTTTGTGTCGTTATATACAATTGCAAGTCAACAACGGATATTTCATTTGAAAACATTCATTTAATTAAACATTTACACAGTTGGTCAGATGATCACGAAATCACTTTACTTCCACTCACCTCAAATCTGCCTAATCGGAAATCTCTGCCATGTTCATACGTTCATTCCTAAAGCTGTGTATAGAAAATTCTTCAAAAATTGTTCTTGAGCAGAGCTGAGCTAAAAACAATTTGCAAAGTGATTGAAACAAAGTTTGGCTGCGCAGCCTAAGCCAGAATACAGAGCTCGCAAAATGTAAACAAGAACGAGCTAAATTGCTGGTTCAAGCCAAGAGAGCGGCACGTGTTATTCTAGGCAAAAACCAGTGCAGATGCATACACCTAAAAACCATACACACACACACACATACATGTATATACATATAGCTAAGCACTCGCGCTTTACGAGGAGCACCCGCTGTGCCGAGTTTGGAAGCAATTTATCAAAACATTGCATAACAATAGAGCTGGAATATGCCAAGCCATAGAGAATATTCAAAACTACTTTAACTTTATGCTCCTGCGATCTGAACACGTGTTAACAGCATAAATGCATAGCAGTAAGCCTCAGACTCTGTTCGACAAGGACGAGCCATGTGCTTCGGCATGTTCCGGGGAACCTGCAGAAGAAGCTTTCACTGGGAGTAGTATATATACATACATACATACATATATGTATGTCTATGTGTGGAGGAGGTTGTCCTTTGCAGCTGCAGTTGTTGAAATGTATTTGATTCAATAATTTTATTACCATTGTCTTTTAGACAAAGAGAGTGAGAGAGGTAGAGAGCAAGAAAGACATTGAGAATCCTAGCTAAATTTAAGCTTCAATTGCAGCAATTGAAATTTTTCATATTTAAAACGTAGTATGTTTGGAATATATCAATTTCATTTAAAGAAAACCATCCATAAATAGAATTCTTTAAAGTTTATATGAATAAAGTATTAGATAAAATTTTTTTATATTTTTTTTATATATATTTAAATTTATGAAAAAAAAGACCTTTTGCAATATTCGTCAAGTTCATTCATTTAATTTGATATTTTATTTTTATTAAAAACAAAACATTCTAAAACATTTTTACAAACAATTTTAATTATAATTAATTTCTTGCAATTTTTGGTTTGCGTAAAATGAAAAAGTTATTTTGACAATAAAAAAGAAAAAGAAAAATAAATAAAAATAAAATATCAACAACTTTGTGCAGCTCAAAGTTAAATTCTCGATTCAGTTGGGGCTTTTTTTAATTGGCCCACGGCATGCAGAAGTGAATTTTTAGTTCAGCTGTGGAGCATGTGGCAAAGAATATTCCATATAGCGAAGGCAAAGGCAGCTGGAATCATAAATTAAAATCAAAAGGCGATGGGAATGGGCAATAAAACTGCGAAAACTTTTGCTGAATGGCGCCTCTAAAAGGCAAAGTCAGGGAGCATTAAAAGGTTCCATTGGGCAGAGAGAGAGAGAGAGAGAGAGAGAGGTACTCGTGTACTCATGTGAAAAGTCAAACATACACACACACACATGCAGACATAGACAAATGGAGGTGGCCACAAAAGCAGCTGTAAAATAGTTTTTCATATCCGCTGGCAACTTGCATTGTGAGACGGCCTTGTCTGTAGTTCATGTGTGTGTGTGTGTGTGTTTGTCACCTGTATAGCTGTTGTTGTTGTTGTTGTTGGCAGGCTGTTATCCTGTGGCCCTGTCAGCCATATGATTGCACATTCATAATATTTCCTAGCCCTGTTCCCGTTCCCTTTCCATCTCTTTGCTTTGCGCATGCAGCTCGAACACAAAGCTCATTTTTCTCATTTGGCTTGCGGAAATTTGCGCTGCATAGTGCAAATCAAAGCCGCTCTCTATGCCATTGACAACACACACACACACACACACACACACACACACGCACACGCATACAGTGGCTTCACAAAGTATCTGTCGCAAAATAAACTTTGATTTATTTATACACACTTTGCACTCTGCTTTTCGGCCCCGGGGCAAAGACTCTCAAGTCATGGTAAATATTTTGTTGCCGTTTTCCAGAGGCCAAGCAGCTGCCCTTAGAGCGTCTGTCTGTGTGTGAGTGTGTCTGTGTGAGTGTGTGTGTTTGCATGTTTATATACTTCCTATTGCCTTGCTTCAGCTTTTGCACTTGTGAGCTCGCTCCACCAGGTAGCAAATGCACAATTCCACAATTTGCAGACAATTTCCATTCCGTAGACAATTAGAAACCAGTTAATTAAATTGCTGTAAAGAGCGTTGCCTATTCAGCACTTGCAGCTGGTTATTAAATCCTAGGCCATTTAGCAGCGTAGCCAAATATTTATTTTAAACCGATTTTCTTATGCACTTTAAACAAATTTCACCAAAGGCTAGCAAATTGTTTCATTTGCTCAAGAAAGAAAATTAAAATCAATGCCAAATTTTGATGGAACAAAAGTAATGCAAAAAGTTTTCATAGAAACAGCAAATGTTTTTAAGCCTTAAGCTCATTGAAATTGGATAAATGGGCTTTGGTCATTCGCCTGTGTCAATTCGAGTGATGCGTATATTGTTTGCGTTGAGCACTTGAAAAATATGTTAATAAATATTGTAATAGTAAATAAATAATGGTTGACTGGCGTAAGGTGATTATAATTTAAATGGAAATTAAGTCATTTCGTTAGCAAAGTTAGCAGAGATTAACTAAGTATTTATTTATTTACTTATTTAATTATGTTATTAATACATCACAGTAGGCAGTTATCATAATAATATATGTATAAATATATATATTTTTTTACTCTTCTCTCGCAACAAATTTTTAGGCAAAGCTCATCTCTCTCTCTCTCTCGCTCTCTAGTATTTAGTATATTTGCATTTTATTTTGCATAGTTGCTCATAAAATTCTAAATTTACTATAATTTTCTTTGCTAAAGCTGCCTTAAACATTGCTCGCTGCTTAGGCTTGAGCTGCGGCCTTAAGTTTCTGGCTTTTCCGTGTATTTGGCTCTAGCTTGATGCCCAAACACACATTCAGTGCATAAATATTTATAGACGATTTTGCGTTCAATCTGTGCACATCAAAGATCAAATATTCAATGTTAGCACAAATAAATACAAACTCCCATTTGAAGCCGACAACTTGCTCGAGTAGTCGAGTACTTACAGCTGTCAATTCACATGCACTCACCCAAGCACTCAGTCAGAGACGAGAGTCGAGAGGCAGGTGAGTGCAGGTGGCTGGAGGAGGGGGAGACTCTTCGCTCAATAGTTTGGCTGTAACAGCAACAATATCTTCTACTATGTTCAGCTATTTCTTTTTCTTTTTCCTTTTTTTTGTGGGTTTGTCAGTTTGCTGATATATTTACCGTGACAGACAGCCGCTTGATGGAAGCGTAACTCCTGGCCGGAGTGGGACAATGTCTGCTGGCAGCTGCTTGTCGCGTGTTGCAGCAGCTTTAACGGGGATTTATGCAGATTACAATGGCAACAAGTTGGGCAAACTTGCTGAATGTGTGCCGCATGTTGGATGCGTCTAATGGCTGCGCATCTGCACAAACATTCCTGCCCCACAGGACTAACCATTTTTACATAAACAAATTGCCACGGAGCTGGGCAGCTTACTACACACACTAAGTGGCAAACTGTGTAACGATTTCGGTGCGAATGCTTAAATAAATTGTATAAAAATATTTGATTTGATTGTAGTTAAGCTGCCAAAGACTCGAAGCCCTCAATTGACCAGCGACCATCGATTGCTGCTGCTGCTGCTGCTGTTGCTCTTGCTGTTGCTCTTGCTGTTCACATTTGATTGCTCTTCACTTGAACCGGATTGCCCTTTGAGCCGGCACTCAAAAGCTGCTTGCTATGTCAACTCAGCTCATCCTCCAACTGACTCTGACATGCCATGGAAGAGCAACAGTTTTTGTTGTATTTAAATGCTTCAACGACAGCAGATGCTTTTGTTGTTGCTGCTGCTGTTGCTGTTGCTGTTGCTGTTATATACTCATATGCATAGCAAACATATTTGAGAGGTTTTTGTGTGCTGCCATTTCACATAATCTTGGATAGTTGCGTGTGTGGCCCGGAATAGCTTTAGCCAGCAGCCGGAAAATATACATAACAGTACGTGTAAAATGGATGCGAGGGGACGGCGCACTGCTTATGGCACGATGAAGATGAAGTTGCTTGGGTGAGGGTCGGAGGGGAGCGCAGAGCACAGCATGGGGCACGACTGCAGCTGAATTTGTTTGCTTATTATGCTATAATTCGCATGTAGTACGTATGCGCCCCTGGATGCACGTCTAACACCAACAGCGCATAAACAAACCCATTAATGCGATTCTGCGCGCGGTTTTATGCCCCCTTGAGCAGCACGTTGCATCGAAATGGGGCACGTACAAATACTTTCACGCTTATAATAAAGTGCGCTTTCAGTTGACTTTTGAATAATAAATGCCTGAACAATCGATGGGCGTGCCAGCACCCCCATCCGCACCCGCACTCGCAACCTTGACCTTGGCCAGAGAGAGAGAGAGAGAGAGAATTTATGAGAAGAGTGTGGGCTCAAAATATGTTTGCTTAACTGCCTTATAAGAGAGGAGGCTTGTTTACTTTCGAGCATCATCTAAGCCTAAAGGGGGCTCTACATATGAATAGAATTGGAATTGAAATGCATTTCATTCGGATTGTGTTACTTTTCTCTATTGCCCAGTTTATATAAACAAAATATATTTACCTATTTATATTATTTAATGAATTAAATTCAATTTTAATTTTAATGATTTTATATATGATATTTTTAAATTGTATCATACGGAAATAATGACCAGCTCACAAATAATATATTTTAAATAAATATTATATTGCCATTAAACTGTAAAGCAACAATTCCTTTTTTCACTATTGATGCATTAAAAATAGCTCAAAATCAAAGGAATAATAAATAAAAAAAAAATAAAATGCATTAAGCTCGCTGCACGTATTTATTAGGTATTTTAAGAGCTTTTTAAAAAATATGCATAAATTTGCAATGGAACTTGTCATATTTTTACAGCAGCAAACGAGCTTAAATTAAAATATTACGTATACGCAAGTGCAGTCAAAAGCATTTACAAATGGGCATTAATCTGCTCTTTTAACTTAATTTCTCAATTGCAATGAAAGTATATATTCCATAAATAAGAACACTTGTGTACATATTCCATTAACTAATAGATGAAACTATGAAATTTAATATAATACAAAATAATAATAAACTATGCAGTCAAGTGTTGATTTTTGCAGAATGCGTCTTCTATACTCTCGAAACTCATCGATTTCGATTAGAGCACAGAGCTAATGTGCTTCTCTTGTTGTAGTTGGTGCGCATTGCTTGCATATGCAAATTTATGCGCTTGTTTACATTTTCTCAGGCAGGCAGCAGCACAATAAATTGCAGTTGCTAATGTTTCTGGTTGGGTTGGCTTGTCAATTGATCCATAAATGCCGCACAAACTGCAAGGCGATTAAATGAAATTGTCTGCCGTGTGGCAGCCAAATGTAATAACAGAACAGCACAGCAGAGTGGAGCAGAGGGGAGCGGTGCGGAGTAAAAGTAGGAGCAGTGGCATCTGCGAGGCGCCGGCAAAGTTTTGTGAGAAATCGAACAACGCCCACAATTCAATTGAATGCCAGCTCAGCTTACTTGGAGTCATCGATTCGTCGTCCTTGTGCCTTGATTGACTTGCAATGGCAACTGGCAAATGGCAAATGGCAATTGGAAGGAGCGTAAGCATCTACAGATAAATGCGAACAACAAGTACACTCTTAATATGACATCTTACAGAATAGAGCTATTAAAGAGCAAAGCAGCCATCGTAGTTGCAATATTTGCCTCATAGATTTCATTCTGCCCATCCGATTTCAGGTTTCTCAGTCGATGCTTGACTACTGATAAGTGAAGGGCTGATTTGAGTAAGGCACAAATTATATTTGCAGTAAATGTAAATTGAGTTTAAATCAAGCTTAAATTTCCTCTCGATTAACCTCGCTAAGCAACAGAAGGAGTAGGTGCAGGTGTCGCTCGGACGCAGGTGCGCGTTGGCGAGAATGTTTTTGGCGTTGCTCACATCTATGCCAGCTTCAATGACACCTTCGTGCACGTAACAGACCTGTCCGGCCGCGAAATTATCGCACGTGTCGCCGGCGGCACGAAGTTCAAGGCGGATCGTGACGAGTCATCGAGTTGGACAAAGGGGAAGGTAATGGAAAGAGTTGACTAGCGGCTTTATGTTTCTGATGAGCCTGAGTTTGTGCTTTAATTTTATTAGAGTTTAATTGAAATTTAAAATTAACCACGAATATTATGCAAATATATATTACTATTATTATAATTATACTAGTTAAACTTCATGTACGACTGACCCCTCCGAGTCTGGACGACTGAATAAATTCCACAGCTGCTGCCCTTTATATAAGGCGACTTTCACTCAAAGCCGGAGAGGCACACAAATTTTGAGCTGGGCGCCAGGTAGAGATCGTTGCAGTCGATCCAATGGGAACATTCTCTGCTGCTGCAGGCATTTTCTAAATGATCTCCTGGAGTTCTTCTGCATCCAGGTAGGTGCATCAAAATTGCAAGAGGCACGAGATAAGCGAAACCAGCGAAGAACGAAGAGAAGCGCGCAGACTCGTAGTCAACAGACGTAGAGGAATTAATGGATAGGGCAAAGCAACGTTTGCCGGGGCAGCTAGTTTTAAATAAAATGCCTTGAATTGATTTCAAGTCGCTGATCAGCCCAGTAGTTAAGTTGAAATGAAATGCCATAAATAACTAATGAGGAATTAAGGAATGTTATAATATCTAAACATAGATCCGTTCGCCCGGCAAATGTTCCTTTAAATTTATTTGAGGGGTTCGCTCAACTCAACTCTTGCATGCAGTTTGCAAAGCCTTCGTTCGCATTATTTTTTATGGCCTGTTTCAGCAAACGCGTACGAAAATAAATTCGCACATATTTTTTTCGGAGCGCTCTGCGGCTGCTCCCTGCGCATTCCCAGGCCGAGCATATTCTTTAGTACTTGCAGATAAATAAAATTGTGTAGCGACTGCGGGCTAAGGCAGTCGTGAAATATAACAATCCACTCGATATGTGTGTGTGTGCGTGTGTGTATTTATATTTTTGTAAGGCATTTTAATGCTTACCATGCGAGGGTGCGCAATTCAGGAGCAGACACTGTCGGACCTAACGGTCCTGTACTTTTTGCATGTCGTTTGCGCTGTTCTCGCTGCGGCCGCCACCTGTCGCCGTGGGCGTGGTAACTGATATTTCAGGGCAGCCAGCGTTATTGCCATGCCGTCACACTGGGCGTATGTGTAACACACACACACCCACACACAGAGTATGGGTGGTTTTTTGCGCTGGTGTTGGCGCAGCTGCTGCCGCAAGTTTTTGCACAAAGTAAATTAAATTTGGTGCTGTGAGTTTAGCTTAAATGAAAACTTTCCGTTCAGCCAGCGCATCTCAAGTTCTGTCTGCCCTCCGCCCTCTGTCCCGCCCAGTGCCGCCCCACTCTTGTAGGCGCTGTCTTAGTTTAGTGGATCTTAATTAAAACGCGACTCGACGCAAAACAACTTGAGGCAATGTTTTTGAGCGTCCCCTTGATGCTTAATTAAAATACTTATACGACATGTTGTACGCCGCCATGAGATGTGTGTCAACAGCTGCTAATGCCACACCTGACGCATTCGTGCACCTGTATAGCACGATGTCAGCCAAGTGCTCTCCCGCTCCCCCTCCCCCTGCCTCTCACACCCACTATCTGCTGCTCCTGTTTGTATTTGTCTGGCCGATTTCTTGACGTGCCCCCAACAGCAGCCCCAGCCCCAGCCTCCTCCTCGTTTTCGTTCACGTTTGTCGGCTCGGCAAAGTGCGCAATCCACGCTAATTTGCAATTCCCACAAAATGACACGAGCATCCAGCCAGAGCAGTCGCCATCGCAATTGCCGTCAACGTCACCAGTCAGAACGGCAGCAAACACTTGAATCTTTCCTTCCTGCCGTATTTCACTTACGGCTTTGTTTCTTTCACGTCGCAGGAGCACACGCGATTGGAGCCAGCTTTCTGTTTACACAGACGGCGCACATTTGTATAAGCTGGGGCCTGAACCAAAATTACGAAACGTTGCCAAGTGAAATCAAATAAAACAAAATATAAAAGTCCAGGCGAACAGAGCGGAATTTTGAGATAAACTTAAGCAGAGATATGAGCTATAGTCTTGGATATACTTTCTTAAAGTGATTCCAGAATGGAATACGATTGCATTATAGGACTCTCGTCTTAAGCAGTTGAAAAGTCCATGAGTACAGAGCCCAAGTTGAACTTGAGCTTAATATACACCATAGTGTTTTAGAGTTACTTAGTCCAAGGGATTCGTGAATTGACTATTATGGGAGAGTCCTGAGCTCTAACTATATCGAGAGCCACCAAACAATGTAGATCTTGCCTTAATATGATTAATACCTTGATCAATTATAGAGATATATGTCTTAGAGATATATGCCTTGACGATTTTAACCACATCTAGATCTTATGTAGATCCCTCCCTTATATGAGTATTGAGAAACTCTTGATATTCTAACAGAGTAGAAGCTATATTTATATGTTATTCAGGTGAGAATGTATTACGAATCGCTTCAAGGTGCCGCGCACTCTCGAAGCTCTTACACAAGCTGTGAATGGTCAGAAATTTCTCCGCTGCTGACAAGGCCAACTGTGTCAGCCCAGTTGGCCGGACGAGAACGAGCTCGTTCCTGGCTCTATGTGGAAACATAAAAGTATTCATGAAAGTAAATCGACATCGATTCCCTAGTGCCAAGAGTACGAGGTTTTGCGGATTGTCCTACTATCTACAGAGATTGAACTATCCGATGGACTGCAAATGCTGTCGTGCTCCTTCTTTAGCGGTTTCTTAGTTTTTAAGAGCTGCTTCATTCTTGTCATGTCGATCGAAGAGCTGCTGTTGGACTCCATGCTCATCAGATTAAGTACGGAATCGAGATGAGGTGGTAGAGTATCGTCAGCCAAGCACAGATTGCTGCCTTGGTCGAAGGAGTCAGCACTTTCGAGGGCGGGCAGGCCGCGATGCTGGATCAGCTTCAGGGGCCACTCCTTGTCGCACTTCTTGTACGGCTTCTCTTCAGAGGCCATTTTCATGATTTGCGTGGCCTTCTCGAGCATCTCTCGGCGTTCGTGCTGCTGCTCGTCGAGGCACTTGTTGCGCTGCTCGTAGTTCTTGAACGCCAGCTCGGCCTTCGAGTAGTAGCCGGGCCAGCAATAGTCGCGTATTTTCTTGCGGGCCATCATCCGGGTATCGGGCATTTCGATTTGGTTCTGGCGTCGATAGGTCTCCACTGCCCGGGCTATGGGTAGAAGAGGTCGACCCGACTTCTTCGCCGCCTTCACCGAGTCGAGCGCATCGCTGAAGAACTGCATGTCATCGGGCAGATAGGAATCGGCCTGACAGGAGGAGAAGCGCACTTGCTCCTGTTGGCGCCGTGCCAGGAACTCGTCCTGCTGGCCGCTCAGCATGCGCCGCAACTTGACGCTATCCTCGCGTCTCTTGGCCTTCTGGCACCACGCGAAGCGCTGATTTACCTGGCTGTTCTTGAGTCGCTCGGCCACCTGGAAGCGACGAATCTCCGCCGCCTGCTTGCGTCGCAGCTCCTGCTGCTGCTGCTGCTCCAGCTCGTAGGCACGACGCTCCTTGGCCAGCTCCTGCAGCCTGCACTCACGGCGCGCCTGCTCCACCAGCATATCCTCCTCAAAGCGGTCCACCACCTGCTGCTCCAGCTCCTCGGCCTGGCGCCTTTTCGCCTGCTGTTGGCGGCACAGCTGAATCGCGAGCTGCTCCTTCCTCTGGATCCGCTCGGCCAGCTGCTGCTTGATGCCCTTGGCTGAATCCGTGTTCAGATGACGCTTCCTCACGGTGTCCACACAAACTGTTCGATCGTCGATTCTCTCGCTGATGTTCCTGTCTGTGGTTGATGATGTTTCAGATTTAGTTTGGATTTAATATTAATTTCTATCTCTCCCTCTCTCACTCTCTGAACTTACATCTTTCGATCGCCGCCTTTTCCTTTAGGGCATCCCGGTAGGCGCGCACGCGGAACTCGCGACTTTTCTGGGCGCGTTCCTTGGCCGCCTTCTTCTCCAGCTCGTGCAGGCACTGGTACTGCGCCCGCTCCACAATGACATCGAAGGTCTCTTGCTCCTTCGCGTCCAGTTTGCGCAGTCGCCGCTCTTCGACCTCCTTGGCGATCTCTTTGCCGTACTCGAGCGCCTTCGCCTGCCTTTCCAACTTCTCCTCCTCTACGCCGAGCACGCTGTACGGAATGCAGATCTCCGGGCACAGCTTCTCATCGAGCTCCTGCTGCTGCTGCGCCTCTTCGGCAATTTGACGGTTGAGGGCCTCGTTGAAGTTCCGCTGAAAGATGACTTCGCTCTGCAGCCGAGCACTGTTCAGTGCCCTTTGGCCCGGCTTCATGTTTTCGAGTATTCGATTGGCCCGATAGATGCGCTTCTTGCGCATCTGTTCGTCCTCCAGCTTCACCTGTCGGTCGAGTATGGCAGCATCCTTTTCCTCCTGATCCAGCTTGGCCTGCTTCTCCTCGTCCAAGGACATTGGACCCAAATGCTTGAACCGCCTGCATAGAGCATCGCTGCCATCCTTGAGATATGTCATGTACCGCAGCTCCTCCTGCTCAGCCGCCAGAACATCCCGCTTCTTCTGCATGGTTGCCCTGCCCACGATCTCGCCCAGCCGCTTGGCCGTCAGCACAGTTGGTATCACCTTCCGGTTGTTCAGGTACTTCGTGTGCCCGGGCGACGCAAGGCACACCTTATTGAACTCCTTCCTCGACATCGTTGCAGACTGCTCTAAACTATCGTATCCCTATCTCTAAGCTCTAACCTCTTCCTATCTAGTTTAACTGCCGAATCTACCGCGAAGTGTTGTCCTTCTTGTGTGGCCCAACTTGTTTGCCCCGGAGTGTACGAGTGTACGTATTGTGTTGCGTGTGTCTGTTAGTGTGTGTTTTTTGTTTGATTGTGTGTGTTTAATGTATAGGCAGCCCCGTAGGCTAGTGTAGTAGCTCATGTTTTCAGCCAGGCCCACTTGGGTAAAGATGAAATGGAAAATTTGTTTTATTCTTTAATTTATTTATTTAAGGAATATTATTAGAAATATTTTTAGAACACGCACAAAACTGCAAGTTCTTGTTTTTTTTTTATAGAAACTTTATTTAAATTTATTTTTATTTAATTTATTTTTTTTTAGTAGCATATCTTGCGATCTATCCATTCGCAGCCCATTAAGCCGCAGCTGATATACATTAAGGCGTGAAGTAATGGGCTTTTTAGGAATATTGCTATTCATACTGGTTCCCTTTCCCCAAGGGCAATCAACCCATACTTAATACGTCGCATATTTAGCTGCGATTAAATAGAAACTGCTTGAATTCATCTCCTATCTACGTTTATTTCATTCACTTACATGCACAGATGCATACATATACATAGATATATATATGCACATATGTATATATATATTTATATATATATATATATATATACATATTTATACATATCTACGTATCCATATACAAATATATATACACTTATACATATACATACATACACATACATATAAATATACAAAGCTATTGGGAATTGCGTTGATCAATTGGGAATTGTGATATATGTATGCATGTATAATTCAAGCTATACAATCATAAGCATGACCATGATCTTGATCATAATCATGATCATCAGCTACAGTTAGTCTTCGTATGTGTGTCTCAATCGTGAAAATCGTCGAATTCAAAGTCGGTGAGTTAGCGCCAAACTCTCTTGCGCAGGGGAGCCTTCCGCTTGGCGCCTTTGCAGTCCGGCTCGGGCGGAGGCTTATATTCAGAGGCGTGGTGCGATAGAGGCTTTTGGTCAGCCGATTGCACTGAGGGCACTCTCTCCACACAGACGGGCGGCGGATTGTTGAAGTTTTTGGGTCTGGTCTGAGCCTCCTTCTCGTCACAAGTCGTCATCACCTCAATATTGGGTGGACAGGGGCCACCTTGGGTCACGGGCTCCTCCTCGCACATGTAGTTGCTGGGGGAGTCGAAGGAATCCATACTTTGAATAGCCGGCATTCCGCGATACTGGAAGCACTTCTGGGGGCATTCCATTTCGCATTTCTGATACGGTCGCTCCTTGGACGCCAGCTTCGTAATTGTAATGCAATTGTCGAGGATCTTCTGGCGCTCCGAGTCCAGTTCCTGGCGACATTGCTCACGTGCCTCATAGTTTTTGTAGGCGAGGTCCGCCTTGGAGAAGTATCCGGGCCAGCAATAGTCACGCAACTTGCTCCGGCCCACCATCCGGCCCTCGGGCACGTGACCGATCTGGTTTTGACGGCGATAAAGCTCAGCAGCCTTGGCCATCGGATACATGATCTTCCCCTCCTCGAAAGCCTCCACAACGGCCTTGGCCGCATCGTCGAAGAAAATCACGTCGTCCCTGATGTACGGGTCCGCCTGGCACGACGAAACACGCATCCTCTCCGCCATGCGACGCGCCAGGAACTCGTCGCGCTGGCCAAAGAGCACCTTCCGCAGGTTGGCCGTTGCCTGATCCCTCTTCCGTTTCTCGGTGGCATAGAATCGTCTGTTCGTCTCCATGTTCTTGAAGCGCTCGGCGACCTCGAAGCGATGGATCTGCGCCTCGCGCTGCCGCCGTGCCTCGCCCTGCAGGCGCTCCTCACGCTCGTAGATGCGACGCTGCCGGGCGAGCTCCTCTTTCTCGCACTGGCGCCGTCCCTCGTCCATCTCGACCTCGGCTTGGTAGCGATCCTCCAATTCCGTCTGGTATTCCGCCTCCCTGCGCTCGTTCTCCCTTATCATTTCGCCGAGCTCTGCGGCCACTTTTGCCCGCTCCTTTATCTTAGCCGCTATCGCTTTCTTATACTCCACGTTGTAGCGCTTGTCCAGATTGCGGCGCCTCGTCACATCAACGCAAATGACCCGATCGTTGATCTGCTCGCGAATGCGCTCGTCTAACGGTGGGGAGAGGGCAGTAATTAAAGAAGCTAACCCGGAGCCATTTGAGAGCTATTTGCTTACATTCTCGGATCTTGGCCTTCTCTTTGAGTGCGTCTCGATAGGCACGACGGCAGAACTCGCGCTTCTTCGCCTTCCGCTCGGCTAGTTCCTTCTTCTCCTTCTCGTGCAGGCACTGGTACTGCGCACGCTCGATCAGCGTGTCGCAGAGCTCCTGCTCCTCTTGCGCCAATTTCCGTTCACGTCTCTCCTCCAGGTCCTTGAGGAATTCCTCCCGCACGCGAATCGCCCGCGCGACCTCCTCAGCTTTCACCTCCTCCTCTGTGATGGTGCTGAAGGGAATCAATGTCTCGGGGCAGATGGCGTCCTGCCTGGCCGTTTCTCGCCTGGCATCCTCGGCGATCTCCCGGTTGACGGCCTCGTTGTACTGCCGCTCATGGGCCACCTGACTCTCGACCACGGCGTGGTGCAATGCCCGCTGTCCCGCCTTCAGGTCTTCCAAAATCCGGTTGGCCCTTATTATGCGCTTCTTGCGATTCAGATCGTCCTCCATTTTCACTTGCTTCGCCCTGATCTCGCCTTCCCTCAGCTCCTGGTCCAGTTTCGCTTGCTTTTCCTCATCCAGCGACTGGGCCCCAACGTTTGTAAACTGCTTACAGAGCCAATCGCTGCCCTCCTGCAGGTATTTCATATAGCGCTCATCCTCCTCCTTCTGTGCCGCAGCTGCCAGCTTTTTATCCATGCGGGACCTGCCCATGATCGCCTCAAAGCGCTTGGCCGTAACCACTACGGGAAATATCTTGCGTTTCCCTGGCACTGCCCGGCGATTGTCTAAGAACCTAACATGGCCCGGCGGCGCCAAGCAGGACTTGTCCATCACGGGAATGGGCATTGTGAACTATTTGTGAACCGAATACCACGAACAAGTGTGAATTTCCTTCGGATTATTAGTATTGTGTGTTGTATGTATTCTTATCGAGTATCTGACACGATCGAGATGCCTTCTGGAGCATTTTTGACAGAATGAGAGTAGAGTAGTAGCCTACCTGCTATGACAGCATATATATATATATATATATATGATGAAGAGCTGGAATCTATGTTGATATGTACATATATAAATATAATTCAATATTCATGGGTTGATAAATATAAAGTCTTATATATGGACGTATTAATACCATGTAAATTATTAATTAAAAATTAAAACTTTTTCAATATTAATAATTTTAATTGTGTTTCGAGTTTTGTGGTATTTGCGAATGCCTTAAAACTCTGTTGATTAAAATTCTCTTTCTTGTGGCTGACTGTACGATTTATAGGAGTTGCTGCTTTCTCCACAAGGAACTAGAGGAGTGGTAAAAGGCCCTGCTCAAGGAAATTAGTTATGATTAGCTTCATTAGGATTCTATCTATATGCATAAATTCCCTCGTATTCCGTATGGCCTCAACTGCCGCTCCATTCAGCATCGAACTAATGAACATTAGCTTTTGTTTTGGGTTCATTTATGCGGCCGTAGCCCGTAGGGGTGAGACCAACCCCTAAAACATTTTGCTGTTCAACAGCTTAAATTGTCTGTTTCGGGCTTCAGGTTGCTTTTGTTATTTAATATGTTTTTCACACCATTCTTGTTTTTCCACTGTGAATAGGTTAAAACTGCAAATTAGTTAAAGCTTTAACAATTTGCAATATCTGCCTGGCACATTTGGAAAGTTTCGTGTTACTCTAATTAAGCTATCGTTTATGAGCCCAAAACATAATAGTTAAGCCCCCAAATGGTTGTCACAACGATGCTTTGATGTGCGGGAGCTGAATATATATGAAATGCATATATGTACATATAAAATATATTGTATATAAAATATGAATGGGGAAGTATTTGATTTAAAGATTTAAATTTAAATTTTTGTTTAAGATTTTTTTGAGAATTTTCTCTTGTAGGGATTATAAAAGAATGTAGTTTTTATTTATTATTTCTTACTGCTGAAAATTATAATATTAAACAAAAATTATTTATTTCAATTATTTATTAATTATTTTTTCAGAATCTCTTGTCATTTTCATGTCAAATTCTAATTGTCTTTCCAATAAATTCGTATTTACATAGATACCATGTTTATGTAGTTTCTATTCTTTTTTTAAGACATGCCAGTTTATTAATAATTAAAATTAACTATAAATATAATGCTGTTGGCAGAGCTTAAATCTATTTGTCTAGAAACTTAAATATTCTTTGATGGGCTCTGCGAACTTTGTAATGAAAACTTGCGAAATTCGATGCGCTCTTTTGGTAGTTTAGCTAAATATAATAGTAAATATGCATATGTGTGGGTGTGTGTGTGGGGGGGTGCGAGTGTCTGTCTGTCTTTCTGACACTTTGACTGACAGTGTTTTGTTGGCTAAATGGGATTAAAGTTGCTTAGCTTCTTCAACTCGCACCAAGTACGCAATCTGCTGGTATACAGATATGTGTGAGTGTGAGTGTGTGTGTGTGCTTTTGGCTGTATATGTGTGCATGTATTCATGCACACTTCAGTTTTGGCAACGCTCGCCACGAAGTGTAAGCCAAAAAGTTAAAAAGGGTTATCACCACGATAACGCAGCATCCAGCCATCAGCTGTGTCTGTGTATGTGTGTGTGTGGGTGTGGGTGTGTGCATGTTGGCCTGGTTAAGATTTTACCCTTCAATGCACAGTTGGATGGGTGTTTTCTTGTTTTCTTCTCTGCTCTTTTCCTCTCTTTTTTATTCCTTTTTGTAGACTGCTTCTGACGTTTATTATATTGCATTATACATATTTGTATTTATGCGCCTTGTGGCGGCATTTTTTTTTTTTAAATATATTTTTTGGCCTTGCTTCTGTTGGGGCTTTAAATACGAAATACATGTATTTGTAATATGTGAGTAAGCGTGTGTTTGAGGCAAAAAAAAAAAAAAAAGAAAATATATAAAAAAAAAGAAATCCTTTTGGTGTGTGCTAATTTGAAATGCGGTCGCATGTCGCCTGTTTCTCTGTCCCTGTGGCTTGTATGGCGTTGACAAGCTGTGCGCGTGTGTGTGTGTATGGGTGTGTACGTGTGAGTGGCAGAA
The DNA here is from genome assembly GCA_035047565.1 of Drosophila mulleri. Lineage (NCBI taxonomy): Eukaryota > Metazoa > Arthropoda > Insecta > Diptera > Drosophilidae > Drosophila > Drosophila mulleri. The sequence goes on along the minus strand of JAWNPK010000060.1, from coordinate 13,628,899 downwards.
TTTTGCGGATTTATTTTAATGCGTTTATATTTGGTTCAATATGGCATAGCATTGAGGACACATGTAACTGTATGTGTGCTGCCATTGAGGCTGTCTCTCACCCTCTCTCTCTCTCTCTCTCTCTCTCTCTTACCCTCTGTCTCCTTCACACGCCCAATTTATGAATTATTTATCAATATGAAAAAAGTTGACAATAACAAACAGCAAATGCAGACGGCCAAGTTTGCCATTGACTTTGACAGCTGTTTAAACTTCTGCCCTCTGCCGCTGGGCCCACATAAGTAGGCAATGGAATTTGTTTGGGGAAGCGATTGTGTTGTAGATTACCAAGCCCCAGAGGTGAAAGTCAATTTCAAGCATTACCAAATTACTGATGCAGAATTTCTGTTTGATCGTTATTCTGCAGTTATGGGTAATTTCGGCCCGAGCAATTTTCAATGTGAAAGAAAAAATGGCAATTGAATGGGAGCAGGAAATTAAATTGTTTACACCGCTCGCACATAAGAGCATGAATTTGGCATAACTAAGCTGGCGCTCATCAGCATAATCTGCTTATGTGTATATTTGCATTTCTTAAATTGAAAATAAGTGCCGCAAAGCCTCCTGCTGTACGCTTCATGCTTTATGCTCATACTTAAATGGCCCGCACACACGTGTAGCAGAAAAAAAAAACCTAAAAAAATAAAGCCGAGTGCGAGAGAACTCCGAGAGCAGAGGGTATATGAGATCTATGGAGCGGGAGCAGAGTTTAGTTAATTGACAATATATTGAAATTGAAAATAGGTTACTTTAAAAATAATTTTCTATAATTTTAATCAATCTAATCAATTAATTATCATTTTTTTATTTAGCCCACATAATTTTGCAGGGTATCTGTTAGTCTTGTTCATATGTTTATTTCCACTCCGGAATACAAACTACACTATTCTGTGTTCAGCAGGCGACACTCGGCAAAACACAGCGGGAGGCATTAAGCACTTGCCAAAACTGTGTGCATGTGTGTGCGTGCGTGTGTGTGAGCGGAAACGGAAATCAGATCAGAGACCGTATAGCATGTGGATGACAGGAACATCAGCAGGGGCGGTGGGCTGGGGGCGTTAGCGGGTGCTAGCAAAAAGGTGGCATGAAATCGTAAACAACCGCAGGACACATTAACGGAAAGCGCGTAAAAAGGGCAGCGTAAAAGCTCGATGAACAAATGCGAAAGAAAACAATGCGAAAAATGAAGATAAATGTGCGAAAATTGCGCAACCGCCCCGTTAGCCCGCTGCCAGCCGGCCTCGGGAGTAGTTAAAAGCAGAAGCGCGCTCACTGCCGGCTATTGAACACACATATCGACGAAAGCAAGTCCTTTAAGGACATTTTCATAAGCCGCTCGCTATGCAAATGCTCACAGCTCAATCGAGGAGTCAAGAGCTCGACTCTAACTGGAAGGCAAAAATAAACAATCCTGGCGAGAATAAATCAAATTTCAACACCAGGCGAACAAGGCCGGAAGCCGACTTGACGCAGCAAACTTTCGATTTTTTCCTGATGCGAGAAGAAGGGCAGCTGATGCAAAGTTGGTTGCATCAAGCTGGAAGCCGTCAGGACTGCCATCGAGTTTATCAAGAACTTGCAGACTAATGGAATTTGCTTGGTAAGAGAAAGCAGAGAAACCCAATAGAGCCCGTTGAATATTGCAGCAAATCAGCGATAAAACGATATAAATTTCATTTATGAATTTCAATGCTCGCTTAAATTTTATTTTCTATAATTTTCGATTATAAATATTTCAGCGGATCAGCGAGCAGATTTAACAAAATAGCTCTCATTTTAATAGGTTTAATAGCGTTTTGTGTGTTTATAAGCAATTTCATAAATTGATGTGGCTGCAAGACGGGGAAAATAAAAAACCAAATGAATGAAGAAAGCATAAAGAAAATACGGGAAAAATAAGTAAAGAGAAATCTCTAAAGTATAATCCGCTTTACGTCTGTCAAGCTCACAAAAAAAGGTTACGAACGATAATATTCCAAAGTTAAACTAAAGCAGACATTGCTTGAAAACAACATACAGAAACAACAACAGCAACAACAGCAGCAGAAACAAACAAAAATCCAAGACATTGCCCAAGACGGTGGTGGAGAGGGAGGGGGGGGGGGGGTCGTGGCCGAAGGGACCGGGCGAAAACTGAGGCATTGGCCACAACGTGTGGTCTGGAAAATCTTGAGCAAATTTGCGGTTTTTCTTCTCTCCTCTTTTTCCTTTGCTTTTTATTGAGCTGCTGCATCGACGAAAGTCCCAAAAGCCTTTATGGGCGACAGCAAGAAAGATAGACAGAGAGAGGGGAGAGTCAGAGAGACAGAGAGAGAGAGAGAGAGAGAGAGAGCGTGCGAAGGGATACAGGCAGAGCGTGAGAGGCTGGGAAAGTTGGCGAGAAAAGTTGCGTGCTTAAAAGGATTTTTTATACGATTTTTATTTAATTTTATGCGTTTTATGTGCCCGATCGGCTGACCGCCCGCATTACAGGCGATTTTTTTTCGGTAAAGCCACCCAACAGCAACAACAACAATAAGAGACAGAAGCCAATGTCTGGATGGCTTAAATTCGTCTAGGAATTGAGGCAATTTAATATGAATGCATATTTAGATGTACAACTTGATTATATGCGTGGGTTGCAGAATCAGATATTGGAAAATTAAAAAATGATTAATAGCCAATATGTTTGCATAAGTAGATATATGTTGATATAGAATAGATTTTGTTAGCATTAAGTCGGAGCAGAAATCTGAGCTGCAGAAGAGTAGCTAAAGTGCACTCCTATATGTCCAGCAATATATGCCTGTGATTTACATTTCAAATGAAAGAAGCAAGAGCAGAAGCAGTTCAGACATGTCACGCACTGATCAAGCACGAGAACTAACCGATGAGCATCATTGAAGAGCTCAAGAGTCGGGTATGAGTTCGGGCTCGACGTTGAGTTTGAGTTCGAGTGGCTGGCTATATAAGGGCTAGCCTGATGAGGGGCACCTTCAGTCGGCTGCCTGAGCTCTGGATGGATGGACGCATAGCTGTGGCGATCCTCGTCTTGTGTGTGGTAAGTAATTAAACAGTTTATAATATTATTAAGTAAATTTTTGTTATAGTATTAGTAATAAACTTTAGTTTAAGGAATTGCTTTCATAATAATTGATATTTTTAAGCGTATACAAATCAAATCATTCTGAGAGATTACAAATTTGATAAAGAGCAAGAGTATTTGCTTTATTAAGCAATTATGGGCTGTGCACTCTCTTAACTCGGAGCTTGCTTACGATTGGACTACATTACATTACATTAACAGCAACAGCGGCTAATGCTGTTAATAACATAATAAGACAATGTGAGGAAGGAGCGATGCTGTTGAATGAAATCTGCAGTTAGCATCAAATATAAATCAGCTGAGCATTAGAGAATGTTCAAGGGAATGTCAAATATTTTAATTTATTATTAAAAATAGGTTTTTTTGTCTTCAATATATTCAATCTAATTTAATTGCGTAACTTTATGCTCTTATTATAAAGAGAAAAAACAAACTCTCATGCTCTTGGCAACCTTTACAAATCTGTCATACAATTCCTTATCAATGTAATTTAGAGTGTTATTGCCCCACTGAAAAGAAATATCAAATTTGTTTATCGTGTCAATACAGCTGTTAGCTGCTGGCTCTATGCATTGCCAATGTGCTCCAGCTGCCCCCATCAAAAGGCGATGGAAATTTCGGCTGGGCGTCTGGGCGCCGTTGTCTCCAGGATGCTTGTGACTTGTGCCCTGCTTCTTGGCAACGCCAAAAATTCACAATCAACAGAAATGTCCCAAAAACTTGGGCCACTGTCAGACGAAGAAGTATCATCGATTATTTAGTTAGCTTGAAAAGCACTTATGGCACAAAACAGTAAACAAAATATAAGAAAGACAACCTTCTGACCCCAAACCTCATGTTATGTTGTTTGTTGTTGTGCCTTTCGCTGGCTTTGCAATTTTTGGGTGTGCTGCAATAAAAGTCCGAATTGATTCTGTTTGACAGAGAGCTCAAGAGACAGAGAGTTCAATGCACGTTTTATGCATTGAAAATTTTAAATTTTAAATATTCATATGAAAAATAAAAATGGAGAGAGAAATATATATTGGATTTATTCTTCTTAATTTCAGCTTTACCTTTAGCTAATATTTCATTTCATTGCATTAAATATTTTATCGGTTTTACCAGAATGTTAACTTATCCGTGCATATATTTTATTTTTTGTTTAAATAAAAAAATAAATTTGTTTAATATATTTTATAGCAAAGTGTTGCATTTAAAATCCACATATTTTTATACCCTGAACCCATTGAAAATGGGAAATCAGGGTATAATGGTTTTGTTAAAAGTATGTAACAGGGAGAAGGAGGCGTGGCAGACCCCACAAAGTATATATATTCTTGATCAGGGCGACGAGAGAAGTTGATTTAGCCCTGTCCGTCTGTCTGTCCGTCCGTCCGTCCGTCCGTCCGTCCGTCCGTATGTATGAACGCGTCGATTTCCGAAGATATACGAGCTAGAGACTTGAACTTTTTTTTTAAATGACCGTATATACAGCGCGCATATCAAGTTTATCACTAAAAATCGATAACTCATCCCGTTATTTTTTTATCGATCAAAAACCTTATCGAAATGCAGTTATAAAATTATATCTCCTACATCTTTAGAGCTAGAGTCTCCAAATTTTAAATGTAGATTGATATGTACGTTATAGAATTTCGGTTTTTGTTTTATTTCACCCCCCACCCTTATATCCACCCCCTCACCCATAAGTTTGTAAAAGGCGTATTTCAAATACTAGAGACTTGAGCTTTGGCAATTATACGCATAGTAATGATAAAACCACAATCTGAAAGTTTCATGGAGAACGTACGTCCAGAAAAAAGTTATTAAACAATTAAGTTCCCATAGTAAGCCCACACTGCAGCCCATGCGAGCGCGCCTATGGGTGTCTATGTGTGTGTTTGCGTGTGTATGTGTGTGTTTGTGTAAGCAGAGAGACGCTAAAAATGATTGAAATGGCTGTTGCTTGAAGGGTTCAGGGGATCTCGTAGTCGAGCACTCTCGACTAGAGTTTTCTTACTTGTTATAAATTGTTTTCGCACATTTTGTTGCCATTTTTTTCGTATGAACGCACAGCTTCAATCAATAAATCATTTCCTCTTGCGGTAATTAAATCTTTTATTTCCAATCAGCCGCTGTGTAATATGAGAAAAAAGTAAATTTACGAAAAAAGCAAGACTGACTAATACCCTATAAATAAACACTAATTTATAAATCACTTTAACTCCATATAGTATAAGGCGAATCAGAAAGCTCACATCGGGAGTGCTCGACTAGGTAGTGGAAATTCCAATCATTCTTCTTTAAAGGGCCAGACCACACCCACTGTCCGCCTTTTATTCGCTGCCATTGCCAACCGTGCTCTCCCTCTTCACTCAGAATGTGCTCATATATGTATGCTCATATAAAATTCAAAATTTTCATCAGTTTTATTATTCAGTTTGCCATAAAACTCTCGTACTCTTGTCGAGTAATCATAACAAGTACAAAGAGAAAAGCACTGAATTGACAAAAGGCTAAAGGCAACAAGGCTCAAATTGGCGCAGCGCACGGAAGGCTTTCGCTTTGACAAGGGAAAAACTCCCTGTCGAATGTCAACAAATAAAACTTAAAGTATTTGTAAGCAAAAGTTAAGACAAATAATGATGGCAACAAGCATCAAGCATCAAGCATGCATATGGAATATGTTTCCCATTTTCCTTCTTGTTTTGCTTCTCTCTTTGCGTTGCTTTTCACTATATTCCGTGCCTTGGCACTACTTGGCATTGAGACTTGAGCGTTCCGGCTGTTCCGTCAATGTTGGCGCTAGAAAATCCATTTGGCCCGTCCAGCTCTGGGGAATAGTCGCTAAGGCGACTTATGCGTTCGAGTCGCTAGGAAATAAATTATTCGAGGGTCCCGTCAGTGCTCCAAGCAGCCGGAAGGAGAGCGCTACACAAATTATGATAAGCACTTAAGTATAATAGGCCATGTAGCAATCAATGCGAGTCCCAAATCCCAGCTGGAAGAGCGCAAATGAAAGTCCATAGAAAGGTCCATTGCTCCTCCTCCTCCTCCTGCTGCTGCTACTCCTTCTGGTGTTGGTTCTCTGCCAAGTGCATGGTCAGCGTGTCTGGCTGCCTGCTCCTTATATACTTATATTCACAATATAGTATTGCCATTTCTTTCCAACGCTCTGGCAGCTCGGACAACCAACAAATTCACTTAGATGCCTGTCGACAACTTCGTTTGCCAATTTTTTGTTGCATTCGAATAGAAAATGCACAAATAAAAGAGCAGCGCAAATAATGTAAGCAGTGTGCCAAATAGTTGCTCATAGTTGTAGGGGAAATCACAGCTTACACTCTCTCGCTCCCTCTCTCTCTCACTCTCTGTCTTTCTCGCTCTGTATGGTCGAGTGCAGATGATAGAAATGCAAATGGCGGCATTTGCTGCAGGCCAAAAAGATTTGCAAACTGCAAATAACAAACAGCCAAGCCGGAAAATCGCCTTGAAATGTGTCTGAGGCACATTCAGCGCCTGCCAACATGACTTATGATTCCAAAAAATTAGTTCTGTCTGCCCACACACACATACACACATACACACAGGGGCAGGAAAAGGCAATGCCAAAATATTTTCTTATGCATGTGCTTAAATATTTAACATTTGCCTGAATATGTACGTAATAAACAATTCAATTGCAAATGCAGCAATTATGTAGGGTATCAGCGACTATGAAATGCCCTGTTAAAGTAATGGAAATTAAATAAAATGTATTTTTAAATAATATCTAATATTTTTTAGAGTAGAGTAAAACTAATATAAATCCTTTGATCCTTTATTATATTGTAATTATAATTATAGAAAAAATATATTAAATATTAAAAGAAAATTAAAATAAATTTCAATAATAAATAATATTAAATAAAATACAAACATTTTAATAATATTAATAATTATTAATAATAAAAATTAGACTGCAAAATAATTATTTCCAGCTGCAAAAATCAATATACATATGTATATTTAATTTATATAGTTTTATATAATCTAATAAGGCTTTTACCTCAAGCAGCTTTCTATGAATATTTCATTGAAATGAAACTCAACATTTGCTTTTGACCAGTCGTTTATTTTCCTACACTTTTTGCAACTTAACTAAATGTTTATTGAGCAAACAAGCGCTGCCAATGGATGACCTCCATTTGCAGAGTCCTTGGGGTGGCCGGATCAACACATGTCAGCCGAAAAGTCCCAACGGACCGGAAACCCGAAAAAAATTACAACTTTAACTGCAGCCAATGGACGGAAAGTTAGCCGAAGCGCAAAAGCGACACAAACTAAAAAAAAGGAAAACGAGTTGGAGCTGGGAGAGGGAGAGGGAGCAAGAGGAGGATAAACTATGCATAAAAGTGGAACTAACTCTGGTCAACACAGGAACTGCTTGTGCTTGCTCCTGCTAAGTGGGCGGGGCCAGGGAGTACTTAAACATTTGTCTGCCCAATTTAACTAGTGCGCTAAGCAAATAAAGTGTCAGCCGAAGAGTTTGACGCTCGGCTGGGCTAGCGGTCTCCCAAATGTCCACTGTAATGGAGCACTAAATCTATATGCTGACACAGATCCAGATAGTGATAGACAGAGAAAGAGATCTATGAATGGCAGGCAAGCAAACAAGATGCAACCGAGCCAGGCGTTTATTATTGTTTGTAACTGGGCGTGGAGCCATCGAGCGGGGCAGGGAGCAACACGGATGGGCATCATCAACAGCGCATCATCAGGCAGTCGACCACCAGGCGGAAGTCAAAACAATGGAATGGCCACCCAGCGGAAGCTACACACAAAAGGGCACAAAAGACACTGGGCAGGCAGGGACAAGGCCGGGTAGAGGAAGGGGGAGAGCGAGAGGCAGGCATTCAAAAGGCAGAAAGCGTGACATTTCGTTCAGGGAATAAACGAGGGTCGAGCTATTTTGAATGATGTATAATTGTGTGAAGCCCTGGGGGAGCTGTCGTTACGCAAAAATTTTAAGTGCGGCCAAATAGTTGGCATCGGGTCGAACTTTGTCCGGCTAGGGCCAGCGATTTGCGTGGCTCCGCTTCTTCTGTTCTTCTGTTTTTCTGCTCCAATGGGCTGCAAAACACATCCGACCAAGTGCGAGCGTTAATTGCCCCAGAGATATCAAACGGCCAGTTGCAGAGAGCTTGCGACCTAACTTATTGGTGGATATAATGCTGATGCGAGATCCCAAGAGACGAGACGGCATTAACACTGCCAAAAGTTCTGCCATACGCTGCGTATACGCAATGCACATAGCGTATACGCAGCGTATGCGCATGCACATTGTACAAACTAATTAAAATGCGAGTAAATGTGGAAAAAAAAAGAAAAGTAAAATAAAAGATCAACCCACGAACAAAAAGTGAAAAACGAGAAAAGGTGAAAAAATGTGGCGTCAAATTGAATGACCAGCAGCTGACAGAGGTCGCAGGCGGGCAAAGAGTTTGGGCAATGCGAATACGAAATGGAATTACAGATGGCAAAAAAGGGAACTGAAACTGAAAAGAAAAAATGAGAAAAAAAGTGGCTGAAGCTGAATTCATTTCAAAAATGCAAGATGCCGTGAAGACGCTGATAAAATGAAGTAGATTTCAGCCGGAATTATAAACAGCTGTAAGAAAAGGTATCACACAGATGAGGTGAGGAAAAGACGACGACGACGAAGAAGAGGAAGAATATAAATGCCAACGCAGGCAAATGTCCACTTGCCGGAACAAGGGTGGACAGTTGGACTAGCGGACAGGTGGGAACGGTACCTGGACAAAGGTAACAGCGCGCTGTCGCCCCATTCAGTTTTTGGGCCAAACGAATGAAGAGGTGTCTGACGTACACAGCCGGGGCCGAAAATGAAAATGAAAATGAACAAAATTACATCAAGTGTTGGAGTTGCGCTCCTCAACGAAAGAAAAAAGAACAAGAGCATCCTCAACCATTCAGTCGAAGGCCCTACTGATTCGAGCTGTCCTCATCCAGGCAGCGCAAAGCCGTGCAGCCAAAGGAAATGAAGTTGCTCAACGAATGCGTCCTAATTGAAATGCCTGCAGGACCTTCGCTGTATACGCCACCTGTAAGCAAGTCATTCTTTGATGAATATACATATATATGTATATAGTATATATGCATATTATATATAGAGCTTGCCCTACTGCATACAGCTTTAATTACAGAGCGTGAGAGAACAAGCAATGACAACTTTTAGAATGCAGCAGAGCAAAATGAAAACCACAAATAATGCTTCAGGCCAACCACAAGAATGGAATGAAATCACAGGAAAACCAACCACTTCAAAACCAATAAATATTGTCGCTTTTTAGCCAGCAGCCAAGGAGATGGGCTAACTGGGAGCAAGCGGTAAGAAAAACCAAATATATAAATACCAATTAAGATTCAATTAAATATAATTGCAGGTGTGAGTATTCAAGAGCTTTGCTTACAATTTGCTTCAATTTGTTTATTTATTTTATATGCAGTTTAAATTGAGTTTTTCGATATGAACGATAAGGCAATGGGAGTATTAGATATGAATATATATATTATTAATTATTACATGTTTTTTGAATATAAAAAAAAGTAAGCTAAATTTTAGTTTAGTGGTAGTTTGTAGTTATAGTTTTAAAAAAAATATTTAGATACATGAATACATCTTCCTCTATTCCTATGGGGCGCAAATCTTTGAAATTTCATTATAATACTTCAGGGATTCTCCTCTCACAGTTCAAAATTTCGTGGCCATTATTTGTTTTATTGTTTCTCGCATCGAACTTTGGCCTGAGCACAATTGTGTGATACAATTAATTTTGGGTTTTTTTCAAGAGTCATGCATTTAATATTGATGAATTATTGTTTAGTGTCCCTGGGGAGAGGCCAATAAAACACATTGCAGATATATGAGAGCGCAAAAGGAGCAAAGAAGCGATGCGAATCGAATGTGAGGATGACCAAAATAAAATAAATGCTTCGTTAGAACCTTTTGTGTGCTGTGGGAGTGCAGTGTGTGTGTGTGTGTGTATGTGTGAGTGTGTTGTGTGCTGGCGGGGCATAATTTAATATGGATGGCAGAAATCCAAAACACTTGAATGAATGCTTTGTCGTGATTTTATATTACACACAAAACCAAATAACTAACCACTGGCAATAACAAAGTCAACGAACACAGACGAATTTAATGAGAGGCCCTGAAGGAGTGAGAAAGACATCCATATAAATACATGTATAGCCGTATCAAGTGTATGCATGTGTGTGCAAATTATTGTCCTGCCTCACACATATGGAGTTATGCGCGTGTCTGCCTGTGTGTGTGTGTGTGAGAGACGAGTGTTGATTTACATTTTTGATTTATTTTATTTATTTAAGCTGGTGACTGGTTGCTGTTGCTGTTGCTGTTGCTGTTGCTGGTGGTGTCATCGTCTAGGCAGCAGCAGCAGCAGCAACAGCAATCCCCGCCGCTAACCAGAACAGAAAATTATTGCTACCCATAACTTTCATGCCTTCATTTGTATTTCTTCTTGATTTTTTGGTCATTTTTCTTTGCTTCTTTTTTTATTTTTGTCTCGCTAAAAGCCTCTCGGCTATTGTTGTGAATTTATCGCAGCTTTATTTCTCTGTGTAAGCGTTTTATGCCATTTCGTTTTGGTTTGCATTTTCGTTTTCGTTTTCGTTTTCGTTTTGGTTTTTAGTTGAGGTATTTATCACAGCGCCGCTGCCGCCACTTGACTAAGATTTAGTATTGCGCATACGCACAGTGAGCCCATGTTAAGCTCGCTGGCATTAGACAACGTGAATTGCCACAAATACGTTGAGCAGCCAAATTCATAAAAATCTAAATACCAAATTATAACAATGATTTATGATGATGTTTCGCATTACAATTATTATTATGAATTTTGCTTGAATATTCATATTATGGAATTCATTCTTCACATGTGTCATGGAAATAATTATGTAAATGAAACATTTAGCCCCTTTGCATTATTTAAATATATATTTTAATATTTTATTAATTTAATACTTTAGTATCGTCAATTTGTATATCAAAACTTGTCTCTAATGTCGTATTAAACTTTAATAGAATGTCTGTATATTTAATGTTAATTTCATATTAAAATATTGTATTTTTTGTACATCTGTCTAGATAAACTAAATAAAAAATAAATAAATAGTTAGATTGAAATAAATTTATTTATTGCAATTCATATATATTTATAAATTATGTATTCCCCTAGAAGACCCCTTGAACTGTCCACTTCTTAGGAACATGGCTATTAAGCATTTTAATGGCTTAATCATGAGCTCGGCTTTAGCTGTCCCCTGCTCATAATTATCACTTAAGCCCACATTTATCAAGTGTTGGCTGGCTGGCGACACATTATTGTATCATTGACCTCACCAAGATGCCATGATTTTTGCCATATTTATGAAGCAATGCAGCTGCTTTAACAGTTCCATAAATTGCCATCGCACAGACTTGAGACCGGGCCAAGCCGGGCGGAGTGTGGGCTGATAAATTATATTCTTATGGCCCGCAAGTAACTGCAAAATGTATTAAAGTTGAAATTGTGTTAACGGCAAGTTTATTAATTATTTCGTTTGGCCTGAGGACACGAGCCATACAGAAAGAGAGAGAGAGAGAGAGAGAGAGAGCTGACTACACTCGTATAGGAGTGAGCGAGTGAGCAAGTGTCTGACTGTGTCTGACTTTTGCTCACTACAACAAATCGCAGCTAAAAACATACACTGCTGATGTTTTAGTATAATTTATTGTTGTTTTAAGGGAGGACGAGAGAGAGAGGGAGAGCTTTAAGAACATAGCAGCATGTGTGGGTGCATGCGTGTGTGTGTGTGTTTATGTTCGGGCTTATGCAGCTGTTTTAGTCAGTCGGCTGAGCACTAATAGATCCTTCTGCAGCATAAAGAGCATGCTTAAACGCTGCTCTTAATGAGTCGGGAAGGCAGCATAAATACCAAAGGAAGGCCCCAGGCGCTTTACTTCAGAAAGTGCGCGTTTGTTATATGACATAGAAGTCAAGAGTCAAGAGACGTATTTGAACGAATATGTTCCCACTGGAAATGAATTGATTCGCGCATATTGACTACATCAATTTGATACTTCATTGGTAATTAGATGAATCCATAAATTATGACAATAATATAGGTCTCTCTCCCTCTCTCTCTCTCTCTCTCTCTCTCTCTCTGCAGGGCAGGCAATTTAATTTAATTGGCCTTTTCTTATACACCTACCCATGGAATTGTGTGAATGTGTGAAGGCGGCCCCAAAAGGCATTTGTTATGTTCTTTGAAGTGCCGCACATGGTGGAAATTGTGTGCCGAACTAGAAATGCCAATTAGTCAATGCAATCGAACCTATATATGTATATAGACACTGCCATTGAGCATGTATTTGACTGTGTAATTAACCACAGTAGCAGTAGTACTAGTAGAACATTCCCCCTCTCTCTCTCTCTCCTCTCTCTCGTTAGAGGGCAACTCTGAGCTCTGAGCTCTGCGGTTGCTGTGTAATTGCACTGCCTTTGTTTCGCATACTTAAATATTTAATGACTCGATGCATATGTAGCGGGCTTTAAAGTTCACTATCATTCTCTCTGTGGTGTAGTGCGTAAACCTTTTATGGCAGTGAACTTAAATCGCATAAACTTTTACACTCGCGCCTTAAAGACTTCATAATGAGTAAGATAAGACTATAAAAGCCTCTTGAGTTGCACAGCCTCGGCACTTGACAGTTATCGGCTGAAGTCCCATTTAGTAATTATATACTATATATAGTACGTGTCGGCTTTCGGATGTAGTGCATATCGGTTTCAGTGCTGGACATTAAATTTCCAATGGCCAAATGTCCTTTGGTATTGCGACCACACCCAGGGCTGGGCAGGGCTGGTTAGCCGGGCGCTTTCAAAATATTTGTTTCGGCATATTTCAATCCACCCACTGGCACTCCAGCCAGGCAGTCAGCATAAAATATCTGCTTATGTCCGTCCATGGGCTCCTCACCCATACACACACACACACACACATGTACACTTAATTATAGATGCGACACGCAAGCCATTCACCCCATTCACTGGACCATTTCAATTGCTGAAAAGGCGTGCCTGAGTGCGTCAAGTATTCGCCCACTGGTGCCCCATCAGGCAGCATGTTTATGCGTGGCCCTAGATCTGCAGCTGGAGCTGAAACTAGTGCTGGAGCTGGAGCTGGAGCTGGAGCTGACGCCTGCACAAGGCCTGGGCCTGGGCTCAGGTTCATTTGGGGCCATTACTTTGCACACAAGGCAGCAATAAACTAACAATTAGACCGAATATAACAAGCAAAACACGCGACACACGCACAGAGCACAGACAGGAGGCAGAGAGCAGAGGAGACACTCGAGGCACAGGAGGCACAGAGCACGTTCAGCATACGCGGCACATGCAAATGTCTAAGAACTTGGAAAAGATCTTTAAGTTTTCCAGCAAATTTCAGGCATTTCTCGTCTTACGTCGTCTTTTTACTCAAATGATTTTTAATTAATCAATGCTCTTGAAGTGCTTCCATGAGCGCTGGCACGCATGTGAAAGACTTTTTAATTTGATGCGATACAAAAAGCTCACATTTTGTTCACCTTTTGCACCTTTTGATATGCTAAACGTATGATTCTCTCCTGCAATTCGAATCCCTTTCATGTTGTTAGAGAGAAAACATTTTGCTTGTGTTTCATTTTCAACAGTATTAAAAATACACGATTGATGTCAATAAATTGTGTTTGTTTATTTTTTATTATTATTTAGCAAAGGCGTATTTTCCTCTTTTTTATTGAGCACTAACTATACGAGCATATATTTTTTAAAATAACTGAAAAACATTTTAGAAACGGGCTTTTTGTTGATGAGATTTTGGATATTAGACAGAATTTATAAAATATTCACTTTCTGTGCTCAACATTTTAGATAGATATGTATTTATTTATTATTTAAATATTTGCTTTGTAAATGATTTGTAAATAAAATAAATATATACATTTTTGTTAATATTTATAACAATATAATAATATTATAAAATAAATAAATAATAATTTAAATTATTAAAATCTATAAGCTAAGTAAAGCTTTATACTAAATACATTTAAATAATAAAATAAATATATATTGAATTGAATTTATTATGTTTTAATGTATGTATTTATTTTTGTGTTTAAAATATTATATTTTTTTATTTATTTACTTCATTTTACTTGTTGAACTCAGTAAAATTTTAAATACCTAAACTGCACTTAATTTTTGTTTAAGGATATATTTTTAAAATATATTCTTAAATCTCAATATATGCACATCAATTATAGTGAATAAAAACATTAATTAAATGACAACTTGCCAACTTCATTTTTAATAATAAACTAATTAAATTCTAAAATAAAACCAATGCTGTTATCATACAGCAACAACAAAAATCTCTTGGCATTTTTAAGCTCAGAGTGAAATGATACGAAATTCGAGTTTCGAATAACAAAGGAAAACCAAATGAAACGCAGGCAAATGAAATTGTACTGCAGTCATATAGGACTTTATGAATTTCTCTTCAAGTCGGAGCAGGCAATTAAAAGTATGAAAAATGACAACAAAAACGAAACGAAAAAAGAAACCCAGCTGCATTCCAAACGTGACCACAACATTTCTTCAATTTATGTGTGCTACAATAACTCACAATTTTGCGGTTGAGCCGTGTGCACGAACCGCACAGAAACAGCAATCAAAGCTTAGACAACGACAAAGCAGACAAAATGACAAAAAAAAAAAACAAAAAAATAGGGTAATAGTAATAGCAACCTGTACAAACACGCTGGCAAAACTTGTTAACCGCAGTAAGAACAAAGTTGAAATTGCAGCGCGTAGGAGCAACAGTAGCAGCAGGGGGAGGAAGAGGAGTAGCAAATATATAATTCATAAAGAGCGTAAAACAAATGTGGAGAATCGCTTGGAAAATTGTTGTGTTACCCATGGCATAAAGCACTTGCACTTACCATTCACATCACACACTCAGCCGTCCTCTCTGTCTGCGTGTGTGTGTGTGTGTCCGCGACTGCAATCCGTAGGAGAGACAGAGGGAGAGACAGCGAGAGGCGAACGAAAAAAGAAAAAAGAACAATTCACTGCAGTTCAGTTATGTTGCGGCAAGTTCACTTCCGCTTCCGCGACGCGCACGAGACCGTTACGTTGCGTTGCGTTAACTAAATTCTGTTGTCAAAATGTGGAAAACGTTGCAAATATTCTGACAGCAGTTGCAACTAAGAGTCTAACTGCTTAGCTTAGACTGGGCGCGGACCGAGCCGGGCCTGTCCGGGCCGTGCCACAAACAAAAGTTTGGAGTTGCGGCAACGTGTTACGGCAACTGCCGCAGATTCCGGCCGAGTTGCGAGTTTCGAGCTGTAAGAGCGCACTTAACTTTCACGGCTAACTTTATGGCACACTTAAACAACACTGCGAGTGCAAACTTTTCGATCGCTGCAATTCTTATTATTTACTCAGCAGGCCACAACTTGAGAGTGGAAAAGTATTTCCTATTGTGTATTTTGTATTTTGTATTTCGTATTTACTTTGCCAAACAAAGCTGATGGCTAATGCATAATTCAAATGCTATGACACGCCGTGGTTGCTGTAAGTCTCAATTGTCCGCAATTTATCTGCTGCCGTTGTTGCAACCGCTCCGTCTTAGGAATCACCGCAAACTGTTTGCCCGTGCCCAAGTCCCGGGATCAGGACCAGTTCTTCTGCCCGGATGCCGCATCTCGTGCCGCCAAAGAAACAAAAACATCGCACGACTTTATGAATGGCGCGATGTTTCTTGCCATCGAACGGCACAGAGTGGAATCGGAACAGGTTTGACGCATGCGCCTCAGCCGTATGCAAGATTTATGACAGTTCCGGAGCTCGAACGAACCGAAGCGAGCAGCACGTGGCGCCACCAACAAGTGTGATAAGCGTGAAAACACGCGCTGATAACGCCCGCACGCAAATTTGGCTTCTTGTCTAAGGTCAGGGACGCCGACACCAGCATTTAGTCAGTGCCCATTGTGGTGTGCGATATTTGCTAAATGGCACTGTAGAGGTGTGCCAAGGCGGGATATTTCTGCTAATGCTGATGCTTAATATATTGTAGTAGAAAATAGTTTGTAATATATATGCTGATTGGCGTAAGAAGTTAGATTTATAATAATTAATTAACTATGATTATATTTATTTTTATTTAAAAAATATGTATTTATTATAAATGGAGCAATTCAACAATAGAAGTGAATTTCGCTTTGAAAATTAACTTATTTTTAATTGAGCTTAAATGCAATTATTAAAATTATATGTTGTAACTTGTAACGTAATAAATTTGTGAAATATTTATATAAAACAAAAAATAAAACATCTACAATTTCATAACTGATTTCATTTGTATTTAAAGTCTTAAATACAAATTTACTTAAAATTAAATAAATAACTAACATTCATTTAAACCCAAATATCGAGTCATATATCAAACCAATTTATGTTTCACTGCAATTTCCCTTGCCACTCCCATTATTTTGTCACCCATGCATTACCCACTCCTCGGACTTTTCCTATTTTTCTTTCTCAATAATTCGCAGTCAGAGCTATTATTTTTCTTGCTTGTTTGCTCAATGTGACTGAGGGAGAGTACGTTATAAATAATTAAAATGTCTGCTAGGAGTACATAGTGCTTTAATTATTTCATTAATCTTCCGAAATGTATGTATGTGTGGTTATTAGAGCAGCGCCAACTGTGAGCTGATGAGGGTTAATCAGTTCGACCACAAAACAGTTGTATTCTAGAGACAGCAACAACAACAACAACAGTAGCAGCAACAACAGAAGCAGCAGCAGCGTTAAATTGCAAAAGCAAACAGCTCAAAATCACGCACCCAACCCAACCCTTCACAGCATCAATTTGCTGCATGAGACATGGACAGACATTTCTGGTTGGGGCTTGTGTGCATTGTCTGACTGAGTGTGCGTGTGTGTGCGTGTTGGTGTTTATAATTATAATGCGCTTTATCAACTGTCAATATGGTTCGACTTTTGCTGCGCATGACAAAGCAAATTATCGAATAGGCAACAGCTGCCAGGCGGCCATCTAACCGAAACTGAAACCAAGACCGAAACCGAAACCAACACCAGAAACCACCGAGAGTCCTTTAATTCCATTAGAATTAACTGCAGCCTGCATGGCATGAGGTCCTTAAAGTCGAGTCCTTTAAAATCGACTCCTAATTTGCATTCTCCCATTTCTTTGGCAATTCCAGAACTCTCGTTTTGCCTTGTCATACTCTCTCTTTGGCTTCATTTTATCAAAAGTATTTTCCATTTTTTTCTTCTTCTCTCTTCTTTTATGTTGCTAAAATTGCCTTTGTTGTTGCTGGGCGTAATTTGATGTTAATATATGCATGCAGTGCTGCTGCCCTCCTCCAATTGCGTCTGGCTCGTGGTGAGGAGGGGATGAGGGGCGGACGGGCGGTTCATAAAAGCGAGGCGTGCATAAATTACTGGGGCGAACACAGCTCAGCACAGTTATAACAATAAAACGCAAAGCTGCCAGCAAACTGAGCTAGTTTTGTTTTGTCTGGCTCTGTTCATTAAAAAGCTGTTGCGAAAATATTACTCTAAACTCTGGTTAAATATCAAACACGGATTTGTTTGGACTAGAGTTTATGTTTGCTCTATCATTGAGATATGGAAGTTTGATTTTAAATTTTTGTTTCGCATATATAATTTGTTCAGCTTCTACACAAGGTCTGGGGCAGAGAAACTAATTCATTTTACATGTATCAGAAAAAATAAAAAAACTTAATTAATTAAAAAAAAAACAAATATCTAAAAATATATGCATTTATTTATATCAACTATAATAACTAAATACTGTATTACAAAAAAAAGTAAATAAGATTAAAAATATATAATCAACATATAAACTAGGACTTTCTGCCTTTTCCGTTTTTTTGTTTTTTTTTTAAGAAATTTAATGTTATCGTAGGTGCTTGAAAATTATTCCCCCAGCTAATCAATGCGAACTCAAATCACTATTTGAGCTAGCGGATGCACTATATACTGGCCCAGTAGATTGGCTAAATTAGAATAAATAAAGAGATAAAAGCATATTAGCAGAATATGGAAACAAACAAAATCAGCTGATATTAGAAAAAACTAAAAACAATAAAACTATTTCAATGCTAAACAAATTTGTATTGGCTAATCTCTTTAATATGCTCGAGCTGATCAGCTTGGAGGCTAAAAAGAAAAAGTCACAATGAATGGAATGATATGATTTGATATGATATGAAGCGGACTGATCATATATAAAGGCAGTTGCCGTAGCAGAATTTCAATAGCTAATTCGCTCGAGGGCTGACGCAATGGCAACCAAAGCTTTATTCCCAACGTTCTACGATGCGGAGACCAAGATCTGGAGTGGGGTCAAAAAGCGTCGACACTACGATCCCGATTGCTCGGCGGGTGAGGTGTTCTTTGGTGCCCTCAGGAATTATCCCAACCTAGTGATTCAGGTAAATGGCAGAGTTGTATTCGATTGGAGCTCAGCTGAGCTTGGCTGATCATTCTAGATCAACGATGTGGACGGCACAACGGTGACCAGTGGACAAATACGCCAATGGGGCATTCGCCTGGCTCTGTACCTGCAGCAAGAGCAGATGACGCAGGACGATGTCGTCGGCATCATTGCCCACTCCTGCAAATACCTTGATCCACTTGTGCTGGCCTGTCTACTGCAAGCAACACCGTTCCACGCCGTGAATACAACGCGGGATGCCGAGACAGTGAGCCATCTCTTCGCCGTGACCAGGCCAAAGATCATGTTCTGCGATGGCGCCGACTACGAACGCATCAAGGAAGTCACCAAGGCGTATGCGCCCAAAATCATCACACTCACGGGTCGAGTGGCAGGTGTGCCCAGCATTGAGGATCTGCTGCTGCAGCCCGTGCCCGGCGAGGCATCCTACCAGTGAGGGTGTTTTGTCTCTCCCGACTAACGTAATCCCTTAACGAATTCTCTATTCTCCAGACCCGCTACCTTGAAGAGGGATGGCAATCAGACGGCCATCATTTTGTGCTCGTCGGGCACCGCTGGCTTGCCCAAGGCTGTGGCCATTTCCCATTATCACATTCTGCAGATATCACCGTGAGCTATACCTGATACGAGCGCCATATTAATCAGTTCTAATTATAAAGATCTTCCCTCTCTCTCGCTCTCGCCCAACAGCTTCTGCAATAGCTCAGACACAATATTGACCCACGCGACTGTGGATTGGGCGACGGGCTTCATTACCATTGCCATTAGCCTGCTTTATGGGGCATCCCGTGTATTATTCGAGGGCGCCTACGATGCTGGGCGGTTCCTTCAGCTGATCCAGAAGTATAAGGTCACCACGCTGGCCATGGCGCCCTGGCAGGCCTATGAGCTATTCACCCACCCGCTGGCCACAGAGGAGTCCTTGGGCACCATCAAGATGTCCTTCATCACAGGCGGCTGGGTCGCGCTGCCAGTGCTGCAGCGGGCGCAGAGGCTGACCAGGGGCTGCGTTATGTTCTCCTACGGCACCACGGAGACAGGCGCCATAACGGTGAATATTGATCACACACTCGATAATTCAGTGGGTCGCATCTGCCCGGGCCTACGCATCAAGATTGTCGACGAGGACGGCAACGGTCTGGGCCACAATCAGGTCGGCGAAGTGCTGATCGACATTGGCTCTAAGTGGGGCGGCTATCTGTGCAATCCCGAGGAAACGGCCACCACCCTAAGGGACGGCTGGTTACATCTCGGCGACATGGGCTACTTCGACAACGACAACAATCTTTACATTGTCGATCGCAAGAAGGATCTGCTCAAGTATAAGTCCAAGCACTACTGGCCCACGGAACTGGAGCAGATCATCGCCGAGCTGCCCGATGTGCAGCACGTGTGCGTGGTCGGAGTGCATGATCCCAAAAACGGCGACTCCGCCGGAGCACTGGTCATCAAAAAGCCCGGCTCCCCGCTCACCGAGCAGCAGGTCATTGAGCATGTGGCGCAGCGCGTTTCCGATGACTACAAGCACCTCAATTCCGGCGTACAGTTCGTGGACAGTTTGCCAAAGAATGACAATGGCAAGGTCCTGCGCAGCCAGGCCCGTGACCAGTTCGAGGCGCTCATGAAGTGACGGACTGAGGCGCTGCAATAATTATATAAACTATTAGATAAGATGAAAATGTATGTGTAATAACGAAGAAAAAAAAGAAAGATTTTATAGCTAACCGTGATGGCTTTCGTTTTACTTCAACACTTGCTTCGTTTGACCTACAAACAACTGAATACAGTTACTTAATTAATAATACTTATTAATAATAAACTCTTAAGCTGATGTGATTTGTTGCGTTCGATATCGGTAGATCACGGTAGACGCTGTGACCTAGTAATAAAATGTTATTATAATATCAATTGGAGCTTACATAATAATTCAATTATGATATCTCGTTCAGCTGAAGAGCGGAAGCGCCTGGCCACTCAATTCATAACAATGATATCAGAAAATTGCGATCAAAGGTCGCACGAGTCGCTATGTCGATGATTATATTATATATTTAGAATTTTAGATAAGCTTGGAGATAAAATTAGTTTATAAATTAACGCCATGGCTACAAACAAAATATAAACAGAGCGACTAACCAAATGGCCATAGAAATTATAGATTATATATTCCTAGTTAGCTTAAAGAGTTCCCACACTTTGCCAGAGTTCGCTCATAATTCTGACTAATTATTTTAAACGATTCCCAACGATAAGATAAACAAAAATTTTCATTTTTTAGCTCGTGAATTATGCAAATGACTCGTAATTTGTAATCTATAGCAAAATAAAAATAAATGTGTAAATTTATTGTTTTTTTTTTCACAATTGATTAAAGTGTTGAACATATTTAAATAAAATTATTTTTATGTAACAATCAAATTGAAAAAGATATAATTTAATTTAAAAAAGTGAAAAGCTTTGACAAAAATAATAAAAATATTAAAAGAAAATAATTACACACAGCATTAACAACTTGACTAGAAAATTTTTAAATAAAAATAAAAATGAAAAATACATAATTAGAAAATAAATAAGTAAAACAGATATATAATAAGTATATTTTCTATGCTAAAAACTCTTCTAAGGGAGTCAATATTTGAATTAATTTAAATATAGACAATAAAATGTTTCTTGCATATATTTTTGTTGATATGTATGTAATAAATAAAAAGTGTTTCAATATTATAATTAATCATGTATAAACAACAAAATGTTTCTCACTTAAGTAAGAGACAATCAAGTAGCAACCTAATCGAAAGACGTTTCACATATTTGATCTGTCGAAGAAGTAAAATTTATAGCCGAAAAGCGTGTGAAAATAAATCAGATGAAATAAAATAAACACAAGAAAAGTAAGCGAAAGACGGCCATCAATCAATCAATCAAATGCCAAATGGTGCGATTCAAAATTCTTGAGCACGTTGAGCAGACAGTTCAGATCTGATTCTAGCTCCGGCTCAGACTCTGGCTCAGACTCTCTGGCCAAATACTCGAATGAAAGTCACCTGTGCGCTGATTGCAAAATGTCAAATCGTAGAAGGAGCTAGGCGAGGGGGCGGGGCGAAAGGCGATTCAAATGGCACGTGCACATTCAAAATGCCAATCAAAGTCAGAGGGCCTGGTTACCTTTGAAGTTGATGGCTTGACAGAAGCATTGTTAAAGCTGATAATTCGTGTTCCCTCTCTCTGTGTGTTTGCATATGTGTGTTTGTGTGTGTCCGTTGTGCATCAATTGCAGGCGCCTAAAACTATGCAGAAAATTGCAACGCCAACCAAAGGCCCTTCAACAATTCCAAACCGTGGGGGGGGGGGGGGGGGAATGGCAGATGGCGGAAGGCGAAAGGCGTTAACATCTTTCGAGCTGAAGGATGTTTGGCTTGTGGGCGTGGGCGTGGTAAGTGGCAAAGTCAGCCAGCCATCCAGCCAGCCGGGATGTGCTTATGTTTATGCGCGTTTATTTACGGCTTGAAATTTGAATAATTTACGATGCCGTTGGCTGCGAAAAATGCAGTCCACAGCAGACAATGTATAAGAGCGTGTATCTGTGTGTGTGTGTATGGCTAGAAGAAAAACAGCGAAGGGGACATCGTTCAGTTGGTATAGCTACAGCTACAGTTACTGTTACAGCAGCTGAAGCCATGAGAACATGGCACAGGACATGGAACATTGAATCTGTTTTTCGAAGCCACAGCAATTGGTGCCGGCCATTGTAGTTGAGTGGGTGTTCAGGGCTGGCTTAGGACAGGGGTGTGGTCGACGGCAATGGAAAGGCACGCGCGCGCTTGAATGAAGCGTAAAACAACAACAACAACAACAACGACAGAGAGTTACAACTGCTGCGAGCAGATTGTGGCCAACAACAAGCGGCGGAAATGGCAAATGGCAACGAAACATAAACGGAAACACAGAATGCCGCCATGAAACGGAAGTTAAATTATTGCAATTGTGTTAGCAGCGCTTTTCATAACTGTAAAGTGCTGCGCCCCGCGCCATGTTGTCCTCAATTGTTTTTGTTCACAATTAAAGCAGCTGCAACGGCTGCTGTCACACACTCAATCGTAGACAGCGCCACCTATTGATCGGTAGCGCAGTTGCTCGTTGCAGGGAGCAACAAAACAACTGATCTGAAAGTGAAATGTGAAATGTGAATTGAAACTCTTTTGCTATTGATACTGTTGATGTTCATGACTGCTGCTGGCACTCACTGAAAAGCCATTGATATAAATAAAGAAATAGTTAATTAATTAATACTTCATACATGCCAATATCGAATATCCACTAAAGCAAACTGCTAGCTGTGAGTCATAAATGAAGAGTAAATCGTAAACAGTCAGTTAACTGCTTTTCCATTACAAGTAGACAGCAGACAGCAGATAGAAAAACAAAGCTATTTCACTTATGGCACACAACATTTAATCATCCATCAACTTGCTTCGTAGTCTTCCATTACATATCTTCCACATATCTAATTATCCCAGCGGCTCTTCCCGAAACACCAAAAAAAAAACATTTAGCGACGCACATGAAGAAATGTTTACATGCAATTACCGTTTTAGTGTCGCGCTGTCAACTCGAATAGAATTTGGAATTGTTTATTACTCGCTCAGGGCTCAGAGAAGAGAGAGAGAGAGAGAGCAGTGAGTCTGTCGGTCGCATTCTTAATTACAGTGCCTGCAATTTATCATCGGCAAGCAATTTCCACAGGAAGCTAGAGAGCTAAAAATGCTGCCGGCTGCTTATGCTCCACGTGTTTACAGTCAGCGACTGCCGTGTGCTTGGGGCCAAACATTAAACAGAAACCGAATGAGTTAAGGCGAACTGCAGATACGAAACTACGCCACTAAAAAAACTACTAAGTGCTTGCTAATTGAATGCTGCTGCTGTGTGTGTGTGTGTGTATGGGTGTGGCTGTGCAAGCGGGCTAGCATTCTCTAATTTTATTTTTCATAAATAGCCAACTGGCCATTAGAATTAAAAAGTTTGCCATGTCTGACGAGCAGGCAACTGGAAATTATTTAATGAAAACTTGCGAATGGAAAAAGAAAATTTCCAAAGAATATCAGCTAGCAATTCATAGCATGTGTAAGGTTAAAGTTTAGCTTGTAAACAAATAATGAATTTCGTAAAAATCCTAATGGAATAAATCTTATATGAAATACTTTAAAATAGAAGCTTTAATGATTTAATTCAAGTTTGATTGATTTGAATTCAAGTCTTCTGCATATTCTTGTTATTTTATGCGATTTCTGTACTTACTTGCATATTAGTTCATAAACTTGTCTGATTTATCGTCCTCTTCTTTCCTCACACTTATTGTTTATTGGAATTATATATTATATATAGTCCAACTATAAGCAGATAAACAAATATTTTATAACAATTACTTAATTTTGCAGGCATTAAAGTGCTTGGCCTAGAACTAAAGGCCGCTCTAATAAGTTAGTAATTAGCTGGCACTAAATTGAGTTGGCCATAAAAGTTGCAATTCACACGACTATCGCATCGCAGTCGTATATTTATATAGCCGCATGCGCTGGCGAAATCGGACAGATTTATGGCAGTGGCA
Source organism: Drosophila mulleri (assembly GCA_035047565.1). Taxonomy (NCBI): domain Eukaryota; kingdom Metazoa; phylum Arthropoda; class Insecta; order Diptera; family Drosophilidae; genus Drosophila; species Drosophila mulleri. Next base: position 13,604,570 of record JAWNPK010000060.1, on the reverse strand, counting down.
TTAAGCGTCAGGGGCAGCAGCTGCAACTGCAGCCATTTCCGTTTCCTTCTGGTTGCACTTGGCATTGGAATGGGGCGGCATATGGGGGCGGGGCTCTTAATTAAGAGCTCCATTTGGGTTGCACGTGGCTGGCTTTGGCAGGGGCAATAAAAACACATGTGTGGACAGTGTTACCTATTTGCAAGTATTGTTGTGCGGTGGGGTGGGGAGGGTAGTGGGTGTGACAGGAGCTGTTGCTGTTACCCATCCAATTTTTAGTGCCATTTAAGCCATTTGCACATTTTCGTTTATGACCTTTGCCATTTCGCTGCTGTCTTCCTGTCAACACATCCTGTTGCTGCTGCTTCTGCTGCTGCTGTTGGCGCGGGCGTGCCTATTAGTCCTTGCCCCGAGACTCGAGTAGTTGATGCTCTTTTGTTAGCTCCAAATTGGAATGTCATAAAAGTGTGTTTGCTTATTTAAAAAATCGTAAAAGAGAGAATTGCACAGAAAATGAGAGCCTGACTCATGACAGCAACGAAATTTCAAGGCACAGCAGGTCAACAGTTGTTTGTTGTGGCTGTTGTTGTCGTTGTCGTTGCTGCTGCTTCTGCTGCTGTTGTTCTGCTGGGCATTGTCTTGCCATTTACGACTCTCTCCATCTATTGGCACCCTTTCGCATTGCTGCTGTCTGTGTGTGCGTGTGTGTGCGTCTGTGTGCGTCTGTGTTGGCACTGACTTCCGCTTCCGCTTGCATGCCTCGCATTGTTTCCTTTCGATTGTAGTTTTTTATTACCCTGACGCACATGTGTCTTCAATTTTGTTGCGTGATTCACATTTTGCCCTTTTACTTGTAATGGATTTTTATTAAAAACTAGTTAACCCCATTTGCCAGATACTGCAAAACTCCGTTGGCCAGAGCACAACGAATGAAACGTAGTCTAGCGTAACAAGCGAAAGAAACAGAGAAATATTTGCTTACAGCTGGCAGCCATAGCACACAGCATTCGAGTGTACTGCAAATTTATTACATCTCGCTACAAACGAAGTCTGCCTACGCAAAGGCTTCAGCTACAAATTTCTTTATGCTATTTACCATTAATTGAACTGTGAAATCGCTGGACTGGTCTGGCCTGGGATCGACCAACTGAAAGGACCCCAAAAAAATCACAGCTATTGAATGTTTAGGTTCAGTATGATTTAGACTCAGTTCAGTGTGATTTATGTGGCTACATTCTCTATTAAAGAAAAATATGCTTACATAAAAATGTAATAAAATGCTAATAGTAACATTTACTATATACATATATTGTTATTCTTTTTTTTTTTAATATATACTTTTGATTTATAATCAGAATAAAAGTCTTCAATTATATCAATTTAGGTATGGAATTTTTTAGTTGTAAATATCTTAACAATTTCTATGCTCACTAACCTTTCACATAGAAAAATGAAATTTGCTTTTTGTTCGTTTTTTCGATTGTCTTATTCAAGTGGCACGTAGCAGTGTATCAATTGATGGGGGTTGCCCCATCTAATAAGGGCCAGGCTTCCTTTTCATCATTTAGTTCAATGAATACACTTTTTGACGTGCCGTATTTTTTGTTTGTTTTGGCAAGCGACCTTTTGACCCTTTATTGGTTCTTCACTTTCTTTTTTTTTTTTTTTTTTTTTGAAATGAGCATTTACCTCTGTTAGCAGAAAGTTTGTTTGCTTCCTGTCAATGCAAACGCAACGAACTGCGAATATGAAGCGTAAATTGAGTTTCTTATGGCCATCGTCGGGCGTCGCTTTAAGTTGAACGTGAACACCTTTAATACCGGCATTTGTGTAATGAATTTACGCTACATTCACGCTCATTAACCCATTACTCTGTCGTTGAATCGCAACAGATTTGACCTTGACTCGGGCGCTTAGGAACTGGAAATTAAAATGGCAATTGATGCTGCGAGTCGTCGAGCGTTGAAGGTAATTTGATTTAATCACTGGCGCGTAGGCAGCAGGAACGAGTGACGGCCAATGAATTATTCATTTGATTTAGTCAAAGGACCGCACCGTCGCTCGCTGGCTACAGACAGCCTCCAGGCATCCGCTCTGCATGCCGCTGTCAGTTTTATTAATACGAAAGCGGTTTAAAGTCAATTGTACGGCTTGACTACTAAATGAGTCAATAAGCGTTGGGCATAAATTACAATAACAAATCGGTGCAATGCCTATGAAAACAATTCATTAAATATGCGACATTTATTAATAAAATTGATTTATTATTGTTTTCATTGACCAATCATTAGTCGGAGCTTTGCCCTACTAACTCCTTATCTGCATACACCGCAAAACATATTTCCTTATCGGATGAGATAAATGTGGCGTCGGCATAGAAGATATGACAAACTGTCAGCGTTTATTTATAAATATCATCGTATCAGAGCTTGATTTGGCATTCTTCTCTATCGAAAACAACTTACCTATTAAATTTTGTTTATAACTCCACGTCGGGTTGAATCACGCTGAGCGCCTGCCATTTTAATAAAATAATTTTTTTATTCATTTTTTGTTGTTGTTTTTTTGCATTTTTAGTCTGCTCATTTCTAATGGCGCTCTTCTCGTCCACCGACATCATAATAGCACTGTGCGAACGGCCCTACTAGTGATCTCGCTCTCACTCAGCAGCACTCAGTACTAAGTTCAGCACAGCTATCTATATCCCTCTCTCTCCCTCTCAGGGTGAGCCTAAGCGCAGGCAAGCCAGCATTGAGAAGCGTGTAACTACAACGCAAACTCACTCAGCTTACAACTCACAATAAGCACTCAGCTTCATACTAATACTAATGTAACACTACTGTAGTAGCCAATCAGAACAAAGATGAGTAGAATTAGGAAATGTTAAGCACCAATGGCAGAAGAAGATTAAATTTTAAAAGCAGACATTTGACTATATCACATAATAATATATGTAAAATGTATGTATTTTTTTCATTTTTTATAATTTTCGAGAGGCATCTCCTAATTGTAATCTCTCATACTATAAATTTTTTCTACAGTCAAGCCGAGCGAGCAATGTGGAGTGAAGTCTGTCTTCCATTTGAGAGGAGGACAGTGCAATTGGAATAAAAATGCAAACGAAACGAAAATGAAATATAGTTGGTGCGAAATCAATTTGCCCGAACTACGGCACTCACATCGGCCCCAGGCACACTCAGTTGTTTGTGTATGTGTAAGAGGGGTAGAGGCTTCAGCCCAATTTTGTATGGGTGTGTGTAGTGCCTCCAATATGCATGTGCTGGGCCGACAGAGGCAGGACATTTAACACTCAGCATTTTGCAGCGATTCCCGCAACACGTCCTTAAAGAACTTAATTAACTTTTTGTATTTGTTGTTGTTGTTGTTGTTGCTCGTCGTTGGTCCACTGCAACGCGTTGGCCACGAGCGCACGTTGCCAGAGTCGTAAAAAATATGCGGCCATATTTAACTGTCGCATTGTGTCGACCTTTTACGCTTCGACACACACATAAACAAACCGCATGCCGACTTTTGCAAAATACTCTCAATATTGTGACTGGAATACAATTACGGTCATGCCTCGCTCGTGTGGGCGGACAACGCCGGGCGAACCAGAATCGTGAGGTCGAGCCCGACAACCGCGACAGCATTTAAATTAACCATTTAGAGTCATATTTTTTGTTGTTTAACGACTGCTCTCTCCACAGCTGAGTACAGCTATTACGGCCATATATATGTATATATATTGGCAATATAAATAAATATATAAATACCAAGTTATTAGAATGCAACCCAAAACAGTTCTTTGTTAAATCAAATGAAATTAAAATTACTTTGACCTCAATGAAATGTAATTCATAGTTAAATGGGAAATAAAATAAATAATTTGTTGTGGAATGATCGCGAAAAACTCATCATCAACATTAGCAAGTAAGCATTTGACCTAACGGTAAAAACTGTCGCCGGCTGGTCGCACATTTGTCTCGAGAATAAGAAGCCGAATGTTCTGGATTATGTACATGCATACATTTCATATGAATTAGACGTAAACATAGAAGCATAAGGAGACATCCAGAACATTCGATATGCAATAGAAGTGGGTATATAAGCAAGCTGCAAATCGAGCCAGAGGTCAGTCTGTAAGTTCATTGTGTAAGATCAATATCAGTGTGTCGGCTCGGTCAGTTAAGTTCAAATCGTCGCGGCTCGTGAAGAAGTGTACTTGTTACTGAATATTTTTTGTTGTATTAAATAAACTTATTGCGTTGCACCTACATATACCGTGTTTCATTTAAGAAAACCTCAACAGGTTATGGGCCCAGACAGTGCTAAACGTGTAATGTAGTGTGAAATCGAGTGCAAGTACAAAAGTGAATTAGTGGCAAATTTGTAACTAAATAAAGACAGTGAAAATGGAGCCATTAAATATGAGAATTGAACGATTACGCGACAAAGACAATTGGCATTTGTGGTGTTTTACGATTCGCACGCTATTGGAAGAAGACGACGATGTTCTTGCCGTTTGCGAAGGTCGTTTGACGTGTCCGACACAGGAGTCTGCAACATACGAGATAGACTCGAAAAGGTTCTTGAAAGCTGATAAGACTGCAAGGAAAATAATTATTCATTCTATCGAGAGAAGACCGATGGAATTGATTGTGAGCTGCAGAACAGCAAGAGAAATGTGGATAAAATTGAACTCAGTGTATGATATGAAATCAGAAGAAAATTTATCGGCTATTCAGAAACAGTTTTTTGATTTCAAATGGATTGAAAGTGAGAGTGTGGACTACAATATTTCAAAGTTGGAAGTTTTGTGGAGCAAGATGAAAAATCTTGGAAGTGCTGTGCCTGAAACAATGTTAATGTCGCGAATCCTGTCATCTTTGCCTCAAAAGTTTAACTATTTTCATAGTGCATGGGATTCGGTCGAAGACAGCAAAAGAACATTGAACAATTTGACGATTCGTTTAATGACAGAAGAAATGCGGTCAAAAGAACAAGAAGTGGTACCTGAAGAGTCAACAGCGTTAGTTGCCAGCAACGGGAAAAATAAAAAAGAACATGAAAATAAGAAGAAAATTATGAAGTGCTATAACTGCGGCGTGATGGGACATCTGAAGAAGGACTGCTACAGGTGTTATATATGCAAGAAGAAAGGCCACAAGAGCAACACCTGTCACCAAAGGAGAAATACAGGAAGTCAAGCGGAAAATAATCAAGGAGAATCATCGAGGAAAGGATTGATTGCGAGCAGGGACGGCAGAGAAGATGACGTGTGGGTGATCGACTCAGGAGCTTCTGATCACATGTCAAGGCGTCGAGATTGGTATTCTACTTATGAAGAATTTTCGGAGCCCCTGAGGATAGGCGTAGGTAACGGTAAATATATCACGGCGCACGGAAAAGGTAATATTGATATTGAAATTTATGTCAATAATAATAAAAGGGCGACGACAATGTTTGATGTTTTGTATGTTCCGGAAATAGTTTACAATTTATTTTCTATTATGTCAGCTGCAAAAAGGGGTGTTGATTGTCTTATTAAAAATAAAGGAACACAGTGTTTGTTGAGACGTGATAATAAAATAATTGCAACGGGTTCTAGGTTCGGAAACTTATTAAAATTAGATGCGAATGTTTTGATGCCAAAATTGTGTAATTTAACAAGAAAAATAGAATCGAAAGAAAGTGATTCTTTACAAGTATGGCACGAGAGGTTTTGTCATCAAAACGTTCGACATGTTCGCGATTATTTGAAAAATAAGAATATTGATTTTCTAGAAAATGATTTCTTTTGTGAAGGATGTGCTTATGGGAAGCAGCATCGGCTAACATTTCACAAAAATATTGACCGTGCAACAAAGACACGAGAGATAATTCATACTGATGTTTGCGGTCCGATAGAGGTAGAGTCTATTGGTAAAAAGTTGTATTTTGTTAGCTTTAAAGATGATTATTCAAGTTATCGGGAAGTTTATTTTATACGTCATAAGTCGGAAGTATTTGAAAAACTCCAAATTTTTATTCAGGCAGTTCAGAATCAATTTCATGAAAACATTAAAGAAATTCACAGCGATGGGGGTAGAGAATATATTAATAAAGAAGTTAAATTGTTCTTAAATAAGAAGGGAATAAAACATATTGTTAATGCTCCTTATACACCTGAACAGAATGGAGTTGCGGAACGTGAGAATAGAACTATTATTGAAGCTGCACGATCAATGTTGCATTCTAATTCTGAGTTACCATTATTTCTATGGGCAGAAGCAGTAAACACTGCAGTTTATGTAATTAACCGCACAGGTCCAACAAAACATGGGAATAAAACTCCATATGAGTTGTGGTTCAAGAAAGAGCCAGATATCAGAAATCTTAAAATTTTCGGGACTGAATGTTTTGTACATGTACCAAAAGAAAAAAGGAGAAAATTAGATAAAAAGTCTATTAAAGGATTTATAGTAGGATACGTTGAAAATTGCAAAGGATATCGTGTATATGTTCCAAATATGAGAGATGTAATTATAAGTAGAGATGTATGTTTTAAACCAGAAAGCTTTACAGCTCAGTTTAAAAAACCTGAAATTTTAGTTGACAATTCTGAAAGTGAGACTAATGAAAGTGAACACGAAATTAATAAAATTGAAGATGAATCAACTGAACATAATAATAGTGAAATGGGTCGGCAATTGCGAGATAGATCACAGATTCGTATGACAGATTTTTATGGTTGCCCTGTTACATTTATTACACAAAGCTTGCCTTTAAATTATAATGAAGCGTTAAAGTCTGATGATAGAGAGTACTGGCAAACTGCGATGCAAGAAGAAGTTAATTCTTTACATGAAAATGGAACTTGGGTTCTTGTTCCAAAACCTGAAAATAAAAAGGTTATCAATAGTAGATGGGTTTATACAAAGAAGCTCAATCCAGACGGCTCGGAAAGGTATAAAGCGCGTTTAGTTATTAAGGGTTATTCACAAAAGGAAGGGATCGATTATAAAGAGACTTTTAGCCCTGTAGTTAGATTTGATACCGTGAGATTCCTGTTAAGTGTAGCTGCTCAAGAAAATCTATTTCTTGGTCAGTTTGATGTAAAAACAGCCTTTTTATATGGTACTCTTAAGGAAAATATTTATATGCATCAGCCAGAGGGTTTCGAAGATGGTACCTCTTCTGTTTGCAAATTGTTGAAGAGTTTGTATGGGTTAAAACAAGCTCCGAGGTGCTGGACAGAGCATTTTGCAAATGTTATTAAAAATCTGGGATTTACACAAAGTACTGCAGATCCATGTTTTTATATATACTCTAAAAATAATGACAGAATTTTGTTAACGATTTATGTAGATGACGGGTTAATTGCTGCATCCAATGAATTTTTAATTGATAATCTATTTGAGAATTTGAGCAAGGAATTTAAAATAACAAATACAAAAAATGTAACATGTTTCTTAGGAATAGAAATACTGAAGCAGCCAAATGGTTCTATCTTCATACATCAAGGAAATTATATAAGGAAAATTTTAGAAAAATTTAATATGATAAATGCGAACATTGTCTCCACACCAGTTGAATGTAATTATGATGAAAATGTATCTGAACAAAATAATTGTAATGCACCTTACCGCGAAGCAATAGGAAATTTAATGTTTTTACAAGTTGTTTCAAGGCCAGATATAAGTTTTTCTGTAAATGTAGTTTCCCGAGAGCTAGAAAACCCGAAGCAGCATCACTGGACGTTAGTTAAGAGAATATTTCGTTATTTGAAAGGAACGATGGATTTGGGAATTTTATACAGTAAAAATAATAATATTTTTGAGACATATAGTGATGCTGATTATGCAGGTGATAAGAAAACTCGGAAATCTACATCTGGAATTTTGTGTAAATATGCGAATGCTGCAATAACGTGGCAAAGTAAAAAACAACAATGTGTAGCTTTATCAACAACAGAAGCCGAATATGTAAGTGCAGCTCTAGCAAGTAAGGAAATGATATGGCTAAAGAAATTGTTTTTTTGATTGTAACATTAATATAAGTAACTACATCTTGTTTATAGATAATATAAGTGCGATTAAGCTAATCAAAAATCCTGAATTTCATCAACGAAGCAAACATATAGATGTTAAATATCATTTTATACGCGATTTATTTGAAAAAGGTGAAATAGATGTAAAATAAGTAAAGAGTGAAGAACAAATCGCTGACATTTTTACTAAAGCTTTGCCAAAGCCCAAATTTTTATATCTAAGAGAGAAATTAGGAATGAAGAATAAAGAACAAATTTGTTATAGAGATGTTGAGTTTTAGGGAGGGTGTTGTGGAATGATCGCGAAAAACTCATCATCAACATTAGCAAGTAAGCATTTGACCTAACGGTAAAAACTGTCGCCGGCTGGTCGCACATTTGTCTCGAGAATAAGAAGCCGAATGTTCTGGATTATGTACATGCATACATTTCATATGAATTAGACGTAAACATAGAAGCATAAGGAGACATCCAGAACATTCGATATGCAATAGAAGTGGGTATATAAGCAAGCTGCAAATCGAGCCAGAGGTCAGTCTGTAAGTTCATTGTGTAAGATCAATATCAGTGTGTCGGCTCGGTCAGTTAAGTTCAAATCGTCGCGGCTCGTGAAGAAGTGTACTTGTTACTGAATATTTTTTGTTGTATTAAATAAACTTATTGCGTTGCACCTACATATACCGTGTTTCATTTAAGAAAACCTCAACATAATTAAATTTTGAAAACTATGTGGGTTCGATATTTAACAAAAATGACAATAAATACATCAAAAATAGATAAATATAAAAACAAATATTCAAAATTAAAATATATACTTAACTATAATCTAATTTAAGTATAATTTCTGTACAAAATAATACAATTATACAAAATTGAATAGAAATTAAATCGACATTATTAATTAACTTAAGCAAATATTCACTTATTAAAATTTTCAGCTTTAGCTAAGCTACAATGAAAGCACAATTTAATTAGCTATCGAATTATAAGAATATGTGGATTGAGGCCAGCCACAAATTCAAATTACATTGTATTTATATTGTTTGAATTGGTTGAGTTTACATAGAATTTGCACGTGTGCTAAGAACTAAACAGAAATCACGAAATGCAACTTATGCAAACAAATATTCATTTAAGCCATTTATACCTTGAATATCAATTCAAATGAAAAATAATGCACTCACTCAATTAATCCCTGGATGGATATCAATATTTAAACTGGATTTAAATGTGCATAAATATATATAAAAATATACAAATATACAGCTATAATGTGCGCTTAGCTCGTGTATAGTAGATGTCCCATGATTTCTATCCAATATAAATTTATATATGTATATGTATACTTATATATTTCAAAATGGAAAATAAATAGCCGAAAGCAAACGTAAACAAATATCCGTAAACATTTTGCCATTCAGCGCAAATCGCGTGTAATTAATCATTCAGTTGCGGTCCTCAACAGAAAATAAAAATGATATCACAATCGAAACTGAGTGCGACCATTTGCATCCTTTGTTTGCTATTATTGTTTTTTATTTTTAGTTCCCGGCTTAGGGCTGTACAAATTGCTATAAATAACAAAATATTGGTCAGCAGGGAGTGAGAGAACGAGTGTCAAAGAGAGAGAGAGAGAGAGAGAGAGAGAGAAAGAGAGAGGGAGAGGGAGAGAGTCGTGTTGGCCTTTGTTTTTATGCTCTGTAAACAAAGAATGAATGGAAAGTGTTTGTAAATACATGCAGATCAAGAGAAATCTAAAATATTTAAGATCTGTCTGTATAGATATGTACTGGATAAGTGAGATATGTTAATATAAAGAAAAGAATATATATTGGGGGAATATATATAACCCAAGGTTATAATAAAGAGTTTCGAAAAATATAAATAAAATATACAAAACATTTAAAAAAATAATATATCTAAAAAATTAAATAATAAATAAATAAATAATTTATGCTAAATAACATAATATAATATACAAATGCAATACATAAAACGAATTCAAGTATTATATAAAAATGTAAATTTACTATAATATTTAGATAATTACAGGGTATTCACCTATTGAACACCAGGGACTGCCACACTTTCTGATTGTTATTTTCATGTCACAGGCGCCATTTGTGTGCCAGCTGAGGGTGAAGCGTGGTTTTTAGACAAATATTCGCCCCGGCTGCGCCTAGGCAGATCAACTGCAGCGTTTCACACGCTCCGACATGGAAATGACGTGAATGCTCAATGCGGAAAGGAAAAATAAACGGCAAAGGCAACAACTCGAACAACATTCCATCAGCTGCAGCTGCAGCTGCATCAGCTGCCATAGGAATGCAAATTCAGGGGCTGTCGGATGGGGCGCGTCCTGTTTGCATTTATGTGGAGAGCCAAACGAATCTCCTTTCTTAGCGGAGTCGATAACTCGACAGGCCAGGCTCCAATCGAAGTCTCTCGGCCTGCACCAGCAGCCACAGCCACAGCCACAGGGGCAGCCAAGCGTAAACCAGCAAAAGGTAAAGAAAGCAACGAGGGTCAGATAAAAAAGAAGAAGAAGAAACTGGAATAACAGGAAAAGGAAATGGAAAAATATGCAAATATTGAACGAGACAATCAAATATGCAACAGTAATTTTTTGTATCAACTGATGGAGGGCATCATCGAAGGCCAGCTATATATAAATATATATGTATGTATACACATATATATATTCTCTGTACCTCAGAGATTGGCAAAGGGTTCGCTCTACTCCCCAGACTCTACACAAACAAATCAGCTGGCAGCTGCTTAAAGTTTACTTTGAAAACTTTTCGATGCCCTTTGAAAGCCTAATGAATTTCATCAAATGTGAATAAATATAAATTAAATTATAGCGCATAAGGCTTTGCATATATTTGTAGTTTAATTTAATTATTAGTTTTTTAAACTTTTTAGTCATTGGTATTTGTTAAAATGAAAAACTTTAAAATGAGAATCTCTTTCTGTGTCATATATTAAATGCTCACGATTCTTACGATATTATTTTTTACTTTCTGCTGCAATTGCCTACTTAATTATTAGCTCATTTCACGTTCTATGTATTATTTTTGCTAAAGTTCTCATGACTTTCCACATGATGAAGCTCAAAAAGCTTATTTTGTTATCAGCTCTCCACTCCCCCAAGCTCTCTGTTTACAGGATATATGTTGTTAGTTTAATGTGCATAGAATCTACTATGATAACATTATATATTTAGTACACTTTAACTAAATATACTTATGTATATTCCAAGTAATTATTTTATTAAACATTGTACTGCATGTGCTAATAATATGTATAATATTAATATAATAACAGGTTATTCCCCCTGGGTATTCCTGCTCCTGCTAAAATTGAATGCTATTTAGTTCAGCAGGCAGCTGCGAATGCAATTGTTCTCTGCGCTCTACGAAACGTATTCTTTGCAAATTTAAAACAGTTTTCGCGTGGCTACACAATTTATGAAAAGCCTAAGCTTATTTTCCATGCTGCTAAGTAGAAAGATATGTGGTACATATATGGGTAAGTATTACGTGTTTAATGACATCTTTAAAAACTTTACGCACTCCTTTAACATAAGTAAATAGTAGTAATAAATAATAGTAGTAAATAGTAGTAGTAAATAGTAGTGTTAAATAGCAGTAGTGAGGCCCACAACTTCGTGAATGTGATTAAAAATGCACGCTATTAAAAACCCAAAGATATAAAAACTTAATTGTGCCCAAGAGAAGATCCCAGCCTTTGTCTGCCTTAACCGTTTTTTTTTCTACCCGTAAATTTAAATAAATAATAAAAGTAGTTAGGATCGGGTTAGAATATATACGCGACTAATTAAAAATGAAACGAGAGAAAATTAGGAAAAGAGAATGAGAACAAAAAAAAATGAAGTTTGACATGCAGAAATTGAAGGTGGAGGAGAATGCGCGGAGAAAAAGAGGAGGAATTAATATATACTCATCTACCTTGTTCTCACTATCTCTTCTAACTCCATGTCTTTATCCGCCCGACTGTCTCTAGTTTCACTTTACATAAGTGCTTACGTAATATATTCAGCTCACTTCAAATTATGAGAATCGCATAGAAGGGCAATTGAGATACACGTTACGTTTTCTTTGCTCTAAACTACTTCCACTTACTGATAAACGTATTATTATTATTAATATTATTGATTACAAGAAGACAGACAACTATTTACTTATTCGTGCTTGACAAAAGGGAAAACAAATTGATTTATGGTACGACACAGTTACATAACCACGCATCGTCAACATTGTTTGCGACATTTGTTCTAAAGTTTTGCTCCGAAATTGTGGCACACTTTTACTCGACGACTTTGTCGGTTAAATGTACTTTGTTAGGTTAACGAGTACGTGCAGCAGCAGCAAATGCTGAAAACTTACTGCGATAGAGGCGAAGCAGATCATAAAAAAGAATATGGCCAGTAAACCATGAAGCGAAGGGTCAGAGACATTCCGAAACAACTTGCAGCAAGTCAGTCTGAGTGTTTTTTTTTTGGGGGGGGTGACATCTATTGATAAGTGCGTGTAGAGAGAGCTGGACACAAATTGTTGACAAGCGACACTCAGCTGGCTAAGCGTAATTTAGGTATAGTAGAGGCTATTTGAAAGAGGGAAAACAGCTGGGAAAATGCATTAGAAATGTAACATGATTGCAGAAAACTATATATTAAAGCTATTAAAACTTCTTAGCTATGCAATATGATTTGCCATTTAATTGAGTTGTAATCATACCCTATTCCAAAAACTCTGTCAGGGCATATTGAACTGATTCTAAATTAAATACAATCTCATTTACAGTATCATATTAATGACACATTTCATGGCATTTCTGCACTGTTCTCAACGCCATTCACTTGATTATGAGCACTTAATATGAGAGCACATCAAATAAACATAAACTTAAGTGCCACACCCAGCTGGTTTACACCTGGGCGCACAGGTACTCCAAACGTATTTATGACACTGGCCCAATACTGAGGGCCCATAGACCACAGAGCGAGGAGCACTAACTTATTTATGGGCCCTGTGGCTGCTCATAATGGTCATCAGTGCTAATGACTTGGTCACTTACTTTGTGCTGTTGTTTGAAAAATCACTGGAAGGTTAAGCATGCCGGCCACGCCCACAGCTATTTGTCTTGTACAGTCGAGGGCACAAAACTGTTGACATGTCATTTGTCATATTCACACGCCTCGCCAGAAGCATTTGCGACTCAACTCGACGCCGGCTTCATTTGCATTTTACGTGGGCTGTACACTGCTATGACATATTGAATTGTCGGCATTTGCACTTAAAAAAAGAAGAAAAAAAAAACATTTGAGATATATGAAATTAATATGTAATTGAAGTGAGTTTAAAGCAAAGTTGTAAGATAATATAGCACATGGTATTATGGGCAAAGCTTATAAGTCTTATGCTTGGCTAATATCAAAATGTGCTTATATGATATACAATTTTATTTCATACAATTAAATTTATTAATTATATACAATTTAATATTCATTTCTATTACAAACTCGAAAAGGACATTGTTACAAAGTGACGCTAATGCAAGAGAGACCGCTAATAGTAGTAGTAATACTTATATATATTCATTTGTATATTTTTGACAAGAGTTTCAGCTAACTGTATAGCTTACAAAAGATTCAAAAGGAGTTATTTGTTAAATATTTACAATATTTAAAATAAATATAAACATATTAAATAAATATTTATATACATAGAATGCAGCTGATATAGTTGGGTAAGTCACTTTTGGATACAGATCATGATCATCATGAAAATGTTGTGAGGTTGCAGCCCTGAAAAGCATTGTAATATGATTTTCAGATATTTATTGGCTGTCATTTGAGAAATTGAACAAAATTTAAAAATGTGTTCTATACGATGCTTTCGTCAAGTTAGCCGAACTTCGAAACAATTGCTGCGGTTCTGCAGCAATAAGGGCTGTAAGGAGTCCAAAAAGTGCGCGGAACTGAAGGCAGCCGGTACGTGCAAGGACTCCATCAAGAAGGACGACAAGTGCAAAAAGGATGACGCAGAAAAGAAGGAGATGGGGGGATGCAAGGACGGGGGCAAGGGCGGTGGCGCAGAGCGAAAGAAGGTGACGCTGCTGGAAGGCGACGGCGTGGGCTGTGAGCTGATCTCCGCTCTGAAGCAGGTCTTCCAGGTTACGGACGTGCCAGTGGACTGGGACATCGTTGACTGCTACATGGAGAATGGCAAACTGAATCCGCAGCTGCTGGAGTCCCTGACACGCAACAAGGTGGGCATCAAGGGGCCCATCGACAACAGAGACCTAAAGCATCTGTGGAAGGCGTTCGGGCTGTATGCCTATGTGACGCTCTGTCGGAACCTGGACGGGCACAAGTCGCGCTACGGTGCGCTGGACTGTGTCGTCATACGCGATGTGATGGAGGGCGAGTACTCGGGCATCGAGCACAGCGTTGTTCCAGGAATCTTGCAGTCCATCAAGGTGAGCACATCCGCTGGCTCCGATCGCATCGCTCGTTACGTATTTCAGTATGCGCTGAAGAACAAACGCAAGAAGATCACGGTGGCACACAAGGCGAACATTATGAAGCTGACGGATGGCAACTTTCTCAGATCGATGCGCACCGAGGCCCACAAGCACTTGGATGAGGTGAAGTTCGAGGAGCGCTATATGGACACCACCTGCCTCAACCTGGTCATGCAGCCCGACCAGAACGATGTGCTCGTCTCGTCCAGCATGTACGGCGATGTCCTCGTCGTGATGGCCTCCAGCATTATGGGCGGCAAGGCGCTCTGCCCCAGTTTCTATGTGAGCAAGAAGGGCCTGCTCTACGACACCCTGCTGAAGCCCACGCGCGACATAGCTGGCATGAACCTGATCAATCCCACGGGCATGCTGCTCTCGGCTACGCTGATGCTAAGGCACCTCAAACTGGACTCATATGCGGACACCATTCGCTGTGCGGTCGAGCGGGTCTACAAGGAGACAGACATACGCACCACGGAGCTGGGCGGCAGCTCCAAGTGCTCGGAGGTCACTGATGCGGTCTGCAAGTTTATTTCGGAGAGCAAGAAGTAGATTTTTTTCTAACTGTTCGGTAATGGATGGTAATAGGCCATTGGATGAAAATTGTGTATTTTTTTAAATTCATTAAAAGTTTAGCAGTCAAAATTTCATAGCGAAGCAAATTTTTGTTTTACATTTATGAGCGAAAGGTAATTAACGAGTGTGAGAGAGAGAGAGAGAGAGAGAGAGCGAGAGAGAGAGAGAGAGAGAGCGACAGGGAGAGTGAGTGACTAAAGTGAAGAGGATCATACTTAAGGCTGAGGCTGAGGTTGAAGCTGGGACTGAGGCTGAGCTTGAGGTTCAGGTTGAGGTTGAAGGCGCAGCTTAAGGCTGAGGCTGAGGCTGAGGCTGAGGCTGAGGCTGAGGCTGAGGCTGATGCTGAGGCTGAGGCTGAGGCTGAGGCTGAGGCTGAGGCTGAGGCTGAGGCTGAGGCTGAGGCTGAGGCTGAGGCTGAGGCTGAGGCTGAGGCTAAGGCTGAGGCTGAGGCTAAGGCTGAGGCTAAGGCTACGGCTGAGGCTGAGGCTGAGGCTAAGGCTGCGGCTGAGGCTGAGTCTCATATATAATATATTAAAAAATTCAAAATTAAATAATCATAAACAATTTTTCTTAATATATGTATTTTTACTTATTATAAAACTGAATTCCTTTTCAAATTAACTGCAATATTAAGAAGTTCTAATGAGCACAGTTTTGGGGCACAGAGTTGAGTCTTTGTTTATGGCGTCTGCTCAGCAAAATGTTTACGTAGTTTACTACTATTTTTATGAGCAGTTTGTGAAAAGTTTCGGTAGCCACGTGTGCGGCATAACGGTAACTGGCTTCTAGTTAAATGTGAAAACAAGCCAAATTAGATTCACTCCACAGGTAGTTTCTGCTGATAGTCGGGCTGAACAAAAGTGGAAAGTTTTCTTTTGGCCAAACAGAAAAGTTGCAAATTTAACTTTTTGCCGGCGGAACAATTTTCAGCTTTGGCTGTGTGTGTGTGTCATCAAAAGTTGTTTTCAGTTTGTTCGAAAATTGCATAAACGAAAATTGTTTTAAGGTGTTTCAAGTTTATTTTGATTATTTTTTCTCAACAAAAACAAAAATAATAACAAGTACTATTTATAAATATATGAATAGATGAAGTTGTTGGCTTAAAATTTGCACTGTAAACAACAGTTAAAGCGCCACGCCTCGTGTCGCTCCATGTTCATAATTTGCTATTAATAATATGATTAGGGATAGAGGCGAGCGTGCCATGGAAAAGGGTCCTGTCTGCTGCTGCCTCGTGTCGCTGGGTCACGTACTGGCCAAGTGCTGACAAACTAAGCCAAGTTGCTCGATTTGCGTCCAAGATGCAAAGATGCCAAGAAGCCGACAGGGAGAGAGAGAGAGAGAGAGAGGGAAGGACTATAGATAGGCGACAAGAGACAAGAGACAAGACAAGGCATAGCTCGGCATGGCGTGGCAGGGCATGGCAGTAGTTCGTAGCATAAAAACTTGTTAAAATTTAATAATTTATGGCCCTGGCTGGGTCCACAGAGGCGAGCAAGTAATAAACGTCAGTTTTTGTGGGCTTCCCGGCAGCAGCATAAAATTGGCCAAGTTTGTCAGCCGGCAGCCCGGCTGACAGCAGTTGCAGATATGGACGTGAACGTAAAATACCACCACGAGCCGTAAGAATTCTTCTTCTTCTTCTACCTTCCAGCACCACTGAGTGACGGTATCTTAGCATCCTGGCCAACCAATTTGGCTGTCTGCACAAAATTACAAGCATTGATTGTTTGTTGTTGCTTTTTGTACTTGTCTCTTGTTTGTGCAGTTAACTAATATGTAGTTGTAATTAAATTTCGTTTATTACTTGCTCTCTTCCAACTGGCCTGGCCCAATATTTACCTGTCTGTTACCTTCGGCATTTCATGCAAATTGACCCAACTGAGCTCACTTCAAGTTCTCAGACTACCGCTACGTGCGCTCCATTTTGATGCTATTGTTAATTGTAACGGTAAAACTTGTGAACGAAGTACAACAACAGAGGTCGATAAGCTCATTAAATGCCGCCTGAATGTCCTTTCCAGAGGCGAGAACAGTGAGAACTGCAGTTAAAGCTTGCTATTATCTTGCACTGAAATCCCTACCGCTGCCAGTGTTGGAAAACTGCAAAACAATGTTGCGAATCGCAGTTAGAGTTTATTTAAAAAATGCTTACATGGTTTATGGTTTAAGTTCTTAAGACCATGATTAAATTCGAAATGAATTATATTTCATATTTGATGCGCTTTGTCTTAGATATGATTAAAAATGATATGAAAATTATAAATTTTACTAGAAAATACTCTGTTATTTGAAATGGACCGACATGAAAATAAAGTAAAATAAAGTAAAATAAAAATGAAATAAAGTAAAATTACTAAGCCCATCATTCATCATTATTTTACTATACTCCCCTTATAGTCCAACCTCTGCTAATCTACGTAATATTCCAAATTACATAATATCCTTATGCATTTTAAATAGACAGAGAGCTTAAAGCAGAGCAGACTAAACCAGACACCGATGTTAATTTACTAGTATTTGGTAATTTTCATTTTTCATTTTTAGATTAGCTTTAAATAGTAAATTCTAAGCGAATCTCTGTGGCAGGTTTAAAGGATGTTAAATGTAATTTGCATCTAGCTACTGCTACGACCATCATACGCATATTTTAATTTCTCTAAGCCTAATCTTTATGAAGTTTTGCATAATTTATGCGTGGGGCAGTTGGGCGATGCTGTGTTGCTGATGGGGTTTATTGTGCTGCTGGAGCTCTCGTATAAAGGGCATATAATGAATTAAAAAAAATTAGAAGCTCGGGATAAGG
This sequence comes from Drosophila mulleri, assembly GCA_035047565.1. Lineage (NCBI taxonomy): Eukaryota > Metazoa > Arthropoda > Insecta > Diptera > Drosophilidae > Drosophila > Drosophila mulleri. Next base: position 13,586,631 of record JAWNPK010000060.1, on the reverse strand, counting down.
ATTTAATGGCAACTGCTTAAGCCGCACGTAGCTGTTCTTTTGTCGCTCGCTACAGGTGGCACAGAGGAACAACAACAGCAGCAGCAAGAGCAGCAACAACAATAAGAATAATAATAATAAATAATTAAAATACAACACGAGCATCGCATTGTCATGCTCAGCAGTGAAATGCTCCTGCGGCAACTACAGTGTGTCCCATTGCAAATGAACTCACGGGTTAATTATGGGCCATTGAGGGCACTTGTGTCGCTTACCAAATTAAAATGCGACCAACTCGCACACACACACTCACACACACCTACCTGGCGTGTTGCTAGCATAATTACAATATTGAGGTACTTAACGAGCAAACGGCTCTCCGATGCGGGCATCAATTATTGAAGTTTCCATTGTCAACATTGTGCCGGCGCTTTAATTCTACTTGACATTCGCTTGAGTCGCTACATAAACAGGTGAACATCCTGTAAAGCTCTCACAGACTGTGGCTCTGACATGTGTAAAGTGGCACTCGATTAGCCTTAAGTGGCTCACAATTTAGTCAACTCGAGTTGTGTACATGCGAGATGCAAAAAGCCAGCGAGGCGAGGACTTTGAGAGTGTTGTGTACTTAGCATTTTGCACTCAGTGTTTATCTGTTTAAAAATATAGAATTTGCTTACATTATTATAATAATAATTTAACTATTATGTTGAGCCAATTAATTATTTTGCTTTATTTAAAAATTTTAATCTAAGCCAGAGACTTAAAATTTAACAACTAAATAAAGAGTTTATTTATTTTTATAATAAATAAATGTACACATTTATTTATGTAAATAAATACTCAAAAAACGGGTTTTAATTTTTTTTTTATTTACATAATATATTTGTATAAATAAATCTTTTTTTAAAATATATAAATAACATTTTTATAAATGCTTTTTAAATTGATTTGCTTTATAATTATTTTGTAAATATATATTATTTTTAATAAATGTTGTAATATATTAATATATATATTTTGTTTTTGTTCATGTGTAACTCATTGAGTCTACGTTTATCTGACATATAAATATTATATATAAAAATTATGAACTATAAACTACATTCATACATAATACAATATAATTAATTTTTTTGTAATGCCGACTCTGATATCACAAATTTCAAAATCTATAACCAATTGAGTTGTGGTTCAATCAGCTATCAGTTGATTAGCTTCATAATTATTTGTTCGCACCTATTTCAAGTATAAATAAAATAAATATTTTAAGTATTCAGTCATCAAACGAGCTGAATATCAAATAAGCAAACTGTGGATAATGCAATGTGCGGATAGTCCAGTGATTGTTAGTTAACAAGAGCTGACCGCCAAGGGAGCAACTTATTAGTTATGAAAATTTGTTTCTGACCGCCAGTTGGCGAGCATTGAGCCATCCACTCCTACCTCTGTCTTATGAAAGGAAAATTTCTGTAGTTTTTTACTATGCAAATTGCTAATTGTAGTCATCAACGGTGCGCCGTGTTTCTTCCTAATGAGAAATGCAAAACACTCGCAATTTATTAAAAAAAAAAAAAAAAAAAAAAAATAGCAAAAAGAAAATGTTCAATGCCAAAAGAAATAAAGTGAACAGCAGAGTAAAAATTACGCGCTAACTCAAGGCTCGCACTCGTTACAGCTACTTTTTACAGATATATACAGATAGATATATATATATATATAAAGACTATATATACGTACGGTATAGAAACTTAAGTGCCCAGAAATGCGTGCGCACTGAGGCGTACAAATTGTTTGGGGACCAGCGTAAAGATGGAGAGCGAAAAGAACGCCAAGTGCTTCCATCTCCAAATGGAAAAACCCTGGACAAGGCGTGGCACGGAGGGACGGGCACAAGCACAGGCGATGCTATGGATTTAAACAAAAGTTCCCAGACGTATTTTTTATTTTCATTTGCACTACATGCCGCATTATGCAAAGAGCGTACATATATACAGTGAATATAAAGCTCCCAAAAATGAGCACTGCGTGCGGGCAAAGGGGGCGTGGCAGCGGCGCACTGAATGTAACGGATGCCATTGCAAGTGCTAAAAAGTTGGTGTGAAGTATTTGCATGAGAATGCAGAATATGCAGAAAAAGGTGCCAAAGCAAACTAAAAGTAATATAATAATATGAAGATAAAGAACAACAAATTTTCCACTCTTTGCTACCTGACACAGCCAAATTTCCATAAGCACCTTCTAAGTAGATGCTATTAAGCAGCTACTATATTGAAAAGGTAAAACTGCATTCAATTTAAAGAGCGCATACTTAAGATGTCGCATGAATAGTAAAAACCATTTGTTTTAATTATTAAATTTGATTTTTTCAATAAATATACATAAAAATCCAGGTTAACTGCAGAAATAAAATATAGTAAATAAATAAAAAGTATAACAAAAAAATATAAATAAATAAAAATAACAAAAATAAATATTTTATAATTCAAACTAAATTATTTTTCAATATGCATTTAAATAAAAAAAATAATTCTTTAAATAATGTATATTTTATTTAGATGTATTCCATACTATTACTAATATTTTTTATCAATAAGTAAATATTTCAATTGCAATATATTAATTTTAGATATATATTTAAGTAAAGAATAGAAACAAAATTGTATTTTCATTAATATTTAATTAAGTTATTTACATATTATATTATATATTATATTTATTTTTATCTATTTAAGATTCTAACAACTGCCAAAACTATCTTTTTACGTATTTCCGTCAAAATCCATCCACAAAATGTTGCCCCTCCGTTGCATGCATTGTCGCAGCGACAACTGAAACTTTGTGCTGAACCTCGGGCAGTTGCGGCGCTTTGTATAACAGTTTGGGGCAATCGTATAACAATCAGCGCAACGCTTTGGGAATGAAACGCCACTTACTGAGAGCATAATGGAAGCAAAAGACTCTGTCTGCTCGTTCGCTGGCACAAAGAATGAGATGAAGAAGGTTTACATAAATTTACACAATTTGAGGAAAGTTCATTTGCATATTTTATGCATTTGCAAACGTGGAACGAACATGGCCAAACGAGCTGGAGAACAGGGAACAGAGAACAGAGAACAGAGGAGACCTGCTGCAATTAAGGCTATCAACTTCTTCTACACACATTGAATTTTGAATGGAGCTAGGCAAATGTTTAATAATGTGACATATGGAAATCATAATAGGCGCTTGCCTACACCAGGACACACGACACAGGGCATATGTATGAAGCGGGGTAGCTAATGGAGTAGAAGTAGGCATGCCATTGGATGGAGAGAAATAAAAGTTATTTAATGGCCAACTAATACGTAATAATTAATTCTAAGGTGATTAGGGGAGCAGCGAATGAAGAGTGTGAGGAGAATAGCAGAGTCAGGTAAGCTATTGATGCCTCTTCTGCATAATTAAATACTATAAAAATAAAATCTCATTAAAGAAATGGGATAAAAGAAATAGTTATTTTATAATATGTTTATATCACTCTTCTATATTTTTGGGATACACTAAGGACATTTACATTAAATAAATAATATATAATTGCACATTTGTATATGCTAAGAGTAAAATCACGTGCTACTTAGTTGAAATAGTTAGTTAGCCAAAAAAGCAGCATGAGATATGTAAAAAGTCGCACGGAAATTGAACTTCCGATGCAAAAGTAGTAAAGTGCACTGGAAAGGGCGAACAGACAGCAGTGATACGGACGGAAGCCATCCGAAAGTCCAAGTATCAGAAAACAGGCTGCAAACTAAACTCAACTAACCCAATCTGAACTCAGCTGAACTGAACTGAACTGAACTGAGCTGAGTTGAGTTGAGTTGAGCATGGGAACTGCAACAGAAACAGAAATGAGAATAAAGTGCAAAGTGTCACACACACAGAGAGAGACACACCCATTCACACACACATACACAAACGAGAGCGTACGTAGGTGTTGGAGGAGTGGGGCAACTGTGGGCTGATAATGCTGATGGCTCCTAAACTGCTTGGAGGCCGTTGCATGCAGAGCTAGCTGCAGCTGATGACGATGCAGACGGCTGGGCAGCTGGCCGGAGGGGCGAGCGAGAGGAAACAACGAAAAGCCATGAATGAATGAATGAATGGCGAATTGTGGCCACGATGGCGAAACCAACACCAGAACCCACAGCCCGCCACGGCCAGGCCAGGGCAGTGTGATTACAACAACAATTAGTGGCACACAGAGCCCAAAAGCGAAGCCAAGCAAAACGAGCAAAAGAAGCTGCCGCCAGCCACAGCAGACGCTGGATAACCAAAATAATGTGACAAGGCTAAATGCCGTAGCTGACATTGCACAGCTCCCAAATCCAAGCAACTGCCAAGCCAACAGCGCCAACCAGACAAAGGAGCCAAGGAGGTAGTCCTCGTCGTTGCCGCCTCCTCCTTCTGCTCTACCTCCTACTACTGATTCTGCTCCTACTGTTCCTTCTTCTGCTACTACTCCTGCTCTACCTTCTACAGTCCTGCCTCCTGCTTCTCCTGGCGTTTCCATTCAAGATTTGTAAATGTTGCAGCTCAGCTAAACTTTTTTCCTTTGTAATTACTGCAAGCTTTAAGAAAAGAAGACGAAGAATCACAATCACAGTTAATTGCTGACGGAGATATTCACAGATTATACAATATACAAAGGAATATTTGCAATATTATGTTAAAGAACTTGAACTAGGAACCCAAGAATTTGATATTATCCGATAGTTTAATTATCTGTCAGACTATAATTATCGAAAGTACTATCATTCGTGTTCAGCCTTATTATCAATATAAGCAGCGGCTGAACATGACTGATATTATTTTCGACTGATTGTCTGACAGTCTGGCATTCAAATTCCCATTCTCACTCTTCATTGCCCTCTTAACTTCATTTATATCGTAAACATTTTCATGGACTCTCACAAATCAAAATTCCTGTTTGGCTAACATGGCATGGCCGACATGATTTCTGTAGCTGGAGCCCGTGACTGCAATCAACGTACTTCAATCGATTATAAAATGGCCATAAAAACCACACACAGGCATGCTGCTGGGCACCGTTGCAGCTATAACTGTAACTGTAAATGTAACTGTAACTTTTGCAATATAACTGTATATATGTATATGTGTATGCTGTTGCTTAACTGCCCGTACTTATAAATGTGGCAACGAATTCATGCAATTTTGCTCTTTTTTCGGCTTTGGCTTGCCAAAAACTGAACATGCTTTGTATGGGCTCACTTCGTGCACATTTTAGGGGATTTTAGATACTTGAAAATGGGAAATTAGAGACTTTAATTATATGTACATATATATTCCAAAGTGCTTATACCATTGTTGAATATAAGTAACATAATAAATCGCTTCAAATCCAATGCAACTCTAATGAATGGGACTCATTGCTAACAATTAACCAAAATGGAACTAATGAGCATTTTTAGTACATTTGAAGGCAGTCGAAATCTTCAACAATTCACACGATTAGCGTCCGATAAGTAGAGTCAATATATGTTCATATAATGCAGGGCAATCAGACGCCCAACCCTAAACGTGTGTATGCTTAATTTTTGGTGCCCTTTTGTTATTTTTGATTTAAGCGCCGCAATATTTGAATTATGATTGTAGAATATGCAAAATTTATTACATTTACAGTTGAAACATGGACCACACACACACACACACACACACACACACACACACACACACACAGATCATGGGGTTTGATTTACATTCTATGAGCTGGGCTAATATGAAGTTAGGGAGCGAGGGGGAGCATAATGCATTTTCAATTAATATTTGCTGCATTTAAAGTTTGCGTGCTGCAACTTTGATTGCAGCCGGCAAATGTAATTGCGGCAAATGATAATTTGTATAACTTGGCTGGCTTTCAAAATAATTGCAGTCGTGCGGGCAGGCGGGTACAAAGCGAGTGCATTTTAATTGAAACTTTTGCCAAAAGCCAAAACTCGACGCGATGCAACTCGACTCGACTCGATGCGACTGAAGTGCAATTAGTTAGCAAGCAAAATGCAATTAGAATTTGCTCAAAATTGCATTATTGTCTCAGCACAACTCTTATTAAATAAATATTTTTTGTTTTATTTTTTTGTAGACAAGAGAATTGTCCAAAAAAAGAAAAGGAGAATGAAAGAACAATTCAAATAAAAACAATAATAAAATATAATATGGCAATGCGCAAAGCTGGCTGCTCGGCAAAAGGCAAACAGGAATGAATTATTTATGGAGAACACATGCAGAATAAGTCAACAGACGCTTCTGTGGCCAATGGCCGGCAATATGACTATATCTCTCTCTCTTTTACTCTGGTACTACTGCTAGCTTTCTTTCTTTCTCGCTCCTGCATGCTGCTCCACATTTATGCACATAAATTGTAACGGCTTTTTGGCTCTACCTTATGCAGATTTGTTTAACTTCAAAAGAAATAACAAACTGAACAGTTTTGGATGCTGTTATTGCTGCTGCTGCTGCTGCTGCTGTTACTCCTGCCGCTGCTGCTGCTGCTGCTGTTCCAAGTTTTTCTCTAGCATTAATCCACTAAACCGTAAACAAACGAGGCCAGTCAACAAAGGGCCAACATGTCGTATGAGCTATTAAGTGTGCCATGTGTGCCATATAAGTGCCAATGTATGTACATGTGCATGTGTGTGTGTGTGTGTGTATCGTCTCGTCGTATATTTTAAACTGCTCGTCCGTTGGAGCAGCATGCTTTGCAAATTTTGTGCAGCTGCAAGCAGTTTCTATTTCTAATTGTGTCGCCTTCTGATATATGCTGCCAACCATTTATTATACCTAGCTAGATAGATTTCTGCTCAGCTCTGCTGCTGCATCAGGTGCCCATCTTACCCAAATTCCGGATTCACTCCAAAAATGTCCTGCATGAAATACGGCTATTGATCCGCTTGTCAAACACACGGAACATGTTTTAAGCCTGAGCTGAGACAGCTTATCAACTCGTTAGCCTAAAAACTTAGCTCACAGGAGTCATGGATCAAATGGGTCAGAATAGTTCTATGCAAGACAATAGAGGCTTGAGAATACTCTGTAAATGAGCTAAAGCATATATGGGTAAGCATTAATGAACATGTGCAAAGCAAACAGATAATGAACAATATGACTTGAACCTATTTCAATCACAATAGATTGACCAATCAAGACTGAACTTATTGCAGGTAGCTATATATCAGCAACAGATTAAGTCAGCCAAGATATAAGGCCCTTGTAATATTCAGTAATATTTGACATTTAATCATTTTAAAGCAAACACAAATAATTAAGAGCTGTAACTCAAATTTGTGCGCAGTTAGTAAAACGGAGGCTGCCATGGCAATTCGACGTACAATAAAAAAAGTTGATACAGGAAAGCCCATGCCAACAGCAAGATGGAGAAAGAACATATGTATGCCAAACGATTTGATATTCCATATATAATGCTATTTAAATTAAATTTAGAAAATAAAAATAAAAATAAAAACAAATACCATTTACTACTACTGATCAAATCTCAGTAATCTTAAATATTTTTGTTTAGCATTTATGTTCTTCCATTTCAATGCAACTTTTACTTTATATGCATTTTTTTTACATTCATTTAAAATTGTCAAAATATTTCATTTCCGACTAAATACGCTAGACTCCAATAAATGTGGAGTCTTTTCGAATTATTACTCAACTTGAATATTATTAATTTTTGTTTTGTTTCTTTTCTTTTTTTTTTCCACCCATTTTGACTCCATAGAATATTTAAATAGAAAGCTTATAAACCTACCTGTTCGAATTTTATTTCCATTATTTTCTGTTTTCCCTTTTTTTCCTGTGTTGCTGAAAGAGCTTAGCCGCAGCGAAAAATTTATTTCTGACCACAAATGCATTTTCGGCATTGCAAAAATAACAACAAAATAATAGTAAAAAGAAAACCATTTTATACTTATTTCGATTTATTTTTTTTTTTTTTCTTTTTTTTATTTTCATTTGTATAATCTCGCTTGCTCTGGCTGAAGAGCATGCAAATGTTGAGCAGCGTGCTGTAGTTTATGTTTTCAATTTCATCAACTTAAAATAAAACGAAAAAGCTATTAACTCGAAATGCAACTCTGAGTGTCCGACTGGATGGATAAGCAGAATGCCGTTCGCAGCAGTAGGAGGGGAGGTGGAAGAGGAGGAGCAGATGGACTGGGCTGAGCATGGTTGTGAGGGGGGGGGGGGGGAGGCATGGCACCATTTCCCTCTTGAATTTGCGCAAATTTACACGAATTTGATTATTATTATGATGGCAATTTGCAAAAATGTCATCTCTCAAGCGACAAATAAAAAGACGAGCAGCACAAAAAGCGAAAAAGAGTAGGAAAAATGAAAACATAGTCGGACAAACGGAAATTTCTCATTGCGCAAAGTGGCACAGGAGCTGCTGGCTCCATAAACAGGGTGCCGCAATTGGAGGCGAGTCGAGGCGCAGTCAGATCGCGCTGGTCAAGGCGCACCCTGTGCCAGCACACAGTCCTTGGCATCAATTGTGCCATCCACCTAACAGGAGGAGGAATTTATAGTCCTTAACAAGCTGTGCGTCTTGTTGGCATTCGCTTATCGTGGTCGCCCATAATTATGACGCACTTTGCGGCAACTGGCGGGGCAGCTGCTGTTGCTGCTGCTGCTGCGTCCTTCTTCGTCCGACAGCATCCGGCAGCAGGATGTTCAATTTTCGCTTGCCTCTTATTTCGCTTTGCCATTTTGATTTCCTTATTTGCCTTGTCGCGTTTTGCATTCATTTGCCTTTGCACTTTATCTGCCAGCGTTGCATTACTTTAAGTAGCAGCAAGCCACGCCCCTACTAAGCCCCTACCCGCAACTCCTTCCACTTGACTCGTGCCGCTCCAGCTGCGGCTCGCTGAAATTATCTGCTGGCAGAATCAAAAGTTTTTGCTCTTTTATGCTACGGCTCGGGCCCATTCGGGGCCAAGAGGCCGTAGTCGTAGTCGTAGTCGTAGCCGTGGTCGTGGTGGGCGTGTTAGTCAGACATCAGCGTCCTGGAATTGTGTCAAGGACACCAACGCCCCAAGCTCTTTTGGCGGCAAATTCCAGAAATTATTGCGGAAAAGGAAAACAGCACCACAAACATTGTTTAACTTTCATTGCCTTTTCCCTTAGCCACACACACGCACACACACACACACACAATTGGCCAATGGCTTTAACTCTTCGGGCAGCCTTGTCGACCGCAGGACATAACCAAATGCGGCATTTGTCAAGCCAAACAATGCAAATACATAAGTAATTTATGATAATGTGCGCATAGACTTAATTCAATGAGTTGTTGTTGTTGTCAAATAAATCAACTGTAAAGACCTAATTGTGTGTGTATAGATTTTAGCTAGTTATTTTAATGATTCCATAAATGTTCAACTTTAGTTTAGTTCGTTGCGCTTCAGCAATGGCAAATGCAATGTGCGATTTAACTAAGATTTCTATGCCTAGGCTGCAGCTTAACGAGCTCTCAACCTGAATTACAACTTTAAATTGACTTGCCTGACTCACACACACACACACACACACACTGACATACACAGATGCACACCTTGGCATTCAGTGTGCATCTTATAAGATTTATGTTTCTGGGTCACATAAAAGGCGAACAATGTGAGATCTGTTTTATGGCTACCTCAAGTGGCTTACCTTAACAACCCGACGAAAAGTGAACGGAGAAAGTAGCTGTCGAGTGAAGGTGAATGCGACTGTGGCTGTGGCTGTGGCTGTGGCTGCGGTTGCTGCAAGTGTGAATGCGGCTTTTGGCCGTGAATGAAAGCAGCTTACAAAAGTGCATATAAACTGCCAGAGCTGCAGGCAAAGGACTGGCTGGATGGATGGGATTGATGAGAGTTTTATGCGCATCTATGAGCTCGTCTTTGGCTGCACCATTTTTGCAATTCAATCCCATTCAACCGCTGTCAAATCTTTCATTTAATTTAATTTTCATGCCGCAACCAGATTCGAGCCGGGGGGACACGATGTCAAAGTTCCTGGAACTTCATTAGGAGCTAAGCTGACAGCCAACTGAGCGCAAAATAACCCGAATCCCTTCACGGCCAGCCACTTGTGGATATGTCTTTATTTCGAGTACAGTTCCCCCGCGGCCCCCTGCTGCTGCTGGGCGGCGAAATTAAATGAACCAGAAACTTGGTAAAAGTATTTTAACCAGCGCCAATCCCGATGATAGGCCTTTTGACTTTTTATGCCCTGTGGCGGTACATCGACTAAATTTAGACTACTCTCTCTCTCTCTCGCTCTCACGCTTTCTCTTTTGTTTGCGCAGAGAGTAGTAGAAGAAAGACAGCTAGATTTAATGATATATAATAAAAACTTTAGTTTATAATTAACTTGTAAACTCTACTTCACAAAAATTATTTTTATAATAATATAAAAAATTTATAAGATATGAAAAAATGAATTAAAAATCAGTAACTGTATATAAAAATCATAAACTGTCTGAAACTTATCAAAACAACTACAAAAATCTTATCAAAATATTAAATGTAAATGATAATTATTTCACTTTAATCATTTGAATATTTCATTTATAATTTTAGCTAATTCATATGCTCAAAGTAGAGCATTCGAGAGTCGAGCTCACTCTGCACAAAGTTTCGTTGGCGCTACCTTTTGAGAACTTATTCAGATTCGCATTGCTGATTGTGCTAGGCTCAAAGTTTGCCGCTCCAAAGTTGTTCATAAGTATTTAGCCAGGGGTAAAATAACTTTGCCATCGCGTTGGCAAGGGAAACCAAAGTCTCTCAGCAACAATTTCACACAGCCCACTTGCCTTCCAATGCTAATCAACTGTGGCCACGTGGGCTGTGGCTGTCAGCACAGCCGCATCTGCATAAAGTTGAGAATTGTCAAAGAAATGCCAAAGTCCTCAAGAATTTGTAGATGGCATCGATGCAATTATTGTGCAATCGATTGGCAGCGACAGAGATGCAGACGGGGAAATAAAATATTCAATTCGGAATGTGAGAAATAAATAAGGAAATAAGTCAAATAAATATTTAATGTAACTGCTAATTGTTATCAATTATAAAATTGAAGCCGTAATGAATTTACATTCAATAATTTTATAATATATATTAAAAGCTGTTGCACGGGTTTATTAAATGTTAAAGAATCTGTAATCAAATGACCAATTTGATTAAATATTTCATTATCGATAACTTGTTCAACTGATTACATACATATACATATGTACATGGCTATCGATATATGTAAGTTGTCAATTTCTCGACTTCTTCAGTTATCCAAAAGCAAAAAGGAATACCAAGTATGTATTAAAAATATATATTATTCACATTTACATAAAGTGTAATAAATATTAGGAGGTATATGCTGCCATACTCATCGTATCCTATCAAAGGTCACATTGAAATTGAGCATTACATACGTCTCGATAGACTTAAATGTCAATCTGGATTTTGAGGAATTGTGTTTTGCTGGCCATGAAATTTCAGAACATTTGGCGCTCCCTGAGCGCAGTCGGTGGCGGCTCCTTGGCCACTTACTTTGGCCTCAAGCTGATCGAGCGCAACCAGACGCACGAAGCCTACCACGAGGGACAGCAGAAGGTGGCCAGAGGTGGCTGGTGTCACGACTGGGATCAGCGCCAGCTCGTGCAGCAGAAGCTCTCGCACGACTCGAGCGCTGAGCCCGAGCAGGAGCCTGAGGCGGTTGCCCTGCGACACATTGTGCTGGTGCGGCATGGCGAGTATAAATCCTCACCGGATGGCGGGCACCTGACGGAACTGGGGCGACTGCAGGCGCATCGCACGGGTCAGCGACTGCACGAGATGGGCGTGACGTGGGATCATGTGGTCGCGTCGACCATGTCGCGTGCCCAGGAGACGGCCATGATCATACTGAAGCAGATTAACTTCGATCCGCTCAAGATGAAGCGCTGCGAGCTGCTGCCCGAGGGCACGCCCTGCCCAGCCGATCCGCCCCAGAATCGCAGCGTTGCCAGCGTGGAGCAGGCCTATCGCCGCGATGGGCCCCGCATCGAGGCGGCCTTTCGGCGCTACTTCTTTCGCGCCTCACCAGAGCAGAAGCAGGACTCCTACCTGCTGGTCATTGGCCATGCGAATGTCATACGCTATTTGGTCTGTCGCGCCCTGCAGTTCTCACCGGAGGCCTGGACGCGCTTCACTCTGCACCATGGCTCCATCACCTGGCTGACCGTCTGGCCCACGGGCTATGTCACGCTCCGTTGTCTGGGCGACACGGGCTTTATGTCCATCAACGAGCTGACACACCGCAGACCAAAGGAGCAAGTTAAGCGAGGCAGAGCAGCAATTGCTGCAGCTGCTAGTATTTAAACCTATATACATATGTATGTATGTAACAAATTATGTACGGCCCATCAAATTGTAATAGTATTGTGTGTTTTTAGCTGCAGCTAAAGTGTGCTAATTAAATAATATTGTGGCGAGCCGGCATCACTCTTATATTCCTAATTGATAATAAGATTTGTCATCATAATCTTAAGCTTTAATAGCCATCACCATAACTGGTGAGCCCATCTCCATAATATTAAAGTATCATGCTTGACAAATATGATGTTATTCAATTCATTTTTTTCCTATATGCCATTATAAATTAAAGTATTTATATAGATTTATATTTCATGTCGATTTATGCTGCTTGTAAGCTGAGCATATGCAACAGCTCTTGCACTTGTCACACAGATTGACGCAATGATTAAATGTGAATAATATTATTTGTATTTTATTTTATTTCACTTTTTGCATATGCTTCATAGGATGAGAGTTTATAATATTTCGCATGCTCTGGGCAACACTTGAGTGCTTAATTTACACACAAATGCGCACACTTAACTACAAGTGTGTGTGGCGTGAGTGTGAGCGGGTGTGTGTGGGTTTGTGGGTGAATGCGGCTTCATTTGTAGCCGGACTTTTTGGCCTCTGCATGCTGACCAACCGGAACGTGACTTTTATGTTCATTTTGCGTTGGGCGCATATCGGATGGATGCAGCTGCTGGCAAATGGCAAAAGCGGAAAACCGGAAGAGCGGAAAGCGGAAAACCCCTCTATAACTTTGACCAAAATCACTTTTGGGCATTGCCTGTGGCTGCTTGTCCCCTTCCTAGCCCCGCGCTGTTGCCGTTGCCACAATTCCGCACTCTTTCGGCTTTGTCCCTGCTCATTAGCGGGACTTTAATTTTGGAGCCCTGGTACTCTGGTTTTTGGGGCTTTCTCTCTGGTCGGGAACTCGGTTACGGTTTCTGGGTTTACTCTCTGTTTATGTTTTCAGAGTCGCTGTCGTCATCATTTCATTAAATTTGCATCGCAACAATGTGAATTTCATTTGCGTAGCCACAAAATTGCATTATTTCTGTTCAAAGCCTGTCAACTATTCGCCATTTCCACATTGTTGCAGGAATTTAATAAAATGTAAAAAATAACTAAAAATAAAAACAACACTGAATTCAGAATGCCCCCCGCACTGTTTAGCATTTGCCACATACTCGACTCGACTTTTGTTTAACCAACAAAGCTGTCTTCACTTCCACCATAAGGCAGGACGGAGCAATCTCTGTCCGCCCACAGCTAGTTCTCCCAGCCAACTACATAGTACATAAAAGCATATCGATTTTCAGCGGTAAGATATCTTATATGTGCATGCATAAGCGCTGCAATAATAGCAGGAACATGCTCAAAGGGATTCCTTCAAGCAAATATTCGCTGATTCAAATAAAACATTTATGAAGGTAAAATTATATGAAAATATAATAAAATAAAATAATGAATATTCTTTGAAACAATTTTTAAAATTATATTTTAGAAAAATTATTTTATTTAAAATAAATTTATCTTTTGTTTTAGTGAAACACGATTTATAATATAGAATAGGAAATTGATATATATAATTCATATAGTTTATTCCTGATTTCATAAAATTTGTTAAGATTCAATTTGGTTGGTCATCCCCACTCCTATCCTCATCCCTCATGGATCAATGGGAACTTCATCCTGTTCCTTCGGGATTATTATGGCTTTGCGTTTGCGCCGCTGACTGCAGCTACCGCAAATGCGCATCGAGAAGAAGTAGACGAGCTCGATGAAGCTGAGGCTGGAGATGCCCATAAACAAGCCGAAGATACCGCCACAATTGGATATCAACGTGGAGACGCCAAAGAGAACGGTTCGCTTTATAGCCGTGAATTGATGCTCCTTGAAGTAGACGGTCAGGCGCGAGCCAATCGCACTGCAGCAATACATATATAATATTAAATATAAATATTTCTGATAAGGGTTGTTAAAAATATCAAAAAAATATCAAAATATCATCGATACGATATTTAAAAAATATTGTATTCGACACCCTTTTTCTGATATACTCTATGGGGCGCATTTACTTACTCACTGTGCTCGTAGACTTCACGAAAAGCTACTAATGTTTTTTCCAGATTATAGAAGGCACGCGATATCTCAAAGTTATATTCCAAGGAGGTGCACGCGGGCATGCAGTTGCACATGACCTTGGTGTTGGGATCGACGCTCTGGTGTACGGTCTGATTCTGCAATATGGCATAGAGCTCGTCCTGTGCGGCAGTGTAGCAGGCGATCTTCTCTAGTCCGCAAACTGGCACATCCAAGGGCTCTGCAAGGAGAAGGTACTGACTTAGAAGTGATGAAGTGGTCATGCTCGACGTACGATCACGCACTCGGCATCCAAAACTTGACACAGCCACACTTTGCCATTGTAAAGTTGGCCAGGCACTCGGTCTGACAATTGCTCTGCGAATAGCTGCGGAAAAACCGGAGATGGCGTTCGTCATCGAAGAAGCACTGGCGCCTGTTGAATGTTACAGATACAAAATATTTTAGCCTTTCGCTTCTAATATGTATGTGTGTATATATGTATGTATATGTGCAAGCGTGCACGTAAGGTGTCTCTGATATTCTCACTTTTCAGCTGTAATTTCATGTAAATTATTCGTGGACACGACATAGCTGGGCAACACGCTAACCATGACTTCATGACCATGGGGCACCAGAATATAATTGTTCGATGTGACCGGCACACTCTCTGGAGAGTTGAGAAATACCTGGAAGGACAAAATGACAATAAGGGAATACAACACCAACAACACGGGAACGCACCTTATAGCCCTGTTTAAAACTACGGCAATCGTAGTCGTAATTGTGCTCTAGTCCCTGTAAGAAGGCAAAGAACCCTTTCGAAACCGATGAAGCCACGGTGCGCTGTGGATACGAGTTCTGGCCCTGATCCACGTAACCCGTCGACAGCGACCAGTTGCCTCGAATTTCATTGAGTCTAGGCAAATTCGTGTCAAAGTAGTTCTGAAAGTCAACTACGTCCGGATCCACATAGCTGATGAAACGCTCATCGCGATAAATATCCTTGGGTCGCAGACCATTGAACTGATAGCAAATGCCCTCGTCCGTGGCCACAAAGTCAAAGAGCTTATCGCAAAAATAGAACCGGCCATTCCAGCGACAAAAGGGACCCGTCTCATTCTTCGAGATGCTCAAGTCCACCAACGTCTCCGTCACATTTTCCGTTTGCTGGCTATGCAGCATTGACAGAACCGGCGCAAACCGCGCAGCAACATCCGAGTCACAAATGTGCATGGTGGCTGCCATACGCTCCAAACTATAAATAGATAGACAAGAAACCAGTACGGGTCACTTATTGGGCAAGCTTAAGTAGTGCAACTATGATTGCTTTGAGACTATCGTAGTTTAACTGCTGCTTCTCTCTTATCTGTTATCATCATAAACATGATTAATATATACTTGTTCAATACTCAACTCTTCTTCTTCTAGACTGGAAAATTGATTACCCTCCTTGAACTCCTGCCAGATCTTTTGTGAGATGTTCGCATAGTCGAAAACCTTGCGCTCCATTTTAATTTCCGGACATATGGTAATTGTGGGGAACGGAATCTTGTGCACTGGCACCAGCGTCTCGTCGAAGCCCAGGATGACCGGCGAGTCCTGCCATTTCAGGTAGGTGGCCCAAATGAGCGACGCCGCAAAATACATCGAAGTACAGGTCAACACCAGCCAGTATAATCTGAGGAAACACAGAGACAGACACAGACGCACTTTCAGTGGGAAACTGGACAGCGCTTGAGCATGCACGCACGCACTTCTCGTATATGGGGCGATGCAGCTCGAATATGTAGCGTATGCCATGGATGGTGGTGCTCTTCGAGTACTCCAGCAGTATGCCCTTGCAGGCGGACAGACGACTGCCGTATCTGATCCGGGATTTGATAATCACATCACTGGGCACATCACTTAACGCCGCCGAAGTGATGCTGGCACGTTGATAGTCGAAGTTCGGCAAGGCCAACAGCTCTGGCCCCGGCAGCAGGCAGCTGGGCTTCTCCTCTTGTTCCTCTATTGTGGCCATAGCGCGTCCATGCACGTCGTCGCCTCAACTAAGCTGCGCGGCATTGCGAGTTGCGCTTTTATAGCCAGCACACAAATGGGTGCGTCCACACGGCAACATTCCCGTAGGATGTCACACTTGCTGCTCGGGGACGCAGCTGCGTTGTGCATATACTTAGCCTAATTGCGGGCAGAAATGTGTCTGAAAATTAAATACAGTTGACATCTTTATGAAGTAACAAATTTGTACAATTTTTAAAGAGCAAAATAGCAAGGAAAGAACTTTGAAATTGAAAAGGTTTTCTTCCTTACTCAACGAATAAAAGTGCAAAATTGACTTACCTCATCTTAATCGTGCTACATATATGTATCTGTGTTAAAGCTACTGCTCTCAATATGATGCTCCTCTTCACAATTGGAGCTTAGTCTATAACTATGTGAATGGTTTAAGGTAGTGAAAGGCATTCAGTCTGAATAGCAACTTCAAGAGGATGGTGCAAATATTAATCTGCGCCAGAAACCAGACCAGATTGTTAATTAATTAATATCGAGCTGCAGTTGCCTATATTCCTGCACACAAATGAAACGTTTACACAACATTCCAGACAATACTATGGCAATACAACACAGTGGAAATTCGAAGTAAGCGAATCGCCACGAACTGTCTCAATGCTGAAATGTATGCAAAGCAAGCTCTACCGTAAGTGCAATTGCAGCTGCAGATGTTGTCAAGTTTCGGTTCGATAGAATTTCAGAATTTAAGTTGAAATGTGGATGGCTTGTGAAGTTTTGTGGCTGGCTCGGGGCTGCCGTGCAAATGCGAGCACACCAAATGCATAAATCAAAGGAAAATTGAATTTTAGCCATTGAAAGGCATTGCCTACGCCGAGCCACAGCATTGCTGGTGGGGCGAACCTCGCCGACACGCTGTGAGCAGCCTGTGACAATATGTTAGAAACGGCACAGAGTTACCCCAGCCCCAGCCACACCCCCCACATCCCGCACAGTCTCCACAGACCCTCGCAGAGATTGTCAGTGGAATGCGTGGCAAAAACTTTGTCTGGCTTGGCGTTGATGCCACTTTAAAAACAAAATTTTCGAGTGCTTTATGCAAAGACCCAGCAGACGTGAGCACTTCATAAATGCGACTGAAAAAAAGCATCGATTTTTTTCATCAACTTCTTAGACCATTTTGCGAGCTCAAAGTCGAACAATGAAACTATAATTAAAGACTAACTAATTTGCAAAAAAGTCGAGCTTTGTTCGTAAATCTGAAGACTTACTAAATTAGTATTATTTACAGAGCTATTAAATTTCAATTTATATAATATATATTTAAATATATAATATTTAATTCAATTTATGAAACAGCTAGTTTATATATTATATATTTTTGTATATTTATTTTGTAATCTTATTTTTTTATTTTATTATCATATTATATTTGATATATATAATAGATTTTTAAATGCTTAACATATTTACCCGCCACTAGATTCTACACGTGCTGATTGGGCGGGGGTAAGAATGGAATTCACCACTGTTTATGGACAATCATACCACACGCTTTAGCCGGGTTTTGTCTGCTGCCTGTTGCCACAAAATAAACTAAAGAGAATTTCTAAGTTTTCTTTGGCGATTATTTGGGCTTCGGGCCATTTGCAGTTCAGTCTTGTGAGGGCGCTTGAAATTGTAAAACGTGTCGAGCTTTGTGCCACTCAATATAGCAAATATATACATATATAGTTATATTTACCTTATAATATATGCACTCATATACAGTCCCAGGATACTGAAATATTTGCAATTAATTCGTATTTAAAAAAAAATCTATACAGTGACGATGCATATTGCTGGCATCTAAAACAAATCACAAAATCAAAAATCAATAAAAAATAAATAAATATCTGAACAGCAACAAAATATGCAATTCTGTGAATAGCCAAACACGGAGCAAATATTTTGCATATGCCAGCTAAAATATGTTTACTTCTGTAATCGATGCAGTTATTTTATTTACGATGTGTTCGCACCAATTTATAAAGTAAACGCGCAAACAAATGAAACGCCAATAAATTGCTGGAATTTACATTTTAATGAGTTTTTGCTAAACATCAAAGAGAGAGATGGAACTCTGAACGTTTAACAGCCAATCTATATAGTGAAAGAGGCAGAGACAAAGTGTGTGTGTGTGTGAGCGAGAGAGAGAGAGAGGCTACGAAATCAATCAATTACAACACGCAAACGAGGTAAGTTGATTTAGCATTTAATTTATTAATTAGTAAGTCTATGCGCATTGGCAAGAACTGGAGCGTGCAGCAAATCAAAATCGTTGACTTCGGTTTGCACTCACACTCATTCGCACATATTCACACACATTCACACACACACTCATTGACACGTTGATGTGCCTAGTTCACCGAGCAAACACAGCAAAAATATGTGCAAATAATAGACAAGGGCTCAATAAAATTCAATCATTAACAAAGTTCATAACTTGTATACTCGTTTCAAAATATATTTACATGCATTGTTATAAGTGTTGATATGCAATTGAGTAAGAATGCAGAGTTGCGCGAATAACTGTTCAGATTTCGCAGATAATAGTAGATAATTATCTAGATAAGTCATTTATGAGTATTATTTGTATGATATTTTTTTTTCGTAGTTTGAATTTGTACATAAATATATCAGCTGTTTACATATGCAATATATCAAGTATACGCAAAGTGGCACAACAAATTTGTGTAGATGTATATATATCAAATATACATATGTACATGCCAAAGACTAATTAGAAAATAAATATATAAATTAATGAACAAATTAGCAACATTCCAAATGTAAACGACAAATATAATTTGGCATTTATACAAAGTTTTCCATTCTGTCATCAGAGTCAGAGAGACATTGTCCATTTTCCCATAACTTAAAATGTATTTACTCTCAGCTCTAATAAACTACCACAGATTCTTGCCAAACCTTTCACAACATTCTCATGTCGAATTCATACATTTGTGCCTGATTCCATCATACTTACTTATGTAATTCCAATTCAGTAAATTCAACAAAAGTCATTATAAATTCAAACAATGTTGTTGCCTATTATTTTCCATTTAAATTATGATATAATTAATGCACACATAAGCTTCACTTAGTCATAGACAGCACAGCTACTTATTTGTCTTGTGCACACAAACATAGCGCATATATGCTAATTTCAATGGAGTTAAGCAATTAGCAGAGCCTAAGCCTAAGCGCATGTGGAGTTATTTTCGCTTCGTGCTAACCTCTGGCATGAACTTTGTCACCTCATGCCATCACAGCCAGTACTTATCATAAAACGGCTTTAACTAATATGCTAACAACAACTGCAATAACAGCAAACAACACTAACAACAATGGCAACGACTACATGTCCAGCTTTCAGCGCATTGCATATCGAGTTGCCTTCAGAAGAGCTTGGCAAGCAATTCGAGCGCCTTGACTTGTGTCCATTGAGCTCACATAATCGCACAGACGCAGGCAGAGAAAGGCAAGAGAAAGAGAGGCAGTGCGAAAGATAGAGAGAGAGGGAGCGAGAGTGCTTGCGAGACAGAAAAGGTAGCCTCTAGTACCCATGCCCTGCCTTGGGGTATCGCATTTTAATGACCCACTTTCGAGCTCAAGACTATTTAAGTTTCGCTCGTATTGGTTTGCTCTAATTCCGAGCAGTGCAAATCCCAGTGGAGAGCAATTAGTATGGCCATTGGCCAGCACAACTGCAGCATATATTGTCAAGGAAATTGCAAAAGAGTTGCCGAACGGTCATTGAGGGGCTTCGGGGTTGCCGCACTCACAGCAACAGCAGACAACAGCCAAAACAATACGTGAATAAAGTACAATAGATAGAGAATACAATGTATATGTTGCAGGCAGTGGAAGTCAGCAGAGGCGATGTTGACAGCAATTGAAAGACCAAAAGACAGCAAAACTAAAGAGACACACAAATAAATGAAAAATGAAATTAATAGAATTAACGAGTGCAACAAATTCAATTCAAGGCGCCACAAATTCAGGGACAATACTTGGCGTCGTGCCGTGAATGCGTGTCGTGTGAAAATTTGGGGCAGCACCTTGGAACGCAGTGCGAATGCCGAACAACAACAACAACAGCAACAATAGTTGAAAAGTTAAATGAAATGCGAACTTGGTCAAGGCAGGCAATTGTGCGAATTGAGCCTATTCAATGCAAGACTTAAGACTGTTAAAGTGTTTTCGACTTAAGGATGGCTTAAATAAAAATATAAATAAAATATATATGCTGCACATAAATGAAACTGATAGAGCAAAACGAAAACAACTTTAAATGAAAGAACTTTAAATGAATAAATAATAAAAATAAACTAAACGGAGTCCATAATGGTGTTTGTTGAGGTGTAAAAGGGAAATTGCTAACACAAATTAAGAACTCACATCGGTATCTGTATCTCTATCTCTATCTGTATCTGCATAAGTTCGTCTAGCGTTTTCCCTACTCTCTAATAGCTATTTATATCTTCTTTCATATATGCTTCATGATTTTTTCTATATTTATCCTAAGGCAGTCCTTATCAAATCTCATACAAATTATTTGGCCTACGCAGGAATTTGTTCTCTTACTGTTCAGTTTATTAAATAGCACAAGCAAGTTTAGTTGTAAATTAATTTCATGGGAAAAATATGTGAAATATCCTATGAGCGTAATAATTATTAATTTATATTCCTGTGTGTGTCATATAAGCCGTGTGAGTTACTAGCGTCTGGTTTGGGGCATACATATGAATACATAATTGGAACACAAAATTCCAAAAATATTTTACAACATACTCAAAGCACTAACTCAACTCTCTCTCTCTCTGTCGCTCTCTCTCTCGTACTCCCTTTCTCTGCTTGTATCTATGAATATTGTCCATTCCTGTTGGGCTACCAGGCATTCATTGTCCTCCTCCTTCATTTCAGAGGCAAACACTCATAGGGAGCTGCGGTCACACACGGAGGCAAGGCGAGGCGGCCAAAGATGGACCTACGTATACGTAATCTAACACTGCCACCGCCAGCCGCAACAACAATTATGTTCTCGTCAACAGCAACAACAGCGCTGGCCGCCGCAATGTCCAGTGGCCCAGCGACAACAATTTCGCCAACAACAATTGAAGCAACAGCAACGACAGCAACAGCAACAGCAACCACAACAACAACATCCACATTTTTTACATACAGCATACCAGGCATGGACATTGCGCCGGGACCATTTATATTCACCTACGTTAGTGAATTTTTATCGCTTATCACGCCCGAAGAATTGCCGCTCGGTAAGTTTGTGAGGCGACTCTGGCTAAAGGTTCAGGGTTTTATTGTGTGTGTGTGTGTGTGTGTGTGTTTTGGTATCTAGTGGTGTCTGACTGCCAAGCAATTATTTGGACTATGCTTACATACTCAAATCATTTATAACAAAAATATATATGAAATTTAAAGTAATTAATACAAAATCAACTCTTTAAATATACAAAATTTATACAAATATGATTAATGAAACCGCATAAGATAAGAAAAATTAAAATTGATATATATTTCTATTAAAAATCGAAATCAGTTAGTAAGCTCTTGACTGAGTTTTATTGCAAAAAAGTCAAGATTGCAAATAAGTAAAATGAGTAAACAGGTGGAATAAGCATAAAGTCACTTAAACTATACATATTATGTAGATATTCTATATATAGATATTCTTCTTAGAAAAATATGCAACGCCACTTTATTCAACTTCATTCGAATCCCCATTGTGAATGATTTTCGTGGTCACTGCGCGGCAGCCCATCACATTGTGAATGCTGTACGCTGTACGACATTGGATTAAATTATGACACTAAATGCAGCTGGCGTATATTTTATGGCTCTTAGTCGTACAAACATTACGCCGTGTACTACACGATTTTAGTGTGCAGTCCGTGGGTCGTAGGTCGCGATGGTGTGGCAGAATTTCTTATCAAATATGCTAGTCACCGCGCCGACTCTACCACAATAGAATTTTTGAAGCGTTGAAGAATTGTAGCAAAGCCAGCTTGGAGAAAGCTGGCTAGAAAAGCAAAAAAAAAAATCACACAATATGAATTAGTGACATATTATTTATCGACAAACTTGGTCAACGTATTGAAGGAGAAGCCCCTAGCTGGCTAGCCGCAGATGTCCGATGAGCAAAAGCTGGCAAGCTTTATGAGAAAACACAATGTACAGGAGGCGGTAGCACGTCAGTATCTGACAGCCAACAACTGGGCTCTGGACGAGGCGAGCGTCAAGTATGAGGACGACAAGGCCAAGCAGCGCAGCAACCAAACAATACCCCCCGTCCATGAGTTCCACTCACTGCAGAGTATGCTGAGCCATCAGATGCGCCCTGCGGATGAGCCTGAGGCGTACTTTGGCGGCGCCTCCGATAGCTCCATGCCGCCGCCGAGTGGCAAAACGCAGTCGAAGCGTGTGATCATCGATGACTCGACGCCGGCGCTGACCACAGCGGACAGCGATCGCAGTCTGCGTGCCTGGGGCCATGGCGTGCGTTTGGGCAGCGCTCATCCCATTATTCCGCCGCCGGCACGCGACTCAAACGCTGGCGTCGACTCGGACTCCGACTCGGAGCTGGAGGAGCACGAGCGAACTATTGTGGTATTGCATTTGTGGTCCGAGGGGTTCTCGCTAGACAACGGCTCGCTGCGACCGTACGAGGTGCCTGAGAACGAGCGCTTCCTGCGCGCCATCATGCGCGGCGACTTCCCGGACGAGATGCAGGAGCTCGGCCAGCGCATTGAGCTGAGTGTGAGGGATCGCACCAACGAATCATATCGCGAATTGTCGCGCAAGCAGTTCATGGGCTTCGGTCGACCGCTCTCCAGTCCGACGCCACATCTCGAGCTAGGCGCACGGCCAAGCCAACTGCTGTCGGCAGAGGAGCGCCAGCAGCGGCAGGAAGATGACGCCCAGCATACGGTACAGCTAAACGGGCAGACTGCCACGACCACAATACAGTTTCGTCTGGCCAATGGCAGCCGCGTCGCCGCACGTTTCAATACCTCCCACCATGTGGGGGATCTCTACAGCTACCTGCGCACGGCGCGACCCCAATACGCCGCCGACAGCTTCCTGCTCATGACCGTGTTCCCACGGCATGAGCTGCACGAGACCGATCCGCGCACCCTGGCCGAGGCGAATCTGATTAATGTGCTGGTCATTCAGCATATGAACGAGGAGTCCGAGCACGTTGAACCATCATCTGAATCAAATTAAATAAGTGATTACGCCATAATAAATAGCTTTAAAAAATAAATATATTATTAAAGTGATTTTAATTCGATAGTTTTCTTTCTTATGCATAAGAAATGTAGAAGGATATTCTTGGATATTATAATTGTGTTACTGTTTATATGTTTTCTCTTTTAACAACAAACCTTACCATAGTTGAATATTTTAATTTAATTTAATTTCTATTAAATATATTAGCGTAAGTAATTTATTTAGTAGAATTTATTATTTTAATTATATATTTTTTTATTTAATATTTATAAAGTAAATATAATGATGATAAATACATGCGTAATATGTTTAATTTTTATTTAATATTAATTTATACACCTCTTTATTTAATTTATACACCTATTTCAGGACTATTAACTACAATAAAAAATTTAATAAATAATTGTATTGATGACTATTAAATTAATTATTTAAATAATTTTTATAATAATATTTTTTTGCAGATTCCATACGCGATGTGCTACACAAAAATGTCAGCTTTGTCGACTTTACCATGAATGTAAGTAAAGCGTATTATATTTCATATACTCGTATGGATGTTCAGCTCTCACTCAGTCTGTACTTTCATGTGTGCAAATTTTAATCAAATTTTTTGTTTTGTGCCTCAGGCAATTAAAATCGAGTCCGGTTTCATAGCGCTGATGAGTATTTTCGCAATATTGGCGCTGGTGCCATTGATAGCCACCTGTGCATGGTGCTGCAGTCGTCGCAGCACCCAGGATGAGGTCGATCTCATACAGAACGCATCGGTGCACATACGCGACGAGTCGCTGGAGGAGAATCTGCGGTGTCGCAAGAGCGCCGGCCTGGTCACACTCTGGATAGTGTTCATACTGCTCACGTAGGTGTCTCAGCCAAATGGGAAAGTTTCGTTTTGTCTAGCTGGAGAGTTCACAACTCAATTTAATGGCACTTTGCAGGCTGAGCGACTTTAGCATATTTTATGCGAACAGTCGCCTTGCGGCGCGCATCGAGATGACGCCCGAGATGGTCAAGTCTGCTGTGCACGATGTGGAGGTCTTTCTAAAGGATACCCATCTACAAATCAAACACAAACTGGATAATGGCTTTCATGTTTCCGTTGAGAAAGTCGTCAAAGATCTGGAAGGTCAGTGGGTGCGCACCACACACACACACACACACACACACACGCAAACCTACAAACAAAAAGTTTTTCCCTTGCCAACTTTATGGGCAACCACGTCGCGCACATTTTATAGTTTTCGATTCATGTATTATGCTAAAAACTTTATGCATTGCATTGTGAGTTATTGCAGTGACTGTTCCTACTCCTCATCCTGCTCCTGCTCCTGCTCCTGCTTCTGCTCCTGCACCAGCACTCAATTTACGGTCTGTTTTCTTTTCTTTTGCCATAGACGTGGATGTTCTCCTTGGCGAGCCAATTCAAGCGGAAATATCTGCACACACTGGCCTCGAACTGGCATATGATTCATTGACGACACTTAGCCTGGGTGAGTTGTCTATTGGTTAAGTGCTCCACAACCATTGTGTGCCTCAATGCGTCCAACTCGGACTTGACCCAAATCCGTTTCTACTGCATACTTTTTTTTTATTGTTTACGGAAGTGCAAACTTATCGCAATAATAGGGAAAAGTCTTGTGAATCGTCTTAGATATTGGAGCTGAAATAAGCAAAGAGAAGTTGATGGAAAGGCAGAAATATTATTTCAAAATTAAAGGCAATGGTGCTGCATCGCATATCCTTTCGAATATTAACTTCAAACTGTTCGCTATGCCAGCTCCCAGCTACATCGCTTTAATCTTTAGAGTCTTGACAAAGCTAGAGTCACATCAATATATCAGAATGTATATTGAAGTGCGACGAGCGAAACAATTGTTTGCGGCCAATTTCATTAGGCGGAAGCTATCGGCAAATAAACGAACACGAGTGGATGCCGCGTGCTGCCGCATGCTGAAGCTCAGGGGGGTTTACGACGGTTCAGGCAGGCCTCAGCAGACTCGCAGGCGTCATCCGCATCCGCATCCGCAAGTTGACACAAGCACAAATGTCACGAAGGACAGCTGCATTATGTGCGCACACAATGTGTAATTTAGTCGCAGTCAGCACCGTCCGCTCGGCCCCAAAATAAATATGCCACAATAATATTTTCATGTGTTATTATATTCTCTTGCAGCCAATGCGGAGCTCATCTATCGCGTGCTCATGCTGCAGGAGACGGTCGGGCGGGCGTTAAAGCTGTCGCAGGAGGCCGCCGCCCGCATGGAGGAGCTGCAAATCCAGCTATCCGTGCTGCAGCGCCAATGCACGTACCGGGACCGTCCGCTATGCGACACATTGCGTATACGTAGCTTCGAGGAGAACGGCGTCGTGGACGCTCTAAAGACGGTGTGTGCTTTGAGTCAGCTTGATTGTCGCTTCAATCGCATTTAATTTTTGCACCATTTTGCCCTTTCCATTTCATGTGCTAACTGCAAATGCAACTGCAACCGTGGACTAATTCGCGGCCATCTAAAATTTCGCCTCGTTGCAATTTGTCAGCTGCAAGAGGACCAGAGCATCTTTCGCATGCGCTACTTGGGCGAAATTGAATTTGGTGCCACTGTCAAGAATCTAACATCGGAAGTTGGCGTCTCACGTTCCATTTTCAGCAATTTCCCGCAACAAGTCAAACACGACACGGCATACGAACGCAACTGTAAGTCCAATCAAAACTCATGACAAATCAAATGATTTTCTTCTTGCTTTTTGTTTTTTTTTTTTTTTGCAAGGCATAAATATAGCAGAGTTTTGCTAGAAATGTAACTCGAGTATATGTGCTAGAGCTAGTTTGAGAGATATAAAGCTGACTTACTTTTTCATATAAATTTGTCTTCATTTTTTATTTTTAGAAAGTTTTCAATAGAAAACTTTAAGCAAGTCTGGGTGACCAAACAGAGTGATACTTAACAGTTACTTGACAGTTGTTTAGGTTATTCAAATTATTCAACTGACAAAATGTTTAGTAAGACTTACCATTTGATTATAAATTGTTTTACTAACACAAGCTCAAGTAAAGCAATTAAATGCGTAAGGTGTTTTTATTTGAATATTTATTTTTTTAAACTATTTTTCATGATGAAAAAGAAAAGAAAAATATTTCATTTAAATTTTATCAAAAGAAAAGAAAACTTAGAAACTAAAAACAATAAACAATAACAATAAAAAATAAATAGGAAAAAAACCTTAGTAAAAAAATATTTAAGGCAACACACAAAATTTCCTGCTAACAAAAAGAAAATAAATATTAAACATAAATTTCATATATAAAATATACAAAAATTGAGCTGGAGGTAAAACAAAATATCGAAGGTAAGCTACAAAATCATTTTGGCCCAACTTACACTTAAGAAAATGGAGACGTTGAGGACTTTGATTTAATTTTCATTGTCACTTCAGCCTTGATTACATTTATTTCTACAAGTTGCATAAACCTTTTCGAACACAAACTCGATTATGAGTTCAATTTAAATGTACAACTCAATCAATAGCGCACGACAAGGGCCCAGGGCCAACACGTTGCGTGCGTGTGTGGGTGTGTGTGTAGGTGTGGCATGTGCTATTTGCACGTAACACACACAGCGTGTGGGATAGCAAGACAGCATAGCATGTTGGTCCAAGTTTAACACCATATTAATTACTGTCACCTGGGCTACGCAATACACTAATTGAATTGCCAAACTTGTTTCGCAGATACGCTGGAGCAGTTGGCCAGCATCCGGCACAGGACGACGGCGAATGCTCAGATGCTAACGTCGACAATCAACGCACTGCTGGAGCGACTGCAACGCACGTGGCCAGCTCTGGAGCCGGGCTACAATGAGCTGAAGGCATGGGCGAACACCTATTGGAGCATTGGCTGGATCGCTGCACTGGTCATCGTCTGGGTGATGCTCTTCATGCTGATGTCCTACTGTTGCTTCCTATGCGAGTCCAATGTCAAATCGGGCGTAGTTTTTCTCATTGCTGTTCTGATCATATGCATCGCCAGCATTTGTCTCACATTCTACGGCGTCTTCTCGCTAGCCGTTGGCGGCAACACAGAGGTCTTCCTCTGCCGCTCTCTCAACAGCAACAACTATGAGATGCTGGGTAAGCTATTCGATAAGCCCGGCTATGTCTATGCTGAGGAGCCCCAAACTGGCATCATCGGCGAACTGCTACGTCCAGCTGGCGTCAATCGATCTGTGGTTAATGTCAGTCTGGGCACAGCGCTCAGGTGAGTGGATTTTCTTTCAATATATATATCTCTCTCTATCTTAACCATATCCACTAATATGCGTGTACTTAGATATCCCCAGATAAGCCCCTCCGATATTTTACGTCCACAATCAACTTAAGTAACGAATTATCTTATCCAATTACTTTGATACTGTACGTGCCTGTAATTTTGATAGCCCACCAATCCATGCACAAAATATTCTTACTTCCCTTGACCCGCCAAGCAGATGACCAATATTTCCACAAGTTTTAATAAGCACCTTCCATCGAGTCTCATAGCAGTCAGCTTTGTCAGGCAGCTGTCTTAACTCAAGTTTCAACTTTAGCTTTTGTCATATTTATTAGAAAAGAGTTGGCCCACAGTTTCAGAGGCATTCATGGGGCTATGCTTTTCTCTGAATTTATTAATAATAATTTATTAATAAGGACCTTCCACTGAGTCCACAATTTTTATAATGCACCTCCCATCGAGTCTCACAGCAGTCAGCTTTTGTCAGGCAGCTGCCTTCACTCTAGTTTTTGCCACGTTCACTAGAAGAGTTGGCCTCCAGTTCATTAGGCTATGCTTTTATCTGAAAGAGCAAATTATGACCAATATTTCCACAAGTTTTATTGATTCACCTCCCATAGAGTCTCATAGCAGTCAGCTTTTGTCAGGCAGCTGTCTTCACTTCAGTTTCAGAGGAATTCATGGGGCTATGCTTATTATCTGAACGAGCAAATTATGATAAATATTTCCACATGTTTTAATAAGCATCTTCCATCGAGTCCACAATTTTATTAAGCACCTTCCATCAAGTCTCGTAGCAGTCAGCTTTTGTCAGGCAGTTGCCTTCCCACTAGAAGAAATGGCCTCCAGTTTCAGGAGAATTCATGGGACTATGCTTTTATCTGAACGAGCAAATTATGATCAATATTTCCACATGTTTTAATAAGCATCTTCCATCGAGTTCACAATTTTATTAAGCACTTTCTATCGAGTCTCGTAGCAGTCAGCTTTTGTCAGGCTGCTGTCCGTACTCCAGTTAGAAAAGACTTGGCCCACAGTTTCAGAGGCATTCATGCTTTTTATCTGAACGAGCAAATTAGAATTTTCACATACTTCATAAATGTCGATAAAAAGTTATCGAAGTCGATAAAATCGACATTGTTATCGGAATCGATAACAGTTATCGATACAATGTGATCGGAATCGATAAAAATATCGATACATTGTTATCGGAATCGATAACAGTTATCGAATCCGATGCATTGTTATCGCAATCGATAACAGTTATCGAAACCGATGCATTGTTATCGAAATGTATAGAAGAGTTGGCCCCCAGTTATCGAAATTGATAAAAGGTTATCGAAGTCGATCAAATTGTATCGACATTATACAAAGTTATCGAACTCAATACATTGTTATCGAAATAATAACAGTTATCGAAACCGATAAAAATGTATCGAAACTATACAAAGTTATCGAATCATGTTATCGAAATCAAGTATTACTTATCGAAATTGATTTGCTGATAAACTGATGGCTAGATGTTGACAGGTTGTCAGACTTATAGATTAAAATTGCTTAATATATTTTCGTATTAATCAGTCGTTAGCATTGATGTACCATCCATCGAGTCTCATAGCAGTCAGCTTTTGTCAGGCAGCTGCCGTCACTCTAGTTTTTGTCACGTTCATTAGAAGAGTTGGCCTTCAGTTTCAGAGGAATTCATGGGGCTATGCTTTTATCTGAAAGAGCAAATTATGACCAATATTTCCACAAGTTTTATTAATGCACCTTCCATCGAGTCTCGTAGCAGTCAGCTTTTGTCAGGCAGCCGTCTTCACTCTAGTTCCTGTCACATTCACTAGAAGAGTTGGGGTCCAGTTTCAGAGGAATTCATGGGGCTATACTTTTATCGGAAAGAGCAAATTATGACCAATATTTTCACAAATTTTATTAATTCACCTTCCATCGAGTCTCATAGCAGTCAACTTTTGTCAGGCAGCTGTCTTCACTGTAGTTCCTGTCACATTCACTAGAAGAGTTGGCCTCCAGTTTCAGAGGAATTCATGGGGCTATGCTTTTTTCTGACCGAGCAAATTATGATTAATATTTCCACAAGTTTTATTAAGCACCTTCCATCGAGTCTCGTAGCAGTCAGCTTTTGTCAGGCAGCCGTCTTCACTCTAGTTCCTGTCACATTCACTAGAAGAGTTGGCCTCCAGTTTCAGAGGAATTCATGGGGCTATACTTTTTTCTAAACAAGCAAATTATGATTAAGATTTCCACAAGTTTTATTAAGCACCTTTCATCGAGTCTCGTAGCAGTCAGCTTTTGTCAGGCAGCTGCCTTATCCCAGGTCTAAAGTTTTTTTTTTGTAACATTCACCACAGTTTCTTGACAATTCATAAGGCTATGCCTTTTATTTATCGAGCAATTTGTGATTTATATTTTCCCAAGTTTCATAGATGTACCATCCATCGAGTGTCATATCATTCAGCTTCTGTCATGCAGGCTCAGAGCATTTAGCTTCTTATTTCCATTTCATGTATTTATTCAATTATTATTTGCTCTATTTAAATTTACAAGTACTTCCTATTTTGTTATTTAATATTCAATTCAATTATTATTTTATTATTCTATTCAACTACTCTGAGATCTGTTATATATACATACATATGTATGTAGCCATTGACAAGTTAGTTGATATCCAAATTGACACAATTGACGGTTCGATTCCGACTAACCAAACCATGTAAAATCCCCGCCCAATGGGCGTCTCTATTGATTGTCGCACAGCCGCTTGTTAGCCGCACTTGACTATCGAGAGCTTATGCAAAGTTTTCTTGAGGGCACTATCAGAAGTTTGCACTTGTCGAACTACTACTACTATGTGTGCCGCAAGTAGACCTGACCTGCCATCAAATTTTGCGTCCCTGTTGAGCACTCTTATTATTCACAACCGCAGAGCACTGAGTCCAAAGACTACATAGAATTTAGATGCCCCTATATATAGACAACCGGCCGCAAAGTTTTGAAAGCCCAACGAAATTTTGCTAGCCACCACATGGCACTTAATTTTACGTAGCATACGAGAGCACAAACACGTACACACACACGCACACGCACACACACACAGACACAAACACCCACAGCCCTTGTAGCCACAAATTTTAAGCCCAATTCCAATTATCTGCACAGATACAAATACGCACACATGCGCCACATGACCGCATGGGCCATGCCCACTCACAGCTACGCCCGCTGCCACGCCCACCCTTGAATGCAACTGCCAGCTAGCTGTGCTGTGTGTGCGAGCGTATCTGGTGTTTTGACTCCATGAGTAGAGCCCGAAACTCAACGCATATTGAAGCCGACAAGCAAGCATAAAGAAAACTAAAAATTATTTGACATTTCTTTGCAACGAACCAACTCATAACTCTCTCTCTGCAACTGCACTCACTCACACTCACACTTACACTCACTCACTGAAATGACCGACTGGCAACACGCGGCGTATACGCAATCAGGGGCTGCGAACAAAATCAAGCATCGTACAATGTCTTTCAATTGGATGCGTTCGTTAATACCACAAAAATAGCCGATTTAAAACAATTCCCAAAAGTCTCAACAGCCATCGATGCCATTACCGTATCGGAGCGCACGCTGCTCTCGTTAACCCAGTCGATTCAGCACATATTGGAGAATATGCTGCAAACATCCTCGTTCAATTTAACCACATACCGCAACAGCGTTGGCGCACCCACGCCCGAAAAGGATTTGGCCACATTCATTGATCAAATGCAGCGTGTCGCCCTTCAGGTGAGTGAACACAACAACAACAACAGCAACAGCAACAGCAACAAATCGATTTCCATTTAAGTCCTTTAGTGCATGTCCATTTATACAAAGAGCTGCACATTTATAGATATATATATACATAGATATATTTATAGTAAAAGGAATTTTTTGTGCGTATAAAAAACATTTTGATATAATGGGTTTCAAATGACGTTGGCAGCGCATATCAAATACTTAAATTTAATTATAAATAATAAATAAATGAATAATTAATACAAATAAATTGTATAAAATATAAACAATGAATATTAAAGGTTCTATAAAAAAGGGAAAAGCGTTTCAAATATAAGTAAAAAATTAATTAATAATGCAGCAGATCAGCAGGCAATAATAATTTATAATAATTTAATAATAGCAATCATTTAATTGAAAATAAATAAAAAATAATAATAATAGCTAAAACACAACATAAATTTGGTGTGCACCATTTTAATACTAATATTTGTTAAAAATCCATCTTCTATCATTATTTATTTGAATATCATTTTGTATGAATCATGCGAATCAATAGCTGATTCGTACACTCAGCCAACGGTTTTCCCAACTCAATAAATCACTCATTAACTATCTGACTCTTGGGTCAAGCATACCGAAAACGAAACCCAACGTAATCTTCCTGTAATCTCTAATCCTTTGGCAATCCTTCACATTTCAGATTCAGGACGTGGCCACATCGTCTCGCATGACGACGCTGGGCAGTCGGTCGAAACGTTTGCAAGCGGCCATACTGCAGCCGCTGGAGAATCTGCAGAACGAGATACTTTACCATCTGACGGCGCTGGAGTTGCAAAGGGATCCCTGGGCCAAGCAGGTCAATCAGACGCTCAATCACTTGAAAAGCATTCAGGGCTATTTGGAGAACAAGGCCGGCGAGATCTGTCACAATTTGACGCGCGTCTACACTGAGCGGTAAGTGCAAGTGGGAGCCAACATGCAACATGCTGCATGCAACATGCCCACACACACACACGCATGCACACTTGTGCAAGAAATTATCGGGTTAATTGCACTGAAATCTGAGTGATTTTCAATGGGGGCAACCTCAACTGGCAAGACTTGCCCTACGCCTCTGGCTGAGCAAGTCCCAACTTGTATGTGTGTGTGTGCGTTTGTTTGTTTTATTGTTGTGTTGCTCTTTTCACAAGAGGCAAGCCAACAAACGAGCAAACAATCTCAACTCCAGTGCTCCAGTGCTCCAGTGTGGTACATAGTTTTTGTTCCGTTTTATCAGATAATTGAAAGTCGTAATCGTTTGATTAAGTTTGCCAAGTGTCATGATTGCATTTCCCTTTTCGTGTGTGTGGCAACAGCAGCAGCAGCAATCTCTGCATTCGAGCTTGTGTGGTCCACAGTTAGGGTAAATACATGTCTCGTCTGGAGCCACAAAATCACTTTCCAATTATGAATAGCCAAACCAAGTCAAGAGTGCAGAGATGCTTGAGTGTGTGTCTGTGTGTCGACTGAAGCATACCCTGAGAGCTGATTGAAATTATTGTAATGAAATGATATACTTCTGCCTTGCACACACATCATCTATATTCCCTGCCAGCCTCAAGACCTATTTGACCAGCAGTCGAGCCACCATGGAGTCACAGCTGGGCGATACGACCACCAAGTGCCGCCCCTTCTACGATACGTTCGATGCGAGTCGCATCTTTCTGTGCCGCAACCTGGTGGACTTTGTCAATGGGCTGTCGTTCTTCATCTTCCTGACGCTGCTGCTCTGGGCAATTGGCACGCCAGTGGGTCTTAATCTGATCACGATAGAAACGCGACTGAATGCCATGCAGCGGGCTCAGGCACGCAGCAAGGGCAAGCGACGACAGCGAAGCGATCGGAGCGATCGCAGCGATGAGCGGGATCGGCGCAGTGAGAGTCGTGGACGGCCGAAGCAGCGCACGGCCAGCTCCGCAAAACGGGATCAGCAACGGGAGCGCAGCACCAGCAGCACAGCAAGAGCCAGACCGCAACTGTGAGTGAATAAAAGAGTGAAAGGGAGAGAGTGGGATAGCTATAAAATAACTATACATAATTCTAATAACTCTTCTTGTCAGACGACGCACTGCCACCGAGGAAACACTGGACATAGCCGATGAGGAATCAACTCCAACACGACCATCCCAGCAGCAGCAGCAGCAGCATCAGCAGCAACGGCGGCAGGAGTCGGAGCAGCGTGAGCTGGAGCGTGGCCGTGAGCGAGAGCGTGACCAGCGCAGTCGTGAGCGTGAGCTGAGCCGTGCACGTGAAATGGCCTCTATCAATACGCCAGTGCGCAATCGCCAGCAACTGTGAGTGAGACCCAAGCACAGATTCTTCTGCATGCACAAACACATCTTCATCGGCTTTCACTCATCTCGCATTTCATGTCTGAGCAGGCGTCGCGGCGGCACTGTGCCCGATGATGACAATTGGGGCTCATCCAGTGCGCCCAGTAGAGCCAACTCCAATGAGCGTGAGAGCAGTCAGTCTAGAAAGATCATCAACATTTGGCAGTCCCGTAATAAGGTCAAGCCACCGCTGTAAGTCCCCTGCCCCTCTTTGCCCAGTCTACTCTACTCTACCCAGCTCTGACCCGACTCTCTGTTGTTATGATTATTCTTACGGCTGCTGGCAGTCAGCGCCACAGCACTGAGGAGCTTGACTTTGAGGATGACCAGCGCGACAGTGGCTGGCGCACCAAAAACAGCGCCAGTCCCGAGCAGCGCCCACAGCCAGCTGAGACCCGTAGGCAGCAGTCGGATAGCCGCACCCAATCGCGTATAAAGCCCAAATTGTAAGTGCAAATGCCTCGTGCAGGCGACTCATCCGACTCATTTCTCGTTTCTCAAGACGTAGTAACAATGTGGATAGATCGGGTAGCGAACCGTTTCGTCGTCCGGTCACGCCCGTACTGAGCGTCAATCCGGATATACCCGCTGCCGTGCCCATGCCCCGTACGCCCATGCGCTTGCGTAACAAAGTCTCCCTGACAGCCCGAGCCGTGCAGGACATTATGAACAAGCGGAGTCAGCGTCTGTGAGTTGCCCCCCTTTCAAAAAAGCTGTCTCTATGCCGGCTCAATGAAAACATATCAAAATTATTATCAATCATTTCCAATTGATACTGATTCCAGAGCCAATTAGCTGACCCAGCCAATTTTACTAATCCCCTGCCCCACAATTTCTTAACTTATCAGCCAAAGCATTTCAAACGCCCTCATCTGTTAAATATAACTGCTTAACTAAAGCTTGCACTGCTTCGAATTAACAGACTGTTAGCTGAGTCTGCCTACAGGTTATGTTAACTGACAGACATGTTAACAGCGCATGGCACACTTCTGTAAGTGCAAACCAAATCAGTTAAGGCTGTTAAGCTTTACAGCATTGCAAGCTTTATAGCAAATTAAGTACCAACTCCTCGGAAAAATTCTCAGTAAAGGCCAAATCTCAATTATTTCTCCGCTTCTCTTCACAGCACTCGCACTGGTACCGATGAGTTCGACATGGACGAGAGCGAGACATATGGTACTGGGGCGCACATGGACGCTGACGCTATGGCGGCGTAAGACTATAGCAATGCCCCCTTTCTGCAGATAGTAACGCTTACTAATGAAATTCTTCAATTTCCATTCGCAGCGCTCGTCGCACTCCGCCACGCGGTGCGCCGCCTCCGCCACCCCCTCCTGCGGCTGGCTTGAACAGGTTCTACCAACGTTATTAAATATTTTTATCGATGTGTTCTTTGGTTTACTTTGTTTTTCTTTAATTTGATTTTTGACAAGAGAAAGTAACAATTGAAACACACAAATTCTTATGTGTTCACAGCGACAAAATCTATATATTCTGAACTTACTTTTTTTCTCGTACTGCCAACCGATAAATAATCATAAACGAAAAATGAAAAACGTGATGGTACGATCGACATGATACCCTGTAATATGCAGATTTAGTAGTAACGAGCGCAGCGTGCGCTGGCACGAAGAGGAGGACTTTGTCTTCGAGGATGCCGACTCACCGAACCCAAACACGAGCCGTAAAATCCACTAAATTAGCGCATACTCTATATACATACGTACATATGTATGTAGTATGTCTCTCCATCGTCTTAGTCAAACTCTAGCTATATACATATTTATTTTGTATTCGATTAATCAATTTGTAAGTCTAACGTAGTCTAGTTTCAAATTGCTAGCATCAATGATTCAATATTTATTATAAGCATTTACGATTGCCTTCAATCACAAATAAAGTTATAGAACAGTATAAACAAAGCGATGGTGTATTTATATATATGTACATAGATTTGTTTTAGGGGAAATTCGGTGAATAACCGGAGAGAATGTAAAACTAAAATAAGGCAAAGGAAACTTTATTTCAGAAAGGTCTTTTTGAGCAGGCTATTGACACATAAATGTAAATATGTAAATCAAACACTTCTTAAATGGCAAATTCAACTATCGATCATTATCGATAACGAGGAAATGTCGCAAAAAGGAATAAGCTTTGATCACCTGCCACGCCTTCTTCTGCCTGTTATGTACATTCTTACCTACAATTCCCATTTACAATCAAATAAAACTTCGAGTATCCTCGCAAATCTCGCAAAGAAGTAAAAATCATATTGAAGCTTATAGTAAATATGTACATACATATATTTCATTTCTTTAATATTGTATCTAATTATTCACTTAGCTGCACATTAAGCCAGCCATTAAGTATATCTCAGCTCTAGAAGTATTAAGAACTTCTCAATCAATCGCCTCTCATCTGACACGCACGTCAATGGACCAACAATTTGATAAACCTGATCAGTTTTTTTTCCAGCTGTTTATAGACTTTTGCTTTTGTACCAATTCTTTTCTTTTTCACTTTGTCATTTACTTTTATGCTGTCAAACAAACGCTGATATTATTTAATACCCAGTTTGAGTTGTCGCCAAAAAAAAAAAGGTGGCAAAACATGAAATGGAAAATATTAATCCATTTGACATGCCGCGTCAAACATTTGGCAATCGTAGGTCCGAAATCCGTACAAGGCGCGGCATCCGCGTTCATTGAACGTAATCAATAAAAGAAATATATTGTAATTAAAAATTAAATAGAGTGCTGCCGAAATTCTCATTGCGTGCTCATTGTGTTCTAATTCTGCCTAAGCCCCAAACTTGTTTCGGGCCAGCCGATCGCTGGACTATAAAACAGTTCGGCCAATTGGCCAACAGCATCAGTCGCTGACAACTCAGGCAACCAAACAACCCAATCAACAACAATATGAAAGTAAGTGTACTTCTGTATCTCTCTCTCTCTCTCTCTCTCGCACACTCTTCACTTACTAATTCGCTCACTTCCTTGCAGTTCCTCATCTGCTTGGCTCTCTGCTTCGCCGTCGCTCAGGCTGGCTACCTGGCATCACCTGTGGCCACTTATGCCGCCACCTATGCCGCGGCGCCCAGCTATGCGGCCACCTATGCCGCTGCTGCTCCAGTGACCACCTACTCGGTGCCCGCTGCCTACTCCACCTATGCTGCTCCCGCCTACGCTCCATCCGTCTACAGCGCCTACTCAGCTCCCGTTGCCACCTATGCTGCGCCCGCATACACCGCCCCCGTTGCCACCTATGCTGCGCCAGCTGTCATCAGCCCCTTCCTGAAGAAGAAGTAAACAGTAATGACAACCACAGCCCCAATCTATCGCTTTAATGATCCACTGAATAAACTTTTGAGCTAAACTCAAAATATATTGCTGTTTTATTAAGAAAGGAATATCCATGATTTTTTTCTCAGGTTTCTCTAGGCGATGTCCTTATTTTTTATTTTATTTTATTTATTTATTTTTAATTTAATTTATTTATATATAAAAAATAATATATATATATATATATATATATATATATATATATATATATATATATATATATATATATATATATATATATATATATATATATATATATATTTTGCCTTCTTTTGCATGTGACATACATTTTGAACAAATCATTTCTAAATTTAAATTAAACTGTCATTAAAAAAAGTATTTTTTATTTTTTCAATTAAATTTCAACTTTATTTCCATGGATTATGTATAAGTGTAACAATTAGAATGCTATTTTTAACAAAATAAAAACGTGAACAATCGTTTTTTTTTTTTAATATTCAAATTCACCGCAAATTTAAATTTATTATTTAATAAAATGATAATAAAAAATTAATAATACATGTAATATATGCATATAAAAAATGTTATATGAGATCGACAAAAATTTTATTAATAGTTTTCAAGTAATAATTTAGAATTTTGTTTTAGTTGTAGTTAGTGCAGCAGGAATGCTATATGTGTAGAATGTCTTTGTATTTATTTAATTTAATTTTTTAGCTTTTGTTTTCACCCAATAGCAATGTGTATATGCATGTGTGAAAAATTGTTATAAAAAGGATGGCTTTCGTGACTAGAGTTACAAATAGTTGATGCGAACCATAATTTAGTTTAATGCTTAGCTTATTCTTTGGTTTAAGACACTCATGCGACAGTTATGGCATGGCCACGCCCGCTGCCCACAATTACGCCTTGGATGCGGGCAGAGGCGTCGTGTTCACGTCGATCGTGTGCGTGAGTGCCCGCGTCTGCTTGCGCCGCACATCGATCTCGTAGAGCGCCAGTCCGAACTGATGCACAAACGAGCTGAACTGTCGGCTGAGGTAGGAGAAGCTCAGCGTGGGCGGCTGTTCCACGTCGCAGGTGCCGCGCAGATCATCGTGCGTCCAATGTGGCGCATCCACGTCACAGGGATGTCGGCCCCGCAGACGGGGAAACGCCTCCGTGGACAGATGCGGATAGAATACGGAGAGCAGCTCGAAATGCAGATAGCTGCTGGCATTGGAGCGCTGCAGCGCCTCGTGCAGTTCGTCGCTGAGTGGCGCCGGTATGGCCAGGTACATCTTGTAGCGCAGTCCCGTGGCGCCGTTGCGCTTCAGTTCGCAGTTGGCCGCAATGAGCTTCACCTTGTCCAGAAGGCCTTTCATTGGCAGGCCGCCGTATTCATACAAATAGAAGTCGCGCGGACGTCGATAGCGTTGATGCGTCTGTGGATTGAAGTGCAGCTCCCTAGAGCTTGGAACATTGACCAGATGCAGCGGCAGGCTGTACGTGTGCGAGGTGAGCAGGTGGACATGGGTGGCCATCGGTTTTGTGGCCACCACATGCGCCATGCGCTGGGCCAGCGGAAAGATACCCGCCTGATGTACGAACCCAAAGAAGACCGTGAACACCACATTGAACACGTACCAAATGCGCAGCAGATGCGGCGCCGAGGCTCGGCTGCACAGCACGTTATCGTAGAGCCAGCGCAGCATCGGATGCTGCGTCTGGAACGGATATGTAGCACTGAATCCGGTGATGAGCTTCGGCGCATGCAGCAGCAGCAGTGGAAAAGTCAGAGGCAGCAGAAAGCGCGGCTCCTGATGATTGATGAGCGAGAGAAAGAAGAGCGGCACAAAGATCGCACCCGACATCAGCGACACAATGCTCTGGAAGCGGGGCAGCAGCTGATACTCGGCACAGAAGAAGCGCAGCAGCAACTGGGCAAAGGCCACCAGAGCAGCGAGTCCGAGTATATTGAAGAGCATCGGCACATTGACCAGCAAATGGACATAGCACGGATGCACGCCGTGCGTGGCCGTGTGTGACGGGTCCAGGTTGTACTTAATGAAGTTCCACGGGGTGAATACGAAATTGTCGATGCCCACCTGCAGCATGTGCAGCTCGCCCACGGTCAGGTGCTGATAGTAGAGCGAGTCGCAGAAGATGAACAGCAGCAGAGCCGGCAGGGCGCACAGGCAGAACAGTCCAATGCGCAGATTAAAGTCCCGGAAGCTGACGCTGCGCGTTCCCATGCCGCGCAGCAGCCAGAAGAAGACCATCGGAGCGCCGAAGAGCAGGAAAGTCGGACGATTGAAGACGCCAGCCACACAGATGCTGGACATTGCGAACAGATGCTGCAGATTGTGTGCGGGTAGTGAGTTCTTCAACTTCCAGATCTTGACACGCTCACTGATCGAGGCCGCCTTGTCGTACTTCTCCTCGAGATACTCCTTCTTGTAGACGATGGTGTTCGTCTTTAGCATGCACTCGGCCACCAGACAGAGCAGCCAGGCGCACATGGCCAACTCAAGGGTGTTGGAGAAAGTGCGCGTGCCGAACACCAGCAGCACCCAACTGCTACCCAGCGCCAGCAACCGGATCTCATGACGCAGCCCGTAGAGTCGGCAAATGCGATACAAGCACCAATCGTTGCTATACGATATGAGCGTGTAGATGAGACGGGGAAATACCAAAAACGCATAGCTATTAATCAGCTCCACCTGCCACCAGTCCCGAACGTACAACGCCAAGAACTCGTAGAAGCTCCACGGCACTCGCATCAGCACCCAGGGCAGCGTGATGCTACGCACCGGCATTGAGTTATTGAATTCCCAGCTGCGCGTGTGCTCCAAACGGAAGTGATCACCTATGCGAATAAATTGGTGAAATGGATATCCTTTCGTTTTCTATACATTTCCACTTACCCGTCATCACTTCGACACTCTGGAAAAACTCATCTGGATGTATATAGCCCAACTGGGGCACAAACACCAGGACTAAGCGGAGCAGCGCAAAGAAGAAATAGGTACCTAGGTGGCCGTCAGTGGGGTTGCGCTTCTCCCACAATTGCGAGAAGTGTCGGCTAATTCGCATTGTTTCGGTGAATTTAATTAAATAAAATTAATTTTAACTTTAGTTTGTTTACAAACTACTACATAATTTCGAAAATCCGACAACACTGAGTGACAACTTTAGAGATGACAGCGTAACCGATATATATATAGCATTTACTACTCAAAATGGCAATGCTATTTAACAGAATTTGAAAATATTTCCACTGTTAAAAAACAGTCAGTGCTGACACCGTTAAAAGACTCAATGCGCTGAGCCATTCAAAGATAATTTCTCCTACTTTTAATATAACAGTTTCCGTTAGTAGTTTCACATGTTACTATTGTTCTCTGTTATGTTATTTGAATGGTGGCGCGCTATCGATCAATGCTTTTGCTATTGCTAAAAAATAATAAAAGTTAAATTTAGAGCTAATAATTTACATTGTACGTAATACTAGTCTACATTTAACCAACAAATTAGTTATTATTTTGTTTAGTTACTTTAAAAAATAAAATTATCTCGATTTCTTTATTTTCATACACGCGCACACAAATTGTGACGTCACACAGTTAAGTCAGGAGACCACCTTGCTATGCGCAAACCTGGATGCAGCACAAGCATAAATGCATCCAACTGCAGGTACCCGGCTTTGAGTCGAGATTTTGTGGGAGATTTGTATCTTTTAGAGAATTTTAAAAATTTCAAAATTCTCATTTACGGCTTGGCATTGCTGTCGTCCTGTTCATTTTAGCGCTGAGGTCACGCTTCATTGATTCCTAAATTGTGCTCAATCGATTATCGTTAATCTTATTTAAATGATGTTGAATTTTCAATTAACAGAAAGGGTCAAAGGCTTAAACTGGTGCATTCGAATAGGCAAACAGCGATTTCTAGCAAGTTAACAAATTCGGATCTCTAAATCTTTAGGTCGCAGACATTTGGATAATTCTACGACAACGCCCACCTTTTGCCAGGATTCTGGGCACCTGTGCATTCGTTCCGCTTGATTAAATTTTCAAACCGCATCCCATTGTCTGGATCACTAATCCGCTGTCTGTCCCTATGCCAGCCCGTGTGTCATTATATTCCTCTCTCTCTCTCTCGCTCACTTTGAAACCTTTGATTTATGATCTTTGTGTTTGCTTTCCTAATTGATTTCGAACAGGTCTGCAGCAGCATCAGCGCAGCTACCTGCGTGCAGGAAATGCCTCGTTCAGCTCGCAGGTTGAGCATTATGAGTTCTGAGCATTCGCTCGCCTAGCTCAATTCCTGTTCTCCTATTCGTTTGCTACAGTTCTTAACTCTTTTCGTGTTCACAAATTTCCAGATTTGTTGTTTATTTTAATTAGATGCAGAAGTCAGTATAGTATAGGAAAGAGAGTGGCCGACTAGCAGTTACCCTGTAGGGTAAAGCAAACATATTTGACAATACCAAAATATTGTATTTCCCAATTAAATAAAAGAAAAAGAAATGAATACAAAAATAATTACTATTGATATCTGTATATTTGTAAGTTATATTATTATTTATTTTATTTTTTTCTTTTTGAACACCTCACCTTTTACAATTTTAAATATAATTTATTTGCTTTCAATTTTTCTAATTTGTGTATTCACTAAGAAACCAATATACCCCACTTTCTGCACGATCCGTGGGTTCAGCGTATAATGAAATGAACAAAGGCTTTGTGAGAGAAAATCAATTGAATGTAATTTAATACACACTCCACGCATGCAGCGTCTATTAGGGTCTGCTTCTTGGCATGTGTGTGAATGAGTGAGAGTGTGTGTGCGTGTGTGTGTGGGTATGCGCGCTCTAACGAGCTATATTTGACTTGAGAGCTTGCTGCTGACTTCTGTGTGCCTGTTCGAAAACATGAAATTATCGTGGCAATCAACAGGGCTGCTCCATGATGCGGAACGACCTACTTGAAGACAGCGTCATATTGAGAGAGAGACAGAGAGAGAGAGAGAGAGAGAGAGAGAGAGAGACGGGGAGAGCAAAAGTGAACGAGCAAGATCGTCCCTAAATGCTCCTAATTATGATCGCAAATTGGCTGTCAATTTAGCAGGCACACAGCCGCACTTGACAGTCGCTGACAAACACATTTGAAGTGCGCTCAGATTCTTGAAATTCTCTAAGCATAATATGCGAGAAAAACTCTCGCTCCCTCGACTGCTGTTCACCTGGTAGTCGAACGTCATTTGGCGTGAAAAATTCTCACGCTCATTTTCGTGAGAGTTTTGTATGTTGTAACTGCAGCTGGGCCTAGATTTAACATTGTCTAAGGTAGCTATTGTACAAACACACACACACACACACACACACACACACAAAAGTCCGTTACATTCCGCCCATTTCCGTTAAACATGGTCAGCAAACACGTCGAGGATCTGCTCAAGAATCTTCAGCGTGGGAATTCGACTGTACAATTTTGTCTGTTCGCCTGTTCAGAATTTCGAGATATTTTCGAAAAATTCTCACAGAAACCAAAAAGTTCTCATGGTTCCCATGGCTGGGAACCAATCTGTTAAGATCCTTACCTGCTACAGCTCTGAGAGAAAATACATTTCTACTTTTTTATTGCTTTCATTGATCTTCGAATCGTTTTTTTTTTTTTTTCACACGCCCATCATAATTAGGAAGAAAACAAAAGATGTTGGCAGTGCCTGACTAGGAGATACCAAGCAACGGGTAATGTTTCATGATTGTCATTAAGATGGGGTTGATGCTGATAAAAAGAGATGAAAGTCAGTGATAAATATGTATTCATCAGAGGAAGAAGGTAATGATGATGTTGATGGCAGAACGATTGTGAAAACATTATAATAATGATGAGCATTGTGTGATGATATTCAAAGAGTATTCATAGTGATGATAACATGCTGATGATAATGATGATAATAAGCTCAGTTTATCATGCAATATTCCCGAATTTACGTATTTAAATAGTCTTAAATATTATTATACAATATTATTAGTATTAAATGTTCAGCCTAGATGTGAACATTCTCCACCTTTTTATTTTGTTTAGTAAAGACGGATCCCTTAACGCTTCACTATGTATTTCTCATTAGTATTTCTCATTCTGCCTGTTGCGCATTCTCATGAATTCAACTAGTCTACCCTATTGCTCGTACTCATTGGAGTCGGGGTATAAAAAGAAATTTTACCTGTGATGGCTTGCTCCTACCTAGACCTCTTAGCATTCCAAGCCATTGTTTATACGGCTTCAACTTTTTTTATTAACTATTCGGATGAAGACAGTTTCATCCCTTCTTTGCCTTCTTTGTTTTGTGGCTTCTTGAGATTTTTCTTGACCGAGCAACTGGCATTGCTGTTCGCCTGATACC
Source organism: Drosophila mulleri (assembly GCA_035047565.1). Taxonomy (NCBI): domain Eukaryota; kingdom Metazoa; phylum Arthropoda; class Insecta; order Diptera; family Drosophilidae; genus Drosophila; species Drosophila mulleri. The sequence continues at coordinate 13,542,755 of JAWNPK010000060.1, read as the reverse complement.
ACTGAAGACGTTGCACAGTAGATTGCATGTTGTAAGAAATCCAAAAAGGTGGTTACTTGTGGCCAGGTAGGCCAGCCAGGTGTTGATTACGAATGAAGCCGTAGCTGCTGCTGGAGTTGCTGTTGCCCTGGTAACTACCAAGACATTTTTGTTTGAACAATGTTCTCAAAGGAGGGTTGAAATCGCCTTTGGCTTTCTTAAAAGCAACAAACTCCTCGCAATGAACAGATGGTGGTAGTTTTTTAATCTATCAGGTAAATCAGTACCTGCATGAGGTAAATATCCTTGCTTGGCAGCAACGTGTTGGAAATTCTGTTCGCCTGTTGCTATATTTAATTAGATTATTGATGCTCATTCAAACATTTCTGATTACATTTGCATATAAACGATCAAAATTGATATTGCCTTAACGAGATGTTAAGGGTGCTGTTTACCTGTTCCCAATAATCACTCACCTTTGCCATTTTTACAGCTCGTTTCCCACGCTACGCTGCTTGAAGGAAGGTAATCCCACGGATATTCTTATCAGGCATAGTTCATACATCATTGCATTGATACCTTCTGCTCACCTAGTAGATAATTGCTACCTGTGGCAAACAACCCTAATTTTTGTTGAAGGGACAACAATTTAGGTGATAAATATAAATATTTCTTTTAAATGAATTAGACAGATTTAATTAACCACAAGATCTAGATTTCTATTTCTATTCTATTCTATTTCTACGTGCAGACTATGAATAAAGGCGTATATACTTTAATTATATAGATAAAAATAAATAACATGAATAATAAAAGAGCTTAACGTGAACTAAGTCAACTGGGAATTATCTCTAATCGTAGATGGCAAAAAACACCTGATTAATTGGAGGGAAATTCATAAAAATATGTACATATATTTGTACATACTATATATGTTTATCTGCTGTTGGTTTATGCTCTGGCTTAAATTTATGAATTCTCAGAATTTAGCGACAAAGGCGCCCCAGATAATCGCGTTCTACTCTTGGCTAATATGAGGATTTGCAATTTGTCTCTGCTGGGTGGTGCATATGAAAATAGATTAAGACAGGTGGACCAATAAAAATTATGGATTTATAATTAGTATTATAATTTAGTATTATAATTTCATGCGCAGACATGAGGCTGCAATCAGTGTTGCCAAGGTAACCTAGATCGCGCTAGCGAAGGTGGTCTAGCCTATTGATAATAACTCTACTGAACATGAGTATGTCTTAGTCCTTAAGAGAACGATAGAGCAGAAGAAACTGCCGAAACTGATGTACATAAGCTAACTATGCGTGCTTGCATGCCTAAATATGTCTACATGTACTTGTTCGTATGCGTCGGTCTCGCTCTATCTGTTTCCCTCTCTATCTCACAATCTGTCTCTCTGCCTAGCAAGAGCTACGCTCATTAAGTCGTCTATACGTATGCATGCAGCAGTATTCAGTCGGTATACGAAGCTAGAGTGCTTGACGAAGCAGAGAGTGCTCTCATTGGTCACTCAAGGCTCAACTGCAACATTTGAGCGCGACCTAGGCTTTGAGTGAAACTTGCCCTATATAAAGGGCAGCAGCTGCAGCCATTCTTCAGTCGCCCAGGCCTGGTGGGGGTCAGTTGTGCACTGCTGTAAAGTGAATTGAAGTGTGTGGTCGATCAGCTGAGCATTAATTAAGACTTGGAGAACATTTTTAGAGGAAATTCTCAGATTAAACAGTTTGTACAAATTCTTGGAGGAAATACACCATTGAAGAAATTCACAGAGGCAATACTTAGAGGAAATACTAAGAGAACTAAAACAGAGTCCAATAGAACAACTAATTCTAGGACGTTAGCTTGAATAATATAGAAAATATTCAACGTTAATCGAGAATATCGACATAGATTGTGCTACTCGCTTGCATAGTGATAATGCTTTCTATGCTTTCTCAATGACATATTACTTTATTATTATAGCAAATTTGTTGAACAGAACAGTGTTACATATATATTTATAATTTTATGTTAGATATGATATCTCTCCAGCCACCTTCACATATATGTACATATGTATATTGCGTATGCTTAATTCTTGAACTTCATCTCGATGCAACCGAGTTTACTATTCAAGCCGATGAAGGGATTCTTGATGGTCTCGTTATGGAAGTCGTTTTCGTTCAAGCTGATGACCATGTGATTACTGCAGCCGGTTGTGCAGGTCACTGAGGCGCAGGCCAATTGATTAAAAATACAATCATCGATGAGACGCACAGCCGTGCTGATTGCAGATACTGTGTCATAGATGGAGGTAAAGGCACACTCCCAGGCCTGGTTGATGCGTATGTCAGCTGCACACTTTGCCTGCTGCAAATACGTGTTGAAGCTCTTCTGATTGCTTATGGTATACGTGTTGACTGTAGAGATCTGTAATTAAAAGAGATTATTAAATTGGATGTCACATGCTAATAAAAAACAAAAACACAATTGATTGCTCTCTAAGTCTTTTCTCAAAGTGTGAGTGATCTTAATACATATACAAAATGGTGTACGCATGTGAATAACATGCAAATGCTATGGAAGTTAGAGCGAGATGATGCCTGGCCAGCTGCCTTTACGTCAGTGTTGCCATTTTTCCAGCGGTTAAATAATAGAACTCTAGCCACAACCTGCACTTAACAAAAAGCTAGATCTGACGAGACAAAATAGTGGAAATAGCAACACTAGTTTACATATTCCTTATGGCTCGCTTCTTTGACGACTAAACACAGCACTAGTTTGGTAATTCCTTATGGCTCGCTTCTTTGACGACTAAACACAGCAAATATATTGAGAATTATTTACATGTACATACATATGCATGCATGTATGTAGGATAGAGCGAGATGTCGCATGAAATAAGCAAAGAGGCGGATATTGCAAGCAAGCAGAGTTAGGCGAATTTGCAAAGCAATCGCAAGTAGATTAATAAATTGTTTAATATATTATACATATGTACATACTTACCGCATTTTTAACGCAGATCGTATAGTTCGTCAGTGAATCGGGATGTAGTTTTACACAGTCGGTCAGGAGCCTCTTGGCATTGTTATTATAGTAGTTCTTCAGGCTGTTGAAGCTGGTTTGTGAACTGGACATAATGCTATTCAGGTTACTTTGAGCAGAGGACGAGCAACTGTTGAGGGTGCTTCGCACACCGGATATTGAGGGAATGCTTCCGCTGTAGTTCTGCACACATTGCTTGTGCCACGAGTCGATTAACTCGATTGGATCTAGACGAGCTTTCACATCCTCCAATTTCTGCTCAATCTGATTAGCCTGGATGCTGATTGCGCGCAATCCGCTGGTGAAGGTTGAACGAACCGTCTCCAATTCACTCTCAATCTGCGCCAGTCTAGCATCATTTTGCCTCTGGTTCTGAATTATATAGTCATCCAAGTAGACCGTAAAATTCTCAGCAGACATCGCGCCAAAAGGCGCAAGGCAGGCCAATAAGACGAGGAATATAGCGGAGTTTTGCATCTTTTCAGCAGCGTAACTTAATACTGAATGTAGACTGGAGAGCTCTCTGCTTTCTTATATACATATATACGAATATGGAAATCGCACTGCTCTTTATCAGGGATGTCGTCGAGTGCTTCCCCCACCAGCAGCCGCAATCAGCATTTAGCAGTTCTCAAAATTCCCTAGCAAATTATCAGTATTAATATTTATTTAATTTTACGTTTTGTTTATAAATGTACATATGTGGTATACTTTCATAAAAGAACTTTAAAACAATAAAAATGTACATAAAGTGGTATATTGGCAGCATAAATATTTGCAATCTGACTTTAATTAATTTAAGTATATAAGTATTATATTATGGACTGTAAATAGAGGGAACCAGCTTTTTGCACATGAACAGCATTATTTAAAAGCCAAAGTCAATGATGTAATTAAAGAGATCTGTCGGCAAGCTGGCATTATTTAGTATAAATGCGAGCATGTGATATCTCTGTCGCAGCAGAAACGCTGAATTTTTCGGCTGTCGGTTACGGGTGAAGACGCCTTTCTTATTGCCACCGACCCGCGTATAGGCTATCGACAGAAACAGAGAATGATTATTCTATGTTTATTGAATATTTAAATTAAACTTACTCTGCTCAGTTTTAAAGTCTGCAAAATTCCAAACAAATTCGCCAATGAACCATTTGAGCTTTCGCAGTTTGTCGAACGCCTGGAAATGCTTTGAGAGCATCGTCGTCTGATATTCCTCCGACCAAATAAATGTGGGCAGCTGTTTGGAAATGTTTGGAAAATTAAATCCAAATATTCATCTATGCCATTCATCTATAGCTCTGTATTCTCACTGTATGATATCCTTCGAGGGTATCAGCGCCATACTCGAACACAATGACCGGCTTTTGGTGCAGCTCCCGCCAGCCTAATGCCTCTTCAAACATTGGGTTTACAATCATGTCTGTGCGACCGGGATTATGATACCAGGAATTGTAGCGATTAAAGCCAATGATATCCAAATATTCAGACATCATGCAGTTGATGGGCTTGTCAACATTGCTAGCTGCCGTTAGGGGTCGCCCTTGCGCAATGCTTCGTGTATAATTTGCCAATTTCCTGCCAAGAGGGAACAGTTTATGAGATTGGCATATTTAATAATTACTGATTGACTTACCCGAAATACTCCTTGGCTGCTGGCTTCTGGGTGCGCGGCTCGTTGGCTATTGACCAGGCTATCACGGACGCATGATTGCGATCGCGATGTATCAGCTGCTCCAAATAGGACATGTGATTCTGCAACAGCTCTGGCTGGAACAAATCCGTATCCACACTGGCGCACTCATCGATGATCATAATGCCGTGCTCATCGGCAAACTCCATTGATTCTTCCGAGTAGGGATAGTGGGAGGTGCGGTAGGCATTTGCTCCCACCCACTTAAGCAGACTGAAGTCGCGGGTGAGTAATGCATTGTCCAGGCCTTTGCCGCGTATCTGAAAGGGATATATCATTGGATATCATGATGAAGTGTTTCCAAGCCTTTGTAATAATAATAAAAAGACAACTTACATCGGAATCTTCGTGCCTACCAAAGCCACGCAAATAGATCGGCTGGTCATTGATGTATATGCTGTCGTTGCTCCAGCTGAGACTGCGAATGCCAACGGGCAGCTGATAGCTGTCCAGCAGTAGACCGTTCTCTGCCATCAACTGGAATTCGAGAGTATACATATACCCAGGATCCGGATGCATTAGATAGGGCCACCAAGGCTTTACATTTGGTATTAACAAAGTGCCATTGTGATAGTTCCGATTTCGCTGATGTGTCACCAGATTGCGATCTCTATCCAGTAACTTGACGTTGATGTACTTGGACACATCCTGCTCCTGCTCATTGCCAATCCATAAACGATAGTCGATGCGACCCATTTGCTTGTTCACCTGCGTCTTAAGCTCAATGTCCTTGATGTATTTCGCCGGCGTCGTATAAAGTTGGACAGAGCGATGTATACCGGCGTAGTTGAAAAAGTCAAATGAGAAGGTTTGAACATTGACGAACCCATTGTCACTAGACTTCTTAATCACTGCACCCTGGGGAATGGTGGCATTGTTTAGCCGATTGTCGACCATGATTGTGATGCGATTCTCCTGGCCATATTTGACCAATCTTCCGATCTCTACTTCGAAGGGCAAATGGCCAAAGCTGTGCTTAACAGCCCTCTGACCATTGATCCAAGCAATGCATGTGTAGTGGATGCTGCCGAAGCGTATCCAGGTGCGTGTGCCACTCATATTCCAACTGCTGGGCAGAAAGAAGTGCCGTTCATACCAAACTGTGCCCACATGGTCGCGCAGCTCCTGATCCACGGTCAGATCATTATAAGATGCTGGCACGGGTACCTTGATTATTTCACGACCTGTGGAGCGCAGACTACGAGCAAACCACTTTTCACGTATGCCCTGGTAAGGATCACTGGCATTGCTCCGGACCAGTTGCCAAACGCCGTCCAGTGAGTTTACCTCTCGGGTCTCGGACGCGCGAGGATACAACAGACCCACAGTGGGCTTTGGCAGTTGTACATTGCTATAGCAATAAATTTGCTCAAAGTTGAACTCGTGCTCAAACATATAATTTGTATTTCGTTCATCTTCAACACTGTGAGACAATATTGTATCCAAAATGCACACACATATTAAAGATATGGCAAAACATATTATTGTTCGCGTTTTAATATTGTTTCTTGTCCCCCGCATTGCTGCATTCCTGTGCAAAACGCCCTTTTTCTGCGATATCAAGCTGTCCAATAACTGGCTAAGCCTGTAAAAAATCGGAGATAAAAAAATTTTGAAAGTACAGAAAACAGAAACCGAACAAAACAGAAATTACCTTCAATGAATCACATATGTATATTTCGTCGATTTTAAAAGCGGCTGGTTGTGTCTGATATATCGATTATAAACGATGATTTACAATTTAAGTACATTTCGATAACAAACGAAATTAATCGATATAATTGATTAAATGTAAACAAAAATCAGCTGTCTAGAGCTTCAAATTCGAAGCAATCGTAAATAAAAGCAATTGAACTAATTAATCTGAGCCAAAAACTCTTTATTACAAAAAAACAAAAATGATAAGACTTATGCTACTGAAAGGCGCTTAAGTTCAGTTCCAGCATAACATTAATTACAAAAACAGTATAAATAACTAAAATACTTAGTTTTCGCATGGACTTAGATGTAGATGTGAATGTATATAAAATATTGTACTGTCTTGTTGTCTTGTCAGTTTAAGTGTCTTACAGTCGACGATGATGTACTCATAAATCAGAGGAATCATGCTTCTCATTGGACCCACCCACGTCAACAATGTAGGTGAACAAATCATTTGGCACATTGCACTGATCCACCTCACGCCCCAGAGCAAAGTATCGCTGGCGCAGCAGGTGAGCGGCCGCCTTTGGCTGACGCGCGCGCGTAAAGACGCCTTTCTTATTGCCACCGACCCGCGTGTAAGCTGGAAAGAAAAGTCGGACATTTAATGTGCCAATATATGTTACCTCGAAACTTGATACTCACATTGCGCCGTCTTAAAGTCGGCAAAGTTCCACACGAACTCGCCAATAAACCATTTTTGGCGCCGCAAAGCATCAAAGGCTTTGAAGTGGCGTGAAAATACTTCAGTTTGGAATTCCTCCGACCAAACAAAGGCCGGTTGCTGTAAGGAAATAAATTGAGTTCTTAAATTCCATAAATGAATCTCTTCTCTATTTTACCAGATGGAGACCTTCCAGCGTGTCGGCTCCATATTCCGACATAATAACCGGCTTGTCATACTTCTTATTCCATCCGGTTGCCTCACTAATCACGCGCTGTGTGACCATATCCAAGCGACCGGTGTTGCTGTACCACGCGTTGTAGCGATTAAAGCTAATTATGTCTAAATGGCGAGCCTGTTTATGACAATGACATTAAGCAGATGTAATTCAATCATTGTGCCTAGCTTGCTTACCGCTTTGTCATCATTCGAGGGCACTGCAATGGCAGCCGTTATGGGTCTCGTACTATCCAAGGAGCGTGTGTAGTTGGCCACAAATCTATAGAAGGCGCAGAGGCTATAATATATATAGATCAAATACCCATTCACTCACTGGAAATATGTGTCGGCATTCACTTGACTTGTGCGCGGCTCATTGGCAATGGACCACATCACGACGCTGGGATGATTGCGATCGCGATGCACAAGCTGCTCCAACGAGGACTTATGCCGGTCCAGCAAGGCTTGATTAAAGTTCCTGTAGAAGAAGTCCGTATAATTAATAATTATGTATTCCAGGCTAATTCTCATATCAATTACTGTGTATCGGTGCTGGGGCATTCGTTGATAATCATGATGCCATGCTGATCGGCGAACTGCATGGACTCCTCCGAGTAAGGATAATGCGAGGTGCGATAGGCATTGGCGCCAATCCACTTAAGCAGATTGAAGTCACGCGCCATCAAGGCATTATCTAGACCCTTGCCGCGCACATCCGCATCCTCGTGCCGCCCAAAACCACGGAAATAAATCGGCTTGCCATTGATCAGAAACGACGTATTCGTCCAGCTAAGCGTACGTATGCCCACACTCAGGCGATAGACATCCAGCAGCTGCTCCTTGGCTGCATACAGTCGAATCTCCAGTTCGTACAGATAACCCGGATCCGAATGCATAAGATATGGCCACCAGGGCTTCACATTATCCACTTGCAACGAACCCACCAGCTTGCTGTTCGACGTCGCATTGGCAACTTGGACGCCCTCTCGATTGTAGATCTGCAGCCGTGCGAAGAGCGTATTCTCCGCCTCGTTGGCCGCTGTACCATTCACTGTGATGCTGTAATCCACGGTGCCCACTGGAAATATTATATATTAATATCTGTATATGCATATATTCTATTTATTCTTACCGCTATTATTCTGTGACAGATTCGTTTTGATCTCCACCTCCTCAATGAACGTTTTGGGCGTCGTATACAAATGCACGGATCGATGGATGCCCGCGTAATTGAAGAAATCAAATGTATAGCTCTGTATGATAGTAACGCCATCGTCGTTGGCCACCTCCGAGATTTGGCCCTGCGGCACCGTCGTCTGGATCAATGCATTGTCGCACATAACCGTAATGCGATTCTCTGCGCCATACTTGAGCAAGTGCGTGACCTCCGTCTCGAAGGGCAAGTGACCCATCTCATGCTTAACAGCCGAGCGTCCATTGACCCACTAAAGAAACATAGATATACACATGAATATATGTATATATAGAGTGTTATTATATAGAGTATTGCCCTACCACAAAGGCCTCGTAGTGCACACTGCCGAAGCGTAGCCAAACCCGTTGATCCTGTCCCCAGGAGCGTGGTACAAAAAACTTGCGATCATACCAAACGGTGCCCACATGATCGCGCAGCGCCTGCTCCGTGGTGATGTCGTTGTACGACGCCGGCACTGGCATGGGAATGGTGGGCATGCTCTTGCTCAGGTCATCCTTGAACCAGCCGTCGCGTATGCCCTGAGTCGGATTCGTCTCGTCCGAACGCACAAAGTTCCAGATGCCATCGAGCGTACGCACTTCCCGGGTCTCCGACTCACGTGGATAAAGCATGCCTCGCGATGTTTCGATTTCCTTGTTTAGTATGATGAGTGCTAAAGTGAATTTCAGAATATAGCAGACGAGAAAAAGTGAGGACAGTGAAAAAGCTGAAAGTAAAGAGGAAGACCAATATAACGATTATTCATTATAAAAGAGTGCAGCAACGGCAAATTGAAGATAAACAGACTATGTCATAGACTTCTATTCTCGTTACTGATAAGATACATATATCCGAATCGACCAAATGTTCCACATAATTATATGTGGAATATATGTATGTGAAACCAACTGGGTAGCGAGTTTCTCTCAATGCCAATGCCAACTTAATTCAAATAATTACAATAAAAGAAACTATTTAACTTTGTTCTTCATTTCTTATTCTGTCAAATATACTCACATTTGCATTTGTTATGTTGGAAATCAGTGTGCGAAACGTAACGGAAATGAAATGGGATCCAATATTAATTGTCAAGTCTTATGATAATGTAACTGAATGCATTGAATGTGCGTGTCCATGTCGCGTATACTTAACAAAAGCCAAACAAAATGTTGCAAACAATGCAAATTCTAAAGAGCGCATCAATGCTAAGCCGTTCTAAGCTCTTTACAACATTTCAACAGGTGCAGACAGAGAACAGCTGTTAAGCTCTCTCACTCTTTCACGCACACACACTCACTCATGCACCCGCTCGCATTCACGCTCTTGCACACATTTCATTTTTGTTTTCTTTTTAAACTGCACAAAAAGTATATGACGCATTATGTTAGTCATTGCGAAGCACGTGCAGCATAAGAACAACATTAAATTAGTTCAAAACAAACATTTAAATATTCTCTTCAAGCCCATAATAGTACAACTGTTATATGCTGATGATGTGATATACGCGAGCTTTGTTGTTGCTGCCCTCTCGCTCGCTCGCCCGCCAAAAGCACACTGAGGCGCACTGCTCGCGCATGAGTCCCACTAGCGACGCGTCGCGTCGGCAGCGGCGACGGCGGCGGCGTGCACTCCTTTTATTTTTATCTTCTCCAATATGGTTATCGGCTGGCAGACGAAAAAGCACAAAACTAATAGAACAAAAAGCTGCGCTGGAAAGCGTGCACCAATTTGACAGTTAATTATTTGAAAATATGGCGCCGATATGTGACTGAAAGTGTGGCACTATTAAACTGATAATATTAAATTGGGAAAAGACTATTATTTTTTTTCCTTTTTCTCATTAGTTTTAGATTGAGTTTAGTGTTATATATAACAGATAATTTTAAATTGGGAAAAGTTAATTATTTATTATTGGGTATTATTTGTTTTTTTTTTTTCATTAATTTTAGATTGACTTGCGTATATATTATATACTCTTGTGCTATATTTTAGAGCATTCACTCGTCCACTGCGCACTTACACATGTTTTCAGCTCTACGAGCTTCTTAAAGCTGCAACTTCGGCCAACTAACTGCAGCTCCAACGGCCTCTGCAGCTCCTTTTAAAGACAGAGTCGTTGCTGGAGTAAATGATTAAAATGCAAAACATGGACAACGTATTTACATACGTTCTAAAATGCGTGCCACAAGCAGCAGAAATTTGCATGTCAACTTTTTTCTTTTGAGGGCTCTAAGTTAATTAAAACAACAACAGCAACAACAACAAACTTACCCCAGATTTCAAATTTCCGACACTTTAGGTTTATCGTCAAATGCATTGTTCTACTGAACTGCAGCGTGTGATTGGTCAATGCGAACTGAATTTAAATGAGTTGTGCGCCCAGTAGATGGTGGATGATGGTCAGCTGTTTGATTGACTCATTGACTCATTGACTGACTGGCTACGGGTTCACAAATGCCCGTAGCCGCAACTGCGGCCGTAGTCGTTGTAACGGCACCCGATGAGAGCCAGTTTCTTGCGGCTTCTATAATAAGTTAGTCACACAAATCCGCCGAAACGCTCAACGGATGTCATTAAGCAAGGTAATTGTGGGACGCAGTGCAGCTACATAAAGGTCGCCCTCAGCGTTCCCGCTTTACCGGCGCTGACTAGGTTTAGGCGCATGGACGGAAAGCTCACGCACGACGGCAACCACACTCAGAGGCACAGACACATACATGCACACGCACACAGCCTGCTGAGCCGCTGTCGGAGCGACAGTTCTCAATGCATTGAATGTGCCCCTAATAAGGCCCCCCACTCCCACACACACACACACATACATACAAACACACGCAGACGATAAGCTGTTCGCTCCAAATCCCAAAGTGTGTTCATCGTGTGGGGGGAGGTCAACAACAAAGAAATCTACAATAACAATCGAAACATATACAACAACAGCAGCAGCAATAATAAAAGAACAAGTCTGAACTGCTTTGGGTAGTAAATTAGAGGAACTACCAGGAATAAGCAGGCTTTCATTTAATTCTGTTTAAATGAACTTGTTCACTGCAAAGTTGTTTACTTAGATTTGATGTGATTTAACCATTGTCACATTGAAGATGCACTCAATTTATTATTCTTAACTTTTTGCTCGTTGTATATAGTAATTATAAAAAAAAAAAAAAAAAAAAAAACAAACAAACAAAAAAAAAACAAGTAAAGAATCAAGAAGATATCAAGTTAAATACTGGAACTATAAAGCAATAAAAAATATACGTACATATGTAATTAGAATTTTATACAGTCATTAATCACGAACAAAACTTTTGCATGAGCCTTTTACATAATTTGCAAAACATTTATTCACAATTATATAACGCCATTGTTCTAAAACAAAATATGAAATTCATAAATATGCAAATATGTAAATATGCCTTAAAATGTATAAAAAATATATATTTATGTGTATATATGTATGTATATTGAAATTTCTTGGTTATAAATTAGTAAATTAAATACGGATTATATGTATGTGAGTTTTATTTGTTTATTTGCTAAATATTTATTGAAAGCAAAATAAGACAAAAACAAACAATTGACACAGGTCTAACAAGGTTTGAATATAAAATATTAATATTTGCCATGATACTTTACCCATTTTCACTTTTATTGCTCGGGTGCTTTCTAAAACTTTTGCGTTTCGTCAAATTGTGTTCAATGTAATTTTTCAAGTTCCGTTACAGCTTCAATTAATTTATGGACCATATTATTATTGGTCTAATTAAGTGTGATCACAACTCATTTAATTAGTTTAACACTTTAACACTTAGATCAATTGCCGGTCAAATGTGAAAGAAACTACGCATAAATAAACAAACAGGCACATATGCACACACACTCACACACACCCACTCACGCGTCCACACGCATAGGCAACAAGTTAAAGACTACGATTACGACAAGCTGGGCTAACGTACGCAGTAGTGCTAGCACTGCTGGGCAGTGTTGCCATTTTAGCCTATTTGAGGCTAGATCTAGCCTATTTGCAAATGAAATAGCCTGGAAAAATGTCAAAATGCCTATAACCATAAATTTAGCCTTTTTTATATTTTAGTTTTTTATTACTAGAACTAGATAATATAATTACACAATTAAACATTTAAAATTTATGTTTTGTTTAATTTTTGGCCTTTTTAAGCCAGTTTTTTAGAATTTTTAGCCTATTCTAGCTTATATTTTTGAGAAATTTGGCCTATTTTGTCGTTCGAAATCTGGCACCACTGCTGCTGGGCGCAACATCGATGTTTCTGATTGAAAAACATCGAAACATCGATGTTTCCCCAGCACTAGTACGCAGACCGACTGATTTAAAAGCTTGGATTTGAGTTGCGATGATGGGTTTGGGTCTCTTGTGACTCTAAGCTCTGTGTGTGCGCGCATACGCATGTGCATGTACATGTGCATATGTGTTGGTGTATGGTTCAACTATATATATGTATATTTCTTGTTGCATTTCACGGCAATAGCTACCAATAGGGAATACTAATTTCTTAATGTACATACATACAATCTAGTCAAACAAGAAATTTTAACGGCTCATATTGTTAAAGCATAAGCAGGGCTGTTTTCTAAAACAATAGTAATGAAATGTAAACAAACTCAGTTGTGTTGCAGCAGCTGTTTCTTGGGCTGGTAACTCTATATCATGAATGTCCACGATTGAGTGATAGTAGGTTATGCAAAGCGGTCAGCTGTTTTCACAGCGTGACGTCATTATTTCAGAAAATGGTGCGCGCGCGTTTAAATTTGTATGAAAATCAATCAATTTTGACACTGTTATTTGTTTTAAAACTAGTAGACTAAATAAAACGAACTGGGAGGCTAATCATAGGTTCTATATTTACTATTGAAAATTGCGTATATATACTTAATTTTACTTGTTTTGGACCACTTGTCCGATCTCTGCTGAAGCCTCCACCGAGCAATCTGAAAATGTGACGTCACAAGAGATCTGTTAGTTAACATTAAAAGTAACGGGACTGGTCTTTGCGCAACCTACTGTGTCTTTTAACAGTGGTTGACGCTATATACACAAATTAGTTCAATATGTAAACAACATCAGCTGTAGGGGTCATTTAGTGGTTTCTTGGTCTGGTAGCTCAAATAATATATCGTAATCTTAGAACTATCGATGACGTCGATATATTTATTCAGTACTTTTAATAAATGATGTATTGTTGTCCAATGTTTGGTAAAAGCAGGCAATCTTAATAATTGTAGACTTGAAGCAAGGCTGCAACATGTCCCTCGCATTTGACGTGGACAATATAAGTGGCAGCTTAACACAGGATTCAAGTGATAAAATAAAATCCACAACAGCGCTAGCATCCGCGCATCTGAGATACAGCATGAGTGCGGCGTGGATGCGACAATGTCGCCCATATAAGCTAACGATACTAATACTGCTACTCCTGATACTGCTACCCCTGCTGGCGCACCGCAAATTGCTAAATGTGAGTAAAAAATCTGTATAAATGCAAACAACTAATCAATGTCTGACCAGGCCGAACTGGATGCGCCACCAACAGATGTGCATCGCTCCCGACCTCTGCTGGATGCCTATGAAGATTTCAGTGCGATGCGTGCCAGTGATCTAAAGATGCGCATAGAAGAAATGCTGAGAATTAAGGTGAGTGCAAGGCAGCAATAGAGAAGTGAATAAATATATTCAAATCATTTCAGAGCACCGTCTCTGTGGAGCTACGCGAGTTGGAATCTCGTCGTCAGAAGCTTCAGTCGGACATCAGTCAGTACAATCAAAAGCTTGAAGAACTCAAGCAGGAGCTGTTGCGCGAGCAAACAGAGCTAGAGCGCCTAAAGATCTCTGTGGAGCAGGCGCAAGTGGCACAGCGGGAAGCCGTACAACGTAACACTCCGGAATTGGCTCTCCCTCGGACTTTGACGCCTAATTCGCTGCCTCGCAGAATGAATGGCATTAGCGATGGAGTTGCAGCTGCCTGCGAGATGCACAATTGCTTCGATCACTCACGTTGCAGCCTCACGTCCGGCTTCCCCGTCTATCTATACGATCCGGATGTGTACAATGTGCAGCGCTCTGGCTACGATATCGATGGATTCTTAAAGACGACAATAAAACAAACTTTGGGCTACAATGCGCACATCGTGCGAGATCCCAAACAGGCTTGCATCTACCTTGTGCTTGTGGGTGAGGCTCTACTCGAGGAGGATCTGCTGCGCAACAATCGATACGCCGCCCAGGAGGAGGTGGCACAACACCCTCACATTCTATCCAATTCGATGGCTGCAAACAACTCGCCCATAGATTTGGGAAAACTGTATCAGTTGCCCTATTGGGGCGGCGACGGAAGGAATCATGTTCTGCTGAATCTGGCGCGTCGCGATTTGAATTCGGCAAGAACTAATCCGCTGCTGCAGCAGAACACGATGCGTGCGATTATAGTGCAGAGCACGTTTGAACGAGATCAATTCCGACCAAATTACGATTTGATTGTGCCACCCATTCTGGGTCCGCCTGGTGGTGATGTTTGGCAGGAGTGCGCCAGCATGGTGCCGGCACGTCGCAAGTACTTGCTCACCTTCCAGGGTGAGCTGCGACCCTCACAGGCAGCCCTGCAGCCACTAGATGACTTCATAATGGAGCATCTGAAGGACATGTCGCGTTCTTCGACTCAGGATCAGTTTTTGCTGCAGTTCCAATGTGTGCCCGCCACAGAGCAGCAGGAGACGGGCTCCTTGGGCGACTGGACTCTCTGTGGCTCCGACAGTTCACGCAAGCAGCTGCTCAAGGACTCGACCTACGTGCTCATACTGCCACCATTGGGCCAACGGGTCAGCTCAACGCTCATGTTGGCACGTCTCTATGAAGCGCTGCGTTCGGGCGCTGTGCCCGTAATCCTTGGTGCTGACGAATTGCGTCTGCCATACGCCGAGACCATTGACTGGCGTCGCACTGCCCTGCTGCTGCCAAAAGCCCGCATTACAGAACTACATTTCCTGCTGCGTGCCGTGCAGGATTCAGATTTGCTGCTGTTGCGTCGCCAAGGACGTCTCATCTGGGAGCGATATCTAAGCTCGGTGCAGGCCACGGTGGACACGGTCATTGCCAGCATGCGTGATCGACTGGGCATACCGCCCCGCCCGGTGCCGCCAGTTGCCGCCCAGAGCGTCTTCAACAGCACGTTCATTCCGCTGAAATCGGAGCCGTCTGTTGGCATGGACACGGAGCCAGAGGAGTCGCTGGGACCAATTGAGCCGCCCTATCCAAGTCCATCGTTTCGTCGCAACTATACAATACTCCGCATACAATCGAAGGAGGCATGGAACGATTGGATGGATCCATTTTTCCTTTATCCCCAACTGCCCTTCGATCCGGCCTTGCCGTCGGAGGCAAAGTTCATGGGCTCCCACACGGGCTTTCGGCCCATTGGCAAGGGCATTGGCGGCGCTGGCAAGGAGTTCAGTGAAGCGCTCGGTGGCAATTATCCGCGCGAGCAATTCACCATTGTCATACTCACGTACGAGCGCGAACAGGTGCTAATGGAGTCACTGGGTCGGCTCTACGGTCTGCCCTATCTACATAAAGTCGTTGTCGTTTGGAACTCACCGAAGCCGCCGTTGGACGATCTGCGTTGGCCCGACATTGGTGTGCCCGTGTCTGTGGTGCGTGCTCCACGCAATTCGCTCAACAATCGCTTTCTGCCCTTCGATGTTATCGAGACGGAGGCGGTGCTCTCAGTGGATGACGATGCTCACTTGCGGCACGATGAGATTCTCTTCGGTTTCCGAGTCTGGCGCGAGCATCGCGATCGGGTGGTCGGCTTCCCGGGTCGCTATCATGCCTGGGACCTGAGCAGCAACAACCTGTGGCACTACAACTCCAACTACAGCTGCGAGCTGAGCATGGTGCTCACCGGGGCTGCGTTCATACACAAGTATTACATGTTCCTGTACACGTACCAGCTGCCGCAGGCCATACGCGACAAGGTGGACGAGTATATGAACTGTGAGGATATCGCCATGAATTTTCTTGTCTCTCATTTGACGCGACGACCGCCTGTCAAAGTGACCTCACGCTGGACCTTCCGCTGTCCCGGCTGCCCAGTGTCCCTCAGCGAGGATGACACTCACTTTCAGGAGCGCCACAAGTGCATCAATTTCTTTAGCCAGGTCTTTGGCTATACGCCGCTGCTGAACACCCAATATCGGGCCGACTCAATACTCTTCAAGACGCGTATTCCGCACGACAAGCAGAAATGCTTCAAGTATATATAGACGCCGCATATCATTAGCATTCAACGGACGTACTTATACAGACTCTTTTTTCTTCTTCTTAGCCCGTAAGCATATAGTTATGGCCAACAATTCTAGTTGTTGGCCAGCTTGTAAGATGATTGTCGATAAGTGGTTTATGTAAATACGTTTATATTGTTGCCATATTAACGGAATTTCAATTCGATTTTCGAAGCGAACAGAAGTTGTCCAAAGAGTTTTCGAAGACTTCTTAACTACCTTAAGTTCATGTGAATTTGTATATAGCCTTGTATTAGAATTGATTGTTTAATTTTAGCCGTTTCATTTGCATAACGTAACATAATTTTTATAAACGTCCGGAGAGAAATCCCAAAAAACAAAACAAAAAATTGTTTTATTTGGAGTAAATGCACCCATAATTTATATAGATTTTACTTTTCATATATGTATATAATATATATATATAAATATATATTTATATATATTTGGATTTTCACAAAAAAATATTCAGTTGATAATGCTGATTAGTAAATTAATAGAATAGTTTCAATGTGTATAAATAATAGAGAATGTTAGAAAAGTTTGACTGCTGGCAACCGAAGTTCGACAAATGTTCTATTTAAACCTTCTCTGTTCTTAATTTAAATATATATGTATAGTTAGCAAGAGCTATTACATAAATTCAATATGTATATTATGTGATATATGTATGTATATATATAAATCTAGATGTTTATATATACATATATAATGGAGATGTCGCGCGAGTTTCCGAGTTGAGACCTTTGATGAGGGAAATTCTAATTGTTTTTCCGTTTTGGGTTTCTCTTCTGTTTCTTTTTCTGTTCAGTTTAGTTCAATATCACAATACAAATAAGAAGAGCAAAAAAAAAAAAAAAAAAAAAAAAAACAAAGGTAAACGTAAATTTGTAACTTTACAACATAGGCATAATTTTTACATACTAGAATTACATATATGTATAGATAAACTATTTGCAATTTTGGTATCGACAAAGATGACTTTCCCTCTCATTTGATTGACGCCAGGCTTGTGACTGCTGATTGATTGATTGATTGATTGGTTTTGGTTAGATTTGGTTAACTAATTGGTTCGATGGCTAGTTCTCCTGCAGGCTTAGCTTGAGCGCCTGCTCGATCATCTCCTGCTCGCGCTGTCGCTCCAGCTCGTACTTCTGCTGCTCCTGCTGGGAGAGGCGCATGGCCATGGCCAGGTCGGAGTCCATGTAGCGAAAGCCTCCATCGTCATCATCTTCAGAGACAGGCGAGCCGCTCGCATTGCCCTGCGCACCCATCAGCGACTCGTGCAGCACGCTGTGAATAATGTAAACAGAGGAGACACACGCACACACACACACAAAAGCTTGGGTAAGATGATAGCTAGCAATACATTGAGGGTGATGGGAAGGTGTGGGCAAGGGAGGGTGGTTATCTATTTGAAGATCTTCTTCATATAGCTAAGATCGTTTTTGAACTGCGCCCCCGCCGAGGCAGAGCGACTGCGCTGCTGCGGCTCAAACGCGGGCGCGGGCGCGGGCGGTGCCAGGTGCGAACTGTGCCCAGGTGAGGGAGAATGGCGACCGTAACGGTGGTGATTGGGTGCGAGCAAATTGCGCTTGCTTGAGCAGGAGCGTGCATTACTAGCATTACACGTAACGCTCGTTAAGATTTGAGAATGTCCAGAGATCGATAGAGTTCGGCTTGAGGATAACTTACCGCTGCAGCTGCTCGTCGTCCTCGGGCAGCAGCTCAGTGCCCACGGCATTTTGGCCGCGCAGCACCTCCCAGATGTCCACCTTGTCGGTATCGCTGTCCAGGCCACAGGCGCCGCCAGCGCCGCTTGTCTCCGCCAGGCTCTGCTCGATGGCGTATTGCAGCATGTCATCCTCATCCAGGGGAATTTGACGGCGGGCATCTCCGCCGCGATTCACATAATTGCTGGGTATATCGAAGCAACGATCGTCCACCAGGCAGGTGGTGCGATCGTCCTCCTGCAGCGTGGACACGTGCTCCACCGGCGTGGTCATGGCGAACACATTGCCAAACGTGATGCAGGCGTTAAGGACATGGAAGAGCGGTATCTCCACCTTGACCGGAAAACCGGAAGGCAGTTGCATCGTTATAAAGTCTTTCAATTTGGACACATGCGGACTGGCCATTGTGGACATGAGATCCAGTATGGGAAGCACTTGTTCCTGGAGACGGATGGGATGCTCCTCGGCCAGCCAAAGATTGGCCTTGAAGCGTTGCACCTTTGTGCTTAGGTTTTTTGGTCTGCCAATGTCGCGACCCTGCAAATCCACATCGGCACTGAAGTACTCCTCGGGCGTGATCTGTTGCAAATGGGGCGTGCTCGCGCCCGAGCAGCAGGCGGAGCTGCCATTGCTCTCAGCATGAGCTGGAACACTGGGTGACGCACGTTCACCGTTCACACTGGGCGCAATCAAGGGAGCTGACTCCGATGTCTGTGGGAAGGAATTCTAATTGAGTATCTCTTGGTCTTTATAGACTTTAGGCTTACGCGATCTTTGATTGAAGCAGGCACATCCGTGGGAGGCACGTAATCCTCGTCAGCGATGCCCAATAGACTGTGAAGCGGCGTGCGAGCCGTTTTGTTCTATATAAATTGAGATAAAATTCAATTTTTAATACGTATATTATTCCCGTCAGATTCCATGCGGAGCTCAGAGCATCTCTTGGTCGGGCCAGTCCAGACTAGAGCACACTTACATCTTTGATTGTTACCTTGATTTGCTCTTCGCTGAGGTGATCCATGCGCGTCTTGGTGACGAACTCCACATTGCTGGCGCCATACACTTTGCAATTGTAGCCATTGATGACCTCCGACTTTTCGCTGCGCCAGCCCCAGATGCCGGACTTGTTGCGCTCGAAGCTGATCTTCTCCATTTCGATGTTATTGGTGATGACGGGCGCTGCCAGCCGAGCACGAACGGTGCCAATTGGTGGTGGAATGGCCACAATGTCACCAATATCGCTGCTCATCTGCTCCACCATCACCTCGTGGGTGTCATGATCGATCTCGATCATTGTAGCCGTCTCCTCTACAAAGGCCCAGAATTGTTATATAGATATAATATAATATTGCGATGCAATTCGCACTCACTGCCGCCTTTGAATATGTAGGATCGATTGCCGCGCTGCCAGGTGTTGTTGTCGAAGCCCAGCAGGGTTGTGTCGATGCGCACGTTGGCGCCCCGCTTGTACACCTTGTAGGTGTCGCTGGGACAGAGGCGTGACATCAACGGCACCCACGACGTGAACTCCCACTTCATTTCAATGTAGAAGTCGGGCGCATCGAGCAGATGCTGCAACAGCTTCGGCACATGCGTCACGCGCTGCACATGACGCTGCAAGTCGCGTACTTCGATAATCGCCGTCAAGATGTCCTCGTCGCCCGTGCAAACGGCCTCCTGGACAACTGGTTGAAGAGGGCGTTAGAGAGAGAGAGCGAGAGAGTTACTTTGCTAATACAAATCTTAACGGTACTCACTTGACCACCCAGCATGCTCGTAGGTTGCATTGCATTTGGCAGCTAAAAGGCACTTAACACATTGCAGATTCGCCAGACGAACGGCCAACATCAATGGTGTGCGGCCGCGCGGATCGATTTTTTCCTTATCAATCTGAAAGTTGAGTTATTAACATTGCTATTGTCATTGCTCTTGTTTTTGTTTTTGGAATGGAATCACTAATTCAATTAGCAGTACACACAAACACACACACACACGGTCACCCACACCATCACACCCACCAGTCCCTGGTCCCATTCCCTAGCCAATTAATCACCCAACCGATGACAAACCTGTTCGGTGAGCAATTGCTGTTGCAGCTCCTCAACGTTCCCATTCCAGATCTGCCAGTGCAGCGGATATTCTAACTTAATTTCATCCAAACTCTTCATTCTCTCTCTCTCGCTCGCTCTCTTTCTCTCTGGTTGCGGCACTGCCGTTGCGTTCAACTAAATTTCTAACTAGAATTGTATCGAATTGTTCGAAATAAGTTCGATCAAACGGTGTACGAACTGAGTCGCTAATTGTCGTTCATTTAGTTCTTAATTGCACTTTCACTGTTTATTTACGGTAGTCAAAAACTTAACATTTGCCATTTGCTATTTGCACTGCTGTCTTTAACAGTACTGGCAATACTAATCGAATGGAATGAATTAATCGAAACTCGAACAGGGATAAATGTAGTTATAAGCAGACTGTGTCAATTTGATTTATTTTAGCACTAACTAAAACAAAAGTATAATTCCAGTCTGCAGAACTAAATCCTATATGTTGCAAGTTTAAAACAATGTTATTGAAAAAGATTTGGTCGCATCTGTTAATGATAGAATATCAGCTGTTCTGAAAGCCGGGTGCACACACTGGCAGCCGCTGCTCTTAATTAAAAGAAAAACTAATCAAATATTCTTAATTACCAAAAATATTTAAACTGTGAAATGCACAAGTGAAGCCACAGAGTCTCAACTAGCGAGGTACTTTGTAAACTTATCCCAAATTACCAGTTAATTTAAAAAAGAATGGTTTTCACTCCAGTTAGTTAGTGACATAAATTATATAAAATATTAGAAATCGAATCATAAGAACATTGTGCATGATTAAATCAATGCTAACATAAAAACTAATCTCTTGCAACTTCCAGCTCGGACCCAACTAAAATCTATGCCTTAGACGAGAAATATATGCATGTAAATATTTTGATAGAAACTGATTTTATACTTTCTACATTCGCCACGTTAACTGCCTGAGAAAGACGCCGGTAAGTGACACAAGCATCAAGAGATCAACTCAATTAGTGTTAATTGAAGCATTAAGCGACAAGTGCAATATTTACCATTCACATTCAATTCAAGTTCAGAAATGAATGCAAACAACAACAAAAAAGATGGCAGAGCAAAAGTTCAGTTGGCGCACGCGATCAGCTGGCCGGCGAGAGAGAGCGAGTGTGTGAGAGTGTAAAAGGGTGTGGAAGAGATCGCGTTCTCGCTCCCGCTCAGTTAATGCTTTTCATTTGTTTTGCTTTTTTGGTGCGCCCGTCCAGTCAGTCGCATAAAATCAAACGCGCAGGCCGCAACGGTATTTTTTGTGTTACACCGCAAATTGTTTGTGCATAGTTACAATTATTAATAAGCTGGTTAAGCAATAATATTAAAACGGTTCATTATTATGTTAACGTTGCAATTGCTTGCTTGCGTTCTCCAGTCTCTCCATTCTCCACTCTGCACACTTCATTCTCCTGTAAACATTTGCTGATGCCCGTGTCTTTTGTTCATTTCAAAAAATGTCTAACTTAATGTTTTGTATCTCTTTCTTCCTCTTGATATTCGACTATTTGCAGTTATGCTCTTTGCGCGTAGGCGGCATTTCTTCAAGAGGTGAATTCTAGTGTTTTCTTAAACTAACGCGTAATTAACCATTTAATATTTTAGTCGCTTTTTTAAGGCTGCATAAATCACAATTTATTTAAGTTCATAAATATGTATCCATTCACATGTTTTATGAGTAATCTGTTGCTGATTGTGGCAAGTCGGTCGGTCCGTCGGTCGGCGAGCACTCGATTCGTTATCTGTGTGTCATTATTTATCGATATACGATATATCACATAATAGCTAATGTAGTTAATACCGTCATCCGCCTTATCAGCAGCAGGGTACAAAGTTTTTTTTACAGCTCATTTGTCTGTTGTTGTTGTTAATTTATTAGTTTGCTGTTTTGGGCTTGGGTAATTTCACAGTTGAATGCTTAGATTTTTGGCCTTTGCATGCTTTAATCTACACTATATTTGTATAAGCTAATAATCAAGTAACTTTGTTTATTCTCTTCCCTACGTTCGGCTACACGCTTAGTACGTTCATAAAAAACCCAAAACAAAAACAAAAAACCGAAACAATATCCGTGAATCTCACTCGAAACTAAAAAGAAAATCTATTTTGCACAGAAAGTAAAATCCAAGCCCTTTAATATTAATAACGCTCTCGCTAAAAATTAACCACAGGCTCGAACGCTCAAAAACGATAAACATATAATATCGTTGATCACAAACAATTACAATTAGCTGTAATCGAAGGGACAATCGATAAACGTCACAATGTACGAGCTTCATAGTTGTTTAAATTTAGTTTTTTATGCAACGATCATTCCCGGAACAATTCTCATTAGTTGGCTGACTGGGCTGTAAGTATTTATGCTCGATCGAAGAAAAAACAAAACAATAATTAATTCAAATTAATGTTAATTTCTAATAAAATTATATGAAATTTGCCTGCTTTCTTATTGATACTAAAATATATACCTCTTACTATTATCATTTGATTTGATTTTTCACGTTGTTTTCAACATAAATTTTGCATCGTGGCATAAATATTTAGCATATTGTCAATGGGGATTACCATATTCCCTTTGCTCTGCTCCACCTCAGCTGGGCTTCGAAACAAACAAAATAATAATAAGTTGACAAGCAACAAATGCTCAGCTGGCTCAAATTTACATTTTCCACATATACATATACATGTATATTTAATTAAATTTCTATTTTGTATGTAGTATTTGCTTTTTGTAGACTTTTATGTTTTTTTTTTGTATCCTATGTAATGAGTCCGTTTAGTTAATTAATAATAACAACAACAACCATCATGCAATCCATTCTCAGAGTCGGTCTGCCCTGCCTGGTGATAGCTTTGCTGGTGTTCTTCCTCTTCTTTGTGCTGCTCCCGTTGGCTTTCCGGACATCAGTGACACTGCAACGCGGCATTCTGTTCCTCACATTTAGTAAGTGCCGAGTTCAGAAGAAGTTTGTCTCCTTAGAAAGCAGAAGTTGATCCTAACATTTTCGTCTGCTTTTTTTGTAGTCACCTATCCGAAGGGCCTTGACCTGAGCAAGCCGCACAGCATTGGACTTTTTGCCACACGGAACTTCTACATCACTGTCAAGGATCACGATGAGGACGACGATGGTGTGCGCATTGGCGTCTGGCATGTGCTGCCCAAGAATGCTGTTCATCGTTTTCGTCGAGAGCTCCGTGTGGAAGCTGACTTGGAGACGTCTTTTTCCAATAGCCACCAATTTATGCCCACTCACCAGAGTATCGACAGCTATGAGTTGGAACGCCTGGCGCCGGAGCTGCGTGCCGAATTTCCTGTAATTGTGCCGGAAAACGAGCAGCTCTTCTACGAGCGGCTGCTTCGAGTGCCTGGCGGCGCTGTGGTTCTCTATCTGCATGGCAATACGGCCACGAGGGGCAGTGGCCATCGTTCCGAGGTGTACAAGCTGTTGCGGCATCTGAATTATCACGTATTCTCGTTTGACTATCGTGGCTATGCTGACTCGGATCCAGTGCCTCCGTCAGAGGATGGCGTTGTGCGGGATGCTCTGATGGTCTTTGAGTACATTGCCAATTTGACGACGAATCCGATCTTCATCTGGGGCCACTCCTTGGGCACGGGCGTGGCCACGCACATGTGTGCCAAACTGGCCCACATGAAGGAGCGTGGACCACGCGGCGTTATACTTGAGAGTCCGTTCACCAACATTCGGGATGAGATTCGCCTGCATCCGTTCTCGCGACCGTTTCGACATTTGCCCTGGTTCGACTATATGATCTCGCAGCCCATGTATGACAACCGACTGCGGTTCGAGTCGGACAAGCATGTTGGCGAGTTTCCTCAGCCAATTATGATTATGCATGCCGAGGATGATGTTGTGGTGCCCTTCCATTTGGGCTACCAACTCTATCGAACTGCACTGGACAAGCGCAGACGATCCTGGGGACCAGTGGAATTCCATCGGTTTGACCGGACACACGGATACGGGCACAAATATTTGTGTCGGGCTCCAGAGGTGCCGGGTCTGGTGGAACAATTTATAGAGAGCTATCGCAATACAATCTACTAGACGAAATGCGCCGCGGAACAATTCTTAATTTATTTATTAACAATTAACGGAGTATTTTAATTAAGTTTTATACCGCCGCAATGTTACAAAATTAATCGCACGGTGCATACAAATTAAAATAGTCATTTCTAGGGTATACAAGCAATGGACTTATATTTATTTAAGTTTGGCGCGCTTGACAGTGTGTCCACTAGATTTTCGCTTACTTCATACATACTATCGATTTCAACTTGGAACTTAGATCGAATTTTTGATGTCAGTTGGCTGCGATTGGTTTCAGTGTGTGCCCTCTGTTTTATTTTCCTGCAATTTATCGAAATCTATCAGATACTAGCAATAACAGAAAAATCAAATTGCACTGTTACGGATCTGTTTAATAACATAATTCTGTTATTTGGAGTCAAGCAACAGCTGTTAAATGCTAATATTTATTTTAATCTAATAAAATCTTGACATTTATGTCACTTTTCACATCGTTTCAAATAATATACATGACTACTTTATGTTTTGAATAACTCACATTTTAATTTTTCGTACACTGATAACAGCATCGGCAACTCACTGTTAAGACTTTAGAAATTTTAATAACATTGTAGTTGTTAGGCTAACTGCTAAACCAGGGCTGCCCTGGTACATTATTTTTACATCAGATCAAATATGGCGCTGGTGTGTTGTTGTCGCTGTCGCAATTTGGCCAAAATTAATTCGCATTAAACGCGTCGAACGAAACAAAAAAAAAATAAAATAAAATAAAATCGTTGTCGCATGAAGGCGAACAAAAGCAGTATCCATCTGTGCAAAACACATGTAAAGTTCCTTTGAAAGCTGCACCGAAAAAACGGAGTTGCAGTTGAAAACGAAGTAGCCGAAAAAAAATTGTGTCTACTCCTTGAAAAGGAGTTTAGTTGTTCGCTCTTCGTTCATGTTTGTGCGTGTGTGTGTTTGTGTGAGTGCTGTTCAATAAAGTGCTACCGAAAACTTAAGAAATTGAATTAAAATAGCGGCTTCCTTTCTGTCTTCATAAAAAAGTGAGAAAGAAACCGCTAAAGAAACCAGGAAAAGTATAAAATACAAACAATTTTTTCGGCGATTCGGCCGCCGCCGCTCGATTTGAGTGTGTGTGTTTGTGTGCGTCATTGCCGCTTGCTGCAGCAGCAGAAGGAAAAGGGAGTAGCTGCCAGGCAGCAGACACCAACACCAACGCATTTTCACTCTGGTGTTAAGGAAAATGTTGTGGTAAGTTTCTTTTTGTTTTTGTTATTCTTTTCTTTTTCGTTGCTTTGCATTTATTTATAATTGCGTCTGCAGAGATTTAGAGGCGAATCTCCGACTTCGAGTTGGCCCAGTCGACAGCAGTTGCATTTTGTGCGCATGTTTTTGCCCACGACTTCCGCTTTTTGCTCCCTTTTCAGTGCGGCGGCTGCTGTGGCAGCGGCGTCGCTAGTTGCTGCTGCTGCTGCTGCTGCTGCTTTATTTCTGCTCCCCTTTTAGCCTCTTCTTCTTTTACACAACACGCCCTTTTTCGCATGCCTCTCTGTATATGTGTGCGTGTGTGTGAATTGGCGAATAATTATGTTTTATGCTTTGCTCAAATAATTAAAATTCGTGTACAAATTTCGCATTTGCGTTTTTGTCTCCCTTTTATCTACCTTTAACAGCTGTCACCTCTGTAGATTCTAAACCAGTTTTTGCATTCATTTAACATAATTGTGCGAGTGTGTGTGTTTGTGTGTGCCAGCTGTGTCCTGTGCTTGCTTTAATTGTTTTTAATGCATTTCCCCTCGGCTGCTCCAGCGTCTTGACCAGCTCGTTCTCTTCCTCTTCTTTGGTTGTGCTCATTTTGCATGCTTGTTTTTGTGTGTTGCTGGGCGCAGGCTCTCATTCTCTGCCTCTCTCTCTCTCTCTCTCTCCGTATCTCACTTGCGCTCTCCAACTCCTTTTGAATGTTGCCAAACAAACAAAATCCAGCGTTGCCAATTTAAGAGCATGTGTGTGAGAGAGGGAGAGAAAAGGCGAGAGAGACAGAGAGCGACTGATAAAGAGAGCGCAACGACGCGGGTGGGGCTATTGATATTTCCACTTCTCTTTCATCTTTATCTTGTTTGTTTGAACTTTAATTTATGCCAGCCAAAGTTGGCTTTGGTTTCTTCTCTTTGCAACTATTTAAATGTCAATGCACCGCGGAGGCCCGATCCGGGTTGCCCCCTCTTGCTCCTTTGCCACCCACGAAATGACAGCGCCAAGTTGCATCACTGAACTCGCCACATGACTCACTTTTTTTTATGTTTTCTGTTCGTTCCCTGCCAAATGAAGCGGGCCAAAGACCCGCAGCTAACTCACACATACATATTGCTGGACTAAAAAAAAAAAAAAAACCCAAAGCTATAGGCAAAACCAGTTTCCAACCAAAAACAATCTAAATCAAAGTACAAATTTTGCTATTAAAGTTTGCAAAGTTGAATTTATTTTGAATTTCAATAGCCCTTGATTTTGTAACTGTTAATGCCAGTGTTGCATAGTTGCCGTTGCTAGTCTCATGAGTTTATTATGGGGTTTAGTGCTCTACGGCTTGCTGTTGCTGTGATTGCTAGTGTTGCAACTGCTGCTTGATATTCTCCCTTTTATTAATAATTTTATAAATTTCAAAAGAAATTCAAGTTAAACAATATTATCTTAGTTTTTGTACCAAGTAGAGGCAGCAGCTGCAATTGGGGTCGCGCCACCAATAGATAAGATAAGAAATAAAACTGAAATATTTATGTACATAAGTATGCGTGTGGGTATCACACACAAATTTCATTTTATCAGCCATGCGTCCCCCTTCGGTATCTTTGCTCCCTATTTGCTTGCGTAGTTGTTGTGTTTACGTTCAGTTTGCTGCTTGTTCTTCTTCCTTGGATATTTTAACGATGACTAAAACCTTGGGAGAACAGAAAAAAAACACAAAATTCAAGAAATTGCTACCAAAATTTCCAAGTATTCAACTATATTCACATTGTGGCTCACCTCCGTCTCTTGTTTATGTTTTGTTTATGCGTTCGCAGCGTCGACGTCAACGACGACGACGACGACGGCGACTACACTGAATCATAAACTTGCGTCGGGCTTTGCAGTGACTAAACTTTAGTGCGTGTCATAGCAGCCAGCCTGCGCTGCAGATCAATGCATTGAACTCGGCCTGCGTCGCGCAAATCTAATTAACATTTCCGCTTTGCTGGTCAGTGCGACCTCTCCTGCTCCTCAGCCGCCTCCTCCTCGTCATCCTACACAGCGTCCAATAAAACTACATTCCATTTTGTTTTGTGTGCATCCGTGCTCGTTGACAATGCGGGTAAACCCACAAAAAAAAAAAACAAAATTATATGTACATATATCGTAGCCTGCTTTTGGTTTATCTGTCTGGGAAATGATGCTGGGTGGTCAGTTGCATCTATGTAGATGCCCGTCGAATGACTTTATTAAACAAGCAGAAAGAAAACAATTGCATTGCTATTTTATTTACTTACAATATATGTATATGGAATGTATGTATAAACGTATAAATGTTTTATCAATTTTATGGTGTGCCAAACGCCAGCTGCATAATTCATAGGCCTTCATGTGTCTTGGGCCTGTCTTCATCGCCTTCGCCTTTGCTCATCGGATGCACGGCACGTGTTTTGATTTTCATTACGGCTCACAACCATATAATCGCTTTGAGCTAAATAATTTCTATATGATTTTATTTATTATTTGGTTTTTGTTAATTTGCTTTGTTTAATTGAGCAAAGTAAGGAAATGACTCTTCCTCATGCTTGTATTTCAAACGGTTCTGATATCAGCTATCGACATGGAATGTTTGTTATTTGCATATACATATGTATATATATATTTCGATAGGCTAGCAATATATAGTTATATATTCCCGTTTCAAAGTTGAGAATTTCTATGACGAACAAAAGAATAGCTCCGCCGCCATATCAAGCGCAAATTGTGTGGCCTAAAGTATTGAGGAAAAGCTGTTTGCCTTATTTAGTGCGCATTAACCGCAGAGGAGAAGAGAAGCAAAGCAACTTAGATTATGCACTGTGCACATGAATACCGATGAGTCTAGAGAGTCTGACTGCACAGATATATGCACATATATACATACATATATATATATATATATATATATAAGTGTAATATATTCATATGCGTGATAAATATGTACCGCTCATATGGCATAAATTGTAGATACAAATACAACATATGAACGAACTGAACTGCACAGATAAGCAGAACGGAGAATGAAATTCGCTTAAGTGGCAGCTTTTCAGGCGTTTCGTTCCATTGTCTTGGCTATGCATTGGAGGCCAGCGCAGTGGCTCAAGTACGGGCAAACACACAGACACAAATATAATATATATACACTACATATGTATGTATATATATATATTATCAAGAAAATCATCATTCACTATCCTAAACACTGCAAACTGTATGCCGTGAAATTTGAGTTCAAATTTGCAGTACACTTAGCGAAATTCTAGAGTAACAATTAAAATTCTAAAGTACCTGGAATTCTAAATAGTTGTGTAAATATTTAGAGATTATATGAAGTCTGTTTTAAGCGACAGCTCTTTGTAGAACTTCTTAATATTATTCGATATAAAGGTATTTGTTTAAATTTTTAGTTATGTTCTAGAGATCTTTGACTATGATTTATACAATATATACTAGTCATATGTTATGTTATATCTTTTTGCCCCACAAATCTTTTGTTCTCAATGAGTTGCATTTAGAGGCCAGCCACCGCTTTTTTACGGCCTAAAAATTTTACCACAACAAACAACAGACTTTAACAACATAGTAGAGAACTTAAGTTCATATTCCATGTGCTGCCCCGCCTTCTGGTTCCTTTTCAGTAATTTTTCGGTCTAACGCTTGGTAAAGCACAGTTATACGCATATGTATATTTATTTATTTATATAGATATATGTATATACTCTTAAAGACCATTAAGATGTGTCTCTGCAATTTGCTGTCAGATTCAGTTTAATTAAATCCAAATATGTTTTATGTTAGCGGCATAATACTAAATATAATCAAATATCTGACATTAAAAAATAATAAACCAACTTTTGATTTAAAAAAATAAAATAAAATAAAATTTAAAAAAAGCATTAACTTTTAACATTGCATTTTGTACTTCCTCCCGTTAATTTGTCCGCACGGGAAGTGCCGCATGTGCTGATTAAATAGAAATCTGTGGAGTGGGCAGAAATTATAATAAAATTGACCGCGGCTGATATGAAGTCAATAGCTTGGCATGATTCACATAGCCCATTCCCCTTTGGTGGGTCCCTTAGTCTCCATTTAAAGTTCTTCGGTTCGCACTGCGCCACAAAGAGGAATTGCAAGCACTTGAAGAGCTTCCGCTCGCTGTAGTTGGAGCTGGGGCTGGGGCTGGGACTGCAGTCTGAATTTTCACAGCCATCCAACGGGTTTCGTTTTGTTTTTACTTGCTAAAAGCTGACGTTGAAGTTTTCATCTTGTTTTGATTGCATACAAATACATACTGGGCTGCAATTTAGCCCCTGACACACACATGCATACACACACACACACGCACACACACATACAGAAGCACAACTAAGTTGTCGACTCTTTGGGGAAACGTTGGCTAAGTGCCGGGACTTTCGGGAGCGATTTCCTCCCCAATACTTGAGACGAACATAAATAAATTGCTTGCACTTTTTCTTCTTCTTCAGAAGGATGATACCCTGTAATATGACAGGTGTGCATGAGGTATTTTGCAGACTGTGTGCCTAGTTTTATTAATAATTGTTAGTTCATTTTTTTTCTGACGAACAATATGCCAATTTCGACTCATCAGTGTGACCCTACTGCTATTGTGATAATATATTGTGTTATATT
This sequence comes from Drosophila mulleri, assembly GCA_035047565.1. Classification (NCBI taxonomy): domain Eukaryota; kingdom Metazoa; phylum Arthropoda; class Insecta; order Diptera; family Drosophilidae; genus Drosophila; species Drosophila mulleri. Next base: position 13,512,161 of record JAWNPK010000060.1, on the reverse strand, counting down.
TTTAGCATTAATGGTTTTTTCTTATACCCGAATGGGCTAATCCTTGACCTTTTTCGTCGAATCCAGTTGCATTCAATGATATTTCACTCAATATTTACAAAAGTTTGCAATCAAATCTTTAATACTTTTGCATAGCTAACTCTAAACCAGATTTGAACACACAATCTGGGTCGTTTCGACAGTAAGTTATTTTGTGCTAAATTGATGTTTATCGCTGCTGTCCACTTCTCTGCTTTCCCAGCAGCCGTCTATCACTGAACGAGCTGATTGAGATAGTTTTATGTCCGCTTCTTAGTTCAACTCCATGGACAAGCTGGGAGGCGATAGCTAGGCTACGGGAAGTTGTTCTTGTTGTTGTTGTCGTTGTTGCCCCATTGTGTCGTGTGTGTAATGTAATAATAGATCTTTTAGGTCTATTGTTGCGCCCTAATTCGTTTTATTTTTTGTTATTGAAATATTTGTTGTATCTGCATTCGTGAGTGAAGACTGTGTATAATTGAGTATCGCATGTCTGGCGTGTGTGTGTGTGTCTGTGTATGTGTGTGGAAAGTATTATTCAATAATTATCGAAAAGTTTCGGCTCGAGTTGCCCCCGCTTCAATTAATTGACGCGCTGTCTGTCCGCCAGTGGAGCAAAACACCAATGCAACATGTTGTACATGTTGTTTAATAATAAATTTTGTACACACCCCACACTCACACTCACACACACATATACACACTCAGACATAACTCATAGTCTGGCCAAAGATCGAGCACGAAATGGAGCGTGCCAGAGAAAATTCATATGCGTGGTTGGTTAATTCCCCGATTCTCTTTAAGGGTCAATTTCAGCTACAGTCGAAAACAGAAACAAAAGCAAACAAAGTTCAAGCTGAGAGTGAAGATGTGATTACACATTAATTGCTTGTGGATGCAAAACATTGTTTATATTGGCTGCGGAGAAGCCCCAGTCATGGTAAAATGCAAAAATCTCTTGACGCTTGGCTGACTATGTCAATATTTTGATATGCCTGGGAGTTTTTTCTTTTAAAAGAGTTTCTGAATGATTCAGCTCAGGGTCTTAGGTCATTCAAGAAGAAAAGCAGGACAGATCGAAGCAGTAGCTTCGATATCAGAAAAGCAAAGAAGTACACGGCAGAAATAAGCTAAAATATATGTATATGGGTCATTTACCTAGAAAAATAGGACAGATCGAAGATCTGTAGAACTGAAATAATTGATTTGATTAATTGATTTGTTAAAGACTTTCTAAATGATTCAGCTTATATTCAGGAATGGATTGCGAGCTAAAATAAAGTGAAATACATTCAAAAGTAATTGAAATTTATACGTAATTCAAATGAGGTCAGATGGTCCAGACCTTGCAGAAACCCAATAAATTCTTGTTGAATTATTGAACAAGTATTAACACATCTGCAGCTTTTCTTACTCTTAAAGAGTTCGTGCAATTTTTAATCACGCTAAGCTATTTAAGTGCGGACAGAACTCTTCGGAAAGGGTTAAATTGCCAGCACGGGTTCAATTAGCGGTCTTGTAGCAGGCAGCTATGGCACTTACAATGCAAATGCCTCAGCAAAGTTACAAGTTGAAGCCCTGACGGCGACTTTGAAGTTGCGACCCAAATTCAGTCGCAATTCAAACTAAAGCACAATTTTTTTTGGCCAACTCCAAGTCGAGAGAGAGTCCAAGATATTGAGGGACAGACTGACGCAGAGACAAAGTCAAAGACAAAAGGGTCCGCATGCGCTGGCTTGAATATAAAAAAACCCGTTTTGGAATCTAGCCGACCATGGCAACTGCGACACAGTCGCCAGTCTCGCCTTGGCCAAAACGAGTGCTAAAAAGATAAATGGATGGCGGCAATAAACAACAAGTAAAAAAAAAAAAACAAAAAACGCAAAGTTAAGCGGGATTTGTTTAGAGGCGATTCGCTGTTTGCTCGAAGGCAGGGATTATGCTCTCTAGTCAGTGACGTTGATTCAATGTTTGTTTTGAACCTGCTGAATTACAAATCCAACCGAGTCACGCGAACAACCACAACAGAACGAAAATAGGGCGGAAATTTCTCTGTGCAATATGCGACCAAACAATTTGTTTTTGTTTTGTGGTTTTTTTTCTGTATGCAAACATTTTGTTGTCCTTTGCAAAAGCGTAAAACTGGAACTGAAGTTGAGAAATATGGGGGTGAAGTCTGACATCATTCTTGACTAAACGCCACGTAGGAGTCATGAAAATTCCTGGAAATGTGCCCTTTCGCATGAATGACAAAAACGTGTCCTAACACCCGGCAGACGATGAGTGTTTTATAACCGATTAGATGTGAGTGTCTAAACAGCCAGAGATGATCCACATGAGTTCCTAGCTAGAGCTTATAGTCTTATACTAGGCTAGCATTGATGTTTGTATAGCTGTTTGGAGAGTAATGTTGAGTAGTTGAGAGTCGTAATGTAGAGTGTCTTAAGTCTTATACTCAGCTAGCTGTGGAGGTTTTATACCTGATTGAAGTGTAGAGAGTAGTAGAAGAGTAGTACAGTAGAGTGGAGTGCCTTATCCTCCTATATTCGCAGCTAGAGTGCAAAGTCTTATACTTATTATACTAATTTATAGCTCATTGGAGAGCGAGTAGGGACGAGTAGTTTAGAGTAGTAGTGTAGAGCTGAATGTCTTATACCCAATTTGAGCTCACAGTAATACTTTTAGCTGTGATTGATTAGAGAGCTTACATGTATAAGCATGTATGAGCGTGACTTTAAACTCTTTTACCTCATCAGAGTCTTATACCAGGTTAATATAGGTTTCTTAATCCCGTCTACACATAAATGTCTTATACCCGCCTCGAAGGCAATGCAGGGTATTTGGAAATTGTTGACCCCTGTGGTGTGTATATTCATTGCCTTCAGGTTAAATACGAAAACAGTCCGTCCGTCCGTCTGTTTGTCATCCACCCAAAAAGGAAGTGCAAAGTGTGAAGTAACTGAACAGCGGAGTGGGAGTAAATGACAATGACCGGTTTGCAGGGATGTTTGTGCAAACCCTCTGGAGTGCATATTTCACGAAATTGAACTTTTTAATTGGCCACCAGGCGAAGGGAGGATACCAGGAAGCAGCACATGTGCCCGGCCCGGTCTCACTTAACGAGTCCTTCAATGGCTTTGTGCGAATTGTTTGTTTCGCCAAAACAAAGAATTTTGCATTTGTGAAAATTAACTGACAATTTTGGAATGTTTTATACAAACTATTAATTTATTATTTATAATAATACAAAATAGTATTTATTCTTTTATAATAGTTTTTATAATAAAATAGTTTTTAAAATAAATCATTTGTAAATAATAAATTAATTAATATAAATATAAATATATATCAAATAGTAATATAAATATTTACAAATATATATAAGTAATAATAAATAATAAATATAAAATTTCCTTTGTTCTCTCTACAAAGAAAAGTTTAATTTGGCTGATTATTTCTGTGCGTCGCACAGTAAAATCTTCTTGAACGTACTTCATTAGGCGAACATCTTCATCAAAAGCCCCTAACAGCCCTTCCAGAAATGCGTAAATATGCTCTACTTTCGCGTCAGCTATAAAAAAAAGCGAATGTTAACTGAAATGATGGGAGTTCATCAAGTGTCTCCAGCGAACTTACTTTCGCGGATGTGGTCACAGCGTTGATTATACTGAATGAGTTCTACGCTCATAAACAAAACGCACGGCGTACTTAGCAAAGGGCAGACTTTTGGCCAAAAGTACGACGCCAGTGATGCTCTGCCAAGCTTCGTGGACAATTAGAGAGGGGGCGACGCGCGCCGAGAGGTGGCCCAAAAGTGGGTCAAAAATCTTTCTAAGCAGCGTGACACAAATTTCGCTTAGTTCTTAGTTCTACATTTATTATGTAAATGGGCTTAGCTTTCCGTCGGCGACTTCATATCACAAAAGATATTGGAAGGAGGGGTCAAAAGAAAGAAAAAGTAAATAGGCCATGAAAGAGAAGCTGCATTGTCTTCTATCAATGACAATATTTAGTACGAGGTTTTTATATTCGTCTATAATTAAAATATATATACATATATACAGATATAGTATAGAATTTGCGGTTTCTGTTTTTTTTGTTTTGCATTGATTCTGATTATCATTTATGCATTCAGCAGCTGTTTTCACTTGATTGGCTTGGCTTTCGATTCAAGGTCTGCTTTCATTGATTTATCAACAGTTAAAATATAGTTGATTTATGTATGTCAACTTCCTCTATAAGTAGTAATTCTAACCGAAACTTTTCTTTCAATTACAGATCTCATTATTATAATTAACAAGCTAACACATTGGAGACGGCGCAGCACCTGGGCGGCGGATACCAAGAGAAATTCAGCGGAAACATCTCTTTCTCTCTCTCTCTCTGTCCTTCTCTACATACTTCAAAATATCACACAAAACGTTTTGCGCCCTTAAGCGACAGCAACAACAACAACAACAAACCAAAACGAAATGACGTAAGTTTCAAGTCTGATTTGATATAAATATATCAAAAATAAATATATGTATATGTATATATATAAATATTGCATAATGAATATATTCTCATACATATTACATTGTCGCCAAGTTGTAATTGTTGTTGTAATCAAGAGTTGAGTCTAGCATTTTTTTCTCGTTTTTTTTTTTTTTTTGATTTGATTGAAGGACATTTCAATTATAACGCTTGACTCTGGCTCTTATTCAAATTGCTTTCGGTTAACTCAATTGACAATCAATGCGATGCTGCTCAATTGATGTCTGCAGTCGGACTCTTAATTTCCCCAAATGAAACACCTGTGTAGTACGTCACGTGTAAAAAGTAAGCCCATTTATAGGTCATCAGGCAAAATTTGGGTGTAGCCCAGGCCTCGTCGCGACTTTTCGCTTGTCTAATGCCTGTAATTTGTTTGCTGTTTTACTTCAGGCGGGGAGTGGCCCATCCGTTCGCTTCCTGACACGACGTCGCCAAAGTTTGCTTAGTCAGGGCTTTTGTCGAGCTGACAGACTGACTGACGGACGGACTGACTGACCGTCCGGCTAACTGATTCATAAGCATAAAACGCAGTCAGTTTTTCGGTGCTAATTTTCTGGGTGTGTCATCATATATATTTATATATAGATATAGATGTATATATATATAGTGTAATATATATACATATATATATATAACACGCCGTTGCCCCATTGTCTCTGAGGGAATTCGCTTTAAAACTGGTCAACCGAATGCTTTTTGGCCCAGCTCAGTTTTAGCCCAGTTTGGCTTGCGCAGCTCAATGGGTAACATTTGTCCGGCAACTGCAGCAGACGCGCCGCACGTGGAGCAGCTGTTGCACTTGAATATTCAGCTAGTGAGGTATATGCCCCAAAGTAGGCTATACTCGAGCTCTCTCTTGCACTCAGTCGCTGCACAAACATTTTTGGGGGCTACTTTAATAGTTTTTAATTGATTTGAAGTGCGCTCTGGGAACTTCAACTCCAATTGAAATGCATTAAACTAATATTTTGGGTAATGTTAAAAGGTGAAGAGCTTGGAATGCATGCTGAATCATATGTGAACCTTATCGAAATCAATATTTGATAACCGTGTTGTGTGTATGTGTGCTTGAGCAGCTTAAATGATTTCATATGGCTGTCTATGTTCATTGCTGTCTGTGAGTGATCGAGGCAAAATATGGCTAAAAAATTGCCAAATCATTTAAGCAACAACATGATCTATGGAGCGTTGTTCTTACAAAGCCATTAAAGCCGCACAATAATCGCAGCTCAAATCAGACAGCATTAAAGGCCAGACGAGCGCGCTTTATAACGAGCTGTAACAGCAACAATATTCTCAATAGACAAATGCCATGTTAATTGGAAATGTACGCTTAAGAATTGTTGTAGTAGAAAAAAAAAAAAAAGAATTCAAACTGATTCAGTCAGCTCTTAGCTCAGCTCAGCTAAACAGACTTAGACTTACGTTTCTGTAGCTGTATGAATTTTTCATGGCATGCCACAAGCTCTATGTATTGCTGTTCCTCCTGCCCGCTTACTAACCTCTAAGAGAGAGAGAGAGAGAGAGTGAATAAAACACACTTAATAGACGCAGTGCCGGGGGGAAATATAAATTATTGAGCTCGTTTCTTAAGTAATTATCGCACAGCAGCGCCGAGCGGGACAGACGGATCGAGTGAGCGACTGACAGAATGGACAATTGAGGCACATGAACTGTGTCTGTCCGTCTGGCTGTGTCTACGTCTGTGAAGGGTTCGGCTGTCTACAGCTGAGCTGAGCTGAGCCGAGTCTAAGCTCTGTTTTTAATTGCAACGTCAAGTGGGAAACCGAATAATTCTGTTCGGCTCTGCTCCGTTCCGTTTGGGGCCCGAGACTAAACGCTGTGGGGCTCTTGACTCTCGCGACTCGGGTCTTCTTCGTAACACACATCTCATTATTTTATTGCCTTGAAGTATAATTATTTAGCTTTTAGCCCAATTCGATGCCGCAGACACTCAGCGGCGACTAAAACCGCCTCGATCGGTGATCGGCGGCTCACTTGGGCTGGCTCTCGCGCTCTTTGCGCTCTTGATACCCATTGTACGTGGAGAGGGTTTGTTTGGGGGCTTATGTGAATGTGAGTGGCAGTAGGGGATGTGATTGACATTTATATAAAACGTTAAATATAAAGTCACGATTTAAAAACTACTGAGATATATTTTTTTTATATACATTTTTATTAGCGAAATATTTTCTTATTTTTCTATAAAGATTATAATCAGATATGTCTTATTTTTATATAAAATATAATACAAATATTAATAATAATGTAATGCCAATATAAACATATATAGTTGAATTTTAGGGTATCTGCTAGTCGAGCACTTCCAACTTTGCACTGCTGTTTGCAGTTACTTCATTGTCTTTGACACACACCGCTCGAGTCGAGCCGAGTCGAGGCCTGTGAGTGGTTCACAAGACTCCACGCGCTCTGCCTCTACATCTCTCTTGATCTTAGTGTCTCTCGCTCTCTCCTTCTCTCTCTCTCTCTCTTTGGGTCTGTGGGACCAAGTCTCGAGCGAGACTTGTTTGGCGCGTTCAGTCTGAATTGAGGTTCGATTTCGATCAGCCGCAAGTAGCAGTCGCCGCAGCTGCACATACGGAGAGTGTTTTTTGCTTCGAGCAAAGCGAACCTAGACAAACATAAATTCCATTTACTTATTTAGTGCTGTGATCGTGTGACCGAACACTTGTGTGTGGGATCGCTTTTTAGAGTGTGTGTGTGTGTGTGTGTGTGTGTGTTATATCAGTGCGCTCGCGCGCGTGTGTGTGTGTGGCCGCCTCTGCAAATGTTTACTATTAGCTAATGGCCATGAAGAAACTCTATGCCAAAACCTCGTTCAGCAGCAACAAGAAGTCCAATGCAAGCGTTGTCGCCTCTGGTCCCATTCTGGCCTATCATCAGCCCGCCAATGCGATGCTCGCCATGTGCGAGTTCCAGGCAAATCAGGAACTGCAACAGCATCACCATCAGCAGCCCGACTCTCAGCTGATGATGATCAAGCGATCGCAGAGTCTGTGCAGCAAGGCAGCGCCCAAGGGTCGCTCGCTGCCGGCCGCTGTGGGCGAATACTACAGCATTGAGGAGCTGCAGGAATTGGATATGCTCGACTATCGCCATCCCATGTACCATCATTACCAGCATCAACAGCAGCAGCAGCAGCAGCAGCGCAGTGCCACCGCCTATCATGAGCATGAGCAGCTGGTGCTGCAGCTGCCCATGGCGCATGCCACGCCCACGAGCACTGGCATCTATGAGGCGCCCACCTGGACACAATCGCTACTCAATGACCAGTCCTTGTACGTAACATCCAAGGGCGTAGGTAGCCAACATATCGATGCTTCACTATCATCAACAAACACATCCACAACAACATCTACATCATCATCATCATCATCATCGTCATCATGCACAACAGCCACCAGCTCTGTCTCGACTCCAGTCTCTAGTCCAGCCTCTACCCAATCCACTCTGCCTCTGTCCACATCCAGCGCTATATTTTCCACTCTGCGCAAATGCGTACCTCTGCCCCAGTCACAGTCACAGTCACAGCCGCCGTCCCAGCTTCCGTTTTCTTCCAACTCTGGTCCGGATTCCACTTCCACTTGTTCCACCGTTCCGCCTAGACTCACCAGTTCCCTGTCCTTCTCAATCAGAGCGCCAACCACGACAGCAGCGACGGCAGCGGCAGCATCGACTCCGAGTCAGCATCTCTATAGCAATATACATCATTTTTTTCTACTGCAACAACATAGACACAAAACACAACAACAACAACATCTACAACAACAACACATACAACGCATCCCTCAACGTCGTCATAACTCGGTCAAAGATAAGCCAAGTTTAACGTATGTTTCTTGTTTCCCTAGTTTTCCCAGTTTTTCCTTTATTATTAACTTTTATTCCACTCTGAGGCAAGGTCCTGGAGCTAAAAATCACGGATCACGCACAGTTTGACCAAGTTTCATGTTTCTCCTATTCTTTTCTTTACTATAAACTTTTCCGTCAGAGATCTCCCTCAAATCAAAGCTGCTCCCCAAGTTCCCTCAATTCGGAAACCTACAGAAAATTATTGACCTATTTTTCTTATTACCCCACCTCAGTCTTCCCTTTGTAATACACTTTTATTCCACTCCACTCTCGATCTGCAACGTCCTTGAGCTAAAGGTCACAGATCTTGAAGCGTGATTGAATTCAAATTTCTCCATAAAAAAATCTACAGGAAATAATTGACCTACGGCAGGCAGGGTCACGCGTCGTGTTTCTTGTTTTTTTCTCATATCCTTCGTCTGTCCAGCACGTCTCAACCGGCGAAAGATTAACTTTGCCCTCAGTCGAATTGGAATTGGAATCCCCGCTAGGGTGCAGGGATTTCCCATGTCAATGTGCGCCCGCCAAGCTGTGGCTAATTTAACGCCAATTAGAAACTGAAAAAGAAAATTGAGTGCTTTGTGCCTTGTGTGTTCGTGCTGGAAATGTGCGCATTCAACTTAACGCACGAATTCATCCACAACACGAGCGAAATGAAAACACACAACACAAATTTCACCTGCATTCGGTGTAATGAAGTCTTTGTGGATACAAGCGACCCATATGGAGTGATGGAATGCAATTTGCATTACAACTCATTAGCTGACCACATGCTCATTTCAGAGCCGCTCAAGAAACGTGAATGGCGGTGGGGGGGGAGTGGGAATGGGAGTGGGAGAGAGGGAGCAGTAGAGTGAGACTTATGCCCGCTTAATTTTAGTAGAGTATGATTAATCCTCATAGTCGTCCACGTCGTCGTTCATGTCGCCTCCTTGGTACTTAACAAATTACACGTATCTCGTAGATAAACTTCACTTTCGTTCCACGAAACACATTACATTGTCAGAGCCTGGTCGGGTTATATAAGTTGGCACACAGCTGTGTCTGCGCTTTGGACTAGCTGCCGTTGCCCACTGCCTGCGTCCCTCGCCCCGCTCTCCTCCACGCTGATGTCGGGCTCCATTTAAGTGCAAAACTAGTCAAGTTTTAAGCCAGATCGAGCCGAGAATTCAGCGCTTTGTCTGTCTGGCCAACAAAAAGCAAAAAAGGCTAAACAAACCGCGAGCACAACTCGTTTTGCTGCTGCTGCTGCGGCTGCTGCGGCTGTTGTTGTTGGCTTTGGCTTTAGCTGTCATTAAGTCTTGGCCAGTAGCACACAGGCCAGGTTCTTGTCAGCAGCGTCATGTTTGCAGGCATAGCTCAAGATTTTTCTATTGCAGTCGATGTCTGCTTTTCCGCCGCCCTTCAATTGTCAACGCTGGCATAAAAAATATGCTAAAGGTTGCATAAAAGATCATTAGAATTATTTAATCGGCGACGGCGGCGGCGGCGACAATGACAGCTGCATGACAGGTGTGCGCTTTTTCTCAGCTCTCGGCTGCACGATATATTCTACGCAATGCGTTTCCTGTCCAGTTCCCAGCTTCGCGAGATCACTGCACTCGGGGCAATCGTGTGAAACAGTGTGTGAAAGCCGAGACCGAGACGGAGTGAGAGATGGTGATGGAGACGGAGATTGAGAATAGGAAAACATAGCTGTGGTTGGGGGAAAATCAAGTCGAGTCGAGTCAAGTCGAGTTGCTCTTTGTACAAAATGCGCATCTAATGCTTTTCTGATGAATCATTAAGTCAGCTCAGAATCTTTATAGGTTTTGCCCAGTTGGAATTGCTCTAATCGCTTGCTGATCAATTTCAAATTCATCTAATTTCTTTCAGTGAGCAAAGCATTATTGGCGCACGCGCCTCTGTGATGGTGTACGATGACAACCAGAAGAAGTGGGTGCCATCGGGCAGCTCCTCGGGCCTGAGCAAGGTGCAGATCTATCATCATCAGCAGAACAACACATTCCGTGTGGTGGGACGCAAGCTGCAGGACCATGAGGTGGTCATCAACTGTTCCATATTGAAGGGTCTCAAATACAATCAGGCTACGGCCACGTTCCATCAATGGCGCGACTCCAAATTTGTGTACGGTCTCAACTTTTCCAGTCAGAGCGATGCGGAGAATTTCGCGCGTGCCATGATGCATGCCCTAGAGGTAAGTGCTGGATGAATAGAAAAATATGCGCTATAGACTATGGTTAACTCTCTCCCTCTCTCCCTCTCTCTCTCTGTTTTCTTCTCCTCCTCCATTTCCCGTGCAGGTTCTGAGCGGTCGCGTGATCAACAATCCTGCCGGCCAGCCCACAAATGGCAATGGCTATGAGGAAGATATGGGCTATCGTACAATGACCAGCGAGGATGCGGCCATATTGCGGCAGAACAATGGCATTGGCGGCCACATAACGCCCTCGGCCCAGACGCCCACCTCGCAGACGAATCAAAATAATATACCACAGAGTCCACCAACGCCGCAGGGACATCATCGCACTAGCAGGTGGGTCATGCTCGATCGAACGCAGCTTCATTTGACGCATCATCAATGCAGTTAGTCGACATATGAATTTTGATTTCGTTCATTTCTCTTCTCTCTTTCACACACACACACACACACATATGTGTATATCTTTTTATAACTGTAACATGCACATCGTTCTGTTTGTTGTCGTCGTACTCGATGCTTGACATTTGATACTCGTTCTACGACATTTAATCTCTAATACACACACACACACATACACACGCGCACACTCACACATACTCATCTTTCGACGTATCACATCACAAATTGCTCAAAAACTAAAGGAATTCCCTCAGCGCACCACCGGCTCCACAGCCGCAGCAGCAGCAACAACAACAGCAACAGCAGCAGCAGCAGCCAGGCTCACACTACGGACCCACTGGAAACGGGCCAACGTCCAATGGCCTGCCACAGCAGCAGGGTAATCCACAAATGCAAATACCGCCAGCACCCGGTCAGACACAGCAACAACAACAGCAACAGCAGCAACAACAACAGCAGCAGCAGCATCAGCCATACCAACAACAGCAGCCCGTCTACACAACTGCGCAGCAGCAACAGCAGCAGCAGCAACAGATGGTCCAAGCGGGCTATGCGCCCCCCCAGGTAGGTCCGCCTGACTCCTAGAGCCAGTGTCTCTTGTTCCTCCACTACGTTTACCTACCTATTTCTGTTTCATTTCATTCCAAACATTCGTACGTCCGCAATTGGCTTGAAATGTAAAAAAAAAAACAAACAAAAATTAAATAAAATAAAATACAAATATATGTATATATATTTAAAACGAACCCAAACCACCAACACAACAACCACCACCACCACCACAACCACCATCGCCACCACCGCTACAACCATCATCCGCCAGCAGTACCAGCAGCCCCACTATGTGCTCTCAAACTCTAATCCCAATCTCAATCTACATCAATACCCGACACAGCCACAGCCGCCGATGCCCATGCCGCCGGTGCATCAGAATGGAGGCGGAGGCCCTATATACGGGGCTGCCACACAGCCGGCCCATATACCCAGCTCGGCCAGCTCCAACAGCGTTGTCTACTCCAGTCAACAGCAGTTGATGGCGCCACAGCCACCGCAGGCGCCTGGCATGCCCGCGTCCGGCTATGTGCAGCTGAATGGCCAGCAGGCGCAGCAGCAGCAGCAGCCGGAGAATCCGTATGGACAAGTGCCGCTGGCACCGCCCATGATGCAACAGCAGCAGCAGCCGGGCGGTGGTGGTGTGCCCATGCCGCCGCCACTGAATCGCATGAGCAGCACAGGCACAGGAGGAGCAGTGGGTGCGCCGGCGCCACCACCACCGCCACCCACGTTCGGTGGTGCACCGCCAGCGCCGCCGCAAATGTTTAATGGAGCCCCAGCGCCACCGCAGCCACCCGCACCGCCAGCACCACCGGCTATGGGTGGGCCACCAGGGGCACCCGGTGGACCAGGTGGTCCTGGCGCACCACCACCGCCGCCGCCACCTCCAGGCTTGGGTGCCGGCGGTGCAGGCAAGAAAGATGATCCACAGGCTGATCTAATGGGCTCGTTGGCCTCCCAGCTGCAGCAGTTCAAGCTCAAGAAGAACAAGGTAAGAGATCCTACTGGCAGCTAAGATAGTTCATCTAACTGACCAACTCTCGATTGTAGTCCACCACATCGGCTCCGGAGAATAGCGGCAGCAGCACCTCCAGCGCCGGCAGCGGCAATTATGGCACCATTGGGCGTAGCTCCAATGGCATGGCCTCCATGATGGACGAGATGGCCAAGACGCTGGCCAGGCGTCGCGCGCAGGCCGAGAAGAAGGAGGTGAGTGAGATTTGAAATACATATATAATTGATGAATTATTTCAATTGACATTGACGCTTCTCCCCATGCAGCCTGATCCTGAACCGGAAGTCAAGCAACGGCCGTGGGAAAAGTCAAATACGCTGCCCCACAAGCTGAGCAGTGGCGGCGGCAGCAGCAGCAGCACCACATCAACCACATCCAATGCCCAATGCGGCGCCAATGGCAACAATACATCGAACAGTGGCGGCGAATCGCCCCGTCCCATGCGCAAACGTTTCGGCAGTGCCAGCGAGGAGACCATACTCAAGGTGAGTTCGAATTGGTTTACTTTTCGTTGTTGTTGTGAAACTTTAGATTTAATCCGATTCCCCCTTTGCATAGCAGGTCAATGGCGATGGTTTGTCGCTGGCACTGTCCAACAGCGATCTGGACACCCTGAAAGCTGAGATAGTGCGCGAGATGCGACTGGAGATACAGAAAGTGAAAAACGAAATCATAGATGGTAAGCGGTCCAGCTCTCTGCCCTGACTCTCTTATAAACCAACTCTTCTTCGCTTGCAGCTATCAAATCGGAGTTCAATCGTAGATAGATCAATAAATTCGACTTAGCCTCGAAGCAGCCTCTTATAATACTGTCTACTGCCTACATCATCAAGGGTATATCATGAGAACGATTAACAGCAACTAGAAGAAGAAGATACACTGTCCTGCAAGTGAGCTCGCCCCATGCATATGGGGCGGCAGGGCGTGTCTCTGGCAGAGAACTAGAACACGAATCACGAACTGAGTTATATATTGCATGTAAACAGAAGTCGCGTCAAATATTTAAATGTGTAATTTTTAAATATTTTAACTGTATTTAATTCAAATATTCTAATAGCGCCCAACGTAATGGGTATATATACAAGCATATACATATATACAAATTTATATATACATATATATCTACATAGATATATAGACTTAACTATACATATATATATACATACACGTATGCATATACAAGTATGCAATTATGATGTATCAGCTTTTTACAAAAAGGAGGTTTAGTCAAAAAACAAGTAATTGTAATTCTAATTGATTTTTAAGTTATGCAAACTGTAAACAAATTTTGTGCGATGCAACAAATTGTAGTATGTAAATTTACAAACTGTACAATATTTTTACATAAGGATAAACAATTTCAAAATGTGAACCACAGCAACAAAAACAACAAGAAAATGCAATGTATACTTTTGCTCTGTGTTTAACCTTTCGTCTCCCCCCTTAAACCCTTACCCAATTGGCCTCTGAGCACTTATTTCAAATGCATTTCGTTTTCGCTTTTCTAAAATACCAAAAACAAAAAAAAATCAAAATCTCGTAAATATTAACATATAAACATAAGCCAAAAATAAACCCACAAAGGAGAAAAAATACAAAAAAAAAAAACAAAAAAAAAAAACAAAAATGAAAAGAAAAGAAAACAATTTTAACAAGCATCTATCTATTCTACATATACGTATACCAATACAGACACACACACATATACACATACACATGCATACATGTTTAGATAAACACATTGTAAGCAGTATAGTATTAAAGATTGAAAAATGAAGAAAAATGAATGCAAATTTAGGAGAGTCACAATTCCATGGATGCGCTCCATAAGGTAATCAAATTAATCAAAACTATGGATACAGTCGTTGCATTTGAGCGCTCTACACAACAACATTTCCCCAGTCGACAAGCTGACATCAAAACAAAAACAAAAAACATTTTCCTAAGTAACGATCTCATAAAAAAAAAATAAACACAAGCAAATTTGTGTGTAAATCAAACTTAAAAATCAGAAATTTACTCAAACAAAAACAACAAGCAAAAAGTTTCAAAAACATTTCAAAGCGGAATTGAGTGTGGGTGTTCAGCATTAGCGTTATATACATATATAAACAATATTTACAATAAATACGAATAGATAAAACACAGATATTGATAATCTATCTATCCATTAACACGCCCCACTCTCAACTTACCCGAGAGTGGGCGCAAGTATTACCTAAACGTGCATAAATACCAATACCAATTAGCAAGTAACATGGATACACACCTGCTCCTATCCTCCAACTCCATTATATAGTAGAGACCCGAATTGTTTTCCTAGTTGATTGAACTCTGAACATATTTCAACTTCCATATACAATTAAGACTAAATAGTGAAATTTATACAACAACTTGACGAGAAAAAAGAAAACAAAAACATACGAAATATGAAAGCGTTTGGAGATGATGAATTTAGTTCTTAAGGCATATAAATATATATGTATAACGAAGTGAAATTGTTTATTAAGTGAAACATTTATTTATACAACAATGCGGAGGGACATTAATTTTAAATAATAATAATTTTTGATATTGATTGTGCAAGGTCGATTTAGAGATATTTAATCCTAGTTCTATATGTATTGTATATGGGGCGGTGTATATGAAAATGTTATGATTTTTTGTATTTTTATATATGATCTTTGCATTGGCTAAAAAACTGCAACAAAAACAACAAAGAAACAAAAAAAAAAACTATTTTAAAGAAGAACCAACAAGATGATTATAAAGTTAATCAGGCTTGTGCAGTGGTAAGCGCGTAATTTTTATGTATTAAATTAAATATATATATACATATATATATTATACACTTATATATACAACAAATATTCAATATACAAGCATATAACAAAACAAGCCTCGGAGAGTCGAAAGCGGCAGCAGCGAAGAAATAAATTCTGGACTTGAGATCAAAATAAAAATCAGCAACGGATTCATTTAGACATCTAAGTGGCATAAGTTATAAGCAGATATCGTATCGGAAGCGAAATGGAATAGAATGCATAATAAGCAAAAATTAAAAGAACGTCAAGTGAAATAAACAAGCGTTTATATGTATAAAAAAGAACTTCGTTTTATTCAAAGTAGGGAAAGTGCCAACATATTTTTTGCATTTCTGTTAACACATGTCGCTTTTATAGCAGTCTGCTTGTGTACGTTATTGAAAGCTCAAGAGAGTCTTGTTAGAGCTGCGCATGCGGTGTGGCAACGATTAACAATTAAATTTCAGAATTTCTGTTTATGCAGAATATATTTATTACTAAGTTATTCATAATCATAAATACTATAGCCAGACAAATAATATACTATTTAACATTTAAATTACACGTTCTATACAGAAACTAGTTCCTCAACATGTATGAACTAAATTGCGTTCGTGTTGGCACCGAACTGGTTCGATGTGGAACTCGTCATCGTTATCGAACTTTTTAACTTGCAAACAGTTAGTCTTATTGGACAGCTGAGCGCGAACGGGTGGTACGAACGCACAAATTTTCTTTTGTATATACTTTAAACCACAAACTGAAATCGACAAAACTTAAAGTGAAAAATTCGAATTAATCAACGCATCATATAGATTTAGTGCTCTATAAGTGACAATCCACTCTCTTTCTCTATCTCTCCCTCTCTAATTGGAACTAATCACAACTGTGCTGTGTTGCGTGTGTATATGTGTGTGCGTGCGTGTGTTTATGCTTGGGGCTACAGTAAAACAGCGGCAACTCTTGTTGTTGGTTGCACCTATTAGAGAATCACCCACAAAATACGATGCAAAAAGGAAAGAGCAAGAACTGCCAGTAACAACAACAAAAACAGCAACAAGAACCCGTATGTTTAGCTTGCCAGTGGATGTGTGTGTGTATATACATAGATAGCTTGTGGTTGAATTTTGGCAGCTAGCGACAAAATATGTAGAAAATAAATATATTGTACATATGTATGCAAAAATTAAATACAATTTGTACATATTCTGTCTGTAAATACCGAAATGCGGTAAACAATAATGTGAGCAACAATACAAATGTGTGCGTGTGCTTAAATGCTGGCATGTACATATTTATATTGGTGTGTGCGTGCGTATGCGTGTAGACAATCAGTTGTCAATGAAGCTGTGCAGTTAGCCGCTGCCGGCGCTTCGCTGTTGTTTATGTTGCTCTGCTCTAACAACGGCTCAAAGCTTGCGTGCATGAATATGCGTGTGTGTGTATTGGTATGCCTTGGCTGCGCTGCCAATAGGCAACATTTCAATCTTAAGGGCAGCCTAATTTGTATTTTGTTTGTCGAACTTATCAGCGCGACATTGAAAAGTTGAACAACATACATACATATTTAAAGCTAGAGTTGGGCGCGTGCTTTATTTTCTTACAAGACTTTATTATTCTCATTCGAATTGACGTTATCAATATCTCTTATTTGTATACAAATTTAAATGTAGGTTTCCTTATCAACATCAACACGATTATACACATATTAAACGTAGTTGAATGATATATATGTTAATATTTATTTATTCTTGCTAACCGCAAGTCGAATTCCCTTGAACAGTTCGATGATTCGTGCTGTAATCACGCTCCCTACTCTAACTTCTAACTGTGTCTCGCTTAAATTCAAATTCATTCTAAGCAATATGTGTGTTTCTTTCAGTTAATTTTACGACTTTTGTAAAATTCATCACACGTCGAAGTCGACTAATGAAACAGCAACGAAACAAAAACAATAATAATACAATCGACATAAATTGTCAACAATAGAAAGAAACAATCAACTCCAACTGAATCTCAAGAAACAGCAATACCAATAAAAAAAAATATAATAAAGAAAAATACATACTAAACGGCTTTATTTTTAAATGTTTGGAAAATAAGCGACTGTGTTTTAGTTAAATGAAAAGTAGTTAGAAAATTTGTTGTGTGTTTTGTAATTTGTTATCAAGTGTATAAAAAGCAATTAAAAGTAAAAAAAAAATTGACTTTTTTAACGATCTAAAAGTGCGCTAAAACATTTGTGACTCAAGTGTGAGTAGACGAAAGATTTAACTTTCGCCAATTTGCTTTATATATATAAATATATGTATGTATGTATACATATGTATGTTGCTTAAGCATTGCCCCCAGTTACTTTCATAACCGCCTTCTCCTGCCACCCACTCCTACAATATTTGTTTTTATTTATATTTTGCTAAACGCCCACATACACAAACATAAGTGTAGCAAACACTCAGCTGCACTACACCCACACACACACACACACACACACACTTACTCCTGCTTGACTGCCACTAACCAATGCCCCCAAAACCGCGTTTAACCAATGCAATCAAAACTTTCGTTCTACTCGTATTTATACAAATGTTGTTTCTCCTTCCAATATAAAATCCTACAAAATAAAACAAAAATATGTTAAACTGCGCATCGTGTTCAAATATACGGAAACTAACGTACAACGCAAATTCCTGCATACAACATTACAACAAAAACAACAATTGGATGTTTATGGTGAGTACATATATGAGGCAACTCGCAACCCCCATAGATATAATGTAGTTACTCCATTTACAGTTAACTGGGCACGGCATTTTGGGTGTGTGTGTGCGCCTGAAAACTGGGCTTATTTTCTATTTATGTTTTTATTTACGTTGCTTTTGATGGCAACTTCAAATAAAAGATACAGGATAACAGGCGAGTCGACCCGAAAGTTGTTTAGCTTTTTGGCCATGGCTCTGCGTGCGTTATCGCATTAGACGCGTGACGTTACCCTACCCTTGAGACAACAGTTGCCACGCCTCGCATTTAGCTAAGAGCTAAGCATTTGCAACCACTTTTCACTGGAAATCGTCACTCTCTGCCCGCGTTCTCCTTCTCTCTTTGCCTCTGTCTCTCTCTCTCTCTCTCGCTCTGTTCGTGAGGCAAAAAGTGTGTCACGGCATTCGCTTTAAGAGTCTGGCACAGCAGGCAGAGGCTGCCTCCCCCTTCGCTCCCATCTCCAGTTGCCTGCACATTGACCACCCCCGCGAATCATAGTTTGCTTTGTCTTCTCAACTGAAAATATTTAAATATGTTTAAGTAGTATATGTATCTCTTAATAAATCAATTCGCCCTTTCGCGTTGCCCTGACAACGCGGTCAAAACATTTAACACAAAGTTCAAATACCTTTCTTGCATCTAATATTAAGCTATTTGATTTGAGCAATATGCCTTGGCCAGCCAAACAAATTGGCTGGCAAACAAACACATGAGAGAGAGGGAGAGAGCGAGACACACACACACCAGCACCAGCTGTTTGGCAAATACATTCGACTGATGTCAGCTTGGGGCTTGGCGCTTGGCGCGAGGTCTCGCTTTTTGGGTGCTAGCCTTGTGTGTCGCCAGAGCCAAAAATCAATATTAAAAAAAACAGAAATCGAAGTCGAATAAAAACAAAAGATATTGTTGAATACTAAATACGTGGGCTCTAAACATGTATATCTATATTAAATACACATACATACAAGCATATACAGGTGTTATCATAGCAGCTGCAAAACATAAACGAAATGAATCGATTCCTTTACATTGTACAGCTAAAGTATGGTATGGTATTACATTGCATAGCAGAGGATTGCGAATATATTCTTTAGATTTTAGAGAGGTATATTGAAAATCCACCATAGAAATATTAGTTAGCGAAAGAAGAAAAAAGAAATTATAGTATTGTATGGCCGATAGAAATAGTAGTAGCTCTAGAAATAGTAGTGGCCATAGAAATAGTAGTGGCTATAGAAATAGTAGTAGCTGTAGAAATAGTAGTATCTGAAAAAAAGTAGTAGCGAATATAGAAATACCAATGGAAATAGTAATGGCCGATAGCAATAGTAGTAGCTCGAGAAATAGTAGTGTACATAGACAGAGTCGTAGTGAAAGAGTAGTAGTAGGCATAGAAATAGTAGAGGCTGTAGAAATAGTAGTATCTGTAAAATAGTAGTGGTCGTTAAAATAGTAGTAGTGAATGTAGAGATGCCCATAAAAATACTAGTTTATATGGGTACTAATAGTAGTAGCACTACACATATAGAAGTACCCACAGAAATAGTATTGAAATTGATTGGAATTGCAATAATTTATAAATTGTACAGCATAGATAAGCTCATCAAAGAGCAATTTCATTGTTAGATTTAAGAAACAAAATTTGCCCGAGATATTCCCACTTATTGGAACTTACCTGACAGACAGACAGGCCATCCTGGATGCGTATTGTCCTAGCTGGGCAATCGATAAGCTGAGGCAACGGCAGCAAGAGCCAGCTGCGAAAGCTGTGTGAACTTTGCAGCTGAACTTTGCTCGCAACGCAAACGAGCAGCAGCTGAGGCGGCTCAACTTGAACTTTGCTTACACAACAATTGTTGTCAACATAGGGCGACTGGGTCATTGGGTGATTCAAATAGAGTGAGAAAGGAAAGAAAAAGATTTCATAATCAGTTGTAGTCATTCCCCAATTACAACTGCTTTGCGGCAACAGTGCGTATGCGTAATGCAAGAGTCATTAGCTCG
Source organism: Drosophila mulleri (assembly GCA_035047565.1). Classification (NCBI taxonomy): domain Eukaryota; kingdom Metazoa; phylum Arthropoda; class Insecta; order Diptera; family Drosophilidae; genus Drosophila; species Drosophila mulleri. The sequence continues at coordinate 13,491,994 of JAWNPK010000060.1, read as the reverse complement.
TAATGCGCATACGCCGTGTGGGACAAGCAATAGATTCGCCATTTCCGCAGTTGAATAATGATGATGACGAGATCTAGCCAAAAATTGAAGTTTTCATGCGCCATGGACAATGAGCTCAGTGAGAGCGAGTGAGAGAGGGAGAGGGAATGAGCAAAAGTCTGTACTAAAGGTCAGCTTGATTTGTTTATAAATAAAGCTCGCATGCGGCCAATAATTGCTGGTTTTAAAGTTGAATTGAACAGCAATTGAAACGAGTATTTATGACTTTGCCGCAGCTGCCAATCAACTTTAATAACTGCATTAAATGAAATGCGAATTGTGCTGATAAGCAGAGCTAGTATATAGAAACCTCTTTTTGGCATTGAATCACAACTCAAGCTAGACAAAGGTCTCACTCTCTCTCTCTCTATCTCTATCTCTGTCTTTGTCTATGTGAGATTTCGCATTCTTTGCACCTAGACAACACCCATTTGTTTACGATGACGTCCTCCCAATTGACAACAAATATTCAACGCTTGTTAAAATGACATCAGCACGTGTGTTTCAACTACATTATATATTGTATATACATATATATATATGTATAAATTTATATACCATTATTCGATTGTCCCATTGACTAAAGACGAGCTAATGGCGCTAACTTTTACTGTGATATGGCCCTAGAGATAAGATAAACGGTGTCTGGCAGTGCGTTTAGTGAATGAATCAGGCTTTGTTCTTGTAGATTTCGTTTTTGATTGTCATCTGCGAAGCACTTACCATTCGCATCACGTTAATGCCTAATCAATTAAGTTGAATTGCCAATACCTTAAGCACTTCTCTCAGGGGTGGCCTTGCTGGCCGACTGCCTGGCTGTCTGCTTGGCTTTGCGGTTAGCTGTATCGTCTTACGGAATCTCTATATTTAGTGCCAGGCAAACAAATACGCCTAATAAGCTGTATTGTAGCTGGAAGGGCTCCTCTGTAATTAATTTGCTGCAGCTCGCATGGCCTGAACGGAGGGCCAGTTCTGTCAGCTCTGCTTGTTCTCATTATTTAATTACTGCGCCACATTCAGATGGCGTAATGCATGAACACAACTCCACGGCAGGCCATTAAAAGTGCTGCTTATGACCCGCCTAACGGTTTTGCGGGCAATTAAAAACGGGAAACACGAACCATGAAGCTCGCGTCTCTTGCCAACCTGTTGCAGAGCGCCGGCCCATTGCAAATATTCACATATCATTTCATTTAATTATAGTTTCCAGAGACTTTATAATTTATATTCTAGATATGTTGGAAAATTTGCTGAAATTATTATTAATCAGTTAATTAAATTGAAAATTTATAAAATCTATTTATATCTTTTATATAATAAATACATAAATAACAAATTGAGTATATATCTTCCCATTTTGATTTGAAATTGAATTGAAATTCTTCATTCTCTTCGGGTTATCTAAGATATTTCTACAGAAATTAGTCATTTTAAAAAATGTTTACAATTATAATATTTAGCAAATTATATATATTAAAATATATATACAAATAAATTCGTTGATTTATATTTTAAATTTTAAAATATTTACTTAATTAAATTCAATTTAAATTGTTCGTTGTTAATCTAAAACCTTAAATTCGTTATTTATTATTATTAATTAAAAATACATTTTTATATATATGTATATATCTTATATTAATAAGAAACATTTTCAATTGATTAATGTATACGGCTTAAAACTATTTTTTTTTTTTTTTTTAATTTATTTGACAACATTTTTTATTCAATCAGAATTGATTCATTCTCATTTCATTGATTTTACCTGCAATTATCCAACTGCTTTTCAAAACTTGCCGTGATTCAGAAAATCCACTAATCTCGCCTATCTCAACTTTAAAGAAAGATTTTTAATTAAATTAAAATACCACAACAACAAAAAAAAAGATTCTTTTAATTAAATTAAAATACAAAAATTTAAAAGGTACATAAATATATATATATTGTATATATCTTTATTTATTTTTTTGTTTATTAATATTTTCATTATAATTTATAATTTACAAACAATTAATGAATATATGAGTTTAATTGTTATTTATGCATTGTCTATTTGAAATCTTTTTACTAATATATATTTAATATATATTTTAAAAATATTATATATAATTTGTATAATTTAATAATATTCGATTTTAGCAAATATTCATTAAAGAACGTTTTTCTTTCCTTTTACCTCTCTTTACATTGGCAAAAATGCATAAAATGTAATTATTATGCCATTCACTCTATCTCGAGCCAAATGCACATCTAGCCACATTTCTCTGCTTAAACGTTCACATTTGTCGGCTGTATATATATATAAATATGTACTTATGTACTACATGTACATACATATATGCATGTATGTATGTACATCTGTATATGTTGCTAATGAATTGGGAAAAAATCTGGTGGCATCGCATCGCCGGCGTTTCCTTAACAAACAATGAAGAACATTTGTTCATTGTTAACACTTGTAAATTCTGTTGGCAGCAGTTTAGGCGAGAGGCGCGGCACAGTGGGTAGAGATAATAGAAAATACAAAATTGTATATTTTTATTAATAAAATAAACCTAACATTTATTTATTCAAATTTATAAATTTGCTAAAAAATAAATTCGTAATTATAAGTATATAATACTTGCGAAATTTCTATAAATGCTTTGTACCACTGTGCAGCAGCAAAGAAAGATGCGTTCGGTATTTTCATCATTCAGTTGTTTGGCGTTGCTTTTGTTTTTTTTTTTTTTTTTTGCTTTCTGTTTTACTTGTTTTGCTATTGTTCTATGCTTAAAAATATCCACGAATACTTGTTGCTCTCGTAAGAGCTGTTGGTCCGCGGTACGCGATCCGCGATCCGCGGTCCCCTGCCCACCTGCCCACCTTCACACAGTGGGGTCAATAGACGAGCCGTTAAGTCAAAGTCAACGGCGCACTTAAATGCAAGTGTGCATATATGTGTGCGCAGAGGTGTATATAGATAGCATATACATATGTATGTATGTATGTACGCAAATATATTATATCTCTATTTTCTCATTCGGAAGCAATTCGCAAATGACATGAAACAGATTCCAGGACTGAGATACAAATATATACATACATACATATACATATGTATATTCATCTATACATGTATGCATATATCTTTGCTTGCCGAATTGTAGCCATTGGGTCGATTCGTTCGTTTGCCAAGAAATTTAACAACTAACAATTGTTTAAACATTAACTGCATTGAGTGCCAAATAAGCGCTCAAGTGGAAGCGACACGTGTCTAGGTCTTATTTTGTGTAACCTTTAGTTGCTGAGATTCTAATTGGAATTTGCATTTCCCAACTAATAATTTCTTATTTGATTCTGTGTTTCAGCTTGAATAGAAAGCGCCCTAAAGGGCTGGCAATTAGGCATTTTTGCTTTTGCTTTGCTACCAAAAAGAAGTCTTACGTCATTTTACTTTGTGCTTCTGTTGCGCGTCTGTTGAATGAGAATTTATGTATGTATTTATTTATTTACATACAATAGGCGCAGGCTACGGCGGCTGACTCTTTAAGAGCATTATAATTTTGCTATGAATTTTGTTGCGCAGTAGTCAAATAATAATTGGGTTCAAAAACTTTACCAAGCATAAGTGGAAATTATTATTTTTGCGCTGGCCAAATAAGAGAGAGAGAGAGAGCTCTATAGAAATTTGCAATAAAATAATAAAAACTTTGTGAGTTATTGTTTTGATTGTAGTTTTATTGTGAAAATATCCCATTAGCTAAATATGCGCAGCGGTTTTGCTTTATATCTTTTATGTATTCTCTGCACTTCACTTGAAATTCCATCTAAATGTTGACTTAAGTTGCTAAAGAGTTCTCTCATACTTTAGCTGTTTAATTGCTACTAAACGCCGAGCCTCTATTTATAACAATTTTAATAATTATTTACACATATTCAGCAGACCTAAGACGAACGGCAAACTCTGCATATTTCCACATCAAAATGTTATCGATAACTGAAGCATTCGCTGTAAAATCGAGTCCCGATAATTCAAGTATATCCGTTTTTTTTCTATTTACACAGAAATTGAAACTATCGAGAATTATCGAGATATTTTTTCGATTTTTCGCGATATTTTATTTAGCGGAGACTCAACCGAAATATTTTTACTCAATTATTGTTATATGTTTCTTATTAGAGCATTCAGCATTCGGCATTTTGTTGCTTACTTTGGTTTATTGCTCTTCATTTTGTGTGATTTTTGTTTTTTTGTTTTGTTTAATTTTGTTTCTTTTGTGTTTTTGGCATGTTCTTTGAGCACGTCGCGACCTCAAAAAGTTATGACGTCAATAGTTGCCTGCCTGCCTTGCTCCAGTGTCTCTACAACTCTCTCTTCTCTATCTGTTCCTTTCTCTCTCTCTCTCTCTCTCTCACTCTCTTGGTCTCTCTTTCGAGCTCTATGCGTCGGCGCATTAACGGCTTTGCCACCTTAATCGACGCTGTGAGATACACACGTTTGAGGGGCCCGCGAATTGTGTTCAGTTTCACTTCGGTTCGGTTTTAGAGCAAAACGATTTTCATTTGAGTTTATCTCCTTATTTGACGCACCTTTTCCGTTATTCATTTTTCGCCAAATATATTATTAGTTATATATAAAAATAAAAATAAAATATTTGTCTTTATTTTTATTTTGTTTCGAGTGAGTTTTTCTTTGGTTTGTTTGTGCAATATTGAAATAGTTTTCGGGTTTTCGCTGTGAGTGGAAAGCTTTTTCATATTTTCTAATGAAAAAATGTTCAAAGCTCTATAAATAGACATGGCTATACACAGAGATCGCCGCAGAGCAGATCCCCGAGCCAGTGGCGCTTGTTGTTGCAATACACACACACACAAACACACACAAACGCACACATACATAGATATACATAGATATACTGTTATATATGGGCCAACTGTTTCGAATTACTAACTAATCCAATTCGAATTGCAGACTTTGTTGCCATAATGATGCTGCTGTCTGATCTCTGGACCTTCACCATGCTCTGTTAAACAATGGATCTAGCAGATCAAATCGATGACTATATCTGTTCGTTCGAGGGACTTGGTGACTTAACAATGGACTCCTTAGCCATCTTCATATTCTTGTGGGCCGTCTTGGCCCTCTTCTCCGTTTGGCTGTGCAAGCTGCTCTACCACAAGTATCTCAATAAGGGCGCCAATGCCGCCGCCTCTACCGGCAGTGCCGGCAACAGTCGTCAGAGCAGTGTGGCTCCTGGTGCAGCTGGCAAGCCAGAGAAGCGAATGTCTGAGCCACGCGATCTGCTGGCCACCAAGAGCAAAGTCGAGGACTTATCGAAGCCACTAACCGGCGGCGGCGGGGGCGGTGCTGGCGTTGGTTCAGCGGGCCGTGGACGTTCCACAGCCTCGCCCATGGGCGGCGCTGCGGCCGGAGCGCGTCGTCGCGTGGTGCGCCAGAGCTCTACGGGACCAGAGAACCGTAAGAAACGATATGTGCCGCCGCCCTCCAATGTGGTGGGACCAGAAACGGTAAGTAAAGTCCCACTGATTCCCCTGACCCCCAAGATCAGCGCAATTGAAATTGATTTCCTTGCAGAGCTCCGTCACATGGACCAGCCAAGTGTTTCGCTGGCTTTACAGCGATCTAGTTATAGTCAACGAACTGCTCATGTCCTGGGTGATAGCACTCAACGACACCCTGCGCAAATCCGTCGAAGAGGTGAGTGCATGACCTCATCCCGTTCCAGTTCCAGCACCAGCACCCGCTTGTGACGTCACTAGAATCGCTGTGCCTTTAGCTAGCTCTACCTTAGTTCTCTCTATGCGACGGCGTCCATTGAACTCTGTTCTGGTTACGTGGCCTCGACTTTCAACTTGAAATCATACGAAAAAACAAAAACAAAAGCTACTTTGTTTAGCCTTTTACTTGGTTTAGCTGAGGCGCCCAGCCAGTCAGGCGTAGCCGGCGTAGAAACGCGTTTTGAGCACAGCTTGCGTCGCTTGTTTCTTTTTTTATTATTTTATTTTATTTTTACCTTTTTTGTTTTCTTTATCAACGTCGCTCCCCGAACGTAGGCCAAGGTCAGCAATTTTATTTGTGAGCTGTGCGTTAGTCATTCACTCGCAGCTTTATGACTTTTTCTGGCTCTGTTGTGTTCCGAATGGCGTTCACATCCATATGAACTAATTCTTTATAATCGCCGCTTACGTAATGTCGCCAAAACCAGAAACAGACGGAGACGGCAAAGTCGTCCAACAGGTTTTCAAGAACAGAGGCTGGCTAGCCGCAAAGGCTACCGCAAGGCTGTATCCTTCAGGCCTTAGATTGAACGTAATCAAAGCGATAAATATCGATATATACATATATGCTTATACGCTATGGCAGATTGCAGTATTATAATCACATCCTCTTCGATGTTATCGATAATAGGAATATATATAATTGTCTTCTATTCTATGACCTTATTTTTAGACTGTGAAATAATATGATTCAATTGATTGGAGTATAAACTATTGATGAACCTAGTTTTCAATTCATGTTATCAAGCAAATATCGATAAGTATCGATATACGTCACAGATTCCATAATCGTATATTGCTGAGCTAAAAGCTTGATTTGTATAGTAAATTATGGGATACCAATAATAATATTAAACTACCGATATATATCGATATATTAAATATTATTTATGGACATATTGCAATATATCAGATGTAGAAACATAAAAATTCAGCCGGTAATGAATATAAAAATATCGTTAAGTATCGTTTTAGTTGTTATCGATAACTTTGTGCACATATCGTTCAATATCAACTGAAATTCTCTTCATTTGCAGCATGGCGTAGCAGTTGAGGTGGTGCGCGTACTGCCCGACAGTCCAGCACCGGCTCTTAATAATATATTTTGCAATTGCGAAGAACAGAATCCTGCTGAAATGGTAAGTGGAGTGCAGGAATAAACGATCCATTTATGCTAATTGGGGCTTCACTGCTTACAGCTCATCACCTTTGACTGCGATGCGATGCCCGTGCTGCAGGTGAAGACTTTCAGGCAGAAGTCGGGCAAGGTGGAGACCTCGCATTACAAGGTCACCGTGTCCCGGTTCCGTGCACGCATGTCCATACCCATCAACTACAATACGCTTAAGGGTGAGATGCGTGTGGACGGGTACCCGGACGTAAGTACATAGATATATGAAATGATATAATAAATGCTGAGAGCTAACACAATATATATATGTATATGTTTACAGGTGCGCATTACCATGAACAGTGTGGGCGCCATCAAGCCCATGGATCAGGATGAGCAGCAGCTGCAGACAGTCATCAGCGATATATTGACGACGGCGCTGCGCGACACCGTCTATCCGGTTGACTTCTCCATCTACTCGACCTGCCCCCGCGCCGAAGTGGAGCCCCTCGAGTTGCCTGTAATCTATCCCGTGCACTATGATTCGCTGGCGGTGAGAGCGTGTTGAGAGCAGTGAGAAGCGTGTGCTCTGTGTTGCGTGTTCTTTTCGTATCTCTTCCAGTTGGCATCTGTCCCACACACACACACACAAAGTGTACAGTACAGTGATGTCTCTCACTCAAGCACCACACAGACAATGAAAGACAACACTTCTCATTGTTCTTACGCCGAAACACCAAAGACCATACAGTCTTGTATCTATCATCAGCGTTCCGTTGAGATGAATGAAATTCGCCTTTTCTGTCATTTGACATGTTCAACTCGATGTTTTGACCATTGCCGTGAGCTTTAGTTAAACTGTTCTCTCTCTCTCTCCCTCTTTTGCGCTCTCTCTTTTCAGGGCAATCAATACTTTCAATATTATTACAATTACTAAAAACTATCTATATATATGTATACATACATATATATATCAATCCCCCCCCTTGAGTTCCCCCTCGATTAAAGGCGAATTTCATAAGCTTCAGCTATTCTCTAAGTTCTCTCTTTCTATCTCTCTCTATCTCTCTTTCTTTCTTTGAGTCAATTCAATTCTGTTAATTCATTCATTGTCACTCGCTCACTTGCATACTCGGCCCACACACAGCACAACATGGAGCATCTGGGCTCTGGCATGCTGCGCGACGGCCAGCACGTGGTATCCGGTCGTCGCCTGCTGGTGAAGATCGTCAAGGGTGAGGGATTGAAGGATGCGCACGAGCCCTATGTGGTCATCGAGATGGACGAGCCGGCGCAGAAGAACCAGACGGGCACTCAGCGAGGCAGCAAACCCTACTGGGATGAGCATTTCCTATTGTGGGTCTATTCTCCTGGTCTTTAGCTTTTCTTCTTGCCTTACTGACTCTTCTTCTTCTTCTTCTACTTCTGCAGCGAACTCTCCCCACAATCGGCTGAAATACTCTTTGAGGTCTACGATCATCCGGTGATTGCATCGGATCCGCCCAAGTTCCTTGGCCTCGGCCTGGTCGGCATTGACGAGCTGGCCGTAGGGCCCGCCTCCACGCAGGTGCTGCAGCTGCAGCCACGCCCCTACGAGACACAGCCCGTGACGGGCGCCATCACCGTTGACTTTGTGTTCATCGAGGGCGCCGAAATACCAGCCCATGCCCGTCCCAATCGCCTGAAGGAAGCCCTGCGCCTCAGCACGCCCGCCATCAATGAGCACATTCGCAATGGCGCCGACCTGGCCGATGCTGCGGTCCGTGCCCTGCAGGATGGCACCCTCTCCGGCTCCACGGGCAGTGGCCAGCCCAGCAAGAGCACCCTGATCATACACAGCGTGCAGCGGGTGAGTTGCCAGCGTTCCGACAATTCCTGTCCGATTTCTGTTTGCTTTCTTATTCTCTTTCTCTTCATTTATAATTTATAATTTGTATTTTGATTTTCTTTCATATTTCTTTTCATTTCATTTCCCGCAGAACTCGACCAATCCACATGCATTTAAGGTAACCTCTGCGCCAGTCTCCAGCTCGATTTTTCCATTTTCTTTTTCCTTATATGTATATTTTTGAGTTCAATTTCAATCACATTTAATTATGTGCTAATCAGCTATCCAGATGCGCACATACATACCCATTCATACATGTGTAGCGTCCAACGTTGAGCTAATCAGAAAAAAACAAATCTCGTTTCTCGTTCTGTTTATTGATCGTTTTGCCTAACCCCGCGCTTATCTAACCGCCAATCGCTCCGGCCAGGTCGAGCTGAACAAAGACGGCCAGGTCGAGGTCACCGAGAGAGCCTCGCCCACGGAGCTCGATCAGGCCGTCGCCCAGGCCTTCGAGCGTGCTGCCAACGAGGCTGCGGCGAACGCTAGCTCGATCGATCTGGTGGATAGTCCGGCCAGCGAATCACCCAATACAACAGGTAACACAGGTAACACCAACGAGGATACCACAGCCGAGGTGAGTAGCACGCAAGAGTTCCGAGTTTCACGTTTGCACAGAGCATGGCATGCGCACCTGTAGCCTGTAGTCTGGGAGTCTTGCGATTCTAGCGAATCCTTTCATTTCGCAGTTTGGCCAGCCAAATGCCGCCTCCTCGCCGAACGGGAGTGGCTACCACAACAACTACAGCCTGAATGGCACAAACAATCTGAATGGCAGCGGCAGCGGCTACAACTCGAGCAGTTTGACCCGCAATGGCGCCTCTTCGCCATTTCCGAGCCAGCAGCAGCAGCAGCACTCGGGCTTGGAGCTGGATGATCGTGGTCGCAGCAAAAAACGTAATTTCTTTGGCACCCTCAAGAAGCGTCTCAGTCGTTCTAAAACCCGCACCCTATCGGCCGATCAGCCCAATAACAACAACCATAATTCACAATCAGCCAACAATACAACAACAACAACAACAGGACTCACTCGAACAGCCACTGGAACCCTCAATGGTGATTCTTCCCGTTCATTATCTGTCGATCGTGCCACTCTGTCTAAAAGCAATTCACTTGGTAATTACCCCAAACTCCATTTCACACCATTCATCACACTCACTAGCACACACGCACACACACACACACTCACACACGTACACTCAGCCAACATTAATGAACATTCACATTAGATCGTATCTAACTTTTGCACTAAATGCATGTGTTTATCAAGCGGAAAAATATTTGTACAAAAATATTCAAGTGGAACACTATTTGAAAACTATATAAAAATTCCACAGAGCATGCGTATTATTTAAATATATATATAAAATTAATATAGGCTGAACTTTGGTAATAATAATTAATAAAACAAAATCATTATACCCTGATTATCCATTTTTAATGGGTTCAGGGTAAAAAAAAACAAGCATAGAAAATGCAAAAAGAAAAAAAAAACCATTGAAATTATATCACATTAATTTTTTTTTTTGGTATAAACTAATTTTTTTCTTAACGACAAAATGCAAAGCTTTATTTTTTAAATAAATATTAATATAAGTACAATAAATCATCAAAAAGAACAACATAAAAAGCAAAAAAAATATAAAAAATAATAATAATAAATAATAACAAGTAAGAAAACTCTAGTCGAGAGTGCTCGACTACGAGATCCCCTGAACCCTTTAAGCAACAGCCATTTCAATCATTTTTAGGGTCTCTCTGCTTACACAAACACACACATACACACGCAAACACACATACATAGACACACATAGGCGCGCACGCATGGGCTGCAGTGTGGGCTTACTATGGGAACTTAATTGTTTAATAATTTTTTTTCTGGACGTACGTTCTCCATGAAACTTTCAGATTGTGGTTTTATCATTACTATGCGTATAATTGCCCAAGCTCAAGTCTCTAGTATTTGAAATACGCCTTTTACAAACTTATGGGTGAGGGGGTGGATATAAGGGTGGGGGGTGAAATTGAACAAAAATCGAAATTCTATAACGTACATATCAATCTACATTTAAAAGTTGGATACTCTATCTCTAAAGATGTAGGAGATATAATTTTATAACTGCATTTCGATAAGGTTTTTGATCGATAAAAAAAATAATGGGACGAGTTATCGATTTTTGGTGATAAACTCGATATGCGCGCTGTATATACGGTCATTTTAAAAAAAAAGTTGAAGTCTCTAGCTTCTATATCTTCTGAAATCGGCGCGTTCATACATACGGACGGACGGACGGACGGACGGACGGACAGACAGACGGACAGGGCTAAATCGATTCAGTTCGTCGCCCTGATCAAGAATATATATACTTTGTGGGGTCTGCCACGCCTCTTTCTCCCTGTTACATACTTTTAACAAAACCATTATACCCTGATTTCCCATTTTCAATGGGTTCAGGGTATAATAATAAATAATGTAAAATAAAAACTAAATTATAGTAATATATTATAATATATAATATATTTGAATACAGAAATTAATAATAATATAATACATTTCAATCCATAAAACTAATAATACGATCAAGCTATAGAACTATTAATAATAAATGAATTATAAATTGTATAAATAATATTAAATGAGTTGTAGCAGAATCTTAAGTAAAGTTTCCTCATAAGAATCATCAATTTGTACCATATTCAAAGAGACTACCTATATACCTATACATCTGTATATCATATCATATATCATATATCATATACATGTACATATGTCTCAGTTAATATCTCATTTCCTAGTCGTTCTTGTGTTATGCCCTTAACTATACTTTTACCGTTCTTTATTCTACTTCTCTCTCCCAACGCTAACCAAAACCAAAAACTGTTTTCCCGCACGTAAACATAACAATCTGTATGTACCTCTTGTTTAATACTTTCTATGTATTTAATATGTGTCTTACACACACACACACCTATACACACAAACACACACACACACAACTGTTGAACTGAACACAAAAACGGAATATTATTATTATAAATTATTTTCCTTATACAATTTTGTTTCTGTTCATTTGGTTAAAATTATGTTTTTCTTTTATATTTATTTATTTTCATATATATTTTGGTGTATTCGGGTGTTTGGTGTGTGTGGATCTTATTATATGAATATCTTATATAACTGCAACAATAACAACAACAACAACACAACAACTACAACAAAAATATAATCATCATCAACAACAACAACTACAACTTGCAATCGAAGGACCCCGCATGGGCATTGGTAACTCCATCACCGACCACTCACGACGCTCTTCAATTTCAGAATCCTCAGCCATCTCCGGGTTCTCCTCGGCTAGCAACAAGACCTACGTGCACGAGGCATCCACCTTGGTCCTGGAAACTGTGGAGAATGGCGTTAAGCGGTTAGCATGAATACAAATTTTATTCAGATTACATTTCGATTAGACTCAATAATCTATATAGCTGGCCAAACGAGGAGATTCCTTCAAAGACTATACTAGTCGGATACTCCCGACTGCAGTTAATTTGTTATATTTTCAATGATTTACTAATTATTTGATATCTACTTCCAGGCATTTCATCGTGCCACTGGCCATTGCACAGAGGCCTCGCTGGCGTCGCAAGGGCACCAAGCTGCACATCTACAACGATCACACCTTCATAGCCAAACATCTGAGCGGGTAAGTCAGAGAGAGAAAGGCGGAGAGAGTGAAGTCAGAGAGTTGGAGTCGTTTGAGATAAGACTGCAAAAGGGAGCAAAGGAATGTGCTAGATGATTGAGAGAGTAATGATAGAACGATGGGAGAGAGATAAAGGACTGTGTGTGAGAGAGAGAGAGAGAGAGAGAGAGAGCCTAAGCGTAAGAGCAGATTAAGATGGAAGCCTGAGTGAAGAGGAACAGGGGAGTAACAGAAGCAGAGAGAGATAGAGGAGTGAATGATGTAAGAATAAGACAATTCAATAAGCAATAATGAAGTGGGAGACAGTTAATCATAGATATCGAACAGTGAGTCCAACTGTATTCTCTAATTTAACATTTCGTTTAACATCTTTCAATCCACAGCGGTGGCTTGCAGTGCTCGATCTGCATGAAGTCCATACCCAGGCGGCCGGGCAAGCAGGGCTACGAGTGCCGCGACTGCCAGTTGATATGTCACAAGCAATGCCACGTCCGTGCTCCACAGGCGTGTCCCAATCCCACGGTGCTCTCCATGGAACTGTAAGTTGTCCATTTCAATTGCCGATCGCTTACATATATAATACACTTCAGTTTAATATATCAATATATAATTATATCGTTTATATACGGTGGTTGGCTTTAGTAATTGAAGTACTAATTTATTGTTTTTCGTTCTTTATTTCTCTCTTCTTTTAAATCCACACACACACACGAACAAACGTTACCCTGCCCTTGCTCTATTGACAATTTAGAACCTCATATCCGGTACTCACAGAGCGAGATTTGACTCTATAGTTAACATAACTTACACCTAAATATCCAATATGAAATACTTAACATTGAATAATATTCTATTTCTATCTCTATTTTCTATTGTAATGTCCGCTTAAATGCTCCTGAATATTTACAACATTTTATTTGCAATTATTACGAATTTGCGTTTCTTTTATTTTTTTATTTTAAATTATATTTATTTTTTTAAGATTTGACGTCAAAATTAGAAAATTTTCTTTTATTCTAGAATTCTTTTGAGATAAAACCTATTTTCTATTTAGCGGAGGATTTTAGTCTGAATTTGATCATATTTGTAATATTCGGCTGCTTTAACATACATACATACATAAGTACTGTTAAGTATATTACGCATCCTCTTTACGCGTATCCTTCTACTCTAATGTTGTCTCTTTTTGTTCTATATATTAAGCAATACACACACACACATCCGTATCGTCTACTTCATTTGCAATCCACACAGCTTTCATTTCATGCATTCTTCTAAGCACATACACACACAATCACACAGATGCAAGCTTACACACACAAGCAGACAAGCATGTACATGTTCTCACGCAGCCATAAAAACTCACACACGCACGCATGTTACTTGCATACGTTCATCTGTTAAACACTCACACACACAAACATGAAGCACAATAATATCAGAATTCATTTTTGTTGTTACACAGTCTTCTAACATAATTTCACACATTTTTCTATTTCACTCAAAACATGGACACAGGATGCCGATTGATCAGTAAAATTTTAAGCGCACAATATATAAAATAAATGTTTTATTATAAAGAAGAAGAAAATAGCAGCAGCAGAATTAAGTAATTAATAATAAAATACACATTTTGACGTCAAGATTAGTTTATGTTCAACATTCACACGAAAAATCTAGAGAGCAGGGAGAATATTTTTTTAGGCCAATTGTTCAGATCTTCCGTTATCGTTCACTAATTTTGGACAATGGGTAAGAACTGCAGCTGCACGCATGCTAATGTTCCAGTTAACAGTTAACAATTTACAATAATAGCTTTTTAAAATAACAGCCAAAAATGAAAATAAACTTTACTTCTGTTTATCGATAAAATGAAAATTTGAATGATTTGGCTATCGCTTGAAAAAAGATTTTTGTATGTTGATGAGAATGTTTTATTTTGAAATTGATTTTTCGATTGTTATTTGAGATTTGTTTATTTTATTTTATTAATCATTTTAATTTTGTACTGTTACAATTAAATTTTTCATTTAGCTGCCGCCTGTAGTTCGTTGTGTTATAGTATTTTTGAGAATTCCCGCTGTTGTTAGTCAATTTGTTATTAATAATCAGTTTTAATCGTATCTAATCTATTTTTAACTCTCTTTTCACAGAACGAAACTAAATCTAACTGCTGCGGATCGTAGCAGGAAATTATAAAGAAACCTACAATAAAACAAATACGAATCGAAATAATATATATAATTAAAAATAGTATGCAGAGAAGTCGTCTAGAAATATTGAAACCCTAAACTCAGAAAGAAACAAACTACAGTTTATAAATCTATAATCTATATATACTTAATTATGTTATTTATTTTATATTCGAGTGCAATAATTTGGGTTTATTTTTAAACGGTTTTTTAACTCTACTGAAATTATTACAAAGAACTTGGATATTTTGTATTTTTACCATCACGATTAATAATAATTGTACAAATTTGAAAACATTTTTGAATAAAAATTGAATGGCAAAAAGCAAAATTCGAATTATTATTGTTGGTCACACTTATGGATAATTCAGATGGCAACGCTTAGAGCTGAACAGCTGCTTAGGCAAAAATCGAATATATGTTAAGTTAGCCACATCGATTGCTACTAACATTACCAATTGAGCACAACAGCGGCTTTTGTTAACATCTTCAGTGACAATGTTGACAATAAGCCCTTCAAGAAGCAACTTTTGTAATCACCAAAAGGCTTTACAAGTCCAGCCTTTAAGTAATATTAGAATTAGATTATTTTTAAGAATATGAAACAGACCCAAAATTGTTTTTTGGAAAACATATTTCACTAGCAACACTATTCGTGCGGCAACATGTGGCCAAACATTGCCCATAACTTTGGCAACATTTTCACAAAATGCTATTTAACAGCGCCATTTGAGCACGGAAACCTGGTTAAAAAAATGTAGGTGCGCGCATTGTATTTGTATTTGTTCTTGCGCTGCACTGGTCGGTCGGTCGGTCGCGTATGTTATTTGTGTTCTGAACGAGTGTGTGCGCTTGTAGTGCGTAAAAATTATTCATTAAATTGGAATAAATATATTGAAAAAAAAAGTTAATCGAGTAAGCACGTGTGGATTTCAGTGCATTGAACGCATTGTGCCAATGCCAGCTTATTAGCTGGCATCAACAACAGCAGCAACAACAAATATCGCGTGCGTACCGTGTTAGTGGCCAACAGAACGTCAGACACGCCTCGCGATTGCGACTGCGACGCGACATGGAATCAAAATCATACGGCAGAAAAGCACCAGCAGCAGCACAAAAAGCTGAAGAGAAGAAGAGAAGCAAGCCGCAGTAGACTTTACTGTCGCCGTTGCCTTCTTTTTGTGTTGTTGTCGCGTTGTGTGTGTGCCTGCCAACGCCGCCGTGTCTGTCGTGTGTGTTAGTGCGATACATATTTCCAATTGGCATCTGTTTATATTTTTATATATGCATATATAAAATATATAAATATTTAAATTAATAAGGCGACACACACACAAAATTGGCCAACCGATAATAATGTTAAAAACAAATAAAATTTTTTAAAAATATTAAGCGAACAATTTTTGGTCGTTTTCGCTGTTGTCGCAGTCGTCGCAGCCGTCGCCGCTGCTACTGCCACTTGTTTTTCCACTTTTGCGACCGCGACGCCGTTGTCGACGCCTCTGCCACCGCTGCCGCCGCTCTCGCTTTCTCTCTCACAGTGCAACGCCAACGCTAACGCCGTCGCGTTTATCATTATTTTGACTACCATTGTTGTTGTTGTTGCGGTTACTCTTATTGTTGTTGTTGCTGTTGCTGTTTTGTTGCCGTGTGCGCTTTAATTTCGCTCCGATTCTGTTCTATTCCGTTTTATGATTATATCTGCGTGCAAAAAGATGACCAATATATTGTTATCCATGTGTGTGTGTGTGCGATTGTGCGTGTGTGTTAGTGTGTGAAAAGCTAATTCTCAATATTAATTGAAATTCCAGTTCTATAAATACGGCAATTGTTAACCGTTACGCAACTTTGCATATAAAGCACCCACATATTTCAGTTCGAGAAGTTTTCCAAATCTTCCCCTCCCCGACGCACCACAACGAAAATGCAACTAATTCTGAAATTTTACGATATTTGAAATTGATCCACTATTTACCACAACAACAGCAGCAACAACAGCAACGGCAGTGCCACTAGTAAAAAGCACAACAACATAAAACACTAAAAAAGACATAGAGACAGTGAGACAAAGAGGGAGATAAACAAAGACAAAGACAGGCAGACAGACAGATAGGCAGGCAGCGAGCGCTGCTGCCTAGTGAATCCCGCTCTCGTCATGGCCGCTGCTCACAGTCACCACAATGCCAACTTGCTCAGCTCGGACATATCCCGGCGCAATCCGCAGGACGAGTACGATCTCATACAAAAAATTGGCTCTGGCACCTATGGCGATGTTTATAAGGTAAGTTTTTTTCTTCTTTGCTCATTTTATGCTGCGGGCTGCCAATTTGCCAGTTGCGGCATCAACCACACCCACACACATACGCACACACTAAGCGCCACTTTGCTTAAAAGAATGAATTCCTCTTTATTTCTATTTCTCTCTCTCTCTCTCACTCTCTCTCTCTCTCAAACACGCACAAAGCCATTGCCAGAAGAACCAAATGAAAGCATGCTTGCAATTCCAAATACATATGTATATGAATAACATATTAGTATCTATGTGTGTATGTGTGTGTGTTGAACTCCACTTCGACTTTTGTTTTGCTTCGCATTCCTTCTGTATTCGCTGCTGCTGCGGCAGTTCCGTCTGCATGAGTGCACGTGCAGCAACCGCTTTTGGTATTCTCCACTCTCCACTCTGCCCATCCCTCTTCCTCTTGCAGTCGTGCTCATTTGTACATCTGTTCGCATATCTAACCCCTTTGCTTCTTCACTGTGTGAGGCAAAATATGTGCAATATTTTCTGGCTCTTATTTTAAATAGTTTTTTTTATGCTCTTCCTTTTTCTTATTTTGTTTATTTTGGTCTTCGTCGACATCGACATGGTGCATGGTAAATGCTCTGCTGTCAGTGCGAGGCTGTCCTTGCACTTTCAATAGGAAAGGTCGCTGGGGACAAGCACTCACACACACACACACACACACACACACATTTGCAGAGAGTAAGTGAGGGTGTGGCCATAGCGTGCATTTCTGGTATAAGCCGCGCGTAATCCTCGCCAAGCGCAGCATATTCAAAATTGAAATTAGAATTTTGTTCAATTGCTTCGCTCGTTCTCTCGCTCTCTCTCTCTCTCTCTCCCTCTATTGCGCTTCGAACTGTTAAAGTTGAAGCCACGCGCGCGCATTGATTATGCGGATTAATTTCCATGTTGAATATATTTATGTTATGTATGTATGCGTGAATTTTTATGTAAATACATACACATGTATGTGTCAGAGTGTTTATTTATATACATATATTTATATGTATTTACTCATCTGCCCTGTCGTACTGTGCACTCAAACGCCTGTGCGTTTGTGTGTGGATTGCATATTGTGTGTGTGGATAGCATTTGACTCTGCTCCGTTTTGCATGCGTCATGCGCCAAAGCTAACGGCGCATGCTTCCAGTGCTTCCACTGCTCGTCGCCATTTTCCACTCTTGACACATTTATTTATTTCCACATGCGGAATTTGTTGTACTCATGCTGGAATTTATGATGCCACACACACACGTATCTATCTGCCCCCTCTCCATCTCTGTCTCGCTCTGTCTGCGTTTCTTTAACTCGGTCTTCACACACTGTTTACAAGCAGATGTGCGTTTGGCGCTGAAAACGTATGTTTTCTGTTTTGAACTTTTATTGTTTATGCAAAGTTTGAATGCACAACACATAAACAACGATGATCTAATGCAAAACAATTGTTTTTATTTTGAAAAGAATATTTAATAAAGCCCTAAAACGATTCTCGCACTCCGTTCGAGGTTTGTATATTTCTTTATGGATTCCGCTTCTGGTGAAAATTCTTATCAATAATAAATTCAATTGAAATGGATGGAAATACTCATGTTTCATAATTTCTATGTAGCCATTAGGCCGAAATTAATGCTATGACAACCAGCAAAATGTTGGCCAACAAACAAACAATAAGCAGGCGTGTCGAGGCTGTTGGCCAAGCGGTAGCTTTTCATTATCGCAGCCAAGTGGGGAAAACCGAATAAACAAAACAAAGTCTACTTTAAGGCGTGAATACTCGATAGCAAAACGGAAACCGAAGTTGCTGCAGGAAAACAAGAATAAGAAAGAGAACAAGCTGAGGCAGTGGCGAAGGCAGAGGCAGAAGTGTAAGCAGAAGTGCCTACTACAGTTATGTAATGAAATATGGCACACACACACACACAGAGACATTTACACACCCACACACACACACATACATAGATGATTGCCTTAGCCAGGCACTTGACTTCGCACATTGTTGCCATTGTTTTTCTTGGTTTTCTTGCTGTTGTTGTTTTTCCGCTACACATTTTTACAATCAGCGTCGTCATTGTTGAGCTTATTCTTCTTATTGTTGTTATTGTTGTATAAGGATTTGCTGAATTGTGCTATGCGTTTATGCAGTAAGCAAGTGGGGTATATTAAAGCACTTTTTGTGTCAATTCTTAGCTAAGTTTTTGCAGTTTGAAAAGAAAATAATTAGTTATTAAGGATTAAAATTAGTGTAATATTAAGATTAATTTAAAAACTTAACACTGGCACTGGCATTATTTAAATAAAACCATTTTCAACTTCTTCCATTCCATGTGAATAGATATGTATATAATTTAATAGTCTCCCCATGAGACATACAGGGTATATGCTAGTATATCATTCCCCAGCTAGTGCAACTAGTTTTGGTTTCGCACACGCAACACGCATGAAAACATGAAAAAAATTGGCGCAAACCACTCAGCGCTAGAGAGTAGCCGGGGGAGAGAGAGTGTAACTGAGTGCTTGGCGGGGCCGGGATGAAGCGTAAATTACTAGAGAAAAGAACCAAGTGGTAGAGGGAATTGAAGACGAAGAAGCGTGGCGAGTAGAGAGTGCGAAGCGACATAGTCTGCGGGTAGAGAGGGAGCGAGACCCGAAGCAGGAATGCCAGATGCGAAGGCGAGTCACGTAACAATATCGATGTGTATGTGTGTGTTAGAGAAAGAGAGAGAGAAGAGTGGGCATACCCGCAGACGTATAAAAAATGCATTTGTTTTGATGCAAACACATTTCCACTTTCGCTATCTCTCTCTCTCCATCTTCGGTGAAATTCGGACTCATTTGCAACAAACAACATGATCAACTCATATTTATAATGCGCAAAGAAATTAGGGGGAGGGGGCTCAGAAGGCAAAATGAGTATCTGAATCAGGATTACGAACACCAAAGGAAAGCAAATAGCTGTGTGAACGTTTCACCCTTCGCATGCCCTCCCTCCCTAAACTAAGAGCTGCTTTATGCAAATGGCAGCATAACGTGTTTCCAGTTCAGCAATTGCACTAAGCAAGAAGTTAGATTTAAATATTTAATGGAAAATCCTTAGAATCCCGGTTAGCCTCCTGCTCAATGTAGGCTGGTAAAAGAGCCACCCTTCTCGGTTGGGGCTACGAACACGAACAACAATAACAAACAGGCGTAACAATCAACGCAACAATAGGGGGACATGGGGCAAGCCCAGCCCGAGTGACCCAATTCTGAATCGCAATAATTTGCACGTTTTCTTTGTTAAAGGGTTGAACGGGGCTTCAGCTGCTTCTGCCTCTGCTGCTCCTGCTCCGCTTGTTGAGCACTGAGCTGGGGAGTCGACCCCTCGGCTTGAGAGCAATTAAAGCCATAGACTGCAGCTCACTTCTCAGACTGCTGCTCAAGGTGTGCGTGCAATCGTTTACATTTTCATTTCAAACTCTGTTTGGGTCCAACTAATTTACTCACCAAATCAACTTAAATAAACGAAATTTAAATAAAATGCCCAGCGAGCACGCCCCCCGCCCTCTGCTACTTTGTCCCTTTTTATTTTTTTTTTGTTTGGTTCACAAATCTCAAATCCCAGTTGTGTAAATATTGGGCTGGCCTGTCTGGTGCCTGTTGGCCAGGCCTGTGTCTTGTGGGCTAGTCCCTTATCTGCTGCTAGTCTCTCTATCTATCTCTCTCTCTCTCTCTCTCTCTCTTTTGCCTTGTCTATCTTTGTCTCTTAGTGCATTTCAGAATTATTATACAGCTTGTTTCAAGCCCTTTGCCGACATCAGCGACTGTCCCCAAAGTCAAATAAAAAAGGTAATCTAAGCTCTTTTTATACTCTAATCAAAATTAGTAAAAAGGATATATTATTTTCCTGTAAACGTTAGTGAAGGACAGCACTGATAGCAGCTATATACATATAGTGTATATATTGTACAGATAATAGTTTTGATCTTTAAGATCTCATCACCTGATCATTCAGGATGAATCTAGCTCATTCCTTTTCCTTTTCGGAAAACTCTATCCAAGATTATATCCAAGAGTTCAGGGTATCTGCTAGTCGTTCACTGTCCAGTAATCCAGGCTCACATGTGTTTTTGTCCACTTCTCCTGTTTAAGGTTGTTTAGGAATCAACTTGAGAGAGGAGTAGCCAGTGCAGGAGGCGGGAAGGCAGCTGGAGCCAAACACATCCTTTGTATGCCATTTGCCTGTCGGCAACTGTGCGTTTCAAGTGGGCGTGGTCCGGCGAATTCTTTAGTTTTTTTTATTTATTTATTTTTTATTTTTATCAGTTTAAGCGTATTTGATTTACTAAACCGAGAGATTCAGCTCGTATTGCCTAATGCCTGACATGCCTTAGTCTTGTTGTTGGCGTTGTTGTTGTCGTCCTGCAGCTCTTGGGTTTCTTTAAATTTCGTCTTTGACCCATCGCATTCATCATTATTGTCTTCCCTTCTATGGCTAAATAAGCGCCTGCCATGGCAGCTGCCGATGCTGTCCTGTGATTTTCCCTGCCCATGCCAATCGCCTCAGTTTGTGCTTCTGTTTCTGTTTCTATTTCCGCTTGGCAAGGCGAAGGTTATTCGAATTGGGCATAAAAATTGGATATGTGCCAGTGCCGCAGCCACGCCTCCCTTGATGCTGACTTGGGCTTGACTTGGGCCAAAAATGAAATCCAAAAAAAGCAACCGGCGCAAAGGAAGTGTTTACAGTTGTTCGGCTCTTCAAATGTTTTGCTCTTAAGTTTGTTATTTGGCCAATTTCGTCATGTCATTTGCCGCGCAGTGTCTGGAATTTCGCTTACATATGACGTTGCCAAAAACTTTGCCCTTTGCATAAGCAGCCAAAAGCCTTTCGGGTATACTCAAACCTAAACGCATTCCCCCTAGCCGCCCGTTCTGCCCATTCCCCTCGTCTCCCGCTTTCCCACATCGTTGCGTCCGCTGTTATTACGCAGTTTGGCAAAAGTTTGCCGCGGCTTACGATGTCTGCGTCTTGCGTCTCTTCGGCCAAAGAATTTGCCTTATTAAAACCGTCAAAAATTTGAAAGGCTAAAGGCGCATATTTTGTATATGATGTGGCGAGGGCGTGGCAAAAAAAAAGCAACGCTGCGCATGCGCAAAACAGCCTGATCCGACTCAAGGTTCAGCGAACTACGAAATAATTGCCATAATGTGAGAGGCAGAGGGGGAGGGAGAGTAGAGCAAGCGTCTCATTTGTGCCTTGCATTTCAATATTCCAGCTACGGAAGTGCAGGACGGAAGAGTGGGTGAGCGGGAGCGAGCGGCTGGAGCTGCGACCACTGCACAAAAGTCAAATTGACCGCGAGTTGCTGCCTCGAGGCGAGTTGATTAAAAACTTGTAAAATATGCAAGTAAAATGAGCTATTTTATATAACGGCTGCTGCACGTCTCTGCCTCTCTCTCTCTCTCTCTCTCTTTCCGCTAGCAGGATATCAACGGGAGCAAAAAGTTTTGCGTTTTGTTTGTTGCCTGCCATAATTTCATTAGTCGTCGAGTTGAGCGCGCTCAAACAAACTTTTTGGCGAGCTGCAAACAAATTCGCATTAAAATATGTAATTCCAATTCCCAAAGCGAGATGGGCAATGTTAAGCGTGGCAAGGGACTGGGTTTAACTGAGTTTGAGTTGAGTATTAGGTGTTGTTTTGCCGTGTGTAAGCGGAAAAACTTTGGCTAGTAAATTCATTTGCAGCAGTTGCGGCTAATTACGTTACAAACTATGGTAAAAAAAAAAAAAAAAATTTGAGCAGGAGCAGCAGCAGCAGTTGCAGGCGCAAGAGCTAGATCAGCATCATCCACATTAATCTCAACAATTCAACAACTCAACTCAAGTTGTGAGCCCGAACATGATGATTGGGTTAAGGAAAGCAAAGCCCACAGGGCTGCTTTGCCATAAGCTCGAAATACTTGTGAAAATAGTGATTAACCCCTTGAAGCGATTCCCGCATAAATTATAAACATTTCGAGAGAGATGCGTAGACAAAGCGTCAAAAGTACTAAGCCGACTTTAATTGAAGCAGACATGACGAAAATTATTAAACCCAGACGACTCTAAAGTGACTAAATTAATGGAAAAGCTGTTGCTGGAGCCGAGTTCAAGGAATTTACAAACAGAATGAGCCAGGCGATAGACAAAGTGTGTGTGAGAGAGAGAGAGAGGTTGTAAAAGACAATTAAAGCAATTATGTTTTAAGTTTAATGTTTAATATGATTTATTTCATATTTATGTTTTTCATATATTTATTTATAATTTAAAAATATATATGTATGTATGTTTTGTTAAATTATACGTATTTCTAATATATGTATATTATTTACTTTCTTATAAGCAACTAAACAATTATTTAAAAATGATTATTTTGTTATAGCTTATAGCTTTACTTGAACTTAAATAAAAATCCAGACGCAACTATTGCATACAAATATAAATATTTTCCATAGAAGGTGAGAGAGATGAATACTAAATGAAGAGCAGCATTAAAAAACAAAGCAAAGAAATCTGAAGGAAAACTTGCGAAACTAAGAAGCTGTGCAAAATGTGATAAAATGAAGTAAGAACAGCAACAACAACAACAACATTGAGCAATATGCGAGTTGAATAAAAAGAGCAAAAAGCAAACGCCTCGAGACGAAAGTCAAATAAAATGTCTTTTGCGCGCGGCCTCTGCTAATAATTAATGTGTCTTTGTCTCTTTCACTCATGCATATACAAATATGTATGCGCATGTAAACAGTAGTGCGAGTGCGAGTGCAAATGTGTGTGTGTGAGTGTGTATAACTTGTGTTCCGCCTTTGTCCAAGTTCAATGTTTGCAGGGAAATGCGCTTCATTAGAGTTGAGTAGTTGCGTAGTTGAGTTGACTTGACTTGATGAACAGCCAACTCTCTCCCTCTCTCTCTCCTCCAACTCTATCGTTTTTGTCAGTTTTCTTTGGGACCATCAAAGACTGGGTGTTTGACCTTGAGCCGCCAAGACAAATGTGTGAACAGCACAGACCACGAAATGAATGATGAGCAAGCCCAACTCATGATGATGATAATAATGATGATGTAGAGTAAAGCCCTGCACCTTGATTTATGTTGCTCCACGCAAAAAGTTAATCAAGTTTGCACGCGTAAATTTGCTCTCTCTTTCTCTCTCTGCAGATAGTTTGGAGCCTTTCCCAGGCGTTACTTGGCATTTGCATTTGCCGTTGCATTTGCTAACTGTGTCAATATTTTACATGCAACGCCCACAAGCTGCCGCTCTCTCTCACTCTCTCGCCCTCTCCCTGTCTCCTCATCCGTTTGGCATTTGCTGTTGGCCCAAACCGCTGACCAATATTTCACAAACAATGCCAAAAGGCGGATGCACCAGCAGCAGCGGCAGCCACAGGAGTCAGTTCTGAATTTTCATAAAACTGCTGCCGGCTGTGCGGCCTCTCGCTCCCTCCCTTCGCACTCCCTGCCTCCTTTGTGGGCGTGTGTGTGTGTGTGTGTGCGGGTGTTTGGCTACTCCCCAGACGCAGATCCTTCAATTATGCAATTTTCTATTTGTGCACAAAATTGAAACTGAAGTTGAGCCAAGGCGCAATGGGCGTGTCTACCTGGCGCGCCAGGCTCGACCTATTTGTGTAAAAGTCTATTGTGGAGCTCCTTTCCCTGCGCACCCTACGCTCCCCCTGTGTCGCTCTCTATTCACATTTTTGATTAGGTTTTTGTTATCAGACTACGCCTATTCAGGCTCCTCTCCTCTCTCCGCTGGATCGCAGACAAAGGCAACGTTCTCATTTTTGTGACTATTGTTGCATAACTCGAAATGTTCAGATGGAATATATATGTATAACAATAATAATGGTATATCTGTGCCAATTCCTTGCTCCTCTTTGATTGGCACTTGTGTCACAGTTCGGTTTCTCTTATCGCTTGTTATCAATCGAACCAAGAGCCACTCAAAACTGGGAATAACATCAAATAATTGCCTTCGCTTCAAGTATTTCGCCTGCTGCCTCAACTGGCGGCAGCCAAACAAAATCATCAATCTCAAAATTCTAATCGATCGATATATGCAAATTTAAATCGCTATAAATACATATACATATATATGTATGCACGTGTGTGTGTGTGTGTGGAGAAATAATCATTGGTAACATTTCTCAAGCTTTTTGGCCCATTTCAATTTGACGAGTGCTGAAATAAAATTAAAAGTAATAATAATAATTGGAAAAATAAACGCCCAATTGATGTCGGAATAGGAATTTTGCCATATTATTAATTTCAAGTGCCACACACATAAAGACACACACATCCACACAAAATGTTCAAGAGCTCAATTTAGCCCACTTCAAGTTCTTCTCCGCTCGGCTAGATGCCATTTTCTTGGAATTGAAAATGGTGAAAAACAGATTGCAAAATGCCGTGCAAATTGTGCTAAGTAGTTGCCACTTTTCCATGTACTTACAGCTATACAGTTATATATATATTTAAGTATATGCATATCTACATATATGTATATGTAAATTATACAGTCTAAGTGATTCATGGTGCGGGTGGACAGTAATCAAATTGAATTTGTGATATGTTTTTTACTTTTTATTTATTTTGTTGGTGCTTTCAATGCTCGCACGTTGTCTAAATGGTCACGTTTCATTTTGGAAAGCCAAATTCCAGCTGGAATAGCAAAAGCTGTTGCTGTCATTGTTGCACACAAAGCGGAGCGAGGTGTGACAAAGGAGAGACAGAGCGAGATAGCACGAGCGAAATATTGAGTGCGGAATAGAATAGAGAAATTAGATGGGAAATCATTGAATTGTGTCAACGAAGAGACTTCTTGTATTTAGATATGATTTAGCTGAGTTTTAATTAAAATATGTATTATAATACATAGGTATGCAGTGCATATAGAAGCATCAGTTTTATCGCAGACAAAGAAAACAAAATTAAGGAAACAAATAAATTAGATAATGAATACATAGACGGCTGAACAAAAGAGAGAGAGGGAGAGACCTGAACACTGAAATTGAAAAATAAAAACTTTGTTTAATTTAATGCGCAGCGCGCTATAGACTTTATCAGCGCTTGATACAAAAGAACATGCACACAATTCTATGCATATTACGCACACACCCACATATATACATATATATATATATATATATATATATACATATATAAACATACACACAGACACGCAGTCACTGCTGCTCGCTCCTTCTCTGAGCGCCATCAACACGAAACTATTGCTGTAAATATGCCGCGAATTCCTTTTGCTCTTGCTGATGGCTCGTTTTCTTTGCGCAGTGAACAGCAGTTCAGCTGCCTGCTTATCCTTCTTGCACTATTCCTTTCACGACTGCTGTCCCACTCATCATTGTGCATGTATACAAACATGCTTACACCAATTCATATACATACATATGTATGCATACACATACTTAACTATTTTTAGCTCGAGCAGACAATGCGATAGGTTCATTTTATTCATTTCTGTTCATTTTATTCGCACACTTCATATTCATTTGTTAGGAGTAAAGTTAGAGCAGCTGACACTTTCCTTGAACCCAGGCAATTCTCCCTATCGTTTCTATCACAATTACATAAATGACCATTGTTGCTGTTGCTATCGACTAGTGATAAATTATAGCTGAATTCTATAGAACCACATAGGTGTATTTACTTATGCTAACCTTGAGTGTTATCTTCACTTTTAAATGCTTCAAGTTTGTCGGTGTTTGATAAAGATAAAGTGCACAAAGAGTTTGCTATCGCTTCAAGACTTCACGAGCGAGAGGGCACGCAGAAGCACGAAAGAGTAACGGGTTAACACGTGCTAATTCATTGCACTCGCTTCATTCATTGATAGGCCATCTCGCTCGCACACTCACTCAAATTCTAGTCTTGTCACATGCACAGACATACACACACGCACGCACACATGAACCACGGAAATTAGCATACGCCTTTGACAAAACCGTTCAGCGAGAGGCAGATGACGCACAGTGGGCTGCAAGCTGTGACAATATATCAAATTAAAGAAAATGAGTTCATTTATGTGAAAGCTAATATTTTAATTTATTATTATTATTACTATTATATATTAAATGGGTTAATTTATATAATATTAATATTATTATTATACAAATATTTTAAAAAAGTTTGATTGAGAAGTTTCTTGTTCTTATGAGCTTAAATATTTGCATATAAATAGTTTTTTAACTCCCACTGTGTAACGAGCGAATTGCGTTTGCCATTTATGCAAAGTTCTGGGCGTGGCTTCCACGCCCTTGATAGACATGTTTGGGCTTGATAGAGGTATGCACACACACACTCGAGCCAATTCAAACACACGCACACACACATATATATTTATATATACGCACAGGCACACTCTGTCAAAGAGAACATGATGTGAATGTAGATATTTATTGCATTTTAAGTTCAAGCAGGCGGCTTAATGAGCAGCTTTGTTTTATTGTTGTTGCCCATGTTGTTGTTGTTCTTGGTGAAACAAAAACATTGTTTAAACTTAAATAGCTGCGTTACTGTTGCTGCTGCTGTTGTTGCGGTTGCAATTGCAGTTTGCATCTGCAATGACATCATTGCAACCATTGGCATTGGCATTTGGCCTGTTTGCTAATTGATCCAGGCTGCTGAAATGCTTGACCCCAAACACTGACTCCGGCTCCTGCTCTGGCTGTGGCTCTCGCTTCGGGTCTGGTGCAATCCGATAGCTACATTTGATCTCTGACATTCTGTCGAATGTACTTCGTTCGTTTAGCAGCTTAAGTTGCCAGAAACCAGCCAGCATTGCCGGACTAAAAGCCCATTCAGTGCAACTTTGTCACGTGGCCAGATGCTCACGTTCACGTTCACCTCCACATCTACGCCCACTCCCACGTCCACGTCCGCGCTCACGCCCTTCTTGCATTCAAAACAAACAAAATGGTGCAAGCGTGCGCTTGTCGTAAGACTTGTTGTCAATCAATGGACATGTTGTGTTTGCTATCAGGTCGGGGTCGTCGTTCAAAACAAAGGACAACCAAATGGAAAACATTTATTGCCCAGGTGCATGGTTGGGCTCTGCCCAGGGTGAGCTCACCTATCAAATCTGCTTTAAGACCAACTGAATAAAAACAGAAATTAAGTGCAAAAATCCTAGTGCTTTGCATACGTTCAAGGCTCTGACTACTAGAACAGAATCTTGGCCATTTGCTGTTTTTTCTACGA
The DNA here is from genome assembly GCA_035047565.1 of Drosophila mulleri. Classification (NCBI taxonomy): domain Eukaryota; kingdom Metazoa; phylum Arthropoda; class Insecta; order Diptera; family Drosophilidae; genus Drosophila; species Drosophila mulleri. The sequence goes on along the minus strand of JAWNPK010000060.1, from coordinate 13,463,761 downwards.
GCTGGTTAAGCGTGACAAATTCGGGTCTTAAATGGGTTTTTTTTTATTGCCCTTCACGTTAAGGGTATTTGTCAGACTTTCGAGGAAGTTTTATCCTTTGCCACATGTCACTTGATAGACGTGGGATTGGTAGATATATTCCCCAGTAGAAGGTAGATTAAGAGAGAAAAAGTGAATTAAAGAGCTTTATTTCATATGTAGTTGCTCCATTAGGTTTACTTTTTTTTTTAATTTTCCATACAACAATCGGAATCAAATGATTCATAAATATTAATGCAAATCCTTTGGCCACATTTTTGTATATACACATACATATAGTACATATGTATATATATTTGTGTACACATGTCAAAAACAAAATCGAACTATCTATAATGCAAACAAGAAAAAGTACTAGCAATGAGGGTAAGTTGGGTCACAGGCCACTTAAATGCGTTCAGAGGGGAGCCAAACATTATGAACTACTGGGAGTAAAAACTTTGCACAGCTCTCGAAACTTTGCTGGCGTAGTTACTGAGAGAGAGAGAGAGAGATAGAGAGAGAGGGAGAGTGCGAATGGATGAGAGACAGCGCGTTCATTCCCAATTCCAGTTCCGAGTACGGGCAACGGGTTCAATTTGGTTAAGTGTGTGTGCTAGCCAATTTGATAGTTCCTAGCTTCCGGCCAGTTACTGTCTGATATATATAGTCTGTCTCTTTCTCTCTTCATCTTTCTCTTCCTCTCTCTATATATGAAAAAAAAAGCATAGAGCATGTCAAGAGATTAGTTTTTGCTAATTGAATTGTGCGTTGCACAAGCCGCCAGAGCAGGTGAAGGAGATGTGAGAGAGAGATGGTTAGAGAGAGAGAGAGAGAGAGAGTGAGAGAGAAAGACAGCTAGACATTATAATGTGGCCCACACACATACACGCCCGAGTAAATTGAAACATTCGTCTGGATTAGAGTGAAGAAGGCTTAAGTCACCTAGGCAACATTTTCTTTATGGGCCAATGGTTGCGTCCTGCCTGGCTGTCTGGGTTTGCAGTTTGGCTTTACATTTTGTATAAAATCTGGACAACGTTTCGGTATTGTATGCATGTGTGCGTGTGTCCTTTAACATAATCGCTTATTTACGAGCTGTGTGCGAGGCGAAAGCTGTTGCCAGTCTGGTTTGGTCTGGCTTGGTCTTTGAGCTGGTAATTAATAAAACATGAATTCAATTAGTTTAAAAGGCTCTCACGCTGATCGAAATGTTTGGAGGAGCCTCAAGGTTTGAGACTCGCCATTTTTCACATGCCCATACCCCACACTCCCTTCCCATTCAGCCGCCGTCTCCCTAGACTCCACTTCCTGTTTCGGTTGGCATTCCGGAAATTGCCAGCGAGCGCAACGTTGACAAATTGCTCAAATTTTGTTGGAGCAACGTGTGGGGTGGCAAGTGGCAAGTGGCGAATGGCGAGTGGCAATCGGGTGTTGCACTCATTAGAGTAGGTGGCTGTCCAGTTCGCCTTGTAATTTTCTTTGCTCTGGCTGGTGGCAAACAAAGTTTGTCCTTTTGCATGGCTCGCTGCACTTTTCTTTTGTCTTTTCCCTTTTTTTTTTGTGTATTCCTTTGTTCTGTCAAATTAATTTCTTTTCAATTTCATATCCGTTTTGTTGACGCCTTGCCTTTGTCTTTGTGCGAAAATCAACATGCTCGCTCTCCCCCTCTCTCTCGCTCTCTACGTTTTCGCAATTTTCCATGTGCATTTCCTTTCTGCTCTTCTCCATCGCCAACATAATTTAGTGAAATTCGTGTTCCATAAAGTTGTTAACTTGTTTCTCAAATGCTTCACACATTTAATAAGCTTGTTTTTCGCAACTGTCTGAGCGAGTAAGTGTGTGTGTGCGTGTGCGTGTGCGTGTGTGTTAGCCTCGTTTTGTATAATGAAGTTGCTGCTGGCAACTGAAGCATACATTAAAGCGCAGTTGATTGCATTTCCCAATTTGATGAAAAAGTTCGTCCTCACGCTGTCTACATCTCTCCCTCTGTCTCTCTCACTCCTCCCTATTACTGCTCTCCCTCTCGCTCTCTGAAAAGTTTGTCCGGCATTCTCGCAGCTCGCAATGAATTTTAAATTAAGTTTAATTAAATTTGGCTTTGCTTGGGCTCCTTTTAATAGGCCGCCTAATCGGCTGAGTCCCAACCTTTGACCTTAATTTGGAAATCAGCCAAAAACTTTCGCCGATAGTCAATCAGATTGGACGCTTGGCCAGTGGGCGGGACCGATGGGCGGCTCATATTCAAATTTGCCGCAATGTCCGGCGGCTCGCGCGCTGTAGTTGAAGGCGCCGTAAATCAGAGCAAAAGCAAACAGCATAAGCAGATTTGTGGCGCCTTATCATGGGTGCTGCATAATTTATGGTCGAGCGGTACATGACGATGTTAAAGGTGAATGCACCCACACACACACACATACACATGCGACACAGGGAAAGAGCGAGAGGGAGAGTTGGGCATAGGCAGAGAGCAAAACGAGGGCGATGGCAAATCTAAAATCAATAAAAGCTGAAACTGTTGTGGTCGCTGCTGGCCGTCATTTGCCGTCTATGGCAGCCCTAACCACCCGCTGCCATGAAATTAATAAAGGGAACCGCTGCTCAGACAAGAAAATAGCACAGGAAACAACTCTAGCGTTAGTTCGTTCGTTCGTTCGGTCAGGAAAGCAGGAAAGCAATTTTGCACGCAAGCCCAGCAGTAAATGCCAATAACAATAGCGAAATATGTTTCAACATAACAGAAACGGCCTCTGGGAGTTGTTAGTTGGATAGAGAGAGATAGAGAGAGAGAGAGAGAGAGAGAGAGAGAGAGAGAGAGAGAGAGAGAGATTGAAGGTAAAGCTTTCTAATAAGTGCGCGTCGTTCCTTCGAGTAGATAGTTGGCCTGGTAGACTAGACCAGGTGAGTGGGGCAGGAGCGAGATGGCAGCTGGGCTGGGCAGGTAGCTAGGTAGCTCTCACCTACGGTAAATTATTATTTAGGGTTCTGGAGCTTAGCTGCGAGCGAGCATAAAAAACTGATTGCGCTAAGTACACAATGCTCCATTATGTAAGTAGTAAGCTCACATTGCATTGAATACACAGGTGGGACTGAGAGCGTGGCTTAGGAATGTAATGAAAGTCCTCTTTTAATACCCTGTAAGCCGTTGACTTAAGGGCTTTAAAAAGGTAAAAGCTACTATGGCACTTTGTAGAATGCCTTTCAATTAGTAGAATGAAGAAACGAAAAAGTGGTTTTGTCTTTTTAGTTCGTACTAATGTACTGAATGAGTCTAGTTAATGCTCTAATCAGAGTCTGTTAAGCAAGTAATGAGACTGCATATTGAATACCCTATAATCAATTAAGTGAATAAATAAATGAAAAAATACTAAGAAGTTATAGTTTGATACCCTGTAATAAGATATATGTAAGTTTACAAAGTAATAAGTGCTGATAATCTCTCTGCGCTACCCTGTAAAGTCAGGTATGCAGGAACTCCGTTCTGTATTTAATCTCCTGTAATCTGTTAGTCTCTCCAGGCATTCATCTTTGATTTTGATTTGTCTCATTAAGTATGCTCTTTTAATGCTAAGACTGAAGTAACTTAAGAGGCTATTAAGATTCTTCTTCTTCTTGTTTGTCTGCATAACTCTCTTGAAATCTCTATATCTAAGTGCAGTTCTTTGTCACACCCTTGTTAGATGCCAAACTTTGGTAACTATTCACAATAGGAATGCTCTCTTTTGCTCCTCTCTCAATACACACACTGTCCTCTCTCTCTCTCTCTCTCTTTCTCTCGCCGTATGTTGCGCTGAGTTTTTTGTCATATTTAAATGGTATTTTTGCGTAGTTTTCCGCTGTACGAACAAATTCTATATGGGTTTTTGTTTGTCGAGCCTTTTTTTTCTCTCTCTCTGAGCGTCAGTTGCACTAATTTCCCCATTGTTTACGAACTCTATGTACATCACAGAGTGAGAGAGAGAGGCAGCCCATAGACTGTCAGTGGGACAGACACTTACACGCACGCACACACAGCCGCAGATAAAAAGTTATTCAAAAGGGATCTCTAACCACAGGCGGCAGCCTGGCAGGCAGGCAGCAGGCACAGCTTGGCTGCCCCATTGTGTTGCATATTCTCGTAAAATGGGGAATTTTCGTCAGTTTTTTGTGGCTTGGGTTATATATATTGAAATTGTGGCTAGTTGCTGATGGTGTTGTTGTTGTTGTTGTTGCTGTTGCTGTTGCTGTTGATGTTGCTGCTGTCGTTGTCGTCGTGGTCGTCGCTCCCCGATAAGACAATTTAAAGTTTTTAAGTGGTTTAAGTGGCGATTGACCCACAGCTTCACCCGCAGCTTGAGCTACCCCAGAAATGCGAGGGTCTCGTTACTCTCGATTAGGATAATGCGCAGTGGCAGACCTCACAAAGTGGTAACCCAAAAGGGTTTAGTCTCGATTAGATTAGTGAGCATTGAGCAGCGGTGTGTGAGTTGATTACGATTCCAGTGGGAAATCGGGGGAACTCAATTCGAATTCATATTCGTTTGCTGATGGTATCCATGCCAATCGATTGGAGCCAACATATGGTTGAAAAATGCCAGAAATTCATTCAAACAGCACAAAAACACACAAAGAATTCCGAGGCATCGAGATTTGCGTTTCCAACAGAGCCGTCATCTCTCCATCCACCCCCCGCCCCCCTCTCACGTCCCATGCCGGCACAGTTGAAGCGTGCCAAAAATAAAACTCGCCCAATGTAAACAAACAGTTGGTTGCCTCTTTGCCAGCCTCTGTGGATGCCTCTTGCAGCGCTAAATGGAATCTGTTTATACTGTCAGCTTGGGGCGAGTGTGTGGGGCAGGGCAGTCAGAAAATGCTGAAGGTCTGCATTGGTTTTGATGAATTAAGTACACACAACAATTCGCTAGGCCGCAAATGAAATTTAAGCATTTCGTAATACAAGAAAATCTCCCAAAAGGCAGCAAATAAAACAGAAGCTGATAAGCAACTGGAGCAAAGATAATGAATAACTAAACTAAAACAATACAAAAAGAAGTTCCATTAAGAGAAATGTGACTGGAGATATATGATTATTATATTATATTCTTATTCAAGCTAATTGTTAATGTTATTTCATTAGTCACTCAGCCTAGTCTAGCTTGCAAATCTATCTATTGATATTAGTAAATGGGTTATCTTGCTCTAGAAAATATATTATACATAAAAATAAATATGTTCTAAACAGCTCACTTGACTCGATTTCCTTTTTGCTAAGCCCAAATTGGCTTGAAAGCAACGCTTAATTATGCAATTGAAAGGCTGTGCAAACCAAATGGCGATTCGATCGTTTCAGATTAAATGAAATTGAGCCCTAAACAATTTAAAATCGCTTGTCACAAGGCCAAATGGGCGTTGCACGCGGGGCGGGGCGCTGCGGTGCGGTGGGGCTTCGGGTCGGGCGAGGTTGGTCGAGCAGCGTAATTAAATTGCAATTGCAATTTCCCTGGCGGCGACGGCGTCGGCAAAGTCAGCAGGAAATAACAGCAACAGCAGCAACAGCAACGGGCAATGACAGCGGGCAATGACAATGTCGCCGGCGGAGTTTTTTCGGCTAACGTTGACAGAAACAGAAACCTAGAAAACTAGACGAGAGACAGGGAGAGGGACATTGGCCCAGACACCCGGACAGACTGCTGGGGGACAAGTTCATGCCACTGGGGATGGCAGCAGCAACTGCGGCCCTGGCAAAAATCGTGCGAAAAAGCGAAAAGCCAAAAACTGAGCCCGACAGCAACAGCAAAAGGCAAATGCAACAATCGTTGCAACAACAACAACAACAATTGCAGCGGCAGCAGCAGCAGCAACTGCAATACGAGAACAGCGTGAAAGCTCATACTCCAAACAGTGAAACGTCATAAAAAAAGCAACAACAAATATGCAAAAGAGGGCGAAAAAAAAAGAAGCAAAATGTTGCAGAAATCTTTTGCTGATGCAAATAAAAAATCTCAGACATTGTTGAAGGCGGAGCCAAGAGAGGCGGCTCTTTGACGTAAAAGCTGAACAGAAAAAACACCAAAAAAGAAGGGTTTTCAGAAAATGCACAAAGATAGTTTGCTTTAATTTTTTAATAAGCCTAGAATTTCGTTTATTGCCTCAGCTATAGCAAAAAAAATTGAAAAGAAATTTCTAGTGTTAAATAAAGTAATATGAAAACTGATATAAGCTATGGCCAAATTATGCAAACAGATTTGTTTTCATCACTCAGTTTGCTGGCTTCGTTTAGATTTTATTTTTTATTTAAGTAAATGTTTCTATGAAATTTGCATTTTTAACATATGCGAAAGTTATTTTTATAAAAGAAAGGAAATGTATAAGAATTTACACAAATTTTTTATTAGCATACAAATATGTACTAGAATTTGAATTTTTAACATATTCACACGTTATTTCAATAATACAAAAATGTACAACAAATTATATTTACGATTTTATTTTTAGAAAATATTTCTATGCATTTTTTTAAATATTCGCAGGTTATAAATAATATATTTATGATTTTATAGTTCAGGAAATATTGTTAGGATATATTGAAATATATTTCATTAGTTTTAAAAAAGAAATAAAAAACTATTTAAATTAGAGCGTAAAATAATTTCGTATTGGGCACATTTAAAGCCGGCCTGGCCAAATTGGCGTCTGCCAACATTAGCCAACTCGCACTTGAACTGAAAAGCCCTCAGCGTAGACTAATTTCCCTTGTTCGCCTTGCACAGTCGACGATTCATGGCGCTGCATGTGTGTGGCACGCACGCGGCTTATCGCTTCCTCATGCTCTATGCATCAATGTGTGGCATGAAGAGAAGAAGCTGCAAAAATAATTAGACTATGGGCTCAATGGCACCGATAACACTGTGCTGCAAAATCGAACTTTTTCATAAGCCAGCATTTGAGAATGAATAAAATATAAATGTGACTTGGCAATGAATTTTAGTTAAATTTTGATTCAAATCAACTTTCTTAATGACTTTCATTTGATATTAGATAAGTTTTAAGCACATTCGTAAGTGTAAATCAATGAAAAACTAATGTCAGACCCTTGTTGCACAGTGTAAATATTAATGAGCGACGACGTCATGGATGATGCTGATAATGATTAGATGAAGTGATGTAAATTGTTTATATGCTGATCTGGTTACAGTTTGCGCTCGCAGGCCGTAAACAAAGTGAAAAAATCGCAGCCATAAATTAGAAATGGTTTTCCTTATGGCTCGAGCCCTAAGATAAGCGTGCTCTAAGCTAACATAAACACAATTCACAATTCAAATGGGCTGCCATTTTTTTCCTCCGCTCTGCTTTTTTTTCTGAGCTTTATTTATCGTAGCTAATTGCATGGCCATTTGAGATTTCGCTGCTTCTGAGTCATCAGTGCTTTGTGGCATCCGCTCTGGCGTAAAGTGTGAAAAGCTTTACGGAAGAACTCACATAAATTTGGTCCAAGCTTTACCCCTTCAGCTGCTATGCAGCTGGGAGACAGAAATCTTTCGCTTTAAATATTGGGCGTTCGTGCGAAAATCCTCGTAAAAAGTGCACAAAAAGCAAAAGGCAAATGTGTGTGAGAAGCAGAAGAGAATGTCTGTCTGTCTGTGTGTCTGTGTGTCTGTGTGTGTGGGTGTGTTCGTGTCCGGGTCCTTGGTGGAATGGCTCGTAGCTACTTCAATATTTACGTAATAAAAAATTCAATTTAGCGAAAGTTTAAACGCACGCCAAAAACATCGATGCGAATGTCGATTGAGGTCTGATGAGGAAAAAGAAAAAGGGAAAAGGAAAAGGGAAAACTGAACCGTCCCAAGTCAAGTCCTTCGTTGGCTTGACTCGGCCTTTGCCATATATCAGCAGCTGCCGTCAGTTTCATCTTGGCCCAATAAATTCGATTTGCAAGTGCAACGCAAATATCAAATATCCCCAAAGGATGACAGGGACCTAACCCATTTGCTGCTGCTACTGCTGCAGTGCCTCTCTCTGCGCTTCTCAACGATTATCGCTAGTTAGTTTTCGTTGTGACGTTGTTCAATTTTAGCTTGAAATGCTAAAAGTAAACTACGCAAAAATTTGAAACTGATTACGCTTCAGGCAAACACACACTGAGAGAGAGAGAGAGAGAGAGAGGGAGAGTTGAGGTTGTCTATGTGTATATGTACGTCACGTCTTGGCTGCCACTTTGACTGAGATTTTTGCTGCTTGTGTGTTGTCGAAAACATGCAAGCTGAATACCCACATCTGCTGCTTACTCTTCTTCTTCTCCTCCTTCCTTTTCTGCTTCTTCCTGTTCATCTTCTCCCACTTGCTGTCCGCCCAAATAGCAATAACAACTAGCCAGCCTCAGTCCATGCTCAATTTTCCTTTGATTGGCCTGCGCACTACACGGCGTATGCGTAATGCAATATACACTCATATATTGATAAGCCATTATATGATTATATGATTATGACAATGGCTGACAGTTGAGCTGCTCGCTGATTATACGACACGTACAAATTGACCAAAGCCAATTTATTGAAACCCCATCCGCACAGTATATATATTCTATAAAAACGAGACACTCGATATATATACATGTATCTCTGTGTATGTGTGTGTGTGTGTGTGCGTGTGTGTGGGTTTGGGAGCAATAAGTGGATGAGGATGCCAACTAGGCCTGGGCCATTTGCAACTACTTACGTGCTGTGGATTGGCTGCCTCTGCTGGACTGTCCGTTGGCTCGAATTGCCGCTTGAGCTGTAAATAAATTAAATTTCCGTCGTGCTGTAAACAGAGACGCATATCGATGCTTGGGGCCAGGTGGCGAATGCTTCGCTGAAGGTTGCTGCTGTTGCTGCTGCGGCTGCTCTCGATGTCGAGCAAAGGCAGTGGGGCCATCCAGAGGATGGCATGAATATTTCATAAAGCTATAGTCCGTAGTACATTTCTCCACCTTTGGATGATTTTCGCTGCACTTTGCTTTATTAGCGGCAAATTTATGGTGCATTTTGTGTGTTTCCCGGGCGGCCAGTGCATTGCAAGTAACACCAGCGGCCACGCCCACCGGCAACAGCAGCTGCAGCAAATTGCTTATCAATTTATGCAAGTGATAGGGCACAGGGCGTGGCTGGGGTGTCTGAGGGGTGTTTGCTTATGGTGATAAATTTTCGCCACATTCTGTGTTGCCAGCTGTTAAACAATGCGAAAGAAACATTTTGCTCTTTTTGAAAACTGAAAGCCCTGCAAAAAGGATAAATGGGGTAGTTCGATTTCATCAGAATGTAAAAAAGGGGCAGAATAGCGAGAGAGAGAGAGAGTGTTTGCAATATAGATTTGTAAAATATATATTTATATTATTCTATATTTCTTCAGAAACAACTTTCAATTCGATCTATATTTAATCATCCATCTGTTGGCAGCTAGAGAGCACGCGCAGCTTCAGTTACACATTGAGTCGCAACTACTTGAGTTACCAAAGCTCATCTCACTCAATTTGAGAGCCATGAGCACTTAATTCGATATAGAGATCTCTTGAAGTAGCACTTATTGTGCCATAACCAGAGCTATTGCCATTTTCATGAAATTGATAAAGCAATATATATATGTAGGTACAAGGTATTGATTAGTCAATAACAGCCATTAACAGAATTAGAGTATCGCCTAGTCGAGCATTTCGTACAAGTTCTTTTTAGTAGAATTAATACACAATTTTTCACCTTTTTTTTTTTTTCTGTGCTCAGGGTATTGACTAGTCGATCACACCCGACTAGTAACGTTTCGTGCATGCCTTGCTTTTTGTGTGAGCTCACATGGTGCAGTGCATCAACTGCACTGACCCAATTCGCGGCTGGCCCAGGATAGTTTTGTGTGTGTGTGCGGCTATTTTCGTAACAGGCCCGTTGACCAACAGAGCAGCCTGTGGCAGCAGCAGCAGCAGCAGCAGCGGCATATTTAGACGGCTGTTGTTGTTGGCGGCATTCCGCGGCTATTTTCGTTAGCCGCTGACTGGCTATGTTAGCAAGTTTGTATGGGAAACGAAGAGCTGCGAATGCCTTGGCCAGATCAGGGCACGCACTCTCGCTCGCTCTCCACTCTAATTGGGCAGCTTGCAAGTCGCTCTATTAGCATGGGCAGCAGAGCCCAAATGGCCCAAACAAAGCCATTTGCAAATGCCAAAACAGAAATCATTTTAATTTCAGCATCAAAACAAACAGCAGCAGCAGGAGGAGGCTATCGACATAGAGAGAGGGAGAGGGAGAGAGAGAGACTGAGACTGAGAGAGGATGATGTAAAGCCCACATATTTACTTTGGGTCTCCTGGGCAATAACAAGAGCCCAGGCACATGACAAGTATTTTCATTAGGCTCGCCTCATCTTGCTGGTGTGTGTATGTGTGTGTGTGTGTGTGTGTTGGCTGGAGGCATCAAACTGTGCCACCACACACTCAGACACCTGCTAAGGTGTTGCTGTTGTTGTTTATCGTATGTGCTTGTTGTTGCTAGTGTCGGGTCATGTACAAATTTGTGGCTTGGTCCCCCAGCGATTGCTGCTAGTTTAATATGCATGAAAAGAGCATGATTTAATTTACATTATTATCCTGCGGGAATACTGTCTCAAGCCCCTTGCAAGTGTGTCTAGCCCAAGTCCTCAGAAATTAGGCAAAACAACAAAATTGGGCAATTGTCACAATAAATAAAGTTCACAAAGTTTCTCATCTGAAGAAACGCTAAGAGATGAATAGCTGAGATAGGTCGAGACATTTTTATATGTATATAAGTATACATATATTCATAAAAGTCTATCCAATTCTTGTGGGTGTTGGTTAATAAGCATTTACATAAAGTGCTCAATGAACAGATTTATAATTATTTAGTGAAAGTGGCTCGAGTGGAATCGGTGCTTATATTTATAGGAGAGAGATTGCAATAGGTTGAATGGGGAATATATGAATATATATTATTCTATATTCGAATTGTCGAATAAGTTTAGGCTCAACACATAAACTTTATTCATTCATTCAAATAAAACGCTTAAAATTTTAATTAATATAAATAATAAATATATGTATATAAAATACAAAAATTCAAATTATTAATTTATAAAAAAAAAATGTAGTATATTATCTAGAAGAGCAAGAGATGCTGAAGAACTCCAGGAGATCATTTAGAAAATGCCTGCAGCAGCAGAGAATGTTCCCATTGCTCTATCTGGCGCCCTGCTCAAAATTTGAGTGGAAGTCGCCCTATATAAAGGGCAGCAGCTGTGGAGTTTATTCAGTCGTCCAGACCCGGTGGGGTCAGTCGTACGTGCAGAGCAATTTTTTTTCTAATTATTTTTTTTTATTTTTTTTTTTGTTTTATTAATTGTTTTGTTTTTTTTTTTTTGTTTTATATTTTTTTTGTTTTATATTTTTTTTGTTTTATATTTTTTTTTGTTTTATATTTTTTTTTGTTTTATATTTTTTTTTGTTTTATATTTTTTTTGTTTTATATTTTTTTTGTTTTACATTTTTTTTTATTGAAATTTTTTTTTTTTTTTTTTTTTTTTTTTTTTTTTTTTTGCATTGCCCTACACGTACGACCCCTCCGAGTCTGGACGACTGAATAAATTCCACAGCTGCTGCCCTTTAATAGGGCGACTTCCACTCAAAGTCGGAGAGGCACTCAAATTTTGGGCTAGGCGCCAGTAGAGATCGTTGCAGTCGATCCAATGGGAACATTCTCTGCTGCTGCAGGCATTTTCTAAATGATCTCCTGGAGTTCTTCTGCATCCAGTTAGGTGCATCAAAATTGCAAGAGGCACGAGATGAGCGAAACCAGCAAAGAACGAAGAGAAGCGCGCAGATTCGTAGTCAACAGACGTAGAGGAATCAATGGATAGGGCAAAGCAGCGTTTGCCGGGCCAGCTAGTAAAATATATAAGAGCAGTAGTATAATTGAAACAGAAGCCTCTCTCTCCCTCTGGCTCTCCTTTCTCTCTCTTTCATTATTCAGATCAACTAAATGATATTTTTATTGTGAATATTATGCAGCAAAGCCCAAGCATATTAATTATCTAAATTTAATAATTATGCCACTATAAATGTTAATGCTCTCATAGTTAAAATTTCAATAGTCTTGCTTCTATTTACATAATTTTGTTCAGTAGCTTTACAAATTCGTTTAACTTAATAAGTTCAGTGAACGGCGCTGAAACCAGTTTCATTAGCCATATTTATGCTAGTTTTAGTATTGGCATTAAACAAAAAAAAAAACCATCAACAAAAACAAATATTATGGTACTCTGCAAAATTTAATTGTTGGAACGTCAGAAAAGTTTCCACAAAATCGAAATGGAAAATTCGGAAATAAATTCGCTGAATCAGCTGGTCGTAAAAGCAGCTGCAATTGGCTGGCTAGCATCAAGAAGAAGACGAATATAATTTCCGAATACAGTAAAAAAAAAGAAGTAAAGTAAAAGCTGTATAAAAACAAAACAGTTTTTGTGCGATATAATTTCAACTACTTCGTGAAATGCCAGCAGAATGTCCTCAATGTCCTCGCTGTGGGGGAGAGCCACGCTGCTTGACAAACTTTAATTCATGCACATTAATTCGCCAGCTTAAAAAAAAAGAAGAAGAAGAATGAAATGGAAGAAAAACTGTGGCACTTGAAATTCTTTTCAACTGTCGCACTTGGCGACACCTTCTAGCGATTGTTGCTGTTGTTGTTGCTGCTGTTGCTGCTGCTGTTGTTGCTGTTGTTGTTGTTGCGAGCGTTGCTAAACGTTTGTCTCAACTTTTGCCATGTGGCAGGCAGCAGCACTTGGCCAAGCTAAATTAGTTTAGCAGCATGCACGAAATGTGCGAAAACTTTCAACCTGTGACTGACTTAATGAGGGTGACCCCTCCACCCTTCGCCGACAACGACGAAGGGTTATACCTTTGTGCCCATCGCAAAAAAGAAAAACCCACACACACACACACACAGCATATAGGGAACTCATGCATATACATATGCAGCGAGTTGAAAGGTGACTGTACACCTGCAACACTCGAGCGGTTGACACACTTTGTTAACAAGACACTTTAACAGAAGCCAGAGCCCCAACCGCAGCCCCAAGCCCCAAGTTGCCTAAAGTGAAGTTTTCGAATGGGCCAAGCTCCTCTAACTCTATCAGTTTTATTGGCGCATTGTACATCCTACGCACATTTTATTTTATATTTTTTGCTGCTGCCCAGAACGCTTCGTCAGGTGCTCAGGTCAAGCTGTCAAGGTGTTGCTTGAATGGGGTGAAGGCTGCTGGTAGCTACTGCCTTTGCTTCAGCCTTTGCCTTTGCCGTTCGCCGTTCGCCATTCGCCGTTGTGGTCGTTGTCAATGCATAATGTTGTAAAGTAGCTCATGCATAAACCAGTTCGTTAAAAATTTAGCTGCTCCCTTTCAAAGAGGCGCTGCCACAGCCAGAGACAGAGAGAGAGAGAGATAGAGAAAGAGTGCTGTTGGCAATGGCAGCTCGGCTGATAAACTTTTACACTGATAACTAACGGCAGGTGCAAGTGGGCGTAAAAAGGCAAAAACTCATATTTATATACACATAGAGATACACACACACACACACACGCACGCACGCAGCTACTGCTAACTGTACGTGATTTGCGTGTGTTATGATCCAGCAACAGATAGATGAGCTCTTTGAGAGAGAGAAAAAAAAAAAAACAGAACCGAACTGGGCCTCGCCTGGCCACTTGCTTCCCTCTCAGCTTTGGCCTGAAAAGTTTTTTTTTGTACATGTTTTTTTATTTATTTATTTTTTTTTTTTTTTTGTATTTGCATTTACCCTAATGCCAATGGCTTCAGCAGGGCGAGTGGACACTCGAGACTCAGGTTGTTCAGGCCTTGTTCGGCGATCTCATTTAAATGTAAATGATTTTGTATTTTCAATTAGCATTTCATCTACATAGAGCTAGACAGGGGGAGAGAGAGAGAGAGAGAGAAAGTGAGAGCGAGACAGTAGCAGATTGAGAGACGTCTAGAAATTGCTTGACCTTTCAGCACGCCCACACACTGAACCGCCACTGAACCCCGCAGCTTTTAGTTTATTTTATTGAAATTGATGAGCAAAATGCGCGCGTATTAAAATTAAAGCGCAAAAAAAAAAAAGTATTTGCTACCTAATGAACGCTGCTGGAGTGGCAGAGAGAAACGCCTCAAGGCGTCACAAAGAGACAGGGAGGGAGGGAGAGAGAGAGAGAGAGTGGCTGTGTGAAATAAAACACCATGAAAATGAAAATGAAAATGAAAAGCAAATAAGTGCTGAGCTGAGCTGAGCTGAAAGGCATGAAAAACGCTTGAGGTGGTCAGTTAAGAGTGGCTGCTGCTGCTGCTGCTGTGCTCAGTGGGTCAGCGGCAGAGCAGCCCAGCAGCCCTGAAGAACACCTGAGGAACTGTGTCACAAATATCAAGCAAACATGTAAGCCAGCTAAATGGACAGATTAAGAGACCCCCATGAAACCTTTGGCAATTAGCTTAGCCTGGTTAAATTGTGCTGTTGGGTAGCCATGGCAGCTGGCCACGCTGAGAGCATCCTTCAACTAATCGCTGTGAAAATCCCGTTTGAATGCGCCTGGCATTTGAATGGGGGATGCCGAATGCCACAACGAATCATCAAATGCCATTGAGATAAATCTAGCTATGGCAACATTCCTGTGGCGTGCAATCGACTGCATAATACTCTGTTCAAAGCGCAGAAGGATTTCGCTTGATAAGGAATTTTATGGCGAACTCCAGCTCTGCAGTGGGGTGTGAACGACTGCCGCATACCCTGTGGACAGCAGTTGCATTGCTCACTCGCATGTTAATAATAATGATAATGACCTCGCTAGGGTTCAAAGGACTCTCGAGCAATGCGAGTGTATTGGCTTTTGACTTGCCTTGTTCTCTTCTTCTTTTCTCTCTTTTTTTTGTGGTATTTTTTATTTAGTTGCTGCCGTGGTCGCATGCAGAACTCCACAGGAGACTCGGCGGCTGTCGCTTTGTTTGACGCAAAATTTCTTTGTTGTCTGTGCCCTGAGCTGTTCGCCCAGCCCAACCTTCTCTGCCTCTGCGAACCGGCGCCTCCTGCTCTGCTCTGGCGCCTTCTTTCTCTCTTCCGGCAAAGCTTTTAGTTTACTTCCTTTCGCGCTGCGCCATATTTAACTCGTTTTATCTCGCGTCCCGTCCAAGTGCGCGCTCGCTCATTATGAATACTGACAGACAACTGAAGCAGACGTGTGTGTATGTGTGTGTGTGTGTGTGTGTGTGTGTGTCTGTTTTGTATATTGCTATCTCTTTTGCACTCATAAATATATATATGCTGCTACTCTAGGTATCAGATTATTAAGTGCCAGGCGATAAAAATTTGGTTTTAATCGTCGAGCAGCGGGAATTAAATGAATATATATAGACACACACACACACACACACACACTTTGTTTATGTGCAATTAACGGTATAATAGTTATAATTATTTTCATTGTTATCTGCATTTTACCTTCGTTAGTTAAAGCCAAATCAAATTTATGCCGCATCGACTGCAGATAAAAATAATGCAAATTTATATTTGACAAGTTGCAAATTTGCATTTAGCATAGTTAGAGATATGCGGGTGCAGAGTGTAAGGGTTCACGAAAAAGGTCATATTAATGAGCCACCCACACCAGCCCAACTCTCACTCCATCTCTCTCTCTCCCATTTTTGCTGTCTGTCTCTTTCGTATTTCATTCCATTTACGACACTTTCGTACACGAATAAACAATTTAAAAAGCTGACATAATGCCAGCATTAAAAGACAAAACCGACAGCGAAAAATGGCAAACATTTGTGGTAAAAAGCACGCGTTAAAAGCAACAACAACAACAGCAACACAGAGAAGAAGAACCAGCAGCGAAAATAAATGAATGAATGAGAAAAATGCCATAAATTTGTTTTTGCTTCAGCTTTAAACAAAAAATAATATAACGAAATAAAAACCAACAAAAAAATAAAAGATAACCACAATTTTTGTCAATTGCTTGAGAGATTCATTTGAATATATGTACATACGTATATTCGAAATTGTTGCGGTAGGTTGGCAACTGCCACGCCCACACGCCTCCCTCCAAAATATATGGTCGACAAAAGATGGCCATTTGTTGGCAAGCAGAATTTATCGATTTGGCTGCTGCTGCTGCTCTTCGCATTGATTGATTATCCATATTTTTTTGTGCTTTGTTTTTTTTTTTTTTGCTGCTTTGACAAATTTGATAAATTTTCGCCCAGCTCTCGGTGCCAAGTCATGTCGAGTGCTCAATAAAAAGAGCAGCCAAGATGTTGTCTCATTCTCTGTTCCTCATTCTTTTTTTTTTTCGTATTTGAGGCTCATCTTGGCAATGACCCAGACCCCATCCAATTGGTTGGCTTGGCTGACACTTGAATACGACCCACAGCTCCTCCACAGCGCCTCTGCTCATGTTCGATCGACTCGATAAAGTTGAATGAATGAAAATTGTTGTGTTCAATTTATCGCTTAGTTTTTCTCATTTGCCACGAGCGCAGGAGGCGAGGCGGGCCGAGTGGAGTCAAGTGGCATTCGCATAGCTGCAAATATCCATTTAATGACTTTGACTATTTGAAACGTGTGATACGAGTAGGTTTCAGCTGCTGCTGCTGCCCCAGCTCCTGTTGCTACTCCTGCTTCTGCTCTAACTGCTGCTCCAACTCCTGCTCCGTCTCTTTTCACATATCAAATTATCCTGGCCAGTGCATTTGAATGTCATCGCTAATTGCATTAGCTTCTCCACTGTCAGCGCAATTTAAATGAATTGAGAATTCTGCTGAATTATGCTGTTCCCATGGATAAAATATTACATTTATTATATGCGGTTTTAATTTGACATATTTTTATATTGTAGTTCATATGCATTTGCATATCATGATTTCTAATAGAATTATGGAATATACCTACATACATATGCATATATATACATATGTACATATATAGCTGTATATATTCACATTTATTTGTCAAATGTCAAATTTTTTTTATTGCCGCTGCATTTGCATTTAATGTAATTATTTAAAGCATTTATTCAGCGGCCCAATAAAAAAGAACACGTGAGCAACAACAACAGCAACAGCAACAACAATATTAATAACAAAGGCAATTAAACAATGTGATTAATGCACGAAAATCCATTATGAAGCTATAAAAGTGAGGCATAGCCGACTGCAGAAATACTTGTTTATAATTGACGAACTTGAGAAAGAATTATAAAATATTTTTATTTTATAATTTGAAGAGAAGAAGGTTTAACTATATTAAAAAATGTAGACTGCTTCGAGAAATGGGGAGAATATTTAATATTTATTAATGTAATACATTTCGTATAGAAAAATTACATAATGTATATGCTTTTATTTATATAGAGATGAGCTGAAGAGGCCTTCGGTAGTTTAAATGCTGTGATAGGTATGGTATGTGGTCTGAGTTCTTTTGATAAACCCTTTTTCCAATAGTTTCATGTATAAATAATTTATAAATATTTTAAATATTCTCAATTTTACTCTCATATATTACGTTGTCTTCCACATTTCAAAGCTCTGGTTTCAAAAGGCGCATGATTTGCGCTCCGGCAGGCAGACAAATGAACATTGCGTCAAACCAATATACTCTCCTTACGGCTTGTGTAGAGCTAAAAATATATTGAAAGCTGGTTGCCAACGCAACATCAGTCAAGGGGCCGAGCGGCAAACCTTTTTGTTTTTGGGGTCAACCACACACGCACATAAATGTATGATATATATACATATATATACATATATATACGCAATATTGCTTACATATCGATGTATATGGGCTGTTTGGGTACACAGGGCGTATGGTTGATATTCTGGTTGCTGTTATTGTTGTTGCTGCTGTGGCTGTTGTTGCTTATTCATGCATATGCATATGTCGGAAATTGTAACGATTATACGCCGGACACACACAGGAAACGGCGTAAATCCCCCCTTTAACACATTTAACCAATTCAGTCATAGACTATCGCTCTCTCTCTCTCTCGCTCTCTCCTTTGAGCCATCGAACATTATTAGCGTTTATTGGAGCTCGGCTCATCAGATGCCGTGGCTTGGCGTGACAAAGCGTGTCGCAACATTTAATGTTGCTTCGTTGTCATTTGCTGTTTAATGAAATTTAAAATACGCCAGCTTCTCAAGTCGGCGCTCTGTATGGCAACGGGCCTGGTCGTTGATTCTTAAAATGCATTTTTAATTAAAGCAAATAGGACGAAGATAGATTGCAGACATAAATCAGTTGATGGCGAATGCGCAGCGCAGCGAAATTGAAGCCAAACAAAGTCATTAAAAGTTTTGCCGTGACTTTTGCAGTTGCGTCTAGAAAACTTCGCCAGCAAAACTGATGCAGTCAGTCGAGTGAGTGATAGGAAAAGACAGAGACAGCGATAGTGAATTACATATCTATATATATGTATATATTAGAAAGAGGCAGGGAAACCAAGAGTGAGAGAGAGAGAGAGAGAGCGGTAGCTCCTTGTATTTGCATCTGAAGGTAACTCCGCCCACCTCCGTTTGTTGAGCTGAGAAAGCAGCTCATTATAAATTTGTTGATGCTGCATATCTCGAGCTCTGGCTATGGCTGTGGCTTCACTGCCTGGCAGGATGTGCTGCAGCACATCGTTTCCTGCCAGCTGCTTCTGCACGAGGTCCTGCTGCCTTGGCCATATCTGTAGCTTTTTATGCAACAGCAGCAGCATCAGCAGAAGCGAAAGCCATCTCTTTGGCATTTCATTCTCGTCGTCGTCGTCGTCGTTGGTTTTAGCTATGATGCGGGTTTACGAGCTCCAGGAACTTGTCTAAAAATCACGCATAATTTATTTACCATAAACAAGATGAAGAAACAAGCAAAGTCAAAAGTGAGGGTGGCCGCAACGGGGCCGTCCTTGGAACGACGACGACGACGACGACGGACGGACGGACGGTTGGTTGGTTGAAGCTCGTTAATGTTGCGAAAAGTTGTTGCCTGTCATCGTTTCGCTTTGCCACATGTGCTGCTGCAATATAAAGTATACGCAGAGATTGGCTGGCTCGCATTGCTGTTCAAATTATGATGATGATGATGCTGTTGTTGCCGCAGAATATGCAACATTGAAATACAACATACAAAATGCAAGCGTTGTGAAAAATTGAAAGAACGGAACAGAAACAGAGGAGGTGGAGGACGAGGAGGAGGAGCTGGGGTGCTGTTGGTAAACGAGCTGAAACTAAAAAGCGAGCACAGCAATAAAAATCGTTTTATCTTCATTAGAGGCTGGATGGATACAAAATAAAACAGCTAACAACAACACTCACACACACACACTCAGAGAGCTAAAAGGATTTCAGTGTGGATAACAAAAGCCTGATCATCGAATAATATACCTTGCTGAAAGCTCATACGGATCACTATTACGAAAATTGGGTCACACACACAGGAAGAGAGAGTGAGGGAGAGAGGGGACGAACTCCGCAAGCCACCAACCCACTCAGACAACAAGCTAAACAACATGAAGCATGAAGTCTCTGCATGCATTGAATAATAAATGCAATGAAAATAAAAATAAAAACTCACTGAAGAATACTGAAACAGCGCGGGCAGAGCTCGAGCCAGCAGCCAGCAGCCAGCGAGGGGGCGAGCTGGCGAGCTGGCGAGAGCAAATAAAAATAAAAGAGAAATAAAAAGAAAAATAAAAAATAGAGATAAAATGCTTGATGCTGGGATAAATGGCAGATGCATGTAGACACGAACAGGAACTGCAGCACCTCAAGGATAAACAGTTGAGCCACCAAGTGGATACATGCAGGTGCTGCTGCTGTTGCTGCTGCTGCTGCTGCGTGTGGGCGGGCAAACAAGTTAAGGGGCTGCAGCTACCCCCAAAGCAAACGAAGCGCAGCTCGGCGCTTAAGTGAAATGCAATAGCAGTTAGACCAGACCGGAGCACGGCATGAATCCGCATGGCATGGTATCTATCTACAGCTACAGCTATAGCTACAGCTACATCTATAGATAGATAGATAGATAGACGACTAGGCAGGCCAGTCGTCCCATCAATGTAAACACATGGCAGTTAGCCTCGCTTGCCCGTTTGCCGTTTACGATTCATTGAGGGAGGGCAAAGGTTAAACCCATTTAAGCGACAATTGAGCGCAATTAAGGCGAGCGAAAACACTGAAATCATTTTAGATGTTAACTGCCATATAACAGCTGGATGCAGCCGACTAAAGCTATGATCATTAAGCGGTTATCATGAGGATATCATATAGCTATACAGCAATATTTCAGCAATTCGAAATCAATCATAGAGAGATCATTGAAATCATGCTGGTAATTACGTTGGCGAAAACTGAAAGCATTTTCTATTATAATTCAAATAAAAATTCGTATCAATTCGTTTACTTCTGGTTTTACATTGAAGCTGCATTCATGCTATTATAGGATAATATTTGAATGGCTGAATATGAATTGAATGTGAATAGAATAGAATTCAATGCGGCTGTCTTAGGAATGCCTTTAGCTTAAGGTCAAATATGGCACGACTCTGTTTATCATTGATGATTATGATGATTATAATAAAACCGTCTCAAATCTAGTTTCCTGCTTCTCTTAAATATATACTTTCTTGCTGCTTCATCAATATTGTTTTCTATGCCAATCATTTTTATATAAATTCTTATCAATATCTGCTTCAATTGTTATCTTTGCGCCAACAGAGTTCGTTCAAGGTCCAGCTTTTTACTGTCGTTTCGAATGCCAGCTGACTGCACAACCAAATAAACATTATATATTAACAGCTTAGCCAGTATTTCGGTAATTGTTTTTAATTATTGCCACACGTTCGACAGCTGTCAGATGATTCAGATGATCAACTGACAAATCATATTAGCGATAGCTGAAATATGATTATCATGTGATATTATAACACTAATTCCTCTGCCTTTTGTTTATCTCTAACTTAACTTACGTAGTTATTAATTAATTGAAATGATGTCCACTTGAATTTATGAAATTCAAAATCGATTTTTCTGCCCACTTAAATCAGAAAAGCAATTAAATTTCAATGAAGGCCTGTGCGGAAAGTATTTTAATATACTTGATAGACTTGCAAAGCTCTTGTAGAATACAGAAATACATATAGGATATATATGTATGTATATATTATATATATGCTACACGCATTGTTTTATGTGGCTGCAATTGCAATGTGTGAGCGCATAGCGAATGAAAGAAAAGAGAAAGAGAGAGAGAGGGAGTGGAAAAAAAACAGAAAAAATTTATTGAAAATATTTGCATGAATGAAGTTGTACAATGGGCACATCCCACACACACACACACACACGTACGGCAGGTGTATGCAAATATGCAGATGCGCAGCCAAAGGTAGAGTATTGAAAATCGGGCATTGGCGGGCGGAACGAAAGTCGAGCAACTTAACGAGCCGCTGCACACAGATTGCTTCTGTGTTTTCTTGCGCATTTGTGAATGCACATTTTGATTAATGCTTGTTTTTTTCGCTCCCTCTCGCTCTCTCTCACTCTCTCTGTTGCTTTGGCATTTTGATTTTTGCAGGCGAAACGCATACAGAGCAATGAGCTGGCCGCCATCAAAGTTATTAAGCTGGAGCCCTCCGACGACATACAGATCATCCAGCAGGAGATCTTCATGATGCGCGACTGCCGGCATCCGAACATCATTGCCTACTACGGCTCCTATCTGCGGCGCGACAAATTGTGGATTTGCATGGAGTACTGCGGCGGTGGCAGCCTGCAGGATATCTATCAGGTGACCGGGCCGCTGACAGAGCTGCAAATCGCGTACATGTGCCGCGAGACGCTCAAAGGCCTGGAGTATCTGCATCAGAAGGGCAAAATGCATCGCGACATCAAAGGCGCCAACATTTTGCTAACCGAGAATGGCGACGTGAAGCTAGCGGACTTTGGTGTCTCGGCGCAGATAACAGCCACAATTAACAAGCGAAAGAGTTTCATAGGTGAGTGCGAAGAAGGATAATACATTATATGTTATATAATAATGATAGAAATATTTTAACTTGTGATTTTTTTTAGCTTTAATTTATGTACAGAGATATAAAGGCTTTGCTTTAAAACAGAGTCACTATCAAAATCTTTAAGATAAAGTCTGAAAATATGTGATTATTCAAGTTTTATTGGTGCATTGCCCACGCTGCGTATGCGTAATATAATTGCCTTACTATTGCACTCGATTCAATCATAAAGCTAACAGCTTGCATTATGTTTGCCTATGCATAAATAAATTAAATAATAATCATATAATGCTTATCAAATTTCAAATTTAAGGGGAAATATTCAGTTAGCGCACGCTGCGTATGAGTGAGGTCGTTATTTGGTTTGCATTCAAATTCAAGCACTTAACATATATAAATATATGCAATACTTGTTGCCCAGCATAACGGAATTGAATAATTTACTTCGGAGAACTTTATCAATTCATAATTTGTTTGTAAATATTCACGTTTGATTTAGATACGCTGCGTATGCGTGATATTGCGATTGTAGTCAGCAGCTGCAATTGGCCCAAGGCGTTTCAGCAGCGTTTTATTTATTTATGCACTTAAATAAAAATTTGCACAGGACACAATTTTAGCTCAGACCCAACGCCTTGTTGTTGTTGTTGTTGTTGTTGTTGTCGGTTGTCTGTTATCTGTTGTTGTCTGCGTTGCAAATATTGGCTGCTAACAAATGCGCAAACTGTTGCAACAGCTGCGCTCGCTGTGCGGCACACGATTTATGCAAATGGAATAGAGGCGATTTTTATGACTATGTGCAGATGTACAAATGTATGCGAATAATATTTTGGCATTATTTCCACAACAACAAATATGAGCGATGGAGCGAACGAAAGACAAACTGGCAGACTGACAAAGCAGAGGGACAGAGAGACAGTGAGCCAGCGAGAGATGCTGCATCGATTTGGCTTAAGTGTTTATCATTGTGTAGAAATGCAGAAGCAAACATGCTAGCTCACGCACACACACACAGAGTGAGAGAGAGAGAGGTAGAGAGAAGGAGAAGAAAAGGACTCTTTGACAGGATTCTGACAGTAACCGCAATTGCTTTTCACGCTTTTAAACACTTACACAACAGCAGTCCCAAAACAAACAGACAAACAAATAAGCATGAAGAAAGAATAAGGAGACGAGAAAAGCGAGAAAAGAATATGAAGAAATAATATGCGCTGATAGACTAGCAAATACTACTTACTATTTAAAAGTCTAACAGAAAAACAGCAATTAAATGCTTACAGGATATCAGAGAGAGAAAGCGTTTGAAGCAAACAAAGGAAATGAAATAAATTACCAAGAAAAATAAAGAACTCAACTGAGCTGAAGTAATAAGAATAATAATGTGCTCGGCTTAGAACAATAATAATCGCTTGAGTAAAAAAGTGCCAAACGCACAGCAGAGCGAGACAAATTGAAACTGATTTAGAAAAAGAATGAGAGAGAGTGAGAGTGAGAGTGAGAGCGAATGAGTGACTGAATAATTTAAAGGCATGTGCAAGAATTCAATTTAAAACGAAAATATCAAGTGCAGACATGGTCCAAACAAACATGAGCGAGGACAACCGACAACTCGAGGCCAGGCAGACAGGTAGACAGAGGTAGTTAGGCTGGCAGGTGGGTAGCTGACGCTGGACAGTTACCGATTCAAGCATTGTTAGCTGCCCGCTGTGCGGTGCGGTGCGGTGCGGTGCGGTGCGGCACGGTGCGGCTTCAGCTCCCATTGAGTTTTCATTTTGTTGCCAAACTCAGTGGGAAAAAGAATGTAATTTCTTAAAAATGTCCCTTTTGGGGCTTCTGGACTTGGTCTTTTGTTGAACTTGCAAGAGTCCGGTCTTGCATGAGTGCCGCTGTCTCTCTCCCTCTTACTCACTCATATCTGCACTAATAGATTCTTTTTGCTGCGCTGCGTTAAGCAGCTTTCGGCTCAAGGCAAGCGAGACGAGCAAGGCTTCGCTTTAAGGCTTAAGCAACGGGTTGTATACGTAATTTATATGTAAATATTTACTTATCAGGCAAGCGTGCAGCAGAGATGAAAGTCTGTAAGCCTTGTCAATCTTATTATAATTCCAAATTTAGAAAATTCTTCTCTTGCACACACACACAATTTCGCATTGCGCAAGCCTGAGCCTGACTGAGCTCAAATCAAGCGAATCGCTGGCTATTGGTAAACTATGTAACCGAAATGGATGAGTAGGCTTTTGTTTTGGTCAGTTTTAATCTGGGACGTAAATCAGTTGAGTGTTCGCTGGGCTCAACAGTTAATTAAGTTCTTGAATTCCCGGCGAGTGCACTTAGTAAAAGGAAACTTTGCTGACTTCTGACCGTTTGAAGCGAAGGCTAAGAGGGGGCGTTAATTAAATTATGACAGCTGCCCCGTCGACAAGCGCGTGCCTCCTACCAGCCACGCCCCATTCGCATTTGCTTTAAGAAGTCAATAAAGCGCGGAGCGCAGCGGGAAGCGGAGTGGAGTTGACATTTGAGTTGTGATTGCAATAAAAACCAAAGACGTAGACGAAGACGAAGACGAAAAAGGTTTTATGTCAGCAGGGATTTATGCAGAGAGCTTGGCATATCCTGGCCTTGCACAAAGTTGGGTTTAGTTCTTAATGCTTTCGCTGATGTCGTAAAAAATCTCAACGTTTGCGCATAAATTTCGAGATTTGACAGCATTTGAGCTCGTTTCATCCAAACAATTTGTCGCTAATTGTAAGCCCGTTATTTGATTTATGTTGTCTATAAAATCTACTGCAAAGGTCATTAATAATATTGAGTAATGCCTGTAGATGGACACTAATCGTTTATATTCGCACTCCCCATCCTGGCTGCACTCCCTGTGCGAATTAACGATGCCGTTTAACCAGAGAAGAGAGGGAGAGAGAGAAACAGAAACAATCTCTCACATGTCAATAGCTGTGGCAGCGACCCAATGAGTGTCAGGATGCTGTAAACGATAAACAGACAGACAGAGAGAGAGAGAGAGAGAGAGACAGACAATGGCGCGCGGGGGTCGAGAGCAGTTTTTGCAAAGGGCATATGTAAGCGAGATGCAGACGATTGTCTCCTGAGTGTCTGCCTCTGTCTGTATGTGTGTGTGTGTGTGTGTGTGTGTTTGTAGTTGTGTCTGCAGTTGGCAAACAATGTTGACTGTCGCTCAGTGTTATCATTTCTAGTGCTCCTTCAATACA
Source organism: Drosophila mulleri (assembly GCA_035047565.1). Classification (NCBI taxonomy): domain Eukaryota; kingdom Metazoa; phylum Arthropoda; class Insecta; order Diptera; family Drosophilidae; genus Drosophila; species Drosophila mulleri. The sequence continues at coordinate 13,438,473 of JAWNPK010000060.1, read as the reverse complement.
TGACATTGTTGCTGTGACAAATGTGTTGATAAACACACACGAATACACACACAGACACACGTGTGAGTCTGCTCTGTCTATCATATTGTCTGCATATGAAACCGCAAATAAAAAAGGCACACAGACACACACACACACACAAACGCCATCTCCATTACAAACGTTGTAACGGCTGCTGCAGGACAACGGCGACCGCTGCCAGCTAATGTCTTATCATTTAATAAAAATAATCAAACAGCGTGCTTATGCCTCTGTTTAGTATCACTTAAAAGTCAGCTGCAACCAACGACACTCAGCGCCGTCAACGGCATCGTCTGGCTCGTTGTCACCTACTCTGTGCAGAGGCAGAGCTGTCGGGCCGAGCTGGCAACAGCCGAGCTGGCGACAGCCGTGTCTACATGCAATAAAGCCAAATGTGACTCAACTCGGCTCAAATCTCACACACAATCTCTCCCTTCACTCCCTCTCCATTCTTTGCATTGTATTCTGCATTGGTGTAAGAGTCTCAAGTGCTGAAACTATTTGCCCTTTGCCTGTGGTTGATGGAGAGTAACGAACTCCCTGTTTTCAGTGTGCCTCTATTTCTTGAAGAGCATCTGCTAGACCTGCATATTTCACAGCAGCCTTCTCTCTATTTCACACTCCGTCTCTATCAGTATCACTCTGTTTTCTTCTACACTTTTCTCTATCTCCCGTTCTCAATGTGTCTATCTTTGTACTATGTGAATCGATAGGTAAAACGATAGCTTTATCTCAGATTTTCCCTCTCTCTATCACACATTCTCTCTCCTTCTTACACTCTTTCTTGTTCAATCTGTAATTCAGCCTTTTATCTTTGCCTCTTGCTCTTTATCATTCTCATTTGCTCTCTCCGTATTCTTCTTTCTCCTTCATCTGTCCATATTTCTTGTCTCTCTCTCTCTCTCTCTCCTCATTCTTTATCCTCCATTCTCGCGCTCTCATTCTTTCCTTATCTATATTCTGTTTCTCTCATTATTTCCTTAGCCGTATCCTCGTCTCTTTCTCTCAACTCTATCTGTCTGTTATTCGTTCTAACTTCTTATAAATCTTCCTCTCTCTCTCTTTTGGCCATCTCTATCTCTCTCTCTATTTTCATTAGAGAGCATCTATTAATTGTGCAACGCTCGCAGCAGACATTCAATTAACGGGATTGCTGTCACTTTTGTGTCCTCATCGCTCACATTTTAATTAAATTGTGCGCCAACTGTGGCCACTGTTGTCACATGTAGTGAGAGCATTTAATTCTGAATGCGGAATTGTGGAATGTGGCATGCCCCAATCTCAATTAAAGTATTTTATCATTTTTTTGTTACCTCTGCTGGTGTTTTATTGAATCATTTTGTTATGCAACAAAATGCACAAGAGTGAAAAATATGTAAATTATGCTAGCTTAAAGGAAGGCATATATGCCAGTCAGGCATACCCGAATACAAACTAACATTTAACTAACTCATATTGTTTGCTATTCCGTAGCTCATCCACATTTCTTCTTCATCTTCCTCTGCAGGCACACCCTACTGGATGGCGCCTGAGGTGGCCGCCGTGGAGCGAAAGGGCGGCTACAATCAACTCTGTGATATTTGGGCCTGCGGCATTACGGCAATTGGTGAGCAGCATTCATCATTGACAGTGGCAAATTGATTGCATTTCACTCAATGTTTCTCTCTCTCTTACTCACTCTCTCTTTCTCTTTCTCTCAATTAGAACTGGCTGAACTGCAGCCGCCGATGTTCGACTTGCATCCCATGCGCGCCCTGTTCTTGATGTCGAAGAGCGGCTTTAAGCCGCCGTCATTGAGCAACAAAGAGAAGTGGAGCCCAACGTTTCACAGCTTCATCAAGACCGCACTGACAAAGAATCCAAAGAAGCGACCAACCGCCGAGCGGCTGCTCCAGCATCCCTTTGTACAGAGCGAGATGCCGCTGCGTGTGCCCAAGGAGCTGCTCCAAAAATACCAGAGCCCCAATACGCAATACTGCTATCTCGACGGCGACGAGGAGGTAAACACTGCCCCATGCCCCAACTAGAACGGACTGTGCCCCCGACTGCCTTTTGCCACCTTATTTCATTTTTTTGTGTGCCTTTTCTTACGTAATTTATTTGCGCTTTTAGCGCTGCTTCGCTGCCTGCTGCCTGCCCCAGTTATATTTACTTAGTTCGCCACAATGGCAGCGACTCTTGAAGATTTAGTGGCCCATTAGACACCTTGAATCCTAATTTAAGGGCTCGACTACCCCAGGCAGTTGCCCTAATCATTTTCGCCATGCCACGCCACAAAATCAATACGCGCTGAGTGTGCCGAGTCAAGCGAAGGAGTTTTTAAATAGGCTAGGTTAAGCAGTAAGTTCTGCACAGGGTTGACCCCTGGTAGGGTTCCTGGAAGTGTTGCGATACAGTCTTGGTCTGACATTCGAGGATGCTGCTAAAACTAAACAATTACGACTTTAAATCTAGGCTAAGCAACTAAGTTTATACTAATTTTCACATTTTTGTCGAGCTGTTGTGGTTAATTCGATTCGGGTTACCTGGAAGCTGGTTTAAATTAACTTTTAGATTCAAATGAACTTTTATAATCTTGAAGAGATTTGGTTTAAGCATTAATGTCCTCGTCGTCGTCTAGACGTCCAAGTTCGTCTAGGAGTCGATGGGGGCTCCACCAAGCCGTGTCTAACAAATGCAAATTTAATGAAGGACCAATTTAAAAAGTCATTTGTATGTTTGTATGTGTGTGTGTGTGAGGATGGATGTGCCTGTAGGCGGCATGTCAATTCATAAATCTTCAATTTGTTTGGCTGTTTTGCGAAAACTTTGCGCTGTCAGTCACTGTCCGAGGCGAGGCGCCTACTTAGAGCTCTTCGCAGTCAACTTGCATTATATACAAATATATCGTATATATATATATATATATATATGCAAATTTTACTTAGTGCCAAGTTTTGTTATGGCCAGGCGTAACGCATGGCTCAGCTCGGCTGGCAGTTTAGCTCTTTCACCGGCGGGGGGACGGGCAGGGGCAGAGGAATATGATTTTGATTTATGAGATTTTATCGTAAGCTGAAAACTTTGTCACCAGCAACTGTCCAACCGACCCACAGTCCCAGCGTCTGTCATTAAAACTAACTTTGACTTACGCCACATTCTCCACCTGCTCTAACACTCTCTCACTCTCTCTCTCTCTCTCACCCTTGTAGACGGTGGCCGGTGTACCGCAGCGGATTCCCAGCAAAATGACGTCGCGTGCCAATGGGGTTCCGGCACAGAACCACACGCTCAAAACAGGCAAGTTAAGAGGCCAGAACTGGAAAAAAAAAATGGCAAAGAGGAAATTAAATATATTATTAACATTTGCCATTTGCATTTCGCAGGCATGACGACAAACTCGACGTGGTATGAGCGTTCTTCTAGTCCCGAAACGTTGCCCAGCGACATGTAAGTTGGCCCAACTACATTTCTTTTACAAATACATACATACATATCTATATGAATCGCATACAATATCGAAATCGCGCTGCCTGAAAACTTTGGTACAACCTTTTCTTTTTTGTTTTCATTCGACATCTCTTATTTACCAAGATTCGCATTTGCTAGCTTCTCTTCTGTTAATTGCTTCAGTTTGGATCTCATATATAATTCACACACACAGACACACATCTATACACTTATACAGATATTTCTTTTTGTATTTGAATTACCCTCTCTCTCTCTCTCTCTCTTTATCTGTTCTCCTCTGATTTTTGCACACCTCATATGTACAAATATCGAAATTATTGCAAAAGTCTTTTCAAAAGCTGTAATGCATTTGTTATTTAAGGAAAAATTGGAGTACATTTATAATAATAATTACACTGGACAAGAAAGTTTGGAAATTTAAATGCAAACTGGGAGCCCAAAATGAATTTTTTCCTTTTTATATATATATTTTTTTCCGCTCAGCTCATGTAAGATTTAGGCTGGTAAGGGTTCATTTCTTAAAGATTAAAAATAAATTAAAAATGTTTGTCAGCAGGATCTAATAATAATAACTGTTACCCGTTTTATTTCTTAAGCTCTGTTCACGAGTTAAATCGAAAATATCATATGCAATCGCGCGCTCTCGCTTTATATATATGTATTTATATATATACTTATATCTCTCTCTCTCTCTCTATCTCGCTCTAAGCAAGACCCTTCGGTTCTGTTCGTTTTGGTATTCGGTTGAGCGCCTTGCGTTAATCTATTCGTTCCACGCTCTCTTCACGAACATCGCCTAGGGAGCGTTACGATTGATGTTCGCTCATGAGAGACTCAGTCAGTCAGGAAATTATATGTATATACGGTCTTCCCCCGCTCATATGCCCATGCACACACTCAATTCAAGAACGAGCGCTCGCATACATACCAATACTTAAACAAAGACCTTTTGCTTTATAAGACTCAACCAAAAGGTTCGATAAGACTCAGAGCGCAAAAAACTGTCCGATCGCAAACGAACTCGTTGAAGAACCGAAGCAAGCGATTGCTCTCTAAGTTTTTTGTTTCCCAAAGTGAAAGACAGAAGAGGCAGGCATCAGAGACGATCAACTATGCTAATGGAATATCAAATACAGTTCAAGCTCTTCAGAAGTCTTTGGCCTAAGTATTCACTAAATACTATTGATCTGTGGAGATAAAGCATTAAATATGATAATTATTTATAATATTGTGTGTATATAGTTATAATTAAAAGCGAACTGTGGCAGCCAAAAAGGGTTGATAATATTGTGCTTTGAGAAAAATAATAATAAGAATACTAATAATAATAATAATAATGATAATTGTTCAGCTTTATCATCTTGGGCTGACATGATAAAGAAATTATGTCAGTTTACTTAAAATATTATATTATAAAAGTATTATATTATAAACCCTTTTCGTCTGCCACATGTTGTAGCTCATTAAAAAGATAATGATGCATATGTCTGTCAATAGTCTGCCATTAGACTTAATCTCGACTGACGCATTTTATATATGCGCTCAGCATAATAATCGCATCAGATTAAGCAGCTATGCAATTAAAGCGCTCTAGAGGAGCTCGTCTTGAATGTCATTGTGGTGCTATTATTTAATTCGCACGTACTCAAGCGCTATCTCAGTCACACACACTCTCACCCTCTCTCTCTCTCTCTCTTTGTCTCTATACTTTCTTGTAGTCAAAGCAGCGTGCGACCAAGATGCAGCGGCACTTTTATCATGAACATGTCCTTAAGGTTAGATTGGCTTCTGTGGCGTGCCTGACTGCAACTGCAGCTGCTGTTGCTGTAATCATATTTATGCTTGCCACATTTTGTGGCATTGCTGTTGCGCCTGTGTCTGTTTCTGCTTCTGCTTCTGCTACTTCTTGTTCAACTACTTCTGTGCGCATAATGTCATTTAGCTGGCACCAGACACCGCTTGGCCTTGACTGTGCGCTTGCCTGCCTGCCTGCAGCTTGCAACATTTTGGCGGCACGATTTCTGGCCAAGCACGCGCCTCATGCAATTTGCTACTGCCGCACACACACACACGCACACAGATACACTCTCAATTTGTTGTGCCTGCTGCACGTCCCCCGAGGAGCTCTGCTTCACACGCATTTCTAGTTGAAAGTTTTTCGCGCTCGCGCTTTGTTAACTCTACGTGCGCTACGGCAGCAGCTTCATGAAAAATAATTACTATTACCTGAGCGGGCAGAGCTGCCTGTGATGTATGCGTGTTGCCCAGAGTGTGTATGTGTGTGTGTGTGTGTGTGCTCGAAAGTATGCTACATAAATGTAATAAGCAGCAACAGCAGTGCGAGTTGGGCACAAGACTTCAAACGAAGTCAGCTTCACATCGGCCAAGCCTTAATGGTCGATATATATGCCTCACGGCGCGACTAATGTCTCTCATCTTTCTCGCCTCTCGTACGGGAGAGAAGAAATCAATAAGAAATTAATATACATTACACATACGCCCCGTGGCAGTCCGCCAGGTGGCGCTCCTGCCATTTGTCATCTGTAAAATGATTACATTGACGACACACTTGTTGTTGTTGAGGTGAGCCTCGAGATGTCATCTATGCAGATAGAGCTCGTACACCTCGACCTTTGCCAGCACAAGCAGGAACCCTTCGATATTTGCTCGGCGCCCTTTTATTGATGGCCATAAAAAGCGACAGCGTCAACTTTTATGTACTGAGAACGCCAAGTGTATTGGCTGCGTGCCACGCCCCACGCCACACACGCCCTGTGGCGGATGGCCCACGCAATGGCTCGAATGGCGCCCAAAAAGTTTTTCAGCCCGCCTTTTGCGACACATTTCCAAATTTTGTTTTTCTTTTTGTTGACTTTTCATGTTGTCGCACTGAAAGCAAGCCAAGAGCAAACAACAAAGGCTCAAAAAATGAAAAAAAAAAAAACAAAAAAAAACAACAACAACAGCAACAAGAACAATAAACATCATTAAAGCTGAAAGCGAACCAAATATATTAGCCCGTATTTCGTTCCTCTTTTTTTTCCCTTGCTCTCCTTTGTTTTGTGCCTTTGCTGCTTTTTAATAAGGCAATTTTTAATTTTTTATTTTTTTATTTTGTATTTTGTTGGGGTAATCCTTGATTGAAGTGCTGGAAAATGTGTTATTAAAACAAATTATGGCTCTTTGGAAATTGGCTAATGCGTTTAATTGGGCGTAACAGCATTTTCTTGCCCTTTGCGTTGTCTGAATGTGCCGGCCTTAAAGCTTTACATTTTTGACATTTCAGACAGTTACATAAGCAAAAACATTTAAAAACATCGAACAACTAAAACCGAAAAACTACAAATTCGAATTTATTCACAAATTGTTTCGAGTTTTGCTGTTTCTCGTTTCGTTGTTTTTTTTTTCTGCCATTCTACGCAAGAGTCGAATTTCATTTAATTTTTGATTAAAACTGTTTTACAACTGTTGCTTAACTCTTTTTAATAATTTTTTTTGTCTATTTTTGTGTTTGTTTTGATTTTTTGGTTTTTTTCCCACTGGAAACTTAACAACGATTTTTCTTTGATTTTACATTTTCTTTTTTCGTATATTTCTTTTGTGTTTGATTTTTGTAGGAGCCTCTTACAATATATTGATGAGGAACTAAAGTTAAGGTAACTACACCAATAATTTCTTTTGCGAAATGATTTAAAAAAGAAAAAAAACTATAAAATAAAACTTAGTTTTAGTTGGGTAAATTAGCTAAGAACACACTGCAATACACTTAACAAACACAAACCCCAGCAAACCCTCAAAGTAACACACATACCTATATACCATATACCGTATACTAAATATATAGTAGACTTTAAGATGTGCAGCTCAACTAACGGCTAAAGTTTCGTACACACACACATAGATACACTGAGTCTCTTTAGAGTTCAATTACGCTCTACACTGCTCCCACTCTACCCCTCCCCCTCCCCCTTTCACTCTCTAACTCATTATCAACTCTGGCTGAGTTCTTTTTTCATGCATTTTCCTCACCTGCTTTTGCTCAACTTTCATTTTGTTCTATTAATTTACTGTTTGTTTTCTTTACAACATTCTACAGTCTTCAGCGTCGTCCCTCTCTCTCTCTGTCTCTCTCTCGTTTGTTCCCTCTCTTCCTCTACCTATTGTTCCTACTTTATTATGTGCGCTCGTCTTTGTCCTGGGCTTTGTCTGTGTGCTAAAAGTTCTACGTAATATACTGCCTGGCCTTGCCTTGCCTTGGTCTATGCGTTGCAATATATTACGCATACGCAACGTATTCGACTGTCAATACGGGCTGACAAATCTTAACTAATTCATGACGAGATGCGATCACAGAGCCGCATAACTAACCAGTTCGACTTGTCGAAAGGTCACACAGAGCCATGGACCCTTTTTACCCCCTTTTTTTTGGGAGAATTTTTAGTGTTTATTTATGTGATGCGTGCGCAAATGTTTGTCCGCACATTGCTTTTATAGTTATTATTATGGTTATTACTGTGATGGCCGTTGCCTACTTACCAATGCCAATAAGGCCTTGTATATTTTGATTGCACAATATTACGAAATTCAATTTCTATTTGCCAAAGAAGGAAAGAAGAAAGCTAGAAAAGCAAAAGTAAATAGACATTTGTAAACGTGTAATTATGTTTGGGCAGCTATACTCTTGCTCCCTTCTACTACCACTACCACTGTCTCCCTCTCTCTCTCACTCCATCTTGCTCTGAAAGGTTGTTAAAATATGCGCACAAGCGTAAATTTGCCATTTTGGTAAATAAGCAATGTAGAGTATATAAACAACAAGCCAGCAGAAACACACACACACACGCACACACTCTGTCCACGGCAAACTAATTGAAGAATTGATGAATTGAGCTGTTGAACATGTTTACAGTCGGAGCCTTTAACGGCAGCAAATTGGACAGGAAGAGCGTTTGCCCAAAAACTAATTTCAAATTGAACAGAGCTCAATTTTCACACACACAAAGAGAGAGAGAGAGAGAGAGAGAGAGAGAGAGGGGGGGGGAGTGTGTGTGTGTTTTCCTGCAGCAGCAGCAGCTGCTGAGATTTTTCACTTTCCTCTTCTTTATTTTGTGTTGCTTCTCTCTGTTTGTTTTATGTTTTGCTTTTCTTTGGCTGCATTTGCTGCTTGCATACAAAATTCAGTTTATTTGGAAAATTTGCTGGGTATTTTATTTTTGTTAAGAATTCAAGAATTAATTTTCTACCATTTGCTGCATGCATGTCTGGGTATGGGTGTGTGTGTGTGTAAGGGTGTATATATGTGTGTATGTCTACTCTCCATCACTTACTCCCTCCTGCTCCCACTCGCTCTCTCTCTCTCTCTTTCATTGTATTTTTTGATATATTTTCTATTATCTGTGCATTCATGTGCAAGGTAATTTTCCATATGTATGTGTGTGTGTGTGTGTTTTTGTTTTTGTAAAGAGTTTTGCAGCTCATGCATAATTTATGGCCATTGCATTAATTTATTTTTTATTTGGGGGCAAGAGGCGCGTGGTCGGGGGTCAGTTCATCAATTATAGTTGCAAGCAGCCCAAGTCCTATTTATGTCCTTCATTTTCGCGTTGTCAATGCATGTTTTGCACACTAACAACAACAACAACCAGAACAACTAGAACAGGAGGCAATACTAATACACACCCACACACACACACACAAACACACGCAGTATTAACTTGCCTGGGTTTGGGGCATGATGTAACAAGTCTAACTCAACCACACACACAACCAGTGCGCCCACCCACCCGTCCAGTTTAGCGCTGCACGCACAGAAACACCACAAACACAACCCACCCGAACCACCAGCCCCACACGTACCCAGATGGAGCAGCCCCTCCACGCTTAGCTTGGAGCGGGTCTGGCCAACAAGTGAATGATGTTGTGAGTGTTATCAACAAAGAAGCTCAAACACTTTGGCTTTCTTTTTCTTTCTCTTCCAACGCGTCTTTCTCTCTCTCTCTCTTCCTACTCTCTCTCTCTCTTTATCTATCTGTCTCGCTCGCTCGCTGTCTATTTCACTCGCTGGTCGCTGGGTCGCTGCTCTTAGAGCAACTTTGCCATTGAACGACACCAAAGATTCGGCACTCAGTGCCGAGTACAGCTGCAGCGCTGGAGGCGGCGGCGGCGGCGGCGGAGGCGGCGGGGGCATTGCATCAACAAATGGGGGCTGCTGCGTTGCAGGCGGAGGCGGACTCGCTAGCAGCAGCGGCGGCGGCGGCGGTGGCAGCGGCAGCATCATCAGCAGCAGCGTTGGTGGTGGCGTCAGCGGTGTCGGCGTCGGCGGCAGCAACAACTGTGGAGGACATCATTACCACCACCATCATCATCATCAGCATCATCATCATCAGACCAGTGCAACTGGCAACGGCACCGCCACTCAGCACAACCACCACAACCACATCCAGAACCAGAACCATAACCAGAACCACAACCACCATCAGCACCTAAGCCAGCAATCAAACAACGCACTGTCCACCACGTCCAACAGCACCAGCAGCGTCAACTGCAACGCCAATCAGAATCAGAATCCGAATCAGAATTCAAATTTCAATTCCAATTTGAATGCCTTGAGCATGTCCGCCTCGCTGGCCTCCATGCCAGGACTGAGTGCCTATCTGGGCATGTCCAACTTGCGCACCACCAGCATTGGCGACGACGACGATGGCGACATCAATCTGGACGTTGACATTGCCATGAATAATGCATCGGCTACTTCTTCTGCTGCTGCGGCTGCTGCTGCTGCTGCTGGTGGCTATGCCGCTGGTCCAGCATCTGCATCGTCATCGACATCAGCAACGGGCGCTGGTTGCTCCGCCTCCGCTGCGCATTATTTGCGGCACAGCAGCAACTATCGCTCGGCGGCGGCGGCAGTTTCATCTGCCGCTCAGGCATTGCATGGCGTCGACCATGGCTTGCTCTCATCATCATCGCTCGCAAACAGCAGCCAAACAACAGCAGCAACGTCATCCGCATCCTTTTATAATCGCTTCCTACTCCTCGATAATTCCAGCGGCGATGCAGTCGGCGGCGTCGGCGGCAGCAGCGGCAACGGCGGCGTCATCAAAGGCACCAACGGCCTGGATATGAGGCATGAGCCAGCTGCCACGCCTCCGGCTAGCACACACTCTGTCGGCGATGGCTTCTCGCATTCCAACAGCGCCTCGACCAGCTCAGCGGCAGCAGCAGCAGCAGCAGCAGCAGCAGCGGCGGCAGCAGCAGCACAAGCAACAACTGCATTCACTGCTGCTGCTGCGGCTGCGCCTGGCCTCACATCCGACAGGGTAGCGCATCTCTATGAGAATCTGTTGCGCAGCAGCAGCTCGGACGTGCTAGAGCTTGCCCAAGCGGACGCGGCCAGCGGCGAGAACAGCAACAACTGTGATTACCGAAGCGAGAGCAACCAGGTGAGTGGCTGTGCTTGGGGCAATCAAAACCAATTCTAATCCAACTCCGTATCTACCCGCAGAATGGCATTGAGGATTCACCAAGACGTCACAGCTCCATGGATCAGCTAATCGGACTGCTCAACGATTTGGGCAAGACGTCGCGCACGCGCAGTCTCAGCGATGGCGGCACACAGGACGATGATGAAGGTAGCGTTGCCATTGGCTATTGCATAGCTATATATCTCTAACTAAGCACCCACTCCCTCCCCCACCACAGTTGAAAAGGAAGCGCAACCGGATCTGTTAAACAATACGCCACCTGTGCCGCCCAAGCGTTCGCATCGACGTCGCCACACGCCCCCACGGCCCATATCGAACGGGCTGCCACCGACGCCCAAGGTGCACATGGGCGCCTGCTTTTCCAAAATCTTCAACGGGTGTCCGCTGCGCGTGCACTGCACCGCCTCGTGGATACATCCGGAGACCCGGGATCAGCATCTGCTGATTGGGGCCGAGGAGGGCATCTACAACCTCAATATGAACGAGCTGCACGATGCGGCCATCGATCAACTGTTTCCGCGTCGCACCACCTGGCTGTATGTGATCAAGGATGTGCTGATGAGTCTGTCCGGCAAATCGTGTCAGCTGTACCGGCACGATCTGGTCGCCCTGCACTCCAAGCAGACGGTGCGCTTCTCGCTGCACATGAACAAGATACCCGAGCGGCTGGTTCCACGTAAATTTGCGCTAACCACCAAAGTGCCGGACACGAAGGGCTGCACCCAGTGCTGCGTCACACGCAATCCCTACAACGGCTACAAATATCTGTGCGGCGCCACGCCGAGCGGCATCTTCCTGATGCAGTGGTACGATCCGCTGAACAAATTCATGCTGCTCAAGCAGTGCGAGTGGCCGGCCACCAGCATACTGGGCCAGGGCTGCGTCCAGAACGGGCATACGCCCATCTTCGAGATGATCATCACGCCCGAGCTGGAGTACCCGATTGTGTGCACGGGCGTGCGCAAGGCGCTCAACGGCTGCCTCAAGCTGGATCTGATCAACATGAACAGTGGAAGTTGGCCTGAAACTTTGAATCTGAAATCTGAATCTGAATTGAACTAATATTTTGCTTTCTGTACTGCAGGCGCCAGCTGGTTCCATGCGGAGGACTCGGAGTATGATGCGATGGCCACGATGGTGCCACGCCGCGATCTACTGAAGGTGGTGCGCGTGCATCAAGTGGAGAAGGACGCCATTCTCGTCTGCTATGGCAATGTGATGCAGGTGGTCACGCTTCAGGGCAATCCCAAGCAGCACAAGAAGATGGTTGCTCAACTCAACTTTGACTTTAACGTGGACAGTATTGGTGGGTCAACTCCCAGTCTCTCACACTCTCTCTCTCTGGTACTAATTGATGTCTACTCTCTCTCTCTCTGTCTCTTCGCTAGTTTGTCTACCGGACAGTGTATTAGCATTCCACAAGCACGGCATGCAGGGCAAGTCTCTGCGCAACGGCGAAGTGACGCAGGAGATTAAGGACATGAGTCGCACCTATCGGCTGCTGGGCAGCGATAAGTAAGTGGCTAAGCAGTATAGCTATGTATATGTGTTATGCGAGCGGTGATCTGAGCTGAAAATTAAGGATCAAGATAAATATCTATTAAATTGGAATTGGTCAGACCACCCTCGGCTATATACGTATATAAAACTGCCATCATATAAAATGATATATCGAACATTTCTCTTTTTCAGGGTCGTCGCATTGGAGAGTCAACTTGTGCGCACCGGCTCGCTGGGCAGCGAGGAGGGGCACGATCTGTACATCTTGGCCGGGCACGAGGCCAGTTACTAGGCGGGCGCTACTTGATCTAGATATTATATATATATATATATAAAACTATATATACATGTATATACATATCTATACCATATATATATATGTATGTATATGTATATATATGTATATCCAGATACACACACGCACTCAATAAATTTGAAATTCAAGCGCGCAGCCGTCGTCACAGTCGGCGTCAACTACTAAATGTAATTGAATTACTCGTAGGCTGTAAGCTACATTTAATTCGATTCGAGTATTACATTAGAAAAAAGAAAAGAAAATGAGAAGAAAATCTAAAAACAAAAAAAACTTAGAGAGCGCATTTGATTCTAAAAAGAGATTCTTAGTCTCCCCTCCTTTTGCCCACACGATTTTTCCATTCTTTGCCAAATCCACTTTAGCAATGTAATTAAATGTATTTAACAAGTTAAGCTGCACAGTCGTCTGCCCGATTCCGTTGTAATTATATTTTTGTAATACAAATAGAAGAAGAACTAACACACACATACACAGAAATGCTTTAAATTATATGCCTAACGTTTTTTGAATTATGCATTAATAATTAATGTTATATAAGACACAGCTATAGAAACAGAGAGCAGTAAATAAGGAAAGAGAAAGAGATTTGTGTAAGGCTCACAAAGCAAATAAAATAGTCCGAGAAAAAGATTGAAAGTGGAGCTGAAGGGCGAAAGTCAAAGCAGAGGCGAAACGCATAAATTATATTCATAATTAAACATTATTAGTAACTAACTAAAATTTCATAGGTTTTAGCAATTGTAAATCGCAAATGTTTTTGTAGTTTGGTAACTGATGAATGGAAAAGAACTGCATTGAAACAAAAACAAAAATCTAACGTTGGAAGGAACAACAAAAAATTTCAATAATTTGTGAAAGTCTGGATTGAATGAATGTGTGAGAGCGGAAAAAATGGTTTGTTGGGAAACAAAATAGATTAAGCATTTTCTAAAAATAACAAATAAATCTATTTAAAACACGATTGCATTGTAAAGACGTTCGGAAACTGATTGTCATAGTTACGATTTTAGCCTAAGAGATCAATCTTTCCCAGCAGCACATTTGTCTTCAGTTGTAAAAAAAAAAATTATTATATATATAAATATATATGTTTTAAGTTAATTAGTTGTACGTAAATAGCGAGAAACCGAAAATTATAAATTAATGCAAAAAACTTGTTGAACTTTAGTTTAGTGCAAAAATAAAAGTATTTAAAACAAGAAATTTAAATTTGAACGAAATGCGCGCGCTTAGTCGGCACTAAGTTGGCAGCACCGTTGATAGGTGTTGCCAGATTGGTCTAATTGCATTTTATGCCATTTTCAGCTTAGGCGTATACGGTTCCACTGTCCACAACAATTTCACGTGTTGCGCGACTTTGTTTTGATTTAAGGTCGAAAAAGTTAATGAAATTTGAATAAAAATGGCATTCGAGGTACCGCCATGGGACAACTGTGTCGAAGTTATCAAATTCAAGCCGGTGCAGGTAGCGAGCAATGGAGCTACTGGCAAAACGAAAACCAAAAAACTAAAGAAGAAAAAACCAAAGGTGAACGCCGACCAATCGAATTCCACAGACACAACTGCAACAGGCTACAGATTGGGCAAGGGACCGCTCGCGCCGCCACCGGAATCATCGGATGACGATGCAGACGATGGACTGCGTGCCATGCACAAGATAAGAATGGGACGCATTGAAAAACAAAGGCCAATTGCTCAAACTGCCAAGGATAACAAAAAGAAGCAGCTGAAATTGAAACCCGCTATGATTGAAGCCGCTGTAGAGGCCATGGAAACCTCCGCATCCGTCGTAGGTGCTGGTGCTTCACCTGCGACGCTGGCCAACAAATTCCAATCTGAGTTACTTGGGGGACGTTTTCGCTATATTAACGAACAGCTCTACACAATGAACAGCCAGAAGGCCGAGAAACTTTTCAAAAACGACGATGAAGCGTTTGAAGCTTATCATGCGGGCTATCGTCAGCAGGTGGAGAAATGGCCCACAAATCCCTTGGCGCGCATCATCAAGATCATCAAAAGATTGTCGAAGACCCTGATCATTGGGGACTTTGGCTGCGGAGACGGTAAGCTGGCTCAGTCAGTGCCCAACAAGGTGTACTCCATGGATTTGGTGTCCACGCGTGACGACATCATTGCCTGCAACATAACGAACACTCCGCTGGAAGCCCGATCCCTGGACGTGGCTGTCTACTGCCTCTCGCTGATGGGCACCAACCTGAATGATTATCTGCTGGAGGCAAATCGAGTACTGAAGCTGCATGGCATCGTCCACATAGCTGAGATTCAATCCCGGTTCGAAGATGTGCGGGAATTTGTGCGCTTTATGGGAAGCTGTGGATTCGATTTGGTGAAAAAGGATGTGGCTGTAAATTACTTTTATTTCTTCCAATTTCGCAAAATGCGACATGTGGACAAGCAGGTGAAGCTTAAGCCCTTCTCTCTAAAGCCGTGTCTCTATCGTAAACGTTAAAATAGATTGTACATTAAATAAATGTAGTTGAAAAATCACAGTTCAACTTCTTTGATCGTGAAGCAGTTGAGCAGTAAAGAGTTGCCACTTAGTCAGAACAAAGTAGTGCGTGCTCTGCCTCTCTTCATTCAATTCCTAAGCCAGACAAAAGCTGGACGCTCGTGAATTCATTCTGTAGCTGTGACGTTGCCCGTTCTGGTGCTCTCTCTCTCTCTCTCTCTCTTGCTCTCGCTCTTCGATTGACTCAATCCAATGGGGCAGTGGTTGTTCCGTCGAGTCTGCCGCTTAAATACAAAATAAATATCTCTCAGTACCAGTTTGCTCTTCGTGCGTAGCATTTCGAATATTTTTACCACGGTACGTTAGCTGAAAATACCCCGTCGCAGGCCAATAGGAAAACAATAAAAAAAATATACACATATATATACATATATGAGAAAAACAGGCAAGAGAATTTGCCAGCAAAAAGAAAATCAAAGCATCTGTGTGCCAGTTGCAGAAATTCGCGCGCAAATTTGTGTTGATATAAATAAAACCAGAAAAGTTTTGTTTCGTTTTTCTTTTACGATTTTATGCAGTTTTCACACGCCCACGCCTAGTTTTACACCCCGCGCTGTCATAGCGCTCACTCTCAATCTTACTATTCTCTATTACTCACTCAACGTCAATTTTCAACAGGTATTCAACGACGACGACAACAACAACAACAGCAGCAACAAATTGTCTTTTTTCGTGTTCGATAGAAAAAAGTGGCCAAGAATTTGTTTATGTGTATTGTTACGCGTGTAAATGTGTGTGAGTGTAAATTATTTGCGAAGCGATTTGTGTGAAAAGTGAAAACAAGTGGGAAAAGCGCCGCAAAGTATTCAACGCTTCCAGTTGGCTTGGATTATCAACTGAATATCAAGGCAGAGTTTACTCGTAAGTAACGGCAGCTTCAACTACAATTTAATTAGGTTCTTCCATTCTCCTTAATCTCAAGCTACTCCACAGCCAACGGCATCGCGCCATTACCCGTTGTTTAGGTCGTCTTTTTTT
Source organism: Drosophila mulleri (assembly GCA_035047565.1). Taxonomy (NCBI): domain Eukaryota; kingdom Metazoa; phylum Arthropoda; class Insecta; order Diptera; family Drosophilidae; genus Drosophila; species Drosophila mulleri. Next base: position 13,422,194 of record JAWNPK010000060.1, on the reverse strand, counting down.
CAGTTTTTTGGGCTGTGGTCAGAGTTTTTGGTTGCCTGCTCCGTCTTCGAATTATTTTATGCTTTTGACATACACACACACACAGCGAGAACAGTATGACTTCATAGCACACACACACAGATACGCACGTACACTTATACGTGCACGCACATTAAAGCTAAACGCTCTCTCAGCGCTTGCCACTCTCTCTCACTCTTTGTAGAGTGTGTGTCAAAGAGAGTGAGTGAGTGAGAGCGAGAACGTTGACGTTGACGTTGTCGCTTTTTGGCCAAGCTTTAGCTGTATCTTTTTGTACGTTTTCTTTGATTTTCTTTTGTGCTGCCTTTGAAACTTTACGAGTTTATGTTGTTGCTGCCGATGCTATTGCTGTTGCTATTTCACTCTTTTGTCGCATTTTGTGTTTTTCTCAGTTGTTTCGCATTTTGTTTTCTTTTTTTGAGCAAGGGCTGAAAGTTGAGAAATTCTTATTGGCAACCGGAATGGCGCGTAGTCAAGGAGACACATTCAAAACATTCAACACATGCCGTATCGTCTGATACGATACAAATACAGTAAAGGCACTCTACCGTGAACTATTCACATTAAAATATATGTTAGGGCCGAGTATAATCAAAACCATTGTTAGCCATATGTAGAGAGAGGAAAAATTTCATTTTATTAAATTTGCATAATTTTTAAAATAAATATTTTGTAAATATGTACTTCATTTATGATTAGTGCTTTTGTCGAACGATCCCTGTACGCCATTGTGTGCGTGCCTGCTGTATCCATGCAACCTTCCCCCATTAAACTCATTACGATTGAAATTATGAAATGCGACACAGTCAAGTATTTACGGTCTGGATAAAAGTACATACATATGTATGTAGATATTTATATAAATAGTAGTAGAGAAATATTAACGCGCAGCTAGTGTAAGATTGGCGACATCAACAACTGCGACGACGTCGACGTCGACGTCACTGGCACCAAAATAAACCAAAGGCGGCAGCAGCAGCTGCTGCCTTGAAAATTGATCGCGTTGAGCAGGTTATTTCCTTATCAACTGCTCGCTGCTTTGTGCTCAGTGCTTTTTTTCGCCCTATTGGCATTTCAGTTCTGATATCGAGGCTAAGCGCGCAGAAGGAATTCTGCGAAGCTTTCTGGCCATTGTACTATATCAATACATATGTATGTTAGGCTAGTGATAAGGTTTGCATTACTCACGCACATAGCTGAACTGATAAGATTCCGCGCAATTAGTCGAGGGGAACTGTAAGTTATGAATGGGGCAGGTGACTCTGCAGGCGAGGCTCCCATGCGTCATCCAAACCCAAATGGATTTTCACAATCAGTGGAAAATCTGATAGAAAGCAGACGCGGACGTGGCTTGGCTTAGCTTAAGTGAGCTTGGCTTGGATTGGATCTGGAACAGAGTGTTTGACCCAAATAGCCTAACGAGCGACACAGCGATGCATTTCCAAGAGTCTCTCTGTCTCTCTTCAAAGAGTGTCAGACAGACAGCGCAAGAAGTTGCATTAGAAACCGGTTATTGGTTGGCCAAGAAATTGGCCACACAACAGACAAACAAATAAACGAAACGAGCAAAGCAAATGCTAATAACTGTACAACGGACCAAACTGTGCGAGTCGAACGAGAAAAAAAAATACATATAAAAATTATAATAAACTGTGGCGAGCCACAGCCAAACGACTTAGCCACATGCAAGCACACGGCCTAAACATGAAAAACAGTGTGAAAAACCTGAATTCAAGCAGAGAGCCAACATAGCCAGAGTCTGAGGCAAGTTTAGCTCACCGCCCCCGCCCCCCGCACAACAGAGAGGCAGAACAAGGTGTGTCGCTGCATTAGAAGAGAGAGAGAGAGAGAGAAGTAGTGAGCATGCCAGTAAGAGCGAGCAATTTGTAATCGCCTCTCTTAGCCAAAGTCGAGCTCGTAACGTAAACTGGAAATTTGGGCCACAGCAGAACACACGCTGCCAGATCGTTTAAAGTTTTCATTTCACACTCAATTTTCTATGGGGCACTCTGCCTAGCATTTCAAATCATTTGACTTTGGGGCTATTTTCGAGTTATTAACGGCCTCAATCCCCAACTCGCCTGATTTGTTAGCTTCCTCTTAAGACTCTAGAGACTCGCCCCTATTTGATCGACCAGTTAACGCCCTCTACTCAAAGCAATCTGTTGGCCTGCTGCAACAAATGGAAAACAGAGCTCCAAATTTCCAGTGGCTCTGCTCTATGTAGATCTCTTGATTTGCGACAATGATCCCCAAGTTTCCGCTTTTGACTTGTAAAGATTTGTGTCTATTTTCGAGTTGTTAACGCCCTCTATGCGGGCAACAGATAGAAAACAGCTTTTACACACACATACACACAAAGAGAGAAACACTCACACTCACACATTTTCGCATTGAATTTTCTATTTATATTTGTTGTCACATCGATTTTTATTGTTGTCGAGGGGGGCGCTATGATTTATGTGGATAAAGAGCCAGCTGTGTATTTTGGTTTGTTTACTAGTTCAGTGGAGCCACCCCAGTTGGCATCCATTTGTGGGTGGGTCTTGGGTTCGACAACACACTCGAGTTCGTTGCCCACCGAGAGAGAGAGTCTACCGGCTCGAAGGCGTTGAATACTTTAAATAGCGAATTGCTGAGGCGTTGCTGTGGGAGTACCGTGCTATGGAAATATATACACACAGATGCACATATACATATAGATATGTATATATTCTATATATGTGCATATATACTATATGTATGAGAGTATTTTGTAGTCTGTAATTCGTCAAGCGCCATTGAGCAAGCCAAGTAGCGAAGCCATTGTAGCCCTCGAGTGCTCAATTCATTTCTTCTTCTTCTTTTTTTATTTTGCGCTGGTCAACAAGTGCAAACTATTTATGTAGTAATTCACTGAGGCGATTAGAAGAATTCAAACTGGAATTGCAACTGGAGCGGATCTGGCTTATCGTAGCAACTGCGGCTATTTATATTTATAAATATATATATACATATGTTTATTTTTATAAGTAAACAAAAATTTGCAGCTTATGATAGCGGCAACTGCAAGGCAAACGAAATGCGAGAGAATACCCCTAATGGCTAGCCAGGCAACAATATTATCGATTGACCCATTTAAGCACATACCACCAAAGGCAAACAAACAAATAACTTTGACTTCCTTTCTTCTTACACTCCTTCATTCACACACACACCCAAAAAACTACAGCATTTTATTCACATCAGATTGTGCGACCTGATATATAGTTCATAAATATCTTGCCCAATATACATATATACCTTTATATATTTGGCTATGGCATATCATCATCCATTTCACCAAATGGGAAAAGCATTTCTTGCGGAAGTCTGCCTGGCTATTAACGGATGTGAGCAGCGCGCCCGCAACTCTTTCGCTATAGAAAACAAAAATTTTGTTGTATACAATTTATGGGCAACGCTTCGTTGCTTCGTTTGGAAGCAAGCGCACAGGTGAACAGTCATTCAGAATGAATGAACTCCCTCTCACTATTGTTAGCAGAACTTTAATAACAGTTGCAAATATATGCACTTACGCACACACCTTTCAAACTGACGTCACGCTAGCAGCAGCAGCAGCAGACCAACTCCAGCACAGATGACCTAATGGCATGACGGAATATATAAAACATACATAGAAATTTATATGATATATATATGTACATACATACATACATATATGTATATTCATATCTACGTATATCGACTCTGAGGTTGAGGTTCAGGTTCATATTCATCGTGTTTTGTTGTGCTGTGTCCGAGTAAATTCAATTTGATTTAAGTTGTATTAAATTAAACTTAATTACGGTCTACCCTTAACTCAATTGGATTGACCGCCAGTGCACAGGCCGAGTGAATCTTAGCAAACATACCAGTTCATTATACACACACTCACACACACATACACTCAAACTTCTTTCAATTCATAGCTCTCAATTCAAGACATCATTTGTGTTGTCTTCAACAGCTCTTGAATATTCCCTACGTCCATATGCTAACAGAAGAGTTGACTTGAGTATTCAAATACTTTGCCCAAATATTTGCATACTTGAAAAAAGAAAATCTCTAAATGCTTAATAAATGTTTTTTCTTTTTTTGTTTTTTTTTTTTTACATTGTCTAATGAATTTCGTAATTTAGTTAAGGTAAAGTAAAGTTGAATTTCTTAAACTCACTCGGCATATCAGAAGTTTTTGTTCTTAAGAAAGTTGTTGAACGAAAATAAATTTTAATTTAATATAAATTTCATATTGAATAATTAATTAATTAATATTATTAAAAATTTTAATATTTAATGCAATATAAACTGATTCTAAAAACTAAAAACAATGAGTATTTGATATATAATTTTTGTTTTCATAATTTTGAATATTATTAGCAATATTAACTTAACTAATCCAAATTCTTATTCAATGATGCCAAATTTTAGGCATTTAAATATCTTAAGCCTAATTTTGAAATTCCTTTAAATAACCAAAAATTTCGTAGTCAAAATAGTTTAGAAAAATACAAATACAGTTTTATACAAATACTTTATTCAAAACTTAGCTTCAGCTTGACCGCAGCTTTATTCAATTTCAATAGAATATTTCGTGCTTCAGCTTTTCTCAGACTGTTCACATATACATGTATATACATACATATGTATGTATGTACATATATCTGCAGTCAAGTCGGTTTACCGGTCACGTCTTTGTTTGTCTTTGCATAAGCTTAAGTATGGAGATACATTCCTGCTCACGCCCCAAACCCAAGTGGTGTACACTGTACAGTGAGGCAACATTGCCATGATTAGAAGCACACCCAGATGTCAGTTTATATAGGCATACATATATATGTATATACTTGATGTGTGTATTTCAGCTACTTGATGAATTTCACCTCGACCTCCTTCAATTGAAGCATTCATTCTTCAGTTTTGTTGTTGTTGTTGTGGATTTTTTCTTTCTTTTTTTGGGTGTCGGCATCTTGCAAAATATTGCGCATGCTGTTTACTGTTGTTGTTGTTGTTGCTGGTTGCTTGTTGCTTGTTTGATTGTTGCTGCAATAGAACAAACAATTTCAATAATTTGCTCTGATGATGATGTCATCGTTAATGCGAGACAAAAATAAAACATATCGCCAGCCATTCTAGAGCAGCAGACTAAATATATATGTATGTACTATATACAATATATATGTATATATGTATGTATGTATATGTTATGAGTTTATAGTAAACAGAGATTCGCAGCAATTGCAAGCGCACTGCACGTTAATCAGCTATCTATCCCTCTCTCTCTCTGTCTCTCTCTCTCTCTCTCTGTGTGATTCATGCGTCAATCAATGAAGTGTGGCAGCAAACACGAAACAATTCACTGTCAAATTGCCTAGAATGCGGTGCACGAACTGTAATTAGATCACGATTAAACGTACTTAACAATTATCCCACTGACTTAATGGATAGATGATGTCAACTGGGCGGCTAAGCAGATTGCCCGAAAATAATAATGCCACTCTAGCTGTTTGCAATTAATGGATGAAAATAAACACAAACCCACACACATGTACACACACTCGCACAAACTTACGCATGATATTTTAATAAAAATGAAATGTCTGCCTTCTGGTTTTTGGATTCTCAACAATTTGAAACAGTTTGGATGGCACGATGACGCCATCAGCTGCCCCCAATGAGTGTGACGCGCTGTTCTGTTTCTTGACTTTTCGGTTTTATTTGAGAGGATTTCGAATCTAGTTTTTGCAGCTTTATTTGCTTCGTTTGCCGCATGCCGCTGCCGATCGTACCAAAAACTGGTTCAGCCTGTCCGGCGATCGCTGGCAATGATTCCTCTCTGCCCGCCTCACATGTAACTGCCGATCATGATAGAGAAATTGAATAGTGCAAGAAATTCCAAATCAATTAAACATTCAATTGATCAATTGCTTCTCCAACTATATTGCACTCGCTCTCATCGAACGTCTTCTCTTGCTGTCTCTCTGTCTCTTGCTCTCCCTCCGCTGGGGTGTGGTGCTACTTGGTTAGCTCTGCAACCACATGTTAGCCTCAATAAAAAACGTATAAGTAATATACTATTTATATAATACAATATTCTAATATACTAGTTAAATAAAAATATATATGTAGGTCTATAAATATTTGTATATATATATATATTATTATTTAATTATTTATACATAATATGCATGAGCTAGATGTAGTTAATGTGTCTGCGGATAGAATGTTATAATAATAAACAAAAGCAAGTGACTTTTAGTCAATATTTAGCATATAGACGAGGGTAGTACGAAAACTTTCAGCATTGTGCGGGCATAAAAACTTGTCAAATATTTATATTATTTGCACAATAAATAAACAACAAAGCACATTATGCTCATGAGTATTTGTAAAACTTAATTCCAATCAACTAAAGTGTTTGTTAGCTAACAAATCTGTGATTTCGTCCCTTACTGCGGTCCATCATTCTCCTTGGCTAATCACATGAGGACTGGCCTTGCCTTGCCTGACGCTCTCTTCTTCATCTTTCAATCAGCTGCCAACTGAAACCTTTTTCTCATCTGAGAATTCATTTGACAAGCTGCAGCGAAAGTTCTGCAAACTTTCTTTGAGCCAAAGGAGTTGGCCAAAGGGGGGCGGGTCTAGTGTGTGCCGTCTAATTAAAGCCGGCCAGGTTTTTCAAATAAATTCCAGCTGGCATAAACACACAAACACACATGCACACATGCATGAGCTCAATATGCTGTTTCTGCTGCTTTTTACGGCTGTGTACTGGTCAGCATCTAGTTTTATGGCTCTTGACTGGGACTTTGTTGAGGTTGTGTTGTGGCTTTCGCTAGTTAAACTATAATTTCAGTTTGAATTTACCGCGTCCACAGCATTAAATGGTACACTTTTATATATTCACAGCTCGCCAGGCAACAACTGCGGTCAGCAGCCAGTAGAACAAGGCACAGTTCACGTAAGTATGACTGCGAGCGTGAGTGTGAATGTGAATGTGAATAATCGTATGAATAATGTCATCGCATGACATCATGGTCCACCCTTAGGGGTGGCTCGAAGGGGCTGCTTGCAGTTATTCGCACACTCGAAGTAACTTTATAGCCCTGTCCCAGTTCGCTGGCGCCAGCCAATCGCTCAGACACAGAGAATGGAGACCGGAGACCGACCACACGCATTCGCTCGCTTGCAGTGAGCACATCCGGTCGCATAGCCTTCCCTGCTTCCCCAAGTTGTTGACTCTAGTTTCTTCTCTCATTAATATTTGCAGCTCCGATATTCTAATCGATTGCAACTCAGCAAACTGAGTGCGTAGCGATGCCAGCGGAAACTAAAGCATCCGCGCCAGCGGAACCGGAAACGCCGACCAAGAGCAAAGGGAAGAGCTCATTGACCTTCTCAAAGGCCGCACTGGCACGCGTCACACTGCTCGATGGCTCCATACTGGACGTAACGATTGATGTGAGCAAACAAATTAGCCAATCTCTGGCCAAATCTAATAACTTGATTACTTATTATTATTTATATTAAATTGTGCAGCGCAAAGCCAAAGGCCGCGATCTGGTCAACTCCATTTGCGCCGGTCTGAACATCATTGAGAAGGACTACTTTGGCCTGACCTATGAGACGCCCACCGATCCGCGTGTTTGGCTGGATTTGGAGAAGCCCGTCGCGAAATTCTTTCGCACGGATCCCTGGCCACTGGCCTTCGCCGTCAAGTTCTATCCGCCGGAGCCGTCGCAGCTCCAGGAGGACATCACGCGCTACCACCTGTGCCTGCAAGTGCGCAATGACATCCTGGAGGGCCGTCTGCCCTGCACCTTTGTCACGCACGCCCTGCTCGGCTCGTACCTGGTGCAGTCCGAGATGGGCGACTATGATCCCAAGGAAATGCCAACCCGTGCCTATCTGAAGGACTTCAAAATCGCACCCAATCAGACAGCAGAGCTCGAGGACAAGGTCATGGATCTGCACAAGACCCATAAGTGAGTTTGGCCAGCTATCAATACCCATATCCATATATAACTCTGCTTTTTGTTTTCGCACTCAGGGGTCAGTCGCCCGCAGAGGCCGAGCTCCACTACTTGGAGAATGCCAAGAAGCTCGCCATGTACGGCGTGGACTTGCATCCCGCCAAGGACTCTGAGGGCGTGGACATTATGCTGGGCGTGTGTGCGTCCGGTTTGTTGGTTTATCGCGATAAGTGAGTAGACTTGCAGTATTTCCATATTCATTTGACCTCAGACTAAAGCATCATATTCCAACAGGCTGCGCATAAACCGTTTCGCTTGGCCAAAGATCTTAAAGATCTCGTACAAGCGTCACCATTTCTACATCAAGATACGACCGGGCGAATTCGAGCAATACGAATCCACCATCGGTTTTAAGCTTGCTAACCATCGTGCCGCCAAGAAGCTGTGGAAGTCCTGTGTGGAGCATCACACCTTCTTCCGTCTGATGACGCCAGAGCCCAACACACGGTCCACTCTGTTTCCACGCTTTGGCTCCAAGTACCGCTTCTCTGGTCGCACCCACTACGAGAGCAAGGCCACGCCTGTCGACCGTACGGCGCCCAAGTTCGATCGGGCGCTATCCGGCGCACGGCTCTCATCTCGTAGCATGGATGGTGAGTGCTCAAAATGGAAATCTACAGGAATGTATCTTAATTGACGAATATCGTCACTTGCAGCTTTGGCCATGGCCGAAAAGGAGAAGGTGGCCCGCAAGAGCAACACCTTGGACCATCGTGGGGATCGCAGCCAGGACACGGATCCTCTCAGCCGCAGTCCCATCAAGAACAAGAAGGACAAGGTAACTAGAAGATTTGGCCGCTGAGTCCGACTCGAGATGCATATGCTCAATGATTAATGGGAGTCGTTAACCAGATACTTAATTACTTTATTTTTTCTCGGTTTGTTACTAACTCTCACTCACAAACCAAACCAAACACACACATGCACACACACACACAATCAAACCACCACACACACACACACACACAAATGTGTGTGTCCGTGCTCGTTAACCTGCTGCTCGTTGCATTCGATTTGATTCGATTCTAACAACATTGTTAACCCCAATAAATCACAAATAAATCAGTTAATACGCGAATCGAGCACCGGTACAGCCTCAGCCTCCTCGCAGAGCTCACTCGAGGGAGACTATGAGACCAACATCGCTGCCGAAGCGGCGTCCGCTCTCGGCGATTTTCCGTCTCTCGCTCAGGTTACTGTTTTATTAAACACTCTATGCTAAAAATATTCGTATCAAGAATTCGATTCTCTTTCCCAATACCTTAAACAATTTTATTTACTCTCGCTTGAAATCTGCTTATTTTTTAATCGTTGTGAGCTTATTACTAGACAAAACAAAAAACAAATTGTGTATATTCTATTCCGACCAGCGCATATGATATGAACTTTTTATACTTTTATCATTACATATATTATTTGTTTATACTAATTTTTGTTAACCGGCAACTTTTTTATTTTGATTACATAATTGACTTTAACTTAACCCTGGTAGCCCATGAACGAGGACTTGCTATTTATGGTAAATTTTTGTACAAACCAAACGATCTCATATCTCTCTACTCTACGGATTGTAAATGTTTCGTCTAAATCACATTTGCATACAGCTCTATACTATCCTCATTTATATTTAAATTTTAATTTGTATTTATATTTATATTTATGCAATATATGTTTTATATTTTCTGTTTAGTTTGATTTGTACTCTCATTTGCGCTACATTACTGTAAATATAGCAATAATATTGTCTAATACGCATCTAAAAAATCAATCATTGGCAAAAAAAAAGAGAAGTGAAAGACATCATTTCACTAAAAATTGATTTCTCTTTGTACAGCTTTAAAACTGTAACTTTTGGCGCTTGAACAATACATTTCAACCATATTCTGTCATTTTTGTTGCATGTACTCGTACGCTTCTTCAATAAAACTTCCTTGTCTTTATTGTCCTTTGCCAAAACTCTAAGAAATCAGTTATTAAAGATTATTCATACTAAATTCACAGGATGAGGAAAAGGAGGCAAAGTTACGCGAGAAGAAGCTGAGAGAGAAGGAGGAGAAAGAGCGCAAAGAGCGCGAGAAACGTGAGCAAAAGGAAAGGGAAAAGGCCGAAAAGGCGGCTAAGGCAGCTGCCGCCGCTGCTGCAGCTGGCATCAATGGTAAGAAATCCATATATATACCTGCTCTATATAGTTTAATTAATCGATTTCTCACACAGGTGATGATCCTAATGAATCAAAGAAGTCAGATACATCTGGCAGACGTGTAAGTATCTTAGTTTACTAAGTTTAGCTTAAGACCTTAAGAGATATTTTAAGATATACCAAGAATTTCGTATTAAGTTAAAATAAAACCCTGCGTAAGAACTCTTCGCACCATTTGTATATATACAACCAATTTAGTCCTATCCATTATCCAACCACACCTTAAGTTCAGCTCCTAAGTATTGATAGTTTGTATTTTAGTACATTAGTTAATCCAAACCGAATTTCTTATGATTTTCCTCTGATTTTGTAATTTTAATTTCTTTTTGTATTCCCCCTCCTCTGATTCGTTTCGTTTTATGTTTCAACTTTTGATTTGTCGGCGCTGCTTGAAATGGGTAAATGAACAGGGTATTGGTATATTCTCGTCGGGTCGCAAGAGCAAGAGCGGTTCACCGTCAAAGGATGGCAAGGATAAGTCCGGCAAGGACAATGATAAGGATAAGGAAGTGGGTCGCCTCGGTTTGGTCGTTACCTCGGGTCTGGGCGAGCAGGAACAAGGCGATGCCAATAAAGATGCGGACAAAAAACGCGGCTCTACCACACCCGGCGTTACCCGGCCGTACGAGTACGCCGTCGATGCCGAGGGCAATGCCAGCAGCCCAACGCGTAAGTCCTACACGCCTGGCGGCTTCCGCTACGACCAGGACCCGAATAGCGGTAAACAGCTAGGTCCCGATGGTCAGGAGCAGCTGTCGCCGACGTCGCAGCAGAAGAAGATCGGTCTGGCCTTCAACTATGCGCCAGGCAATGAGAATGCTCTGAAGGAGACTGCCGAGAAGATCAAGTCGGGTCAATTGTCTCCCCGCACTCAGGACAAGCTAAATCGGGGACAGCTCTCGCCCAAGTCCAGAGCGAAATTGCTGCAAGATGGCAGCCTCTCGCCCACCACTCGCGCCAAGCTGCAAGGCAGCGCTGTGGATGCCGCTGCGGTGCCACTGAGCGATGGCCAGAAGCGCTCCTACTCACCCACCAAGGGTCAGCAGGGGCAGCAAGGCTATGCATCGGGTGCACCCGGCAGCTATAAGCCGATTATTGATCCCACTGCCGAGTTCCTCGAATCACAGCGCTATAATAAAGAGCCCGCATATGTGGGCGTGGCAGCCGGTGCTAAGCCTGGTTCACCCAAGAAAGCTGCAACTGGAGCTGGAGCTGGACCAGGATCTCGCGCTAGTGCTGGTCCTGGTGCATCGTCTGCAGCTGCTGCTGCTAAGCCCAAGAAGAAGCGCGTTAAGATTATGGTTATTACCTCAAAATTCGATCCGAATACAAAGCGCATCGATGCCGAGAATGGCACTATTGAGCACTCGACGGGCATCCTTGACCCAGCCACGGGCCGCATTGATACTAAGTACGGCGTAATTGATCCCCAGAATGGAACTCTGGAGGCTTTGAATACACAGACAGGCAAAAAGGAGTTGTACAAGGGCGATGTGGATCCGAAGACGGGCAATTTGCATTTGATTAGCGGTGTCTCAGATCCCAAGACAGGACGCATCGACAACTCGTTGGGTCAGATTGTTTGCATAACGCCACAGGATAATCCTGTCGTTGAGCTGACGGTCATTACGAGCCGCATTGATCCCGCAACGGGCAAGATCGATACCGTTAATGGGGAGGTCGAGCGCTCGCTGGGTGTCTTAAACTTGAGCACTGGCTTGCTGGATACGAAATACGGTGAGATTGACACCCGCAAGGGTGAGCTCAAGGCCTACGATCCGAAACATGGCAAAATTGTGGTCACCAAGAATGTCAAGGTGGATCCTGGCACTGGCCAAATCACCATCTTGGGCGTCATTGATCCGAAAACGAACAAGATTGATCCTAATCAGGGTCGCATCATTGAGGTCGGCCAGCAAATTGACCCCATTGTTGAGGTTACATCTTTGGCTGGCAAGTTCGATTCCAAGAAGAACATCATCGATCCCAAGACAGCTCAAGTGGAGACATCTGGCGGACAGTTCGATCCAAAGGCGGGCAAAATCGACACCAAGTATGGCCAAATCGATCTAGTTAAGCACACAATCACGTTTTCCGATCCCAAGTCGGGCAAATCGGTGACAAGGGACATTAAAATCGAACCAAGCACCGGACAGATCGTGCTGAAGAACCAAGTCAACCCCAAGAACAATAAGCCCGACAAGGATTATGCCCGCATCATTTCACTACGCATTGTCCAACAGCGCGTGGACCCAGTTACAAAGGCGCCCATTACAGAGGTCAGCGCCGCCAAGGACAAGGACATTGTTGTTGATCCCAAGTCGAACCAGATCTGGGTGCCGACCGGAGCCAATGATCCCAGCACTAAGGAACTGCAATATATTTCCAGCAGCGTGGATCCCAAGACGGGCTACGTCATCACCATCTACGGCTACCTCGACCCCAAGACCCAAGAGATCAAGAAACAGACCAAACTCGACCCCAACACCATCAAAATCGAGCCGACGTCCGGCAAGATCTACACCGCCACAGGTGAAACGGATAAGGCAACCGGTGAACCGCTTTACGCTGCCACTCAGGTGGATCCGGAGTCCGGTGAGGTCTATACCAAGCTGGCTCGCGTTGATCCCAAGACTGGCAAAATTGTTATTGTACGCATTTTGCTGATGACCAAGACAGACGAGCGTGGCCGTCCCGAAGAAGTTGATCCAGAGAATTGTGAAATCGATCCGGTTTCGGGTCGTGTTCTTAAGTTCTTCAACAAAACCGTTTATGTTTATAATATGATTGATCCGATAACTGGTGAAACTGTGCAGGTCGATCCCAATGATCCACGCTTCGCGGGCGCCCGCACCACAGTGACCCACACGATGACGCTGACTGGTGAAATAGATCCGGTGACGGGACGCATTAAGAGCGAGTACGGCGATATTGATCCCAATACGGGCGACATAGATCCGGCTACGGCTGTCACCGATCCGGTTACCGGCAAGCTGATACTCAACTACTCCCAGATCAATCCCGCACACTTCGGCAAACAGGCCCAGGTGCAGACAACCACAGAGACGGTGCCGATCACACGCCAGCAGTTCTTCGACGGGGTCAAGCACATTGGCAAGAGTGCGCTGCGTCGCGACTCCGAGGTCAGCTCCGACGACGACATGACCCAACAGTATGGCACAGATAATGTCCAGGACATTGTGCTGAGCTCACCGAACCAAGCGGGCGCCGGCGGCAAGCTGGGCAAGCAAGTGAGCACGCCCACGGTGGTAAAGACGACAACGAAACAGGTGCTGACCAAGAACGACGGCGGTGTCACCCACAACGTGGAGGAGGAGGTGCGCAATCTGGGCACCGGCGAGGTCACCTACTCGACACAGGAACACAAGGTTAGCCCCAGTTAGATGTGAATTTGTTGTGACTGTATCACAAGCTCTCGCGCTTACATCTTCCACTGCTTAGTGAAGACGCTTTCACAATGCCTCAATTAATTTGAGTATTCTCTCTAATTTCGTTTATTTTGATTTGTTCTTTTACTTTCCTGTGCCTCTTTGCTAAATGCTTTCGCTGTTCTTGTTGCTCTCGATGTAACCGTTGTTAAATACGCACTAACCACACCAACAATCACAACACCCAAACCACCCACCTAGGCTGATGCAACACCTACCGATCTGAGTGGCGCCTACGTCACGGCCACCGCAGTCACCACCCGCACAGCAACCACGCACGAGGATCTGGGCAAGAACGCCAAGACGGAACAGCTCGAGGAGAAGACCGTTGCCACCACCCGCACCCTAGATCCCAACAATCAGCAGCAGCGCGTCGTCACCCAGGAGGTGAAGACGACGGCAACGGTAACGAGTGGCGATCAGGTAAGAGAATCGATTCCATCGGCTCGCATGGCTGCACCTTTCGATATGCATGATTTGTGATGTCTGTTATTTGTTTTGTTTACTTCTTTTTTGTTTTTTTTTTTTTGTAATTGGATTCGATTTCGATGTCGATTTCCAATTCGATTTGTTGTTGTAAATCACTAGTACCAGAGACGCGACAGTGTGTCTTCGACCAGCTCTGGCGACTCCGGCACACCCATCGATGGGCCATACGATGGCGCCAGCGTGGTACGCACTGACACTCAGGTTTGTACTAGCCTAGTTAGTAGATAATGAAACTCGGTATCTAGTTGACTTCGTGTTTGTACTACTAATGTGCCGTTCGGTTCCATGTCAATGCAATCTAATTTCTTACTTTTGCTAACAACCCCATAGAAATCTCCGCTATATACAAGCTCTGCAACCGGATCCACTGGCCCGCACGTCGAAAGCACCCGGGTGGTGCTCGGCGAGGACTCGCCCGGCTTTTCAGGACATGGCGAGATCATCTCCACCCAAACCGTGAGCAGTAAAACCCGCACCGTCGAAACGATTACCGTAAGTAAACCGCAAGAACGTTCACCCGCACATTCTGATCCAGCGTGAGTAAGTAGAGACGGAGGTAGGAATGCTTTACATTTGAACAATTTCTACCAAAACCAATTCCAAATTTCCTGTGCTCGTATGCGCCTCCACTGTACATTTACATACATTCGTCTCTTGTGTCAAACTGGTGATACGGTGTGCATTATATATATATGTATATATAGCCATACATTTGCCATCAAATCAAAGATAGCGGCTGTGATACTGATATACCTAGATAATTCCTGATCTATGCAGCTAGGCAAGGAAAGAGTATTATAGACAGCCGCTTACCTAGCTATTCAGTATTCTATAACTAATCCGAAATCTCTTTTGCCCACAGTACAAAACCGAACGCGATGGCATTGTTGAAACCCGTGTGGAGCAGAAGATAACCATTCAATCCGATGGCGACCCAATCGATCATGACAAAGCCTTGGCTGAGGCAATACAAGTAAGTTCAAACATAGATAAATCAATGTAAAATCAGAATTAAATATCTTATCCCCATCATCCTCTATTTGCAGGAAGCGACGGCCATGAATCCAGACATGACAGTCGAGAAGATTGAAATTCAACAGCAAACGCAGTAGATTTTATAAATACTTTTAAACAATTACGATGTAAAACCCGCACAGCTTCAATTCACACACATATACCCACGCACACCACCACCACCACCAACAACATAAACAATCAAAATATCAAAATACACACAGCACATCCAGTACACCTTTTATACAACCTACCTACACACATACATATACAACTAAGTTTATAGAAACGGAATTCAATATTTTCTATATATACTATGTAGAAAGAGGGAGAGCTATCCATAACAATTCAAGCCCATATTGTATGTTTATAATTTTTTTAATTACATTAAAAAAAACTGTTGTTTATAACTACCTTTTATTATTATGTATGTCTAACAGAATGAAATGCATCCAAGCATCATTAAAGTATATTGAATGTGCAAACGCAAGAAAAACAGAAAAAAGAAAACGTTAAAAGAGAAAATTATATATATACATAAATCTATATATATATATATATATATATATATATATATATATATATAAATGTAAACATTATATTTGTAAACCACAATTGCATTCAAATAAAATGAGAACCTAAATGTACACACTAACTGAAGAGCGAGCTTTTCACTTAACAGCGATAGACTATTTGAATATTCATTGAATGCACGCGCAGCCGGCGATAGGCATCAGTAATGCATTGGAGTGGAAACGAACGCCAAATAGTTGGCGAAAAGCACAAGCAGCCCGCGCCACACCTGAGCCAAGGGCAAACACTGCGCCACATCATCGCAATTAGCAAATGCAATAAAAACCAATGTGAGAGTGCCTCAAGTGGGCATTGGCTGGCTAGGATATACCCTTTCTCAAACGGCGTGACAAAGAGAGAAGAGGTATATGAACTTGGTAAAGTATTGGACTTGTCGAGCAAAATCTGCTCAAAATCTGCAACAATCAATCAAAGTCGAATTCATATTAAGCAATTAAGTCTGGTATCCAAGATCAATAAGTTTCTAGGACATTGATTAATTCAATTTTAGAATATACCTTATGCAACGAGCACATCTCCTACCGCCCTTTCATACCCTGTTTACCCATTTTCAATTTACAACTTCGCGGCAAAACGAAAACAAATGAACCCATTTGGCTGTATGCCGCCTCTACCCCCGTCCCCGCCTCTAGCCACGAGCAGGACACGTTGGGCGATAAGGACATTGCATTAACATGAAATCCAATTCGCAACTTCTGATGCCGACCCAGCGACAACGAGGCAAATTATTGTAATGCAATATTTATGCAGTTCATGGCAGCAGAAAGGCCACAACGTTCGGGGGGGTAGAGGCGGTTGGCGAGACTTGCTAATAATATTACGTTCCATGGCAGGAATTTCAATTGGACTTTGTGTACCTCAAGCCCAATGAATGCGGTTAAGCGGGATATGAACTCGATTCCGGTTGGATGTGAGCAACTGGGAATGCGAAACTTATCCAGGTAAGACTTCACCTGCGGGAAGATGGGCACATAAAACCACTCAAGTTAGTTAGTAGAGCGCGTTTAGATAATTGAATAAATAAATATATATCTTAAATATACTCAAATCTTATATGAACTCTTATTGCAGGGTATTTCTTAGTCGTGCCTGCCCAGCTCGACCCGGTTTCCTTTACTTTCTGCGTTTTCCTGTTCTATGCAATTTTTAAATTGTGGCCACAACATGCAAAAAAATGTCAGCAAACGATTAAATGCAATGGGGTCGGCGTTTGGGGGGATAGCATAAAAAAGCCGTAATTAAAGTGGAGCATACAAGGTGACTGACTAATGCATTGATTCATAGTTTAGATATAAAGCGTTCCATGGCCGATAAAACTTCAAATGCGAGGCGTTGAAATTCTGCACCCTTGCCTGCGGTCAATGCATCAGTCAAAGAGGTAGAGCACCGTCCCTTCGCCGCCCCCACTCACCCAGCTGACAGGTGGGTCGGGCGATTCGTGGTTCAGTTGAGCCTGCCAAGAATTGCAATGCCAGTGACCACACACACGCCCACCCTCGGCTATTGTCCGGCCATGTGTCCACGTAGTGCACCACGGACACGATAACCGCTGCCAGAGCGCTGAGTGCTTTCTGCTCATGAATTTTTAAATGCGCGTGGAAATATCCTCTTGCGAATATTTCCTCTCTTTTTTTTTTTGTTATTTATTCTTGTTGTTGTTGTTGTTGTGTTGTTATTGTTTTCCAAACTCCTGCATATTGCATGTCGCTGAGGTCAGGCAACAAAATTTCTACAAGCCGCCAAAGTTCGGACCGACTATTGCATCAAATTTTCAAACTATTTCGCATGTGTGCTATTAGCTCCACCCACACCCCACCCACAGCAGGCGAGTCCTATGGACAAAGTTCCTTGAGAACTTATAAAGAACTTATCTATATTCTGTTGGATCAGGCAGCCTTATCAATACTTGACGTCAAACAACCCGAAGAGAGATAATAATATATATAGATCTAAGAGATGATAACATTGCTATGACATTGCTATATACAATATAGCAGAGTAGTCCTATAGTTCCCTCTTCCCTTTCCCATGGCAAATGAAATCAGTGCAAAAAAAAAAATCACAACCATATCGTTGGCCCCACAATTTTCGACTCGGACACTGTCGCGACATTGCCAATTAGATTTGATGGCAATTTGCGCTAAAATGTTATAAAACAAAGGCCCAATTGAGGGGGTGGGCATTGGCAAAGCGAAAAAGAATGTTAAGCGGCAAATCGCCCCCAACTGCCCCCCCTGGCTGCACCCCTTTCGCAACATGTCACGCTTGAAAACATGGACAGTTGCAGAGTAAGAGCGAGAGAGAGAGAGAGAGAGAGAGGGAGGGCGGGCAGTTGCGGGCCCTGTGGAGGCGTGACAGGACGTACGCTTATTTCAGTTTCATGAAACAGCAATTTGCATGTCTGTCTGTGCGCGCTTTTTAACTTTTTTATTATTATTTTTTTAAGTTTTGTTTTAGTGGCTGTTCGTCCGCCCACGGGACTAAGTAATTGCCACATGCACCACATGCTGCCCGCATCCAGCAACAAGTGGAGCCAAGCAATTGGCAAGCATTTGCATGCCAACAATAGTGCAACAGCAGCAGCGAATGAGAGAGCGAGTGGGTGGTTGGTTGGTTGGTTGGTTGAGTGGGTGGTTGAGTGGCTGTGTGAGTGGATGAGTAAATGCTCCACGCTCTTTGGCCTGCTTTCAATTGTTTGTAAACAAATGCGCTCCACCAGCGTTGGCCGTCGCATTGGAAATTCGCGCTCCCGCTTAGAGCGACGCATGCGCCAAAAGAAAAGCGCCAAAAACTGTTATACAGCGCTTATTTCCCCTGCTGCTTGACTGACTCTCAGAGATAATCCAACGCCTCACGATCGGCTGAGTAAAGAGAGTGGGCTGCAATGGTGCGTGGATATCGCCATATAGCAAAGCTTTAACTTAGTTTTATTAAAATTTTTACAATATTTTTCACAGAGCATTTTTTAATGAATTTCTAAGAAAAATAATTAAACACACAAATTATATGGGTAAGTAGACTTCATTTAAAAACAAATGCTATACAATATTTTGAAAGCCCATGCCTAAACCCACTTTAGAATAACTATACAATTTTATGGGAATAACTTTGTTTGAAAAATGTATAAATAAAATATTTTGATAGAACTTTCTTGGTCCCCTGTAAAATAAATGTCTAGACATATGATTAGTTATTTTCTTTTATGTTTTTAGTACACTAACAGAAATGCCATATATTAGACTCTTCGAGGAGTTTAATTAGACGCTTCACAGTAATGATTGTCTGTCCTGGGTTGATTTGACTGTAGTTTGGTTAAGAGCTCACTCAAACCTCTCTCTGGCCGTTGAGGAACATTTTTGGCTAATTACTCGGCCATATTTTAATGGACGTTAGTGCGGGCCAAGTGCGCATATGGGCAAATGGAGTGGAATGAAATTGTTGGTCAATCGCTTAAGAAAATTATCATTAGGGGCAGCGGATGGCGGCGGGGGAGGCATGCACGTTTGTTTGACAGTGAAAGTGGTCTAAGGAGGACGCGTGTGTGTGTGTGTGTGTGTGTGTGTGTGGCATATGGAGAATATTTGATTTGAGCTGAAGTCGACGCAAACGTCTCCTTAACAAATATTGAAAAAGGCGTAATTAACTGCCTAACTGGCACATAATTAGCCACGACATTCATTAGTCAGTCTTAGCAGCCGCTCAACTCTGGCTGGCTTTTCCACTTCGAATGTCCATTTCGATTCAAAGTCAGCTCGAGGACAAGCTCTCCCTGCCCTCGCTCTCTCTCTCTCTCTCTCTCTCTCTCTCTCTCTCTTTCCCTCTCGCTCATGTATGCGACGCACGCATTTCGCATAAAAGAAATCAACTGAATTTTGCAATCAAATTGAGCGGCCTAAAAAACTGACCGTAACAAATCGAATCGGAGGTCCATTTCCATTTCGGTTTATAGCCGGCATCCAACAAAATATTGAAAACAAATTTGCGCTAAACACTTCCAATTGCCAAAGATGATATTCGTTCATATAAAAATGGCAATAAATGCAAATGAAAAGCAATAAACACATGAAAACAAATCCACACACACACGCACACCGGTCTTTCGATGACCTCTGCCAGCAGCTCAGCCATCCCCTCCCCCCGCAATGACCAGTGCTCTAGCTATTGTTCAAAGTCAATTTTCAACGCCCATCGCCGATAAAGGGTTGAAATCGAGGCAGTTTTTCCGAATCGAAACGCATTTTCAATAAATTCCAATTATGCTTGATACCAAATTTGAATTCGGGCATGCGAATTACTGGGCCACAGTTGGAGGCTTAGCCATATGGCCCGAAATCAAGAGGCCGGAGCCAGGTGAAGACTTTCATGGCCCATTTATGGAATTATGCCACACAATATATACAACTTTGATGACCTTTCAAAACGCACAAGTGCTAGTGGACTTTTTATTTCTCACACACAAAAAAAAAACAGAATCTAGGCAGAAAGTGCTCAAATGTAATATACCCTGTAATATACCCTGTTATGATTCAGATATTTGATTGATGTCGATGAAGGTTATTGCAACTATATTAGAATATACAGGAAAACTGTACTATATGTCTTGTAGATAATGCTCAACTAAGTTTAATATTGAAACTTTGTCATGGAAATGAAAAATCATTAATCGAAAATTGCACAACATTGAATTGAATCAGGAATTGGACAATTTTATGGCATTGACAAATACTATGTATAATAATAATATAACAGATCCTACATGTCCTCAAGACTAATTATAAGTATTCCGACTGATTTATTTTGAACCATATTTTCTGAGTTTAATATACAGTAGAGGTATTCTATAGACGATCTTCCACATTGTCTATAATAATGTAATATACATATTATATTACTACTAATACCAGTTACATACAGCTAAGTAAGACCAGCATACCCTCTTTGCCCGCTTTGCAATAGACTCCAAGCTGAGCAATGGAAAACTTTTTGACAAATTCAATGCGTGCATTGGGTTCGATCTATATATGTCTCCCATGTATCGCATATAAGAAACTTCTAGTTGCATGACTTTGGCATACAGGAAGCATGAAATATTCATAGACAGACCGGGCTAAACGGAACCCTGCAGGAGCTGGAGTCCTGTGCAGTGTCTCCCCCACATAATTAGGTTGACGCTGCCAAAAAAACAAAATGAAAATGAAAAGCAGGTGAGGGAAATGGAGCTCCCAAGCAATTGCCGTGACGCAGTCGAAACGATTAGTTTTGTATTGGCCAATACATAGATACATACATATGTATATAGACAATAGGGAAAATGTCATGTGGTAATCGTTTGATTTGTCGCTAAGATTGCGTTCACTGCGCTCGGAATTTGCGCTCTTATCAAGCAAATGTCGTTTGGTCTAGTGCCGGCCATAAGATAGCACATCGCATACCCCCAGCGAGCATATACCGTTTATTTCCATTTCGCATAATAGAGGTCATTGTGTTACGAGTATTATTACCAGTTCACCCCCGTAACGTCCACTACAAAAAGGCTATGGTCGAACAATTTATATTATTAATGCTTCACATGTGAGCACACACACACAGAGTATACAATGTAAATGCTGAAAACGCTTTTAGTTTAACAAATAGTCGAATAAAAAGAGTTTTTGCATTCAAAGCCAGTTGAATTGTGTCCAACTTTATTCATTGGCAAATATGCATTTATATTTGAAGAAGGTTCTATGAAACTAATTGCTAAAGGAGATATAATATGATATGTGTATGATATGAAAATAACATGATATAATATGATTTGCGTACTATATCGCAATAATATGCTACGATATGATATATGGTATGACAGAGATCAGACATTACAGATCGGCAAGTGAAATAGTTTTATGGATTCGAGTATTTATTATTTATTAATAGAATCTTGCTGTACTAAGAAATTGCGTAAAGACCTAGAGTAAGTCTTGAATATCTTTGATAGATAACTTCATTCATTCATTATACCCTGAACCCATTGAAAATGGGAAATCAGGGTATAATGTTTTTGTTGAAATGTATGTAACAGGCAGAAGGAGGCGTGGCAGACCCCATAAAGTATATATATTCTTGATCAGGACGACGAACTGAGTCGATTTAGCCCTGTCCGTCTGTCTGTCCGTCTGTCCGTCTGTCCGTCTGTCCGTATGTTTGAACGCGTCGATTTCCGAAGATATAGAAGCTAGAGACTTCAACTTTTTTTTAAAATGCTCGTATATAGCACGCGGATATCGAGTTTATCACTAAAAATCGATAACTCATCCCGTTATTTTTTTATCGATCAAAAACCTTATCGAAATGCAATTATAAAATTATATCTCCTACATCTTTAGAGCTAGAGTATCCAAATTTTAAATGTAGATTGATATGTACGTTATAGAATTTCGATTTTTGTTCAATTTCACCCCCCACCCCTATATCCACCCCCTCACCCATAAGTTTGTAAAAGGCGTATTTCAAATACTAGAGACTTGAGCTTTGGCAATTATACGCATAGTAATGATAAAACCACAATCTGAAAGTTTCATGAAGAGCGTACGTCCAGAAAAAAAGTTATTAAACAATTAAGTTCCCATAGTAAGCCCACACTGCAGCCCATGCGTGCGCGCCTATGGGTGTCTATGTATGTGTGTTTGCGTGTGTATGTGTGTGTTTGTGTAAGCAGGGAGACGCTAAAAATGATTGAAATGGCTGTTGCTTGAAGGGTTCAGGGGATCTCGTAGTCGAGCACTCTCGACTAGAGTTTTCTTACTTGTTTCATATTGGTTTTTAGTTTAGTAAATCCTAATTCTATTTTGATGCATATTCATTTATTTCGACATTGACAGATCATTTGTCAAGCAAAATGACCTAAGCGGAGTTAAGTAGGCGCGTGGCTGTCAAAACCGACTCGAGCTTTGCATTTTATAGAGGAGAAAATAGATATCTAAATATAAAAAGTTATTTTTGAGGCCAACTGCGCGTTAGGTAAGAGCTGCAAACCAAACTGGGTCTATATCATTTAAATGTCACAAGGATTTTGAGTTGTGGCGCTTTAGCAATTAGCCCGAAGGATAACAATGACGTATTGCAGGTGAGACGTCTGTGCGTGTGTGTGTGTGTGAGGGGGAGTGTTAAAAATAGTTAAAGGCTCGTCACGGCTGTCCATCGACTGGCAAAGGACATCTAGTTAGCCACGAAGCTTGACACAAATTATGCGTTTTAGCGCACTACCAACTCCCTGCCCCTTGCCCCTTGCCCCTTCTCTATCCCTATCCCTTTCCCACCTTGGGGTGTACTTAACAAATTGCCTGGCCAGCGATTGCATAATGTATGAAGAGCAAACTGACTGTGTACACAAGCAACTGCCGAGTCCTTGTTGCCCCTTTTTCTCTGTCTATCTGCCCATTTTTCGGGGCTTTTTGCTAGTCCAAATCAAATAGTGGCCGAGGCTCGACCAGGGCCAATATGGCCAATACTAATGGGCCGCGCCGCAGAACAATGCCAATGGCAATTCGAGTCGAGCCTTTGTCGGCTGACAGACAATTGACGGCATATGCACGCATGGTCGGCTACAGATTTCGATCCGGATCCCCATCAGGCCCCACAGTCGTATATCACACACACTCTCTCTCTCTCTCTCTTCGTGATATTGCGCATACTAGCTTTGCACTTGAGCCACCCAACGGGCACGCCCACCCATCAAAAGATAATTTAATAGCCCCCCCCCCACACACACATCCACACACACACACACATATCGATCGTGTGAAGCTCGAAATGTTTTTCCGAATTGCGTGTCCGACTGGTCAATTTTCCGAGCTGCCGCAAATGAACAAACGAAACCGCAAATGAGAAACCAAACCAAATAGTTCTAGCCATTTGGCTTCGTTAGAGTGAGCAGGGGGCGGAGGGGGGCGTGCCCGTGGCATGTGTGTACCGCGCACATGAATTATTAATTGACAATTGCCGAAAATGTCCATTATCAGGTGGAAGAAGTAACGCAAAAGTAGGCGGAGAATTGGTTGGTAAAGGGCAAGGGAAAAGCAAATGGGCAACGGGGCAACGGGGGGAGGGGGAACAGTGAAAGGGCCACAAGGAACGAGGTCAGTCTCTGCGCTGTATTAGGAAAATTTCAATTTCGTTCTAATGAAAATTGTGTGTGGCAAATGCTAGTTTCCCGTGCCCCCTCCACACCCCTCATAGATAGCCAATCCTCATAATGGGGTTAGTTGCTTACTTGTTTTTTTTTTTTTTTTTGGTTTTTGGTTACTTTTTCTTTCCCTCGCCTCGCCTCGCTCGACAGAGTTTTTTTTTGTCTCCGTGCAGGTGTTTCCAATTCGGCCAATTGCAAATTACAACTTCCGTCAGCCCCTGTCCTGCCCCTGTCACACACACACACACACAGACGCACACGCACACATGTGCAGCTCTAATGACATTCAGCAATGACAGCATTGAAATTACGCACCACAAAATTGATGTGTATGTGTGTGTGTGTGTGTGTGTGAGGAATCGCTCGATTGGCCAACTGCTCTGCCTGATGGCTAATCAGTTTGGGCCAACTGAAGCAGAACTGAAATCATTTTGCCAAATGGCTTTCCCAATCTGGCCGAATCGGTTAAATAAACCACGCTTATGATTTATTATGCATTTACATTATTTGCTTTGTAGCTGGCATTAAACAAGATCGACTTGAGAACAAACGCACATCAAGCTGAGCACACAGACAGAACCCGGAGAGAGCCGTAAAGCAGTTAAGCAGACGCCAAAGGCAAACGTTAGCCGGTTTTGTACGAAGAAAGAGAACTCGGCTAGAACTCAGCGGCTTGGCTTACACTGACGTGTTCAAAAGTCGTTCAACTCGATCGAGAGCGGCAGACAGAGAGCAAGAGAAATAGCGAGAGAGTGAGACAGAGCGAGAAGCCAACAACTGTTAGCCAGGTGAGAGAGCTGGCCGCGTGGCTATAGCAACCAAAACACTTCTGTTGACTTCAGCGAAAAGTCGCGAGCTGCGAGCTCTCGCTCTTAACTTTGTTCTTCTGCTATTGTCAACAGTCGATAAACAGCAACAAGCAGAGTCGGGTCAAGGTTCTTACTGTGCAAAAAACAGAAGCAGAAACAGAATCAGAATCAGAAACAGTAAAAGAAAAACAAAAAGTAACTGAAAAAGACAACTAAACGAAATGCTGAAACTTCTGCTGACAATGCTGCTGGCAGCTCTGCTGACCCGCCGCACTTTGGCCATTTCGTGCAGCGGCTGTGTGGACTTGGATGAGATCAACTTTGACAAGACCATTGTGCGCTTTCCCTATGCGCTGGTCAAATTCGATATTGCCTTTCCGTATGGGGAGAAGCATGAGGCCTTCGCGGAATTTTCGAAGGCGGCGCACAAGGTAACGGCCGAGCTGCTGGTGGCCACCGTGGGCATCAAGGACTACGGCGAGCAGGAGAACAAGGCGCTGGGCGAGCGCTTCAAGCTGAATGAAAAACAATTTCCAGGCATTTTCCTGTTCAAGGGCAACGTCGATGAGTTTATGAAATTTCCAGCCCATCTGGATGTTACGCTCGACAATCTGAAGACGTTTGTGAGCAGCAATACGCCGCTCTACATTGGCTGCGATGGCTGCCTGAAGGAGTTCAACGAGGCCCTCAAGAACTATGCCAACCGGCCGCATGACGAGCAACTGGCATTGATCAAGGAGCTGCAGGCGAAGACACAGAAAATGAGCAACCAGTTCAATGAGCAGCAGAACGCCAAGGTGTATCTGGTCTATATGCAGAAAATCAATGAGCTTGGCTACAGCTTTGTCGAGGAGGAAACCAAACGTTTGCAGCGCCTCAAGGCCGGCAAAGTGACGGCTGCCAAAAAGGTGGAGCTGCAGCACCGGCTCAACATTCTGGACGCCTTCCGTGTGCACAAGCTAACCAAAGCAGCGCCAGAGAAGGCCAAGGCAGAGCTGTAAATCGCACATCTAGACAATTATCTTCCTAGAGAAAGTACCAAAATTTATACTTCTTAAACATAAAATAGGCTCCCAATTAT
The DNA here is from genome assembly GCA_035047565.1 of Drosophila mulleri. Classification (NCBI taxonomy): domain Eukaryota; kingdom Metazoa; phylum Arthropoda; class Insecta; order Diptera; family Drosophilidae; genus Drosophila; species Drosophila mulleri. The sequence goes on along the minus strand of JAWNPK010000060.1, from coordinate 13,396,322 downwards.
GTACATTAAAAACTGTTACCAAAAACAAGAACTAACGTATTTGTTTTGTTTAACTGTTTGCCATAGCAACAAGGACCAGGCGCTATTGGCTTATACCTGGCCAAACAAAAATTTTTCGCCATATATTTTCATAAATTGTATTTCTGCTTATATCCTAAAAGTATACAGTTATTTGTATAATTTTAAATGCGCTTAAAAGTATGCAACAGCTATTTAAATGCGGTGGGAAATTTCCTACAGAAAATTTCCCTTGTGTAGCAGCGTGAGAGCAGCTAATGGGCAGGGAATAAAAGAGAGCAAGAGAGAGACGACGAGCACGCACGCAATTGTGCAAAGTGCACATTAAAATACATTAATTAAACTTAATTAATGCATAATGAATGTAAAGCTTAACAAGCCTTTTATAATTGTTATTACAAACAAAATACAAGCGTGTTCAATTGAGCGACATTTGCAGGCAATTCGCTGCAGATATATGTTTACATGCATGTATGTATGTATGCATGCTGCATGATAAAGGGTGTACATATGTATGTGTGTGTGCATGTTTGCTTCTGTGCTTGCGAGCTTCATCGGGCCGCGCTCTTCGCACTCATGCGACCGATCGCAACAATGGCGAAGCAGAGGCTAAAGCAAAAGCGCATTATGGCCGCGTTCGCTTGCAGTTTTTTCCCTCTTGTGGAGCAGCACGGTCTCAGCTGTATGTATGTGTGTGTGAGTGTGCTTGTGTGTCTGTTTGTATGTTTGCGTTGTTATCGCTCATTTTCACTTTAATATGAGTTTTTGTTGCTTTTGCTGTTGCTGTTGCTGTTGTTTTCTTTGGAGTTTGCTCTTTTGTGCACGCTGCGCTGCTGGGCAGCCATATTTATTTGTTGTTGCTTTTTTTGTGTGCTGTTGGGGCCCGCAGCAGCAGCAGCAGCAAACACTGCAGTAAAATTGTGTTTTTGTTGCTGCTGTTGTTGTTGTTGTTGTTGTTCCGTTCGTATGCGAAAGTCAATGAACTTTTTCGGTGTTGTCTATGCATTTCAGATGTTGTTATTGCCTTTGTTGTTGTTTTGCGATAAGTGCTCAGCCGGTGTTGGTATTGGTGCATTTGAGCATGAACAAAAAAACAAAAAAAAAAGCGGAAAAAATAACAAAACGAAATAAATTACAAATTTCCGAGCTACACAAATGCAACATGCAACGGGTTAATAATCAGCGAGAGTTTTCGTACAGCTTTCTATTTGCTTTTTGTTTTTCACAGATTTTTCGCGCTTATCGCCCAATTGATCCGACAATAAATTAACAGATCCGCAAGAAAACTGCCCGCGGCTTTGCCAATTGTTAATTCTTATCTAAAGCAGGCAACCTTTGACCCGCAGCTCACTCAATTTACAGCCAGCTAAAAAAAATGAATGGGAATGAGGAAAACTCAATTGGCGCACAAATTCTGCTGGTTTGCAATCAAATGCTGCGAAAAATGCACAAACAAAAAACCAACAAGAAAAAAAATATAAAGAAAAACAACAACAAAAACTAAAAAGGGAAAATCATAATAGGGAAAACAATTTTCACACACTAAACGCAACCGCAAAGAGCGAGAGGAGCATCGCTCATGCCACACCTACAAAGGATATCATGCAAATGTTTGCATTTCCACGCAAGTGCACTACCCCAAAGACAAACGATCCGTCAGTCAATCAGCCAGTCAATCGGATGATCAATCGAACCCTTTTCAACAAAGAGCGCTGAGAAATTGAAAGCGGATCGCCCACGCCGCCAGCCAAGCGCATGAAAATGAAAACCCTTTTTGGCTCATTATCATGTGCATAATTTTGACTGCAATTGCAGTAGACGTAACTTGAGTGGCGTCGCCTTTTTTGGCCAAAGCCAAGTCATCCATCCAACCATCCATAAGGTTGCGTGTTGCGTGTCGCCATCTTTCACATATCTGAGAGAAAAGAGCCAATATTCAGGTAATATAAGGTGGACTACCTGCTGTGAGATTTACGTTTATGCATTTCATTTTCATTGTTCGTTCGCTTTTTTCCTCTTTCTATATTTTGTGTGAGTGTGTGTTATTTTTTGGCTATAAAACAGGTTCGGGCCATAAATTTATCTCGCGCTGCAGATCGAGAACTCTTCTATGCAGCCCGCCTACTAGTTGACAATCAGAATAAAAAACTTATGTATATGCATGTGTGTGTGCGTGTATATATTTGTATCAAATCCTCTTTTGGCGCAGCACTAATCGAAGGGTTCGACGCGTCGTCGAGGTCAGGTCAAAGCAAATGCATTAACTGTGTAATCCCAGATATGAAATCTGAGCGAGGCGACGTCGCTTGACTTTAGAAAAACATTTTCACGACTCGACCCGACGCTCTGATGATCGTTTTTTATGATTTTTCTTGGTGTTTTTGTTTCAGTTTCTTCTCCCGTATTCTTTTTTTTTTGCGTCTGTTGCAGCCTCTGGGCTTGGGGATCGCGCTGGGCACAGGTAGCCGCAGCACATTTTGAAGCGCTTTGCGCATTAAAAAACCAACTTTTTTTTTTGGTTCGTTTAAATGCGTTTTTCTTCGTTTTGTTTTTTTTTTTTTTGAAAAATGTTTCATTTTGAGGTTTTTGCTTTCCTCGAACCTTCTTCTGATTGCATTGCCGCGCCTCAAAGTCAAAGCCAAACTCGGACTCTGAGTCGCAGTTGCTGTCATGGCTTAATTGCCTGACGCAAAACTTGCTCGCGCGCTGCGGGCGGGGCGGGGTCCAGGAGGGAATTGGGGAGGGCAGGGGCAGGGGGTCAGAGCAGAAAAACTTCTTGGTCGATTGGCGTTTTGGGCCAGCCGGAGCCGTGGTCCACACCGTCACCGGCCATTGCACCGCGCATGCAGATAGTTTTGATGATGGAGCTGCAGAGTCAATGACTTGCGTGGCATTTTCTTTGACTTTGGGTTTTTTTTAGCGCCCTGGCCAGATACGCTTCAAAGAGTTCACAGAGAGTTTTCGGGAAAATGCAAAACGTGCAAGTCGATTGGAAACCCAAGCCAACCAGCATCTTTTCATATTCATATCCCTGTGTTGACAGGACGCCTTCGAGGTGAGCAGCAAACTCGGGGCTCAGGGCATGTGACAGGGGTCGAACATCTAGAATTGAAGGTCCAGTTGCTGGCCCTCATCGGCTCATAATTAATGTCAAATAATTGGCAGAAATTTGTTTGCTATTTAATTGTGAGAGTTTCAGCAGCAAACGCAGCGAATCGCGGCGCCGCGTGTCGCGCTGCTGCCGTTGCGCTGCTTCCACATTTTCCTCAATTACAATTTTCACAATTTCTCAATCAATTTTCTTTTGATTGACCGAGATGCGGGCGCCCCATTTCGGCTACATTTGTTTAAGCAGCGCATCGTTGCTCTAGCTCTAGCTGTAGCTGTAGCTGTTTCTCGATCTGAATTGCAATTGCAACATTTATCGCCCAGGCGGGTCATTGAACCACCAAATGCGCCCATGAATCGAAAATGCAGCGAGGGTCGCTTTTTTCTAGCTTTTCCGAATAGAATCCGGAAGCACAGCTACGACTATGACTACGACTCCTTCTCCGACTCCAGCTCTGCTGCTGGGCCTGGCGTAGCTCAGTCTGGCAAGCTCCGACTGTAGCGAAAGGATCCCAGGATTGTCAGGCGAGTGCAACCTGCATCTTTGGCTGTCACGCTGTGCCCCGTTGATCGCTATCAAAATGCAACTGCCGCAATTGCTATTGTCCTGCACAGGATTCGCGGCGTTCCCACAGCCAACACAACGCTGCATTGTCTACGCATTTGATTTTTGTTTTCTCTCGTATTCTTATTCCCTTTTTTATATCAAAATCAAAGATCGAAGCCAAACCCAAAAGTCACATGCGAACAACGACGACTGCCATGGCCAACAACAACAACAACAACGGCAACAACAACCTGCCAGGAATCGCTTAAGGTTAACACATCGCAAACAATGGCCGCGCAAATGGACTAGCCACCGGCAGACGAAGTGGGAAACCGAATCGGCGAGCGGGGCAACTGGCCCGCGGACTTGCAACGAGGGTAGCTGCAAACCAGTTTCGAGTACAGCCTGTACCTGTCGCACCTTAACAGTTGCCTGTTGCTGCCGCTGCCGCTGCTGCTGCGGCTGTTGCGTGCCCTGCCTAATTGTGGAGGCAGAGCTAAACACAGATGCCAGTTGATGATCTCTCCCTCCCCTCACTACCTCCACTCCATCTCCTATCGAGATGCTGAGTCAGCGACCAAGTGGCAATTCTCTCAAGTTGCAAGATCGCGCAATGGAAATGAAAATGGAAAATAGTAAATGGAAATGGATGGGACAGCAAATGCGATTGTGCAGGTGCCGATCACAAACGCAAACACGAATTGAGTGAGGGCAGGCACAACTAGCAATTACCCTGTGCACAGATTGTGCAAAGGAAGAGAAAGTGGATAAATGGAAATAAAACGGAATGCTAGGGCAGATATATAAGTACTATATAAGCATATGGTATCAGTAAAACAATATATACATATATATATTATATATGTATATTTATTATTTTCTGCTAAAATTAAAATTTGTTGCTCTAGCTAGATATTTAATATATTTATGTAAATATATCTAACATCTAGATTATGAGATTATGAAAAAATATAATAATAAATTTAGCCAATTTAAATTATAAAATAGTCAATTGTATTTAATATTTTAAATTGCATATACATATATATTTTTCAATATTAATATACATAATTTGTATTTATTTAAAATTTCATTTTAATAAAACATTATTTTAAAAATACAATTTTTATAAATAAAAAATTAATGTATTTTAAATATTAATATAAATATTATACTTTTAATAAAATTAAATCAATTAATAAATTTTAAAAAATATTAAATATTATTAAATGTATCTATTTTCAATATTAATATGTATATTTGCTTTAAATTGTATTTTAATAAATTATTAATTTTGTAATTTTTATAAAAGTCAATGCTGTTTCTAATCAAATTTAAAGGAACTGCTTACATAAATGCCATTTATACCCCTTTCCACAATTCCTACAGGGTATCTATAAGAGTCACATACTTACTCAACTAACTCGACCCAAGAACAACAGAAAGGCACAAAGTCAACAAAAAAGAATAACAGTGGCCAAAAAAGAACGCAAAAGAAAACACATGCAGTCACACGCACAGACAGATAGAGAGAGAGAGAGAGAGAGACACAGAGAGGGAGAGAGAAGGAGAGGCAGACAAAGGACGCAGCGGCCAGTGCACATTCTCATTTTCAACTATAAAATTTATTCGCATTAATCGCCGTCAAAGATAAAATTAAGGAAAGAAAAGACTTGGACAGGATCAGAGTAGGGGTCAGGGTCAGGGTCAGGCCGAGACGAGGACGGAGACGGAGACGTAGACGAGGACGAGGCACTTCTAGCCAGGGGTCGGCATGATAAGGCAACATTGACACCTTGAGCTAAGAATCTACCTGCCGCTGCAGCTAAGTTGCTGGCATTTCTGATTGCGTTCGAGACTATCTAATTGTGAAAAAAAAAAACATTAAAAAAATAGAAAAAACGCAGACGCTGTCCCAGCAGAGCAGCAAATTTGGCAGGACTGTACACTTGTCGTCGAATATACATACATGCACACACATACATATACATATATATGCATATATTTTAGACTATTTCAGCCCAGGGGGCGGGGAGGATCGGGCGGGGGCGTGCCAACCACTGGCTAAGTGGAGTGAAGCGAATGCGTGTGTAATTAAGTGTCGCAAAAAGACGCAGCAAGAAAATATGTGCTGGGCGCTAACATGTGAAGGTAATCAGAGAGTCGAATGAAGGCCTAAGTGTGTGTGTGTGTAAATAGGAAAAGCATGTTGTGTGTGTTTTGGGCGCCATGGTCGACTAATAGAATGGATGCGCCATAATGTCCCGTGCCAAGGCTGAGGGTGATAAAAATGTTTCATGTAAATTGCAAAAAACAGTTTTTATGTCCCATTGCCGAGTGCCAGCAGACGGGGCAGCAGAAGGCAGGAGGCAGGAGGCAGCAGGCAGGAGGCAGCAGGCAGGCAGTCATCCAGGCAGGCAGGCGGCTGCGTGTGAAGTGGTGCAAAATATTAGACAAGGGCGGTTGGAGCTCACTGGCGGATGAGGATGTGGATGAGGATGCGGACGTAGCTGAGGCGCAGCATCTGTGGGTGGCGTTGGCCGCTTTGAAGTGTCGCAGCCATTGTGGCTCGTAGTTTGCGTTCTATTTATAGAGTGCGTTTCCTTCTACATTTTCAATTTTTGGCCAGGCGAATATTTAATGCGCGCACGTTACACAACACTGGCAGGCGGCGGCAGAGGCGAATGGCACCACCATCACCGTCAGCAGCAGCAACAGCAGAAACAGTTCGCAACACTACTCAGCAAGTTTTGCTATTGCTGTCACAAATGATTTGTACTTATCACGAGCTCTTTGTAGATTTTCTCAAATGGGTAGAAATCATTCGGATGTTGAGACTGTTGGGACCTGTATCATCATCACTGTCTCCATAAGGATCCGTTATCCCAGCACCGACTACGTATCATGGTAAGTTGTAAATGTAAATGATGTTTACGCCAATCTGCAATCATTTTCACGAATCACTGAAAGTGAAAATACAAGAATATTCCAAATTGAATTCTTTGTTTTTTATCCGTCCACAAAAGGCGCTTCTGATCAAACTGAAAATACCAAATCGCGTTCAGCCAGATGTGGTTCCGTTGTCTGGGTCAGTTGGCGCCTACACCAACAAGATGCACTACCTGAGGAAGCATCTGCTCGACGAGCTGCCCTCCAAGCCGTTCGCCCTGGACTTCATGCAGCCCGTCGACTCGGAGGCCCTGCAGGTGCCCACCTACTACACGATTATACAGTGGCCCATGGACGTGGGCACGATTGTGAAGCGTTTACAGAATCTCTATTATCAGAGAGTCGATGATCTGATTGCGGACTTTTGGCTGATCTTACGAAATTGCTATACATTTAATCGACCCGGCGATATTGTCTATCGCAATGGCCAAAAGCTGGAACAATTCTTTTTGCGCATCCTCAAGAGTATGCCCGAAGGCCTTGAGGTCTCTTGCAACCGAGATCCCCGCGCGCCGAGCAGCCCGCGCAACAACCAGAAGACCACAGCGTTCATCGAGCGCAAATGCCGCGAGCAGCTGAAGAAGCTGCAGTCAGCCAATACCGAGCACTCGGATGCCGATATTCGTGACTTCTTCAAGGAGAAGCTGAGCGGGGTGTCGAAGAAGCTGAGCAAGCACCAGTTCAAGATGCACGAGGACTTCTACTCGGAGTTGGATACCATGCTCCTGCAGTCGCGTAATCAAGCGAAGAGAATTTTTGAAAGTACATACGATGTGTCCCTGGACAGCATCACACACCACACGCAGAACAAGGAGCTCAGCCAGCTCTTCTACTTCCTGCAGAAGAACGACGATGGCTTGCGACTGGAGCAAAAGAAGCTGACCAACCGATGGGAGGACAGTCTGGCGGAGTGCCTTGATGCGGCGGTGCAGAGACTTAATGGCAAGCTGGTATCCTGCCGCATGGAGGAGGAGGAGGAGGAGGAGGAGTACGCCAGGATCAAGAAAATGCTGGCAGCCGAACGCGAAAAGAAACGCGCCAGGTGCAAAAGCTCCAACCCGAAGGGCCCTGGGGCCAGTTCCTCCGCTGCCAAGGATAACGAGAAGCAATTGGTTTACGTCAGCGAAGCCGAACGTCGCGCCATACAGCAACAGTTCGTGATGCTGCCGCTGGGCACAAAGATCGAAATAATGCACATCATTGCCCAGACAGAGGGTATATCCAGCGAGAACACGGACCTGCAGTGGTTCGATATCAAAAACTTTAGCGCCGTTACCATAAACGCGATGAAGAAGGCAATGAACCCACACACCAAGCTCAACTTGCGGAACATGAAGCCAGCCGAGAAGGAGAATCTGCAGCGCAGCCTCGAGACCCGACTGCAGAACATCAACCAGGTGCTCAATGGCCATCGACGCAAGTACACACATCGACTGCGCATCCGCTCCGCCGTCCCGGCCAGGAAACGGGCGCGCATCTCCGGCAAGAAGGGCGGCAGCGGCTCCTCGCAGCAGCAACCACAGCAACAGCAGCAGCAGCAGCTGCTAACAGGTGCCGCCAAGTCACACGATAGCAGCACCGAAAGCGATTCCAGCAGCAGCACCGAATCCAGCAGCAACACCGACTCAAGCAGCGAACCCTCGTCCACCTATTCCTCGATTCCCTCATCCCATCCAAACTAGCCGAAACATTTGCATTTGAATTTAAATAAATTTGTGAAGACTTAGCGCGCAAAACTATTGACACATCTATTTTCCTTTTCCTTTCCTTTCCTGGATTTATTATAATTTGTGTGTGTGTGTTTTTTTTTTTGCGACTGGGGGAATCTCAGTAAAGCGCATCTTTGCATCTCTGCATCTCTGCATCTCGCCTGTCTATACAGCGATCACGTAGTCGAGCGAATTTTCACGAAAAATTATGCAAATGCCGAGCAGTTTCTCACGATGCGCATAGGTCGAGCTCTACCTGACACCCAGGCGAGTTGAGACGCGGAAATTGGAGCGACAAAGATGATCAAGGTTTTCCAAGCCCACCGAGTGCACAAATTTGCATAAACAGCAGAGATTTTTCACTTTGGCGAAAAGGGAAAAGGGTTGCCAATGCTCCTAAAAGGAAGATCCTAATTTGCATATGCGAAATGCTAAACGCAAAACGCAAAACGAAACGAAAGTGAAATTAGGAAAATCGTTGAAAACTCTGAAGAGAAGGAAAACCCAAACGACAGACGACAGACGACGAACGACAGAAGACAGGCCGAAGACAATCAACGAACGGCAGGGGTTAATTATGCGCACAGTGGACGGCGCTAGCGCCCGTACAGGATCTCACAGCATGCTGGCACGCTCGCACGTTCAGCGCAGCCCATTGCCGGCCGGGGGGTTGAACAGGGACAACAACAGCGCTAATTTGCATAAGATCGTAAATGGAATTGGGAAATAGCAATACGGCCGTCCGCACGTCCGTCTGTCTGTCTGTCGACTATTTGGCCAGGCAAAATTATGTAAATTATGCGTGCAAAAACATTGAGAAAACTTTCTCACGCTCTCAACTCCTTGGCTCAGCAGCCTTTGCTCACTTTTTCAGGTATTCCTCTATAAAGGCGTGTGTGTGTGTGTGTGTGCGTAAGGCTTCTGTTTGGGTTACATCGCAACGGGCAACAAATCAATTTTGATCGATATTCATTTAGCTCTCGATTGATTTACTTAATTTACATAATTTCCTTACCCGATCGTAAGGACGCGGCGAATAATATGCAAATTCTGTTGGGTATGCTAAGGAACCTCTGACGCACCTTTGTTACCGGATTCGCTTGAGCTTATGGCAGGCAAATGTCTATTATCTCATTTTTATTAGAACTTTATCTTCTTCTTTTTGCTCTGCAATTCCCTTGGCTTGATCATTTTCTTGCATTTTTAGCTCAGATTTTCGCCATTTTCCCTTTAAAGTCTGCAACTTTTTTGGCTTCAGCTTGGCCCGGAGAGCTCCTCCCATTGCTCTGTTCCAACCACCCGTTGGCGTGCCTCTCTGCTACAACCACCAAAGCGAAAACTTGCAAAATCGCCAATTGCATTTGCCAAAACACCGATCGAACCTTCACCATGGCCATAAAATTGCACGCATCAGCCAATGCGCAACGCTGCTCTGACAGGGGGCAAATCCAGGAGCTGGAGAAATGGGTATAGCAAAAATAGGAACAGGAACAGGAACTAGAAATTGGCTGAGGTGAGAGCAACCACCGTTATGGACTCTAGATATGCACAGCCCTAACCACCCGGGCGAATTGAAAGTATGAACTTTGATGCATGTTGTTGTTATTGCTGTTGTTGCTGGCTTCCTTTTGGGCAAAACCATAAAAAAATCCGCAAAACGAGGGTTGTGTCTCGTAAAGTACTTATCGAAAACACCCCAAACACACTCGCCCGTCACACCCTGCCTCAGCCCTGCCTCGCACTCGGCAAATACATTATTACGCATACATAAATGTGGAGTACGTTGCGTGTGGCATGTACTCACACACACACACGCGCACGCACGCACACGCACACGCACACATTCATGCACGTTTCTCTGTATCTAGTAATTTTGCAGCAGCATGCAAATTTTTTTTCTCTTTTCCTTCTACCCCTACTCCGTTTGTCCGAGGGGTTGAAGCGCAAAACCAAAGCCAAAAGCAAAAGCGAAGCCAAAGCTTAGCTGCAACAGAGGCCGTAAAAGTCGTGGCTGTTGTGCCTCGCCACGCCACGCCACCCCCCAGTTTGCATTCCGCGCCTTTTTTTCATACACGCTGACAATGTGCAAAGTGAGTATATTGGCTTTCTGCAGTGCCTGACTGCTCGTCCGCATGTTGACTTGTAGCTGAAAGCTTGCTGCGTTTTATAAAGTCTAGAGATCTTTTGAATACGCCCACTGGGGTTATAAGCAAAATAAATATTACTATATATTATTGTACATCGATTAGGCTCTATAGAAGCTAGACTCTGAGTATTAATGAGCTCTTAGAGCTACATTAAACGAGGCTTGGAAGACTATAAATTTTACAACCACAAAACTCAATAACCAAGTATAAATTGAGCTGCTCTTTTGTATGTGAGCGAGTATTATGCAGTCGGCGCAGCACGACTGCCGCATTTTTACTTCTTTTTTCCTCATATTGATGTTTATGTTTAGCGAGAGTGACATGCATATATGTAACATATGTATGATTATATGTTTTTTACCAAGGAGTTACGTTTATATTGCTTATCAAATGTCAAATTCCTTATCGCCTGCGCAACTGTAGTCAAATATATGTATAGAATATGAGCATAAGTATTTGTTGAGGGCAGATTAGATATCCTTTCAACGCCGTCAGAAACAAGGTGATCCATAAATTATGCAGCATAGGAAACCCTTTGCGATAGATAAGCGAAAACAAAACTAAAGGTGTGCTGACTGAAAAATAAAATAAATAAATCGTATACATACATATATACAAAAAGCTTTAAACATGCAACATTCAAAATACTCTAAAAAATCTGATGAGAAGGGAAAAATCTGTAAAAGAAAGTTTCGTTATTGATAAGTTCTTTATATGTAGAGACAAATAAAACCGAGTTATACAATATCTTTGCCTCACTTAAATTACACAGAGAACAAACATTCAATGTTATTTCTATCATATGTTTGTGTTTTTTATAACGAGTCTCATATTTGGCATAAATTAGACGCCATAGTTGGCGACCCGTATGCACCAGAGGACATCTCATCAAATAAGGGCCAGAGATAGTGTGAGCGCGGTGGACGGGGGCGCTGGCGAGGGATAGGTTACGGTTTGGGTATTTTTTACGCGACAGCGGCACCACCATAAACAACAAGACAACAACAACAACGAAAACTGAATAGAAACTACAACAGCCAAAATGAAATGAAAACGCGCACTCGTCGTGCTTCACACGCGCAAGGATCTCGAAAAGGATCCAATTACAATAGATAGCCTGGCAGTTTTTTTGTTCCCATTTTATTTTTGACTTGAAATATGTTTGAATTGTCGCATTTCTGCGTGCTATTCTCTGCCATGCCCAAGGAGATCGATTGTCTATTGTCTTTTGTCTAGGCTTGGCTTGTACGTGTGTCAGACGTTTGCTTTTGTCCTTGTGACTCGGACTCGACGCGATGTCCTTTCACTTTCGTTTTCGGGCTTCCTTTATTTGCAGGATCGCCGTATGCTGGACGTGTGTCAGTCAGCAGATCTCCGACGATCATTGTTGTGACTTGTTGACCTTTGTGGTTGAATTAGACACAGTCAATAAGGCATATTGTGAGTACATTCTGGCCGACTGGCAATTATGCAATCGTTTCCTAATTTGAATGTCCCTCACACATTAGAGTTTTGTCTGTCTTTTTGTTGTTTTCTGTTTTTTCGTCGGCGTGCACACAAGCCGCAGCACCAGCACAAAACTTCAGTTTATGTTGACGTAGGGCCGCCATTGCGCCACATGAGGGATAAACGTGCTGCAGCTACGCACACACACACACACTCCCTCAACATTTGAACATGTTGATGAACTCAACAGTGGAGCTAAAAAAGAAACTAATAGAATTCTTTAAAAATATATCATTAATTAATTGCTATTTAATTGCATTAAAAAAAAAACTAAAATAGATCTCAATAAAAACTAATTAACCTAACGCATACAGCAGCTGCTCTGGCTCAAAAAACATAAACAAGTCCAAAAGAACACGTCAAGTTGAACTAGCATTCTCGACTCTTCAATTATTTGCATTTTTACCAATTGCCCTTTCGTGTGCGCAGCTCCAACGCCGCCATCTTTGCGTTCGCTGATCAAGTAAAAAAATAAATAAATAAATAAAACGCAGCAATGCGCCCACGTCCCATGCTGGCGCATTCACGCTCTCGCTCTCGCTCTCGCTTTTGCGCTTGCCTCTCCTCACACAACATTGGCATTTTCTTTTACTTTTACACAATTTGTTTTCGTTCTTCGTTTTGTTGACATTTCCAAAACTGTATTATCTTTGTTGCTTTTGCTGCTGCTGCTGCCGCTGCTTATGCTCTGTTGTTGTTGTTGTTCGCTTGATTGGCGTTCGCGTCTGTTTCCGTGGTCTTCGTCTCCGTCTTCGCCTATGCTTGTACGAGTTTATTTGTGTACGCTTATGTGTGTGTGTGTGCGTTTCGTATATTTATGCTGCTTGAACTGTGCACATTGCACTCAAATCGCCGTTTTTGCTGCCGCTGCCGCTGCCGCTGCCTCTGCCGCAGTCGCTGCCGCGGCTGCAGTCAATTGCGTGGTTAATGCTAATTATTTGTTATTCTACAGTCGCAGCGCTGCTGTTGTTGTTCTTGTTGTTGCCGTTGCCGCATTTCCAAAATATAGAAAGAAAAAAAAAACATAGACAAACAAAATTTGGAAGACACGCACAGGAGACCCGAACGTGCAATTGCTAGCGATTTCCGGCTGCAACGACTCTGCAGCGACTGTACCACAACTACACACACACGCGTGCATACACAACATGTGCATACATGCATACATACATACACACATACATATGTATGTGCGATCTGTATGATCATAAATGCAAAATAAACAGCCGCCTTACCTTACAGACAGACTTGCTTATGTACTTATTCTACTATAAAAACAGTCCCAGCAACCGTTATACTGAATATTCCAATGGCAGCTACTCCAAGGGTTCCACACAATACACACAAACAACTAAATCAAAGAGAGTACAGCAAACAAGTGCGAAACAAGATCCGTTGCTTTTGGCAAGCCATTGCTGAAGAGAGGAGAGAGTCAAATGCGTCAGAGCGAATGTTTTCAAGAGCGAGAGCGAGATGCGACTATAAAGCTTTGCTTTGCTCGGTTATTGCATTTGCATTTACTTTACATTTACATTTACATTACATTTAACAATGTGTTATTAAAATTGTCAAAGAGTAAAAGAGAAAGAAAATTTTTTTTGTGTTTGCTAGATTAGTGCACTAGCAATTCCAATTGAATTTAATGTCAATTGCAAATGAAATTTATCAAATGTCAAAGGGACTCGCATATTTATTAATGTGCGTGCGTGTGTGTGTGGCATTTGGATTGTAATTAATGAGCCGCAATATTTATTCAATAGCAGAGACACTCTGTCTCTTATGCCACTCCAAGATTCGGGTCTGGCTTAATAGCCGCTGCCACTCAACAAAAAATGAGAGAGAAAAAAAAAAGAAAAGATCGTCCCAGCCAAATCAACAGAATCTATTGTTATTGTTGCATTTGCTTTTGCTATTACTATTGTTGTTGTTTTTGTTGTCTTTACTGCTTCTACTGTGCATACAGAGTTCCTTAAACAATGCTCGACAATTTTTCGGCCACTTGTCAAAATAATTTGCGCCTGTTGAGAAGAAGAAGAAGATGATAATGATGAAGAAGAACTTGGCCAACAGAATCTTCACGTACCTTGGCCAAACATATGAACTGCCGTATCTGTTGTTGGCTCTTACCTGCCGTGCAATTGTTGACTTAGTTGTTTGGCCGTTTTCAGACGTTTGAAAAATGTGTGAAAATTTCTTAAGCAAACGACATTGCATTAGTTTGGGGGAGCCAACGATAAAGAGACAGGTAAAAGCATCCATCCATCCACACTGTATTCTAGAAGCTTGCCAAAGGTGTATATTAATGCGATTAACATTGTGGCAGTATTCACTTGCTGCAACAGCCAAATCTACAACAACAAAATTATCACCTGTGCGCCGTCTAATCGAACAATAAAATGCACGGGGAATCAATAGTTCAATAACCCAACAGAGATTGAACAATGGAAAACACCAGGAGAATGACGAGAAATTATGGCACACACACGCACACGCATACTCACGCAGAGGGTATAAAGGATATAAACAGGGAAAGATCGCTGAGCAGGCAAAAACCAAAACGAATGCACAAATTGATTGTTGCTTCTGTTGCAGGGGCGGCGGAGTCTTATTATTATGTTTGGATTTCGGTATGCGTGCAGGACACGAGCAACAGGATACACACACAGCACACACATGCACACATGCGGGACCCTGGGAAAAGTTAACTTTTTGATTTGAAGAAAAAGTCACACGATGCGGATAGAAACATGTTGCAAGTCAGTCGAAGAGTTGGAGTAGGGGGGAGGACAGCAGCTGTAATGCAGCAGGTTGCATGGCTTTGGAAAGCGGATAACGCGGCATTAACAATTGGCTATATAGCAATTGTTGACAGTTGGCCAATTGTTGTGGAGCTCTTCATAGAGTGATCTCTATGAGCTTGCCGCTCTTATAAATTCTATCAGCCAAGACATGAACCGCACTGTTAGCGAAAGCACGCAAAAAGCTATTTTCGCATAAAACTCTGTTAAGAGATCTGCCAAAATATCTGCACATGAAAATGCTTGAAAAATTAAATTAATGAGCTGAAATTTAAAATAAATTATACATTCTGGTATTAATTATGGCGAAACTAATGCATCAACAATCTATAATATAATAACAAAATATTTATATATATGTACATATTAGAAGTAATTAACTAATATATGTATATGCATAGACTTTTATTAATTAAACACAAATAAGCCCTCGTGTACCGCATAAAAACTATCCCACGAACTAGACTGCGCTAGCTCGTTCCAGCTTGCTCTCCAGAAAGCTTTGCTCAAGCTAAGAACACGTGGTTCTTCTTCTGGCTCTTCGCTCAGTCTACCTAATCAACACACACGCGAAATAGCAGTAAATAGTAAATAAATAGAACGACGCCGCCAGGCAGCGACAAGTTTTTTTCTAGTTGGCGTCAGCTTTGAGTAAGTTTTTGCGCGAAAATGGCGACTTATCTGTGCCAAAAATAAGCAAAAGCGAGCGAAAATACATATGTATGTATGTATGCATAAAAATACATATATATGTATATATACATATGCTTGCTATGCATATAGCGTGTGCGAACATAGCGGCAGCTTTCGGCTCCCAGTTAAGCTGATTGGTCGGTTCGCAAATTCGCGAGTGCGAGAGCCGAATCGCAATTTTGCATTTGAAAGCTTCGGCTAGGTTCGTTTGGCGTCGGCTGCTTTCGGCTTTGCCGCCGAGTGAAAGATAGAGAGCTGTTGTTTTGCATACCCTATGCAGTGAAGGAGTGAACGGGTAGAGTGAAGGCCATAAGATGTTGCAATCATCTGCGGCAAGTTGCTGATTAAACAAAATTGTAATTTCAGCTTATTCAAAGTATTCATTTAAATAATGAAATGAATGCGAAATAGTTTTATGTTGAAGTGGGAGATATTGTTCAAATGTATGCTTTTAGTTCGAACAGGGTATGGCATAGTCGACGACTATTAGCGAGAGCAGACTTGTTATTGTTATTGGATTGTTTTTTGCGTTTTTTTGCCGGCATTTTGCTCTTGAATTTTGTTTTCGCGTATTTCAAGTTCAAGTTTAGGGACGGCACTGCGTCGCGTTTTCTGCTCGTGTTGTTATTTTTGCTTTATTTCTCTTCATTTTTTTTAGCTTTTTAACGTGCTTTCTGTCTATTATAGTAGCACATAATATGCCCCGCCCGGCTTTTGCTGTTGACGTAACTTGTTGCGTCTGTTGTTGTTCTTGTTGTAGGTGGTACAAATTGCGCAGAAAACTGCGATTAGTTGGCAGAAAAAGCGGAAACAACGCCTTGAACTACATTCACACATTTGTAACGCAATAAATGTCAATCAATTACTTATTTACATCTGTATTCTAGCATTGAAGTAGATCTTCCGTATTTACATATACACACTTACAATTGTTTTTTTTTTTTTTGCTTGGCCCTGGCACAGCTACAAACGACGAAAACAACAAAATTAATGAAATTTGTTTTCGTTGTAAACAACAGAATCGCTGTTACACACACACATACACACGCACGCACACACACAAAAAGCTTAAGTTTTTTTTGCCAGCGACAACAATTTTTTTATTTTTCGCTGTAAACAAAAATTGTGTAATAATTAAGTGACCCTGAAAAGTTCTACAGATAAAGCAGCGACCAAATGTCGGTTCTTGTTTTTCCATTTTTGTTGTTTTCATTTTTGTTTTTCTGTTATTTGCAAAATGCTTTTTTGGTTTCGTAGAATTCTGAGAGCGTCAATCTAAATGTTCTCTCCCTCTCTCTGCCTCTCCCTCTCTATATCTCTCTGCCTCTCTCTCTCCCGCTCTGAAAAAGGGCTGCTTGATAATTTTATGCTGTCCGCGAGCTTTTGCCGTCCCCCCACCTCCCCCCGGTCATGCTCACAGCATAAATAACTAGTTGTTGTAATGTAAAAATTTCGGTAGATTTTTTTTGCTCAGTTCCATGAGTCAGTTGCTTGTATATAGTCGGCCAGTATATAGCACGGCATGCGTGTATATAGACCTATGTATTTGGGGAGCTTTTACCGCCTCTCTGTGTCGCTTTGCTCAGCATTCAGTTTTTTGAGCAACGGCATCCAGAAACAGAAACAAATTTAGTCGGCCGGCAGGCAGGCAGACAAACAATCCGACCCATTACACAGTGCCCAGTGCCCAGAGCCCCTAGACCCCCAGAACCTTAGTAGCTTTATGTCTACTCAAGGTCAGTTTTAACCGTCGACCGATCTGTCGCCGAGCCATAAACAAGCCAAGAAAAACTAAAAAACTCACATCTTGTAAGCAGCTCGTCGTAACCTCAACTCGGCAAAGAATTTTCGTTTTATTCTTCATAATGGCGCCAAAGTCGCGAGCTCGTGCGCGAAAACATCAGCGCATTCGCAGTGTATTAGCCAACTCTATATAGTTTCCCAATGCCGAACAATGTGCAAAATGTGTGTGAGACAGCGTGACACGTGGCTAAATCACAAAAAGTTTGCCAAAATCCAGCTAAAAAGTGCAAGTGAAAAGGCGACGAGAAACGCAGCATAAATACATGCATACATGCATGCCTATACATACATGCATATATCTACATACATGTACAATCAACTGTAAAGCAACAACAATAACAACATCGACTAGAAATACCCTGCAAAGAAGGTAAGTTCAGCGCTTGGAAGCAAAAATTTAATATTAGAAAATGAAGTTCAGCTGGAATCAACACATACTTATGTATGTATGCATATAGGAGCAACCACGCCCCCGCCCCCTTTCTTCTTCTGTGTCTCTCCCGCTCTATCGGTGTATGTGTGAGTCAAGCCCTATAAATTCCCATTGTGCTGGACTTGAAAATAATTTCGTTCACATTCAAATTGCTAAAAATAAAATGCTTGGGAAATGTGCGTGTGTGTGTGTGTCTAGTTTAGAATACATTTTGGTAAAAACATGGAAAACGCACCCCATGCGCCGCTCATTCCGCTTGCTGTACTTCACTCGCTCAATGTGCCTCGTTTTCCACATGTGCAGCAAAACGGCAACTGCAACTGCAACTGCAACACTCGAGTGGCGTTGGCGGCACAAATGGCATTGCCAATGGAAGGGGCGAATACATACAATATGTATCTAGCTGATATAAGAATAAACATACAGACATACGTACGTACATACATGTATGTATTTACGTGTAAGCAAACGCCGGCGTGGGCCCTATTTTTAGAAAGCGCATATGTATGCCTCTCTGTGTGTGTGTGTGTGTGCATTTGAATGCAGGCGAAATTAACGCGCCAACCAACAAAATGGCGCCCAATGCAAAGTCAAAGTTGCTCGCGCAGTCGCTGTCGCAGTCGCCATCGACGTCGCTGTCATCGTCGACGCAGCAATGCAACAATGCCTCGGCCCATCATAGACAACGGCCATGCGCAGTGTTTACGTCGTACACTAAGCGAAAAGTTGGGAATGAAGCTTTGACTTGCATGAGAAGTGAGAAATGTTTACAACTGTTATGAAATGTCTTCAATTTTGTTAAATATATAACTTCATTTTATTTTAAGCTTGGTTCTAGAATTCTAATAAAGAAGAAAAAGCAAGTTTAAATAAAAATACAAATTTTGCATGATTTAAATAGTTTTTGTTTACTATAAAATATATAGTAAATATAGTAAAATAGTAAAATACTGAAATACATATGGAATATATATAGATATTGTTTTATTTTATTTAAAAAAAAAAAACTATATTTATTTTATTAATATATATTACAATTTTACAAGTACATATAATTAAAAATCTAAATTTATTAAATTTCGAATTTTATTATATATTTTTTTGTTTATATTTTTAAATATTATTTCATTATTTTGCATATTTTTTTATTTTCATATTTTTATTTGTTATTCTTAGTTTTAGCCCATTAATGAGCAGCTTATAAATTAGTGAGGGAGGCACTACAGTAACATTTTAGAAATAATCTGACATCTATGTATGTATTTATATCGATCTGCCTTTCGTAACTCTTTTCTAGAAATCTCTTTTAAAGCTGCATACAACGTTCTCGAAGTCTTTCCATTTCTGCTTTGGCTGCACTCACTCGTTTCTCTCGGTTTTTCCAAGTGCATTTGTATTTGTAACTGTGTTATGGTGTTTTTTTTTTCTGCCTGCGCTTCAAATATTTATGGCTGCCTCTGCTCATATAACCTCCCCCACCCCCACTCACCCGCTCTCCAATGACTCTCTCTCTCTCGCTCTCTGTCTCTCTTTCTCTGCGCTTGCTTTCGCCTAATTTTTCGTACGTTTTTTATACAACTGCCGAGAAATGTTGCCTTTTGCTATCTCCGCGTGTATCTCTATCTACATATGTGTGTGTGTGTGTGTGTGTGTGTGCATGTATCTGTGTGCGCGCTGCAAAAGTGCAATGACCCATGCGTAGCGCGAATGATCGCTGCCCTCCTCTGGCCATGCCCGTTTCCCTCTCCCCACTCATTCCACCGGCTCTGCCCTCGACGCCAACACGACGTCGTCGTCGTCGTCGTCGTCTGTGCGGCGGCACAGCTCCGGTTCTATGCCTACGTGCTGCTTTCCATACTCACACACACACACACACACACACAAGCGCGCACACACACAGAAGTTGCAGCAAAATGACGCGCGCGATAAATTTTCAACATTTTCAATTCCTCTGCTTTTCGTGATGTTGTTCCACTCACACACACACAAAGGAATAAAAAAACAATTTTATATATTTGGTTTTACAGTTTTGTTGCACTTTTTATTAATTTTGACGCAGTTTGAACTTTTCCAGTTTTTTGTTTTTTTGTCTATACACACACATATACACTAACACAAACACAAACACACAAGCCATTGCCCGGGCTTGTCGATATGTACATAAAAATAACTAATTCGTGGATATTTCGTATATTTATGTCTAGTTTTTGCCTCTACACCAGTCACCGTTCGAGTACTACATTGCCAGTCCCAGCCAAAATTGAAAGCAAGGGGCGAGGGCAACAGTGAGAGGCAGCGGATGGAGAGTAGAGTCTCTGTGAAGTTGGAAATATATGTATAACAGATCTATTAGCAAATTAACAAATAATCCACTTAGAATTACCGTAAAAGCCGTAAGAGACAATCCTCATTTAGACTCGAATGGACTAGATTGGAAATGTATGCACCCATCTCACGTCTAAGTTTGCATCTGCTAAAATTAGTTAGGATATAATATGAAAAGTCTTCCTCTTCAGTTGTCTTCGATATATACTTTACCGCCTTATCTCACTGTCAGCAAATATGGAAGTTGATCGAATTTTCCATGCCCCCATAGCTGGATCCCAGCGTCAACTGAGACCCATTTTCGTGGCTTTTCGATTTTGGCTTTAGGTTTTGTAAAAAAAATAACGAATTATTTTTTTTTTTTAGTTTTTTTTATATTTCTACATTTAATATTTTGCCATGATTTTGTAAAATGAACTAAATGTATAGAGGTATGCATATACATAGCTCCAGCTCGAATTTGCCTGAATGACGTAAGAATCAAGGCAGACTGCTCCAGTCGAATATGGGCTCTGCCACGCCTCCTTTAATAGAATCATTATATTCAGAATTCCTATTTTCAATTGGGTTCAGGAGAGATAGAAATAGATGAGATAGAAATATTATTTATATACAGAATAACAAGCATGAATACGCCACTTTATATATGAATAATTATTACATATGTACATACATATATCAAATAATATATACTATATGGTTTCACAGTTAGCCTTTCAACTCTGCCGTCTCATTGCATCTTGCCGCCTTGATTTTGGCATTTCCATTTCCCCATTTACATTTCCATTCCCAGTTCCATTAGCAGTGCATTGCGAAAGAGTTTGTCGAGTGCCTGCAAATGCAGAATTTATGGCCAGGGCGGAACGACAGAAGGACCAAAGCGTTAACCTGTGCACGGCAGGACGACCATTGTCCATTGTCCACGGTCCACGGTCTATGGTCCATGGTCCATGGTCCATGGTGCATTGTCCAGTGTCCATTGTCGGCTTCTGTTTCGGCATACATACATATAGGAGCTGCGAGTAAACAGAGCCGTGTTTAGAGTGTGTTTAGAGCTGAGCGCGCGCTAATTGCTAATTGCATGAGAGTTAAGGGAGAATGCTCAACATCAAAGATAGATAGTCGGCACTTGAGTAGCGGCTAGCCAGGTAGCCAGAGAAAGGGTTATCACAGCTGAGAGTTTTCCATTTTTCAGTTTCCCTTTCCATTTCACATTTCGCATTTTGCATATGTATGTATGCGTGCCTGTGACAAATGCCTCGCTGCAGACATTGATTGAGCTCTCTCATTATCTATAATGATAATGAAGACGAAGAAGATGATGACGCTGCCCGTCTGCCTGGCCGCTCGCTCTTTTCTGAGAAATCGGCTAACCAGAAACTTTGCTCAATGGTAATGAGATGCCAAATGTAGAAGCAAGGGTTATATGGAAGGGTCATAAAACGGGCAAACTCTTTTTCCCTAGAACAGTTTTCGCACTTTTTCGCAAAACTCAGCGTTCAATAAACATTAAAAAAAAAAACAAACCCTTTCAGCTCGCAGCTATCATAAATTTTCCATATTCCTCGAACATGTGTTGAGTGGCTGGACAGAGCCGGAGTCGACGACGGAGCCAAAGCTGATTAAAACTTATCGCGAAAATATTTGCCATCAACAATTTGCTTAGTCGCCCCGAGATGTGGCGTCTTTTGTTGCATTGTTCGCGTGGGCAGAGGTTGAAGACATCGCCAAGGTCAATTGAACTGCAATCGGCGTGGGCTACCTGCCCATTGACTCTGGGTCTGCGGTTGGATTATGTGCGGATTTCCATAGAGCTAATCCCACATAATGATTATAATGACTATATCTGCTCATAGTCGGTCCGAGTGATTAGCACACAGCATGCGAAAATAGAGTCAAGAAGTCAGCAAAGTCAATAGAGGATAATCCGCCTTACGGGTTTCTCCCACTCCATGTGGCTGCCTGCAAATCTCTCTCGTCAGTTTCCGGACTCTCTCTGAATCGCCAGCTCTTATCTTCATTCTAGTAACGAAAATGCAACTGCAACTGCAATGAAAAACTTTCTCTGCAACTGCGCCGAAATTGAGGAAAAACACTGCTGATAAGATTAGAGAGTGAGCCAAACGGGCACACACACACACACACAGCCAGGCAGACAAGCGGACAGACGGACGAGCCCGAAGACATTATGCCATAGATTAAGTGTGTTGCAAGTCGGCATAGTTCAGTTCGCTGTAGCTTTTACAATTACTTAGATGGTACACTAACCTGAAGAGTATTTGAAAAATATAAAAGATATATTAGAATATGCAAATAATTAAAATATTTAAAAATATCTTTAATGTGTTAGAAAATTCTTTTCTTTTTTTTTATACAACATAAATTTGGTGTATTCTGCTTAAATACATTATATATAATTTATATCATATATCGTATATTATAAATTTTATAATAAACATATTTAATTTTGCTTAAATTACATACAATTAAATTCCGCATAATGTATATAGCTACATATATAGCTTTTTTCAAGGTACACAATGAAGTCTGCAATTAATTTTAGAGTAGAGTATTTCATATTCGCTTTTCAGTTTTTCTATTCACTCCACTTTTTTTCATATTTTTTTTTATTTTTATCAGCAGTTCGTCGAGTTGAATGCACTTGCGAACTAGTTTAGTTTGGATTCAGATTCAGCTGCATAAAAAATGTAAAAGTATGTATAGTTCATGTATGTATATACATAGTTCATAGCATATAGAAATCTGTATTTAACAAGCAAAGGGTCTGCCAAAAACGTCAGTCGAAATAGTCTAGTGAATGCGGTTGACCTTAATTTCCCGGCCATGATTAATGAATCAGCCGAGTATAAAAAAAAATGAAAAAACAAACAACAAAAAGCAGCGACCACAAAAGCAGCGCCAGGAGGAGGAGTAGCAGGAGGATGGGGAGTAGGAGAAATTAATGATGCACAATGTGCAACAAGCCGATTGCCAACTAGCGGCAGGTACAGCATTCTAGCATTAACAACAAAAGCCAGCTCTAATAATGAGCATAATTATATAATTAAACCGAGCTGTGTGCAAGAAATGCCGCAAAAAGTCTCCAACTAAAACTAATGGAAACTGTTGCCATATGCCAGTCATGTGTGTGCGAGCGAGAGCACAACAGTTGCACATGCGCGACTGTTGCGGATGCTGCTTGTGTGTGTGTGTACGCACGTATGCAATGTGCATGTGTGTGTGAGAGCGTATCAGCGAATCGCAGCGCGCTATAACTGCTGCAATTCCACTGCACACACACATGCACACATGTGAATGCATATGTGAACTGTTTTTAATTAAACTGAGCAGCAGCTTCACTTTAGTCTAGTTACAGCTGACAGTTGTGACGTCACATGTACTGGTAACCGTTACAAGGCCAACTAATTTGCATATGAATGTACAGAATAAAAGAATTTAAAAGAATCAACCAAATCATATGCAAATTTCCAGCTACCCTTTCCATGCAACAACAACAACAACAACAAAAAGTGCATCAATTGCATCGCATTCAAAGGGCTATTGATTGCTGAAGGTCGACTGCCAGGTCTTAAGGTTTCCAAACTCAATTTGCATAACTTGAGCGAAATGCCAAATAAATTTTCCTATTTCAATTTCGAAATGTCCGTTGTTCTTGATTTTCTTCCTCTACCTACTAAACGTTTTATGCGCTTAGCAGATTGGCATTTTATGGCGTGCATAATTAGTCGAAATTCAAAAAATTAACTGAAGCTAAGGCAAAAGACGAGAAATGTAATAAAAAAGGGTTTCTCATTCGCTGAGCAGTAAGGCTAACCAGTTTATGCTGCCAGCGCACAAACACACACATGCAGACACACGCACACATGCGTACAACCTGCAGCCAGTTGGACAACTTTGGCCAGTTTAACAAAAAACGAAAAAAAAATAACGAAAAAAATGCAGCCGCCACACTTTTTATTTTTACACATACGCCAAAAAGAGCACAAAAACAAACACACACGCATAGAAGCCTCGACACACACACACACACATGTGCGTGGACAGGTTACTCTCTTGGGTGCCAATAGCAGCAGCAGCAGCAGCAGAAGCAGCCGCCATATGCAAGCCTCACCCACACATGCACACACACGCACGCATGCATACACATAGCCAGCCAGCCACGCGGCGAGCGCAGCGCAAAAACGCACACAACGGCTGCAGACTGCAACGCCGACAGCGACGCGTCGCAGCGTCGACTGCGCTGTCATACAAGTGAGCGAGACAGCAAGAGGGTTGTGACGAGACGTAGCACAGTTTTGTGGCTTTTCCTTACCGAGTGTTATATGTATGCAGGGGAAGTGCGTGCGTGTGTGAGAGGCATATTTCTGCTGTGCTCTATGTGTGTCTCTCTATGTGTGTGTGTATGGGTGTTTGAAAATGTGCGCGCTGTCTCGCTCGGGAAATTTTGTTTTCAATGACTTGCTGCATACGAGCGCCGTGGCAGTTTTATTCAAGTTTGAGCGCTCGAATCTGCAACAACGTGCCACGCAAAATTCAACAAAATTAAAAAAAAAAAACAACAACAAACGCAAAATTCGTACGTGTCGCAGTTCTTTGGGCACTCCAAACAAAATCTAAAAAAAAATCAACAAAATATTTTTAAATTAAAATTTAAAAATAGCAACAAACGGATAAACTGCAAACAGCATTTTTGGGATTTGTTATTCAGTGGCTCTGTGTGCGTGTGTGAATCGCTAAAAACAAAAATAAAAATACAAAATTTATTGCAATTATTAATTAACGAACTTCAAGCGAAAATCTAGCAAAAATAAAAAATTTTCCTTATTGAATGTGAAGAATAGTTAAGCAAGGCATAAGGAACTCAAATTGCATGGAAAGGCAAAAACTAAAACTTGTTTAATAATTCATTAAAAAGTGACATTTTGCAATTGAACCTCGCTTCAATTGCCAATTGCAACAATTTTTGTGGTAAGATTTTATTATATAGACAAACAATAAGTTAGTTTTAAAAAAGTTTTTTTGCTTCCTTTTTTTGTTTTAAACGTAAACAACTTTGCCTTGCGCACAATTTCGCAATTAAAAACTGTTTCTTATTTTTTTGGGTACGTGTAAAAACTACAAAAATACCAAAGGGCCGTCAAATAAATAAAAAGCAACAAAAATAAACTGGAAAATCCGAAAACCGGTTTCCAAGTGCATTTCGTTTCAATGACGTTTGCTTATCAAAATTTCGAACAAAATGGCGCCCGCTGTTAAAGCGCTGTTGTTGAAAGCTCGCCAAAAAGCTGCGCCGATCGACAGCGTCGTATAAGAGTTGTGCCGTATAAGACAGCGAGGCGTTAATGCGTTGAGCATTAACGAACGCATTTGCGCGCAGCTCTGCTACCTGCATAGCACTTATCTCTCCCTCACTCTCATGGCAATGATTAGGGATCACTTGGCAGGTTGCTCGATTCTTACCGCATTATCCGCTTTGGCTCGATGGCACAATGGGATCTCAGACAAAAGGCGACGTCTTGCGCATTTTCCGCACAGACAATGCTGGTTGATTGTTTTCCCATTGTCTGGCTGTCGACATTTTAATGTTTTGTTCCTTCTATTTTCTTTTTGGCATTATCCTGGCCAATTTTTTATACATATCAAACTGCGTCACATTTGCGATCGCCTGCAAGTGGAGCAAAGGCAGCCGAATTTGAGTTTTTCTTTTTTTTTTTACCTGTTGTTCCACGAAACTCCTCCAACGGTTCGTTTCGCCTATTGGCAACACATGGCCAATACGCACGCATGTCCACCATATGCCGCACACACACACACACTCTGGTCATCCTCGAGCGTTCAACATATGGCAAACACTTGAGCGCCTTGTCCCATGCCAAAAAACAAAAGAAGGGCAAACCAAATTTTAACGAGTTTGAAATTGAAATACGAGCAACCACTTCGCGGCTGCAGTGAGCCTAGAAGAACAGCCAAACACACACGCACACACACACACTCACGCACACCCTCGCTCCTTTGCCCTCTAAGTACAACAGGAACAGAATATTCATATATACATACATATAAACGAAAGCAGAAAACAAAAAAAAACTGAAATGAATGAAAACTCCGTAAAGCGAATTATTGCAAGTTTTTTTCATTTACGTTTTTTGTTTTCACATGCCTGTGTGTGTGCGTGTGTGTGAGGCTTTCCACTTTCCAGTCAAAAAAAAAAAGACAACAACAAAAAATATGTAAAGTAAAACGCGCGAAAAGCAGCCGGAAAAATACGCGCACACGTTTTTCGTTTTTTCCGAGGGATGTTTGCATATTTTTCCCCCATTTTTATTTTTTTTTTTCGCTGTTATCCGCGTATTTTCTGTCACCCTCCCACTCCGGCCACCCGGCTTCCTCCGCCCACCCCTGTCCATCCTTCTTAATATTCTCTTCCCATCGTTTCCATTGGCAAAGGCGCTTTCACTTTTTTATGGCGCATAAAACTTGGCAGGGTGGCGTTTGGGCATAAATTTAAAAAAAAAAAGAAGAAAAAAAATATTTATATATATACGTATATATATAAAAAAAAGCGAAGATTTTCCGCCAAAAAAGCCCAACTTTTGCAATGAAATGGCTGAGGAAATTCGTAAGGTGGAGCGCGAGCCTTGACAGGTGGGCGTAATCAGCCCCAAATACATATTATTTTTGCACACCTGACTGCGAAGCAGCGGTAGCCGCGGCCGCCAGGTAGATCAGCTAGCGGCATCATGAGCTCCATCATGTATACCATATCCATCGGCATTTCCAGCAGCAATTTGTCAATTGGATTGTAGACTGACCCATGGAGGCATTGTTTAGTTGCGAATCGCATTGGAGTATTCCATATCCCTATAGGCATATTTCTATATTCGTATATATATATATATATATATATATTCGTATGTTACTCCCTTCGCATATTCATCATAGTGCTATTCATATCCGCATCCGCATCCGCATATCTTTATCTACAGATCTAAATAGTCTTGCTACTTCTGTTATCTATATTCATATTTTCATCGACATTCACATCTCTAGCCCTATTTGTACTACATCTATACATAAAACATATATACATATATATGTTCCACTTTTCCTCTTTATCCCCATCCTTATATGAATATATTGTGCATATCATATCCTTACCACATATCCAGCCACATGCACATCCAATTCTATTCGCTAGACAGCTAGATCCTTGGATTTTGACTTCCCTATACGCCCATGTGCTCCTGCCCCATATTTCCCACATTCCCAATTCGATTTCTATTGCCAATTTTGTATTTTTGTTCATATTTAGATTATAGTAACCCATGCGAAATTCGATTCAGGTTTTTGGCATTTCCAAAAATCATTGCAAATTATTATTGAGGGGCATTGCGAAGTTCTTGACTTTAGACCTGATCTGTTAGCATTTAACTAATTGCTTTCTCTATCTCTCTCTCTCTCTCTCTCTATCACTCGCTTACTCGATTTCTGTTCGGCAATCGATTCGATGCAAACAGACCACTGGTGACTCGTAAGCCTTAAGCTGGCGCTCAAGGTGAGGAAGCATCTTGCCTCGTACTCGCCCACACTGCTGAGCGCCGCGTTCACCAGCCTGAACAGCGCCTACCACAGCAGCAGTGACACCGCCCCGGACGAGGAGCCGGAACCGCTAAGCCCAGCGCATCGTCATCAACGGCATCGCCGACACAGCCACAGCCACAGCCACAGTCACAGCCACGGTCACAGTCACAGTCACAGCCACGGTCACAGTCACAGCCACGGTCACAGAGAGAATCACAGCCAGAGCGAGATGGGTGGGCCGACGCCCGTGGCCAGCAGCGAGGGTCAAACGTACTGTTTGCGCTGGAACAATCATCAGACGAATCTGGTCCAGATCCTGCACGCCCTGCACGAGGTGGGCAGCTATGTGGACTGCACCCTGGTCGTGGACGATGAACAGTTCAAGGCGCATCGCGTTGTCCTTGCCGCCAATTCGCCCTACTTTCAGGCCATACTGCAGGATGTGCCGCAGGACCAGTGCAGCATCATATTGCCCGGCGTCAAGGGCTTCGAGATCGCCGCCCTGCTGCAGTACATGTACACTGGCGAGACGACGGTGACCAAGAGCCAGGAGCCAGAGATTCTGCGCACCGCCAAGGAGCTGCAGGTGAAGGGCCTCTACGACAACCTGATGAAGTTCAATCACAAGGCGACGAGTGTCTCCGATGAGCGTGGACAGGGCGCACAATTCCAGAGCGGCACAGGTGCACCACTTGGCCAGCAGCAGCACCACCACCATCAGCTCCCACATCCGCAGCACCACCACCACCACCACCAACACATCCAGCAGCCGCAGCACTCGGCGCCCACCTCCAGCTCCTCCGGCGCATCGGGTAAGCCCCTCAATGGCTCTGGCTCTGCAGCCGGTGGCGCCGATAGCAACTATGGCCAGCATCAGGGGCACCACAGCCAGCTGAACTCCTCCTCCGTGATCTCAACGTCCACACACATATCGCCCAGTGGCGCCATCTCGAGCAGCTGCTCGCCCCCACCGCCGCCCTTTGGCAGCTATCAGACGCCCTACACGAACTTCTCGGCCTCCGGCGGTGCCATCAATCCCATCATTGCCGCTGGCGAGGCACCGCTGACGCCCACGCACACCACCTCGCATCCTGCTGCCGGCGAAGCTGGCCAATGGCCCCTCTCGCCCTCGGCCGCCGCAGCGGCGATGCTCAATTCGGTGTACGAGTCCGCTGCCGACATGAATCCTCTCAAGCGCAAGAAGCTGTCGGCCATCTCGAGCATGCTGCTCAATACGACGCGGGACACGCCCATATTGCGCAATGTGCTGGCCCAGGCCAATCCGGCCGACTCCTCCCAGCCGAACCCGCTGCTGCTGCCCGGCGTCAAGCAGTCCGCCGAGAAGACCACGCCCACGCATCATCACAGCTCGAGCGCCTCGGGCGGCGGTGCTGGCAGCCACAGCTTCAATGGCTCCGACTATGGCGGCGACAAGGAGCCGCTGTCCCCGCACACAGACCGCAGCTTCGACGAGGAGTCCGGCAGCGGCCAGACGGGCAAGAAGCCCGAATGGAAGCGCTACAAGCAGTACACCCGGGCGGACATGATGTGCGCCATCCAGTGTGTGCGCGAGGGCATGAGCGCCCTCCAGGCGAGCCGCAAGTTCGGCCTGCCCAGCCGCACGCTGTACGACAAGGTGCGCAAGCTGAACATCACCACGGGCCGTGGCACCCATCGCACGCCCAAGCGCAGTCCGCCCGGCGCCGAGTCCTCGGCCGCTTTTCCCTACTCGGCGGCAGCTGCGGCAGCCGCAGCCGCCCACAACTATGGCCAGACGGAGCTGGAGCGCGAGCCGAAGGAGCTGCCACATGGCCACGGCCATGGCCATGGGCATGGCCAGTCCGGCGCCCACTCGCATCACGGCATGCCGCCCACAATTCCCCACTCGGCGGCTGCGCTGCTCGACCACGCCTTCCTGCAGCAGGCGCTGGAGAACCGTGGCGGCGACATAGCCGGCCGCGAGGCACTGCACGCCATGGCACTGGCCGCCGCCGCCCATGCGGCCGCCAATCGCATGTCCAGCAGTCCGCCCGGCTCCAATGGGCATGCGGCGCGCTCGCCCAGCCATTACGCCGAGGAGGAGAAGCACGAGGAGCAGCGCCTGATCAAGCGCGAGGCCATTGAGGAGGAGCGCGACGCTGACGACGAGGACGATCACGACCAGGTGGAGGATCTCTCGCTGGCACGCAAAGAGCGACCCGAGTCGCCCTACTCTCCGGGACAGGCACGCGCCGCCTCGCCCGTGGAGAGCGCCAGCGTCATCATGCACTCCAATTCGGCGTCGCTCTCGACAAACGGCAAAGAGGCAGCCGAGGTGGAGGAGGAGCACGAGCGTGAGCGTGAGCGTGAGCAGCACCTGGAGGAGTCCAGAGAAGCAGCCTCACCGACATCCCCATCGATGAGCAACCTGCCCCTGGGCCTGGGCCTGGGCCTCAAGCGTGAGCTGCTGGGCAGCGACGAGGCGCAGGCGCGCACCGACTGATTGATGCTAACGATGGCCTGGCAGTATGCAGCCGATAGCCACGATTCCATATACTAGGCCACCCACACACACACACACCACACACCCACACACACACACCACACACCCACACACACACACGCACACTTAGACTCTTCTTCTTTCGGGTTTCGACGTTCAACGTGCAAAACTTCAAACTTATTTTTGTTGTGTTCTCAATCTTCATCGACTCGCCGCCTCGGCGTCGATCTAGCGGTAGTGAAGCTTTAAACATCATAAAAAAAAAAAACAAACATTTCCCAGCAAAAAAAAAAAAATCGAAAAGAAAAAACAATTCACCCACCCACCCAATCAATGCACCTTTAGAATGAGAGCAAAAGAAAGGAACAAAAAAAATGGGAAAACCTAAAAATCAAACACGAATTAAAAAATAATTACTAAATTGTTGTCAGCATCACTTTGTGCCTAAAAGAAATAGAATTATGCAAATAAATATATAGGATATATATATAGGGAGATATAGATTAGGCTTAGGCTAGACTTAGGAAGCACCCACACAGACACACACACACACATTGCTTATGTCAACAAAAAAAAAACTGTACACTTGCATAAGACTGAAAGTTAGTGGGCGTGGCAGAGCAGAAGAGGCTCAAAGTATATATAAATAGGGAAGAAAGAAAAAAACGATCGCATTTGAGAATGAATCCAGATGAGTTTTAACAAAAACAAAAACTAAAACAAAAAACAAAAAACGAGTTAGCAATACTTTGTACAACTATCTTAAAATGCCAGTGATTTGTTTTAAAAATTATTTAGCTTATATATAGTGATTATATATAGTTATGTATGCTAAAAATGAATAGATTTTGAAACTTATAACCGAACTACCTCGAAAATAGCTCAACAACAACGTGAAACATATTACAAATTAGTCTAATAATTTTTTAGATTTTGTTTACATTTTTTTTTTTGTTTTATTTTTTTGAGTTCAAAAGAAAGTTTCCTGGGTTGAATTTTATAAGACTGACACCGACTCACACCCACACACATACACATACATGCATGCATACGAACACACAACCGTTTATAAAAATTAAAAACGTACAAAAATTTAAATTAATTAAACTTAATGCAATTGTAATTCATAATCATTTTTAGTTGTTAATGAAAAAAATGAAAAACAAAAACAAAATGATGCAAAATCAAACAAACATGCGCTGGGGGCAATGCAATAGGCTCTATGTAAGTATAAACGTAAAGAAATATGTATATACGGGGGCAATACCCTAGACGTATACCCGTATATGCATATAGTTCTATTTAGTGTTAATTCATTTGTTATACAATTCCTAGGCTAAGCTAGCGACTCTTAAGTTTAACAACAACAACCACCACCACAACAACAACAACAACAACAATCCCTGTGTACATACAAATAATTAAAGAAACATTTTCAAAGTATTTTGACGTTATTACAAAATTTAGTGTTAATTATGAATAAAAGTTCTTAAATAATTGTAATAAACAACAAAACAAAAAATCAAATCTAAATTGTAAAAACAAAAAACACATTTTCGGTATATAAAGAGCAAACAAAATAAAAATGACTGAAAATATATATAAACAAATATATATATACATAATAAATAAATATTGCGTTTTCTTTTATATATACCATTCGTATGAGATCGTTTTTAACAATGGTCAACTCATATATTTATTACAACATTTACAATTGACATATAAAAATAGAAATATATATTGATGTATATATATAGAGATGTAATTGTATATTAAATCTATTGAGGAGACACGATCAGACTTTTGCTATTCAAGCAATTCAAATGAAACTAGTTAAAGAGCTAAGAACTGTACACGTGACATAGACTGAGTCGAGCATGGTCGACCACATATACATAGATACAGGGTATACAAATCAAACGAGAACTAATAAGACACGAGAACTAAGCCAGTTCGATAACCAGGCGAGGCTGCTCCACATTAAAGACAGCCCACGCAGTTGGGTGGATTGCGATTATCGAACTCGCAAATGCCGATGGCGAAGCGAAAGGGTTTGTGATGCGGCAAGTGCATGGGTCGATTGGATATCCATGGCATGTGCGGTATGTTCAGCACGCGCACCGTATAGCGTGGCAACTGGACAGGCTCTTCGGCCACCGGATTGTTAATGGACAGCTCGTGCTCGATATGTATGAGAGGTGGCTCATCGTTGGGACTGTGTTGTTCATGCTCGCAGTGGGCCAACAGTTTGGCCTCGCTCAAGAACTCCAGGCGACAGTAGTTGCAATAGTAATTGATGCCCTTGCTGTGCAGCACCTGGTGACGATCCAATTGATGCTGAAATTCGAACTCATCGTGACACTTGTGGCAGATGTAGACGCCGCGATTCTGGCGATGCAAATGGTAATCAAGGAAGACCCTAAAACATTACATAGAATAAATATATTATATATGGAGTATGTGTGTATGTATGTATATCATTTCGCTCACTTGCTGGTAAAGACGTCGCCACATTTGTGGCAATAGAACCAGCTCATCTTCCAGTGTTGCATGTAGTCGTGCTTCATGAGATCCACCAGCGTATCCGTTTGATAGCAACAGTTGGGCACAAAGCACGAGAACGCCTTCAGCTGCACCTGGGTCTTAAGCAGATCCAGTAAATAGAGATCATACTCCTTATCCGTGGTTATTTGAGACTCCTCCAGCACATAGTCATCATAGAGCATGGAGAGATTTAATGCGCTATTGCTATTGCTGCGACTGTGATTGACTATCCAATCGCCAGTGAAATTCATGCGCCTTGTGTACATCGTGTCCGCCACCGAGGTGGCATCATCGTCATTCTCCTGCTGGTCCTCCTCAGCCTCGTCTTCGTCATCGTCATCATAGTCATCGTACCAGGCTAAGGAGCAGGCACGCGAACGTGAACGGGTCGAGCGCGCTTTTGTAGCCGATTCTTGCATGAGCAAAGCCTGAGGAGGTAAAGGAAGTATTATGAATCTCTATACTCTACAAAGTTCATGGAGATGACACTACTTGCCTCCTGCTTTGCACTGCATATCGTATGATGCAGCTCCCATTCATATTTTGTGCCAAACTCCGCTTCGCACAGGCTGCAGCGGTGCCTGCACTGATGCGTGAGGCGCTGATGCTGCCGCAGTGCCACAATGCCGGCAAATTCCTTGTCGCAGTTCTTGCATTGAAAGGTGCGCGAATGCCGCGGCGTCTGCTGCCTCAATTGTTCCCCATTCTCAGCATCTGCCACGTCCACATCCTCCTCAGCGTCATCGTCCTTGCCCGCCTCGTTCAGCACTCTGCACTTGGGTCGACGCTGTGTCTGCTGACGCCAACAGCGACGCACGTGCAGCGTGTAGTGATCCTTGCGAAAGTAGGCGCGCTCACAGTGCTGGCAAACCAGTCGAGTGCGCCACTTCCAGCCGTCCAGGGCGTTGCCGCTGTTGTTGTTGCGCAGACCACCCGATTCGGTGGCCGTGGGTGATTCGGGTGGCTGGGCCGAGTAGGCCTGCAGCACCAAACAGGACGAGCTGGAGGTGGATGCAGACGAAGCTGTTCTCACTGTGCCAATATCCTCCTCCTGCGGCAGTGGCACTCCAGTTGTGGATACTTCGGCATCCGCTATCGGCAGACTGCACTGCCGTCGCTCGGCCTGCATGTTTGTACCCGCTATGCGCTGCAGGCGCTGCATCAACGTCCGCGTTACCTCCGAGTGCATGTTCAGCTTGCAGACGCACTCCACGCATATTGCGCGCAGCGTAGTCTTGATTATATCCGCCTGGAATATTGTAAATTATTCAATTTGTTATTCATTTCAGCTGTTAACTGGGCCCACTTACCGACAGCTTCCAGTCGCGGCTGAGACGCCGCCGCATTACACCGTTATCCCGCAGATCGAGCAGACCGGAGGACGATGATTTACTGCTGCCGCAAATGGTGCACAAATCGGCCTCTCCGTCCGAGCTACCCACGTGCTTGGCATTTTTCAGCTTATTAATAAGGTTGCAACTGCTCGATTCGGGCTCCGCAGCATCCTGCATGTTGCAGTTGGCACTCAGTAGTTCCAAATTTATTGTTTTTATTTTGAAATAAACTACATGTGTGAAGAAGGTTTCCAGCTACGCGGAACTAGTGGCATTCTCGACTAGTCCACACGTGCTGCACTCCAGGCACTCTGAATTATTTTACACTCAAATTATTTTTCGGATTTCAATATATTTTATAATTTCTGCCAGAGCTGCAACTATTTTTTTTTTTATTTCTTGCTTAATTCTCTTTTCGGCGTTGATTTTCACATTTTCCAACACTACACACTAATTATATACGATAGTTGCATAACAGCCCTGTTTCATACGCAGGGTAATGCAAAAGTGTAAACAATCTTAATAAATACAATTTAAATGCTCTTATAAATGGATATTTCTTCGGCGGCTAATGTTTATTTACGTCAGCTGGGCGAGACTCGTCCGCGTATTACCGAATTGAACCCTCACATATTTACGAAAGGCGGACCCACACCCAAATCACTTGTCGAAATATCTGGCAAAAGAAAAAGCGGGAAAACTTTTCTACTAATGCAAATTATTGCAAATTGCCTATTGAATTGTGATGTTATCTTAATAAATATTAGCCATAAGGTTGACTATCAAGTATTTGGAAGACTTGTGCAGGACGCAGTGAAAAATGCCAATCCGAATGCAACAGGCGTCCAATTGCAAGAGACTTGTGAAAAGTGCTTAAATTCATTGCAAACTATAAATTGCTTTTCATCTCTAAATGTTCGCATGGCCTTAAAAGCTTTGGACAATCATATTTTGTTTGATAATGAGAAAATTAGTCTCGTTGCAATTGATGGATTGTGTGAATTTTATTGGCTTGATTTGCCACAAAATGTCCGAATTCGTAAATTCAAATACTATATGAATATCTTGGAGGAAATCAACAAGGTTTGCAAGAGATTTTACGTTTGCTGCATTTACACAGTGGACAGCAGCTTTTTAAAAAACTCGTATCCACCATGCAAAGCGATAAATATAGATCACAAATTTCAATTGAAGTGCCTAATAAATGGCAAGCGAATGCTGAATGATGAAGAAATTGTTATAGATGAAAGTGGTATTAAGTTTAAGTAGAAATATAAAACAATGTAAAATACAAATTTGAAAAACAGATTCTGGCGCCTTTTATTGCTAGTGAGTATGAATATCAACATCGATATCAAATATCGATAAGCATCTAGGTAATGTAGTCGGTGTGTGTCAAGCTAATCGACATTTTTTATATTTGGTGCCATCTTTGGTTTTTCTGTTCGACGCGAAGAGCAAAACGTGCTACTTTTTTCAGCAGGCCGATTTTAAATAAAGAAAAAAAAGAAAACGTAAAAATGGGCGTACAAGTTGTTCCAATTTCCCCCGGCGATGGTAAGTAAAACGAGAATTCTGTTTAATATTAGTTCTTATTATGGCATTTAACCTTACATTTGCGGCATTTTGTTAAAGAGAAGTATTTTTCCGTTCTCTATACACATACACATTTTTATACACGATGTGCATACATACATATATGTTTCTCACTCTGTCTCTCTCTCCCTCTCACGCCTTTGTATTGCAGGTAGCACCTTCCCAAAGAACGGCCAAAAAGTTTCAGTGCATTACACTGGCACATTGGACGATGGCACCAAGGTATGTAAATAATGGAAATTATTTGATATGTATTTTGCGTGGATGTTTTTATTTTCTTTATTTACAAATTGCAGTTCGATTCGTCTCGGGACCGCAACAAGCCTTTCAAGTTCACCATTGGTAAGGGTGAAGTTATTCGCGGCTGGGATGAGGGCGTTGCTCAGCTGAGCGTTGGCCAGCGGGCCAAGTTGATCTGCTCACCTGACTACGCCTATGGCAGCCGTGGTCATCCAGGTGTCATTCCTCCCAATTCTACCTTGACTTTCGACGTTGAATTGCTCAAGGTCGAATAAAGTGTTCGAATGCAGCAAACAGCCGAAGACTCTCTGCGTGTGTGTGTGTGTCTGCATGTGTAAGCTCTGTTATACATACACACACACAAACACATGCACACGTACACATCTTCAACAACAACAACAAGAACCTGGCGCGCGCTCGGCAGTGGCAACAGAACCAAACAAGAACAATCCAACAGCATTTTAATTATATTCAAAACGAAAAAGAAATGAATGAAAGATGAAATTAGACTTAATTACCAAGCACACACAGATCATTGAAAAAGGCAAACGCAATTACAAATAAAGATTTATTCAAGTGAAATTATATTAATATTGCATTTTCATTCACGCTTGCACACAGCATCCATTATCTGGTCAATTATTTCGTAGCGCTCGCGTTCATATTTCTGCGCATGCTTCAGCCAGTGACTGCGCACCCGCTTCCAATGGCCAATATTCTCGGCCAGCAGCTCCTCCTTGCTGGCACCCTTTAGCCTCTCGTCTTGGGTGTTCGGCAATCGGGGTGGAATGGGCGACATCTCGGTTTTGCGCGCCTGTGGCATTTGCTTTAAAACTTTCAATTCGCCGCTCAGCAACTTGCTGAGCACCTCCTCGGCATCGTCCTCACGCTTAACTATCGGCACTGTGCCGTCTGTGTTGTAGACCGCCACGTTGGGATTGCGTGGCTGGTTGGCCATCCAGGCGCGGCAAATGGGATACAGCGGTGTTTTCTCTTTGTACTTGGACAGATCGAGGCTGCGTTCGAAGAGACGCATTACATAGCTTTCACTGTGTGATTTTTGGACTACATTGTTCCCGCTCTTTTTGTAAAGCGACCGTTTGGCTTTGGATCTTCCTGTTACAGTTGCATTTGCAGATGTTGTTGGTGCTTCAGCTTCAGCTTCTGCTGCGGACTCACTCTTCGCTTCGGCTTGCTGTTTAGCATTGGATTGGGCACGTTGTAGTTGCTTTTGCAGTTGCAGTTTCTTGGAGGGGCGTCCTCGTATGGGCAGCTCGGATTCTATGTCGTCGTCGATTTGCAGCAATGGGAGTGGTGCTTCGGACTCATCCTTTGCAGCTTCTTTGCGGGATTCACGAGAGCGCAGTGTTCCCTCTATAGCTGTGGAGCGTGGTTTCTTTGGAGTTACTTTCATAATGTTAATGTTGATATTAATTTCTTTTTTCAATTCTTTAAATCTAATTTTCAAATGTAAACGCAGTGAATGGCAAAATTGTTAGTGATGGACGCCATTGACGATAACACATTAATCGAAAGTATCAACAATTTTGAAATTATCAGCTTAGCCTTGCAAAATTTAAAATAAATTTCTATTTAAATAAACTAAAATGGTCATTATAATAGATCGAAAGCTTTTCTAGTATTTTTTTGAAGTCGTAAGTAAATTAACAATAATAGACCAACGGAAACTGACAGTTTGAAGATAAGCTGCAGATTATCACTGTTAAAAGGTTTTCGGTTTATGTTAATGTCTTAGCGAGCTTCCAATTGAAGCAATCAATAACGTGTTTGCTGAACCTTTTCTATGCTTAAATTAATACAGAAACTCAAATTGACTATTGCAAAATTGTAAGAGCAAGCCTGAATCGCGAGCAGCTGTTTAATGTTGTGCTGTTAACAATTACAGCACTGTAAATAATAACATCTCGACCACATTTTGTTATTGTTGTTTCGGTCCTCGTCTAGCGAAACGCGAATGATTGAGAGTCGCTTGAGATTCATGAGAGGGAACGGTTGGTGCGCGGAGGAGTGCGCAAAGCTCTTGTGTTAACAAAAGAAAACTGAAAGTTTAATAGAAATATTAAAATATTTATATCATAAACAAATGATTTAAAGACTGTATGAACTATTGTGGTGGTAAATTTGCATAAAGTGAAGTGATATAGTTACATAAATTAAAACAGCAAAACTGTAACTCCACATTTACAGTAAGTGCAGTATTGCATTCGCTTTTCGCATTTTTATCAGTTCACCAGTTATTTGTGTATGCGTGTATGATTGTTTTTGTGTGTGTTTGAGTAGTTGCATTTTGCGTCTTTCACAGTTGTTTTCTTTGGTGCGCGAGAGAGAGAGTGAGAGAGAGAACAAATTCGCTCTCACCACCACGCACTCAGCAATACAACAAGGGTATGGCCTGCGCTTATTACTGCGTCGTTGATTTCATATTCTTCAATTCTCCCCCACATGTTCCCAAAATTTACTTTTCTTAGCTATTTATAGGGGAGATTTACTGTTACATCGGTAATAACAGCATCGCCACACAGATAGCATGTGTGTATGAGCGCAGTATGAAGAGTGAAAGAGAGAGTGAGTGGGAGAGATCGCATTGATTGGCAGCGGGATGAGAACGGTGCGCATTTGTTGACAAACGTTGATATATTTCCTACTCGTGTCTATTTCGAAAAGTCTTAAAGAGTATATATGTGTATATAATATATATGTATATTTATAAACACTCATGTATATGGCTACATAAACCATCACGCTATCAGTGCCGCACGACAGTAAATTTTAGGTAGACTTCAGCTGAAGCAATCAGGTTCGTCTGGCCGATCCACAGCCGAACAGCTGGGCATATCGGGCAAGTTCGCTGAACCTCTACACTATATACATATATGTATATTTGTATGTAAAACACAAAAAACTAAACTATTTATCAAACCATATACAACGTATGTATATAAATAAATACATATGTGCTCATATTTATTTGTTTACCCAAAATACATAAACATTAGTTTCATAGACAATTTGCTGCGAGTCGTCCATAGTTGAGGATGGCGCTGCCGTCTAAACGTTTTGATTCCGCTGTGCAGAGTGATGCTAAGCAGTGCGAGTTCGAATCCCATTCCGGTCCGTCCGCCCGATCTTGTTGGCTTCTTTGACGATAACTCACGTTATTTGGCCGTAACTAATCGGGCAACAGTAATTTTTTTTAAGTCTGTAAGAGTATTTATTACTCGTTTTTATTTAGTATATATTTTTTGCTGAGTTGCATATAATCCATTGAATGGAAAGAATGCAGTAAGCTCTATCTCTGATATCATCACTGTTTAAAATAACAACAGCGCTAGCGCCCGCTCTCCTTGTTTGTCTCTCATTCACATTCTCTCTCTCTCTTTTTGCATCTCTAAGTCGCTTCCACTCTGTTGCGCTCTGTGTGTTTAGTGACGTAATTTTCAGGCGTTGCAATCGAATTTCTTGTTTTGGTCTTATAAGAAAATTGTGCTCAAACTGGTTTTGAGAGCTTCAACTGCGTCGCACCAAAACAAACTTGATAGCTCGATGTCTGCAAGTGTGTGTGCGTGTGTGCTTGTGTGTATACATACGTGTGTGTGTGTGCATGACAACAAAAACTTGCGAGCATTCGACTGGCATATGGATGGATGAGTGCGTAATTTCCGATATGGAGTATAGAAACATGTTGTAAACAAAGCGAAAAAATCAAAGCGCTCTTTATTTTATAAGCATTATTATGGCAACGGCCTTGACACGCTTACAACATCCAGCACCAACAAAGTAAATAGGCTAAGCAGCAGTAGGGAGAATAAAACATAAACAAATGTGTTTGCATGTGAATTTGTGTGTATTTGAAGAGTTCGACTCTATAGAAGAT
This sequence comes from Drosophila mulleri, assembly GCA_035047565.1. Taxonomy (NCBI): domain Eukaryota; kingdom Metazoa; phylum Arthropoda; class Insecta; order Diptera; family Drosophilidae; genus Drosophila; species Drosophila mulleri. Next base: position 13,356,590 of record JAWNPK010000060.1, on the reverse strand, counting down.
TATTCTATTAATAAACGGGCCACCTCTTTGAAGGCTACACATGGGTGACATCATCTGATGGTCTTCAGAGACGAGAAGATAGCGAGGTGATAGATTAAATGCACGAACTGCAATGAAAACGTTAAAGAAATTTCATACCTAATCAATGGGTCGCCCACTACTTTTGACCTATTAAAGGGATCCATAGTGGGCGGACCCGAAAACTGGGTCAACTTTGTATACATAAACAATAAAGGCGCACGCAACCTGTTTAAATAACCCAAAACATCGATGTTTAAATGTAACACGAAATAGAGATGTGAGAGTGCTTTTTACATATGCTTAAATACTATCGTAATACTTACGCCATTCTAATCAGTCTCACTATATTATTATTATTATTATTATTATTATATTTGTTATTGTAGGTAGTGGAGTTAGTTTAGAAGACAGGAAAAGACTCTACAGATAGAGCGATAGCCTAATTTAGTGGTTCCTTAAGAAGTTAAAATTTTAAATTTGTTTTATAAAAAAAAAAAAAAAAAATTTTTTAAGTTTTAGTTTTGTTTTAAAATTTCGTTTTGTTTCGTAAATTTTTGGACTAAGATGGTAAACACAGCTAAACGCTTCACAAATATCTAATACTTTCCATCATTTTAGGCGTGAGTACTCCAATTTGGAGCCAGATTCAGAAAAATGGGTCAGATCATGGGCTCCATGCAGAGCAATATGGCGGAGGTGTTGAGTGGACGACGTAAGCGAAGGCGTAGCACAGAATCGACGGAATCGCAGCAGGATCGCGAACGCGCCGCGCAGGATGCCAAATCGCCGAAAAAGTGAGTTGGGAAAAGTATGAAGGATCGTAACTGTTTACTAAAACATCTTGATTTGCAGAAAAAAACTATTGACAACCACACAGTATATATACAAGGCGCTGTTCAAGGAGCAGAAGAACTCGGATGTGGCCGTGATGGCACTGGACAAAGTCTGGCATCTGCACAAGGTCTACCTTAGCCAGAGCCCATACTTCTATAGCATGTTCAATGGATCGTGGAAGGAGGCACAGCAGAATTTTGTGAATATTAAAATACTCGATGATCGGATCAATGTCGATAGTCTGGATGCTGTATTTGGCTCAATGTACTCGGACGAAATTGAGATCGAACCCAAAGATGTGATACCCGTGCTGGCGACTGCGACACTCTTCCACTTAGACGGCATCATTGACAAGTGCGCCGAGGTGATGGTGGATAGCATTGATGCAGAGACTGCGGTGCAATATTATGAGGCTGCCTGCCAGTACGGTGTGCTGAGCGTTAAGAAGTCCACGTTCCAGTGGTTCCAGATCAACTTACTTAGCATTTACAATAAGCATCCCAATCTGTTGCGGCACATCTCCATTGAGTTGATGACTCTGCTCACGGCTAGCCACGATTTGTATGTGATGCAAACGGAATTCTCGCTATATACGCTGCTGCGCGCCTGGATGTTCCTGCAGCTGCATCCCAACTACGATCCCGATGATCCGGTGCAACGAGCCGAGGCACAACGCACCCAAGAGAGACTGGTGAACGCGGGCGTTGAGACGCATACGCCCAGCGTGGATGTGGTGCAGTGGACGTACTTCGCCGGCCGCATGGAGGAGCGTTCGTTCCTGGCCACGCCCGAGGGCCAGCCATATGTGCCCGTCTTCCAGAAGCTGCGCACCCAGTACCTGACCAATCACTACATGGACTTGAAGATCATATTCAACGACAATATCATTCCCAAGGAGTGGCTCTACAAGCACATACACAGCCACTGGGATGCACTGCTGCGCATCGATCACGGCCAAGAGGATGCGTAAGTGACCAACTGGAGACGTAATTAATTAGAATTAATATTGATTCCTATTTAAACAGAAGTCCGCAGCAGCTGGACAACGAGGAGTTCCTTGATAATTGCATGCGCTGCGGCCGTTTGCTAATGGAGCCCGGCTATCAAAAGTGGCGCTGGACGGGCTTTAACTATGGAATGGATCTCATACTCATCATGGACTCGCGGAGCCTCAACATCCGACGCCACCATCGGCACGAGCACGAGCGGGTGCTCAGCTTGCAGACGATACGAAAGTTAATGATTCGCACTGTGGTGACATCCATTAATGCACAGCGCCAGCCGGTGTTCACCCAAACGTCGGAGATCACCACGCTGTCCCTGGAGAAGAACGAGGAGGTGTCGCTGATGGTGCTTGACCCCAAGCTGGTGCACCCGCTGCTTATCTCCATCAACATGCTGGTCGTGATGCCGCCCAATCAGAGCTTCAAGGAGATTGTGCCACAGAGCGAGGAGACGACGCTCTCGACCACTACGATACCCATTTCGGAAATTGGCGCCAGCTGTGAGCGCCCTCTGACTCCAGCCAGTGCTGACGATTCGGCTGTCTGTGTGAGCGGAGACTCGACGTCATCGTCGCCGTCGCTAGGACTGCGACCAGCTGGACGCTTCAGCTGGTCGCGCGCCAGTGCCACCTTGACGAGCGATGGCGAGGCGCTCTGCCGCGAAGTGGCGTGCTGAGCGCGTTGCACTAGCCACACACACACCCCCCTCCCCAAACCACCTATGCATGCATCATAATACGTCCCGCACTAAGCACATACCACCTCGTTCTGTTCAAGGACTCGCCACTCGAGTCTCGTTTAATCTATATATACACATACTTATATAGTTGTACATTCGTTCTCCGTTGGCTACGACTAGCGTCCGCTGTATATATACTTATCGCTATATATAGTTCAACCTTCTACTAACCGTACGCCATATAATTGTACATTATCCTCTAGAGCGCGCCGTGCCCTAATGCGCCCGTCTCTAAATATATATATATTTTTGTAAAATCGTTTACATATTACATCCTAGCAATTAATGCATTACTATTTTGTATCCCAGAATCAGTTAAGTTTATATCGGCACAATTTGTTGTGCGCTCGGCACAATGGTGTTTCGAAACCAATATACATATATATTACATATATTCATATATATATAGTATTTACAATTCTAAAACTCAGATCATAAGCGCTAAAGTTAAGCTAACTATGCGGCAATCGAACTCAATACGTATTCGAATCACAGTTGCTAACGTAATTAAAACTAATTAACGTCTTACTTAAGTCCAATGCATTTTAATTAACCCTCACTAAATTATTATTAAATATGTGAACTTTTTAAAACAACAATCACTTTTTCTATTATTATCAACTGTGCTTTGCGATATGCAAAGCAAGGGAATTACAGCGATCTGATCGATCGATCGATCAATCATTCTTTTTTGTTGGCAATCTAAATTTCGATTTACATAGAGTTTTTTGTGTTATATATATTGTATATTTATTTGTAACAAATACTATGAGCGTATTGTAATAACAGAACTTTAATTTAAAATTGACCCGGTCAAACAATAAATATATCTATATCCCTGCCCGTGTAATATACATAGAAACAAACAATTTCGCTATTATGTGCTATAAATACCATACCATACTCCGTATCCATGTTCCATGCTCCATGACCAGGTTACAACAAATATTCTCTATCCATATACATACATATATCAATGTATATATATATATTTTATATAATTTTCGTTTTAGTAGTAGAATAGCTCTGGGAATTTCGTCTCATAGACGGGCTTCTCATTAGATGTCTGCATTTGAGCTGTTTTGTTATCGCTTTGCGTTATCTGGCGTTCTACGGCCAGCGAGTTGAAGAGCTCGTTTAGGCGATTTTGTATCAGATCGTGCTGGAATTATAAAGAGTACAATATTAGAGAAAATATGTAGTGAGGAGCCGGAGATTTTACCTTCGGTTCGGTGCGTCGTATCAATTCGTCGAATTCGCCTTCACGGAAGGTGCGCACAATCTGCATTTGTCGTTCGCGTTGCTCTCGCTTCGCCGCCTCCGTGGGCTCGGCTAGGGCGCGCTTCATCGCATCGAAGTTGTATTCGGGCGAGAGGGCTTTCTTGCAGACTCCTGGCGAGCTATTGACGCTGTCCACATCGCCGTTGTAGACTGTCAAGTCGGCGGAGCTATTCCGCTGCGTCATGTGGTTGCTAACCGATTCGACCCAGGAGTGACGGTGTCCCGGATTATCCGTCTGGTTGAGTGTATACGGCGCACCAGTATTGAGGCGCTGTGCATCCATGCCTGCATTCTGCAGGCATTCGCCCAACGCTAATTTGTCAATGGCTAAATGAGGCAGGGCCAGGTTCAGGTTCTTGGTGACCACCTTCTTTGGCTCCAGCAGCGGCGGCAGATAGTAGATGGCCTCCTCGCGTCGCGCCTCAATAATCTTTTGTGCATACTCCAGCAGATTGTTGATGCCGCTGACGCGCGAGATGAGCACCAGCAGCGCAATGGCAATCGAGTGCAAATTGCAACGATGCACTGCGCCCAAAGTCTCCACAGTAGAAGCCACTTGTTGAATTCTAAATGAGAGAGAGAGAGAGCGAGAGAGAGATTTATTAGAATTACAATCGGCATTCACAGCGGATTCGCCCTTACCCCAAAATGAACAGCAGGAACTCCTGCACTGTTTCGCTGCACGACATCTCCACAATGAGCAGCGCAGCTGTATTATAGCTGGAGGTCAACGCATCCACGCGATCCGATAGTGCCATGCTGTCGATCAGCGCCTGCATAATATTCGCGCCGTATTTGTGCGTGAATATGATGTCGGAGCGCGAGGGCGGCTCCTGGGATAGAGCAGGATACGGCTTTACGCTTACAGTGCTCAGCACCTTTTCGTTTTGATGGCGATCGAGCAGCGCCTGGAAGATCTGCATCACAATTATGCGCGTTGGATCATGGGGTGCGCGCGCCATTCGCAGCAGCGGTTGCAGGAACGAGGCGGGAAAGGCCTTCTCGAAGGATACTGTGCTATACTGGTTGCCCACTTTCAGCAGCGACTTGAGCAATATATTCTGCAGCATTTGATCGCTTTTGCTCTTCTTGGACAGATCCGGCACCGTGTTCATGATGAACAGCATGATCTCGATCTTCTGGTAGTCCGGATGATGATTGGCAAACTCGCCCAACGCATTGATCAGCGCCTCCTGGTACTGCGATTCCTCCGGCGTTATTTCGGTGGTTGTGCTAACGCTCGTACGCAAGTGGGTCAGCAGATTATTAATAATATCGAGGGCAGAGGGTCCCACGCTCTCGCCCGCCGCAATGGCAATAATCTTCGATAGCACCACCGCCAGGGAGGTGCGTGTCTTGGGCGATGACTTGAAATTGCTATCCAAGTGCTGCATCAAGGTCTCCACCACGGTGTAGGAATATTGTGGTTGTATAGAAATCATAACAATGCGGAATGTGTGTATGGCAAAGGTGTTGGGCACCCACAGCTCATGCCGATCCAAGTGGCTGTGTGATGACGTAATGAATAAGGATTAATAATTGATACGGTAGCATAGCATTTGTTTACTTACGTCAACAGCGGCTTTAGCACGCTACGTATGTGTCCAAAGGAGGCGCGTCCGACCAGCTCGCGCAGCACTTCCTCCGCCAGCACAGGGGGCGTCACATTGGTGGCATCCTCAACAGGTGTCAGGTCGCCCGACTAAAGGAATAAGAGAAGTCATTGGTGAGCAGATCTTGGACCTCGATGAAGCGGGGGTAAGGTAAGTGCGGACATTGGGATTTATGCTAAACACACATTATATACAGTGAAAACTCTACGAACTAAACGTTGCCTTGTCTGAGCTTTAGAGATTGTTCGTCTATCTCTTAGCAGACGAAGTTTCCATACTTTAGTTGAGGCAACTTTCGTTATATATTTACAAGGTGTAGGGATAGAGACATACACTTATGGAGAGTTTGATTAATTATACTTGAAATCAATTCAAATTACCGCCAGTAAATTTTTCTTCACAAACATAACGTTCACACAGAACTTTTGTTGTGTTTCAGTTATGTGTGATTGTTGTGTGTATGGTGTTGGATTAGTTTCGTTTGCATAATGACGGAATATATACGAAAACAACGAAAAACAACAGAAATTAGTCGTGAGGCTCGAGATTTGCCAATTTCATAAACGTTTACGTATGTAGGCATTAATTAATATTAATTGAACTTTGTTTGGGTTAAATGAACACACCTGCATATTGAACAGCAGCGAGGGCACAATCTTCTCCATGTGCTGGGCCTCCCAGATATTCTCGACCAGATCGTCCGACACGGTTTTGCGTATAACCCCCTGTAATCCTTTGATGCCAGCCAGACGGAGGCTGTCACGCAAATCGTGGCTGTCGCTGTGACACATGGACGAAAACTTTGAGATAAAGAAGTCGTAGCGTCGATGATACGAGGGCGTGTCCTCGTTTATATTTGCAAACTTAACAAACTGAAAGGGGGGAGAGTGAAAGGTTCAGAATTAGTATATAGCAATCAATATTTCTCTTGTTACGCTAATGCAATTTTATGCACCATTCCCTACCGAATTAGTTGCCATTATTTTTAAATTCGGATTCGAATCCTCGAGCAGTTTTTGCACCATGCGCAAGAACGATTCCACAAACAGATTGAGCGTGGTTTGAGCATGACAGGCCTGCAGCAGCAGATCCATGGCCTCCATGGCGATCTCGGCTAGCCTAGAAAATATTAATAATATAAGTAGATGTGATTTGTATTATATATTATCTTACTTGTAGCGCTTGCGATTGATGTCCTTGGTGGCCTTCTGATACAGATACTCGCCGATGCGATCCAGTTTGTCCGGCGAGCTGAGCGAGTAGAAGGTCAGCTTTTCCATGTTGGACTTGACGAGGCCATCCTCTGGATTGACGGGGAAGATGTTGTCAACCAGGCGCTTGTAGCGCGGCCGCAGCGCCGAGCAGCAGCCGCAACAACCTAGAAGAGCGCAAGGAAAGGCGCATTGCTTAGATGGATTGGGCAGGCAGACGTGAATGCAGCGATAGGTAAACATGCGATGCAGGCGACGCAGAGTCTGTGTTGTGCCTTCGGCAATGGACGAATGGTGACTAATAGACAATCAACCCCGAAAAGCGAACCTTGCTGCTGTTCGCTACCAGCTGGACTGGGTGCGGTGGCCATTTAGACCAAGTCGTTTATCTTATCACCCATAATCGTTGCCATTTTTAAAAAGAGAATTGACCCAAGTCGCGTGCTAAGAGCGACTGTTTTTGTTGCTTTCGTTATTATTGCTCTGTGTGTGTATATATATGTATGTATGTGTTTTTATATTGTGTTCTCTTTTACTGCACATCTTCGGCAAAATCCTTGGATTTCGTCATCGATCGCTGGCGTCATTTGTTTGTCTCGAGGTCAAATACCGCTACTGTTGTTTCTATTCTGACCAATCACTCACCAGGCATGTTCGCTCAACAATCGTTTATTTTATGTTTTTATCGCGCCGTTAGATAATAAACACTGCGATAAAAGTATTTCGCTGTTGTAAATTTGTGTGCTCGAATATTTGTTTTTCTCTTTGACTACTTTTACGAGGAGTTGCCACAGTGTTTCACATCCAGCGATCTGGCAGCACACTGCTGTACTTGAAGTTGTCTGCGCTGTTAACAGCACTGCTCCTCAGCGTAACAATATTTAATTATAGTTGGGCGCGAGAATTGTGTTTATGTTTTGTGGGGATAATAATAATGTGCGATAGCATATATGAATATAATATTATACTTACAACTCGGATCGGTGCATTTCTGTACAAAGCTATCGAAAAACTCAGGTAGTTCTGGCGGTTCAAAGCAGCAGCGTATTAATGCCATTATTACTTTCTGTTATTTTTCTCAATGAAGAAAAGAGTGCGTGTGTGTTAATACATGAGTATGTGTTGGTGTGTTCCTTAGTTAAAATCAGCTGTTGACATGTAACGGGAAGAAAGCTTTCGTTTTCACTCTCCTTTAAGCTTTGCTTGCTATTTAAGGTACGTATGTATGTATGTTTGTATACATTAGTATGTATGTACATATATAGATATATTTTATGCACGTGGGCTATTATTAAATGCTTGGCTTTGTAAGAAGATGACCCTCTGGCATTTACATAAGGCAGCAAGTGGGAGCACAACACTTAACACTAACATTAATCATATTAACAGAAAGAACAATCTCATGTTATTAATCAATTTACATTTCAATCATTGTTGCTTTTCGCGTAACCCGCAAGATAATTTTATTAAATTTAGAATATGTTGTAATTAATTGCTTTTACTCTATCGCGAACTTGATGCATAACGCGCTTTGTACTTTACAGTTGAGAACAAAAATAGGTACTGAATGTGAAAAGTTTTGTACGGAACATAATTTGTGCAAGAAAAGCTGCGCTTTGGCATTTGATAGGCTTCCCCCAACGAAAGCTTTCCTAACGCTGCAATTAATGTGTGGGAAAAGCTCAAGGGATTTGCTTGAGAATATAAAATCCCATTCACAACTGTTGCGGAACAGTTGTGGTTAAGCTGTGTGTGTGGGAAAGAAATTAAACCGTTAGACACTCGACCAGGAATGCTGAGAATGCCTGAGTGAGTGCGAGGGAGAGAGTTCACTTGGCACTGTCAGCCTGGCCGTTGTTGAAGTGTAAGAGATATGGCGAATGCTTCACACGACACATTCGTGCGTTGACAACTTTATTAAAGTTAAATGGGCTCCTTGCAAAGAGTGTGTGTGTGAGAGACAGAGAGAAGAAGAGAAGATGAGGGGCGTGAAGGATGGGATTTCGTATGGAGTGGACGTGGGACGACAACAGATTGGTGCTTTATAGTTTCTTGACCGGCTGATGACGATGACAATCGATGATTTATTTGTATATTTTGCGTATTTCTTCATATTTTTGATTAATTACTGAGATATTCAAATATTCAAGTGTGTGTGGAAATATTTGCGTGAATTATTTTATTCCGACTGTTGTTGTTGTTGCTGTTGGGCTTGTTGTGTGCTCAGCTACCTGCTCAACTGGCTGCCTACATGATTTGCTTTGTTTATGACACTTGCCAGAATAGTTTCAGTTGCCCCGGGGATTAGCGCTTTTTCATAACTAACTTATCTACAAGACGAATTAATTAGTAAAGCGATCAGCGATGAGTTCCGATGCTACGCAAATACACACAGAGAAATTATAGAAAAGAATTTATACTGAATATATTTTGAGTACGTGTTAATGCGTATTCCAATTTGTATATAAAGAATCTTTCTCTGTTTTTCATTATTAGCTAATCAGTTTTCTCATTAATTATATTTGTTTCTTCTTTATTTTTCGCTGAGTGTAGCTATGTTAATAATTATAATCCTAATTTAAATAAAAATAATAAATAACTAGTTTGCGTTCAATAGCATTTAGTTCTAGTTTATACTAGGTTTTAGGAAGGGGCATTTCGCTAAGTGCAGCGATTATAGCTAGCCAATAGCGTGATTGATGAGCTGGGGTGTGGTGCTGGCCGATGCTGTCTGTCCGGGAGAGGTTACTGTTTGTTTGTCTTACGCAGCATCCGCAGCAGTAGAAACGGCAGCAGAAGCACCGGCAGCAACATCAGCAGCAGCTGTTGGTGTTGATCGTGTCTATCAGGCTTTGCTGCACAGAATTTCCATATTATTTCTAAGATACCAACCTAACGAAGATACTAAAACTGAAGCTGGAAGTAAGTGAAGAATGTTTTTGGGCGAGCTGGTTTCACTTGTTTACATCGCCAACATCAACAGCCCAGCCAGCCAGCCAGTCAGCCTGCCTGCCACAAGTTGCCTTCATTTAAATCAAGCCAAAGAGAACAAGAGAAACAGAGAGCAAGATCAAGCAATTTAGAGAGAGGGAGAGTGAGAGAGCGTAAAAGAAATGCCGGCTACCTGTTGCTCTGTGCTGCTTACCCCAGCTCGGCTCATTAAGCTCCAAGACGCTGAGCTTTGACGCTCACGACGCAAAGTTTTGAGCTTGTAATGCGGATCGTGCGAGTTTTTAGCTTTAGTCGACTTTCAGACGTGACGGCGTTCACCTGGCTGAACCCACTCTCGCTCGCTTGCTCGCTCTCTTTCGCTTTAACGTGTGTGTGTGTGTGCGCGCGCGCGTTTAAGATGCGCGATTTGTTATACAAAATTGACAACGATTAATATATACATATTCACATATAAATAAATATATACATATATATACATACGAACTGGTCAGCACAGCTGCTAAACCTAACTCGCTTGCATTTGCATTGCAATTAGGAAATCAATATTGCATCTCTCTCGCACTCTCTCGAATATTTGCGATCAATCGCCAACGACCATCGGCACGTCCATTCAACTGCACTCAACCCACACACATAGAAAAAGAAGAAAAAATAAAATAAAATTAGAAAAAAAATTAGAAAAAAAAAACAAACGACTTTGTGCGCAGTGCAAAAAGCAAAATCGTGATAAATTTTCGCTTAAATTGTGCAAACGATTTTTTGGTAAAGAAAAAAAAAAAACAAAACAAACTTTTAACAACGACTGCATATGCATGAGTGTGTGTGTGTCTGTGTGTGCAGGTGTCTTTCATCTGTGTGTGTGTGACTAATTAAGAATTTAATGTGCATTTGCAAAGCGATTTCAAAAGAAGATCGAACTACACTCGCCTCAACAAGTGTAACAATTTGTTTATTCATCATCAGCAACAACAAACAACAGCACCTCAAATAACAACAACGACAACAACAACAACAACTAGTGTAATTAGAACTGCGCAAAACGCTTTGAGCCGCAATTTGATGAGGTGAGTCGCTTCGCTGCAATAGAATTGTAAATACAATTGTCACAAATACTATTTAACGTGGGCTTTCCAAGGCATCCAAATGAACTACAGTAGAGCTACGCTAAACACGACTTGCAAACAATAAATTTTCTGACTCTGTAACGCTTGTACTTTTTGTAACCAATTGAAAAATTAAAACAAATCTAATCGTAGTTATACTAAATATTTAAGAAACTACAAAATAAAAAAAAAAATAACTATAAACACGAGAGATTTTTATTTCATCTTCTGAATAATTCTGATCGCTGTTTCGCCCAAAATCTTATCTAAAATCTTGATTTTTTATGACACTAGAATATTCGTAAAGTTTGTTCCAATTACACAGATACGAGCTCTGTGTGTGTGTGTGTGTGTGTGAGTTTGCGTGTGTGGGTGGGTGGATGTAGCTACACTTGTCGAAAAGGCCAAGCCAACTCTGCAATTGCAAACATTTCTGCTCTTAGCCTGACTGGAATTCCAATCAGAATTCCAATAAGAACGAGTGCTGCTTTTTGCAGAAGTTTAAATTCCTGAAAGGTATTTTAAGATAATATGCAAGAAATTTGATTAGCATAAAGTTTCTTCGAGGAGGCATTCCAATATGACAGCTCTTACATGTTTAACTAAAAAATGCCAACAAAAGAAATATATTGTATATAAAAATGAAAAAAAAAGAGTGTATTCAATTTGTAAAATTTGATTGATTGTTGATTTTAATCAGCTTGTGCTTTAAAAAAATTGTTAATTCAATTTGAAAAATGCATAATTTGAATTCATATAAATTTGAATGATCTTAAAATATGTACATTAAAAATATAAACAATAATTTATTTCTAATAATTTATATTCAGCTAAAAGTAAAAACTAGTAAAAAATCTATTATTCAAAATAAATTACTTTAAAAGAATTATTAAATATTTTTCCAAAGTTGAGAGTAGATTAAATCCCATAAAAACGTTTAAAACTTATTCGAAATTATTATAAATTTCTATGATTGTTGATTTCAAATAAAATTTGCTTTCAAATTTAACTCTAAGCAAATTCGAATTTTCAAATATATACTGTTTTCGCTCAGTGTATTCGCAACCAACGCATTGTTATGAGTCGTAGACACACGTTTCTGACTCATTTGGCAATTGTTGAAATAAAAACACCAAGCTGATTAATAGTTCTAAACACATTTGCCCCAAATGGAGCACAATTAAATTGAACTGTTGCCCCTTTGGCTAGCACTCTTTGCTCTTAGCTGAAAGAGCCAAGACTTTCTTTCGTTTGCAACACAAAAACTATTGGCAATTTATTTAGTAAGTTCATAAATATGCGACCTCTCTAAGCTGTCGACTTGGAGCTGTTTGTTGTGCGTGTGTGTGCGTGTGTGTGTGTGTGTGTGTGTTGCGGCGATTGCTTTGAATTTCGGATGCAAATTAATAACCAATTATAATGTGAATAAAAAATCTTTGTTATCATTATGATGTTTCTCGTGTTTGGCCGAATGATCATTCCGATGATAATTCCAGACGAGAGCTGGAAACTCTCGTCTCACGTCGCACACGAAACGGAAATAGAATTCTGAAGGTCTTACAATGCAATCTATAAATTTATAATGTGAATTTCGATATTTCTTTACAGCTGTAAACTGTTTTGAAGTGAAAGTTTCAACGACCAAGTCTTTTTAGGGGCATGGGCGTGTTTTGATGCTCGCTCACCGAGTGAAAAGAGTTGATGAGTCCATTAGTTTGGGCTGTATGGTCTTTTATAGAAGTCCTATCAGAATTTGAGGCTCAATGGAGCTACTCGAAACAGGAAATGGATGCTATGCCCTTTTTAAGAGCATGATCGTGCTTTGATGCTCGTTCACTGAGTGAGAAGAGTTGATTGGGTTTGGGTTGAGTTGATTCTGTTGAGCCTGCTGCGGTTTAAAAAAAAACTCCTTTTTTATATTAGCTGAAAACAGTACACATGATATAAATTTTAGATATTTAACTTAAATAGCTACGCATGGCAAATCAATTTAAAATGCGTTAATTTGATAAACTCGAATACTAAAATTTGAATAGCTATTCTGTAGTTTCTATATTCCGCCAGTTTCTATAACGTACGTATTTGCAAAACTCCGCATTCAAAGCTTAAAAATATTCAATTATTGATTTTTCGTATAAATTGATTAAGTATTCTGCAGTCAGATCCGCCCAGTTAAAAAGTTCTTAAATGTTTCTCTTATTCATATTAATTTCCACCTTAAAAAATTAGTCTATGCTTCCATTATCGGTTCGCATTTCAGTTCTAAGAGCTTCACATGAAATTAGCATTGCAAATGTGATTAAAAATCAGAATTAAAAAAACAAAAAAAGAAAAAGAATTTACTTTAAATATCACATAAATTTGCGACTTTAAATGCGATTAAGAATATTTTATTTATTTATGTGATTTTGCCAAAAGCGCAAAAGTTTTGTGTAAAAAAAGGCGAATATACATATGTAATATGTTAAATATATGTATATGTATATATAAAACTGAATCTAAGCAATCTAGAACTCTTTGGGAGACCTCTCCATTTTAGATTTAGAGCCCTAACGATTTATATTTGTTTGCTCAACGAGAAAGTTGACGTAAACGAGAAATTGTAAATTTGCGCAAAAGAAATTTATTATATTTCTTATGATCAAAATGGATAGAAATCGGAAGCCGACGAAGTTCCAAACATTGTGCAAGAACTTGAACTGGTTCCTCGATCTGCCAGCTGTGCAGAATACCAAAGTCGTAATTGTTGTGCTTCTGGATTTGTTGACGCTATCGAGTCTATTTCCAGCTTACTCCAATTATATAGCTCGCCCGTTTATACTATGGAAATATTAAGCAAGGATAAAGACTATATATACATAAGTGTATATATATATATATACTTACATATACATAAACATTTTATAGCTGCGTTCTGTATGTGGGCGCATTTTGAACTTGTTTCCAAACGATCTTCACCTTCAGTTCAATGCCAATGCCAATGACGTCATGCTGCGGACTGCATGTAAGTAGCGCATGTGTGTGTGTGAGTGTGTGTCTGTGTAGGTGTCTTCGAGCTGGCTAAAATCCTCTTCTCTTTCAGCTCCGCAGCTCCGTTTGTTGCTTTTGGCCTGCTTGCTTCAAATGCTTTGCCAAAAAAAAAAAAATTAAATCGACGCACAGATTTTTTTTTTTTTTTTTCGTTTTTTCGTGCTCATTAAAACTTTCGAAAGTTGCGCAGCAAAGCATCTTTTGTGTCTGGAAATAAACGTCAATTTAAAAAGGAACCTGTGCAACAGCGAAACACACACACACACACAAATTGAAAATTCTCGAATAAACAGCTTTTTTTTTTTTGTGTTGATGTTGCCAAAAATGGTGTAGAGCCTTGCCTTGTACGCAGTCCTACGGCTGGTTTCGTTTTTTCTCTCTGTTTTGGAAGCTGTGTTGCATGTTTTTTTCTTCGGGCTGCCGTTTTTGGTGTGCATGCGTCAAGGATGATTTGTTTTAATGCAAAAGGCAGCAGCAGCAACGACTTCAAAATTTTATTTGTCATTTTTTTCTTATATTTTGGTATTTTTTTTATTTTGTTTGCTTCCTGCCCCGTGGCTTTTTGACTCACTGTACGTAAATTGCCGCTCGGCCATTTAGCACCTACGAAACGTGTGTGTGTGTGTGTGTTTTTGTTTTTATGTGCTGTCTTGCGTCTTCAACAAATGTGCCGCAGGGTGATTAACACTGTTCGAACAAAATACACTTGAAAAGTCTTAGCCATGCAATTGTATATCTCTTTGAGAGTTGCGACTGTAAAGCACAAACAAATATAAACAAATTGGCAATGCTGACTGGCTTTTAGTGTCTTGTATATGGGCTGCTAATGAATGCGCCTTCCCCACTGACTGACTGGGCGAGTGACCTTACCTAATACAAGTCGAACGCCACGCGGCGCATCGGGTCAACAAAAGCGGGTAACATTCACTTTCGCATGTTGCACCTTTAATTGCCCGCGGGGCACAAAACATCAAACACAAGACCAAAATCAAAATCAAAGAGAGGTACTGAACGCAAAGCGTGTGGACTAGTGGATACCCTGGCATTAAAGGATCTTTAGTCTAGACTTGTATACACATTTCTTAATCTAAAGTGATGCATAAAGTGAATAAACTGAACAACATTTCTTGTCTATTCGGATATATGTATGTAGTTGTCAATTAGGGAAATTCATAGAAAGAACTTGTAACATCTGGCTAGAAGATAATTGATATGCTATCAGATAACTTTATAAACTCTCAATAATAAACTCGTCTCTGAATGCACATAAAAATCAGCTTAAAGCTCTATATAGGCCAAGTTTTGTCAGCAGCTGCCTGTTATGCACAAAGCTAGTTGCGTCCGCAATATACCTGTTTAGCCCACATGCAGGGTAACATAAACAAAAACAAAAAGAAAAATAAAATAAAATCAAAATCGAATTGGAAATGTGTGAGACAAGAGCACCAAGCACACAATGTCTTCCAAATGGCGTAATCGCATTGCTGTCTGTGTCTCTGTCTCTCTCCCTCTCCCTCTGTTAAGGCTGTTGAGGCGGCCTGAAAGGCAGCGTTAAGACTAGCTGTTGATTTAATGGGGTCGACTGCTATTTAACAAATTGTTTAACCCGGTCGCGTTTTCATTTGTAATGGACAAATGGGCTGGCATTGAGCCACGCTGAGCACGCTGAGCGGAAGTTGATCGGTCAATTGTGAACGGTAAATAGCATTTGACACTTCACAAAGCATGTGCGGAAGTTAAGCACACACAATACTTGTAGAAAAGCTCCAATTAGTGGTTGGGCAAATTATAATCATAACTGAAGCACTTAACAGCTTAACTCTTGTTTTTTTTTCTTCCCCTCTCTCAATTGACCTCCTCCCGCATTGTCTCTGGCCCGAGCGTGGCTCAGGTGTATCAGGTGTCAAGTGTCGCCAGTGGCATTGGCAGGTGCGGGCGGGGGCAAACGTTGATTTGCTGCAATACGACGCCCTGGGAACGCCGCTTTTTTTGGACAAAGCTTAGCACACTGATATAGCCCGTGGGGTGGGGGTAGAGAGAGGGAGAGTCGGTTAGTGTGAAGTAGGGGAGAGAGAGAGAGGAGATAGTTTTGAAAGAGCAGGCACAGTCAATTATAGATTTCCAGAGCTAATCACGCCTAATGTGCACTGAAGAAAAAAAAGAAGATATATGTTGTCATCATCTGATATACTCATTCACATTACATTTTTGGGGATGGTTCAGCATATCTCTTTGAAGGTGTAAGTAGAGGCAAACGAGAGCTGCTCTTGCTTGAACTCTTTTTGCTGCTTTTAGCTGCTAGAGAAGTTCGTTTAGCATCTCTGAAAATGAGTCTCAAAGCTAAAGAGAGAATTTTTAGTCTCTTAGGATTTTCAGAGGGTCTTAAACAGGCAGCTGCTAGAGAAGTTTCTTTTGAGAACCTCTCACACTGAGCCTAAAACAAAATGAAAATTCAAATGCCACATAGTTTCTGCTTCTTGGATTGGGCTCTTGCAATCAGATAAGCAAACAGGGTATTTCTGCCACACAATCTCTTAATTGGCGCACACATTTCGATGGCGTCAAGCTCTATGTGTGGCTGAATGGATCGAACCAAAAATGAATATTTGGGGCGTGCATGATGATGTTGGCCGAAAATGCTTTCAATGAAGTCATTAAATTGATGTATTGACTGCCAGTCGCTGGCCGCTGGGCCTGCTTAGCTTTCATCTCTGTCTCGCTCGATCCAATTATGAAGTTCCAAGAACTGCGTCTGGCTGCGACTTCCATAACGAAATTCCCGCAAATTTCTCTTTGTCTAGTCTGGTGGTTTATTTTTTGTTGTTGCATAGCTCATTCTTTTTTTTCGGATAATAATAATTGAGCGATGTGATGTCATCTGGTTTGGACTGTGGGTGACATTTGATGACGGCGAATAGCACAAATAGAGATTCATGCATACAAATGAGAGTTGGAAACTGGAGCGATTACGGTCACGCATTGTGCCGTCAGTTTCCCAGTTCATTTGCCGCTAACGATAATGGGCGTCTTATCAATTGGCAAAAAATGTGAAAGAAAGAAAGATTTGTAACGCATTTCATAATGCTGCCGTTGCTGCTGCTGCAATGGGGCCAAATTATTTTTGGACTGACTGCCATTATGCGCATTACCCAATTTATATAAATACATATACATATATATCGAGCAATAAATATAATGTCGAAATTGAGTCACCCAAACGATCGTTACCCTCACCCTTTGTACCCTTCCCCTTCGGCCGATTGCTTTGTACGCCGCCAAAGCGTTGCGGTCAACAACATTTGACGAGATCTGCCGAAACAGCTTGGCATATCAATGAACTCGTCTCTCGATCAGCTGCAGACGCGTCTGCTCCCAATATTATTTTTACGATATTGAAATTTCGAAATTTTCGTGAAGCGACTTTGCATTTTCAACAATCAAAAAGTATATATATATATTACGAGACATTCACGTACCTTTAGTATATATTCGATATGTGGCCAACTGCTTAGCATATTAATGAAGTCCGCTCGGCTCGCTATCAGCCAAAGTTGCGGCTGCTTACAATACTAAATTGCGATATTGAAATTGATGTCAAATTCCAACAGACTTTGCATTTCTATCAATCAAAAGTTGTATAACGAAATAGTCACGTATAAAGTATATGAATAAATAAAAACTACACAAAACGGAGATCAATTATAATCTTTTCCTTACAACATAAAAATATTGATTGCATATAAGAGATAGGCAGAAATCACATTTATTTTAGTTGCTTATAGAGAGATGCACTAGACTTAGGAATCAAGTCAAAATTTAGAAACAATTCTAAGACATATATATAAGAACATATTTACATATATTTTGTATATATAATTATATTTTAATTTTATTTTATTGTTATTATTATTATTATTGTTTCGTTCATGCAGAGCTGCATGGCATATGAATGAACTTGGATCTCGGTCAACGCTTCTATAAATTTACGATAATTGAATTTTTAAATTTGGACAGCATTTTTATCAATCGAATATTACATTATTAAAGCATTCACGTACTTATAAATACAAATATATATACACATATATGTATATAGCTTCTATATATACATCCCTCAATCAGCTAATTTACGATATTGAAATTTAAACAAATTTTCAAAATACTTCCATCAATCAAAAAGTATATTACGCGATGCTCGCATGCCAATATATTCATATATGCATATACATATCGTTCGACTTTTGCATTTCTATCAATCAAATGAAATTAAATCAAATCACATAGCTGGCAGCTAATAATTAGACTTCAGATTTCAGCAGAAATTTGCATAAATTATGCTCCGACTGCTGCTACCACTAGCCCAATGGCTTTAATTACTCCGGCAGCGACATTTGGTAAGAAAAAGTAAAACAGAAAAAGTGAAACTGCGTTGTGGCTTATGCAAGACGGAAGATGTTCGGTCGCACAGTTCGCATGCAACATTCGATTATGAGTTGCTGTGCCAGAGACCCAAAGAAGAAGGAAAATATTGCATGTCTAGCGCCCTTTTTCCCACTGGGGAGCTGTTGCATGGCAGCAGCGCGGCAGACAGACAGACTGACAGCATGCAACATGCAGCACGTTGCATGGGCCGCCTGGGTGCCAATTGCCGATTCGCCGTTTTTCGTCGCTGACCTTTGCCACCGTCAACGTTGCCGGAAATGTTCGACTGAAGCTGGAAAGATGCAACCGAAAACAAAGCAAAAAACGAAACTGACACCAAGGAGCTATCAAAATTTCGTGCAGCCTCTCAGCGAGAATTGTTGGATGAAAAACGAAACGAAACGAAACGAAAAGGCTTTGGCAAATAATCGGGCGCTCATAACTAAAAATTGAATCAAAAGACTTAGGCAACGAACTTGGCTCGCAGCCAGCAAATTAATCGAAAGACTTAGGCAACGAACGCGGCTCATTTGCTATTTACTCGGTAATTGCGCACAATTCTCGCTGCTCGATTCATTTAATTGATAAATTCGAAAACATTTTGAAAACTCACTGAACGAACAATCAAGGGCCAGACTCAGCAGTCAGCCTTATGACGCTCATGATGATCGATCGCTATTTGGCATATGTGTGCGAGTGTGTGTGTGTGTTTCTTGTTCGATACGGTACCTAATTGATTTCTGCACAGGTTAAAAGTCAGCCAGCCAACTGTGACACGTGAAAAATGGCACAGCAGCCGTCAAAAGCATATACTCTATTGTTACTTTCGCAGAGGGTATTATCGCAAAGTTATTAATTATGTAAAGCCATAAAAGAGCTGATCTTGATGGTTAATCAATTTGTAGGGAAATTAGTTAAAATGTTGTTTTTGTCATGCTGATGCCATTCAGCAGTAATCAAGTATTTATTTCAGCTAAGCGGCGTACACAAACGAGGGCGGTTTGATATGTTTCGAAGATAAATATCGATATTGATATAGAGTCTGATATAAAAGAAGTAAGCAAATTTTAATTTATATATATTTATGTTTTGCGACTTTTGAGTAGAAGAGCCAGAGACTCTAAAACTGAAGACTTCTGATTATATTTATGCTTTAAGTCTATCAATAACTAACAATAACTAACTAACATTTTATACGTAGTATTTGCATAAATCTGAAATGCGAGCTGCTCTAGATCAACATCATCATAAGCAAAGACAAAGTGGCGAAAGAACAGAGAGATGGTGTAGATAGATATATATAGACATATGCAACGCTGATGCCATTGCTGATATGGCTATTTCAAGAATATTTATATTCTATGGGCTCGCCACGCCTCATTCTACTTTTAATATGCCCTAAATTGGCACTTTCAAAGAATTTTCTCCATAAAAATGTATAGGAAATATTATAATATATATTTAAATAAAAAAAAAAACTATTAATTTGAATACTTTTTCACTCCAACTTCCACGATTTCCGCTAGAGTATTTAAGCTTCAGCATTTCTCTGAGCCAATTATTCTTTTTCATCATCATTTTTTTTGCCCATTTAGCTATTGATACTCTCTGGGTTAATTATTGTATTATAAATTCGAAAAGTGAAATTTGTGTAGTCCAAATTTGTGTGCCCGCTGGGAGCAGTTGAGAGTTAAGAGCCACATTAATCACTGGCAGTTTGCCATTAAATCAGAAATTGATTTACATTTCTCATCAAAAACGCCGAACACACACACGCACACGCACACACACAGACACTTGTGTATTAAATGCAAAGCTATTTGTGTTTTAGTTATACAAACATATATAGACAAGGCAAAGAAATTGCCACAAAGGCGCCCAGAGAGGAAAAGAAAAGAAAAGAAGAAGAAAAAAAGTTGCAATGTAATGCCACAGAGATTAACCTTCTAACATACATAATAAAGTGAAATATGTAGTCATAAATACAAGCGTTTCCTAGACGGACTTTTGAGCTACAGTTTAGTGAGCTAACAAAGCGTGAAAATGACAGCGTGCTCGCGCACAATGTGAACAAGGGAGCTCCGCAGTGGGGGCGTGGCGGGGCCAAGTGGGGCACCACGATGGTGAGATTGACGGCCGGCCATCAACGGGGCAGCCAAACAAAACGATGACAAACAATATGCGAACGGATATGAGGCGAACTGTAGTGAAGTTGGCATTGGCCAGCGATCTATCTCTGTGTGTGTGTGTGTGTGTGTGTGTGTGTGTGTGGGCGCTTGGTTAGCATTAGAATAGTAGAGTAAATGAATTCTGTTGTCATCTTCGGCGAGCATCTCAGCTATGCAATATGGCTCTCCAAATGGCAAGTAGCAATTACTAATTTCTTTTGTGCGCTGCGCATGCAACAAGGGAATTTAGTTGTAAAAATCGAAAATACAACAACAAAAAAGGGGAAAAAGGGGGAAAATAGAAAAAGAAAATAAATAAAAACTAGAGACAGAGACTGCTGCTGCTTCTTCTTCTTCTTCTGCTTCGACTCGGCTGTCGCCGAGCAACCAGCTCAGCACACAGCGTCTGTCTTTGTGTCTGGAAATGCCTCTGTCTCGCTGTCTGAGGTATTGAGCTCGATGCGGCATCCACTCACAGATGCCTGAGCATAGATATCGAAATGCAATTAAGTATTTGCCAAGTCGGCAAATGGACGTCGCTGCAGCCGTCGCAGTCGCAGTCGCAGCGACGTCGCCGCTGCGAGCGCCACCAACAAAGCAAAAGGCGGCACGCATGGAAAAATGCAGTCGGCAGGCAGAGAGAGGCTCCAGCTCCAGAGCTCCAGAGCTCCAGAGCTCCAGAGAGCTCTTGGTCTTTGCATAACTTTGACGTCGGCCTGGACTTCGACGTTCTGCTGCTGTTCGCCTTGGGGCTTGGCCGTACTTACAAATTGGACTACACCTTCATTTTCACTTCGGCTTCGACATGGCTTTCAGACAGACTCAATTTCTGTTAGCTGTTTGTTTGCCCATTGCCCATTGCCTGCTGCCTGTTGCCTGCTGCCTGCTGCCTGTAGCTCAAGCTCAAGCTGAGCCTGAACCCCCTTTCCAAAGGTCAGCGTCTGGCGCTGAGAGAACACACGCAAAGTGGGCGAACGCGTTGTTTGCCTTTGCCTCAAACTTGCACTCGGAGACTCTGTCCGTTCCGTCAGCCAGTCCGGCCACTTGGGACTGTTTTGCCGCACTTTTGGTTTCACTTGACACGCTCGCTGGCCCAGCAGGGGCAGCAGCGCCTGGGCCGTGCCTAGGCCATCATTATGCTTACTGATTGTGTTTCTCTGCCTCATTCGCCGTGTCAAAGTTCAAGTTCAGAGTCATTACAGCGCCCCAACCACTTACACTTCCTCTTCCACTTCCACTTCAACGCCAACTGTCTGCTGAATGTTTGTTTCTGAGCCCTATTTTGAGTATAATTTGAAATAATTTGTATGAAATTAGCTACACACTACGCAATTGCAAAAATTTCAGTCAAATTGCATTCAGCAGAGTTGTTTAATTGAATCCCCCATGAATATATGTATATGTATATATATTCATATGCGATATATATACATATGCGAGGACGTCGCACAGGTTAGCTCCTACGCTTCGAAGCGCTACAAATTTTATGTTTATTACACCTTAATAATGCGTGTTTACAAACAAATCACGTTCATGGCGCAATCAACGCGCAGCAATCGGCATCGGCATCGGCATCGGCATCGGCATCGTAGCATCGACATCGGCATCTGGGCCCCGACCTGCTGCTAGTGGGTTCTACTTCTACACTCAGTCGGCGGTGTCCAGGCTGACTAGTCAGCTTCCCATCAACGTCAGTCGCAGCGTCGTTGCGCCGCTGCGGCCAGCGCACGCATCGCCACTCAAATTATATGGTAAAGCATTTTTATTGGCAGCTTCAAGCGTTTTGCGTACACTCAGCGCAATGAAATTGTTTGTGACTTGTTTACTATGTCAGATTCAAATTCAAATTGAATTCAGCTGTAAATCTTGTTAATGATTTAAATGCCTTTAAAATTAGCGTCAAGTAAAGTGCTTAACACATTATTTTTATTTTTAACTCTATAATTTCAATTGCTATAATTCGTGTATTATTAGACATTTTACATTTCTAAAGTATTTGTTTTATAATAGAGTTTTTTTATAATAAAAAATTAAATTTTTATAAAAATAATATATATAAAAAATGATTATTTGAGAACAATTTATTTATTTAATTTTTTAAATTTAAATTTAAAATATTTATACAAAATTACAATAAATTTATTTAAAAATAAAAATAAAGAAATAAAAAAAGAGGATTTATTTAAATTTAAACTAATTGTAGTTAATTTATTTATTAGATAATCTTTTTACTCATTTTAGCATAGATTTATCCAATTAAAAAAAAAAATAAATAAAATAAAATTAGTTACATATTAAAAAAAAATAAAATTTTAGAATAAATTTAGTTGATGTTCTTTTGTTAGTTCTTCTATCTTCTTAAATGATCTAAGTTATCTATCTTCTTAGAACTAGTTTCTCTCAGTGTAAGCGCAGCAATGCAACTGCCTGGGCAGCCAGACGTTCTAGTCATGATCATACGCCGTCGCCATTGATGTCTAGTCACTCGATTGACTTTAGCCTGTGGTATGTTCTCTCTCTCTCTCTCTCTCTCTCTCCCTCTCTCTATGTGTGTGTTTGTGTGCTTGTTAGAGTGGAAAGCTGTCCTGTCTGTAAGTAAGCCAGTAAGTGAATGAGCGGGCAGTCGCTACAATTGTGGGTCTGGCTCTAAGCGCTCTCCGAGTGCGGCTTTTGGGGCTATGATTGCGACGCGGCCTCTGACCAGGTGCCATAATGGGCATGCATTTTCTAGCCATTACATCGCGCTGCTGCGCGTTGGCGTTTTGGGTGGGTGCGTGTCTGCGATGGCAGCCAGTGCACTGCAGTGGTGCCCTGGACTGGACTGGACTGGACTGGACACAGAAACTAAGTGGATGCTCATTGGCTGCGCCTGCTTAGCAGTGAGCGGGGCCAGTTGCAATCAAAGTCCTCGGGGCGAATGCATTGTTTAAATAGAGTTTGTTCGACTGGTATTCAAATATGAATATTATCGCGTTTGCTTAATCGCAATCAACATATATTCTTGTTGCTGTTGCTGTTGTTGTTGTTGTTATATTTAGCTGGAGGACACACCCAAATTGTCGGGCAGTCGGTCTGGCTACCCGACATCCGCTTTTGTATTGATATTCGCTCCACTCACTCAAACTCCATTCCGTTCAGTGACAATGACAAAGGCGAGCTTCGAATTATATATGCCATATATCGTATGCAGACAGACCCAAACACCCTCATGATGTACATATTCTTATGGTTGTTGTTGTTGTGTTTGTTTTGTGGCTTTTTTCTTGTGTGTGTGTGTGTGTGTGTGTGTGCCTCGGCTAACGAGCATAACGCAAAACAAACTTGATTCGCTTTGGCCACTTCGTGTCGCACGCCCCCACGCCCCGGTTGGGGGCGGTTAGGGTAACGCGGATTCGTCTACAGAGTCATTGGCTTTTTATTAATTGGCAATTATTCTTTTCACTGTCAGGTTTAGGTTGCTTTTTTTCTGTTTCTCTTATTTTATTTTATTTAATTTTTTTTTTTGTACTTGTTTTCGTTTCTAATTTCTTGGCGGTTTATTGCGTCGTGTGTTGCCGGCATACAAAATCTCTTGTTAACCAAAAATAGATTGAGGAATACTTTTTGTTGCCACTTTTTTGTCTATCGAAACTAAAGCTTTGATTTAATTTTAATAACACTTTCGCTGGCCACTGGGCCACATGTGAACTGGCCATTAATAAAGCAACTAAAAAGTTGATTTAACCCACAACCAAACCAAACAAAACTAAACGAGCTTGCGTCTAACCAGGCTTTCAAATCCAAACAAAGACAACTCAACAAATAATACGAACTAAAACCAGAAAGCGAATTGCATTAAGAACTTGACGTTGAGATATGTTTTTTTCTTCTTCTTCTATTTTTTATTTTGATTTACAGTTAAGATTTTAAAGAAGGTTTCCAATTCGAAACTCATAGAGAAATTAAAATGCCTGGAACGCCAGCTTAAAACATTTCTCCCAGCCAAGTGAAAAATTGAAAGCGAATAATAAGCGACAACAAATATACATATACATACTATATAACTGATTAAAGAAAGTACTTGCAATGGGAGTCAAAATGCCGCCTCAACCTCAGCATCAACAAGGACCAACAACAACAGCAACAACAACAACAACAGCAACAGCAAATGGTGGACCACGTGTCAGCTTCAATCGGGATGTTCATGTGAAGCGCATAGGTCAGTGTGTTGTGTTAAGGCATATAACCTCAAAATAACCACAACACACACAAACACCTACTCACACACTCACACACACACACACATATATGCTTCACTAAAAAAAGCAGTCATTAGTCTAATGATAAATTGGTTGAAACTCATTGTTAACAAAAGTAGAGCATTGGGCTAAGCATTGCGGCACATCAATCACAAAAGATCCGACAAATTCGTATACAAGTTTATTTTTATAATTCTATATTTATTGTAATTATATTTGTGTAGTCTATATTTGCCTACAAAATATTGATAAGAGAAGTTACTTTATTTTCGCTCAGAGTAAATTTCATGGCAGCTGAAAGATGGGAAGAGGCAAACTATAGTCAGGTTTAGTGTTCTCTTTCGCCTTTCTCAGCTGCTAGCAAAGTTTATTTTGTATACTAAAAACAAATTTGTTTGTTGTCTGCTGTTTACCTACTTTTTACCTGTTTTGCCATGTCAATAATTGCATTTCTCCGCACGGCTTTGTTTTCAATGTGCTCAATGTTTGCCGCGAGCTAAAATGATATCTATATGCATATATAAGTATATGTGTATATACAATGGCATCGTGACATACACGCTAATTTTGGTCAATCAATGCCGCTAACAACCCACGCTCCTCCGCACATCGACAATCGGAATGGCTACATAATTCAACTAACTAATTAACTGGGCAGTCGCAGTCAGCAGTTGGCAGTTGGCTGCGAGGCTGTTTGGGATTCTAAGATGGTCAGAGAGACATGGCAAGCGAATCACCTTCGTGCTGGCTCAAAATGGTTAAGCGACTTCAGCTTCAGTTTCAGCTGGCAATTGCACATCCATCAATTGCATAATTCTTTGAACTATTTTCACGAGTTACACTCACTGCTGAGCATTGATTGCATGCAAAGCATCATATATAGAATACAAATATATATACACATACATATATGTAAATATGTGTGTTTGTTGTTTATTTGTTTATAGGGGAGCTGGAAGCAAAGCAGTGGGCGAATAAGCCAGAACGAATGCCAAAAGCAATGCTCGTAACAATGCCGCCTCAACAATAAAATGTAGTTTACCTTGAGAGCTCGCTCGCAAGTCAGGCACAAATAACTATTTAAAATAAGTAGATATATAAATATATTTATATATATATATATACATATCATTTTTTTTTA
The DNA here is from genome assembly GCA_035047565.1 of Drosophila mulleri. Lineage (NCBI taxonomy): Eukaryota > Metazoa > Arthropoda > Insecta > Diptera > Drosophilidae > Drosophila > Drosophila mulleri. Next base: position 13,330,833 of record JAWNPK010000060.1, on the reverse strand, counting down.
TAAGGCATTACAAGTTCCAAGCAGAGAGACACTCTCTAGAGCTGCTGCGTCTGCTGCGTCTGGTTGTTAAAACCAAAAGTATCACTTTGCACATCACTCTCTGGGTCTCTGGGCACTGGCAAATGGGTGGCTGAGCCTGAAAAGAAAAATATATATGAGTAGAGGAGCTTTAGAAGGGCATGCCTGACTAGCTAATACCCTGAACTCTGCGAGGAGCGGAAGCTGCAACCATTCGGCATTCATTTTCCTAACCCTCTTCATGATCTGGGTCTCTTAATTCAAAGCCTCTTCCATCTGAACCTCTTTATTCTGGGTAGAAATTAATATTGGCTTGAGCTTCATATGTAAATAAACATTTACATTATTCGATATCTCTCTCTATTTGGCAACGCCGGAAGTACAAGAATATTTATGTCAAATATAGAGCGCTCAAATTTGTTTGGTAATAGCATGACACACATACATAGCTACATTAGCTACTCATTCTATAAGCATATATATATATATGCATACTACAATATATGGTATCATCCATGCCTTCTTCTGCCTTCTTGCAAAAAACATGCTCTAAGCTCCCATTTTCAATGGGTTCAGGGTATAAGAAGCTACGAAAAAAACTCATCAGTGGCACTCGCATTAAATATATATATATACATATATACATATGTATGTGTGTACGTATGTATGTGTAAATGTTCTGGCTGGCACGATTGTCGACTGTCGACTGTCGACTGTGGCTGTCTGTTTGTCTCCAGAGTCGACTACATTATTATTGTTATGATTATGTCTGGCAGCAGTCACAGCAGCAGCAGCAGCAGCAACAACAACAGCAACAACAATCGTCCCGTCCAGTTGGTGCTGCATTTATAATTGCAGGGGCAATGCGATTTATACCAAAGCTGGAATGGAATTTATGGCCTCTGTCTGAAATGAAGAAATTAAAAATTGATTATGACAAAAGCGGCATAAATGTAAATTATTTAGCTGCATTTAATAGATGCGCTCAGTCGTTGGCTGAGCTGGGCTGAGCTAGGCTGGGCTGGCTGTCTGGCCACGTTCGTTGCTCAAGTCTTTTGTTTTTGGCTTTTGAGTTGACTTGAATTTCCTTCTGCAGCTCACACAAATATGGTCTAAACTCAATTTGCAATTAAGCCAAAGTCTTGCTAATGTTTTGCAATCAACTCTAATGTTGGCCTTGGCAACTATCTGGCTATCTGGCTACAAGTGGCATTAAAAGTTTTGCTCTTCTTTAGCTCAAATTGAGCTGAAATCTTGGCAAGATCTTTGTGGTTAACTTGTTTTTGTCTGTCATTAGATTGATGTGTTATTTTAATTAGATTTATTTGCCAAAATGATGTCTTAAAGTCTCATCTAAAAACGGCCAAGGCGCCATTTAACGACACAGACAGACGGAGTAAGTGAGAGAGAGAGACAGAGAGAGACGGCGAGAGGGGGAGCAACGTCGACTACACGTAGTTAAGCATAATGTTTTAAATGACTTTGTTGTTCACATGCAAATTGAGGCAATTATGTGAGAAAATATAGATAAAATGATGATTTAATTTTAGTTGAAAAACATGTGAATGTGTTTGTGTGTGTGTATGTGTGTGTAGTAAAAATTAGCTGCCTTTGGGGTTAAAGTCACATTTCAGTTCGAGCTGCTGTGGCTAATATTTAAGGCAAGTTTTGCTCTAGGCTTGAGCCTCACTTGATGAACAGCGAGTCAAGTGTCTAAACAGACTTATGAATGCGAATATATGAGTGTGTGAGTGTCTGAGTGTGATTGTGATGTCAGTGTGATTGTGATTTTAGCTCGTGGGCAACCTTGCGTAGCGACAAATTTGGCAGCAACGAGTCAAGCTGCTGCCAGCTGTTGTTCCAGGTGTGTATGTAAGGCAGGTTGTTGCAATTATTATTATTGTTGTTGTTGTTGTTGTTTGTGCTTATACTCGCTCGTGCAGAAGCCAAAAGGGGTAGATTGGTGCCAATTATTGATAACGTTTTGTCTTGCTGAAATTTCCAAATGTTTTATTTGTGTGTTTGCTTTTCTTTAAGATCTTTGATCTCTGATCTTTGGCCTTGGTCCATTGGGGGCGTGGTAAATGGGCAATTGTTCTATCTTGTTGCTGTAGCCTTAGGCTGGGAATTTCAATTATATTGTTGACCATAACGTCAGACTATACAAATATACCTATGTCTTTTATAGCTCCGCCTATGCGGGCGCATGCCAATCAGATTACAGCTTCTGTTGTTTCTGGCTTGTCCAAATTTAGTAAATTAACTGACTGATAATCTTCTCTACAGATTGACCCATTTATAATCGACTCTTTGCGCTGTAGCAAATGCGAGAATATTTAGATTTAAATAATTTAACCAGTTTCTAGATCATAAAACCAGACGCTTGCTCATATTTGTTAAATTAATTTTACTCTGTTGATGAGTGTGAAGAGAGATAGAGATCAACAGCTGCTGCTATAGCCAATAGCTGCCATTATATACATCGTTCAATCCCGTTGCGAATGACATAATCTTCGACCAGCTGTTCAGAGTCAGAGAGAGAGAGAGAGAGAGAGAGAGAGAGAGAGAGGGTGAGCAGAGTGAAGTACCTGAAATTGCTGGCCATAATGTGACTCCTTAATTGATTCAATTATGGCACTGATCTTGCAACAAGTTGTCGTAATTGGGCAGCCACAGCATAGATCATGACGTAAGGTTTGCAATTTGCAATTTGCACTCGTAATTAAATGAGCTACTGTTCGCCACCATATGTTATCGTGCATGCATAGAAACATACGTATATTTTAATGAGCTCGCATATATTTTAATTAATTAAATTTAATTGTTAAATGAGAAAGAAAATAAATGAGCAAGCAAAATAAAAGTTAATTTAATAGGTATGCAGCATTATGAAATGGCTGCCCCGTTTCCTACTCGTGCAATTTCTATGCCGTTTGCTTGCTGTGATTTTTAATTTATTTGACCAGTTTCGAATTTGATTAGCCGCTCGGCTCGTGGATATTACTCACTGTCAATAACTGGAGTATGATAGACTCGACTTGGGGCAAACTAGAGACTCTGATAAACTAAATGTGACAGCTGGTGGGAGTGAGGAAAATAAATCGTTTTGCGGAGAATAAAACAGCACTATTTGGCTGCCTAAAATATTTGACTAGCAAAATGTACAGGGTATTTGTTTACATGATAATGTGTGTAAAAAGTAGGAGGTGTGATAGATAGTAAAAATAAAAAATATAAATATGAACAAAAAATATTAAATTTAAATTATATAAACAATAAATATATATAATAAAATAAAAAAAATATATATATGTTTTTTTAGAATGTAAAAATATAAAAAATATATATAAATTTAAAAAAAAATAAATTCAGTTAAAAATAATAATCATATATAAAAAATAATAATTATTTGTATAAAATGAAGATATTTTAAACAATATAAAGTATTAAGCATTTGTCCATTTATATAAATATATATATTTATATATAAATATATAATTATTAAATGATGTTTGCCTGAAAAAAAAGAGCGCGCAAAACTTTCAAGATCCAGGGTATTTACTAGCTGTTTATTTGCTAACATTTCACTAATTGTTGATGACTTTGTTTTGTGTTACGCCTACTACGCAATTTTCGCATGGAATTGCTTTTGAGCAGAGTTTTGCCAAACCTGATTTTGTGTGCCTGTTAAACTCAGCATCATGCGGGTGGCAAAGGGGTCCACAACGACGACGACGACGACGACTTAGAGGCTGATCTTTGGGCAGGCTGGCTGGCTGGCTGGCTGGCTGGCTGGCTGGCAGCGCACGCCGTTGCCACCATTAAAATGCCATTTAGGTTTTTTTAATTCATAATTTGCATATGTTGTTTTATAGTGCCAACAATAATAATAATAATAATGACAGCAACAACAACAATAACAACTGTCACAGCGAGCAAAAGAAACTTAATTAATAAGTCGCATTTTGGTTGTGAACTGCCCACCATTTCGCACTATTTTGCCTTTGTGACATTGGCGTAGGCAGTCTCTCTCTCGCTCTCTCTGAGTGCCTCTCTCACTCTCTCTCTGTCTCTCTCGGCATCTCCAGTTGTTAGCCAAGTCTTGAGTGAGCTGCGGCTCAGTCAGGTTCTTTGCCCGGTTGGCATTGGGTGTTATTGTCGTTGTCGCGTTATTAAATTGTGAATCGAGTGAAGTGTTCCGAGTGCCCTGAGTTATAAATTGCTGCGAATTGGGTAAATGGAGTTGTCGCTCATTGATCATCAGCTCAATCAAACCGAACGCCAAATGCCAGCCAACGTCAATCAGTCGATCGATCGCACACACCAACTCCAAAACTCGAGAATTCTCCAGCATTTTGCATTTGCCAAGATTGCGTCATTTGTTTATCGAAATGTGTTATTGAAAAAGAGTCTCGGATTATTTGATTTGGTTGTATATTTTGTTTTCGGCACTCGAGCTGCCCGTCTCCCGCTGTATGTGTGTGTCTGTTTGTTTGCTCCCACTTAATGTAGCTGTTGACAGCTGCTGTGCTAAAACAAGTTTGTCGCTTAAGTCTTTTGTGCGCAAATGAGACGCGTCCATTCTTGAACGAAAGTTTCTATTTGTATTTGTTTTGAAAGTCATCGACAAGAGATTTAAAAGAAGAAGAAAAACAACAACAACAACAGCAACAACTCTCAAAGATATTTTAATTGGGCTCGGCCCAACCGAAGGGCTGCGGCTTTAGTCGGCCGTTTGAGTGCAGGCTCATGTCAAAATAGGCTAGCTTATTTGCATACTTGTCACATTGGAGAGCCTGGAGTGGCCTGAGCCTGCCTGACTGCCTTCAAGGACGTACATGCGGCACAGCTCTTTTGATGTGATTAGGAGATCGAGCTGCCGCTGCCGCTGCCGCTGCTGCTGCTGCTGCTGCTGGCTCTCCTTCTAGCCTTCTTTCCCACATCGCGTCTGGCACAACGATAAGCGCACAAGGGCATTCAATTATTTCAATTCTGGATTGAGTGCGCGCGGCCGTTTAGCATTGGAATTGCTGAGGTGCATGCGCGGTGGACCCGCCTAGATAAACTCAAAGTTGGCCCGGCCTAGGCCCGACCCAATCGAAATCGAAAGTGCGCAGGTTAATTGAAATGCCCCAAAGGCGCGCCGAACGGCCCTGAGCGCCAAGATCTTTGGCCGTTGCTCGCTTTCAGCATGCCTTTCGTATCCCTAGTTCCATGAAGGTGTATCGAGCCTCCATGGAGGGGCCGCTTCATTAGCGCACGCCGAGCACTTGAACTTAGAGACCGGTAGGCAGGCAGTGCCCTAAAAGCCTGTTATCTGGTTCAATGACAGGTTGTGGGCGCGCTTTGATATGAATCATTTGTTGGCCTAAACGTCGTAACATTAATGCCATTAAGTATGGCTCTTAATGAGCCAAGCACATGCCATCATCGTATCGCTAGCTCAGCCAAGTGAAAGTCAGCCTCATGAAATATGAGCGACAACGAAATAACAACTGGCTGCTATTAGCTATATGAACTGGGACTTGGTCAGTATGCTGCGATTTCTGGCTATCACGAAAACTAAATTATGTACTACAACAACAACAACAACAACAGCAGCAGCGAATGCAACTAACAAACGTAGCTGAAAATTGTTAGAGTGTTGAACTAGGAGATACCCTGGAACAAGGTTGGACTAGAAGATATTTGGGAATTAGTAAGAGCTAGGATTGGTCTAGGACTAGTAAGAAATGGGGGCTGTTAAGATCTACGACTTCAAATAAACAGCTGAAACAGGCTAGATCAAGTCTGCTGTTAGGGCTACCCAAGCATATGCTTCGTCTCCTACGTCTCCTGTTCCATATATTTCCACTCAAGCATGATACCCCATTGGCGAATTTTGAAATGTTTGAGGGTATTCAAAACGAAACGAAACGAAAATAAAACCGGAACAAGCGCTGAAGCAGGTTTTGGCTGTGTGAACTGCTTGCAATAGGCCGGAAAATTGGATCAGATTTCTTATCGCAATGCTTTAAAGTTTTGTTGTTTTACATTTTCTTATGTTTTTGTAATTTTATTTTTATAGTTAAATTCCTGCAGGCAAGTAGAACCCATTCGGCATGGGCACACACAAATCATAGAGCCCAACGGGCCTCTGGTTCGCGTTCATTAAGTGGATCGATGATTAAATTAATGAATGGCTTTCAGCAGCTCTTTGTGCCAGGTGTTGTTTCCATTTGTGTTGTTGTTGTTGTTGTTGTTGCAGAGCTTTCGCAATCAATCATAGCTGCACTCCAGCTCAGCTCTCTGGGGTAATGCGACGGCATTGGCGAGCGTTTACCGTTACTTGACATTGACTTGAGCTTCAGTTTCACTCGCTTGTGCGCTGTGCTATCCAACTGTCGCTTAGTTGCAATTTATGTTTTCCTGTTGCCCAAAAGCCCAGCCACAAAACGCGGCCACAGCAACACCTCAAGCTAAACAAGAGAGAAAAAAAAACGCAACTGCATTCAATTCAACAACAACAACAACAACAACAGCCGCAAAGTGATGAGCATGCGAGCGGCTCCTTGAGTAAACCTCAAGTTCGCATGTCGAGCCATAGCACAGTATAAACGTACAGTGAAATCAGCCATGAGCGAACCGCAGAGCTTGCACTAAATTTCATTTATATTATAAATATTTATACATTAAACGCCTAATTAAATATCTAAAGTGCTCTACTTCTGTTGACTCTTCGTATATCCATATCTTCACTGCTTCTTCTTCAGTCATCAACGTCTTTTCACTTATGTGAGTCCTCACTGTACTTACACACTTGTATGGTATGCGCTGCATAGTTACATTTTACCTTGACACATATCATGGAATCGCAGTTTTGCGTTTCGTTCATCTTTTTTTTTGGCCAAGTCTTGGCAGGTTGCTTCTCCACCCCAGCTCTGCCCCTCCCGCTGTCTCACTTGCTTGCCTTGCCTAGCTTTACACAATTGAGAAAACTTCTCCCGCTTGAGTGGTGGCTGTTTTAATGGCTTGTGAAGTCGCTTTGACACCTGCCACGCCCAGCTTGTCAATGCTCATTGTGTATCGTAATCTGTTAGCCACAGGCATTCGCCCGGCCAATGTGACAGGCTGTGAAAATGCAATCAGCTGTGCGAAGCTTACAGGTGAACGATAATCCCAATGGCGAGCAAGGGATTATATAGGTTTACCTAGCAATCAGCTTATAGAAAAATATACATACATACATATAAGTAGTTTAAGCTCAAATTATGAAAATTATGTGAGTCAAATTGAGGGAACAAATCTGAAAAAGAGAATGAAGCAAATTTTTATGAATGCTGTGAGTGTGTTGGGCAGGAGAAAAATTCAAGTAGCGAAATTAATTGTTAATCTATTCTTTTACAATTTTAGTTGGTATAAACAAAGCTAGCCCATTGCCAAGCTGCTTATAAACAAATGACTTAGGCAACGAACTGGCAAAAGATGAATGCTGACATTGACTCTTGATTTTGTTGCCGAAGAAATTGTATGAATAATAAATAATGGTCAGGTATATGTAATCTCGATACACACATCAGTGTCTAAAAATCTTTCCTAGAAGTATCTCTCAAAAAGAAAAGTCAATTAGAAATCTAGTTAAAGCAATTACATCATACAATGCATGCATACTTTAGTACATTTAGTCGGAGCAAGGTCAAAGTAATTGCTAGGCTAGTAAAACAAATGACTTAGGCAACGAACTAGCAGCATTAAGAGATATATATATGTGTGTGTGTAAGTGTTTGTGCAGATGTTCATGTTCTATCGCTTAACAAGTGCTGATTGTCAAGATGTTGTGATTGCTCCCGTTCAGCTGGGCCCAAGCTGATGATGAGCTGATGAGCCGTAGAAAAGCAAGAATGAACAGAGACAACAAAAGCCCAAAAACAAAAACAACAAACGTGAATAGAAAAGAAACAAAGAGCTAAAAAAGCTATCAAAGAACACGCACGTTTTCTGCCTTTGCGCTCTCTGCTGCTTTGGGTTGCTCTGGTTGGTGGCTGGTCCGCAATCTTGTTTTTGGTCATGATGATCGCTATGTTGGCTGCTGTTGAAGATGGAGCGGCACGTTTTTTGTTTTCGGGGTATTAAATAATAATGATTATGAACAACAAGTGAGGAAGTGGCTGAAGAATCTTTATGATCTCTTCGAATAGAAGCGACCGAATGGTAGCGCCTCGTTCAGCTCAACTAAGAGATGCCTCAATGGCCATTAGCGCTTACAGCGCCCGATTACAGACTACACGTACCACAAAAGCGGGTAAAGGGCAATGGAGAGGCAGGGAGAGAGCCGTGCCAGAGACGTGGGCTAATGCCGCTCTAGCTGGCCATTGTTAGTGGCTGCGATTCAGGCTGCCTTATTTAGCAGCGGCAGCTGTTGCCAATTCACACTTTGAGACTGGCCCAACAGCTGCGGCCAGTTGGTAAATTCGTATTACATCATCGCCAGCACAGCCGACCTCTCGTCTAATGTGCTAATTGTCATTACATGAATGCCGACGAGCGCATTCGCGAGATCCACTCCCGAGTGTGATGGCTAGAAATTGATGCTGTTCCTTCCTTGCCTTACATTTGAGTCTCAGAACTCTCAGTCAACTGGTTTTGGCTATGTACTTGGCTAGTGTTTGCTGCGTACTTTTTAAGTGTAATACGGTTAGACTTATATGCCTGAGCTTAGACTTATGCCTAAGCTGTTTACTATACCAAAAGTTCCTAGAAGATAAATGGGTAGCTAAGCTTGCTCTATTCTTATTGCCTAATCAAAAGTCTACAGCTCTTATATTGCTTTCTCTATTTCTGAAACAGAGCTGAATTTTCTATAGTTCTTATGGGATATGGCGAGATGCCACCAAGTCCATTATAGTCTTTCTTTTTTCTTTTTCTCTCTCCCTCTCTGTCTACAATTTAGCTCCACTCAAGCTCACCTCTTAATTCTTGATCAAACGACATTCCATATCTTATTTATCCATTCTCTTTATTTTCATGCTCCACAGCCAAGCGTCCCAACGAACCGTCAGAGTACGACTACGAGACAACAGATTTGGCGCCGATTGGCTTGCAGGGCTACCATCAGCTACCGCCGGACATCGATCCGGAGGACATACGCAAGGAGGCGGCTCTAGTCATCGCGCAGGCCGGCCAGCATCAGAGCAAGGCGGCCAACGGGGATAATATACCCACGTTTCGCGTGAAGCAGAAGCCGCGCCCGAGCTCCAGCAGCGACGCGCAGCGCTTCCATTCGCTGCCCACGCGCCGCAAAAAGGGCAAACCTGTGGCACGCAGCGTGAGCGACGCCTCAGCGGCCAAGAAACCAGCGAAACGTCCCTCGATCTTTGGCCTGTTCAGTCGCAAGAGCGACACGAATGTCAGCCAGTTGGAGCGGGATCCACGCTTCGAGGACGGACCGCCAGGACGTCGCTTAGTGCGCAGCAAAAGTGATGTTGGCAGCACTCCAAAGGAATCGCGCAGCAGCAAAGTGAACAACAGCAAGAAGAACGAGCCAGCGAGCACAGCAGCCAAGCAGCCGCTGAGTCCGATCATCGAGCAGACGCAGCGCGAGGATTTCTTTGAGCAGGACTACTTCCGGGAACGTGAGCGACGCAAATCGGACGCTGTTACTGTGCGCGAGAAGCATGAGAGCGGCCAGGGTCTGAGTGAGCTGCTCTCCCGCAGTCGTTCCAAAGCGGAGCTGGACGGATCTCTGTTGAAAAGGCAATCGATAATCGGTGCATCGGCCACAGCAGCAGGAGCATCCATATCCGCGGGCATTCGGGATCGCATCGAGACCCTAAAGGCCAAGTCTAGCGAAAACATGCACAGCTCACAGCAGCCGGCGGAGCGCTTGCCCCTGACCAGGGGCCGCACCGTCAATGGTCTGGTGAAGCGACTCTCCATGGAGCGTTTCTCACCACAGCCGGTCATTAGTCAGCCGGCCTTCTCCTACATACGGCCCAACGAGGGCATTACCTACGCCCAGCTTGATCTGAGCGATGAGCAGCAGCAGCATCAACAACCCCAGCGTGTTTCTGGCCGAGATTCGCGTACACCTCAACGCGAATTCCCACCGCCGAGGCCACCCAGAGCCAACGACAGACCATTGCGAAGCTACTCGCCCATACAGAATGGGGGCGTGGGAGCAGGAGGAGCAGGAACTCCTTCTAGATTGACCAGCTCCCACTCGCCCTCGCCCTGGCAGCAGCTCAGTCCACGCAATCTCAGTGATGAGGACGAAGGCCTGGGATTTGAGACACGCAAATTGTATTACGAGGATGATTTACCCAAGCAGGAGCGCAGAGCGGAGCCACCCATTGTGCCCGTGATTAGAAGCGTCAGTCCGGCGCCCTATCTGGATGAGTTGGGCTACCGGCGAGCGCAGCTGGAGAATCGCATATTGACGCGTCGCTTCGGTGAGGCGGCTACGCTGGAACGGCAGCACAACTACAAGCAGGAGCGCGAAAGATTCCTCGACTATCCCAGTCCAGAGAGGGAAAGGGAGAGGGAACGAGAAAGGGAAAGGGAAATGGAACGGGAACTGGCTGTCGATGAGCGTTATCATCGGCCGGTTCAGCTGGAGCTGGAGAGCAGCACCGCACTGCCAAAGGTGGAGAAGACCTCGCGCTATCGCCACACCACATACTATGACGATGGAAACGGTGGCATCAAGGAGACCTACGTGCGCGAGACCCAAAGGGATGGGCAGGTACGTGAGTCGCGGCACAGGGAGAGACTCGGCTCGTCGCCACGCGAGCTTGAGGAGCAGGAGCCGAAGAGCCTCGACTCGCAGCTGACGGTGGGCACGGATCAGTACAGATCCTCGCCAGAGCTGCGCAACACCGAGCGCGGACGGCTGCAGGAATATTGGCAGAGCAGCCTCAAGCGGGACAAGCTGCAGCAGCGCAGCTTCGACAAGGGCGATTCGGGTATTGAGAACGATTTTCGCAAGGAATCCTTCAATGGTGATTTGACCACAAGGTAAGTCGAAGCTTGATTGAAAGTGGAACTGGAACTGGAACTGATTATCCTTTGCCTTCATTTCGTTTTGCCTTCTGCTTAGATGGCGCAAGCGCACGGCCCTTGATGATATGAGGGCTTGCGAGTCCTTTTTGCGCAAGGAGCGTCGGGAGAGCGCCCAGCAGCTGCAGGAGCTGCAGCGACTGCGACGCGAGCACAGCTATGTCTACAGGGAGCGCTCCATAGACGATGGCTCCCACTTTGATCCGCATCTGGACAAATATCCCGTGTCCACGAGCACCTTGCGCCGCAGAGAGCAGCAGCAGCAATCGCAGCAGAAGCAGCGCGAAGACTCCAGCACGCTCAAGCGCAACAAGAAGCTGGGCAGCTTTGAGAAAGTGAAGCAGCTGTTCATTGGCAACGGCGGCGGCGGTGGCAGCAACGGTGGCAGCGGTCGCAGCAGCGGCAGCAATGTATCCAGCGGCAAGAAGGACACACAGTCACGTCTGACCAATGGCAGCAGCAGCACGCTGAGCCGCCGTGACAAAGATAAGGAGCGGTCCAGGCTAGAAAAGGAGCGTGAAAGGGAGAGGGAGAGGGAGAGAGAGCGCTATATGGTACGGGAGGAGGAGATGCGTTCGCGCTATCGCGAGCATCATCATCCGACATCAACCGAGGAGACCTCACGCGAACCAAAGGTAAGTCCAACTCTTAATGGCCAAATGATGGCGCTTGCCATCTGCCGAGTTCACTGAACCGCTGCACGAATGGGTCAGATTTGAGTATGGCCTAACGCGCGCAAGTTGCTTATTTATTTATTTATTTTTTTGGTCATGGGTTTGGCTATTATTAATTTCGAATTAATCAAGTCTGGCGGCGGCTGAGTCGCCCCCAACTCTGTGGTACGTGCGAATTTGTTGCTGTTTGTTTGCAATTTCGATTAGAGTTGAAGAGAGAGAGAGGGAGAGAGAGAGAGAGATAGAGTATGCGAAGAGCTTGCTTGAAGTACATTGTGAAAAGTGAAACACTGAGCGGGAGTGTTGGCTGCACAGCTAAACAGCTGTAGATGATCTTTGATCTGCCTTTTAGCAAATTGATAATAATTGATAAGGCTTCTGTGCTCATATTTGAGTAAGCTGATTGAGAGGGAGTCACTCTTGAAGGCTAAGAGTTCTTAAAGTTAAGTTTTGGTCTCTCTCTGTCAGTCTTGTTGGTTAAGTTGGTTAAGGTTTCCTGGATTATATGAAGATGAACAGATTGAGAGGGTAACGGCTCTTAGTTATACCCTGAACCCATTGAAAATGGGAAATCAGGGTATAATGGTTTTGTTAAAAGTATGTAACAGGGAGAAGGAGGCGTGGCAGACCCCACAAAGTATATATATTCTTGATCAGGGCGACAAACTGAATCGATTTAGCCATGTCCGTCTGTCCGTCTGTCCGTCTGTCCGTCTGTCCGTCTGTCCGTATGTATGAACGCGTCGATTTCTGAAGATATAGAAGCTAGAGACTTCAACTTTTTTTTAAAATGCTCGTATATAGCGCGCGCATATCGAGTTTATCACTAAAAATCGATAACTCATCCCGTTATTTTTTTATCGATCAAAAACCTTATCGAAAACCAGTTATAAAATTATATCTCCTACACCTTTAGAGCTAAAGTCTCCAAATTTTAAATGTAGACTCGACTGCACGTGATAGAATTTCGGTTTTTGTTCTAATTCACCCCCCACCCCTATATCCACCCCCTTACCCTCATCTCTGTAAAAGGCGTATTTCAAATACTAGAGACTTGAGCTTTGGCAAATATACGCATAGTAATGATAAAACAACATTCTGAAAGTTTCATGAAGAACGTACGTCCACAAAAAAAGTTATTGAACAATTAAGTTCCCATAGTAAGCCCACACTGCAGCCCATGCCTGTTAATGCGTGCGTGCCTATGGGTGTCTATGTATATGTTTGCGTGTGTGTGTGTGTTTGTTTAAGCTGAATGACACTAAAAATTATTGAAATGGCTGTTGCTCGGAGGGTTCAGGGTATCTCGTAGTCGAGCAGTCTCGACTAGAGCTTTCTTACTTGTTTTTCAATGAATTTAATCAGATAAATGCCAGATTGTCTAGGGTTTCTTGATCATATGCTGATGAGCTATAGCTTTATCTTAATCAGAGTAAGCCGATCTAGACATATACTATGCTACGTCGATAGATAGATAGATAGTAGATTATAAGCATTACACATGGGAAGCTGATTGTAGATTACAATGATTATACATGAGAAGGTCTCAGTAAGTTAACAGAAGAATATAACTACTTGAATGTATGTACATATATCTTATAGCTAAAAGTATCCCTCGATCATAAATCATCACTTATAGGCAAAATATATTTACTGCTACTAAACATTCAGCCAGATTAAATCACAGCAAAATATCAAGTAGGCATAGCTGTGATTATCTACGTCCAATATCAATTTCAATTATAGATATTAGACAGTATAGCTTAGACTATGCAGCCATTAGAGTATCTTAGTTTCGCATTGGCCTTGTCAACTATTCTATTCTATCTTTATATTTCTTGTTGTTGTTGTTGTTGTTGTTAAGGCGCCTACTTCCTGCTCACAGTCGCTGTCCAGGTGGGCGTCTGTGCGCAGCCGAAAATGGTGCAGTGTTTCGAGTAGACGTCATGTCAGCTGGGGGCCACTTAAGAAGTGAGAGAGAGAGGAAGAGAGATAGAGAGAGACAGAGCTAGTGCGAGAGAGAGGGTCTGTGTGTGTGTGTGCTAAAGAGCGAAAGAGAGCGCGCCGCCAGTTTTGAGGGGCACATCAAATTGAGTCTAAATCAAGACGTCGCTTGCCATAAAGAATGCCTGAAATTGTGTTTAACAACAACAACAACAGCAACAACAACAACAACAATAATGGCTGGCCAAATAGAGTTGGAGAATTCCGAAAGCTGACGAGGCGTCGCTTAGCATTTAAAGCTAGAACAAAAGCGCGAGACCCACGCAGCTGTCTCGGCTCTGTTGTCGCTCAAGAGAGCTGACAGCAAGACGACGGCCAACGGGGCGTATGAGAAATTGATTAAAGCTGCGCACAGATGCCACATTGCCAAACGTTTGGGCTGGCACTGAGGCTGAAGCTGAAGCTGAGGCTGGGGTTGGGGCTGAGGCTACTGGCAAATAGTTGCAACAGTTGCTGCTGCCGCTGCTTAGCTAATTTGCAATGCTTGAGCGGATTTGTGGGCCTTGCAGACCTTGTCAAGAGGATGTAGCTTGGTGTGGCCCAAAGCTGAGCGCTGCGTTCTAGCGGATGTTGCAACGGACACGCATCAACACACAATTCGCTCAGCGGAGAAACAAATTGGCGAAATTCTTGGCGCGCATTTCGGCTCGTTAACATGTGAAAATCCTGCAGGCCAAAGCGTGGGCGTCCGCAGCTCAGCTCAATACAAAGGCCCAAAGGTGTGGCAAGGGCCCCAACTACCTCTTGCACCCTCCCCCCCCCTCTCTCTCTCTCTCTCTCCCTGTCAAAAAGTGTTTGCGTGCCGCAGCGGGCGAAACTTTCGAGTGGTAAACGATTTGGACAATATGCGGCTATTATTCATGCTCATGCCCGATGGCCATAAAAATCGCGGCCCAATAAACGTTTTAAACAAGAAATACACATAAAGTGCCTTGGCATTCATTTTCGAAGATTCTACATGACCAAAAAATAAAAAGAAACAGCTATATAAATACGAAAAAATAAAATAAAATAAAATAAAGCCAATAATGTTGTTCGCTAATTTATGGCTGCGACTGCGGCGGCCATAAACTAAATTAAGGCGGCATTTGAATATTTGATATTTATTTCCTCTTATTTTTGGTGGGTGCGTAAGCGTCATAGCGCATTGCTGGCTCTGCTCACAGTGCTCACTCTGCTATTTGGCTTACCTTTCAGCCAGCCACATTCCAATGCAAAGTTTAGCCTGTTACAGTCACAAATCAAAGCAAAAGTAGGCATGCGCGAGTCGAGTCGATGGGCTGCACGACTGAGAATTACCCTGAACCCAAGTCAAGTCGAGCCTATTCAGATCTTAATGCGTATATCTAGAGAAGATAACTATGCCGAAGCCTAGCTGATTTTGCAAATAGATTTCGGTGAGGTACATAGATATATGACTATGTATATAAATATTTAATAATCTACTAATTATTTGCTAGATCGGAGAAGTATAATGCAAGGAAGTTTGAGCAACATTTCTGCTAATGAAAAGCAATTCAATTTGTATGTAAATGTAAAGACGGACGGGCGGACGATCGAGCAGACAAACAGGCAAAGGATGTCAGACGGACGAATGGAGAGATGGGTGGACAAACGGAGAGGCGAATGCTTGAATGAACGGACGGGCGACAACAACAGACAAATAAGCAGATAGATAGACATATACATAGATGAATGACATAGATAGGCGGACAAGCAGTCGGACGTGCGAATAAAGACAAATGCATATTGACAGATAAGCATCTAGATGGACGTCTTGCTGGCAAACAGGTGGATAGGCCAAGGACTTACAGAAGAACAAGAGAGCAGTCAAATAGATAGAGAGACAAACACAGTCAGATAGTCAAAGGAACATAGCTAGATCGAGTGGGTTGACTATTGACTCTGGTTGGAATGACTCCCTCCTCCTGCTGTCTGGCCCTCACATGCAGTTCAACGAACGCAGCATACCCCACAATAGTCAGTCTCCAATTGGGCTTAAGGTATACAAATTAAATAAACATAAATACCCTGCCACATGCCGCGCAGGCATGCAATACCTAGTATATACCTACATATATATATATATATATATATATATATATATATTTAGTATCAACCACAACTGGGCCAAAGTCTCAAAACAAGTTTGTTTGCAACGTGAGCTCGCATTGCCGTTGTTGTTATTGCTGTTGTTGCGCCCCCACAAGCCACAGTCGTCGGCAAAGCCACACTCAGTCAGTCATTAGGCAAGGCAAGGGGCAATGCAAGACAAGGCTCTCAGGCAAAAGGCCACCTGCTCCACATGGCGTGCCACGGCGTGGCAACCTGTTGCGAGCCTCTGACCCGTTCGCGAATTCCTGTCATAGCAAATAATGATATGCGAATTTGTCTATTGTGCAGACTATGGACATCTCTATGCGCCGTCGCCTCTCCACACCGAAAGCTAGTCCATTGCTGCTGAAGAAGCCGCCCAAGCAGAAGCCAACGCTGACCAGCGCCACATCGACGCCCGTCAAGGCGGAGAAGACCAGCTGGTTCAAGTCGCTCGATCGTCGTGCCAAAAGCAATCCCAAGGAGCAGGCAAGTGTGAAAGGAAACTCCCCTTGGGCTGCAGTCTCTAAGCTTCTTTGTTGCTTGCAGCTCAATGTTTCAGTGAATGGACACAGCGAGGTCAGCTCCAGCAGTTTGAAGCGCAGCAAGCGAAATGCCAACGCCGCCCCAGCGCCAGCCAAGAATTTGCGTTTCTTTGGCGACACCGACCTGGACTCGAATCCGCCAACCATCTCCAAGGCCAGCAGCATGCCAAGGTGAGTAAGAGGAGCATCTGAATGAATCTCTTTACGAAATTCCCCTTTATCCCTTGCCAGACGACGGCCACAGCTGTCGAAGCACTCGCAGAGCGCCTACCACTTGGATCGCAGTCCGCCGCCGCCGTCGCGCGACTATCGCCAGAGTCTGTCGACGACGACAGCGACGACGTCGCTGGCGCCTGGTGGAGCACGGCAGCGCGCCAGCTCGATGCAGCACTTGGAGCATGGCAGCGATGAGGTGGACTTCCGCAAGCGACGTCACTATTCGCGCTCCCGCGAGCTGCACGACATCTCGGAGAGCGGCTCCGAGCCGGAGCCAGTGGAGCGACACAAGCGCGGCCCAGCACAGCGCGCCATGTCGCTGGAGCGATCGACGGAGCTGCCGAAGCGCTACGAGGACAGGCCGCTGCTCGGACCGCCGAAGCCGGCGCGCAGTGCCGAGCGGCGTGGGCTGACGCCGAGTGCAGTCGATGGCGGCTATGGGAAGTAAGTGTTGGGGGCTCAACGGATGTGGACATAGACGTAGCTTCACTGAACACACATTTCTTTGCACAGGGAACGCTATCCGGCGGAGAGTTCCGGCACCGAGGGCGAGTCGAGCCTGCACAGCCAGCGCAGCGTGGTCTATTTGCATGCCACCACAGTGGGCGATATACCACAGCCATATAATCTGCGCCGTCGCTCGATGTCGCGCGACGATCTGCGCAAGGGCGGCGGCGCCGGAGGAGCCGGTGGCAAGCCGCCGTTGCAGCCGATGACGCGCACCGTGTCGCGCTCCGTCTCCATGCTGGCGCCCTGGAAGCCCAAGCACATCAGCGAGGGCTACGAGATCAACTATTCGCAGGAGCAGAACAAGCGCGTAAGTTGAGCCTCTGACTGCTGATGCTCGCTTAGCATGGCTAAATCGGGTATATTAGTTTGAGGCGGGCTGCTGTTAAACTCGTGTCTGGATTTTCCATTTAACTCTGAACTCTTCTTCTCCCTTAGATCTCCACGCTGCCACGGAAGCCGCCGCCGCACAATGGGGCCAGCAGCGCGAGCACGCTGAGCCGACTGGGCCGCAAGCAGGAGTCGTCGGCGTCGGCGTCGTCGTCGTCTGCCCATCGACGCCTCAATGGCTACTCCGTGGACGAGCGTCCGGCGCCCACGCGTTCGCTGCTGTCGGCATCGAATTTGCGCACCGCCAGGACGAAGTGAGGGGCGTGCTGGCATAGTAGTAGTAATAATAGTAACCAGACCAGGCCAGGTGCTGTAGCCGCCTCGGCTGCTGTTAATATTTAACTATACCTAGTTTGCTAATCGTAATCCGAATCGAAACATATTTCTAATCAAGCGCAAAGCCCGTTACGGCTGCAGAGCAACGGAAACGGAAGCTCAGGCCGAGCGGCATTTAGTTCACTAAGGACTCTTAACCCTTGTTGCAATTCTCGTCATATTGTAAATGTGAAGTGTACGTATATACATACTTATATAATATATATTTTATATATATTTTAATAAAACACTCTTAACTTAGCTAAGACAACAGCCCGTCTTTATTTACCGCTGATCAGTGGCGCTAAAACTTTAGTCAATACACTAACCCATACTGTAATTCGAATGTGTTGCCAGCTGTTGAGCTCCGAAATATGTTGGATTCTGGATAAAGGTAAACTAAAAAAAGCTAATAGCGGGATAGGTGAAAAACGGAAGAAAACATACCGAAAGTAGTATTTCCGCTAATTAATTGCAGTAAGCAGCTCCTTTGTCCTCTTTGTCCTCTTTGTTCTCCTCTGAACACATCGCTTCACTTAACTGCACTGCACGACCAGCCATGGACGACTGAAGAAATGCAGCAGCTGCTGCCCATTATATAGGGCGACTCTCACCAGAGGCGACTCTTACTTAGTTGCGCTCAATTGTTCGGCCCGATGCCAGGTAGAGGTCGTTGCAGTCGATCTTTAACTGGCCAATGGGGACACTCTCTGCTGCTGCAAGCTCTCTAGCTTGGTTTTACTCAAAAATGAATACTCCTGCATACATATAGACAATTCAAATGATCTTCTGTAGCTCTTTTTCGTCCCTTGCTTTCGTTGGGCAGACGGACAGACTGACGGAGAGCCTAATCTATAGACAGACATTCGTACAGGTATGTAGGCAAACAAAGTCGCATATATGTATATGTTTGATATGCTTAATAACTTGGGTGCCTTTGTTGCTCATTCGGCTGCTAATAAAACCAACAGAGTAAAACTAAACTCAAATTATAGCCGATACTTGCACCCAATTCATACTTCGAATTACTTGAACATTGACTAAATTAACTCACCACTCTTCCGCTCACAACGAAATTCTATTACAACAATAGCCAAGACTCCCACCCATCTTTCGACGATTGCTGATGAAAATTCAACAACGAAATTCAACTGAAGCTGTAGCCGAGACAAAAGCCTTTTCGAACTTGTCTTAGTCGTTTCAATTACACTCTACCGTTTTTCGACAATCACATCAACAAGTCAATTGCTCTCAAACCGTAGCCGAGACACGCACCCTCAGCAGTGGATTTGCTATGAAGCACCTTCCTTCGTTGCTTCCCCTCGGTCGCTGAGAGCTGCTGGCCGGCGAGTCAACAAATAAATGATTTCTTTACGCAACTAATAAATTATTCGCAGCTTCTGGTTTGCTCTCTTCCTCTCTCTCTCTCGCTCGTTCGCTCTTAGGTTTTAGCTTGTGTCAACAGGCTACTTCCACTTCCCGCCTCACTGCGCATTTCCGCTGTATCCTTCAACACGCTGCTTCAACTTCGGCTGCTGCTGCTGCATTTTCAAGGATAATTGCGAAAAATACAGCTGCAGAAGTTTTTCTTTAAAACGCTTCGACTCCACACAGCCAGCCAAGCTGAGGAAGTAGCTGCGCTGCTGCGGCCGTGGTATTTCAAAGTTCAGCAATAAATTTATAGCCCAGCTTTGCGCCCACCCTCCGTTCCCTTCGCTCCGACATTTGCAATCAGCGAGTGAAGCTGGCCGAAATATGCAAGAAACTTCAAAAATAAACAAGCAGTAAACAACTTGACCTGCAAATACCCTGTTAAGTTTTGAATACATATATATTTGAGCTATATCAAAGTGAGAAGATCTTAGCTTTCAAGTTTTTATGATGTAGTCCTTTGGTAAAATTGCTGTTGTTTCATTATAAAATACAATACATATAAAACGCAATCTATATTCGCTCTAGTCCAATCTGTTGCTTAAGCATAGCATGAATTTATGTAGGGCATTTTCCAGCAAAAAGAGTCTATCAAATCAAGAAGAAGTAATGAAAAAAGTGTTAGAATAGTTGCTCCAAGAGTGCGTTTAATTTGTTTAACTCTCGATGGACTTCGTTCCACTCCAGGATTATGGATAGAAATTGGCGTTAATTTGCCCCACATTCATTTAATTAACAACTAAAGTTGAGCTTACCCACGCCCAGTGACAGCGTAGCACGCACAGCGCAATTCTTTTCCATTTTTATTACACCTGGAAGACAATCAGTCAGCGCGATGAAGTGCAGTTATTAATTAATCGCAGGTGCGCGACCTCTGCGAGAATATTCAATTATCCTAAGTAATTGAATGCACTCCACACCGAGTGCAGCTGACAAGTGATTAACTGACGGACATAGCACACATACATATATAACGGACATGCATACCGTTGTACACAGTGATGTATATATGTATGTATGTATGTAGAGATTGATTTCTTTCGACTAATCGAATGTGAATTACTTTTGCCATTGGAATTTCCAATTGCAGACGCAAATTGAATTCTCAAGTATTCCATTTATGTTTTCATAATTAACATGTATTTACCTGTATTTACCGGTGCGTATATTACCTGTACATCCATTTATACATATGTATGTATAATACAAGAACAAGATAATGACAACTCAGCGATAATTGTCACAAAGACTATTAACATTAACATGATAATTGTCCTAGTAATACAATATAATTATTATCTTAACATATTCTAACAACGAATTCTTAAGAAATAATCAAAGTAGTATGTATATTGCTAGAAGAAAAAGAAGAAGAGAAGAGGAGCTCACTACTCAACAGATCACGAATCAAATCAAGCTTCAGCCTTGAGTTGCTCTCTCTCTCTCTCTCTGAGTTATGTTTGATGCAGCAAAGAATGCTCTTATTTATCTACTAGTATTAGTGAGTGGCAAATGAGGGAACTCAAGCTTCAGCCTTCAGTTGCTCTATCTCTCTCTCTCCCTGGGTTATGTTTGATGCAGCAAAGAATGCTCTTATTTATCTACTAGTATTAGTGAGTGGCAAATGAGGGAAGTGTTTACTAATGTTAACAGAAGTATATAAAAATACTAGAAAAATACTGCTGCATGTAAGTGCATAGTTAAGCAGCATTGCTCGCCTTCTCTATAGGAATTTATTGCAAATAAATCAATTAGACAGAGAATATTATTACCTTTTATTAGGCAATTTTATATTTTCATATTTTTAAATATATTTTTATTATTTTCCCCCCACCAGTTATTTC
The DNA here is from genome assembly GCA_035047565.1 of Drosophila mulleri. Classification (NCBI taxonomy): domain Eukaryota; kingdom Metazoa; phylum Arthropoda; class Insecta; order Diptera; family Drosophilidae; genus Drosophila; species Drosophila mulleri. The sequence continues at coordinate 13,309,761 of JAWNPK010000060.1, read as the reverse complement.
AATTTCTTTTTTTTTTAATTTTAAATAGAAACGGTACTTCATGTGCTATCTGGGAGTACATTATTCACTCACACTGTCTCTCACCTCCCCTTCCTTTCTTTACCATTCTTTCGGCCTTTCGCTTGCTCTATCTTTATCGCCATCCGTCCATCTCTCAGCTAGTTCCTCTATGCATGCTCTTTGGCAATAGATTTCCATCATTGAGTTTGCAATTCGAGCCACGTAATTGAAACCCTTGATTTTTCCAATTAATTAAATGGCATTGTCAGTTGCTGCTGTCCAACTGGTGCCCATTAAGGAGTAGCAGTGGACAGTGGGCGTGGCAATGGCCGTTGATGCTGGAAGGGTGGCTTCCGCTAGCCAGCCGTAGATTGTTCATTTTAATTAGCTAAATATTTCTGCATGTCCATCAACACCTTCGCACACACACACACATAGAGAGAGAGAGAGAGAAAGAGAATTTATGAAAATTTATTTAAATAATGATTTAAATTGTAAATAATTGAAATGCAAAAGAAGTTTATTGGAGCGTTGATAAATATGCATAAATATGCAAATTGTGAATTAACAAATATTAACTATTTGTCTAGCATTATGATTTATGCTGGGTATTACAATACATATGTATATGTATATGAAAATATTTAAATATAATAAAAATAAATAATGTGAAATGCCAATATAGTAAAATACAATAAATGTATGCATATTTGCTGAATGTGGCATTTGCCACAGGCAGGCTGCGCTATGAACATATTTTTAACTCTTTATACGTATATCAATTGATGGGCTTTAATTTGTCTAGGAAAATAATGCTCTGACAATTATGGCTTAAATGTGTCAATAATAATGGCAACATTGACAAATTGCCAGCCAGATGGACAAATTGGCTCAGGTATCCAATGGCAGCCGTGTCCCGCACTCACACACACACACACAGAAACCAAAGCACACACACACACACACACACAATGCTTCACTCCCTCTGTCGCTTTGGTAATTAAGAGTATTTTAGTTAGAATTAATGTATTCTGGACTTGCAAACAAATGGCTCCACAGCAGCAGCAGCAGCAGCAGCAGCAGCAGCAGCTCCTGAGCTCCTGAGAAACAGTTTGTTATTTGAGTCTCTCTGCAGCTTAGCCGAGAATGTTGGCATTCGAGGTTTGACCGAGCGATGTGAATGCGGTTGGCTTCACAAGCCAGAGGGATGCAGCTGTAACAAGCTCTCTATAGCTGCCTCCCTCTCTGTCACACACACATGTATGCATACAACAATAATTTCAATTTGGCATTGTATAAATATTTGCGTTTGCATTTGCATAAATTGGTTTTAAAGTCGCTCGCCTGTTGTTAAACTGTGTAAATAATTAATTCTGTTTTTTGTTTGTTTTTTTTTTGGTTTTTTGTAAATTTAATTACTGCAGCAAAGTTAAAAGGGAAGCCCAACAATAATGTTAACATTTACACATCCATAAATATGCACAGATTAATTACAGTTGCTGGCTTAACATTTCCTGTATGGCGAATGATCTGCCTGCTCTCATAAGCAGGAGCTGTTAATTAACAGAGTGAGAATATGAAAGACACCCATGCATAATGAGTGCGGACACAATTGACTTGCTTGCTCGCTCGCACAGGTTGTCTGTATAAGCTACTTATGTGTGTGCTCCTAGCACTATGCATAAATGTAAGAGAGTGTAAGCACGCGCTCTGCCGCTCTTCCTTGTTGATCTAAAGATCTGCATTAGCTGCTTTGATTTTGTGAGCGTGAGAAATAAGTAATAGAACAGCTGTCGCTGATATTAATATGACAAACCTTTTTATAAAATAGTTAATACATATCAATACTCTTACAATTCATATTCGATTCTATATACTTACACACATATATGAATACATATGTAGCGGTTAAATTAAAGCAACTGAAGAGAGTCAAAAGAGTGCATGGGCAAGCCGGGGTATGTATGCATGTGCATGTAAATGACTACTACAATAATTGGCATGCTTGGGCTTTCGCTCACGTTCATCGCATTCTCTGAGCTGCATAGTTGCATTCATTTAGGCGCTCCTTTGCTGGACTTTGACTTTGCTAAGTCCAGCACACACACATACATACATGCAAATTTAGTGTTATGCGCTAAAGAGAGAAAAAGGGAGAGAGTTCCCGATGGTGAAGTGCAACGATACTTTTTGGCTACTTTGAGTGGTAAGTAATTAACTTAAATTTATCATATTGTTTTGTAGGATACTCAAGAAGAATGACTACATTTATAATTGCCACGCATAAATGTATGTGTGTACATACTTACAAATGTATGTGTGTCTGCACTCAACCCAAGGGTTTTGCTCATTTATCAATCAACAAACGCGAAAATCATAACTAGAGCCCTTTCTTACGAAAAGTAGTAGACAAAACATGTGTTGGCTTGGGTAGGGTATTGGGAGAGGGGCGTAGCCAATTAATTTTCGCTTTGCGAAAGATGTGCGAACAACACACAGAAAGTTGATTAACGGCAATTGAAGCAGCACACCAAACACAATTAACCTCTTCTCTCTCTCGCTCTTGCTCTCCCTCTCCCAGTCTCTGTTTTCGCTCAGTAGACACACTGCATAGGCAAATGCCGTTATATAGAATTTAATGGCAAAGCGATAAAAATGGCGAAAATACAAAACATGCTTATGTAATGGCCGCTGCTGCTGCCGCTGCTGCTGCGTGCTGGTTGCTTTGTGCTTTATGCGTCCTTTATCCAGACTGTAGGCAGCAGCAGGACCCTAGCCGAGACGCGGCTGCTAATTAATCATCGACGTTTATCCGACTTGATGCAGAACTAAACAAATCGTTTCAAATTATTAAAATCATTTATAATGCGAGCCGAGCCACGCAAGCTCGCTGGATAAGCGAGAGGGTTTGAGGAGTGGAATTTGAGAGAGTGGGAGTGGGCGTGGGAGTGGGAGTGGGAGAGGGTGCAGCATGTGAATGCTTCATGATGAAGGATGTGCTGCGTGCGCTGGCGCCAGACGCCAAAGATGCCCACGTCCGAATCGCACTCGGCGCTGTAGTTAGAGTCAGAGTCAGAGTTGGAGTCGGAATCTATGTGGGATGCTCCTGCTGCTGCTGCCAACATAAATCAGTCGCACATATGAACCTCGCCGGCAAGTGACTGGCCACAGTTTCGCCTGTGTTCGGTGGGTTTGTTGTGGATTGTTCGGTTAGTCGCTTGTTTGTGAGCCACCGTGACCAATTAAAGACCGCTAAATAATATACTTTTCTCATGGGGTATTAACATTATCACATGGCACAGGCATGGCATAGATGATGATGTCAATGTAATCCAAATTCAATTAAAATGGCAAGAGTCAAATAAGTTGGCGGGGATATGTTTATAGGCCGAATTATTTCACTATTTTATTTATGTAGTTAAACAAAGAATAACAATAAATATATCAATAATACTGTAATAATAAAACTGGGAGTAGAGTATCTAATCGCTGGTGTTTTAGAGGCTTAGCTTTTGCTTTCTCTGTTATCTATGCGCGTTACCCTTAGAAGCGCCGCGTTTGCCATATTTTGTCTCGCATTCGCTACGCCTTCCATTTCCTGCTCCGCTGGCTCATTATTCGCACATTCGGCGGGAGCAGCTGGCTGGCTGGCTGGCTGGTCGGGTGGGTGGCTGTGACAGGAGCCGAGTTGCTCGCATATTTCTCGCAGTCAGCTTATCTCAAAGGCGCTGACAGCCAGCAATGAGGCGCGCACACACACACAGCAGCAACAGCAGCAGCAGCAGCAGCGGCAGCGCAGCAGCAGCAAGGACATCTCGGTCAAAATAAATTATGTGCTCGTCGCGTCCAGCAAAACGTAAACAAAATTTTTGTGGATTGCCAGTGGCTGGGGCAGGAGCAGAAGCAGGAGCAGGAGCAGCAGCAGGAGTAGACAGAAAGGCGCAGAGACATTGACCGTGGTCAGGAATAGCCAGCACATGGCTATGGGGCATTTGCGAAAGGCCAACCTGGTTTGCTTTAAGCGAATCAATTAAAGTAAACATACAGTTATATTTATTTATTTTGTATATATATAGATATTTTGTTAAAAGCCTTAAATATTTGCGCATATTTACTGTGGTTTTGCTTTGTTGTTTGTGTTAATTTTTTTCTTTCTTTTTTCACTTTATGGTTTTTTGTTTTTGTTTTTTGCGCAGCTGCAAGCAGCAGCAGTAAATACAAAAATAAATAAAACGCAAAGCAAATGAAATAAATGTATAAATTATTATAGTTGTCAGGCCGGATTGGCCATCGAGCAGGAGTCTCGATATGGCAGTTTAAGGCATATTTATTTATGTTTCCAATGATTCCGGTTTGCCAGCCAAACCACACAGCATGCACAGTAACCAGAACCAGAATCCTGTGACTGGCTCTGGATCTGTGCATGTGCATGTGCATGTGTGTGTGTGTGTGTGGAACAACTGCTCACAGTTGCTATTGAAAACTAATTTGCGGTGCACAGAGCCATATCCTTGGCCAGGCTGCTGCATATTTGCACCTGCAGCTACTAATGGAGCATCGACTGTGGCCAGCAAGCCTGGCCAAGCTTTAGCTCTATGCACATTTGCAGCAAAACTGTTGGCAGCGCGACAGCCAACAAGTTGTACAATAATGATTGAATCCGGGGGCGTGGCGAGGATATAAATCAAAGGGGCATGCATACATAACTGCTGCTGCTGCTGCTGCTGCTGCCTCTGTCTGTGTGGACTGCCTGGACTTGTAGAGCTCTGTTGATGCCGTTTCTGCTCCAGCGATTTTTCCAATCAAATGAATGCAAAAGTCTAGCCAAAGATCACAGACGGAGGCAGCCTGGTCAAGATGATGGCTTAACTACACTGGCCGAAATAGCTTAGCAAGTTATTATCTTTGCTAATTGAGAAAATAATTAAAAACATGTGAAACTTTGACTAGCTAATATAATTCTCTTTTGTTTAGCCTAAGCTATTGGCAGATAACCTTACTACACTCGCTAATAGAAGGCATGGAATTAAAACTAAAATTTACTGAGATTATTCAGATGTAGAGTACTTCTCATATAGTTTGCAAAAGTTCTTTACCATTGCCAAGGCTCTCGCTCAGAGCAAGAGACTTTGATTTGGTTCTTTTCATTTTCGGTATCTGTTGAGCGCCTCGAGTTGAACAATTCGTGTGATGCTCTATTAACGAAGTTTATTTGGGGAGAGCTACGATTGGCGTTCGTAAAATGAGAAAGAATACGAAGTGTGAGGTGAGCAACGATCTCACACGCTCAATTCACATTTTTCCATTATTTAGCTCAACTCAGGAAACAACCAGAGTCAAATAGAAAGATCCAGCCGATCGTTAACGAAGTCTTTGAACTGCCGATGCAATGCGTTACTCTCTGAGCTGATGCTCAGAAATACAGAACAAATCACAGATATTGCTCGATATACTCATTTATGTAGACTTTTTCTCACAGTGTGCTCGCACACACACACGTACACACACACCATTGCACACACACACACACACACACATTGAACGAAAAGTGGCAATGGCCAACATATTTGAAAAGTTTCCAAATCACGCCTCAAAGACAGCTTGAAAGCCAGGCTGACTGCAAATATTTCTCAATGAATGTGTGCCACACACACACACGCACGCACACAAATACAGAGAGAGAGAGAGAGAGAGAGAGAGAGAGAGACAAGTGCAAACATGGCTTAATAACTCATTCATGTGTGTGTGAGTGTGTGGCGACTTTTGCATGGCTGGCTGAGCTTCGCCTCCACCTCCATCCCCATCCTCATCCCCATCCCCATCCCCATCTCCATCTCCAACTGCGTGGCCAAAGTGTCAATTTGAAGTGGAGCTGTTGACTCGCACTCATTAAATAAAAGATTGCATGTTTTCAGCCCTTTGTCCGAGGACCTTCTATTCAGCTAATCCCAAACAGTTGGCCAGTGCCAAACGGTCCTGCGAGAGAACATTTTCGAGCAGACTTTTTCTATTGTTTGCGACATATGTAGCTTAGCAATAGTCTCTATATACATATATGCAGCACATATGTAAATACATACACATACATTTATATATATATATCTATATAGATGCATATCTGAGCTGTGGCCAGTGTCTCTGTCAAGTCAACTATCGAGTCAACTGCCACACACTAAATTTAAGCTACGAATAAGTTTTGCTATTGATATAAATGTTTGTGGTTGCACAGTGAGAAATAATAGAGTTAGTCTGGGAATTAAATGTGAAAGTAAAATTTATTAAATTTGTTTAATACTTTTCAGCGTACATATTACTTGAGTTTAATATACTTTGGCATAATTGATTATATAATATAATAAAGGAAAACATTTTATAATATACATAATTAAAAATACATTTAAAAGAGGCAACAATTTTATTGAGTAAAATAGAGTTTTCATCAAGTATTCTGCAGCAATTAAGCTTAAATTTATAATATACATAAATTTGACATTTAAAATGTACACCAGTTTTTTTTGCCAGTGTACGCTGGGTCGGTGACAATAAATGCCCGACGTTTGCCTGGCTCTGTGCTTCATTTTATTAATATGGCAACGCATTTGCCTGTGGCATGTTCTACACTCTGCTTCAAGTCGACTCTTAGTCGGCCCCCTCACTCACGGCCCCCGGCACGCCTCTTTTAAATGTTGCATTAAATGCAACCTGCCGAAAACTCATGTGGCTCGAAAATTGTGGCATCGGCTGATGATGATGATGCTGATGTCTGACCTCCACACGTTTGGCATTTACTCGCTCTCTCTCTCTCTCTCTGTCGCTCTTTCTCGCTCTCTCTCACTCTCTTTCTCGTTTCCTTGCTGGCACTGCTTTTGTTGCATTGTTTTTTTGCTCTTTGGCAAGATGCAATCTAGCAGACAAGCTGCGCTTCATCCTTTGGCTGAAGTGGAATCTGTTGCAGCTTTATCTGCATAGTGGGTGTGCCTGTGTGTGCCTGTGTGTGTGTGTTTATGTTTGTGTATGTAAGCGATGTTTAAGTGTCGGTAAAACTTTATAATGTGTGTTACAACAAACAGCACGCACACACACATACATTTAAGGGCAGCTGCCTCTTCTTCTTCTCCTTCGTTTATTCTCTTGGCGAGTTTTGTTTGTAGCTGCTGTAATTTTCATTACATTTCTCTCGCTCGCTTGGCTCGCCTGTTGATGTAGTTGTTGTTGTTGTTGTTGCTTTTGATTTTTGTTAATTATATGTGTTGTACATGTGTGCGTGAGTGTGGTTATGTCTGCTGTTTGTTGCCTACTTTCCGTCGTGTCATTAATTTCAACTGCTTTAAATTTATGCATGCCACAAATTGCCTGCTGCTTGGGCCATAAATACTATATATACTAAAGTGCTTACACAAACACACACACACACACAGATACACCCGCACACACACCCACACACACATACACATGTATGGAGAGACAGCTCATATATTCATTGGTCCAACACCTTTGGCTTCTGTCTTATTATTGCTGGCAGACTCCTTGGCCTCTGCAGCAAAAACTATGTTCGCATTTTGATTTTTGAAATCATGTTGAAATACATAATTTGCCAGCAATTGTTTAACTTGCCACACACACACACACACATACCTACTAGCTGCTTCTAATTTCCATGTGTTGTCTCATTAATATTCATGGAACTCTGTCTCTGTGCACGCCTCTGCAGGCCTAGCCATGCCCAGCCTCGCCTGGCTGCAGAAAAAGCAGCCGCAAATTTGCATAAATTTTGAGTTTGAGTTCCAGTTAGTTGATATGCGGCTAAGGGTTTGAGTTTTTTTTCTGGTGCTCGCAGCGGCAGCATCTGTTTTATTCTATGGATTTATCAGTTAAATTTCGTATTAAATTTGCTGTGGCAAATGCATTAAAAACTTTTTCGCGTTGCCACAAAATACACACACACACACACACACACACACACAAACAAAAAGCAGTTGGAAATGTGCACACAAATTCGTTTTGAAATGAATTTATATATTTATGGCTGCATTTTACAACGACAGCAGCCGCACAAAACAACAACAACAACAACAATAACAACGAACGACGGAAACAATAATCAATTATTGGTTAAAATCAACTCAACGGGATTATTGAGTTATAAATGATTCATAAAATTTGCTGCGGCACCTGTTAGCAGGCGGTGGCTCACCCCCTGTTCCTGCTCTGCCCTCTCTCAGCTCACCATGTGCTGGCTTTTTGTGGTTTCTACTGATAAATGCTGCAAATAAAATGAGGCATCAACACCAACAACAGCAACAACAGCAGCTGGGTTCTAATTAAATTTTGTGGCAATGCCACAAAAGCTGACCATAAATAGCCAAAGCAGTTGACCAAACATACATACATACATGCATACATACATATGTAAAACATATGGATGTATGTATATGTAGATATAAGCGTTTATGGCACTCATTAAAGGTATGCCACATGCGTGGCAATGTACTGTTGCAATTGCTTAAAGCGTGGCAAACAATGGCAGGCAGCCGTGGCAGCTCTCGGATATTACGCATACGTCACGTGTTGCATAAGGTGCACTCATGTTACGGCTTTGACTGTTGACTGTTCGGTCACTGCACACAGCAGCAGCAGTAGCAGCAGCAAAGAAAATAAAAAGAATTAAACGGAATAAAAACGCAATTAAAAATAAAAACTATAAAATACATACATACATGCTATATATATATACACACATATATGTATACATATAGACAATAACAACAATGGCACATGGAATACTTGCAACCCGTTGGCAAGTTGATGGCTGCCTGGCTGCCTGCTCGCTGTTGGCTGCTGTCGCCGGTGGCCCGGACTCAACTCAATTTGTTCATTTAACTGCTTTTATTTTTATTATATTTACATTTGCTTCACGCTTCTGCCTGCCAGCACGCTCCGCAGATAATTACGACAATAATAAGGACACATTGTCCCCGTTGTCTGTCAGCAGGACACAGCAGACAGCACGCTGGACCAACACACATACTCGCGTGCTATTCCTGCTACTCCTGCTGCTGCTGCTGCTGCTGCTGCTGTCCATGCCATCTCTTTGCTTTCGCTTTTCGCCTTGCAACATGCGCGCCAAACTTGCTACAAATTGTACAACAAATTGCTTTTGGTCAATGCCAGCGAAGGCAACTCGTGCATCTGGTTGACCTACCCACAAAAGAAGCAAATCATTTAAGGCTACAAAAAGTTGGCCTTAAAGGTTTTTACTTATTTATAAAAGCGTGGAGCTGCTAAATGGGTTATATTATACTCCACTTTAAATTCTACAAAAATTTCATGGAATTTGCTTATTGCTTAAAGAACAATTTGACTTGGATTAAGTTTAAGAACTGTTTCTTTTGTTTCAATTTTTTGTCGGTGATTGTTTGCTAGCAGCGAAAGGAAGCAGAAGCCACGTCAAGTTATTCATACGTGGCAAAGACTGAAGCGCAGCAAGAAACTTCACAAACTGTGCGCGAATAAGAAATATTTTGATGGCTCCGGTGGTTTGGGTCTTGGGTGGGTTGGGCTGGCAAATGAAATCACATGAAAGCGCATTACATACTTTGTGTCTGACAATGCAATGCAGCTGAAACGGCAAATAGCAGAATGCAGAGCACGTCAATCCGAATATGGCATACCCTGCCATACGTCGAATATTCGCAGCTCAGCATTTCGCGCTGCCATCGCTGGCATAAAAAAACTTTACAACTTTTCCTCTTCTTCGGCTGCTATTTTTGGTCTCTTTTTGCTCACTTTTCATGTTAAATAAAGCAAATTTGTAGCATATTCTGCTCGGCGCTCTGCCAATGCTGAAGGTTATTGCTATTCCGTCTGTCGTTTCCATAAATTTCATTGTCTGCACGCACGCTCACAGCCACCCACACTCACACACATATAGAGTTGGCAAGTGGCTGCATGTGCATAAGAAATGCGCTCAATACTCATATGATATGAGGTAATATACAAATTGAAATTTGCGCAAACAAGACGTGAGATGCACGCAGGCACACAGCTAGACAGACAGACAGACATGCATACACACACACACACACGTATATATAGCACATGCACACACATAGACAATCGCACTCAGTTGCATTGTTATATCCTGTGCGCTTTGTTGAAGATGGGGCATATTTATTTGGTATTATTTACTTTATTATTCTTATTATTATTATATTATTAATACAAAAGGTATTTATGTGTGTAAATAAAGCCTGCTTGTTACTCCTTTTCAATCTCACACCCACTTGACTCTCTTTATAGGGTATCTGCCAGTCATCCAAACTGTTGTCCAGCACATACACATACTACCCTTGGCTGGCGTCATAAGTAGGCAAATAAAGTATACGCAACGCAGAACAGGAACAACTAAGTATATTTATAGTAGTGCCTGCATCAAATTCCCTCCCCACTCTCACTCTTACTCGCTCTCTCTGTATGTGTGTGTGCATTCATTTCACTCTTTGCAAAGGGTATCGACTAGTAGCGCACGCTCTGCTCAGACTTTGCCCAAGTAGGTAGATGAAGCGCAGTAGATTTCCATTATGAGTGTTTGACTGCTTCGAATTCTCTGCCTTGCACTCTTTGTTTTCATTTCATTTCTTTTCTCTTTATAAATTTGTGCCTTTTGCGTGCGTCACCTTTCAGAATGAATTCAACAGCTTCTACTGTCAATTGCGCCTCCCTCTGCTTCTTCTTTTGTTGTTGTCGTTGTTGCTGTTATCTTTTGCAGCGTTCTATTTGACTGTTTTAACAGCGATGCGCCACATTATTTGTCTGCCTTTTGTATTGTCAAAACGCGCTGTCACAGCAAATGCTTAACAATTTTTCAGCGCCCATTCGCGACGTTTTCATCTAGAGTCGCTCTCTCGCTCTCGCACTCGCACTTGCCGTCTCTGTCTCTGCCTCTGCTGACAGTTGACAGCTGACAGTTGTCATCATCATTATGATCGTCATCATTGTCAGCATCGATGGCATAAATAAGAGATGCGCTTGATGATACAGCCAGCCGAAGAAGGGTTGCTGTCGCTCTCTCTCTCTCTCACTCTCACTTTGATAAATGAGAGACGACAATGAATTATATTGTTTATACAAATTACTTTATTGGCACACAGCGTCGCCTTCAAGGAAATTATATGAATAGAATGATTTATGGTTATCTTCGGGGCTATACACACTCAGACTTGCTCTTTCTATGTGTGTGTGTGTGTGTGTGTGTGTGCTTTAAAGTGATGCTGCACACACAATATGCTGTTGCTTGCTGCAGAATGTGACAAAAGCCACGCAACAGCACCTCTGGTCTTGTTTCCTGATATCCCTAACCTCTCGCCCTCTCACTCTCTCTCCCGCTCTCTGTCTCTCCTTGCTATCAACTCACACAGATGCGAAGGCATGCGCGGCTTACCAACCAGTGGCAATTAGCAGAATCATGAAGCTGTCTAAAATATCAACACACACACACACACACACAGCTGCAGAGCAGCACGCTTCGAGCGCTTTTCAGCAGTCAAGCAAAACGAGCTGCCTGCTCGCCCGTTCCCTGCAGCCTCTTTGCTTGCTCCCTTCAAACAGAGCCTAATCGTTGTGGCACTCTGTGGGCTGCTGCTGCCTCTGCTGCCTGGGCAGACCGTCGCCTGGCACATATTTATGAAGTTATTTGCTTTAAAATAAATATTGCTGCACCACAAGTTGGGTCTGGTGTGGGCGGCTTAAGGGATTTGCTGCTAACAAAAAAAAGGCAATGAAGAAGAAGAAAAGGGTTTTTACTTATAAATTGAAATAAAGCGTAAAGTATGCCGTGGCATAGCGTAGCATCGTGTAGCTTGCCCCAGCCGTGCGCCAGACAGTTGTCGATGTGCACGGCGTTTGTGCATTTCCTAAGCAGCTTACTGTTTATGAGCCGCTTTTCAACACCATCAACCATGTAGGAGTAGAGCTTATATGGGCCAGCCGGCCGGGCCCAGCAGTTCTTGCCTGTTGCCTGAAAGTCGCCGAAGTTGCAAGCAAAGCGCGAAAGTAAAAGCGTGCTGCAGCTGCTGTTGCCCTCGCTGTTGCTGTTGCTGTTGCTGTTGCTGCTACTTTGGCAAACAGTTGTGGGCAAAAGTGTTGCGAAATGCCAGAAATGTGTCGCCATTTGTAGTTGTTGCACTTGCAGCGTCGACTGCAACTTCGACTTGTGTGCAACTTGCAACTGCAGCGAAAACATTTTGCCAAAAACTTTGCGCAATGTGGCAGGCGGCACCTCAGAGTCAGAGCTGACGCTGGAGCTGGAGCTGGAGCTGGAGCTGGAGCCTGCCAGATACAAAATGCTCTTTTGTGGAAAACAAACAACAAACAGCTGAGAAGCACTAGAAGAGGCAGCAGCAGAGCCAAGTTAACCGTACGAACTCGGGGCGCACACGTTTCATGCATTTTCACTTTGTAAAACATTTCTGATATGTACGTGATGGCTGCTTGTAAGGGTCTATCGGGTGGGTCATGAGGGGTGGGGGTGGCTGTAGAAACTAGTTTTGCTGTTGCTAGCGCAAAATTCTATTTAAAGTTTGATTAGACATATACACACACACACACACACATACTCGGAGGCAAACAAACACACGCAAATAATTAAGCAGCAAACTTTTGTTGTTTGCTCTGCAGATAAATTGACGGAGCGCACCTGGCGTATGCGTAATGCTGCAGCGCTGTATTAGCCGAAACTTTGACATTTGTTTGCATTAATTAAAATAAATAATTCAATTATGTTGCAATACCCAAGTAGAGCAACCTGTTGCACGTATGCTACGTATGTATATACATGTATATGTATGTATATAGAGAAAAATCCAGTTGAATTGTGGCAAGGCGTTGTAGTGGGTCAGGCGACTGCTCATAATTTTGTGTGGCTGCACTTGACGAAAGTGGGAAGGCGTTTTGTGCGAATGTTATTTAAATTTAAAGCTACAGAGTTGCTTCAAGTATATATATATATATATATATGGTAGAGTATAGTATATATGTATGTGATATACTATCAAGAATTGTTGGAATTGTATACAGAGTATTAGAACTTCAGATATTTAAAACGGAATATAGTCTGAAGTCAAATAGAGCTGAAATATATAACTATGTTATAATGATATTTATGCATATATAAAGATTTAATATTATAATTAAGCCTCGCACTCTCTCGCTTCAAATTAACAAAGTATTTCTTCAACTGTAGTGCACAGGCAAATTCCAAAAAGACACTTGAGACGGGAGAGTTTCGATGGCAATGCCCAGCTGTGCCAAAAGCCAGCCAAATGTCTGGCCAAGGAGTTCCTGTGGCGCGACTGAGTGGACTTTTGACAGTGAAGCTGGCGATGGCAGTGAAGCAGCCATCCTCCAGCCATCCAGCCAGGCAGTCAGTCGAGTCAGCCAGCCAAAGCAACCAACATGTAAGCCACAAAAATACTTGACAATTTGTTTGCAATACATTTTATGCTTGAAGCCAGCTAGAGTAGCAACAACGCGCATATATATACATACATATATGTATATATATATGTGTGTGTGTGTGTGTGTATACACTTGTATTTGCCATTTCTTGCAGCATAAGCACATTTCTCTCACTCACTGCTGCGCTCCTTGTGCTTGTCGTCAGCTCTACTCATATGGAGTGGGAGAAAAAAATACTCTATCTCCCTCGCTCTACCTCTCTCTGCTTCAGCAACTCTCTCTCTCTCTCTCTACATACATACACATACATATATTCTTGGTTTCGAATGATAAAAGAGCGTGCAATAAGTTCATAAAACAATTGGCTCCATTTGCTTTGATTTTCATTGCCTGCCATTTTCTGTATGTGTGTGTTGGTGTGTGTGTGTGTGTTCTGATGCTGGGTGCTCTGACCCTGTCCTCATTTGGCCTAAGTTCAGTGCCGCCCACTTGTTGTTGTTGTTGTTGTTGCTGTGATTGGGACTCTGCACTTGGGCCCTTAATTGGTTTGTTTATATTGGCGTCCCTCGGCCAGATGCAATCAATTGCACACAATGATGGCAATTACTACACACTATAAAGACAGACACACTCACGCACACACACACATACTCACAGACAGCCATATACATACATGTAATTAATAATTTTTCCCATTTATGTTTGATAATTGCTTCATATTTGTAGGCAATTTAGTATTTACCAATGATAACGAGACACAGACAACAACCATAATCAAAACTGCACTCAAGCGAGGGAGAGAGAGAGAGACAGAGAGAGTGAGAGTTTGAGGCGATTCCACCACCCTCCCACACACACAGCCACAGACACACTCATACATGCACACGCTAGAGCCGCCTTTGGGTTTTTGAGTTCGGGTCTGGCTTGGGGTTTGGCTTTTGCCTCATTGCATATTCAGTTAGTTGTGCGGCAGACAGCAGCAACAGCAGCAGCACCATCAGCTGCATCACTTGCCACATGCCACTTGCCACTCAAGTTGTGCCGATGATGCAATTGCGTTTGCTATCGGAAATCATGTCGAGTGATTTGTTGAGCAGGTGAAAGAATATGCCAGGCATTCAGAGACCAACCGAGCTGCAGCGTTTAAATATGCGTTAATTAGCTGGAATTTTGCCAGTAAGCCAAGTTCGAATGCGGTTTGAAGCCAGTGGCGAGAGGCGAGCGGCTAGCGGGGCGAGCTGAGGCGTCGCATTAGTGCCACACGCTCTCCATTCCACAAGGGCAATCACTGCAAATGGATTCCTGTTGCGCCATTTAGGCTAATGCGAGTGTGCGGCGGACTGTGTGTATGTGTGTGTCTGAGCAATTAATAATTGCCAGCTCAACAGAGATTTCAATGTGTGTGTGTGTGTGTGTGTGTGTGTGTGTGTGTGTGTGTGTGTGTGTGTGTGTGTGTGTGGAGCTATTGCTGTAAGCTGTCTGGCAATTTGCAGCATTGATTTTGAGTCTTTCTCTCAACAAGAAAATAAATTTGAAATAGTCTCGGCGAGTTGGGTGCAAACAGAGCCCTTGCTGGACAGTGTTGAGCTGCTGTTAGCCAAGTCGCATTCAGTTCCGGCCTCGGCACTGCCAAATGATTTGTCCACTCTTGTATTAACTAAATGAGCTGTTTATGTAAATGCGGATATCAAATTAAAAGCCATAAAAACGCGCACAGACGCCGCGTTTTTATGATGACAACAAGGCCGCAGATTTGAAGATGACTTCATCTCGGCCCGTGGGTGTGGCAGCAGGAGTCGAAATGGTAGCAGTGCCAGGCACTGCTGCTCATAAAAATACTTTGACTGCAATTGACAGGGCGCAGGAAACTGCCAACAACCAAGAGTGTGCGAGGGAGAGAGAAAGAGAGGATACGCCCAGCAAGGCGTATTTGATTGTCTGGCATAAATCATTTCTAATTGCTACCTAGAATGATGCGAGGGGCCGCCACTAATTGAGCTTGAGATTAAATTTTATGAACAAGCATGCCGACTCTGCCTATACATATATGTATATGTATATGCACGAATCAATGAATCCATGAATCCATGAATCAATTCACGCATCACATGCCAGCTGTTTGTACGCCCGCCTCCTGACCAGCCCGCGCTCTGAGTCAAGTTCAAGTAACAGGTTTTTATGCATTACGTGACCATGTGAAAAAGTCGGCACAAACCTGGGCGTAAATACGAAATAACAACCGGCTCATGCGGCCAAACTCAGTCAGCCACCCACCCACACAGACACACACACACTCACACGCACGCATGCATGCGCTGCTGGCCTATATCAAATAATTACCGGAACTTGAGCGTATAACCAACAGTTTCCGTCGCACGAGAGGCAGCTGGCAGCATGCAGGAATTGGGCAGGTAAATTCAGCCGCCAAATGTGAACCATGTGAAATATGGAACGCATATCACAGCGGGTCTCAGCTAGAGAGAGAGAGAGAGAGAGTTGGTGAGGGAAAGTTGAGCGGAACTTTTGCTGTGGATTGCACATGTCCGTTTACAATAATTCACATTGCCATGAAAATGTCAATAATAGTTTTTTAACCGAGCATCGTTAAGAATTTATGCACAAGCATATATACATACACACATACATACATATATAGACATCGCATAGAGCAATATGAATTTATTTAAGGCTTCACTGCGAATTATTGCCAAAGTTGGCATATGAAATATTTGTTTTGTTTCTGTTCGTCTTGTTGCGTCTGGCGAGGCGTTTGTGCTTGGACTTGGAAATTATGTAAATGTGTCCATTAGCATAAAGTGATTTTGATGAGGCACCAAAGTGGACTTTATGCTTGGCTGGCTTTGATTAGGGTTATGCGGCGACAGCGAACCCAAACAGACAGACACCAGCCAGCCACCAAAAATATATAAAATAGAACATAATACTAAAACTAGTTAGGTGTGAAGCTCTCAGCACTTGTATATATATATCATAGAAATAGGAAAGCGTCTTCTAACGGAAATCAAATAAATATTATCTTCAATTTAAAAGAAACTTTTTTTCTATCAATATATTTTGAATGCTTAAAGTAACAACGACTCGAGTTTAGGCAACTTAAGTGATCCAAGATAGTTAAATTTACGAAGTGCCTTTTATAGGTCTATGTTCAAGTGGGAGCAGAGAAACAGAAAACCAAAAAAATGGAAATATTTTCGTTAATCTATTTTGAGCTAGGAAAAGAAAATAAAACATAAATAAGAAATTCATATGAATTCAAGAAATATTCTGTGTGCTTTACAAAATCTACTTACCAATTTATTTAATCCAATCTACTTCAAGATTTTGATCAAATTTCAAATAAATCAAATAAGTAAATATATTTATTTGATTTAAAAACATTTAATAACTATTTTCCATCAGCAATTTTAGTTATTTTATTTTATTATTTGTTTGTTTAAGTGCAGGATTTATTGATAATATTTATTATTTTATTATTGCAGAGCTGATAACTGTTTTAGCTAAATTTAAATTTATTTAAAAAATTTAAGTTTAATTTAAATTTAAATTTAAAAATAATTAAAATGATTTAAAAATATATTTTTTTTAATTCATAAATTTAATAATAATAGCTGGAAAAATATTACTCAATTAAGTTTTGCTAGAATTTGTTCTGATTAGATTTTTATAAAAATATATATTCATACTAAATAATAATACATTTGTTATTTAATATTTAATATTTATTTATTTATATTTTTTTTTACAATATTTTAACTTTATTTATATAAATTTAAAAAAATATATAATGCTTCATTTAAAATTGTTATTAAATTACAGGATAACATTTTATGTAAAAATTTTAATCAATATATTTAGAAATAATTATCTATTAACTAACTTATTTAATGCTTCGAATGTTGTTTTTATTAATAAGCAAATTTTCACGGTCAACACCGAATCAAAGTTGCCTACAAACTGTCGAAGTTCCGTCTGGCTAACGCCGTTTATTATGCATAGAAAGAGAGCCCAATTCTCTGCGAATTTCGAACTAGGAAATTCAGCTATTCAGCAATTGCATTGTCGTATAAGTGCTGGAGTATAAGAGTGAGAACGAAAGAGAGCGCGTTCAGGGTGATATGATAAGTAAAGGGATATCCTATTATACTATCAGCTATATAACTACAATTCCATAGCTCTACGCTCTGCATCGTGATTATCATTATATTAATTATCAATATTGATTCGAATGGTGAGTATAAGTTGAAAATGAATAAGCTATGAAATTATAAGTAGAAGAAAGTAGTTAATAATTATACGGGCTAATGATTTATCATTTATTCATCATTCTCATCATCATCATTCGCCAAGAGCAATCCATCTATTTATACTCCCTTTTCGAATTAGGATTTTGTCTGATATGCGAATGTCAAAATTATTTTATCTCATCATCGTTATATCAAATATGGGAGTAGATTAAATTGATAAGAAAACTGTCAATGTGATATGCAAATGTCTACTCAAACAGTTTGTCAATTGCACATCATCATCATTATCGTAATTATCATTATTATTATGGCGAATACTTTGAAGAATGATGGAACTGTCAATATATTATGCTAATGCATAGTTCAACTTACCCCATTGCTCATCATCATTTCCCACATTATCATCATCATCATTAGCAATGTCATTAGCTCGAATGTGAGTGCAGCTGAAAAGTAAAAGGCCAAATGCGAAATAATGCGTACGACTGATTGCCTGACAGATTGACTGCCTCATTAACTGAGTGCCGGACCGATTGACTGGCTGACTGGCTGACTGGCTGATTGACTGACTGACTAAGTGAAGGCAGCTGACAGGCTAGCTGCTTATTTACGAGTGCGTCCATTCACTCGGCAATAAACTCGAGGACATCGTCGCCAGGCAACAGCAGCAGCAACAGAAAAAAAGTTACCTCAAGCAGAAGGATAACATGACAAACTAGTTACGTGCATAAATAATATTTTCCACATTCAGGTACGTGTCCTCCCAGCGTGCCAGAGGACGGGGGATGGGCGTGTGCGGCTCCTTGATAGATGAGCATTTTGTGTCGCCTGATCTTATGCATAAATATGGCCAAAGGGCCGGTAAGTGTGTGCGTGTGTGTGTGTGTGTGGGCAGAGAGAATGAAATGAATGTGCGGAATGGGGAAAATGCAATAAGTTAATGATATTAGAGCGGTCGGTCCTCTCGCCCCTCCCCTGACCTAATCCAGCGAAGGCAACTGTAGCCACACTAGGAATATAATAAGCATAAAACTAATACCGGCTCACTGAAATTATTGGACAGTAAAAGCTGTCAGGGGTACGAGCTGGGGCCTGCCCAGGCTCGGTTAGGTTAGGTTAACTTGCCCGGGTCTGTTTGACTGTCGCTCTCCATCTGTCTGTCCGTCTGTCACTGCAGAACTCTAAAATTGTCAGCCAAGCGTATATGAACAAACACACACATACAGTTGCTCAACTGTGCGAGTGTGTGTGTGTGCGTGTGTGTGTGGGTGTCTCTGCGTTTGACAATAATTGTTTGCTGCTGTCCTTTTTGATTTTTTTTATTATTTGCCAGCTACTCCGTTTTTTATTGCGTTCCAAACCGCAACCCTGTTATAAGCGCTGGCTGAGTTTGATAAGTGTCAAGCTTTGTTAACCAACTGGGCGATGAGGTGTGCGGCGGTGGGCGTGGCGCCGCGAGGGTGGACGCCGGAATGGGATGGAGCAGGGCCAGTTGAAGTGGTTGGCCAGTTGGAGGCATGTGCAAAGATTTATGTGCAGCAGCAAGAGCAAAAACTATTTCAATGTAGATGCCATTAAACTAAAAAATAATAGAAATAGAGAATTGTGTTCGACTATGAGATGCTCATTAGTGGATGGGTAAAAGCTAAAGGGTAAAAGCTGTGTTTAATGTTAGAAACTTGATATGATATGGATATGAGACATTGACTAGCTTGTGAGTATGAGTATGTATATATATATTATATATTTACAGCAAAATTATGTATGTAACATATTCATATTTTATATATTTACAACAATATCAGTAAATATCAGTAAATTAGATAAACTAAATCTGCAGCTAATGGAAAATCTACTACTTTTAACTATAGTTTAATATGCAGCTTACAGAATATATTTGACATATTCAGCCCTTGAGTTTGGCCTACCCGCTTGCCCCTTTGGCGCTCTATCAAAAAATATATATATTTCGTGCGGCATTGCTAAATTAAATAAAAACCTCGGTACACTGTGCCGAAAATAAAAAATGGCCACTTTTGTAGTTGTAATACAATTAAATACTTTTTGCCTACCCTTGACAAATTGACGTTGTCGTTGTCATTGTTGTTGTTTGTTGTTCTTGCTATTGCTGTTGATGTTGTTAAGCGAAATTGTTTTAGTCGTACTTACATATGAATACACATGCATACATATACATGTATGTATATACATATATGTATGTATGTGTATATATAACGCAGCCAGCAGGCTCTGTTGCCATGACAGACGAACAGACGGTCAGCACGGGGTTAAGCAGGCAAGGGACGGTATCTGCACGTGTCCTCATTTAATGGTCATACGTCATCCGTGTGATGAAGGCCAGTCGAACCATGGATGCTGCGACGGCACGCTAATTGCATTTCAATGGAGTGCGCTTGATTCGAACCGGATAATGGACTAAAACGCGCTAATAATTAACTACGCCAAATGCGACAGCGCCGCCTGCAGCCCCACCCCTGCCAACTCTCAAGGCCAAAAAAAAAAGATGAGAAAAGAAGAGCGGAAGAGCAGAAGGGAAGGGACACAAATGCCACAACAAAAGGCGACACGACATTCGGCTCTTCGCTGTCCGCTGTCCGCTGTCTGTTTAATGTATCTATAGGTGGCTTTGCATCTCTCAAGGACATGGAATGCTCGTTCGTAAGGAAGGCCACAAACGGCATACAACGGCGTACGACAGGCTGACAGGCAGCTGACGCAGGACTCTTCCGGCAGCCAGAGTCTGGAACCCATTTCGACTTTTTGGACACATCCCTGTGTCCTGCCCCCAAGTGGCAATGCCGCAAATGCTCAACGCCAAAACTGCTCAGCGCAACATGACGCGAAATTTGAATGCCCTTCACAGGCAGCTAAATGGAATTATACTGTTGTTCCAAGAAATTGTTCCCTTTCAAGTGCAATGACAGCGCAACCAAATTCCTTATTTTTTCTTACCTATGAAGTGGTTGGAATTTGCAGAGTTTCGCGAATAACTGGAAAAGGGTTATTAGGGTGGCCCACTGCAATGGCACATATATCAGTTGAAAATCAATATGATTTATTTTTGATAAATTTGACAAAAATAATAAATAAATAAATAAATAATAAAATAAATGAAGTAAATAAAATAAATAAAATGAATAATAAATAAAATAAATAAAGTAAATAAAATAAACAAAATAAATCAAATAAATATATAAAATAAATTAAATAAAATGAAAAAAATAAATAAAATAAAATAAATCAAAAATAAAATAAATAAAGTAAAGAAAATAATTAAAATAAATAAAATAAATAAAGTAAAAAAATAATTAAAATAAATAAATAAATAAATCAATTCAAATAACTATTATTATATAAAAAAAAGAAAAATTCATAGTTTTAGATGTGTTTTTTTTTATTATGCAAACAATTCTTGCATTAAGTTTTGTTCTGTTAAACAAATATCAAACATATTTAATTATTAAAGCAAATTAATAACAAATAACAAAGCAGCCAAAGCGTTAAATAAATAACAATGACTGCTCGCTGGGGCAGTGATTGACTAGAGGATACCCTGCGTCAATCAGTAAATCAGCTTAATGGGAAGTAGCTTTAGCCACACCCATTCCGCCCCCGAGTGGTCAGGTCTTTAAGTGTGTGACATATATTTGTTGCTATTAATTTAATTAAATTATTTGTTATTTTTTTAAATATTATTTAATATTATTATTTTCATTATTATTATTATAATCATAATAATAATAATTTTTAATTTTTTTTTTTTAAATATTATTATTTCATTTCTTCAGACTTTCTTTATAGCTATGCCCATAGTTTAACTGCCCTTATTTAGTGTATTCGATATGTAGAAGAAAATAGCAAAAGACGATGAATGTGCGACACATGCCAAAATGGCAAAATGGGTGGCACGAGTCTCTGTCAGCTTGTTTGGCAGTCGAATGCAAATTGCAGCCATTTTTGTATGCAATTTGTTGTAAACTTACAACAGCAGCAACAACAACAACAACAACAATGGCTGCAGCCAAAGTTGTTGAAACGACAGACAGAGAGAGCGATTCTAATCATGCTCAACTGCTTTTGCGGCTTGAGCTCTGAGCCGCCAATAAATGGCATTAAATTTATAATGCCATTCGCAGGGACTTGAAGGGGGAATAGCGGTACACATACATATATGCAAATAAATATATTTATATAGCTGCATATATCTTACATGTAAGAGCAGATGCTGGTACAATGCGGCGTATGCGCAATATGTGCTGCAGGTAACTGCGTTTCGGGTTTCGTTTTGTTTTGTTCTGTTTTCTTTTTCTAATTGCCACAAAGCGAGCGGCAACCACAGCAATAGATATTAAAAAAGTTTCAGGTACATAGCCAAAGCAAATAAATTAAATTGAAATATACATATACAAATAAATATTGTATATGTATGTGTGTGTGTGTGTATTTGCTACGATTTGTGGCAAACTAATGCAGTTGCTGTGCTGCGATCAAATAATATTTCAAAAATACATTTTGCCACAGAATAAACAAGCAAATATTTACGAAAAATTTGCTGATGGCTAAGGCAGCCATGCTCAAAAGGCGGATGAAACGTAAGGGTGGAGCAGGGGGGGAAGACTCAGATTGGGGTGTGGTTGCTGAGTGCAAAAAAGGGGGCACAGGGGTTTGCCTGATAGAGTGCGTGTTGCATAGTTGCGAGTAAATAAGCTGGGAAACCCGAAACTTGGCTTTAATAAATAAACAGCGCGCACACACACGCTTCTAGCTGCTAATGTGCTGGCGAGTGCAGCTACTCACACACACACACACAATCTCTCTTCTCTTCTTTTTTGGTTTTTGGAAAATACTCTCTACAAATTATTCGTGTAGAAAAGTGGCAACATATTTGAAAAGTTTTCCAATCAATGCCAGGGCTATTAATAATTTATTGGCTGCTTTAAGCTTTAGCAGTGTATGTGTGTGTGTGTGTGTGTGTGTGTGTGTGTGTGTGTATGTCTTTGTTAACTCTAGCTGCTGGATGATTGGGATACTTAGCACACACACTCTCACACACTCACACACATAGTTTTCTCTGAGTCAATTCAAAGTTCATATTATAAAATTGGATTTTAT
Organism: Drosophila mulleri; assembly: GCA_035047565.1. Classification (NCBI taxonomy): domain Eukaryota; kingdom Metazoa; phylum Arthropoda; class Insecta; order Diptera; family Drosophilidae; genus Drosophila; species Drosophila mulleri. Next base: position 13,286,908 of record JAWNPK010000060.1, on the reverse strand, counting down.
TTATCGTAAAAACTTTGTTTGCCCAACTGAAATTAGGCAAAACTGTAGGCGTGGCCACAATCATGTTTATTTATTGACATGCCACGCTCAGCTCAGATTCCGAGTGTATTGATTTTCGTCAGGCAAATGTTGCAAATGCCACAACAACAGCAGCAGCAGCAGCAGCAGCAGCAGTAGCTAACCGTATTACCACTTTCAGTTATTCAATTAAAAATACCAAATTCGCAACAACTTGTCAGAAAAAAAGGAAAGATACAGAAAAAAGAATGCAAATACTATTAGGGCGCACGCTCAAGGGCTTTTGTGTGGGCGTGGCTGCCTGCGGCTTGACGCTGACCAAACACAACCCACAAATTTTGTGCTTTTCCCACCACACACCCAGAGAGAGAGAGAGCGACTGAGAGTGAGAGGGAGAATGCGAGTGAGATCGAAAGCATTTCTAGGCCGCATAGCAAAAAGTTGGCTGAAAATATTTACGGCACAACAAAAGCAAAACAATAAAAGGGAAAGAAATTAAAGTTCATGGCAGTAAAAATGTTTGTATACACGATGTCATATGGCATGTTGCATGCAACAACAGAGACGAGACGACGGCTGGGGCACTTGTCAAGCGGTTGGCTCTATGGCAATAGAACAGAAATGTTTAGTTAGTTTCGGGGTCATTTATGCACTTGCACTTCATATATGCCGAGTCCAATCGAGGATGGCAGACAGTGTGTTCGTGTGTGTGTGTGTGTGTGCGTGTGGCTGGCACAAAAGGTAAAGGAAAAATCTTGTTGCCACAGACAAAGATATTGTGCGAGAAATACCTAAACTCGCAAGCAAAACTGACAGCAGCACTTGCCACGCCCACAATGCATGAGTGGTGGGGCTGCGTTGACAATGTTGCAAGTTGCTGCAGCAGCAGTTGCTGTTGTTGTTGTTGTTGTTGTTGCTGGCATTGTGAAAGCCGTTGCCATTGTTGGATCTTCTTTTGATTATGGTTCAGCGATTGTAATGCTGTTGCATATGGTCAGGAGATAGAGTGAGGAGACGGTAGACGGTAGAGGGCAGACAGGAGTCGGGATGTCGGAGTATGTCGGTGTAGCCGGTGCATGCATGGCAGCAAAGACGCAGCCGCAACAGCCTGCAGCAGCCAGCTGAACCAAAAAGCAGTAGCTGCTGCAGCAAGCAGCTGCCTGTCTCTCTCTCTATCTCTTTCTCGCTGCACTGTTGCCAATTGCTGCCATTTCCCGTATCCAATACACTGAAGCGTCCGTTCCAGTGTTTGCCGGAAGTTTGCTTCGCTTGGCTGGGATTACATTTTCCTGCTTGTGTCTTGTGCGAATGTCCAGCAGCCTTTACTCTCCCCCCTCTGACTCTCTCTCTCTCTGTCTATGTCGCTCTGTCTGTCTGTATGCTGCTCTTAGTTGGAGGACTTTCTCGATGGCAACAGCCGAATATTGGCAAAAGACGCCAGCTGAATCGCCGTGCCGCCGCCACGCCCATCCACGCCCACAATCTTTGCGCTCTCTGTTATGTAAATGCATTTTCATGTTTTTGTTCAGCTTATCCTTAAAGTCTATAAATATTTTGTATTGAAAAGTAAAATTGAAGAATTTGTACATTTTACGAGAAAACAATTTCTGCTGCTGCTGCTTGTGTGTGTGTGTGTGTGTGTGTGTGTGCTCTGCATATTGAATGTGCTAATAAAAAATACAAATTTGTACATAAAATTTGCCAAATTTTATTGCTCCTTATATGCGAAGCAGAAAGAATAACAGTTAAGAATTACCAAGAAACGCATAAATTTCGAATACTCGCAAAAAATTCAAGAATCGCAACTAGACTGTGCTTAAATTATTATCTGAGTGAGTGAGGGAGAGTGAGGGAGAGAGGTAGAGATAAACTGAAGATATATGCAATATTTGATGAACGTTAATTTTAAAATTTGTATTTCTTCTTATATCTATATCTATATTATCTAATTTAAAAGCTAAACAACTTAGCATAAATGCATTGAGTATCAGTATACACTCAGCTTTTCTCTGAGTGTATGCAACTACTCAGCAGAGCTGAAGTTTCAAGAGTTTTCTATGCCAATAAAGTTGAAGTAAAAACTTCCCTTAGGTAAATATTTTGTATGGCCAATGGATGAGCGTGTATTTGCTTCAGCTTGGACTACAATTGGAAAGGCAGTGAGATTTATTCTCAGTGTATACGCAAATGCAAATACGAACCGTAGTCATACAATCTCTTTTAGTCACATGTCTCTCAAAATTAAATAAGCAAGCTTACATGCTCTTGTGATTATTTAGTATCACTCGTTGTTTTCGCTCAGTGCATTTACACCCACACAATAAAGCAGCTACTTATTGAGCACAGTTAAAGCATATGAATTAAGGGAAAAGGCACGCCCCGCACTCTGTGGGCGCAACGTGCGCTGGGTGCTGAGTGTAGACGTCAGCAGCTGAAATAAATTTAAATGCGTGTGCAAATGCACTCCAGTACACACACACACACATACGCACACACACGCGCGCACTTGCATAAATTATTAATTAATGCGTGAACAGTTTTTCGCCGGGTTTTGGACCAGCTGTTTTTGGCTTGTTTAGCTGGCCAAATGCTGGGACTCGTGGTCCAGTGCGAAGGTCAAAAGCGGCAACTGGTGCCCAAACATTGAAAGAGAGTGGGAGAGAGAGAGCGCGAGAGAGAGAGAGAAAGCGAGAGAGAATGAGTAGGTTGGGCAATCTTTAAACGCGCGAGCAAAGTAAATGGAAGGCAAACATTTTGAGCCACAAAGCGGAATACAAAAAAAGTTGGTCCAAACGCAGCCAGAGGCACAATTGAGGGAGAGAGCGAGACAGCGAGAGAGATGGGGCTGGTTTTTAGGGTAGGGCTGGGATGTGTGAGCGTGTGTGTGTGTGTGCAAAGTTTGCACGTTGAAATCCTTTCAGTGTAAAACGGCTTTTGCAAACACATTTTAACCTAATTTACAGTTAAACATTAAATATGTAAAGCACGTCAGTTTCTGTGTGAACGAGTTGTGTGTGTGTGTGGATCTGTGTGGTTCTGTGCGTGTGTGTGTGTTAAGCGCTGCTCGCTGAAGGAGCCGCCACAGCAAGGGCTCTCTAACTCGAGCTCGAGCTCGAGCCGGCTCTGTGCTCAGAAAAAAAAGTTACCTTATTAAATTGCCAATCGAAGCATGTAACTGTAAATTTGCATTGTGTGATGCCAGTGAGTGAGTGAGGCTTAAGGAAAGGTAGGCCATGCCGGGCAGGGTGTGAGCTGGGCAGCGGGGGGGCAAATGTTGCTTAGGCAGCAGCAGCAGCGAACATAATGGCAACTCTGCCTGACTGCTTATTGCTAATAGTAGCAACAGCAGCAGCAGCAGCAGCAGCAGCAGCAGCGCCATCAACACTCATCGAACTGCTAGCTATACACATTGCTCATACGCACAGTTGCGCCTCTGCAGAAAACACAGAGAAAGAGTGCGAGAGAGCGAGAGTCAGAGAGAGGGTATGCTTTGGTATAGGGTTTTGGCCAAATCGAAATTACATATGCAAAAAGTTAACAATCACGTTCGTTTCTAATCAATTATTTTCAGCTCGACTATGGCAAAACTTTTGCAGTTGCCTTCAACGGCCGCACTGAAGCGAGCTGCGAACTCTAGTTCAAATGCCCTGAATCAGTTTCGTTCCGCTGCATAGACAAGCTACATATATTATATATAAATTATACATACACATACATATACGACTTATTATAATGTGATTTTATTGCACTAAATCCTGCAACTAGTTCACTTGCTCACCACTGGTTCGTTTTGTCAGCTGCTTTCACATTTGTTCTGGCTTCAACTTTCTGTATTGGATTATATATCAACTAGATTATTTATATATTATGTTGTATATATATTATGTACTATCATTATACGATTTGATTGCACTAATTTCTGCAACTGGTTCACTTGCTCACAACTGGTTCGATTTGAATGCAAAGCAACTCCTCTGCTCAGCTTTGTTCCAGCCTCCGCTTCCTGCTTTGCAGGCTTCTCGTATTGGAGTTGAGCCAATAACTTATGCATCGATAATTTCATTTACGATCGCTCTCGCTGTCTCTGTCCTCCATAAGCAGAACTCGGCTCGAGCAGGAGTCGGCAGCAATTGGGGCCCGAGGAAATGTTTGTAATTAGCAGCTGTGGCTCGGCTTCAGCGCGTAAATCGAGTTTGCTCAAGTATTTTGCTGATGGACCACAAGCATGTGTGTGAAAGAGAGAGGGAGTGAGGGAGTGAGGCAGTCATCATCAAAGTTTGGCAATTGTAACTGAAATTGAGTAACTCAATGCAGGTAAATCAAATGGCAAATCGAGGTGAATAACAAAAGTGGCAAAGCGCAAGGAAAACACTGAGCCAGAAATTGCGAGCCAGCGAGGCGAGTTTTATTGAAATGCCACAACACACACACACGCAGCACACACACACAGACATAAATATAAATATGAAACATGATGATCGGGCTGTAGCCGGACTGCAGCCGTAGGTCAGCTCTAATGGCATTCGGAGCAGCTGAGCAGGATTTGGTGGAGCCTTGGCAGTCTGTTTGTTGCCCCTGCATCCCCCCCTGGAGGTGGCCTCTCGACTGCAAGATTTACGCGTATTTGCGTAGAGTAAAATTTACGCCTGAATGATGAAGTGCCTTGTGCCATGCCATGCCATGGCCATGGCTTGGCTCTGCTTGCTCTGCCTGGCTGAACGCCTTGGCAACGTTTGGCTCTTTCAGTCAGTGTCAAGTGCCCACGCCCCGCCCGACTCCTGCGACTTATCCTTTGGCTTCGCTAAGCCACTCAAGTGCAACTTTAAAACTTCCAAAAAAAAGCAGAGAGCAGAGAGAAGCGAGAAGCGAGAGGCGAAAAAGTGTATTGACTGGCGCGTATTACTCAAAGAGGAAACTGTCGCTGCCTAAACCTTCCGGGCGTGGTTAGAGGATGTGGCTACAGCCCGCTTCAATTGTGCGGGCGGTGAGGGCGCCAAGCCGGAGGTATGCGGCGTGCGGAGGGCGGGGTGCGGGGTGCGGCATGAGGCATGTGGCAAGCATCGTGCGTCGTGCGTAGCACATTTTCCGCATCAATGCACGTTTATTTTACTGCTAAAGCCTTTACGAATGAATGAATGAGTGCCTCGAAAACAGGCGAACGCCCACAATGCCCCGCCCCCGCCCCCATCGCCTATCACTCCAGCAGTCGCCCTTCACTTCTGCTTCAAGTGGCTTACGCCTCCGGCTGCCATTTTGTTGAGCCTTTGTTTTAGTTGCGCAGACTGCAAAGTTAAAGGCAAAAGAAAATCACGATGCATATTTCCTAGATTTCCTTCGACTTCTTCTTCTTTTTTTTTGTGATTTTACAGAAAATACTAAAGTATAAAATAAAATAGTAAAAATAATAAAAAATCGTATTACCAGTAAATGTGGCTAGCAAGTTTTTCAATTTGCGCTTGCAAACATATTTATTGATTTCCGTCTCCGTCTCCGTCGCCGGCTCCGTTGCCGGCTTCGTCTCCTGCTGAACCGTAGTCAGTGGCACAGTGGTTAGAGTGGTTGGGTTGGCTGGCTAGCTGCTTGGCTGGCTGCTTGGGTAATTAAAAATATTTGTGAGCCAAGTGAAACAGCCGGATAATTGAATTAACTAATCTGCACTTGTTTCCGCCGTTGCCATTGGAGAACTTTAAACCACTTGTGGCAGCGTCAGTCGAACCACTGTGAACTGGAACTCAGCAGTCGGTAGAACTTTTGGCAGCGATAGTTGTCGCTGGGAATGTCAATTGGCTTCTTTACATGCTTCATTATGCAGATTTCGTATAGGAAATTAGCTGGCAAATCCGATTCGAAAGACACAAACAGACACAAGTGCCCAACTTATGGAACACTTGTACGACACGCAGCTACTTCTCCAGCTCCTGCTGCTGCTGCTGCCTCTCCCTCTCTCCCTCTCTCTCTCTCTCCTTCCTCTCTCTCAATCGAGCTACTTGTGCGCCTTTCAGCTTCAGCGCACAGCAACAATAATAAACGCACAAATATAACCAAAATTTATGGCTTTGGCAAATGTTTAACTGTTACAGCTAACTGCCGGGAGAGTTCAATACTTTGGCCTTAGATTTTGACAGGCTTTCGCAACGAGTTCTACTTGAAATACTTTGCTCTTTCTTTTTTGCTTTTCGCTTGAATACAGGTGAGTGTTTCTTGTTTTATTTACAATTAGCCTTATCTCTGGGAGTTTTTTTTATTTTTTAAGCTTCAAATAGGGCAGCAGCTTGTGTTTAAAGCTTGTCAGATAGCTATTTCTCATTTGAATTATGTCTCCCTTTCTCTCTCTCTCTCTCTCTCTCTCTCTCTCTCACACTTGAATAGAAACAAGAAAGCGATTTTTAGCACATATTTAAGCAACCTAAGATAATTATTATTTATAGGATTAAAATAATGCACATCATATAGTTAGGACATACATATATAGAAGAAACTTTATATAAGAAGAAATTTTATAAAATTAGGTCTCATATGGAAAGAGCGAGACATGTTCATACTTAATCAGCCTAAGGTGCTAAGTATTTAAATTTATGAAAATAGTATAGAGAGGACTTATATGAAAAGAGAGAGAAAAAGAGAGAGCGACCTCTTTCCTATGTGTTTTTCATAAATTTCATTCAGACCTCTTATATGGAAAGAGCGAGAGATGTTCAGCATGTATTTAATTAGCTTAAGGTACTTATTTTATTATTTTGAGAGAGAGAGAGAGAGAGGAAAAGAAAGAGAGAGATAGAGAGAGGGAGCGACAGCTGTTTCCACCAGACTTCCCCATGACGTGATTTTCATAAGTTAAAATATGCAAATAATAAATTCCTTAAGCCCATTTACTATTCATGCTTAATTGCTCTTGCTCGTTCCATCTTTTGCAGTTCATATTTATACTACAGACGTCGTCTCTCTGCTATTTTTAAGAACTCCAATTATTGTTTATATTGGTCCGCTCAATTTCACAATCTATACATATATATCTCTCCCCCTCTCTCCCTCTCACTATTTTTATCCTCTTTATATTAAGTTGCCCGTCTAAGTAGAAGCTCGTTACGGGATTATGGTTTTCCTGCCAAGCTACATATAGGCTTATTGCCTTTGCATGCCGCTCAGAAATGGAAGTTCTCAATGCGATTACCAGAAATTCAACTCGTTTTCCTTTGTGATTCTACAAGTATAGACTGCCTTTCAAACATCTGACTAATCTTGGCTCACTATGCCTTTTCACCCTCATCCTTCGCTATCTCTCCTGCTCTGCCCGGCGACCTCTCTATGTGATTTTCACATTTTTAATAAACTTTTCTTTGTGCTCAACTTTTGGTATACAATGGGGAACAGAGTGTTCCACTCAGCCTAAGCATCTTAGCTTGTTTTTCATTATTTGTTTATGCTTGTGTTTGTTGTTGTTGTTGCTCCTGTGAGTGTGGTCTAAATTTATAGTCGCCTCTGCTTCGGCTGTGCTTAAAGTAGACTTCGATTTTGTATTTAAGATGAGGTTAGGAGAGGCAAAGCAAGGCAAGGCAAGGCAGGGCAAGGCAGGGCAGGGCTGGGTTCAATTAAATACATGCGGCCAATCGCTTTTCTTTTTTTATTTTATGTTCAAGAGCGAGCTGGGCAGAGTAGGAGGAGGGAGAGGGGGAGTTCTGTGTCTGGGTTATGAAAAGCACGTGAATACCATTGCCATTGGCTGCTGTTGCTTTAAGGGGAGGGGTTGGGGTGAGCGAGAAAGAGTTTTTGCCCGTCGACGTTAAATGTCGACGCGAATTTCATTAAAATAAACTTTTTCTACGACGTTTCGAGTTCATTTTCGTTTTATTTGCGTGGCTCGAACGAAGGCAAAAAATCACTGCCAAGCACTTTTGCCCTTTTTTCCACCTTTTCCACCTTTGCTGCTTCTGCTTATTTTTTTTTCCTTCACTTTCGCCAGCGTCACAGCGGTTTTTATGGTCGCCGGGGATTTTACGGCGGCAGCGCCAACGGCTCATTTCCTTGCTGGATGCGGGTGGAGTGTCGGTTGAGGGGAGAGGGGAGTGAGTGGTAGCTGCGGCACAAGTTCCTAATTTGAATACCTGGCTGAAAATCGGACCGTTTCAGAGCTGGAGCTGGAGCAGCCTCTTGATAACGCCTGCCATTCTTTATTGCCTTTAAATGTTTTTCGAGTTGCCCGAAAACCATGAAAGTCTTGGCCCATAAAAAATAGCTGGCGTTCGCCTGCAGCTAGCCAAGTTGAAGCTGTTTGCCTCAAGTAATTGCTTATCGGGCTGGCATTAAAGCAAACCGACGGACGATTGATCTGCATGCATTACGATATATACTAGAGCATATATACATATATATAGAGAGAGAGAGAGGGAGCATGAGAGAGAGTATATAACGTACATATGCTTGCATCCGCCTCAAGCCTTCACGGTAGTTTGCTTTTGATGAACTGGTGAAGGGAATGGCGGATGGCGGATGGCGGATGGCATGGAACAGTGGACAGTGCGGACTAAGTGAAGGGCTCAGTGCCAGAAGCTAAGTGCTGCTTCCTGTGCTCGTGCCATAAATTCGCAGCCAGCTGAAGGGGAGAGCAGAGGAAGAGGAAGAGCAGGAGCAAGCCAGCCAAGCTCACCTACAACCAGCAACGGCCCAGTTATTGTTGCAATTAATAAGGAGGACGATGAGGACGACGATGATGCTGGCTGGCTCCGGCGGCTGTCTGCTGTGCCTTTGCCACTTGGCTGCATGGCCAGCAGCCTGGCCTGGCCTGCAGTCTGGGGTCAGCGCAGTCTGGACTGCGGCAGCGTGAAATGTCCTTTTTGCCCATTACATTTGCATTGGCCTTACAAGCATTTCGCATTTCGTGTTTCGCATTTCGCATTTCGCATTTCGCATTTAACAACAAAATAAGAGCGAGCATGCAACAACCAGAGGCCTGCAACAAGACTCGACAGCAATCTCGTCGACGTCGCTAACAGTTCGTGGCGAACAGGAAGAGCAGAACAGATGGAGCAGGAGGGTGGCGGCGGGGGGGGGGGGCAGGCGGAGCAGCAGCTGAGGCAAGGAGTAGAAGCAACATTTATTGTTTGCAAAGCCTTGTTTATTATTTTACGTGCATTTCACTCCCAGCATCTTCGGGTCGGCGCTGAGCAGGATGCGGGTGGGAGGGGGCTGATGTGAGGAAGGGTTTGCCAACTCTTTATGTTTCGGTGCGACATTTGTAAATAGGCAAAAGGTCTGCTCACTGCTGGAGAGGATTTTTCAGCCTGCCGCTCGCTACTCCGCTGCTCCGACTGCGCGGCTTCATTTTTCATCTGCTCTGGCAGCGATTTCATTCACTCTGCTTCTTCAGTTGATGTTTGCCCATGGCCGCTCAGCTGCACTTTGTCCGACTTTGGACTTGGAATGCGGTTTTCTTTATGCGTTTTAATGCCCGTTTCTCGGCGTCGCCAAAAGTCCTTTTGTTTGTACACTTGTATTTTATGTTCGCCGCAAAATTTATGCGCTGCTAAGTGGATTCGTGGATTTCTGCGTTCACAGTCGCTGCTCCAACATTCACATTTTACGGAGCGCACAAAGGAAATGCAATGCAAACATGCAGAGAGAGAGAGAGAGAGAGAGAGAGAGAGAGAGAGAGAGGAGGAGAGAGAGAGGGAGAGAGTGAGTGCTGTCCAAATAAATCTAACAGAATAAAAACGCACCACGCCTAATTAAATACAAATACAAAATAAAGTTGAAAGTTAAAGAGCAGAGCGCCCGTTCGATGCTCAGATTCTGGGTCCGGCATCCTGTGGAATCGTCAAATAAATGAGTGCGAAATGCAATTAACCTGCGCGTGCCCAGGATTCTGTTCGACGGGCACGAGGACCATTTATTACGCCATTTATCGAACAACTTTCCGACTTTCGCTCACGCCGCCTCCTGCCCGCCTCGTCTTATCTTTCGCCCATAAAATTGTAGCAAGTACAAATCTTCAATTAACACAAAGACACGACGGCCCCAAGTCCAAGTCGAATGGGCGCAGGCAAATGGAAATGGTAAAGCCCAAAAAAACAAAAAACAAAATACCAAAAAAAAGGTGATTCCTGTTGCTAATTGGAAACCGAGGGGCAAGGAAAACCAGCGAGAGAAAAACCCGAACCGGAAGTCTAGCGCAAAAATAAGAAGGGAAACGCAAAGAAAACAACGGGACTGCAATGGTCAGTCAGCGTCGAAATGATTGTCAATTTGAAGAATTAATGTAGAATGGTCCGTAAAATGGGAATGACCTAGGCGAAAGGTCGATAGTGTGTGAAGAAGAAGAGCAGAGAGCTGAGAGAGTAGAGCTGAGAGCTGAGAGCTTAAAGAGCTAAATAGAGATATGACCTTCATGGGCATAGGTTATACCAGCCTCTCTCTCTCTCTCTCTCTCTCTCTGTAGCGCCCTCTCTCTCTATCTGTTAAGCTGTTTAGCCAGTCAAATTGATTTTTATATTCATTGGGCTAATGTGTGGTGTGGAAGGGGAGGCGGGGGAACGGCGGCGCTAAGGTTGAAGCTCATAAATTAAACATGCGGCACATAAACTAAAGTGAAAAATGCCAGCAGCATTTTGAAAGGGGGGTGGGGGTGGTGGTTGGTTGGCTAGGGGTGTGTGGGGCATGCTCACATTTAACTGTATATTTGAAATATTTTAAATATAAATTTCAATATTTAACTACGTCGCCGACAGGAAACGGTTGGCCCAAACGGACGCTGGGGCAAAAGGGATTCAGGAAGCGCCATGACAGCGGAAATGATCCATCGACCTTGTTGGCTGTTGGCTGTAGCTGTTGCTGCCAAACCGGCTCAACCCGCCCCGGCCACACGCCCCTGCAGCAATTTATTTGGGCATTGGCCAAACGGAAAACAACAAAAAGCATACAAAAAAAATAATAAAATAAATGGGGGCATGAGAGTTGGAGCGAAAGGTTTGCCCAAACCACAAAACGTTGAAAATATTTGTATTTCCACTTATTTGCATTAATGCCATGAGTCGATCTGAAAGTTGATGTGTGCGTGCCTGCGTGTGCGTGTGTGTGTGTGTGTGTGCTGGGCAACCTGTGACCCACATGGGCCATAAACAAAATCCCCACAAATACAACAACAGCAAGAGCGCCAAAAATATTTATAAATCATAAGCAAAGATTACAGTTTGGCATTACAAACTGCTTGAGCAAATATTTGCAGGGGCTTCAAGCCAGTTGTAAGTAACCGAAACAAAAACGTTAACTGAAATACCAAAAACTCAAATACGAGCATTGACAGAAAAATGAATGGCAAAAGTTGTTAGGGAAAATGATTTTTGGATTTTCCAATGATTTTCAACGCTCATTCTAAATCGAAATATCGGGCTATACACCTACAAAAATAAAAAATTCAAAAAAAAAAGAAAAAAAAAATCGAAAATAAGAAATAAACAACAAATCGAAAAAGTTGAAAAATTTTGCTCAAATGTGCCGAAAATGTATTTCTTGTAATTAAGCATCTGAGGAACTGAAATTGACTCGTCTCTTCAAGTGTATAGCTAATTGAAAATATGCAAATCAAGGAACTGGCATTGGACACAGCGAATACGGCGATACCGAAGCACGGGGGACAGGAAACGAGTTGGTCCGACTATGTGGAGTGCAGCAAGTTCTTCAGCGGATTCAAAGGTCGCAGCCAGTCGACGCCCTGTATGCCGATAGGGAAACGAGAAGAAGCGTTCTCCAACACTACTCCGGCCAGTCCCAATCTGAGCTTGGCCTGGCAATTGGCCTGCAGTCCGGCAACAGAGGCCGTCAAGCGAATGGCCCACAGCAGCGAGCTGGCGCCCGGCAAGGCCGACAAGCCGCACAGTGATGCGGTGCCGAAGAAGCTGAGGCAGCCGAGCTTGAGCACAAATTCAAAGGATACGCCCAAAATTCTGGTGGTGAATGCGAACGTGCTGCGCGACTATTGGAGCCAGAAGTCGGGCGATGCGCGCAGCGACGAGCGGAAGCGAACGTCGGAGGAGCTCGACATGGAGGCCACGCCGCCCAAGAAGACGGAGCTCAAGATCAAGAATCCGTACGCAGTGCCGCTCTGCTATCGCCCGACCCGGATCATGGGGCCCAGCTTCAATCTGGAGCGGCAGCAGCAGCTGCAGCAGCAGCAACAGCAGCAGCAGCAGCAGCAGCTCATGCAACAGCAGCAGCACCAGCTGCAGCTCCGCAGCCGCTACTCCAAGCCCCTGCAGCACGTGGCACGCCTCGCCCAGTACCAGATCGAGCATTGCCCCAAATATGCTGTGCCCCGCGAGTCCCTGTACAGCAATCCGAGGCGGGGCAGTCGCTACTGCGGCAACTTCTACTACAACTAGGCGACCCCCGACCCCCCGCTGGAGGGGGGAGCAGAACCTGGTTGCCATTGTTGGCTGTGTGCTGCTGCTGCTGCTGCTGTGCAGCTAGCTGTTAAATATTTGCTTCCGTCTCAATGGTTTTTTATTTGTTACACATATCATAATAGAATATACTGTTTGCGATAGTTTTGGTGATTATTCGACGGCTTGTTTTCCTATAGAGAGGGGGAGTAGCAAAATATTTCATATACAAAAATTAACAGAAATAATACGTAGGATTTATTTACATATATACAACAATTAACTAGTCAAGGATATATTTTCTGTTATTATTATATATATATATATATTATTATAGCACAGTTTAGTTGTGCTTTGGGCCTGGCTGACAGCTGTTTCTGTTAATTAGGCAACAACAGAAAGCAGAGCTCCTTGAGCCGCCTCCTGCTGCCTGCCCTTGAATGACCTGCGAGGGAAGTTTTTGGTTTTTGGTTTTTTGGTTAATTTTTTGGTTTGGTTTGGCTTGGGGTTATTTTTAATATACTCTCGCACCTTCTTGGCCATAAAATGTAATGGCAAGGGGAATGTTGGCGGGGAATACAATTAACATCGAAACGAACCAACGAGCAAACAAACAAACAAACAAATAGCGAAACAAAGCAATGAAAACGAGCAAATAATGAAGTGGATAAAGTTTGCGCGAAAAGACGCAGACGTGGAAAACCAAACTGAATCAACAGAAAGAAGCAGCAGCAGGAGGAGGAGCAGGAGCAGGAGCAGGAGGAGGAGCAGGAGTAGAAACAGTAACAGCACTAGGCTAGCTAGACAACAGAAAGGAGGCGGAGCTGGCCTGGAATTTTGAGTGAAATTCAAGGTATTGCCAAATCGAAGCAAAGAAAACAGAGAGAGAGAGAGAGGAGAGAGAGAGAGAGAGAGAGAGAGAGAAAAACAGAAAAAAGGTTGCGAGCTGAACAACATGGCGAAACTTTTGTAATTACAATAAAATTTTCACAAATAACTTTCAATTGTTTGTGCGCGCGTGTAACTGTATGTGTGCGTGTGCGTGTGCGTGTGTGTGTGTGTTAGTGTGTGGCACCTTGAAAATAGGCCACGCATTTAGAGAGTGCCACCAAATGCGTAGCGCAAGCAATGCGTTCATTTCGTATGCCAAATTGCTGAGCAGCAAAAGGAGGTAAGCGAGTAGAGAATAGATGAGGGAGAGAGAGAGAGAGCGAGAGAGAGAGAGAGAGAGAGGCATGCTCGATTAACAGCTACTTTGTAAATAAAAGTCTATGACTCTCGTGTAGAAATACTTAATATCTTAGCTCTATCATTTATCATTTATCATTTATCATTTATTATTATTAGTATTATTATTAGTATTGTTATTATTATTAATATTTATGTTTACCTAAATTATATATAGTATACACATGTATATATATGCTATGCATTATGTACATACTATTTTATTATAATAAAAATTAAATTAAAAATAAAAGTTTAATTTTAAATTATTTATATTATGTTTAGTGTATTATATATTATATTTCTATGCAAGTTGTCTAACCAATCTATTGAACTTGACCTATGCCCATGCGGCATTCAGTTCTGAGCACATTTTCACTTCAGTTTCAGCTAGTTGAGTTCTCTTGGGCTTCTTACAGGGTATTTATCAAATGAAAAGAAAACACTGAACAAATTGTGTGTGATGGTATAAAGTGTGAGCAAATTAGAAATTGTAATTTCAAAATAAAGAAGTGCAAAGCAGAAGAAGAAGCAGAAGAAGTAAAACAAGTAAAACGATTCACAGACTTGGACTTAAAGCTCGGACCAAACATTGGGTCAAAGTTTGGGAATATTGTTTGCAAATGAATCTTAAGTTTGGCACAACAAGTGTGTGTGTGTGTGTGTGTGTGTGTGCGTGCGTGTGTGTGTGTGTTGATGGTTCATTTTACCACACAAATATTTGTTGTTGTGTCTGTGGAAATATTTGCATTTAATTTCATAAAAGTGTCGACAGCAACTCGACAGCAGCGCAGGCTTTTAGCATAGTTTGTCTTAAAAATTGCTGCAAAACGAAATGAGTAGTGAAACATTTGGGGCGGGGCGGGGTGGTGGCCAAAGGGGCAGCAGCAGCAGCAGGAGCAGCAACTGAAGTTGAAGTTGTCCTTTGAGCTGGTAATGCACGAAAGACAAACAGAAAAACACATGGCAAAGAGCGCTGGGGGCGTGTGTGCGGCGTGTGTGGGCATGGTCTGAATCAACAACAATAAACAAATAATGCATACAATGGCGGCCTACTAAATAACAACAACAACAACAACAACAACAACAACAACAACTGGAGCTGAAGATAAAGCACAAGCAAAAGAAGCCTTTGCAACCCCCAAACAAAATAAACAAAAATAAAAAAAATAAGAAAAAGAAAATCGAGTGACAAGAAAAAAAAAAGCAAAAGTAAATTCTTCCCCGCTCAATGACTCAATGGTTAACAAGGCACACATCAGCGTCTGACAAGGGGGGGAGGGGTGGTATATTCTGGTTTAGAGGTGTGCGCCAAAGATAACGAATCTCTGCTGACGAAAAAAAAAAACAACAAAAATACGAAAAAAAGTTGCGATTGATGTGCCGAATTTTGGCAGCCAGGCATGGATCAAAGCCAGCGGCTTAGCAGCCAAACAGAGCTGAAATGTGTGCTAGCTAGTGTGCGAGAGGCTGCTGGATACCCTGTAATTGAGTAGTCGAAGAGGATGGATTGAGGAGTGATACATATATGATATAATACAGCTGAACTATAGTTAGTAGTAAGTAAAATAGATCATAATATGTACATATATATGATATAATAGAATACCCTGTAGTTGTGTAGATCAAAAGGGTAGACTGTTGCATGCAAGTTTGTTATAATAGAGGTGCAACACCGACGCTATACGCACAAAGACACCCTCTATCTGCTTCGAGAGCAACACACAGCATATACAGAAACACATATGCTACACATACATACATACAAATACAAATACACACAAATTCATTGCTTAGTTAGCACCTTCTTAATGCAAAAAGGACAAATTGTTTATTCTGCAATACCCTGCATATGCAGCTCAAGCGGGGTATAGACGACTATGCATACTTTTCTATATGAATTCCTGATAGAATATATCGTTATACACCACCAGATTCTAGCAGCTAAAAGGGTTTATTGGGTATTCGAAGGCATACATACGTACCTATATAGATGCAGAGACTCTACATGTTTCATATTTAATATTTGAATATACAATAATATACAGAGAATGCGCTGGAGCTGATTCATCTGATCATATGCCCTGCAAACACAGTGAAGAGGATTGTAGCTAGCTCAGGTTGCATGAAGAGCTTATGCTCACACATGCATAGATATGTATGTCTCTCGCTCTCTCTCACTCTCTGCGTTACTCTCCTACTTCTTCTATCTACAATATCTATCTATATAGTAACATTCGCTCGATATATACATATATAGTCCGTCTGTCTGTCCCACTCTGTCGATCATACGTTGGCTGCCCTGCTAATTGCGGCCGAGTCCTGCTGCATTTCCGGCCGCTTCCGGTTTTGGGAGTCACAAATAATTCCACTGCAGCTGGCGCAAAAGGATGAACTGCTTGTCAAAGAGCGCTGGCTGTGTGGGCTGCTTAGGGGCGGCTGCCTGGTTCGGGGCGTGGCTGGAATGGGGGTGGATAAATGATGTGTAAAATATACAATTTGAAATGGAAAACGCTTGCTCGGCTGCTGCTGCTGCTGCTGCTTCGACTTCTCCCTCATCTGCTTTCCCTTCCTCTTCCTCTTCCTCTTCTGCTTCTGTTTTGTTTCCATCTATCAGAGCATCTGCTTTGTGCTCGATTCAAGGACACAGGGCACAAGGAACAGGCGCTGCCCGTTTGTCATTTCTCTTATTGTGGTTGTTGCTATTGTTGCTGTTCTCATTTCTCTTTTCCTTCGTTTGTGCTATTTTCTGCTTTCTGTTTTTGTTTTGTTTTTTTTTCCTTGTTGTTTTTCGCTTCGCTATGTTTTCGCATAAAGAGATTAGCACTCAATTTTAAATTGAAGCTTATTAGGCGGCACGCCCACTGCCTCTGATAGCCGTACCATATACGAGCTTCATCTCCTACACCCCTCCCCCTCCCCCCACCCCACGTTTGTTGATTGAATTGCGCACTTGGCCCAAATTCAACGTTTCTTAGGATTTAATCTGGCTTTTATTGTGCCTTTGGCTGCCCTTTCTGCCTGCCACGCCCACACTGCCTAAGCTACTACACTCCACGGCCTCTCACCCTTTCTCCCCCACCCCGTGCTCCACTCGAGGAGCAACGGTTAGCTGCTATTTCACATCCAAATTCATGTCTATTCCAGGCAAATTGCACGCGAAGCTTTCCCGCGGGGTTTGTTGCGTGTAGCGAGCGAAGAGTAACAAGTGTTTGCTGCCCCTCTCCCTCCCTCTCTCTATCTCTCTCTCTCTCTGCATATATCTTCATATTTCCTTACTCACACACAGACATATTCGCGTGAAGTAATTCTCTTGCAAATGAAATGAAAATTACTTACACTTGCCAAGGGAATTTCATGGGAGCGAGCAGAAGAAGGGGGTGAGCGAGTAAGATATAGCTAGACAGAGAGAGAGGGAGCGAGAGAGCGTGGAATATGACAATGATATGCACATAAACAAGAAAACAGCAATTATCATTGGCATGTCGAACATAAAATACTCTAGTAGACATGGGAGATAGGCAAGTCTTATATTAACTAAAATATGCGATACTTATTTTTTGAATATTTTCATTTTTATTTATATATATTTTATAGTTTTTAAATTATTATTTTTCATTTTGCAGTTGCTGCCAATGCCTAAGCAAATCACATCGAACATGTTGCAACTACTACAAACGTCAAGTCTTCTACAACGCACGCAGGTCGTGTATAACAGTTTTGCCTTGCACACCAAAAACATCGAATTATAAGTTCACATTCACAGCATGGTATACGTATAAGTCACTACTGATATTAGCAGATGTTCGAAGTTGGCTGTGTGTACAGACAACAGGCATGCGACTCACCCCAACTGCATGTACTTATAAACGTAACTTATATTTGTTATGCATCCAACAGCATACGCATACAGTCGCATAATTTGTATAAGCTAGGCGGGTTACTTTATCATATACTCCAACCACCACTTATATTGATTGCGCTTGTGTATAAAGCATAAGCAACGCGATGGTGGTGTATACGAGTTACAGCATACGCAGAGAGGCCAGTCCGTATAAGCTAAGCAGCATTGTATGAGACTAACATCATACACAAACAGGCACACTTATACTGACGAGTGTTTAACATCCCTATATAAGACTGTCAGCATACGCATACGAGCAACGTATAATTCGACACATTTCGAAGCTCGAATGTCTGACACTCCTCTTGCTCGCGTTCGTATAAGAACAGAGCCTGAACTGTATAAGTATAGGCCAATAAGAGAGAGAGAGAGCGAGCGGAAACCGGCTGCAAGCAAACAAACAACAAGCAGTCACCTGCAATGCCAGAGCGTGGAACCAAACAACACGCAGTGAGTGAGACCAATTGTTTGTGTTATCACATGTGCACTCTCTTGCTCTTACGCTCTCTCTCTCCCTCTCTCGGCTGTACAAGTGAACGAAGACGAAGGCGGCATCGTCGCTCGTGTGCGTTTGCGTTCGTCGGCTGCAGCTTTGCCGGATGATGGCGATGGCGATGGCGGCTGCTGCGCTGCTGCTGCTGGTGTTTCTGCTGGTGCTGGTGCTGTTGGCTTCGTCAGTTAGAAGTTTTAGTTCGGTTTTAGCTCTCATTCTGTGTGGACGCCTCGAATACAGTAAACGCGGCCCGTCGTCATCAAGTGCGTCGCACGCACACACACATACTCTGACGCAGTCGGGCACTGGCAACTTACACACACACACATACTCGCTCGCTCGCCCAAAACACACGCACACACATACATGTACACATGGTGTTCCATTCGGCAGCAGCAGCCGCCGCGGTAACAGCGCCAAAATTATCGAGTCTGCGCCAAAAGTGATTTCAATTGTTAATCTTAAAGCTGAAGCTGGGATATATTAAGCGAATGTATCAGCGAATTTACCCAAACACCAAGTGCAAGAAGTGACCAAAAATTTGTAGGGCACACGTTTCTGCTCCTCCTTACCGTCGCGGCGCCTCCTCTCGGCTTGATTCGTTTGTCCTCGTCAACAATTTCGCTGTTGTGTTTTGTCGCGCGGCTTTCGTTGGTTGCGTGTCGCGTGTATTGCCGTCTCTCTCCTCGCACTCCGCACTCCGCACTCCGCACTGCTCGGTATCTAGTAGCCAGCATCTCTCTGCTCGCTCCTCGCTCCCCGCTCCCCGCCCCTCTGTCAACCGCTGACTCCGTCACGTAACGGTAGGTCCCGTTGCCCGCAAACATGGCCGCACTCGATCGCGGCTTAGCCTAAGCTGTTGTTGTTGCCCAGCAATAAATTGTATAGGGTATTTCATTGATCGAATTGCAATCACAGCAATCACAACGACAGCAGCAGCAGCAACAACAACAACATCTGTAGCTGGAGCAACTAGCAACAAATGCAGCGCTGCAGCAGCAGCGGCAACTGCAACTGCAACTGCTGCTTGTTATAGCATTCAGCTTCTGGAGTGTTGTGAATAGAGCGAGCAGCAATTGCTCCAACAACAACAACAAAATTAGCAGCAACAACAACTGTAATAGCTACAGCTGAGATCAAGAGGAAGCAGCAAAATGGCATTGAGAGCACATGAAGAAGAAGCAGAAGCAGTAGCAAAGGCAACTCAAATGCAACAACAGCTACAACAGACAAGAAAACGCAGACGAAGCAAATGCAGCAGCAGTAGCGACAGCAACAATTGCTGTTGCCGGCAACAACGGAAGCAGCAGCAACGACAACACGAACAACAAAAACAAAATTCACATTGGATTAAACAACTTCAACTGCTTTGCATTGGTAAGTCGCTTAGTTTGACATATCACAGAGTAGGCGTGGCAGCCCCTTCAGCAGCTGTTGCAGCTGCTGTCACAGCTCTTTCTACTGAACTATTTAATACTCTACCCAAAACCCAATACCCTGACCCTAAGCCCAATATGCAGCTCATTAGGCCAAAACACAAGTCATTTCGTTTGACTTTTGCGGCTGCCAAACAAATTGCAGCAGGAGATTGCATTGGGATGCACTTGTAGAAATTTCCGATTGAGTTCTAAATGGGAATGGGAATTTATGTAAATATCTGAATTAAATGTGAAAGACATTTAATATTTCAAATTAAGTGCATATTCATAAATATTTGATAAATTGTAGATTAATGTGGAAATAATACTACAAAATATCAGATGATAAGCAAATAAAATATTTATATATATATATATATATATATATATATATATATATATATATATATATATACATTATAGTACAATATAATAATAAATGAAAATCAATAGAAATAAATATACATGAATAATGTTAAAGAAATAAATACCAATATATTTATAAAAATACAAAAATTGAAAAGATATGAAATTAAATAATATATACAATTAAATAGAAACATGAAAAAATGAAACAAAACAAAAATTTAAATTAAATTAAATAAAACATATTGTATATAAATATATAAAAATAAAACTTAAAAAATTACACAATTTATGAAAAAATCTTAAATACATCAGAAAAAAAAATGATTTAATATATGTAATAATTAATGGAGCTTTGACTACTATAAATATAAATATCATAATTATTGAAATTTACAAATGACAATTATATATATTATAAAATATAAAACCAGATATATATATAACACATTTGTAAGAATATCAATATTTAAAATCAAAATAAAATTGTATTTCTATTAGACTTTCAAAAGCAAAAAATCAAGATTTTACACGAATATCTCAAATAATAGATCTATAGATTTCCTCAAAACTTTCACTTTCTTTATTAAATGGTCTATCTCTTTCTCAAGTGTAACTCCGTGAGGAAATGTCCCTTCTGCCCCTGGGTTGTTTTGGACTTTGCGGTTGGCCTAACTTCCTTTTAATATGCGTTGCGGTCAGTGCCAAAAGCACTGATGATGGTGTTGAAGGTGTCCTCGCATGTCTGCCGCAGGCTTATGAACAGAGGCGGGAGCAGCTGGCGTTCCCAGCATCTAGAGACACTGCAGAGGAAGCGTTGCCCTAAACCGCAAAACTCTTTTCGCTCATGTTGCTCCGTAATTTGTTTAGCCCAAAAATGCAGAAGACGAAGAAGAGGAAGAAGGGGAGGAAGGGAATGTATATGCTCGTATATCTTTAAAGAAGCCTAATCGAAGCGTTGCCTAATTAATTATTAATAATGCAAGCCGGATGACGCAAGCAATTCACATCCGGCTATGGCTAGGGGCGGGGAGAGGCAAATTGGGCGTGCATGGGGCATGGGGCTGTGGCCATGGCCAAGTGCAAGTGCACTTCAAGCTGGCGCTTATCGCACTTCCGCCCATCGAATTCCCAAATGAAATTCAGCAACTCATCGCCTCTGCGTCGGAACTTGGCCTCTTCGGCTTATGGGCTCCCATTTTTGAGTAGCCCCAAAAAACGAACGACCAAAATAAAACAAAAACAATAACAATCAAAAATATTATTCAGAGAATATGTTCAAACGCCCACAGTTCTTGGCTTAACTAGCTTTTTTTTTTGTTGTTTTTTTTTGTGGGCGTTTGTGCGGGGTTTTATCTTTCAGTTTAAGTTGTTGTTTATTGTTATTGTTTTGCTGTTGACTAAATCACATAGGCAATCAGCAGAGCCGGCGGCAACGTTTTACAGGTTGCCAACACAATGGAATAATTTAACCTTATCTTCGGACAAAAATCAACTGCAAGCTAAAAGAGCTGACATTTCTGCCATGTACGAATCTAGAAGTTTTCGTAAAAGTTTGTATCTTATCTTTATACATCTTAGTTTGCATAGAACTGTTTACGCATTTAAAGCAGCTGTTAGCTTAGCACCTGTTCAGCATATGTAATGCCATAAATCTGAAAACTCATATATAGGTAAATTTGATATGAAGATAGAAATTTGCATAAACGGAGCATTTATTGTCTCTCTTTATAAAAATCTAATAATAATATTAATAGAGAAATGCGAATAGCATTTAATTCACAGCTGTTAAGCAGCTGTAGTTTTACAACTAAATTCAATCAACTGGCTAGTATGTCTTTAATTCGTTAAATTGAGCTAGAATTTCGATCTTAAATTACTCATATCCAAAATTTATTGAACATGTATTACGAATTCGTCCCATTGTATATATTATTCATGATGTTACCATATGTGTGACTGTTGGAATCAATGCCTCCCTCTCTCTCTCTCTCTCAGTCTCTGTCTCC
Source organism: Drosophila mulleri (assembly GCA_035047565.1). Taxonomy (NCBI): domain Eukaryota; kingdom Metazoa; phylum Arthropoda; class Insecta; order Diptera; family Drosophilidae; genus Drosophila; species Drosophila mulleri. The sequence goes on along the minus strand of JAWNPK010000060.1, from coordinate 13,265,102 downwards.
CTCTCATTATCGTGGGGCAGTAGTTGCGTGACAGGGTAACGCCTACAAATATAAAAGATGCGTCGATAAAGCTCTTATACGTAGCTATACGGCTATATACATAAATAAAGATACATATATGTGTATACACACATGCATACATATATGTACATGCATATATCTATACACATGTGAAAAGTCAAGCATGATTCAAGCTAATTCCTTCTGCTTCGGCCCAATTAGCCAAATAAAGAAAAAGAAAGAAACAAAAAAAAAAAAAAAAGAAAAAGAAACAGAGGAGAAGAAAGGCCGCGCACCTGGCAACAGTGGCCAGAGGCCATAGCCGAATGCCACAGAAAGGGAGGTGGGCGGGGTGGTATAGCGACCGCAAAAACAAAAACATAGCGGGAAAAACTGTTAGCAGGAGTCGACAGCCCGGAGCAGTAGTAGATGAAGATGAAGACGAAGTCGAATGTGGAGTCAAGGCATGGAAAACCAAAATAAAAGCATTTATTTGTCAGCACAAAATAATCAAGGATCATAATATGTCAACAAACAGGCAGGACATGCGGGCCAACGGAAAACAAGCACAAGGACACACACACACGCATACACAGTGGCGATGAAGAAGCAGCAGAAGAAGCAGACGAAATATGTGAGAGTCCTTTTTTCGTGGCTGAAGCGTTGAAATGTGTGCCACAAGAGTCAAAACGGCGAAAGTGTAGAGCAAACATGTCGTAATAGATAGCTGAAGAGCGTCAAAAGAGAGAGAGAGAGAGATAGAGGAAGATAAAGATGAGCGGACAGCAGCCGCAGCTGTGGGCGTGGCAGCAGCAGGTGGAGCAGCCAGCCAAGAGCTGCGTTTGTCTCTGACAGCTTAGTTAATGTACTGAAGTGCATTGACAATAGATGCCACTGCTTGACCAAAGCTTTAGCGAAGGAATGAGAGATTGAGAGACAGCGATAGACAGCGAAAGAAAGATAGAAAGAGAGAGAGAGAGAGAGAGAGCTGCAGGTAGCGCGAGTGAGATGCATGTAGGAAACAATTCTGCGTTTTCCATTCATTCCACAGGTCAAAGGGCAAGTGCTAAGCACACACACACACATACACACACACAAAGACCGAGAGCAATTGTAAGCGAGTGAATCAGGAATATAAAAAGATGCAGGGCAGAGCAGGAGCAGTTGAAAAGCCCTTACAAAGCGCATATCTTCAGTGGATAATCTCAGCTACAGTAAAGAGTCTGCGTGCAGAATTCGAATAGTAATGGGAATGGGAATGGGAATGCCAAGGATTTGTTTAAAGAGTTTGAGTATTTGAAATTTACTTCAAATTTAAATGCTGTTGATCTTAGCTTGAGCAGTCTAGAGTCTGATATGTTTAGTATTTATCTAAAGTTTAAGCTGAGTGGAACCTGCGTATAGTTAGCATTTGCTTAAGCTGTGAGAGTTCAATAAACTTTCTAATGACTGATATCAATAAAACATTAAACAAATAAAGTCGATCTGAATTGGGAATAATTTACAAAAGTCTGATATTTTGAGTTTATAACCTGGGCTAAGTCAGCATTTGTTTATGCTGTAAGAGCTCTCTAACTTCTCTTAAGTTTTTAGTAACATCATACTATATATATTAAGTTCTAGCCTTCATAATGACAAAGATCAATCAAATATAGAGAAACAAGTTAAGATTTGAACATTTTCTATGTTGTCTTAAGTTAGTACAAATTTAAATAATGTCAAAGATCATTCAAATATAAGGAATTTCTAGAATAAAGACTGAATCTTTATTGCTTTCCTAAAAAGAATCTAAAGTGGGAAGAGTTTCATATGTGTGATATACTATTATAATATAATATATATTATGTATATGTTTGCAAAGCGAAAAAACCTTCTCTGTAAATTATTTTAATCTACATTTTTTGGGTAACTGAAAGCTCTATAAATTTGGGTATGGCAAACCGTTTTCAAATTTTCTATAAATATTTTTGTATATCCAATTATCCAACCCGGAAAAGCTGACATGCTTAGGCTGACGCTGACTCAGCAGTATAGAACAGTCTGATTTTTAATGCCAAATGACTTCGATTCAGACTCGGACAATTTTCGTACTGCATTGTTCATTATATGGAGCTAACACTGTCTGTTTGTCTGTTTATCTACTGCCAGAATCGCGTTAGCCATTGAGCAGTTGGCTTCTCATGGCCTGCATTTGACTTTGTTTGTTCTCCTGCTGCAAAGTTAATTGCGCTCCACTCTCCAGCTGTCAATTGCCAAGTTGGAAGGCGAAGCTCGTTTGGCTGCTGCTGCTGCTGCTGCTGCTGTTGGTCGAACCGTGTGGGCAGTTGCCATATATACGACAGACTATATGTATATACATATACACATATATTTCTGGCATATTATATTTTTGGACTACTGCAGCTTAAGGCCAACCAGTTTGTCAGCTCTGATTGTCTGAGCCATGGCTAAACGCCCACGCGCGCGTCTCTCGCACAGGTGACACCAAAGCTGAGCTCAGCCAGGGCTCAGCTCTGTGTGTGTGTGTGTGTGTTGGCGTCTCTTCGTATTTACGTAATGCAGCTGAAAGCTATCAACCGAAAACTGAAAGCTGCCTCATTTGTGCGCGTTGCACTTGCCACACACTGAGACGCCTTGTTGTTGTTTGTGTCTCTCTCTGTTCTCCTATTTGCTTTCTTTTTTTCGCTCTCGTAGTTTTCGGTTGCCGCCTGCGGCTTGGCCAGCAAACCGAAATAGCGCCGGGCTATTTAAAGTCATCAAGAAGTGCATTTGGCCACACGCTCACGCTGGAGCGAGGGCGGCGCTGCAACAGAAAGCCGTTGTAATTGCTCCGATGTCAACAAGGGCAAAAGAACCAACAGCAGCAGCAGCAGCAGCAGCAGCAGCGGCAGCAGCAGCGGCAGAAACTGGCAAACAAGCAAATCCAATTTGTGAGCAAGCATCAGCTTCACAATGTATATAAATAAATGTATGTGTGTGTGTGTGTGTGTGTATTTGTGTGTATAAATAAATCGGTTGCACTTTCAGCATGTGGCATAAAACATACAGAGAAACAAGTCAAGGCGAAGCAGACACAAAAACGAGACAGACAAAAGCGAGTGAGAGAGAGAGAGAGAGAGTGCGAGCACTTGAAGTCGCCGATGTCTCCGTTTCTCTAGCTCTTGAGAGTTCCTCATACACACACACACACACACGCACACAAATTTGAACTCCTGCAGCGCTTGTCAATCGTGGCATGTGGTAATTGCTCTGCGCCGCAGACATTCTACCTGGACTTGCCCCTCGGCTATTGCCTCGGCTCCTGCTCCTGCTGTCTCCGCCTCTCGTGTGTCTCATGTGCTGCTTCAGTTTGTCATCTGTGCTCAGATTTATGAGTGCTCAAAACACAACCCACAATGCGTATGCGTCTGTGTGTGACTGTGTGTGTGTGTGTTTGTGTTTGTGTTTCGAGTGTGCTGCTCTGGCCCCTTGCCACGCCTCGCTGGCAGTGCCGAATAAACAATTTGATTGCTACGCTGCCATACACTGAGACAAAAACGTCAATTTATATTTGATAACAAAGCAAATGTTTATACAATAATTTGACAAATATTTAGTTGGAGCATATTTTTAGACTGCATATAAAGAGTAAAACAAGATGCGCAACTCTATGGCATTTGAGGCAGAAAACAGCTGAGCTATAAATGTAAATAAATTTGATGTGAATTGAATATAGTTTCCATTAATTTAATTTAATTTTAGTGCAATATATAATAATTGGATTAAGAATACAACTGAATATAGATAATAACTATTTAAAATTTTTTTGGCTGAATATATCAATCTGAGTAGGCATATTTATATATAAATATATATATATTTCCAATTAATTTCCCACCTCTTTATTTCCGATTGATTTCGTTCAAAAAGTATATATTTAATATATATTTCATTGCCGGCAATATGAGCATCCAATGCTCGTGCTGGTCCAGCCGCAAGAGTCTAAAGTTCGATATGATTAATTTAAAGAAAGCTGCTCTAGGAGAACTAGGCTGGCTGGAGGCTTTGGCTTTTCTGTGAGGCAGGCAGAGAGTCTGAGAGCTAATGAAATGTATTTGAAATGCGAATATGCCAAGTGGTCTAGCTCAATGCGCAGATAGCATAGAAACTGTGAGAGAGTGAGATGGAGAGAGAGTAGGGGGAGTGGGGCCACGCAGGATATTAGCAATGTGCAGCCCAGCGTACTTCCTACGCAGAATATAACGTTCAAATGCACAAACACACGCATACTTAGAGAGCAGGAGAATGGGAATGGGACTGGGAATGTGGGAAGGGGCGGATGGATTCGGATGGGTCCAGAGCGTGGACTGTGTAGATGGCATCATAGATGACTGCGCCGCCATTTTGATGGGTCTCGGTTCGATTTTGATGCGAATTGATTTGGTATGCGCGCAATGCTGACTGATACAATTGCAGATGATGAAGAAGAGCTTGAAGAAGCATAAGGAGAAGAGGCAGAAGAAGAAGAAGTAACAGCAGCAGCAGCACCACCTCCTTTCATTTACCTCTCCCTCTCTGCCACACAGACAATTTGGACAGGATGGATGAATAAATAAAGAGGGCAAATCAAGCAAATGCCAAATGAGACTCGAGACTCATCATAGACTGCCTGACTGCCTGACTGCTTGACTGACAGATGGTTACAGCCAGCGAAAGTGGACTGTTGCTGGGTGGGCTGTGGTGCGAGGTGCGAGGTGGTGCGACCATGGCAATGACAGCGCCTGGCACTTTTGGTAATAAGAAACGCCTTCACAGCCCAGTCAATAAATTAAATGTTTTTGCTGCTTGCGCAAGGCTCAACTGCGACTGTAATTGAATACCATTTGTGGATAGGTATATCAGTATATAAGTATGTGTGTATATAAGTATATAAGTATACAATTTGTATATTTATGCCACCTATTTTGACCCAACGCGCCCCACTTCAACTGCTGCTCAGATCGATGGCTTCATTTGCTAATTTAAATTTATGAATTTATGAAAGAAAGAGAGAGAAAAACAACAGCAACAACAACAACTCAATGCGCCGCACGCACTTTTGAATTTGCTTAAAATATACAATTTTCCCAGCCTCCTCCCTCCTGCCGAAAAAAAGAAAAACCTACATCACTTGCTTACACACACTTTCACTTTTCTTCTGAGTATTTAATCAAGTGTAAATAATTGCATCATTCTGCTCAAAGGGAGTCGATTTCCTTTGTGTGCGTGTGGGGGGCTCGCCTCTTGCTCCGCCAAAGATTTACCCAAACTCTGAGGCTGGCGGAGACGCTGTTATCGATATGAGCAGGAAAACCACAGACTTGCCACTGCCACACCTCCCCCGCCCACAGCGACTTAAGCTGAGATTCGATTGGTCTCTTTTCAAAATGTATTTTGTATTTTTGCATTTAATTCGAAATCAATCGCAACTTGAATGAATTTCCAAATGTTATTTATTTATGAATGCTCGCATTTTATTCCCTCCGCTTCAGCGGCCGTTTGTTGTCCATCATGTGTGTGCGTGTTGGTGTATGTGTTTATGTATGTATATATGTATGTTTGTGTATCTGTGTGCGAGTGTGTGTTCAGGTCTCTGCATATTTTATGCAGATTAAATAAGTTTACAACTCAACAACAACATCAATAGCAACAGGAAGTAGAACAAGCAACAAGGCAGCGCAAGCTAGCAAATTGATAGACTAGCCAATGCCCTGTAAATTGAATACGATGTGTGGTTTGGATTAAGAATGCTTGAGGCTGTGATATTGTAGTGTGTGTACAATTTTTTTGCTTGTACATAGGACTCATAGTTTACAGTAGTGGACTAGCAGATACCCTATAAATAGATTTTAGTGGTAATGAATTTGACTAATAGTTAAAGTAGTTTAACTGTTAACTTACCTTTTTCTATATATATATATGCTATGGAGATCATCTCTAGTTTGGAATATTCGACTAATAGATACTCTAGAAATAGCAAAGACTCTATAAAATACATTTATCGTAGTTTATTTATTTAGAAACATATAGATACCCTTTACAAAGTCAACTAAATATGTATTATTTAAAGTAACTTTTCCAAATCTGAAGCAGGTTCTATTACTAATCTATTACCAAGCTGTAACAAACAGTACCTGAAAACCAATATACCCCCAACAATGTGCCACACTATCAGTGTGTTGCTGTTGCTCAGCACGAGTTATAAATCGAAGTCCTGTTCATATATTGAAAATGAATATTTGATCTGAAATGCAAACATACGACTTGTGTGTTGCATGATTGTTGAGCTCTTGCTGCACGCGTGGCATGTGCGGCAAGTGTGGCAAGCTGGTCTGGCCTGTGTGGCAGCTAGCTGACTGACTGACTGCCTGAGTGGCAGGTGGCATTTATTGAGCCAGCTCCAAGTCCTAATTGCTGCAATGCTGGCGCGTGCTACCCAAACCGGTTTTTGGCAGTCGAAAACTGCAGCCTGCCCCACTTGCCACTTGCCACTTGCCATTTGCCACTCGCCAGTTGCCACTTGGTGCAGCTGCTGCTGAAGCTGCTGCTATTGCTGTTGCCTTAGCCATTGCGTATGGCGTATCTGTGGCAACCGCATCTTGTGGAAAGCCTTTTGGCTTATCGCCGCATCGTGTGAACTTTGCTGACGGCCCGTCTCCTCCGACTCCGACCGCGCCGCTTTGTCAGCGTCTGTTGCACGCTTTGTGCCACGCATCAGTTAACTTGAGACTCGGGCGAGAGTCGAGCTCGTCTTTGCACCTTTTGCACGACCTGTCCAGTTGACGTGTGGTTCCGCTTCGCCGGCTTGCCGCTGACCCCAAGACGCGCTAGTGCAGCAATGGAGCACATGTGTGTGTGTGTGTGTGGGGGGGATCTCTGTGACGCAGCGGCATTTGCAGTGCTGGGAACTGATGGGAGAAGAAGAAGTCTTACCTTTTAATTGCGACAGAGAAAAATTCGTTCGTAATTCGTTCGCTCGTTCGTCTGCGCAACAATTGCTTGGGAACAGCAACTCTGTAGGTGCAACAGCTAAGCTCAGCTGCTCTCCCACTCCAACTTACTGCACCGGGCATTGGTTCGCATCGGGTTTCACACGCAGACATGCTTGATTGGACGGACATGCAGCTTGGACGGCGCATAGACACCCCCATTCTTTCAATCTGCCGTCATCCTTACTCATTCGGTTCGCTTCGGTTCGGTTCGCATTGTCATTCGATTGCGCAAACATTATTTTGTGTGCGGAGATTTCTGGTAACTCGACTCCTGCTAACCCTTGCCCGGGCACCAGCAGCAGCCGCAGTATTATTGCTGGGGTGACTTCCATTGTCATCTCTCCCACACGCTCTCACTCTCTATGTGTGTGTGTGTGTGTGTGCTTTGAGTAATTTGGCCAAACAATGCAAATGCTGCCCGCTCGCTGCTGCACACGCGTTGGCAGCTCAAACGACAATTAAAGCAAACAATAAGCTGACAAACAACTCGCCAGCCACAATTGTCATTCGGTGGTGCAACCAGCAACCAGCAGGCAACAACCACAGGCGACAGACGACAAACGACAGACGACAGACTCAAGGCGGCTGTGCAGGTGGCTCGCCTAATTGCCGCTTGGCAAAGTTCGTTGTCTCAGCTTCAAGGCTATTTTTGGCTTCCTTTGATCAGCCCCAGCAGCGCGTGAGACGCTGCCTGGTTGTAGCTCAAGCATATACATATGTATATTGATATTACTTTTATAATAAACGAGAATATATAAATATATGTATGGCATATGGGCTGTAAGCGAGGGTTGTCTGAAAGCTTGCTGAGACTATTCACAAAATATTAAATATTAAATATTTTTATTCACTATTTTCTTTTATTGTTAATGTCTTTAGCTTCAATATAATATTGTGTATTTTCTGCCAAATATGAACCAACAATTTTTATAAAATATTTATATGAAGTAGAAAAAATTCAGAAAAAAATAAAATCTTCAATTTTTGTCTATTTTCTTATATTGTGAATGGATTTTATCTTCAGTATAAGATTGAATATTTACTGCTAAATATAATTAAAATATAAAATATTTACACATTTATTTTATGTTTATATTGCTTATATTTAGAAGTAAATAATATTATTAAAATTCATTATTGATAAAATATTGTTTATTTTCTTTATTTTATTATTTAATGTTACTTTAAGCCTTGTAGGTATAAAGTTCAACTAAATTTAAAAAGAAATGATAATAATTATATTTAAAAATAAAAAAATAAAGAAATGAAGTAAATTATTTGCTTTTTTCTTTAATTTCAGTCATATACATAGATATAGTTTTAATATGAGTAATTTTAGAGATGTATATATTGCCAGCTATAGATTCAGATAACTCGAATCGACACACATATATAGAATTCTCATAGCTGACATATTTCTGATGAGGCTAATCAAGTTGTCTCTTCTAAATGGCAGTTTATTCGTTTATGCTTCTTTAACAATGCTGCATACTCTCTATTTCTCACTCTCTCTCTCTCTCACGCACACACTCTTTTTTTTTTTTTTTTGCTAAAGACATCTTCACTGAAGCATTTCGAGTTTTGCATGCCTCAATTTTTGGCAACAATTCCTACGATAATAACAGCCATAATTTAAAAATTTGCCTGCGGTCTGCGCCATTCATCTCTCTCTCTCTCTCTCTCTCTCTTTCTGGCTGTCTCTTTCGCTATATCTCTGTCAAAGCTCGCAAGTGTATGAATATTCGGGAATGAAATTTTCGTCTGTTAATGGCATCAGTTTTCGCAGTGTTGGCCATATCAGCTATTTCGACCAGCAGCAAAAATTCTTGAGTGCCTGCTTGGCTCTCTGGCTCTGGCTCTGGCTGTGGCTGTGGTTCTAGCCACATGGCGTCTGACTGCGAGCCGAGGCGGGTGGCACGCCCACACTAACTGGTCGCCCTGGCCCTGTAGTCGCACGCACCACTTTCACTATGACCGGAAATTTGCTGCATCAGCAGCGTATAGGAATTTTTGGTTTATGCCCCAACATACACACACACACACACACATTCGCACACCCTTATGAGCTGGCTTGTGCCTACCTCAGGGGCGTACCACCACAGCCCCACTGTGCTGACCCCCCCAGGCAAAGTGGCTGCTGCTTTTGGCTGCGCACACATATTAGCCATGTTGGGTTTACTTTGGTTTCGATATTTCCGCCTTCTCCATTTGCGTGTGTGTGTGTGCGTGTGTGAGGCTTTCAAATATGAAATTTATTCAAGTCACTCTGGTTTAATGTTTGGAAATGGACAGCAAATAACTTTGAAGGCGCTACAACAACAAAACCATCAGCAACAACAACTAGAAGTAGAGCTAGAAGAAGAAGAAGCAATGCACTGAGCCCGAATTGAGAATTAAAGTTGAAATTGAGCTGCTGCTGAGTTTTGTCCTTTCTGATGAAACTGGAGTTGGAGTCGGGAGTGGTTGGGGTTGATGATGATGACAAGTTCCTGGCCAAATCATTATCAATGCTCAATTGATGAGTTTATTGTGCAAATATAATGCGGCATAGTCGAGCATTAGACAGACTCCTCACTGTACCTTGAGCCCAAACGAAATTTCGATTTAACTCGAATGGTTTTTCTTTTTTAAAGATAAGAGCGAAGTTAGAGAGAGGAGGTGTATGTGAGTGTGAGTGAGAGAGAGAGAGAGAGAGCGACACTGAGAAACCCAGTTCCAATTATCCATTTTCCAATCTTGTGAGCCTGCTTATGCGGCAGCTTCTCACAGTGCCCCGCCCACTGGAGACATTGGCGCATAAATTGATTGGATGATGTCGCTTTTTATGTCGTTTGTCCTTCGATATCCTGCCATCGTCGTCGTCGTCGTCCCGTCGTTGTGCTATTCTGTGAATTTCATAAGCATATGCGATGCTGCGTGTGTGCATGTGTTATAAATAAATCAGGCCAGTCCAGGGGCAGCAATCTTTTGGGCGCTGCTCGTCGCTTAAATCAGCTCAGCCTGGGATTTCTATAGAGATTGCCATTTAATAATAATTCCCCTTGGCAACGCAGCCCCGCCCTCCTACCCCACTTTTCGTGACTTTTAGTGGTCAACACTTGCCACTTGCCAATGTAATTTTGGTCTTTGCGTGCGCCTCAACCAAATCATTTTCCCAGGTCGCTGCGACGCATGTTCAAATCATTTGAACGCCTAACAATGGCCGCATAATTCGCTCCCACAATTGTGTCCAGACAGCCGACAAGGGGCAGAAAATAAATACATATATATACATATAAGAGTAAAAAACATTTTTTGTAACAATTATAATTTTCACGTTTCAAGTGAAGTTTTGCTGCTCCCATGTTGCAAATGGCAGCTGGCTAATTGCTACGCATGAGCCTCATGTCTTTTGCTGCTCTATGTCTGTGTGTGTGTGTGTGTGTGTGTGGGGGATGAGTGGTTGCACGAGAGTTGTGGCAAAAAACTCTGCACCACTGAGTACCCTTCTTCTTTTCGCTGAAGTGGGCTGCAGATTGTGGCAACAGGTTTGTTGCACCACGCTGACCATTTTAATCAAATGAAACACTAACAGAATAGATTTTATAACTACTTTACCTGCATCTCCCCTCTCTCTCTCTCTGTTTCTCTCTTTGCACCCACTCAGCAGTCGCATTGCATTGCAACGGCTGCCTCAACAAGTTTCCCAGTTGTGCAGCAGTTCAAGTGCCCAGAAATGTTGCAGCAAACATCATTAGAGAGTTGCACACAAATATTATTTAAATAAAGTGCTGAAGGAGTAGAAAGTTTATCATAATAAATAAATAAGCTGAGATAAAAGATGAGTAATATGAAGTTGGCCCTGCTTGCTGATTAAAGCTGATACCGATTCGACTTATTGTAGTGAATATATAATAATGAAATATGATATATTCTATAAATATATGATATTATTCTAAATTGGGCACACTTCACACACATATACACACACACATGTCGATGCTTGCCAATCTTTATTAGCTGTTTATTGGCATTTCAGGGTTTGATAATGGTTTGAGAATCTATTTTTAGCAGCGGAGCCTCGCCATGTAAGGCTTCTCCCATAGACAAATAGTTCGATAGATGTTTATATCTCTCATATTTTCCTTATTATTAATTACTTGCTCTGTTCACTCATTATATTCTTATATTCACTATATTCTTATATTCTTTAACCGTAAACAGTTTGTTAATGTTTATGTTATGTTAATGCTTGTTATTACCAATTCATATAGCCGCTATCAGCTCGCATATATGATGAGAATACATATTTCACGTCTCTCAAGTTCCATGCAATCATCTGCTGCTGCTGCTGCTGCTGCTGCTGCTGCTGCTGCTGCTGCTCTCCATTTATTTATTGGCTGCCGCATGTCGTTTTGTCTCTCCCTCTCTCTCTCTCGTTCTCTCTTGTGGCTCTCACTTAATTTAGTCCTGTGGGAAATTGGCAAAGGCGCGCTGCGCGTCGCTGCGGTCGCCACGAGCCGCAAAATATTCATGGTTAATGCATAAATAAAATTAGTTGTTGCAGAATTCTTCTTTTAAGCGTGAGTTACCTACGCTGGCAGGCTGGAGAGTCTGTGGCAGGCAGCAGTTTCCAGCGCTTTTCTCTTTTTTATGTTTTTACTATTATTTTTATTGTTTTCTCAAGTTGTGTGGTGGCAGCAGTTAATGTTGCACTAGAGCTGCGGCGATGTTGTTGCTGGGCGCAGCTCTTAATGCGCGTTGCGCCAGCAACAACTGCAGCAATTGAAATATATCAAATCTTATGAAACATGCCTCCACTAAGATAATGTAACGACTTCAGCTGGCATAGAGGTTAACTGAAATATATTTGCATAGCTGCGGCGCCAAAGACTGGAAAGGAATGATGCCAAGTCGGGAGCTGCATGCGATTAATTGTGCCATATTTTGGGACAGCTGTCTGAATGTGACTGAAGACGCGCTGGCTTAGCCAAATAGTCGCAATGTTTGGAGAGGGCCAAGGAAAAAATCAGGGTATAAAAGAAGAGCACAAAAGGAGGAGCAGTTGGAGCAGCCGATGCAATCGCTGCGATGTGTCCAATCGAGTGTAGCATGCGCTGCAGCTGCACGTACAGCCCGAAGGAGCAGCAGCAGGAACAGCAGCCGTTTGAGCAGGAGACGGCCATGCACCATTAGGCGAAAAGGTCGCGCAGCTATTGTTATATTGCATATGCAGCAGGAGAAGCAGCAGCAGCAACGGCAGCAGCAGCAGACATTGAATTGAACTAACAATATTTTATAACGAATCGCGTTGGGCATGCAAAGCACGTTGTTGACAGCTGGGCGTGGCCGAGCCAAGGTGCCGCATGCCACAAAACTGCGACAGTTTAGCTGCAGCCTATTTTGGCAGCAAACGAATGGCATATATCTATGCATGTATGTGTGTGTGTGTGTGTGTGTGTGTGTGTGTGTGTATATGGGCATATAAAAGATGCGCACGATTCCAGGGCCAGTGTGAAAATCATAATCATCAAATTAACGCGCAAGCGACTCGCACGAAGGAGCCAAAATTTTGTAGCCAGGCTCAAATTGGTGCTTGGAGCATTGCCGCCCGAATACGACGTGAGCATTTAAAGCAAAGCAAATAAAACGTAAGTGCCAAAATAGAGAGAACGAGAGAGAGAGAGAGAGCGAGAGATTGGCTGGCTTCATGTGTGTGTATGGCTTAAGTTAGGCCACTCAGGTGTCCCAGACCCTCGTTAAATCCAATCTGCTCTAGCTTGAAAGGCTGCTTAATCAGCGGCCGGGCCATGACAGATAACTAACTGGGCCGTAACTGGGCTCGATCTGGGCGGGAGTCAGGCATCATCATCGTTTGACTGCGTCAGCGTCATAAACAGCGTCAAGGGGTGCAAGACCCTTCCCCCCCCCCCCCCTCACAAAAAAACACCCAACAAATCTCTAGCTTCTGCCTCCCCCCTTTCCATCACACATTCGTCACATGGTTAGTTCAACAACAGCTTCGGTAGCTCCCATCACCATCGCCATCTCCATCTTCTGGGCTCCCGCTTCAGTTTCAGCCAGAAGCGGTTGAGGCCATCAAATTTCAGTCATAACAATAACACTGATAGTCCCGCTCGTAAAATAAAACCCTTTTTGCCCACTGTCGCAATGTCGGGGCACTGAGGCCGGGATTTGTGTGTGTGCGAAATGTTCTCATATGTAGTAAGCATGTGTGTGTGTGTGTGTGTGTGTGTGTTTGTGTTTGTGCGTGTGTAACTGCCATTCCATTTCCAGCTCCAAAAACAATCAAGAGCCCGCGCATAACATAACAAAAAACAAACAACACGCGTTGCACATACACTTGAGGAAAAAGTCGAGCAACAAAGCTTGAATTTCTTAAGCTCTGAAATTTCGACTGCATATGCTGACTTAACCTTACAAAAATTCAAATGAAATTATCAGGCAATAACATAGTATATATTAATACAGTTAGAAAACTAAATTGTTAAATTAAAACAGAAAAATATTTTTAAAATTGAAGAAATAAAATATAAATAAATAAAAATGCATCTTAAAATGTAAGTAAACAAGTCAAGAAAATAGAAAAGTAAAATAAATAAATTCAGCTAAGGAAAATCTCTTGCAAAACTTGGTCTGCTTCCGAAATAAAGTTTACTTACTATCAAATGCTAAAACATTTTTATTTTTTTTTAATAAAACAAGCGTTTTTTACTTATGAGGTAGATTTCCAATTTCGAAAAATTTATTTGCAGATTGTCATAAATTCACAAATTAAACAAAGAATTATTCAATCAAATGACATCAAAAAGATTGCCCAATTATGGCAGCATCAAAGAAACTTTTGCTTTAATACGCGAATTTTTGCTTGTTGCTGCCCGAAAAAAAAAAGTTTTATTTGTATTCAAATTCTTATAAAACTTTCATTTTTATTACCCAATTTAAAACAATTTTTTTCTCTTTCTTTTAATGAAATATTTCAATTTTGCAACAGGCTCTTAACTTTATTCATTTTTGTTGTCATATTCGGTTTAAGTAAGTAAGGGAAAAACTTAGTTGAAGAAATTTGTTATTAAAAAATTGTTACTATAATTTATTTCTTTAATATTTTATAACAATTTTGATTAGTTTGTACATTTACATAAAATAGTTTTTAGTTATTTAGTGGTTTATTAAATTTTCAGCTCAATAAAATTTAAGTCTTTAAATGCTTTTGATCTGTCCTCTGTAAGCTCGACTTTCTCAAAGTGCACAATGTGGAATCGCCTGGCGCTTGGGACAGCGACACAATGCCCCGCCTCGCCTCGCCTCGCCCCGCCCACTGCTTGGCCCCTTCCACCATTGCAGTGAGTCGAGCGCGGTCAAAAGGCAACGCCTAAAGCATTTAAATCCTTTTCGCACTTTGGCTGTCTCCGCTTGTTGCGTGTTTTTCCATCAACTATTTCCGGCCGCAATACGTGTGACACGTATATGACATATGAAGTGACTATGTGCGTGCGTGTGAGCGTGTGTGTGTGTGTGCGCGCGCGCTTGTCATGCTTCAATTTGTGTGTTTCATGGCGCTTTTGCCATTCAATGTGCCAAGGATGAAGCGTGTCTAATATACCCATCGTTTCATAGCTAAAAAAAAAAAAAAAAAAAAAAAACAAGGGAGTGGGAGAGTGTGAGAGTGGGGGAGGGAGCGTGGCAGAGGATACCCATTTCGTCTCGCAGGCCGTAAAATAGGAATTTACTTTATTAAAATTTTTCGCTTCAAAAATATGGGACAACAACAATGGCAATGAGCACAAAACAACAAGCTACGCAAATTTGTTGAAAATCCAAATACACACGCACACCCCACACCCGCACACACACACACACATACACAATACACCCGTGCACACACACACATGTGCCAGAGCTCAAGTTCGCCAATGATGCGCCCCATCATGAACGAGGTAAAAATTTACTCAACTATGAACTCTCGCTAAAACCAATGTGGGTGTGTGTGTGTTAGAGAGTGTGTGTGTATGTGTGATGTCTGTAAAATAGGCTCAAATTTGCGTAGAAAGCGTGCGTTGATGGGGCAAAGGTTATGACTGCGCCTGCTGCTGGCAAGGGTTTTCGTCCGCGCGGACTCGGGTTCAGGGCTCGTATGTGAACCAGGGCGAGCCAGGAGAAGCAGGAGAAGCAGGAGAAGAGCAGAGGCACACGCAGAGGCCAAGCGGACAAGCAAAAGAAAGAGAGAGAGAGAGGGAGAGTGGGCGAGGGACAAGGCTCGACTGCGTTTGACAGTTTCATTCAGATAAAGTCGGGTGGGGCAGGAGGCGAGCTCGGGTTGAAAATTTATATAAATTGACAGTAATGCTGGCTGCTTGCTGCTGCTCAGAGTAACAACAACAACAACAACAACAAATTCTATGCTAAATTGCGCGACAACATTGACAACAACAACAAAAGCAATATGCAAAAGCAGAAGCAGCAGCAGGAGCAGCAGGAGCAGGAGCAGGAGGAGTAGGAGCAGCAGCAGCAGGAGCAACTTTTCGTATCGCATTCTTTTCGGCTCGACAACGCAAATTATGTACGAAAAAGCAAAATAATGAAATCGTAAAGAGTTGACACACACACACACACACACACACATAGAGCGGATGTCAGACAGCGCCTAGGCATATATAATCCCTACATATAAATATATTTATATATATAATATATTATATTTAAAATTCATTTCACTTTCCTGCACAGACTCCATGTCTATGCAAACCGTGAGCATATTAATCATTGTCTTGGGCCTGTTTCTTTTACGGCTGCTCCTTTTGCGGTCGACAAGCTCTGTTTATGCTGTGTAAACGAGCCTCGCAAGGCGTTTGCAGGTAGTTCAAACTCTACTCTATTTAAGTTCTAGTTGGAGTATAGTTGGAGTTGCCTTTCCCTGCCGAGCTCTACTTAATGCCTTTTAACACCACAAATAAAGCATTTTGTTTTATATCCAGTCTCTTCTTTTTTCACTCAGCATTTCTGTCTCGCTTGACTCGCGGTATTTAAAACTGCATTTCGGCGCTAATAAATAAACAGCTTCTGCATCTCTCTACCTCTCTCTCTCTCTCTCTCTCTCTCTCTCTCTTATTTTCTTGTTTTCTTTTTTTGTTGGTCATATGCGCGCATTCCTGTTGTTGCTTCTCCTCTCCGACTCGCAGTTTCGTTTGAAATTTATGAAAGCTCCGCTCCACGGTTAAAGTGCACTGAGCGCTGCGGCACGGCCTCCGCCGGGCACTAAAACAACTGTAGCTGCCTGATGGCCGCGTTAAATGCTTTTGTTGATTCAGGGCTGCTCTACGCTCGCCTGCTCCTGCTCCACCTTCCCTTTACACAATTTAATAGTTTTGGCTGGCAAGAAATAAACTGTTCGCTGCCTGGCTGCCTGGCTGCCTGACTGGCTGGCTGGCGACTCTGAATGCAGTCCGCAATAAGTCTTGGCAAACAGTCACCGGTACTGAACGGACAGCCTCCCATCGCGGCTCCTCCTGCCCAGCCACGCCTACAATTGGCTTTTGTGCGCTGCGAGCTGCGCTGTGGCTGGTAAAAATCTGTGTGTGTTTGTTTTTCATTAAAAAACTTTTCATTCAGAGCGGTCAAAGTTCGGCTCCGACTCCTGCTCCTGCTCCAGCTCCGACTCTGACTCCGACTGCAGCATTCTGCGGCAGCTTAGCGGCGTTGGCGGCCGTAAAGGCTTTCAGTGACAGCGCGGCCAGTGTCCTGCGTCCTGTGTTATTGCGGTCAGGATTTGCTATTTAGGGAAAGTCTCTGTGCTCATTGCTCCATTGTCTCTTCATGGGACTGCGGGCGGCGCTCATTGTTTCTTTTTATTTTCTTCAGCTTTTCTGTTTGCCCGACTGGCTAAATACACAATTCATAATTTTCAGCTGCCATAGAAAGTCACGTAACCAATGAGTCGCCAAAGACTCGAGCCAAGCATAACAAAGCGCCATGACAATTAATCCAGCATCTCTCTAAACGAACCTTTACTTCTTTTCCATTACAGCGCTGTTGGTGCTGCTGTTGTTGCCCTCGAGCTGCCACGGGCAGCAGCAGAAGTTTCGCACCACACCCCACGATCTGCAGGTGCTGGAGGGCGCGGAGGCCATGATGCGCTGCGAGGTGGCCAATGTCGCCGGCGCCGTGCAATGGACCAAGGATGGCTTCGCACTCGGCTTCTCGGCCGTAATACCCGGCTTTCCGCGCTACTCCGTGCTAGGCGATCGCAAGCAGGGTGTCTACAATCTGCGCATCTCCAATGCCTCGATCAACGATGATGCCGAATATCAATGCCAAGTGGGTCCAGCGCGCCTCAACTCGGCAATTCGAGCGAATGCCAAGCTCACTGTCATATGTAAGTAGAGAAAATCACATTGATATATGTATGTATATACATATGTATGTATTAGCTGTAAGTATATATGTACATATGCATTAGTTGCAAGTTTTCAGTAAGCTGGCAGGAATTGAGGCCTTCTTTCAATCAAGATTTCAATCAAATTTTGGTCTGCACTTGTTTCATTGTTATTTTATATTTATACAGCTGAGTTCAAGGTTGATAAATCATATAAAAAATCCCATAATTGCACTAATATTTTATAGATTAAAAAATTCTATTTGTATATAAAAAAAAAATTAAAAATATTTTGAATAGAAGTTTTTCGTTTAGTTGCAGAAAAGTGAATAGAAAGTTTACAAATCTATCAATAGTAATTTATATTAATCATTTAATTATATTTTTTACTATTATTTGCATTCAAAAACACTAAATGAATGCAATAATTTTGTATAACATTTACAAAATATTTTATATTTTAGGGGCAGCTACTTCAACATTTCCAACATTTTCTTTTATATTTATTCATAAATATTTTGATTATTTTTGCTTTTCGTCTCCAATTCCAAAAATCAATTATGTTTTTTTTTCAAATAATTTACTGTCATATTTATGTCTCTTGTTTTTTTTCTTACTTTTATCAGAAGTTCGCATAGTTTTTGTTCATTTAAAACAGAATTTTCAGCTGGAAATCGATTCAGCTGGAATCGCATTGCCAACTGCTACATCCATTTGTGGTATGCTGCTAACTGGGATTCTCTGTTTCTATTTTTTCATGTTGGCTCTCCCCTCCCTCTTTTGGCTTGCTCTCTGGTTTACAGCATCAATTAATTTCTGTAATAAATACAATTCCTAACGTAGAGCTCTCGTTGCGTCTGTGTGTCGTTTCCTGCTCATTGCACCTATAGCATTTTGCACTTGCATATTTAAATTGTCACGCCGACTCGCATGCGGGTGCTCTCTCCCTCTCTCTCTCTCTTCTTCGCATCAATTGGGGGCGTGGCTGGTAGCTGGTTGTCGCTGCCAACATTTATTGTCAGCAATTTGCAAAGCAACAGCAACTGGAGCAACAGCAACAACAATGAGCAGAATTTAGCGCAGTTTATTGCTCCAAGGAGTCAGTTCGGAGGAGCTGTGACACTGTCACAGAACTAAGTTCAGCTTGGGGCAGGAGTCGAGACAGATAGAGAGAGGGACAGCGAGAGAGGCAGATAGAGTGTGTCAGCATGAGATGGTTTAGCATTTTCAAATTGAACCGAAATGAATTTATTTTTGTTTGATTTTGCTTCTCTTTTTTTTAGTGTTGTCAAAGTGTGCGTGTGTCTGTGTGTTTCTGTGTTTGTGTCTCGTTGCATTGTTATTCCGGCTGTCGTGTAATCACTTTGAAAGTGTGGGCACTCCTGTTGCTGCTGAAGCTGCTGCTGTTGCTTATGCTTCTTTTCGCTTCTGTTGTTGTAATCACTCAAGAAATTGCGCTACATTTGATGACAGCGATTTTCATTTCCTGTGCTTAGTTTGGCTGTCTTCTATTCCACTCTTGCAGATATGCCCCGCCCAACAGCAGCTCACTTCTATAATGGGCCATGGCAACGGCAACGACAACGACAAGGCTGCTGCTGCTGTTGTTGCTATCTTGCCCAAGGCTCACACGCACCCCCACACACACACACACACACACACACACACACACACACACACACACATGCGCATGCCTAATGACGTTTGTTTAGTTAATTACGCGCCATGAGCTGTGACAATGATGATGTGTGCCAAGGAGCCTTAGAAAACTCAAAGTACAGAAAAATATATATATAAAACAAAAAAAAAAAACAAAAAAATAAAATAAAATAAAATACTCGCCGCTTTCACTTAGAGAAAAAGTCGTGCGAGGAGTGGGAGGTAATGCAATATTCTGATTTTTTGTATTTAATGAGTAATTGTTAGCGAGATGTTTAAATGGGAGAGAAATGTTCTTTAATTAAATTTAGAACTTGAAAACAATGCAATTGAAACGAGTTTAATGGAAAAATGTGAAAGGAGTGTATAAAATATTTAGCATTTTATTTAACAGAATTTTCGCTAGATAATATGTTTTATGAGTGAAATATTTTAATTTATTGATATTTTTTTCTTATTTTGTATTATGTGAATAACTAATAATTAATAATTTTAATTTTTCATTAACATACATACATTTGAATTAGTTAATATATTATTCTATTCATATTAGTTTTTATCTCAAAATTAAAAACAAAATATTGAACTACTTACTTCATTCAAACGAGGGCTTAAAGTAAGAGATCATTACTGAAAAGAAATATCTATTTAGATGAATTATTAATTTAAAGCAAAGGAAAATTGCCCCAAACTTACAAAAGAAGAGTTTCCGTTAAGTTTGGAATTTTGGGTTACCCAAAAAGTCTTGAACTGGGAATTTCAGGCATAGCTTTGGGAATTTCAATCTCAACTCGATTAGCGTATACTAACACGCTCGGCATTTTGTTCTCTCAGTGTATGCTTGTGTATGTTTGCCTGCGACTCATACATATAAGCTTGTTAGTTATGGCTGTTGTTGTTGTTGTTGTTGCTTTTGTTGCTGCTGCTGTGGCAAAAGGTCGTCCGGCGGCGCCTCTGCCCCCCCATGAAGAAATGTTTGTCATAATTGTCGGTACTTGTGAGAGTCCAGCGAGTCTGCCCCTAACTCCAGGCTCTCTGGGTGGGTGGCTGGCCGTGTGTGTGCGCGTGTGTGCGTGTGTGTGTCTTTTGTTCTATAATGGCATCCACTATGTCTCACTGACTCAAATATGTAGCTATCTCTGCAAGTATGTGTGCGTGTGTGTGTCGTGGATGTAAGCAAAGGTATGTCCCGTAGGCATCCAAGAAAACACGTGCGACATTATTGCAGCAATTAGCCAAGGCAAAATGTAGACAAATGTGTAATAATTCAATTAAGTTCAAGTAACATTTATTTGATTTATTTATTAAGCCAATTGCCCCCACCAGTTCGATTCGGCATTGATTAATGCCAGCATTGTTAGCCTGATTACAGTGATTTGAGCACGAAGTTGTGGAATGTAGTTAGCATTAACCTGACACTCTTTATCAAATCAGCTGAAGTCGAAATTGCATTTAAATTACATTTAAATTATTCATTTATTTACTTTCTGGCAAAACAGTTGAACTGCTTTAGATGAGCGCGCGAGGAGCTCAAGTTTAATAACAATTTGCTGCCCTTATTAGCTGTTTATGCCTTGAACTTCGTCAGTTTCCCCATATTATTGAAACATGAGAGAATATTGTGCCTCAAGCCAAATGAATTGAGTTGGACTCGAGATCCGGTTACATACCAGCACGTGGCACCCAGCTCTGTTTGTACATATATCTTGTCTTGTATGTATTTCGTGTCATGTGCCTGACCAGCAGGCTTTCACTTTCCCATACTGAGCCTATGCTTGTGGTTGTTCTTACATCCTACATCCTTGTATAGATTATGCCTGAAGCTAGGAGCTCTGCTCTGATGAGATTTAATGTGCTTAAATATAAAACAGATTTTTTGCTCACTATTTGTATGTGAATGCAGCAGCTCAGTTTTGTTTATATGTAGATTTGATTTATATTTACATATGCAACTGCTATACCATTCATAGCAGCTACTCGGCTAATTCTTCAGCTTTTAATAAACTACAAACGGAGTATTGCACACTTAATTGCACTTGATTGCAATACTTTTTCTCTTTATCTCACTTCCTCTCTCTCTTTCTCTTTGTCTTTCTGGCTGTCTTGCTCTAATTAAAATGGCATATGCTATGTAGAAACCTAATGAACGAACCTTTGTCATTCGTAAATTAAATTTGAGACACTCCAACGAGAGGCAAACGCAAAAGTTCTTTAGCAACTAATTTCAACGTACGCTGTCCGCTTAGCCAAACTTTCATGGACCCAACACACACACACACACACACACACACACACACACGCATACTCGCACACACACTCTTGCACACACAGGTGAGGGCGCAATTAGATTATAAGTTGGCATAGTAAAGAACTTTTGCACACAAAAGTCCACGTGCAAATTTATGGAAATTTAGAAAATGTTCGCATGCCATTAATTTTTTAAAACGCAGCCAAAAACACATATGCCGCAAGGCGACCATACCGAACCGAACCGAACCGAAGCGCACTGAGCTGGGTCCAACAAAACTTTTTACTGCCAACGCATTGGGACCACGACCAGAGCCTGAACCTGAGCCAGGGCCTGTGCCTCGGCCTGTGCCTGTGCCTGTGCCTGGGCTTGGGCTTGGGCTCTGGTTTGAGTCTGGGCAATGGCGATTCAGCTGCTCCGTGCCCTGGCACAATGGAATTCCAGGCATGCACAGCCCCCAAAAAAGCAGAGCTGCCTTTATAAATTTTGAATACAAAGCAGCATTGCGAACAAAAATGGGAAAAAATGAAGAAGAAGCAAAAAATAGAAAAGGAGAAACAATTCTTTTTTTATACATACTTTTTTTTGTTGCTTCCCTCTGTTATGCAATGCCGCCTGCACTTCAGAATGGAAATGGCGCTGGGATGGGGCCACACACTTGGTGCGCTGACACTGGCAGCCAATAAATGTGCTTTAATGACTTTCAAATGGTACCAAATTTCTGGCATTTCCGCTCATTCGAGTCGAGTAATCGCATCGTAATTGTAGTGCAAATCATCAAAGTTTGGGGCTAAAGTCGGCCCACAGGGCGTGAGGCTGTTTGAAATATGGCCAAACATTTATTGTTGTTCTTTTTTTTTTGCTTTTTCTTTGTCGGACCTTAAAGTCAGGGCCAGCGACCCATCGACTTTCAACTGGCTCAACTGGGCAACCCACTCAGTCACTCAACTCGCTGGGGCTGTCTCCAGACTCCTCCCGACAAAACAGTTGACGTCAAATGGAAAAATTGCCAATTCTTGTCCTGCAAAAATGGAAAAAAAAAGATGAATGAAAAAAAAAAAAAGAGTCGAGAAATATTTCAGCGCATAAAACTTTTATGAGGCGTACTATTAGTGGGTTAGCGGGCTGAGCTCAGCTTCAGCTTTGCCTGAATTCATGGCAAATTGCACTTTGCTGCTGCTGCTGCTGCTGCTGCTGCTGCTCCTCCTGCTGCTGCTGCTACAGCCCAACAATGGCTGCATAAATTATTTGCAGCCAGGCACCTCGCAGCAGCCGCCGCCTGACCTGCTGCTGCTGCTACTGCTGCTCCTGCTGCTGGGGCAGTGCATAAAATTTAATCAACGAATCGCTGCGATGCTCGTATGTTTGGGGTTCGATGCGACGCGGGGTGAGTGAAGTATACCCACCTGCCTGCCACCTGCTGTGGCACCTTCTCTAAGCTCGTTCATAATCGCATGTAACGCCAATTGTAAGGACAACCTTCGCATTCTTCTAGCCCTGCGTCCTTCCTGCTCGTTCGGCTACACTGATCGATTGTCGTTGTTGAATGCGCCTCGCACATGTCAATAATCAAATACAATTTGCATACCAATCAACAATGCATATAGCTGCTCGACGCCTCCCCGACCCCGCCTCCTACCAACCCTTCAAGTGTAGGCGCTCGAGAGGACCTTCAGCGGCACCCACCCCAGCTGCGTAGGTGCTCATTGCTCGTCGTCGTCGTCGACGTCGCTGCCTCAGGACCTACAGCAGCTTCTTGTTACAAATCGAACTGCATTTGGAACGACTTTGTACAAGAGCTGATTCATAAAATGTTTATAAGGGCATATAAATTCCACTTTATACCCTATAACTTAGAGTTCAATTTAGTGAACTAGCTCAATCTGTAACATAAAACTTGGTTCACTCATTTATATATACATATATATAAATGTGTATATATGTAGATGTATATATATGAACTAGTTCAAATGAACGTGTACTGGCTCCAGCTATAACGGAATTTATTTACAATTACACAGCAAAGCTCTGTCCCGGATCATCGTATCCAACGTATGTGTCTTCTAATGGCACGGCCAGACATTACCCCACGTCGTCAGACTTTATCCAGCATCGCCACGCAACGAGCTGAAGTGAAGAACAAAAAAAATACCTTGTTCAAACGAACTAGTTCATTTGAACTAGTTCATTTGAACTAGTTCATTTGAACAAGTTCATGTTAAAGTGTCCCCGGCTTTAACTGAATTTACTTACACTTATACAGCAGAATTCTGCCCCCAACGCATGTGTATCGAGCGTCGCCACGCAACGAGCGGATCCACTGTATGAAATGAACTAGTTCAAATGAACTAGTTCAAATGAACTGGTTCATCTGAACTGGCTCACGTGAAGGGTATCTTAAATTCCGCATGTCGAACATATGTTTCTGTTACTGTTAACTGTGCAACACGCGCACAGCGCTCAACGTGACACTGCGTGGCTGCTGCAATATGGCAAATATTATGAATTTTCAATGTTCCGAAACCCTTTCGGTGCCCGCGGATGTGCCCCGACAGCCGCAACGCTGCTTGGGGCGTCCTTGCGACACCAATTTGCACACAAGAGCCTTCACTTAAGGATGACGCTGTCGACGAGGACAGATTCAAACAAAATATCTGGTATCTATTTTTCGAGAACGAAACGACACGTTATATTGCTTGACAGCAGAACGAGAGGACGGGAGGGCGAGAGATAGAAGGAGAAACGCGTGAGCAAATGAGAGAAGTTAACTGAAGTGCAGATAGTAAAGCCAAATCTATATGAGACGGAAGATAAGCTATGCATGTCCGATTACTTGCATTCCGTATAGCTCGGAGCACTGAGCGGAGTTAGCTTTGCATTTATATTAATATATTATTTGACAGCAGAGAGAAGCGCATAGAGAAGCGAAAGAGTTATGTGAAGTAATAATGAATTATTTTACATAAAAGTTCAATGATTTAATAGATTACTATACTCTTTAACTCTAACTTTTCCTAACATCTCTATTTAATTTTGACTTTACTTATATTACGTATACGCAATTCGTACAAAACTTTTATTACTTTATCTGTTTGGAGTTAAGCTAACATTATAGCATCTGTTATTCAATAGACAATTAATTTGATCAATCTGTTCTACATAAGTCAGACAATAAGATTATTATATTTCATATATTAAGTATACGCAGTGTCAAACAAATTGAACAGAAGCCAAAAGTTAGTTGAGTTGATTTTCTTTTTGTGGCATGATATTTCTTATGCGAGATGTTGAATAGAATTATGAGAAGCGCATAGAGCGCTGGATAAGGGAAATTGAGTGCCGCGAGCATAAACAACATCACCACTACACACACGCACAGCCACACCCACACACACACACAAGTTCACGCCTCTGTGTCTGTGTTGTTGTTGTGCGTCGCGGGATTTCGTGTTTGTATATTTGATTTGTGCATAATAATTTGATGCGCCCAAAGCCAGGCAAATAAAATTCACAAACAACGCGCGCGCAAGCCAGCCTCGAGGCACCGAGGGCATCTCCGACCAGCTCTGAGGCTATCAAATGCAGGGAGCCCGAGCAGCAGGCGGACGGCGGTGAACAGGGACAAGGGCGAATGCGAGTGTTCGTCGCTCGGACGGACAGGGTGTTGATTTTATTTGGTAGCAACAAAAGCAATTACCTCGACATGGTGGCTTACACGGCGGCAACGGCGGTGGCCGTGGCGGTGGCGGTGGCGATGGCTTTAGCTCTGACACCGCGTCCCAACTGCTTGCCACACACACACAGAGACTCATTTTGCATGCAACAACTTCCAGAGCGAGCAGCAGCAGCAGCAGGCAACATATGTTGCATGTCAAATGCGCCCCAACTGCGCGGCTCCATACACATTTCACTTTAACTTCTGTGTAGCAGCATTTTCTTATGCTGCTTCTCCTGCTGCTGCTGCTGCTGCTGCTACTCACAGGGAAGACGCAATGGCTGCCTACTCCTTCAGGTGGCATTAAAATAATGCACACGTGCACTTAACTTTATCCACAATTGTTTGTTTGTATGTGTTTGCTGCAGTGCCCCATTGTTAGACAGCCTTAACTCTCTCTCTCTCTCTCTCTCTCTCTTAGTCTCTTTCTCTCTCTCTCTCTGTTTGCACAAATATTGAGACTCATACTTGAGCACATTAACGGGCGCTGCTGGCAGACGTCAGGCTGCAGGCCATCCACTACTTTGGCGGCCATTCAACCTGCGACTGCAACCGCCAGCCAACGCCATAACGCCACAACAATGTCGTCTACAATGGCTGCCACGCCCACTTCCCACACACACCCACACCCACCCACTTAGATGGCCAAGGTTTTGCATTGTGGCATAATGAGCGAGCATTGCCGCTGGTATCGCTCTGGTTGGCTTTGTCATTGTTTAGCTTAGCTGCCACGCCCACTTCCCACAGATGTATGCATTATTTGCAACAGTTGTTGGATTCAAGCATTTGAAATAACAACAGTCGTCTAATCACTTATGCTCTAACTCACTCTGTCTCTCTTTCTCTCTCTCTTTTTACAGCGCCTCCCTCGTCGATCGAGATCAAAGGCTATAGCCACAACTCCAAGGTGGAAGTGCGCGAGAATCAGGATCTGACGCTGACGTGCATCGTGGCCAATGCGAAGCCGGAGGCGCAAATCGTTTGGTATCGCGGGAATGTCGAATATAAGCCAGGTTTGTAAACAAGCTAATGATATAAATAGTTCTTAAGCTATCACTACGTGAAGATTTGATTTATTCTAGTCAATCATTCAGTAATAGTCAAGCAAATAGTCCGTCAATCTCTTAGTGAATCTGGCCATCAATCAGTCAGCCAGTCAATAAGCGACACTCTATCAATATGTTAAATAGTCAATCAGTCCGTCAATCCTTCAGTCATAGGTACTCAGTCATGTCATCAGCCATACCATGAACTCTTCAACCAATCAATCACTTGATCAATTCTTCAATCAATCAATCAATCACTATGTAGCCACGCAGTCAGGACATCAATCAGTTAGTTATTCCTTCAGTCATTCTATCTATCTGTCTGTCAGCCCATTTTAATCACTCTGTCAGTCCATCAGTCCATTGTCACTCTGTCAGTCAGTGTGGCATTCACTCAGCCACTCAATCACTCAGTCAGTCATCCAATCAGCTAATTTGTCACGACTAACACATTTATATACATTTTCATATATTGTAGAGAAACTATTCACTTAAATTTTCTTATATTCACATTATATACTAATGTAATGGAAGGCTGGCGCAATCAACATCAAGGCACACACACATACACATCAGCACACCTACACGCACACACACACACACACAGACAAGTATATAGAGAGAGCTCGTGACAAGTGTCACAACACTAAGCCATCAAATTTAATGTCCACTTACACAGCAAAATTCCGTCCCGGATCACCGTATCCAACGCATGTGTCTTCTAATGGCATGCCCAGACCTTATCCCACCTACCCGCCCGCCCCCTGCATCAGGCAGGCTGGCAGCAACCCCTCGTCCATTTACGGTTCTCGTATCGAGCTGATCCACTCTGGTCCACAAAAAAAAAAAAAAAAAAAAAATTAGAGAGAAGTGAAAAACAAAAAAAGTGTAAATGGATTTTAGCTGGCGGCAAGGCAGATCGGGAGCCTGGGCAGCCCTTTGACTGTCAACCAGTTTTTGGGGCTCATGTGTGTGAGCGAGGAGCAGGAGTCGCCCGTTGACTTTCTGCTTGATGACGGTGCTTAAATAATAATTTTATACCCTAACAAAACGGTTGCCATTGCCGTTGCTGCTGACGTTTTGCCTTATCTCTTTGCCCTGTGTCTGTGCCTCTGTTTGTGCCTTGTCATTTCATTGCTGGCCAGCTAAAACTGGGAATGGTGGACGGACGATGCTTTTCGAAAATATGGAAAAATGCAAATGTGAAAGGCATCGCGATGTCCTGGCCAGGACATCAGGCCATGTCCATGGGCATCAGGCTGTAGTAGGAGTAGGAGCAGGAGGAGGAGGCAGTAGCGCAGAGGCATCATACGGCGCTTAGTCGCTTAGTCGCCTTCACGACATTTAATTTTTATAATGATTATGATATGCAGCACACATATAGGTGAATGGACGTCTGTGTGTGCGAGAGAGTGTATATCTATGTATGTGTGTGTGTGTGTGTTTGTGTGTGTGTGAGTGGGTGCTGTGTTTCCATCGTGTTTCGTCTCCGGCTGTCATTTGGCGGCTAACGAAATCATTTTAACACAACTGGCGCGTTAAAAATGCTTAAAATGTGAAACGCACAGCGACGACGATGATGATGATGATGATGGAAATTTTTGGGCAAACAAACAACAGCAACAACAACAAAAAACAAAGAGCACAACAACAACAAGTGGGAGTGGGAGCAAAAGAAAATAAGAAAATTTCGCAAAACAGCGTAAAATGTAGGAAAATCCGCAAAGGAAATGCGAGCAGGAGGCGGCGGCGGCAGCGGCAGCGGCGCTAAAGGAAGTGCTTGGACGTAGCTGTGCATGATGAATTATGTTTACGACACAATATGTTGCGGCTGGACATGGGCACGGAGCCTGGTTACGCTCAGCGCCAACAAAAAATGAATAAGACGACGAACAAGAAGAACAAGACTTTACGACAATGTGGTTAACGGCTCTGCAACATCATTTGCAAGCTGTCAGTGGAGCTCGCCACGAGTGTGGCTCAGCGGCTCAGCGGCTCTGGGTCGTTCCGTCGGGCCAAGCTCATATGTCTGCTCATTAGTGTTGGGGCAACAACATTTTAAGCAATATTATCTGGTTAAACCAACTCAAAGAGATAGAGGGAGAGAGAGAGAGCAGAAAGAGAGAAAGAGAAAGAGTCGGCAAGTCCTTGCAAATATTTCACTACATCGAGCTATTGGCAATTTATGACTTGAAATTATGTCACAAAATGTGTCGGGCTTTATTGTTGTTCTTGTCAGCAAATATTAGACACAAAATATGCGCCTACAAATGAATTCCGAGGGCCATGAGAATCGCGCAGAAAGGCCGTCGCGTTGGGGGAGGTGCGACAAAACTTCATAAAATATGCGTTAAACTTTATGACAAGGACCTGGGTGCGGGGTAGGATACTAGCTGCACGTACGCGAAAATGGCGTGCAAATTTTGCAATATCCAGTTAGAGGGAATAGCACCCGCCACACACACACACACACACACAAACATACATACACCCATGCACGCACACCCGCCATTTTAATTTTCTTTGTATAGAGCTCGCTGCTGAGTGCTGCTGTTGATGTTTTGTTGTTGTTATTATGATAAATCGCAGACATTTAACGCAGCGCACAAGAATTTATAACACACACACACGCAGCACAAACCCACACACACTCACCCACACACACACACACACAGCTGCATTTTTGGAAGTTTGCTTGTTGCGTCATTATTTATGGCAATGCGTGTTTCTGTGCCATAGTCCACAGTTACTGCAAAGGACAGGCAAATAAACTATACAATCTATGCATCTTCATATACAGAATTCTTTTTATCTTGACTCGCTGACTGGCTGACTGACTGATTGACTGCCTGACTGATTGACAATCATGAGCACAAAGCAAGCTTGATGGCAGAAAGGTTTTCTTTGCCTTTTCTCGTTTAAATCTAGATCTGTTTGTACAAAAATTTATTAAGAGTTGGATATGAAATATTTTACATACATTTTTAATTTTAGGATGTTGTATAATAAATGTAATTTAATATAAAATACAAATAGTATAAAATAATAATAATAATAGCTCATCTAATCTTATATTTAATTTAACTGCTTTCAATCTGCTCAATCTAATGTCCTCTCCTCTGCGCTCTGCTCCACAGAAAAACGCGATGACAAGGTCGAGGAGTCTACACCCAAACGCTTTACCACCACCTCAAGTCTGAAATTGAAGCCCGGCGCGGATGATGACTACACGGAATACACCTGCCAGGCGAAGCACAAGGCTCTGTCCCCGGACATGCCCATGCGTGCCACCGTGCAACTGTCCGTGTTGTGTGAGTAATGATATACATATATACACAGACACACACACACACACATACATGCCTATAGATGCAGCTGCTCAACTGCCGCTGGTGGGCTAACGGCCTGGCCTGCCTTTTGTATGGCATGTCAAATATATGCGTACTGCAAAATGCCAAATGGCGACCTCATTAGCCGGCTCAAATGGCCAAGTTTGCAATACAATTGAAATGCTAGCCGCGCACACTTATGCCAAGTGCTCACCTCGATGCCGGCCGTCGCTGCCACTGGCCATTTGTGAGCCACAAAAACGAGGGGGGCTGCCCCCTGACCATCTCCCCTGGCCACCGCTCTGGCCGCTAATTGCGCAATTGGCGCGCGTATTAATTAGTTTTTAAATTCTAATGCGACGACCAGCTGCTGCCTCTGCTGCTGCTGCTGCTACTGCTTTGCCTCCTGCATGGGGTCACAGGTTATTGTGTGTGATGTGTGTGCGTGTGGCACAAGAGGTCACAACAATTGCGTCGCATTTCAAACTTCTGTTATTGATTGCCAGCTTTGACCAGCGGTAACCAAAGGTAGGCAGCTGCCCAGCCCACCTGCCCACCTATCCAGCCTCTCTCTCTCTCTATCTCTGTCTCTCTCAGACACAGCATATTCAAATTAATTATGTTGGCTATTTATGCATTGCCTGCTGCTCCAGCTGCCCTGGCGCTGTAGCTATGTAGTTGACCACGAGGCTATTATTGGTGCTGCCATTCATTTGGCCACTTCGTGCTCTTTGGCCAATGCCGGCACTGCTGCCAATGCCTGTTGACAAACTAGATTGCATTTGAATTTGAATAGCCCAAGCAACTAACAGCCATTCTCGACGCATTATTAGGCCTTTAATGTGCGCTGAGCGAGCCATGGCAATTATCGTTGATCAATCAATGCTAATGCATCAGTTGAATGCAAATTTCAATCAAGTCTGTCTGGCTGTCTGCTGTGCGAGGTTTTATACTAAAATTATCTATAGCTTTAGAAGATCCTTCCTTCAGTTGTTAACTCAAGAATTTAACTGAATCAGAGGAAAAAACCAAGATTATTTTGCCAAACTTTCTTAATTCTGTGGCCAACGCTGTGAGCTGAATTCGACCACGAGTTGTGGTACTGGAAAAGAGAAATCAATCAAATTTGATTATACTAAAACTCCACTATATCCGGCATTTTGTTCAATTGGAAGTAGCCCACTCCACACTAAACTAAATTTCATTTTCAAATGCTCATTTACGACAAAGCAAAGTGAACTAATTGCTTAATTGTTTATCAATTGGCGCTTCGTTGGGTAGCATATAAAAATTGTAGCTCGGGCAGCTGCCAAAGCGAATATGAGCCTGTGATAGATCCGTTTTAAACGCTATCAGCCACACACACACACACAAACACAGAGGGAGAGAGTGCGTGTGTTGGCTATAAATATTTATACATCTTAATTGCGGCTACACTTACGCGTATCTGTGGGACATGCACATTGCCGTGCAGTTGGGCCATACATATTTGCTCGCCTCGGTGCTTAATTATGCGCTATTATTGCAGAGCAGCATGCCCCGCATCCCCGCACCCACCGCCCTGCTGACCAGCTGCCTGTCAAGCACCAGTCCGGTGCTGTAATCGGATTCAGTTGGCCACAAGCTGGGGCCATATTCATGGGCGAATCCCCCACGCAAACGATACTCGTACACAATATTTTAAGTGATATTAATTTAATTGTGTGCCGCTACATATAGTCGCTCTCCCGCTCCCACACTCGCCCTCTCTCCCTATCTGTGTGTATAGATTATGGTCCAGGTCGTGGCCTCTCTTTAAAGCACGCATTGCGTATACGCACCTTTGGACAGCTGATCAAAAATGTTGCAGAATCGCTTCAAATATTTTTGTTATTTTTTTTTTTAAGGGCGTTTATAGGTCGTTTTTTGCCCGTGGTATTTGCAATGTGATTAAAACGCCCACAAAACATGCAAAATTACAGACACAGCTCAGGCGAATGCAATGCAGATAGGCCACGCCCCCCGCTCAAACGCGCCACAAACACAAATAAAAAGACAACAGCGGCGGAAATCGACGAAAATAATGCATTTTAACCACATAAACGATTGGCGTGCAAACACTTCAATTAAAAACGGCGCACAAATTGTGTTGCATATGCATATGGCCGTGCCACATTTGTTTTAGTGTAAATTGAATTTATTTGTGGCAGACGCAGATACAATTAAATATGCAAGCAAATAAACCCACACAGACAATACATGTATATATAAATATGTAAATATGTATATGGGTATATATGCATTAGCCATTATCCTGTTACATCATATATGCTCGCGCTTTAACAAGTCTATTTGATTTTTTTGCTTTTCTGTTGCTCCACAGATCCGCCGGGACCGCCGTACATTGAGGGCTATTCACCCAGTAAAACGCTGCGGCGCGGCCAGACGGTGGAGCTCATTTGTCGCAGTCGCGGCGGCAATCCGCCCGCCCAGCTCATCTGGTACAAAAACAATTCACAAATACGCATGGCCTACAGGTAAGCGAAGCAGCTCAGCTGCTGATGGTGGTGCTGATGCTGCAGTTACTGTTGCTATCATTATCTCTATCCACTTGCTTGCAGAACCTCGGGCCGGCTATCGGAGAATATCTACACGTTCACAGCCGAGGCGAGCGACAACAAGGCGCGTTTCCGTTGCGAGGCGAGCAACGTGATGTCACAGACGCCGCTCAAGGCGGAAGTTGATTTGACTGTGCTATGTAAGTGCAACCACTGTACCCGCTCACCCACACAACCACCCATGCAGCCATACAGCCACCCAGCAGCATCATCAAAGTGAGAGCCAGCTGCCCTTAATGCTCTGCCGTCAGATAATTTGCGTGTCCTGCCGGCTCGAGTCGCGTCGAGTCGACTCGAGTCTCGTTATGCAGATGGTGGCAATTGCCTGCTGTTGCTCCTGCTCCGCCTGCTCCTTCTGCTGCTCCTGCGCCTCCTGCTGCTGCTGTAATGCCTGCTCGTTGCGACTCCTTTGCATGTTTGCCTAATTGTATTTCGTTAATTTTCATATTTACACACTCTGACGCCCACACACACACACACACACACACACGCACACTTATGCTTACGCTTAGATTCTGTCGCTGGTTTGTGTCAACAGGCGTCCTTTGCTGCATGCCACTTGGCACGCGACTCAAAGCGAAAATAAGCCTGACAAACTCTGACTCGCTCGCTCCCCTCACTCCCCCTCTCTCACTGTCTCTGTCTCTCTCTCTCTCTCTCTCATATACACTCAGTGTGCGCTTTCTTTTGCAATTAAGCTTAAGTTTGCACTCTCATCCAACACCAGCCACCCGCACCCACTTGGCTTTGTCAAATCAAGCAATGCAAATTCTTTTCAAGTGCCAAATAGCATAAACCCCACCCCCACGCGCCCACCCTCGGCCACGCCCACGCCCACGCCTCTCACAACAATTGCAATCAGGCTGTGGAAGGGAACGCGAGTTTCGTCTGGCCAAAAAACGTCGTTAGTCGACGTCATTTGCATTTGCAGTTGCTAAAGCATCAAGTCCTTTACTCTACGGTCTGCTCTGCAAGGGCCTCCACACACACTCACACAAACACACACTTGTCTGTGTGTCAAACATGCAAATGGGCTACTTGAGGGCATGCGCTGCGTATGCGTAATATTCAAATTTGAAAGCGAGGCGAGTGGCCGTTGCTGAATTGTCGCTGTTTAGCGTTAGTTTACCTGCATAATGAAAGGCTGTCAGCACGTGCCCAGCCAGAGCTAATCCTCCACAGCAGCAGCAGCACGTCTGCCACTCGGACATGGCCAACTTGTACGGCCAATCAAATTGGCTCTTGTTACTTAACCAGCAAAGCTAGCCTCTGTTTACCTTATTCTTTTTAGCCTCCAAATATGCCACATTGAGTGGCCAGCCAACTAGCCCACACACACACACGCGCACACACACACATGCACAACCATTTTGACTTCAGCTGCGCTCGCTTTTCGCATTATTTATGTATAACGAAATGTGGCACAAAAATGAAGACGTAGCTGGCATACACATAGAAATTCCTGACCCATCGCACTCCGCACTCTGCACCCCGCACATCCCGTAGCCTGCTCCTGCTGCTGCTGCAGCGTCTCATGTGTGCTCGGAATGAAGATGTATGGCAAAAGATGCGAGAAGTTAAGAATTCATAATGTTTATTTATATGCGAAACATATCGAGCCGAAGTTTTCTTCTTCTGCTTCTTTTATCCCTCACTCTGCCCCCGTTTGCGAATTGGTCCAGCGGGGCGTATGCGTAATATATGCACAGCTGCTGCTGCCTGCTGTTGCTGCCTGCACTTATCCATCAAGAAAAGTAGCAGCCAGCTGCAGCTACAGCTCTAGCTTCGACTTCAGCTTCTGCCACTTTCGTTACTGGCATTAGGTAATAGCTCGCCAAGGCAGAGCCTCAGTCGCCTGTCACTCAGTCACTCAGTCACTCAGTCATCATTTGCATTCAGGCAGCTAGGCAGAAGCGATACGCAGTCTCACTCACACACACACACACACCCTGCCTGTACATACGTGTATATAAGCCGTGCGGCATGCCACAAGTGAGGCATTGACGCAGGCTTATTAAATATTAATGCCATGCGAAATTACTGCTGCTCCCCACACACACACTCACTCACACACACACACATACACACATACAACCTCCTCCTATCTATAATCCATACATCTTTCTTTCACATACAGTCGCACCTTCGCAAGTCACTGTGACAGGACCAACGGAGGCGCGCGTCGGCGATGTGGTGCCGCTGATGTGCGCGACGGCGCCATCGAATCCGCCCGCCGAGATCAAATGGATGGTGGGCGGACGTCAGATACGCAATGCCACCTCCAAGACGACCATCAGCCCAGAGGGTGAGTTGAACCTTGACTGATTGAGCTCATTTAGAGAAAGAGAGAGAGAGAGAGAGAGAGAGAAGCAGCATATGCTAATTATCTAACGATTGCCATTCATTGCAGGCGGCTGGACCACCAGCTCGAACATCACCACCATTGTGGAGCCCAACAAGCGCTCCCTGGTGGTCATCTGCCACGGCCTCAATATGCAGCTCACCGAGAATGTGGTCTCCACGCATACGATTAATGTTCTGTGTGAGTATTGAACAGAGATTTACCTTACCTTAGACTCAACATAAGCATCAGCTATAGTCGAATATCTATATACCCTACAGCAATTTGTAGGCCTCTTTGCCTTAGCTGTCGTTCAGAGTTCGTTCGCTTTTTCCCTTAACTCAGTTCAATTTGTTATTGACACGCTTACGTTAAGGTTGGGTATTCAGTTTCAGTTAAATTTGTTTAATTTTGGTGCGTTCATCGGTTGAAGATGGTTTCTCGCCTGCCGAAATGCCTGTCAGAGTTTTCGCTCGAGGAGCCAGTTGAGAACGGCCCGGATGTGCAAAAGAGCAAGTCCGTTGGCTACAAGAAGAAGAAATTGAAATTTGCCACGCCCAGCAAGCCAATGGGCGTGCAGGAGCTGGCGCGCTACAACATGTGGCGCGAGCATCGGGAACGCCTGCTGAACATCGTCAGCGAAATAGATCAATCCCCGCCAGGCATTCAGGCGGTGCGCCAGACCCGTGTGAATGCGCTGCGCGAGGAGGCGGTACACTTTATGAAACGCACCAAGGAGAACATTCACATGCTGATCAATATCTCGCAGACGATGCGCACCCACGGTGCCATCGATCCTTTTCGGCACGATGCGCCCTATGTGATGTCCACGGTGCCGGCGACGATTAGCGATCTGGAGCACTTGGAGCAGGAGAATTACGATATCGGCAAGCGTCTGTTGAGTATCGGCAGTGAGATCGACTCGGGCCTCAAGGCTGATGGGACCGTCAACAAACGGGACTCGCAGCCCTTTGTCATGCCCGATCGCGCGATGGCCAAGTACAAGCCGTTCAACATCAAGCTGCCCTCGACGGACAAGGAGCGCTGGCAGCTCTTCCGTCCGCGCATCTACTTCGACATGTATCTGAAGGGCGCCCGCCCGCTCGGACGCATCGTCGTCCAGCTCTACACGGAGGCAGCGCCCGTGGTGGTGCTCCAGCTGGTGCGCGCCTGCATGTGCAACATGCACAGCAAGTTTCAGATCAAGCGCCTCTTCCCCAACCTCTGGCTGGACGTCGAGCTGCCCACCGAGAACAACAGCGCGCTGAATAGCCCCCTCGAGTACGATGGCAAGATCATTGATCATGGCTCGGGCGGTTATGTGCTCTCGTTCAGCAAGAGCCACCTGACGGGCTTCGGCGACAGCATTCCCTTCTCCATCTCGTTCAAGCCGCTGCATGTGGTGAACGGCTCCCGGATCGGCTTCGGTCGCGTCGTCAAGGGCAGCAAGATCTTCGAGTGCCTGCAGAGCTATGGCAACAAGAATGGCACCCTCAGCCGTGCCATCACCTTCACCGACTGCGGCGTCCTCTGAGCACCACTAGAGTCCGCACAATTCCAGAACTCCACAGATTCCAAGTCAGATTCCAAGTCAGTTTCAGCTCCAGCCAAATTTGATGTATTCAAACAAGGTGAACAGGGTAACCCTAGCAGCATGTATCAGATGTCAAATTGTTGTCGTTTTAGTCTGTGTCTGTTTTAATGTCAGTCTAGTTTTAAAAGCTAACCATATAGGGTCATAGGGATCATAAGAATAAACAAATTATTTAGCTAAAATTTACAGTAACATTCTTTTACCGTCAACCGTTAACCAGCCTATCGATGTCTCTGTACAAGTTTCCGCGCTGCCAGTCGATCACCTCGATGGGATCGGCGGAGTTCAATGCGATGCAAACAGCCGAAACGGCTCCAAAGCCGGAGGCAACGAAGAAGCCAAAGCCGAAGCCCAAGTTCAAAACTCTGCTGGAGAAGCAGAAGAAGCCCAAGGTGAAGATGCATAACGCTGGCCACATGAGCGCCTGGCGCGAGCATCGGGAACGGGTGCTTGGCATGACGAGCGAACTGGATACGAGGCCGCCCGGCTTCCAAGCGATCCGGGTGACCGGTGTGATCACGTTGCGCCAGATCGCGATGCAGTTCATGGAGCGCACCAGAAAGAACATCCAGATGCTTGTCGAACTATCAAAGACGATGCGCACCCACGGCGACATCATTCCGTTTCGCTATGATCGGGTCTACACGATGTCCTCGCTGCCCTACACGCTGAAGCAACTCGACCGCCTCGATGTGGAAAATCGGGATATTGGCAAACGGATCAAGGACGTGGTGAGCGGACTCGACACCGGCATCGAGAAGAAAGGCAGCCTAGTCAAGAAGAAGCATAAAGCGCGCGTACCACCGTTTAATATGCCCCAGACCGGCCTAGCCAAATACAAAGGCTATAACATTACGATGCCCAAGACGGACAAGGAGCGCTGGAATCTACTGCGTCCCACCATCTATTTGGACATCTTTCTCAAGGGCTCACGCCCCCTAGGTCGGATCGTTGTCCAGCTGTACACGGAGGCAGCTCCCGTGGTGGTGCTCCAGATGGTACGCGCCTGCATTTGCAACATGCACCAAAGGATCGTCATCAAGCGACTATTCCCCAATCTCTGGATGGACGTGGATCTGTTGGAGCATGACAACTCCGACCTGAGCCAGTCCCTGGAGTATGACGGCAAAATCATTGACCATGGCGCGTCCGCCTATGTCCTCTCCTTTAGCAAGGAATATCTGCAAGGATTTCCCAAAAATGTCTCATTTTCCATATCGTTCAAGCCCCTCAGCGTTGCCAATGGCGGTCGCATCGGCTTTGGCCAGATCATCCAGGGCAGCAAGATACTCGATAGCCTTCAGTGCTATGGCACCAAGAACGGCAAGCTCAACCGCAGCATCGTTTTCACAGACTGCGGCTTGCTCTAAATTCATGTAGATGTACGAAATTTCCAGTGATCAAGTAATATGCGATTCGTGTTTTGTTTTTTAGAACTGTCAGTTAGTCCAGTAGGCAAATTTCAGTGTGTCGGTTCAGTGCATTTTCGAAGCGTCATTAGTCCCTTATATTTCTTTTTATGACTACTATTATTATTATTTTGGCTGTATTCAAAATTCCAAAACCAGATCAGACCAATCAGAGCACAATTTCAATAAATTTTAAGTAAGCTATTGGGAGTTTTCCTTGGGTGGTATATTAACTAGATTAAATACGCATTAAATAGCAAGTATTGCTGGTTTATCATATATATATATATATATATTTCACTGTCTGTCTCTCTGTCCGTCTGCCTAAGAAGAGCAAGGGATGCAGAAGAACGCCAGGAGATCATTTAGAAAATGCCTGCAGCAGCAAAGAATATTCCCATTGCTCTCTCTGGCGCCCTGCTCAAAATTTGAGTGGAAGTCGCCCTATATAAAGGGCAGCAGCTGTGAAATTTATTCAGTCGTCCAGACCCGGTGGGGGCGACTGAATAAATTCCACAGCTGCAGCCCTTTATATAGGGCTACTTCCACTCAAAGCCTGAGGGGCACTCAAATTTTGAGCTGGGCGCCAGGTAGAGATCGTTGCAGTCGATCCAATGGGAACATTCTCTGCTGCTGCAGGCATTTTCTAAATGATCTGGAGTTCGTCTGCATCCAGTTAGGTGCATCAAAATTGCAAGAAGCACGAGATGAGCGAAATCAGCAAAGAACACTGTAGGAGAATTGCTTACCTCCAGTAGAATCAATAGACAATATATCTCATAGCAAAATATTCGTATATGAGTAAGAGATCCAGCTAGCTTCCCTTGGCCTGTCATTCAGAGAGCTCAGAAGTGTCGAAGAGCTGTACTTTATCTGATAAAAGGCTTACTCTGAGTTATTAATATCATTGAATATTATTTAAAAATATTCCGATTCCCGTTTACGAAATATTTTATTGCCGGCATAATTATTTCAATTCAGTATTCATAGGCAAATTTATTTTTAGCTGTCTTACGCTCACAATCAATCTAATTTTCCCTCTTCTTTGAAGGGATAAACCTGTTCTGCAGCTTGTTTGAGCGGACTGTCATTAGCATCACTCAAAGTTTGAGTTCCAATCAGTTGGCAGCACAGCGTCAACGCCTGTCAATTTGTTAACTAAACTAGTTGCTGCTGCTGCTGCTGCCTCATGCTGCTGGCTCATGTCCAGCCTCATCTCTATTTGCCACGTTACAGACGGAGGTGTCTTAAACTCCATTATGCCATGTTCGACGTCACTCTTCATTTGCCTCAATTATAAGCGGACTGAGTGCGGAAAAAGCGCAAAACACGAGTACAAGTCAAACAGAGTGCGAGAGAGAGAGAGAGAGAGAGAGAGGGGGGGGGGGGGGGGGGAATGACAGTGCTCTGGCAGTTCTCACTTCTGCTTAACAAGATGGCAAACCAAGTTTTGGTTACAAGGCCCACTACACAAGGCTTATTAATAATTGCGCTATTCTCTGGCCAATTTCTAGTTTCAGTCTTTGACTTAGCCAGCTTGGCCGGCCAGCGGCAGCAACTGGTAAACAAAGCCAGTGACTACTTGAAGGCCCTGCTGGGCTGCCTGACTTATGTTGTTGTTGTTGTTGTTGTTGTCGTCCACGCGTCCTTTATGTGCAGCGCTCCTGCAGCGCTAATTAATTTTTCTGACCAGCATTCACAAACAGCGGGGGCGGAGCCGCAACCCGACTGCGAGATTTACATTTATTACCCATACCCCAGGCCTGGGGCCAGTGCTGCCCATTCTCTCTATTTCCCCCTTTCTCACTCCCTCTCTCTCTCTCTATCTCTCGTTGACAGGCTGCAGCTGCCAGCGCTGGGGGCATAGAATTGCTCCCCTTTCTCTGGCCCGCCAGCTGTTTGGGATTTTAGGCAAATTCAAGGCCGTTTTGTGCCTTATGTGAATATATATATACATATATATTTCTTCATATATATATGTAGTACTATATATGTGCTCTGGGCCCTCGAGATGCTTGTACTTTATGCGCGGCAAATTAAATAATTTTAATTTTTATTGTTTGGGCCCTGCTGCCTCTACCCTGCTCAGCGGTTGGTCCTTGGCTACGGATTCCACTTTTAGTAGGCCATAATTTGCTGGCCAAGTTTCTTTTTTTTCTCTGTGTGTGTCTTTTTGTATTCTTGTTGGCCAACATTTGCTGTTTTTCTTTGTCCTCTTCGCTATGCTGACGTTTTTTCGCCTCTCTATCTATTTCATTTTTTTGTTCTTCCTTGCAGATCCGCCCTCTCCGCCATTAATTTCGGGCTATATGGAAGGACAAATTATACCAGCCGGCTCGGTGCAAAAACTCCTCTGTGTCTCATCGGGCGGCAATCCGTTGGCAACGCTAACGTGGTACAAAAACGACAAACGGGTGAGTTTTTCTATTTCTCCTTGTTTTTTTTTTTTTTTTTCTTTATATATATATAAACATGGTTACGGGTAAAGTTAAATGAGAGTATATTGGTTTCATTTGCTGCAATGTGAATGCATTTTGGCCTTGAAATATTTAACGATATTTTTGTCAATTGCTAGAAATAAAGAAATAAAGTAAAGAAATATATGCAGAAAGGGGCAAAACGAATAAATAAAGAAGTAAATAATTAAATAAATTAATAGATAAATTTGTATAAAATAAATAAATTTATTAATAATTAAAAAGCCAAAATAAATATCTAATCAAACATATAAATAAATGAATAGATCAAACAAAAATATTAAATATATAAATAAATAAACAAATCGATAAATAATTACATGCATTGAATACGGGAATAAATTTGTTAATAAATTAACAAATAACTAAATCGAAACAAAATTGTATGCAAAAGAAAAATTCGACACGAACGAGCATTACGCAGTCAGTAAAGTACAGGAATATTTTGCATATGCAGCACAGCACACACACACGCACACACACAGCCACTAGTGCAATAGAGATAGAAAATGTAAACACACACACACACACTTTCACACACTCAGTTGGAGTCGTTATGCTATCAACAGCAGACAAGCAACAAACATGCGCCAAACAATAATGGCGCTATTGTTGACCATTTCCGCTTCCGGTTTATGGGCTGAAAGTGCTAATAAGGCTGAAAGCGCAGCTGGAGATGGAGCTGGTTGAGAGTTGGCGTTGAAAATGTCATTTTATCTGCAGCTACTTTAATGTCAGCGCGCCGTGCATATCCTTTAGCACCTTTGCATAACTGATGTTGATGCTGCTGCTGCTGCTGCTGCTGCTGCTGTTGCTATCGAGCAATTGTCGTTGCCTGGGCTAAGCTCCAAAATTAAATCTTCAGCTGCAGCGGAAGTGGCCGCAAATGCGCCAGCTGTCGAGCTGCTGTTGCATACTTATGGGCACTGTCGGGCTGTGGGTGGTGGGCGGCGGGTGGTGACTTCCTTCAGCTGTAAGCTTGATGTGCAACAAAAAGGCAACTAGCCACCGACGAGTCGGCTGCTGCTGCTCGCTGGCTGTCACAGCAACGGAAACAAGCGACTGCTATACGCACCCTCCCACTCCCAACCTCTCTCTCTCTCTCTCACACTATTTTGCCATCTTTATCACCATTGCGGTTTGCTTGCCATCTATCTCAGCCGTAAGGCGCCGCCTGCGGTGCCCGGTG
Source organism: Drosophila mulleri (assembly GCA_035047565.1). Lineage (NCBI taxonomy): Eukaryota > Metazoa > Arthropoda > Insecta > Diptera > Drosophilidae > Drosophila > Drosophila mulleri. The sequence goes on along the minus strand of JAWNPK010000060.1, from coordinate 13,224,113 downwards.
CGGCTGCTCATCTGTGTGCGCGCAGATTAAATGATATTTTATCAACAAAATTAAAATGCGCTGTGTTTTATGCTCGCAGCTCTTAGCACTGCGCCTGCCAGCTGCTCCTCCAGCCATTCGCCTGTCTGTCTCTCTGTCCTTCTGTCCTTCTGTCCTTCTGTCTGTCTGTCTGTGTCACCCGCTTTGCATATGCAGCACATGGCCTCGAGCTGTTTTGTTTTTAACACACTTTGTGAGCTGCTTTTAGCTCTTAGTATGCGGTATTGCATACCCTGTATATGTATATGTATGTGTGTATGTAGAGCCATAGGCGAAAGTAGTTTGCAGCGAACAAACAAGGATGTACACAATATTCCAAATTGGTTTATGTAAAAAAGAGAGCGAAAAGGGATATCAATTTCGAACTGAAGTTATACACATATTTTGTTTATGTTTGTCATTGCTCTATCATAGCCTTTGACTATAAATATATAGCATTTGTCGTAGATCTTTTGAGCAGAACAAGCTGAAGGCATAGATGGCAGGTAAATATAGAGAGTAAATATAGAGAGTATAAGAGTTAAGTTATTCACATTTCTTCTCTTATATATTCAGCCTGATTCGTATACATATAAACAAGTCTATATAATTTTGCAATATTTTATGCCTTTTGCCATTTACGTTTGCAGATCAACTCTATAATTCGGGCCGCCGACAAATCAGTTTCGGCCGAAATAACTATTTTGGCCAACGTCACCGACAACCAGGCGCAATACCGTTGCGAGGCCTCGAACAGTGCCACCGAGATACCGCTCTTTGAGTCCACCACGCTGAGTGTGCACTGTAAGTAGTCGTTGTTGTTGTTGTTGTTGTTTGCCCCAAGACAGAGCGCTCACGCCATTATTATCCGCCGGCTGTGCTTACAGTTGCGCCAGAGACGGTAAAAATACGCATTGAACCGGAAGAGCTGAAACCTGGCATGGAGGCGACCATCATTTGTGACTCCAGCTCAAGCAATCCGCCGGCAAAGCTGTCCTGGTGGAAGGACGGCATATCCATTGAAGGTACGTACCATAAGCAGCGCACATTTTGGAAGATTGCCCAGCCGCCAGGGCAAACGCAAAGGCAGGGCATGGCATGGACTTGGCGGCGCCGTTGTCAAAATGGGCAAGCGCCTGGCTACCCAAGCTGATGCTGCTGCTGATGCTGATGCTGATGCATTTTTTTAAAGGCGTTTCCATGACAACATCCGGTCTGGTTGCCAGCCAGCCAAGCCCCGTCCAGCCCAGCCCAGCCCAGTCGAGCTCTGCGTCCAGTCAGCTCAGTCACTAAAATAAAATCACGCCCATTTTGTCTCTTTCATTGGCTCCTGCTGCTGCTGCCGTTGCCGTTGCTGTTGCTGTTGCTGTTGCTGGCTTTGCTTTACAGGCATTAATAACACGTCCAAGCCAGGTCTCTGGGGCGGCACAGTCTCAACGCTCGAGTTCAGGCTAAACATCACCCAGGAAATGAACGGTGTGGTCTACACTTGCCAAAGCGCCAACGAGGCACTGCAGCGCAGCGTGCACGAGGCAATCAGCCTGAATGTCCTATGTAAGTAGAGATTTCGCTCATCTCGATGCACTAATTGAGCAATTAGACTCTGTCTGAATGCCAAAGTCCAACAGAATTCAGCTAACTCTAATTCTCAATTAAATATCTGCGCCAACTCAATGGACATGGAAATGAACATGCAAATGGAAATGGAAATGAAATCGAAATGGCAATTCAAATGGATGCACACACACACACATAGATCCTCCCAAGTTTGTGCCGCCGCCGTCGTCCACATCGGTGGGCCTGGAGGGCGAGTCGTTGCAGGTGCCGCTGCAGGCGAATGCGAATCCAGCGCTAATTAGCTACAGCTGGACAAAGAACGGTACGCCCATACCGCAGGACACCAGCGGCAGCGTCTCGGCCGGCGAGCATCGCATTTTTGCCGATGGCGCTGTGCTCAACTTCACAAAGCTGCACCGGGAGGACTCGGGCATCTACACGTGCACGGCGAGCAATTCGCAGGGCAAGGCGAGCATCAATATCACAGTCGTTGTGGAATGTAAGTGACCTAAGCCCACTGGCTGGACTAGAAAATTCTTTACCTGCTCTCCCCGCCTCTCTCCTTCTCTCTCTCTCTCTCTCTCTCTCGCTACTCTCTGGTCACAGACGGCACCACCATCAAGTCCGTCTCGGAGAACATTATTGTGAATCCCGGCGAGGATGCCATGCTCTCCTGCAGCGTGGAGGGCAAGCCGCTCGCCGAGGAGCATGTGAAGTGGGAGCGCGTGGGCTACGACATGAAGGCCAAGACCACGACGACCTTCACCAATGGCACCGCCTATCTGCACATCAAGAACGCCCAGCGCGAGGATGTGGGCAACTTTCGCTGCGTGGCCGACAATCACGTGGCCAATCCGACCAATCGGGATGTCCTGCTGATAGTCAAATGTGAGTGGAATCGAGTCTAATGTATTTGCTTATCTTGTGCAATGCTGAGCTTCCCCATTGCAGTTGCTCCGGAGATCGCCAAGTCGCCGACGCTGCTGCGTGCCGCCAGCGGTACGGGCGAGCGCGGCCGTTTGCCCTGCCGGGCGCAGGCGTCGCCCAAGCCGCAATTCATTTGGCGCCAGGACGGCAAGGATCTGCCCATCAATCATACGTTCAAGTATGAGCTGGAGGAGCGCAAAATAGACTCGCTCACCTACGAGTCCTCGCTGATTGTCGAGAAGGTGGCGCCCGCCGACTACGGCGCCTACGAGTGTGTGGCGCGCAACGAGCTGGGCGAGGACGTCGAGACGGTGCGTCTGGACATTACCTCGCCGCCGGAGCCGCCGCTCAGCCTTAATATACTGAATGTGACCCACGACACGGTCACCGTGGCCTGGACGCCAGGCTTCGATGGTGGCCTGAAGGCCTCCTACCGTGTGCGCTATCGGTATGTACACGCACAGCCCACCTCCTGCCACTCCTGCTACACCTTCATGTCGTGTGCTTGAAGTGCATTCCATTGCAATTACTGCGAATGTCACGTGCACTAATGAAATTGTCCCTCATGCGTTGCCTGCGCAACTTCTCTCTCTCTCTCTCCCTCACTCTATATCCATCTCTGTCTCTCGCTTGCAGCATGGCAGACCGCGAGCAGTATAAATATATTGACGGACTGCCCAACAGCCACAAGCTGACCATCGGCGGACTGCGCATGAATACGCTGTATCTGTTCTCGGTGATGGCATGGAACGATTTGGGCCAGAGCTCCTACCTGCCGGATTTGACGCGTGCCCAGACCAAAGGTAAGCCCCAAAGTATTCCACTACAGTCGAGGCTTCTCGCGTTTGTCCAGTGATTGATTGATTTATGCGCGCACCGCCCTTTTGGCATTTATGGTCGGCGCTCGGTCGCCTGACAATGCAGTGAACACAGAGAGCGGCTAGGTCTATTTCCTCTATCGGTTACCAACACCACACCTCCGCGCCCCCTTGTGTGTTTTCTTCACTCAATCAATGATCTCTCTTTCCTTCAACGCTGCGCTTAATTGGAATCGTATTATGGTGACAACGACAACGTCGAAAACGCAACCTAAATCATGAATATACATTGGATATGCGCACCACCACCACTAACACCACTAACACCACTAACACCGCCAGCAGAAGCGCCGCCACCCTCGCAGCCAGCTTCGTCGCTGGGCGGCGGACCGCCAACCACCAGTCAGACGCCGCTGGGTGGCACATCGGGCATGCTGCTCGTTGGCGTCGCAGCGGGCATTACGGTGGTGCTGCTCAACGTATTTGTCATCGGCTGTTGTCTTCACAAGCGCAACGAGAAGCGTCTGAAGCGAGGTACATCAACATCATCATCATCATCGAGTCGGCACTTGTTGTTGCTTTTATATATGAAATTGATTTTATGATTGACAGACTGAATGATTGACAAGCAGCTGCACATAACTGTTAATCGTATGAGCCAAGTAATTTAATTGTTTTAGAGTGAATACGCTTGTTGTTTAATGCAACTAATTGATTGATTGATCGATTGATGTACTGACAATGTGCGTAGCAGCTTATTAGTTAAAGCTGACTGACTGACTATACTATATAAGAGCTTGCTGGCTTTTTAAGGCAAATGATTCAAATTCTAGAAATATTTGGTAAGCTGATTGATTGATTGAATTATTTTCCTGAAGTTTTGAAGTGTTTTCAGCTTGACTGATTGACAATCAAAGCATATCGAATTCAATATATACCTGTAATATAGATTTAGATATGCGGTAAATGTAGTTAATGCTCAATCCTTAAGCTGATTGTTCGCTTGGCCAATTAAATGAGCCCCATCAAGTAGAACCCTTTCTAGATTGAACGATAAATTCTTGAAAACCCCTTTCAGTTATGCAAAAACTGAAACTGAAATTGGATTGAGCAGAGTACTCGATAGTTGTGGCAGTAACTCGCAGATGGCTATAATTTAATTTCCATTTTTGAACTGAATACAGTTTCGCTGTTGCCCGTGCCCGTGCCGGTGCCGGTGCTGCTCTACGGTTGGCGTCTCTACGTGCCGTTGCGGTCAGCGTCGGACGGCGCTAATTTCATTTGGCCCCGTCACATGTTGGGACTGCGTTTCCGCGTGCGCGCCATTGTGACTCCATGGCTACGTGATTTGCGTCACTTTTGCACGGGTTCCTTAACCGTATCCAGAGTAACAGGCGGCTCTGGCCTGAAAAAAGAACGCAACCGCACAACCGACCCATTCGCACCACTCGTCCACCCCATTTGTCCCCGAAGCGTTGCTGCGTCATTTTTATTACAATTTCTCATTTCATTTTTTGTTTATTTCGAATTTATTTATTGTTTTATTTTTACAAGCATATTTTCTGTTATTATTTTTTTATTTCTCTGTGTTTATGTTTTCATGGTTTCGTTTGGCTGGCTTTGGTTTATTTTGACTTGCTGTCGCGACATTTTCATGGACCAGGAATTGAAATGATGCCAGCCGAGCTAGCGGAGGACTCCAGCAATACGCCGAACCTGCTCATAATTGCCATCTCTCTGGCGGCATTCGGATTCCTGCTGGTCAATGCGGCGCTTGTTGCCTGGTTCTTTGTGCATCAGCGGCGCAAAAAAGGTTCGTTGACATCTTTCAGCATATTTGCATTTCGATTTATATTTATTTGCAATTTTATACATATTTATTTATACATACATATATATTTATTATTTACTTGCATTTGTTTGCTTGGCTGAGGACCAATGCAAACTCAACTCTTTGAATTCATGAAAAGCCATATCTCTGGCTGCTTATCTTTCGAGTTTTAAGTTGAAGTGTGGCATCCAACAGCCACTTCCGTGACACCATAGGAAGCAAACGCGTTGTGCAACATCCGCTGCTCACAGTGGAATATGAACGTGGCCTGTTCACTTTATGATGCTCACTAAACAATTTCCTGCATCTACATAGATGATAAATATATATAGAAAGAGAGAGGGAGAGGGAAAGGGAGAGGGAGAGAGAGACAGGCTGGAATATATAGAGATAGATAGATAGATAGTCAAAGGTGGCTAGCGTATAAATAGGTCGGGATATCGTATATGCGCTTCTTGTAATTTCCGCGAGAAAACCAAAGCTCGAGCATAGCCAGAGGAAGCCAGCGAGCCAGCCAAGTCAAGTCAAGTCAAAGGGCAACAAAAAGAAAATAAGGAAAGCGAAAAACAAACCGCTCTGAGCAGTCAACAAGAATATAATGATGACAGAAAATAATGATGCATCCTGGCAGCGGACAGCAGCCGGCAGAGAGCGTACGACCCCGAGGTTCATGCCAAGTGCAACTGTTTATTGAACAACGACGTTGGCAGCCACCTCGTCCGGTTGCCCCCATTACCCCCAGTTGGCCCGCCTCACAGCATCGCCACAGCCCGTCCCATCCCATCGCATCCCATCGCATCCCATTTGGCCGTTGGCGAAGACAAATGTGCATCGTTTTCTTAGCTGAACGCACAATCTTTCGGAAATCAGATTGCTCTAGTCCATCCACAGGCAGTGGAGCAAGCAGGACAGTCCGAGCGGATAGAGAGCATGGAGCACGTGTTGGAGGTCCTGCGTCGCCTTGGCTGCCTGCCGCTCAATTTGCAGCTAAAGCTGCAGATTGTTTATTAATATGGAATTATATTTCAACAGGCCAAGCGAACGAAATATAAATATGACTCCCGACAGACCCGCAGACAAATAGAGAGTCGGACAAACGAACAGACGGACAGACGGACAGACCTAACGACCTATCGACCCAATCGACTATGGAGCGTCGAAGGAAATGCAGACATTTCTTGGCAAGTCAGGTCTCAAAGACAAACCAAGCCGGAACGTGCAGAAAGTGTTGAGCTGAGGGGAGGCGCACAATTTTGCCAAAAGCGCCACAAAAATTTCTCTTTGGCCGAACGTTTGGCCAGGCGTGCTAACCAAATTATTTTTCATTGAGCCAAATTTAGTGGTTTGACACGCAGAGCGCTCCAAAGCAGCAGCAGAAGCAGCAGCAGCAGGAGCAGTAGGAGCATCTTCTCAATCAGACTCAACTCCCAATGCAACGTAGCCGAATTATGCATACGCATTTGTACGTGAGCTCCTTCTGCGGCATCCCCTAAGACGCGGCATTCCAACTGCCAGATGTCCTTCGCAACAGTTTGTACAACTGTGCAGAGTCTGCCGTTTCTCCCTCTCTCTCTTTCTCTCTCTATATCTCTATCTCTCTCTCTCAGTTGTAATGTATGCTCATATACTTTTGGCAAACATTTGACTTGTGAGTTGACTTTTTGCCCGCCAGCTTTTGACTTTTGAGGGTCTAATAGGACGGCTTGTTTATCAGCATATGAATACAAAGAGCCAAGGCATAGATGACGACTTCTTTTACAAGCTTGGCAAAGTCTTTAACTTTGAAACTGCTAACTAGCTAATTAACTGATTGACTGATTGATGATCACAACAAAATTCTTTATTAATTCAAAATAGAAGTGATAATTAATGCTAATGAATAATGAATGAATACTTGAAGCAACTTCTGAGGAATCATAGACAATTTTGATTGATTGACTGATTAATGATGAAAGCATCATGAAAATCGTCCATACTAGAGACTTGATATGTGATAATTGTTTGAGGCTTATAGTCAAACATAATTCCTGACTGATTGATTGATGAAAGGTTCATCGAAACTCTCAATATTAGAAAGCTGCATGATTGATTTATAATTAATTGAAGCCTATGTACGAAATATACCCAAGCATTATTCCTAGAGTATTTCGACTGCTTAGTCAATTGATTAATTCACAGGATTTCAAATTCGAAAAATTCCTAAAAATTGATATTTGATATCCGCTTTTCTGCTAATATAATTATGATTTTTCTCTAGTTTATAAAGTTGATTAAGAAAAGTAAAAACTCCTTGAGATGGCAAAAAAAAAAGTAAAGGAGAGAAGAAAGGAAAACCGCCGCCAGCTCTCGTTCAACAGGATCTGGCGCTGTATCCTTTGTTTGCATCCTCGAATTCGGTCTGTGTGAAATGTAGGCCAAGATTTTTTGACATTATGAGCGCGCGGCACTCTCTAGCGGAGCATGAACTACAGCCACAGGACATAAATAAGATATTTTTCTTAGAAATTCAGCTTGCTTTATTATACGGATACGGAAACGGGTTGCTTGGGCTTGGCTGGAGTTGGGCTTGACTGGGCTGAAGCTGAGGCTGGGCTGAGGCTGGACTCTCACGAGTAGTACTGGCAATTTCTCTCTTATTTCCAGTGCACAGTTATGTTTGAACAAATGACGCGCTTGCATATGGATGCCAGCGCCGCCCCCCACCGAATACCCTGCACAAAAGAAATTCATATTTCAAGTCTTAACAGCCGCTTGTTACAAGAACTGTTAAGCGAGCCAGAAAGCTGGTGCTACTCCTGCTGCTGCTGCTGCTGCTGCTGCTGCTGCTTTCAAGTAAAGTAAAAAATAAAAAACTGTCTACCCCAACAACATTTTTATGACAATGTTCGGCTCCCCCGCCGCCTTCGCCTGCCTTCCATAAGCCGATAACTGACAATGCCCAAAAGCATTTTTTCTTCTATTTCTTTTTTTGGCCATAAAGGAGTTGTCAGGGAAACTGGTGCGTCGGCCAGGATGACAGCGGTCGGCGGCAGGCAGATGGGTAGGAGCAGGAGGGGGGGCAGAGTGGACAGCTTTTAGCCTGAAGATAACTCTGCATATTTCAATGTTTTCGCTAGCGAAACTTGACTTGTGGACTGCCTGCCTGACTGCCTCCTGCTCGCCTGCTCGCCTGCTCGCCTGCTCAACTGCTGTTTGTTTGTTGTGCTCGGCCCTTGGATATGCATTTTTAATGTGCATTTGCGCTTTTGTGTCCAAATGCCGCATGACGGAAAAGAAATGCATCCGCCTCAAACGAAAAAAATGAACCCGAAAATCCCAAACTCCCAACCAAAACCACCAGAGGAAGTCATCCGCACGGAGATACTGGCTAAGAAGATTTCGCTGTTGCCCGATAAACTATGCCAAAAGTCTGCGGTTGGCAGCTGGTCGGCGGTTCGGCAGCAGTTCGGCTAGGTCATTGTACTCCAGTGGACATTGGCAATGCCACACACACACACACACACATAAAGAGAGAGAGAGAGATACACACTCATATATCATTCTCATATGAGTTTTGTGCTGAATGCCATTTCTAATGTTTATTGGCTTTCGACTGGGCCTTAGCTATGAAGTGTGCGTAGAGGAAGAGACGAAAGGGCCACAGAGTTGCACAGAGTGGAAATTACAAGACTCGAATGGGCTTACGTTAATTTGAGACTGGCAACGGCATAGTCAATGATGAAAATTCCAAAAACCAATGACAAATGGACAGCTGAGCGAGCGAGCGAGATAGAGAGGGAGAGGGAGAGAAAGAGAGGAGGTGAAAAGTGTATGCGACACCAGTGAAAAGTTTTGTGCCAACGTTGCGTTTGCCAGTGGCGATAAGCGTGAACTCTCCGCTCTCGGCTCACTGCTCTCGGCTCTGGGCTCTTGGTTCGCCTTCTCCTCAATAGAAGCGAAAAACCGCTTGACTTTGACACTCTTTAAACAATTGACTATGGACCCCGACTGCGAACGGGCCATCGCATCTGTTGAGATAAGCGCACAGCCTGTCAAACAATTCGGCGCCATCGCCGCTGTCCAAAACATTCAAAGTTTCCTGCTTGCCAGAGATATCTGCCACATACTACATGCCACATCTTTTTCGCTGAGACTTAAATACATTTTGCTATTTGCAATATTTGCGCCAAATGGCTTGCAGCCGCTCGACAGCAATATATACCCTGTAAATGGGCATAAGCGAAGATGGATCTGTACTATTTAAAGCTTGAGAAGAGGTGAGAAGTATAGGGTATATGTATAGGTGTGAGAAGAGAAGGGAGATGATTGGACAAGTGGAAGGAAGTAAATGAGAAGCAAGTATAATAGACAAGATGAGAAAACATAAAATAAATAGGAACGAAACGCAACGAAAAAGAGGATGACATTCGAAGAGAAGAAAGACGAGATGAGAAAGTACAGATGAGAGAAGAAGACAGAGAAGCAGCCCAGAACAATCTCAGATAACAGTAGTCACAATTCATTGTATTTCGTGCCAATTCCATTCCATTTTCCCGTACTCTCGCTCAGCTGCAGCACTCTCTGCTCACAGCTCCCTCTCAGTAGATCATAGGGTATAGCAAGTGCACACTATGTCAATAAGTTTGCTCAACACTTGTGATTTCGAACAGAAGCTTTACTCACACACCCACACATAACTGTGAGAAGTCAAAGAATAACTGTCGCTTATATTTTCATCTTTCTTTTTTTGTGCTGCTCTACCAGCAGCTCCGCAGATTAAGAGAAAAACCTTCAAAGCAGACGTCCATGTCAACGGCCACGTCATTAACTGACCTGACGACCGCAAAAGCTGTCTAAGCCGTGTCATGCTCGTGTATGTATGTACATATGTGTGTGTATATACATATATATATATATTTATAGGAAGGAAAAAAAAAAGGAATCGCTCGCTTTCTGTCCAGATTTTTCGGTCTGTCGTGGCATAAGTGCAAAATTTGTAATCTCTGTGTCGCTGCAGTCGTTGTGTGGGCTCTACAGTACAGTGAAGCCACCACCACAACAACTGCTGGCACTGGATTATTAGACGAGGCAAGGCTTTGTCAATGCTAAGCCCGCCAGCCAACCTTTAATTCCATCTGTCTACATATAGATGGAGCAAGTGGAGCCACATAGAGAAATGTTGAGGTCGTATGCTCATGGCATTCGTCGTTCGATGTGTGTATTTATGACTTGTGCATTGATTTCTAATGGACTCCAAAATGGAATTTCTATTGGCTCTCTCACTCTCTCTCTCTCTCACTCTCTATATCCATCTTTTTCTTCGCGTTCTTTGTGTGAGTCACTGCCTCAATATTGAATTGTCATCAGGCTCACTCAATAATTTCCAGGATATTTCACACATCAACATCTGTAAGGCAAACTCATTCATTTTCTGTTAAAGTTAATTGTGGTTTGTGTTTTTTTTTATTGTTGTTGCCGCGTGTCATCATCATAAATAAAGTATGTTAAAAATGGCTGGCAAAGCAAAATATTTGTAATTCACTAAACTATAAATGCAAACGGATAGTTGAAAGGGAAATGCGAGAGACGCCATGTGGAGCTGACTGTGCAGCCCTCTGACCTCTGACCCCGGGCCACATGTTTTATTTACAGTAAATACGCAAAGGTGTCGACGCACAACAGTCAACTGGGATATGAACCGCAATTGACGGCGCGCAATTAAATGTAATTTACATTTTGTAATTTTGTTCGAGGCAGAGGAAGAAAAAAGCAGAGAAAAATATCATAGAGAGGAAAATATCACAATAATTTTTTTGTGAAAAGAAAGCACAAGCAAAGAAGAGCGGAGAGAGGAGAACAGAGGGAAATAGAACTAACGGATATGTAAAGGTGAAAGAAAAAACACAAGAAAAAGAGTAGAGGAAAACCACAGAAAATTTTAAATAAAATATATTATAGGAAAGAATATAAGAGTATAGAAGAAAATGAGAAGAGAAGAGAGGTATACAAAATAAAAACGAATAAAAGAAAAAAGTAAAAAGTAAAAAGAGATAAATAGATAAGAAAACAGAGATCGGAAAGATCATAAATTGAACATCAAGCTACAAAAAAAGGTGAAGCTGTGTTGGCTTAATCAAATAATCATATACAAAAGCAACAACAACACTTGTAATATATTATTGAATAATATACATACTTGTATATAAGTATGTATATTAATATTAAAACTCAACTATATATATTCAAATATATGCTAACATCATTTTTTCGATATTTTCTTTTTTGTTTTTCCCAACATGTAACCTGAACACCTGAACACCTGAATGAATGGCGATTCGCTCAACTTAATGCTGCTTGCACATATGGATATATGAAAACAACAAATGCACTTAACGCAACAAACACACACACACACGTCACACACACACACACACATGCACGCACATTGACTTGGTATAAAACACGTGTTAACCATGTGGCGCGGTCATTTTGTCGTTGCCATTTGTGAAAATGTGCCATGAATCATTTAATGGCATTTTATATACAAATTTAATTGCATTTCCACTCTGGCCCCACTCGCCACACGCTGCCCCCACGCGCGCCTCGTCACGCATCGCCAAAAACTGAACATCGAATGCATTGATTTTAACCCTTGACCACGGCCAACAAAATCCATGTTGGCTACGCTGCGCCAAAATGTGAATAATTTAACGCAATGCCCGGCCCGGCCGGACCCTGCTGATACCCAACCCCCACATCCATCCATGCCCCCTCCCTTGCCATGCCACATTTATTTCGGCCGCCGCTGGCGCAACATTTGCTTGCGCTGCACTTTGACAATCTTTGCTATTTGCATTTGATTTGCATTGCCTGAAACTATGCCCACTGGCATTGCCACTGCCACTACCGCGACCGTCACCACCACCACCACCACCGCACCACCACGACCACGCCCCGGACATTTACAACAAACACCCGCTATATCCGGATAACTCGCACTACCCATCTCCCGCTCTCTGTCTCTCATCTCATGCCATTTCTCTTGCTGCATACTCCCGTCCGTGTGGTGTTCCAAATGACTGGCGCACTGCGCACCACCGCCCGCACCACCGCCCAATCAATTTTCGGCATGTCACTGCCAATTACACCTTTTCAATATTTGCGCCGCATACTTTCTACCCTACCTATGCCCATATATACTCCTGCTCTTTCTCTTTTTTTACTGCGCTGAATGTGTCTGTGTCCTCTGACATGCTGCTGCCCTACCCACTCCCCAATCTCCCCCACTCCCCCTCTCTCTATCACTCTCTTTTACTCTGTCTGGATGTGGCGCATCCAGTGGCGGAAACTACAAATCAACCAGGCAAAACGGCGACCATCGAAATGTACGCGCCCAGCTCGTACAATGACACCGTCACCGGCGAGACGCTGTCCAGCGTTTCGGAGAAGAGCGAGTCCTACTCCAATGAGGGCAGTCAACCGGAATATATTGTGAGTATGCCGCCACTTTTTAGCCCGGCTATAATGCTTTTTTTCTGTCCTGTTCTACATGAATATGCAATTTGTGAACGCGATTGAGTACAATGGGTCCCGAAAAAAGAAAACTGAAAAAAATTGTCTGCTTGGAGCAGAGCAAAAAGAAAATGATACGCCCGTCTTAAGTTATTGCCAGTCGCTTGAAAATTACAACTCTCAAGGCCGGAACTGGGAATTGGCTTGGGTAGCGAACATGTTTGACATCGAGGTCGCCGGAACTGCCAGCGAGGAGGAGGCCTTCAGCCGGATGCTGGCAGCCGGCATCTAAGACGTTGTGATTAATTACGCTCCGCTCGCGCTGATAATGATGAGCCCCGGTCCCATCGTCCTCCGAATCGGGCCGCGAAACCAAACCGAATTCCGAACGAACGCAAACAAACAAATCGCTTCAAATTATGAAAATCATTTATTATGCGCGTAATCTGCACTTGCCACAAAAACTGCCGCCTAATGTTGACTGTTAACTGTAAAACGTCATCTTGCCGCCCTCCTTGTCTGCGGGGCGTGCCATAAATCAAAGTTGCGTATACGCAGCGTGCGACGCCCTCGACGAAGGTGTCGTGCGCTGTCAATTCAACTTTCAACGCCTTCCGCAAAGCGAAAAAGAAGAAGAAGAAGAAAAAAACAACAAAAAAACAACGAAAAAACAGAAGCTTAAGTAGAGAGTAATTACGAAAACACGAAGCACTTCACAAACAGACCAGCAGCATGGGCGGGAAGTTCTCAGCTTTTACATGCATTGCATTTATACTGAATGTTTGCCCACTCTCTCATACTCTCTCTCTCTCTCTCTCTCTCTCTTTCTCTTACTCTCTCTGTTTCTCTTAGGATGAGGCACGCAAGAAGGCGGCATCGACATATCTGGTTGAGAGCACGGACATGCCACCGCCCAGATACCAAAAGGATGGCACACTGCCAGCATTATATCCAAATAATATGGGTAAGTCAAGATCTAGCTGACCAGATAACAGATAATGAATGTGCAGGCTGCAAAAAAAAAAAAAAAAAAAAAAAACAATTTAGATTGGGTAGTGCTCGACTAGCAGACACCCTGAAACTGAACATTGCTAATGTTGCAATTATTATTTTATTATATATTATATTTCTGTACGATGAGCTATTCGTATGAGATCTTTTAAAGAGCAATACAATTATTTAACGAACACAAAGCTCGCACACATACGAATACTTACATGAGCTCAAGCAAAAGGTCTTGGGATGTGTAGAAGGGAACGGAACGGAACGGACCGGAACGAAACGGCTGACGCAAGAAACAAATAAGAGAGGAGAGCAGCAGAATACAAAGGGAAAAGCTGTCTCTCTCTCACTCTTTTCCCCTCTCTCTCATTTTCATTCCATTCCACTCAATCTCTCTGTTCCATTCAATTCTCCAGCCATATCTGTTTATAAGAACTACAAACAAGCAACGATCGAATCAGCTCCTTCTTCTGTTTCAATTCACTCGTTCGCCGGCTTCTATCAGTAAGAGGCATTCAAGTAAAATAAACAAGCTACCCGCAATTGCCATGCCCAGGGTATAAAAGCGAAACTAGAGCGAGAGCAGAGCAGAGCACATAAAAAGCATTTTAGATAATTAACTTTTGGATGCGGAAAAAAACCCCAAAATGTGGAATAAAATGAAAAGAACAAAAAGCCCGAATCAAGTTGAGAGTTGCACGCGCTGTCAGCGCACGTCAAGGCAAAGTCCTTGCTGCAGCTGCAACAGCCAAGGCAACGGTAAAGGCAACTGGCAAGTGCAACTGCAACTGCAGCTGGAATTGCAATTGCAGTTGTTGCCTGATTTGATGGCAATGATTGCAATCAGAGCTAAAAATAAAAGCGATGTAAAAACGGATATCGGCCAAAGAGAGATGCGCTGAGCAACTAAGTGCGCGAGCGCCCGATGAAAATTCAATTTGGGTGTGCAGCATCTCCATCTTAATTGTAATTGAGCAGCAAAGTTTTTGCCAGTCTTGATTTTCAATTGACTCATGAGAGTGTCTGTCCGTGTGTGTGTGTGTGTGTGTCTGTGTTTGACCACATCCTCATGCTGAGGCAGTCGCCAGCTAGAGCAGGAGCTGGAGCAGGAGCACTAGCAACCAAATCACGTTTCAGCGCTGTGCTAATTTAAGAGTGCGTCAGAATTTAAGAATATCGTTCATCAAGCCGCATGAAAATGAAAAAATAATAAAGCTCAATGATAGACGGAGAGAAAGAGAAGGAGTGGGCGTGCGAGTGGGAGAGATTGATAGAGAGAGGGAGAGGAGTAGAGAAGTAGAAGACGCAAGAAAAAACAATGGTCGTATTATAACAACATTTCCGACTGGAAAGGAGACGCCAACGGAGACGCAGACGACGACGTAGACCCAGACGGAGACGTAGACGGAGTCCGACCCGGAGACATAGCTGAAAGCATTTCGCGCAACTGCATTTCAAATGCAAAGCGCAAAAATAATAAAAATACATTAGCTGCAAACTTTTGCTTTTGTTTTCTCTCTCTCTCCCTCTCTCTCTCTCTCTCTCTCTGCGCTTTGCCCCTCCCCTCTCAGCCTCGCATGCCCCGCCACTGTCGCATAGCTCTGCTCGCTGCTGAATATCAAAAATACAATTACCTTATGTCAACGAATTTCGACAACTGAAGGCGCCAAGTGGAGCATACTTCAAAAGTGTCAGCAGCAACAGCAACAACAGCAACAACATCAAGAAGAATAAGAAAAAATATGTTACTAACATGCACTAGACGTATGCTAGATACACTTACCAGCATATATGTATATATGATGGGTACTTTAATATAGGATATATAGATATGATACTCCTATAATATCCAAATAAGAGTATTGCGATAACGATTTATCAAAGAGGTCTGAGGACCTACATGAGAGTGAATGCTACATTTTCAGCACTTTCTTATATTATATATAGTATAGTGTATGGTAAAATATCATACTAAAGCTAAATGTCCCAGTTGTCTTTTAAATAAATAAATATTATATAGTAGTTCGATTCAGACGCGATTTAACTGCAACAAGATTAAATCATTTGAAATCTCATATCATAGAATTATTCACTCAACCAAAAATGTGGCGCATATCTAATATCGTATGCCTGCCTAGGTTTTGCCAAAATAAATATTCCCCTTGGCAGTGTATTGCGGGAGCAAAAACATTTGATAGCGTTTGACGCTGCGAGACAAGGACTTGCCACAGATAAACCCAGATGGAGCTGGAACTGGGGACAGAGTCTCGGCTACAGTGCGCGTAATTATGTATGCGACTGCGTGGTATAAAATAAAAAGAAAGAAAACAAAAATGAAAAAAAATAAACGAAAGAACAACAAGAAAAACCGCACAAAAACACGAACACGGAACGCGCTCACAAAAGAGAGGCAAGAGACAAGAATGAAAGGAAAAGAAGCAGCGAGAGAGAGAGAGAGAGCGAGAGAGAGAGAGAGAGAGAGAAAAGATGTGAAACAAAAAATGGCTCGTGGCATAAAAATTAAAATGCTTGCCGGAAGCTGAAGCTCAAACAAGAGCCGCAAGCATGAGGAGTGAGCAGTGGAGAGGGACGCTAGATGCTAGTCAACATACACATGTACATGTGCATAAAACACACACATGCATGCACACACACACACAGAACTGTCTTGTTAGTTGCCACCTGCTGCTGCTGCTGCTGCTGCTGCTGCTGCTGCTGCTGCTGCTGCTGCTGCTGCTGCTGTTGCTGCCTCAATTGAGATCAAATAATAGATGAGCAACAGCAACAACAACAAAACAAGCTAGCTTTGCCGCCTACACCCAGCCCAGCCCCGCCTGCTCTCCTCCCCCCGTTGATGGCCATTGCATTTAAGCCAAAAAGCAAACTGTGAAGCGCATTTTTAATGAGATACCATTGAAAGCGCCACCCTGTTAATGAGCAAGCCGCACGCCCAGCCCGCGTGCGCCATCTGCGGGCGATTTGCCGAACTACAAATGTGCAAATATGCGACAGCAAACAGTAAATGAACATGATGAAGAGGAAGAAATAGAAGAAGAAGAAGACCAAGCAACAAACATTAAATGAAAAGCCAAGTTTTCTGCCATTTCCATAGGCTTGACTTGGTCAGGCTGAATGTTTTATAAACCCTTGCTATAGGTAGAAATAAGTAGAGAATTTGAGTGATATTTTGATTGATATACTCTACATATCACATATCATCATCACATATCATATCTACATATCGTGCATATCATATATCATATATAATTTATTGCCCAGTATGCGAGAACTGTCTGCCTGTTAATCTTAATACACGTTTCGAACAGTTTACAAAATATTATATTCCCCTCATTTTGGGCTCAATGTATAAATGTATATACGTATATATATACATATGTACAGCGCTGTTCGTTTAATAGTATGTATAAATATATATACACATATATAGAACCAATCGCAATACCTTGTATTTTCTCATTAACTATGCACAATACACTTTCGACCAAATAATTGCCTTTCAGCAAGGCTATTAATATGAAATGAGCGCTGCTTGCTGATATATGGCTATATATATATATATATGTGTGTGTGTGTGTGTGTGTGTGAATGTGTCTGTGTGCCATATATGTATTGCATGCGTGGCATGCATAGTTAGTTCGTTGCAAGTATCTGGCCAATTATGTGCATTACATATGCACAAAAGTGAGCTGCTTCTGCTGCTGCTTCTGCTGCTTCTTCTTCTTTGACTAGTTGTTCTTCTTCTTTTGCTTTTTTGTAGCTGCTCTGATTTTGATTTAGCTGTAACTGGCAACTGGCAATTGGTTAGTGCGGTTTCAGCTGCTGTTGCTCTTGCCGCTGCTGCTGCTGCTGATCGAAAAATCAATAATTCATGAGGACACCCCCGATGCTGCGACCTCCTTTGAAGGTGCTACTACAGGCTAGCGCTCCCGCCCCCACCTCCGCCTAGTCGAGGCAGTAATACACTTTGTATTACACACGCATACACAATACGCATATGCAAAGTAAACAAGCCACAAAATGAACATGGGA
Source organism: Drosophila mulleri (assembly GCA_035047565.1). Taxonomy (NCBI): domain Eukaryota; kingdom Metazoa; phylum Arthropoda; class Insecta; order Diptera; family Drosophilidae; genus Drosophila; species Drosophila mulleri. Next base: position 13,206,419 of record JAWNPK010000060.1, on the reverse strand, counting down.
GCCACGTAAGCAGCTCAGCTACAGCCATGGCCTTCCTCTCCCATCTCTGCCTCTCTCTCTCGCTTTCTCTCTACCTCTCGCTCTGTCTCTGTTGCACAGTTTTTCGTTTCCTCTGTGGGGCGTCTTCGATTTGTCTGCTTGTTTGGCAATGCCACAGCCCGCAGCCTGCTCAAGTTTCTTAACAAAATTATTGTTGCCTACATTTGAGCGCACGCTGGAATTTCAGCCAAAATGGGTGACAGGGTGTATGTGTGTGTGGGGGAGGCTGTGTGTGTATGTGTCTCGTTGTCTAAGTCTATTTTACAAAATTACAAATTTGTTACGTTTGCGGCTTTCACGCCTTTACGAATGACAGCCAAATTTGAAGTGGTTAAAGCTTTGCCCTGAATCTGTTTGGGTTTGTGTGAGAGTGTGCGTATATCTGTGTGTGCGTGTGTTAACAGCTAACTTGTCTTATCATAAGTAGAGGCCATTAATAATATGGGTCTAGCCAGTGATTTGCCCAGTTGGACTTATCAGAGCAACACCTGAGTCTCTTATCACCTGCGAGTGCGGCTGCAGCTGCAATTAATGGTTTTCGTTTTATGCACTTCCAAACGTTTGCACAGCAAATGAACCAGAAAGCAGCAAAATGTTGCACCTACGTGAAAACGCAAACGCATGTCTAAATGGGCAACGATGGGGAGCAGGAGCAGGAGCAGCAGCTGCAGGAGACGGGATACAGGAGACAGGGGTATTGCAATGCAATTCGAATGTTGAATGCTGGCTACGTGTGCATTTACACAGCTCAATGTGTAGTGTGTGGGTGGGTGTGTGAATGTGTGTGTGTTTTCTACCGAAAAGTCTTTGCCATTTGCTTGGCTTGCCTTGACTGTTACTCTTCTCCTTTCTTTTTTTGCTCTTCGTTGCAAATGCGGCTATAAATGTGTCATTTGCAGCAAACAAATTGCATTTGCGCTGCAGTTCATCTGCGGTTGCGCTTGTGCGCTACGTGCAACAGCACGAACTAAATACATAATACTCGTTTATGGTCTCAAAACCGCTAAATTTATACAAATATCGATAGTTTCGACGCTGCGAAGCCACAATTTATATAATTTATAGATGCATATCTCTGGCGAGTGTGGATTGCATGCCTTGAAACTTGTTGAAGCGGGCGGTAAAAGTGCAGCAAATAAAAGTGAATATATGTATATATACAGGTTTTTAACTTTAAAATAAATATGTATAGCATTGCCATTAAATCATAGAATAGATCAAGAATGAAATAGTCAAAGAAATAAAACTTAACTCTTTAGTAGATGAGGTAATGCAAGTACAAAACGAAAGCTAATATACCCCAAGCACAAAATGAACGAGCATAAGCGCTCAGCTCTTGCCAATGCTTGAAATATTATAATCATAAATGATGTGCAACCCTTGAACTATTCACACATAACTAATTAAATCTCTCTTCCTCTCTCTCTGCTTACAGCCAATGCCTGCACATTGCCACATCCGCGGCACAATAATGGCCATGCCGCCTCCATTGCCGCTGGCCATATGACGCGCGACGATCAGATGCTCATCAGCAAGGGCGTCTATATTCCGTCCCCATCGCCAGCACCGCCGCCGGACGGCTCCTATTACAATATGAACAGCGAACGATATCTATCGTATCCACCAATGGTAAGTGCATGCAAAAGCCTTTAGTCTCTTATCTGCAATTCAGTTGCCATATCACGCCTGGTCGCTTCCTTAAGACTCGACGGGATTAAATTCAGCTGCAGCAGTAGCTGAAGTGGGGCTGCTCCTCCTGCTCCTGCTCCTGCTCCTGCTGCTGCTGCTGCTGCTGCTCCTGTGATGTTAATTGCCTGCCCAGATCCATAATATCGTTCCTTTTAGCGCTTATGGCTAGTCACGGCCATGGATTAGTTCGCGCAATTAGTTGCAGTTTTATGCACGTTTCCCAGCTAAAACACACACACACACACACATACATACATATACACACACACATACAGTTGCCAGTCAGTCCCCTTAACAAATCCTACTCCATTTGCATCACACTGCGAACAAGAGAGGGTGAGCACAGACACAGTGATGCACAGACACTCACTCATACATATACAGGCATACACTTGGAGAAAAGGGAAGTCGAGAGGAGTTAGAGAGAAGTTAGCGAAGCGCCTTAATCGAAGTAGACAACTCATTATAGCAAGTATAACAGTTGAATATAATTATGTATACTATTTTCACAGAATTTTAAATACTACAAATACTTCTGCTATTAATTTCATTTAAAAATTTCTTCAAGTGTAATCCCTATTACTTAAAGCATAAATGGTAATTTTTCTAAAAATCTCTCTCGAAATACAAATGCAAACAGTAATTTCTCGCAGTGCACATACTAATGCACATGTAAGCCATATACATAGACATATGCACAGTGATATATATTCGATCAGGCTGTTGGGATAGCTGCCACGTGGCATGTGGCATGTGGCATGTGGCAGCTGCCAATGTGCTGCGCTGGGCTGAGCAGCATGGCTGCCAGTTAACTCGGTTCGACTTTTATAAGCCGCGTGCCGCATGCGACGCTCCAAAGACAAATGACAAACTCAAATGCATTAAGCTGCAGCCCAAACGGCTGAGCAGGAAGCGAGCGCGGCTAGGGAGAGGGGTGGGCGTGGCAACATAGCAGCACCGAACGAGCGCAGCTGTTGTTTGCTGCTGCTGCTGCTCTGCTGTACTTGCAAAAGTAAACATTATTTTCTCAAGACAACAATTTAATATTACACATACGCAGCGTGGAGCGTGAAACGTTTATGATGACAAGCTCCACTCGTATATTCTACGCTCGACTCTCAAAGATCCGATTCAAGTTGTGCTCAGATTTTCATAGCTCAAACATGCGGCTGGCATTCATTTGTTGCCTTTAACCGATTTTTGTGGCATGCCGCACACTAGCTGACCAGGTCGACAGCGAATAGCAGAGGGGAAATGCCAATGACAATGCCCACATGACATATCTTTGGCATCTACTTGTCGCATTGGGGTAAACCAATATAAATTCCACAAATTCACAATAAACAGGGCAAAATCAATTTTCGAAATTTATTACCCACGTTCCCCATTTGGAGGTATAACAACTGATGCTGATGCTGCTGCTGCTGCTGCTGCCACGGCTACTGCTGTTAAAGGGGTGTAAATGTGACAAGTTAAGACGACACTCAATGCGTCTGACATGCCAAGCACCAGACCCCAAACCCCAAACGCGAACCCAGCCCAACCCCATTCGCCTGTCAGCTGGCATTTTATGTCGCTGTGAGGCCAATAATTGTATAAATTAGATACGAACGAAATGCAGTTAGTGGACAGACAGACAGATAGGATCCCTAAAGGGCTCTCGCCAGCTGCACACACACACACACACAGAGGCGCTCGTTGGCCTGTCTAATGGCGGCTAATGTAATAATATTTATGCTAGCTGCTGACCATTTTTATGGGCTTTATGCTTTATGCGATTTGGCCAGTTACTCAATTTCAGCAGCAGGACCAGGGCGATTTTTTGTTTACTCTGGATAACAGTTAAATGATGAAGAGCCGTGAGAGATAGAGACAGAGACTGAGAGGAGAGAGAGAGAGAGAGAGAGGGAGTGTGAGAGAGTTTATATCTGAGGACAGCTGCAAGGCTTTCTCTGCCACAATTCTCTATTGCATGCACACACATGTTCATTCAGTCATTCAGCATGGGACGCAAAACCTTTTGTTTGCGGTTTTTAGTCAACGAGGGAGAAAAATTCAATTTCGGTTTAGTTGGCCAACAATAGCACTTTATACATGTGCAAGTGTGTGTGTGTGTGTGTGTGCCTACACACGCTCTGGGAGTAAGGACTGCTGAACGCCTTTTGCTACCCACAAACACACACACATATATATACATATATAAGAAATGTTTTGTGGAGCCAAATTGAATTATTTGATAAACATCATTAGAAAAATTACAAAATATATAGAGCACTCAGCATGCGGCAACAAATCACGAGAGCCAAGCGCAAGAGAGAGAAAGAGAGAGAGAGAGAGTGAGAGAGTGCGATACAGCTGCGGTTTCATTTATTTTTATTTTTATTTTATTTCTTTTTTTTTGTATTTCTTAAACATTTGGCCAGCACTAAATTACTTTTTCGGTGCACAGATGTCCAGTCGAGGCCAGCGAAAACCTAAATGAATAATAAAAACAATTTTGTTGTAGTAAATCAAATTAAATTTCAATCGCATGCTTGACAGCTAACAAAAAGGATTCACTCACAGTCGCCGATGACACTTCAGCCAGCCAAGCGAAGCGAACAACAACAACAACAACAACAACAACAACAACAACCAGTTGGACACAACTGTGGCCACAGACCACAGACCACGGACTGACGCTGCGTATACGCAATGTTGCAAATGCCGCAGATTCAGCTTATTTAACAATACTAACAAGTTTTGCCTCCCTTTTTTATAAGCTCTTCAGCTAACAATAGAGCTTAAAACTGGCTGTTCTCTCAATGCTATTTCTAACAACATTTAAAAGAAATAACAAATGCACCAGCTGGCAGTGCTCGACGGGCAGATACTCTGCATGCTAACGTGGAAAAGGCTAGATTTCTTATAAATATACATATACATATATAGACAGAGCTTGGTTCACTATCAAATTTCCCCTCTAATAATGAGATAAACTTAAATAGACACAGGTATAAAATATATATATTTGATATATGTATATTATTATTATATATTCCTGAAATGTTTTTATTTTCATTTCAACTTTAGATATCCCTATATCAAATCAGTTCACAGTCCTAGTCGAACACATATATACCCTATAAGCTCCTACACAGCTACTACTGCCTCTTATATACAGTTGCAAAATTCCTTTATGTAGCCAAAAACCAATTTTCAATTTCAATTGGTTTTAGGTCAAATAAAATGCAATATATATAAACTAAACTAAATAATGATTAATTATAAAATATACAAATTAAAATGCGCTCATTATTTTGAATAAAATTAACGAATAATACAAATAATCTAGTGAGAGTCAATGAAAATTAAACAATATATTTAGGTATATACTTATACATTGTATTCGCATCAATAATAACAAATATTGTTTGCACTTCATTGTTTTACTTCATTTCAATAAATATCCTTAAATTGCTGACATACATCAGCTCAACTATGTCAAATGGCCTGCTGCATCAGCAATTCTTACGATTGAAGTGAGTAAATGACATTTGGTCTATTGCTATGCTAACACAATAAACGCCAAATCAAATTATCGAAGCATCTGCCCAAATTTCATTGAATTAGGCTTAGTCCGACTGCACAGGGTATACATGTAGTACGTATAATCGAGTATATAAATATAAGTATATATACCTAAATATAGAATGCTATGCAATTGTGGCCAACGCCCAGTTTTCGTTGGGTTGTGGACCCACATGTGTAACTATTTAAGCGGCAATTTGTATTTTATTGCCAATTGCGTTCTGCATGTCCGTTTCACAGCAACAACAACAACAACAACAATAGTTGAAAAACTTTGTATGGAACAGACAAAAGTCGGTTCGTCCCACCGCTCAACTGGTGTTTGATAAGTTAAATGCTGGCTGCTCTGTTCCATTTTAGATATTCCAGCTGTGTGTGTGTGTGCGTGTGAGTGTTTGGATCAGGCTGGGTCTATAGACTGCGGGGCTATCTCTGGCAGCAACTACGTGGGCATGTGCAAAGTGAACTCGTCCAACTTAACTATGGCTCACTTTGTTAGCGAGTTTAGCACAGTTTGAAATTCAATTAGTTTTTTGTGCGGGCATTGTCTCTGTCTCTATCTACAACTGTCTATCTCTCACCCAGTCACTCAGTTTCCCTGCCCCTCTGTCCCTTTGCTGTCGTGGACAGTTCGAAAGTCAGCCAGCTAGTTGTACAGCATCGCGCATACGCACTGTGTGCGCACTGCAAAAGGCTCAGCACGGCTCGACACGATTTGTGTTTAAAATTCAAGGCTCAGAGCAGCTGATGTCGATTAAATAAATAACCCAAATATATACTAGCTCGCTGGCTGTATCGAGTCGTGTAGTGTCCATAATTTAATTTTAGCTGAGAACGCGGCGTCCTGGCGTCCTGGCGCCGCATTCGTTGGATTTAATGTGTAAAGTTTGATGGCTCTTTGCGAAAGGCAAACGGGAATGGGGCAGGAGCAGGAGTGGGAGCGGGGAATGGCTGCTAGTCATACATTTGATATTCTATTTACGCAAAATGAACTCCTTTGCCCTGCTGTTGCTACTCCTGCTGCTGCTGCTACTGCTGCTGCTGCTGCTGCTTGGCAACTTTAACAATAACGACAATAATGAGCCGTGCCCCGCCCACAATTAGCGCCCACTTGGCATAGAGAGGCACGCGAGCCACAGGACAACAAAGCAGACCTTTAAATGCCACACCAACCAAAAACTTTTTCAAGTGTGCCAGTAAAAGAAAGGCAGGCAGCGGGAGTGCGAGTGAAACCCCTTTACTGGCCAAGCTGATTCTAGCTAGTGCAACAAATTGCTGGCGCACAAACTCCGCTCAAAAACTTTTCGTTAAAGACAATTTAACTTTGTAAACTGATACAAAATGTTCGCCTTGGTATACTTAAGTCCTTTTATCCATCCTGCTTAACTACCAATTCCTATGCCACCTAGTCCAATCTCGGCTACTGTTAATCAGTGCCAGTTAACGTGTGTGTATGTGTGTGTGTGTGTGTGCAAACTCTTTCTATATTTATCAAAATAAAAGTATTTTGAGTTATTTGTTATTCATATTCAACTATGGCAAATGCCAAAGTCAAAAGGAAGTTTAATTAATAGAAGCGATAAATAATAATATCTAGCACCTGTTGGTCTATATATCTATAATTTTAATTTTCAATATAACTTTCAAAGCTATTGAAAAATTGACAGAATTAAATGTGGAATATTTGCTGTTGCGTGCCAGCTGCAGCCTCCGTTGCTCAATATTCCAATTAGGCAGAAAAGTTAAGTTTGCTCTTCTTAAAAAGTTGAAGCTGAGGCGCGTTCAACTTGCTGCAACTATGGCAAATGCTATTGCGCACACCGGACCTGGCTTTGCCTCTGCCTCTGCCTCTGCCTCTGCCACGGTACGAAACAATTTTCCAACTGACACAAAGTGTCATGTCAATCGAAGTAGAAGATAATATTTCCAACTTCCGAGCAGCAACAGCAGCAGCAGCAGCAGGGGGAACAGGAGCAGCAAACACAAAAAATTCAGCACATTTTTAGCAAGTTGCAACTTGTCTGCAACTTTGCAACATGCAACTCACACGCAGTCAGTGAGAGGCAGCGGTAACGGCAGCCAGAGACGTTTGCCATTCTCCTGCTGCGACGACAGTTTACAATTATCGCATTGTTAGTCAGCCGTTCTGCTAGCATTACGATCAATTCACAACTGAAGTAGGCAAACTTCGCACCGCATAGATAATATAATATGGATAATGGCAAATGGGAGCAATACGAAAAGGAAGTGCAGCGAGGCAATAGAGAAAATAGAGAGATATAAATGTGTTATTGGTATGCCCTTAGGTATGACATGGGCAGCTCAATCAAATGGTAGAATGCCAAGTATTAGTGTGCTTAGAAATAGTAGTATACTGAGAAATAATAGTATCAGACTATGTACATTCATTGAATATAGTAGTATACACAGAAATAGTAGTATGCACAAATAATACTGTACAGAGAAATAGTACTGTCACAGACTATACAGATATATAAGTCCACACAGAAATAGTAGTATCCAACAAAATAGTAGTATGCTTAGAAATAGTAGTATATGCTCAAATAGAAAACAGAAAAACTTGAGATATAGTAGTGTACACATAAATATTAGTATATATCAAAATAGTAGTATGCTCAAAAATAGTAGTATCAGCGAAATATTAGCTTATATCAATATAGTTGCACGAAAATCGCTATATATTAGTAGTGCACAAAAAAAGTAGTAGTGCACAGAGAAATAGTAGCGTTCACTACCATTTTTCTAGTGCTATTCACTACTATTTATGCGTACTCATACTATTTCAGTGCACTCTTCTCTCAAATACAATATCGCTCATTCAATGAGCTCCACTTTCAGAGATTTGCCTTCACACTCCCCTTGGAGTCTGACCTGTTATTCCTTTCCTTATTAACAGCTTATCCACCTCCCTTAGCAATTCATCAATTGAAATTCTCTTGAATTTACTTTGAAATTCTTAAAAAAAAAAAAAATAAGTAAATATGCATAATCGTCAGCTGCAGCTTTTATTTCGCAGTCATCATGCAAGCTGAGCGGGCCAAAAAAATAAAATATTTATACGTATATAGATAAAAAAAAACTTTTGCCTGAAGTCGTCAAAGGCGTAACAAAAGCAGAACTCGACCCCTTCACCGCTGCTCACTTTCTTTGGCTTGGCTATCTCTGGCGACGGTTAAATGAGAAAACTTTTGGATGCCAAGCTGAAGGCCACTGCGAGCATAGGCTATGCATAATTATGAGCTCAAACCGAGTCTAGCTGATGGTCTACAATGATTTCTTCGTTTGCTCTTCTCGTTGCAGGAATATCCGACTGCGCTGGACTTTAGTGGGCCGCCGTTGCCGCTGGCGCATCTGCAGCCCATGCAGCCCATGCAGCCCATGCAGCCCATTACGGTTACCTCGCAGGCGGCGCTGCTGGCGGCGAGCAATGGCGGCGCCACGCTGGTGGGCAATGGCAGTGCCACAGGTGGCACGCTGCGTCGCGGCATCTTGCGCGGCGTGGTGGGCCTCGGCGTGGGCGTGCCACCGCCAGATGTTACGCATCACACCTCCGGCTCCGCCTCCGGCTCCGCCTCCGCCGGCGGCGCTGGCATGCAAATGCTGCACGATCTGCATCCGGTGAATCTCAGTGCGACCACGCTGACCACGAGCACCACGCTCAATGGCAGCATGACGACAGCTTTGCCGCTGGCCACATCGACGCTGCCCCGCCAACCGCACGGCATACTCAAGGATCCCAATCGCAATAAGCAACAGCAGCAGCAACAACAACAGCAGCAACAACAACAACAGCAGCAGCAGCAACAGCAGCTGCTCAATGCTAGTTTAGTGGGCGTGCCCGTGTCGGCGGGGCCCGTGGGCAGCTTACAGATTCTGAATCTGAATCCGGTGAGCAACGCCGCGCTGGGCAACAATCTGCTGATGACTACGAGCGCCACCTACGACCCAGCCGCGCTGAGCAGCTTCAATGCGAGCGGCGCCGGCGTCGGCGCTGCAGTCGGAGCTGGCGTCCAGGTGGCCTATACAGATGCCGACGGCCATCTCGTATAGCTGTAGGCCGAGACTGGGGCCAGCTCTGAGTCCCGGTACTAGGGATGGCGCCTAGTCTGTCCATGCATCTACACATATACATATACATACAGGCATACACATCTACACAGATATATATACTATATCTATATATATATATATACATATACATATAACTAACTGTACTCCACACTCGACTCGTAGCTAGTTTAGATGCTTTCCCTCTCTACATTTAAATGTGTGTTTGAATGTGTGTGTGTGTGCACAAAAGTATATCCTAGTTAACAAGAGCAACTAGCGGATACCCTGTAAAAGGATCAAAGCTAGAGTAGCAACTTTTATGTGATGCCTCAAGCTAGAATAAACTGGAACCGATTTTTTGCTTCTATCAGCATAAGTATAGGGTAACATTACTCATTATCTTATTTAAGCTGCAAATACCCTGTAAAGAGTAAGAGCAATATGCTGCACTCACTATCATACACCATGCGATTTATTGCCTTACAGAGAATAGTCTGAACTTCAATTATCTTATTTAAAGAATATGCATACCGTGTAAAAAGTCAACAGCTGGGGTAGCTAAGCACGCATTTCATTTCAATAGTGCAACGTCAGGCTTATGCCACCTTCGCCTGCTTCACATACCCCACTCGCCCCCTCTGGGATTGCTGAGTATTGCCAGTGCCCATTACCTTATTCAAATCAGCTACAGAATTAGTTTATGTAAATTTTTAAAACGATTCTCACTTGCCCATAAGACACTGCACGCTGTTTATTCAGATAAACAAGCCCCAAAGACGATCTCATGCCGCTGACCAGTTCGTCTCCTCCTGCATCTCCATCTGTCTCCGTCTGTCGCTTGAGGATTTGCGTTTTGCTAATTAGCTTTCGCAAGCAGCAATAACAACAGCCATAACGAAAAACTTTGAGCGGGACGACAGCAACGGCAACGGCAGCAGTGGCAGCAGGAAGCGGTCAAAATTTTTGGGAAATTAGTTCAGTGGAACGAACGACACAAAGAGCCGCGCAGCCGTTTGACAGCTCCCTGGGGCGTGCTCAGGCCTCAAGTCGATGGGCACGTGATTGCGCTAGAGGAGCGCTCACTGGGCGTGGCCAAAAAAAAAAAAGAAATGGAAAAGTCAGAGCGAACTAGTTGGGAGTGCACGCCTACAAGATACCCTATGATACTGAGACTGAGACTGAGACTGAGACTGAGACTGAGACTGAGACTGAGACTGAGACTGAGACTGAGACTGAGACTGAGCTAAGCAGGAGAAGCGGGTCGCCCCATCTATACATCGTGGTATCTGGTACGCCTCCAAGCAAGAAGTGATTATGCCCCGCTATCGCATTTGCCATTAGTTCAGGGTATAAGCAAAGCGCAAACAGTTGACAGCAGCTGCAGGAGCAGCTGGAGCAGCGTTTGAGCGTTTTCAGTAAAAGTGCTTGAGCTGTTGCTGGAAGTTACAGCTCCATCTTAGCGGACGGGGTGTAGCTAGTGGAGGCAGCTGCCACGCCCAGTTGAGATTCACATTATGTGCAGGCAACGCAGTTGTGTTTTGGCATATTCAAAGGATTCATTCGCCTGCTTGCGGTGCTTGCGATCTATCCATCTGCTTATAGGTACCATTATATTGTCTTAACCCACCAACCGCACCCCCACCACCCACACCACCACCAGCAGCAGCTTTTGGATGGAGTCTTAAGTGCTTGCCGCACATTTGCTGCTCGTCGCAGCCCAGCGAGCGTGACATGCTCATCTTGGGGACGCCATTAACTTCTGCTAGCCGCGCTGGAGCACATCATGACAATTCTATTATGTGGAGCATCAATGCAATGCGAGCACCCTTAGCATCCTTAGCTGCCTGACATCCTTTGCCAAGGGCAAACCTAGATGACAGAAGCGATGTCAGTGTGTGTGTGTGTGTGTGTGTGTGTATGGGAGTGTGAGTGTGCATGTGCCTCTCTCTGTATGTGTGTTAATTAATATTCATCGAGCTGTAATTACCAAGTCTCTCACACTAATGCAGTCGCAGATAAACGCAGCTGCAGGCAAAGCGAGCAAAAAAGAAATTCTCTTCATCTATTCGATTGACTGACTGAGCTGAGTGAAAGTAATTAAAAGCGAAATTAAATATATTTCGCATTTCAATTCAAGCCAGAGCAAAGACAAAGAAATTTCTAGTAGAAAATTCACCAAAAGCAAAGCATTCAGAGAGCCCAACAGCACAGCCATGGACTATACTTATCTTTGGGCTGATGAAAGTCTGAGAGTGTGTGTGTGTGTGTGTGTGTGTGAGTTTGTTTATCAATTTGAAAAGGCCCCTTGCATGCTCTTGCAGCCCGCACATTGTCACGCCTTGCGTTTGCTGTCTGCGTTCGCCTCTCGCTGGGATTTCCGCTATTGAATAATTGTGATTGCCGTTCCCAGATAAAAGTTAAATGAGCAGGAAAATAAGTAAAATTATAATGGAGCTCAATGCCCACGTGCAGAGGGTATGGGGCCCTGGAGCAGCAGCACGCACTACATACTTGCCTCAAAATGAACAGTTTAAGAAAAAAACCTAGCTGAATGTTCAAGAATTTTACTCCTTTGATTGTTCTCTTAGTACCAGAGCACTTCCCTTTTCTCAGAGTGTACCCAAGTTTGAATGTATTTGCATTTCGAGACAACGTATTTATTTAATGTTCAAATATATTGAATATATAGTTCCCTGCTTCGCTATAGACTCCCTAATTTCAAGCCATATGCAGACAGACAATAAATGGAAATACTTTTTGGCAGAAAAAACTTGCAGTCAACATAAATATGAGCAGAAATTCTGATATAACGTCTAGAATGAGTCACACGCACACACACACACAAGCACACACAGAGCTAAACTTATGTAAAGCTTATACTCACATAGGTCTGCCAAAATTGCATTAACAAAGAAAAAACGAAAAGGAAAAGCATTTAAAATAAATTCTAGAGATAAGTAGCTAAGCGAACTAATTAATTAAACACAGAAAGAGCGAGCAAGAAAATAGGGGGGAAAAGAAAAAGTGCGAGAAAATCAATAAACTGGTATGAAAAAAATAAAGAAGAAAAACAAATAAAAAGTTAGAGCAGGAATTTCGAACTACTCAATCAATATGCCAAAATTTAATTTGTACAATAAAAAGCGAAAACTAAACTAAGAGCGAAATAACATTTATGTAAAAGGACAAATGCAGGTACACACACACATACAAACAAATACATACATATATATAGTAAGAAGACAGTCATACAAGCATAATTAATATATATATAAAATACAAGTAGTATAAATTTCGCATCTCGTACGTGTAGAACTGTGTGTTGTTGGACTAATTGTCTCAGCTAAAACCGTAAGCAAGCTGTTCCCGAATAACTTACATAGTGTGCGAATTAACATTAGGACTTAAGAGCATTTAATCACCACCAAGCGATAGAGCGAGAGAGAAAGACGGAGAGTGAGAGAGAGGGGGGGAGAAGGGAATACATAAATTCCTATACTCAAAGTCTATCAGTGTGTCTCACGCATATACTAACTATATATATATTGATATATAGATTATATATAAATATATATAGATAATCTTGCTGGTTTTTTAAACGTATAACTATCGCACTTAATGAATATATCTCGATTATAATGGCATGTAAAGCATATGAGCATAGATTTTTATACAGCGAAAACAGGAATAGAAGAGAAAAACAATTACAAATACTGCATTCGGGTGATATCGACTGCATAATACTCGTTCACGTTTAATATAATAGCTAGAGGGAATGCGAACAGAAATTCTTATGTCATTCTGTCTCTTAAACTGAAAGATCTTTAATCTTTCTCAGCGTGCCACGTCTTACAAGAAAACAACAATGAGATCCACATCTCAGTGTCTCTTAAAAATTTCTATCCATCTATTATATTTTATATAAACATGACAACAAAACCCATATGCTCTCTTAACAAAACGTGAACGAGTATTCGAAACTAAAATGTCTTCCCCGCATAATAGAGAATACTTATTTGTGTGTGTGTGTGTGTGTTTTTATGATGGCTAATTAAATTAATTTTAAATTAATTTGTAAGCTTAACATATATTTCTTTCACATACACACACACACACACACACGCACACAGTGGCAGCTATGGTACGAGCATGTATTTATTTAGTTTGTAATGCTAACATATGAAAGTGGGGGAAAACTAAATAAGACTTAAGCACAAATTATGTTAAATTATTAGAAGTAAATATTTACATGGATAAGTTTTATTATTATTACAATTATTATTATTATTATGATTATTATGCTTATATTGTAGTTAAAAACAAGGCCAAAGAGATTTGTTAACAAAGCAAATAATTATTTACCAATTGATTCGAAATGTTTTCTTCTTAATTCGGGCCGAAATCACAGTTATAAAAAACAATAAAGTAAAATATATAAATTCAAATTCTCTTGTTAATACAGCATATGAAATATGTTTAAATGTAGTTTAATGGAACCGAAAGGACAAAAGACTTGAAATACTGAATTTAGTTTAATTGTAATTCAAAACTCAAGCAACGTAACTAGCATACAGAACAAGAGAAGGGAGATCGGAGAACGGAGAAGCTACTCATAGACATAGATAAAGATGCTAAAGAATAAATGGGAAAATATATAACCAAAAACGATTTGACTATTGTGAATGTTTCTTTAAATGGTGATGATAATGATTTCGATTACATTTATGTAGCATCTATGCGAGATAATATATATATACATAGCTAAGCTGTTGTACAGAAGCCAGAGATTAAAACAAAACAATAAGAAAAGAAAAAACAAACAAAAACAACAAAAAAATTCAAATTTAATATATGTTTATTTGCTAAAAAGAAACGAAAAAATTCAGAAAAAATTGTAAAAAAAAAAAATATATATAAATTAATTTGATGGAATGGGGTTAATGCATATGAAATTTATTGCATTTTTAAGAAATCTGTTAATATATGAATAAAAAAAAAAGGACAAAACAAACAAATAAAAAACAAAAAATAAAGTGCAATGCATTCACATTTCAATTCAAAGAGGACTATTTAATGCTGAAAACTTTCGCATCAATTTTCATCGAGCGAAAAATAACACTAACACGCGCTTCGAAACAAAAGAAGGACAAAAGGAGGCAGCCAGGCATCCTGCCGGGAGGACGTTGAAGGATTGAGGCAAACAAACGTGTGAATGTATGTGTGTGTGTGTGTGCACGGCTGCTGTGGCTGCTCTGGAAAAGAAGAGGCTACGAATTCGGGTGTGGGAGGCGTGGCATGGCGACGCCCTCAAGAAAGTATCCACTATTCGTCTTACTTGCGTGGTGCGGCGCAAAAAAAATTGAATTCCTTGTTAAACTTACGAGGTGGCATTAATTTAACAGCAGCTCCCAGCAGCTCCCAGCTCCAAGCAGCGGCAGCAACAGCAACAGCAACAGCAGCAGCGTAGCCCCAGTTTCAGATTGCGTATACGGCCCATTGGACATGTGATGTGTGCGTGCATTATTTTTACTCTCACTGTGACTTTATGATGCTCGTTCGATGCTCCTCGCCACGTTCCGTTCGTCTGGCCAAATCGCAGCTCGTATTTCATTTAAATTGAACTTAATTAGTTCCGCCAAACTGCCAAAGAATGCTTTAACAGACACACCCACACACACACACACACACACACACATATAGACTCTTGGCTTCGCTCAGCCATCGATAAAGCACTTTGAGGTGAAGATAATTCGCCTTTGGGCTGCTCTTTCAATAAATAGCTGACGAAGTGCTCGCTGCTCTGGATGCTTGCAGCCTTTGCGCAGCTCTAAAAGGATTAACGCGCGCCCAAAAGAAAATTCGCCTTGAAGCGCGCGGGCAGTTCATCTGTTTGAGTAAATGGAAAAGTTTTGTTAGTACGCCACCTTGGACAAAACTTTATCCACAGCAACTAGAGACACACAAACAACCAAAAAAAAAAAAAAAAAACAAAGAAAAAAAATACCAACAAAAGCCATGCTGCAGCTGGTCAAAATCAGAGCAGGCAGCGAGACAAGAAAAACAAAAAAGGCCATTTGCCATGGCTCTGGAAAAGTTTTTTGTGGGCATAATCATTGTCACGGCCATTGTCGAGGAAATTTACAAATTATCATGTCCAACAAAAAATTGAACGCATACCAGAGACATTGCCAAATGGAGGGGCACAGCGCATTAAAAAGAACGGTAGGTAAAAAAGAAATATATGTATATATGTATGTCTATAAATATATAAATAAAATGCATGCAAACATTTTGCTGCATACTTTTGAGCAGGTGAAAAATAATGCCATGGAACATTTTTTGTTACCTTATCAGACTATTTAATTCGTAAAACCATAATAATATATAGAAATTAGATTTGCATATAAACTTGTAAACTATATATACATATATATTATAATTTAAACCAGTTTTTTTTGTAAATATATACATCATCAAAATTAAGTAGGTAACAAAAAAACAAAAGCGTTTATATATTTCAATAAAAAAGTTCTTTTGAGCATAAAATAAGCTGGTCTCTACTTTCAGTTCAATGGCAACATTTTTACAAGCTATGAAAAGAAAATTTAAGCAATCGACGCACAAATAAAATACATATTTATTACACAGACACACGAGGCGACAGCTGGCGAGCCGAAGCACCAGGTGAACAGAAGTGAATTGGAGGAGGCCAAAATGCTATTGGGGAAAGACTTAACAGCGCGCTGTTAGTCAAGTCGAAATAGGCAGTGCATGTACAGAGTAATGTTAGCTAAGAAAGTAATGTTATACTAACAGTAGGCTAACGTGGAGAGACAAAGGAAATATAACATTTTCAACGTTCTTATAAACTGCCATTTAGATAAATATTTCTGGCTATATTTGCTTGTGAAACAAGTTTCGAGTAAATTGTCTTGAATGCATGGATTAGAAGTCGCTGCCATATAGATGCAGTCGGCTGGAATGAAATCACGTTGCGCTTGCATAAACAATTTGTTATACTTAGATGGGATGTTGTAGCTGGGCATTAGCCAACTGGAAACTGGGAACTGAAATCTAGAGTTACGCATATTCATTCCGGCAGCCAGAGCAAACCAAAACAAAGAGTGCCAAGCACCAAACACGCATCGCAAAATCCTTCATTGTGGCTAAGCATTCTATACATACATATATGCAGTGCAGAGCACAGCAAAGGATACGCTTTTCCTTATTTGCAGCGCAAGTCGGGCTTTTGTTTGGTGCTTTCGCAAAATTCATTTCGAGGCATAGAACGATTTTAATATGCAGCACTTTATCGCTACATTGCAGTGGTGGGCATCAACCAGCCACACACACACACACCCACACACAGAGCATCCTAGTTGAATCCAAGGGGGCTCACACACATGGCTAATTTATGCTCAAAGTTGGCTCAATGTTTATTCTCACAAGAATGCAGCAGGGGTTAGGGCAACGCAGGGGGCAAAAAGGATTTGCAATGCACAATAATTTACATTACGCATCCTGCGCATCATAGAATGAAACTTTTCAAGTTGAAAGAAACTTATATCAAGCGCTTCCAATTGAATACATCACGCTCACACTACCTCTCTCTCTCTCTCTCTCTCTCTCTCTCTGTCACTCTCTCACTCTCTCTCACTTGCTCTCTCTAGAAGACATTTACGTATGAGTGCGAGTGTTGAGTAACGTTTTCTTGGCTGCGATTTCATTCATTAAATCATCATTCTTGTCAAGTTCAAGTTGAATGAAATGAATGTCTGGGCGGGCATTTAGTATATGCATATAAATACATATATTAAGACTTGTGTTATTTTTATCAAGTCTATTACACAGTTCCCATATTATATGTATGTATGTGCATGAGTCGCATGCAAATGCCTTGGGCACTTAGCGAGCCACTACTCAAAAATAAGTTTATACAAGAAACAATTTGCTGTGGCTGAGATGTTTATGTTATTTCTGTTTAATCTATACGAAGTCAGCTAGCAAAACAGCTGTTCCAAATACTTGGCCGAACAGAGGCCTTTGGCTACAGGCAGTGAAAGAGAGAGAGAGAGAGAGAGAGAGAGAGAGAGAGGAAGAAGGTGAGCGAGAGAGCGAGAGCGAGCGAGACTGACAAGCAACAGGCAACAAGCTGCCAGCCGACAGTCGCCCATTCAAGTGCCACGCCCACTCAACCCACTTACACACGGAGAGCAGTGCTTATTGCCTTCGTGCAACAGTGTGGCGAAGTAATGCGAAAAAGGCATGAGATGTGAGCTAGAGAAAAGTTGAATATGTTGAGGTGCGAGTCCCAAACTAATAATTAATTATAATATAATCAAAAAAAATTACTTAACATTAAAAATTAATTATAATATAAATCAAATAATACTTAATTTCATTATTAAATATTTTAATATTTATAGTAATAAATAATATCAGTTACAGTAACAATATTAATCTGAAGATGTCACACACTGAGTCAACTAAACGAAGGTTCCGATTGGAGTCTAAAATTCAAGAGCATGCTCTTTTATTAAATTAGTCTCAATAGTAGTAAATCATTTATTTTTAAAATATAAATAAAGAATTTATAATATATATTTATAAAATTAATGGAATAAGTATAACTAACAAGTGAGCATAAAATATAATTTATATCACAGCAAGCTACTTGAACCACTGTGCAGTGAGATAGATTTACCGTTGCCGCATGCTGCGTGCCGCAAATATTTGGCGCTTGGCGCTGGGCGCTCGGCCGCTCAGCCGCTCGTTCGCTCGGCATTTGGCAATCGGGATTTTCGTAGCGGCCGTCGCCGACTAGCCGACTCTGCTCGTCAGTCTAGAGAGTAATATCGACACGAAAAGTAAGTTGGCCTGTGGGTCCGTTGGCCCACAGCAGCTGTATCGAGTATAGAATTTATAAGTGGGCACACACACACACAGCAACTGCACATGTGTGTGCGTGTGTGTGTGTTGGAGTTCGTGGAAATTCGTGGAAAATCCATGCGTGCGAGAGTTGAGTTCCAGCGCGTGTGACATTCCAAATGAAAATTCATTGCATAAGAAATGCAATTCAAATGAAAAGTGCTCGAGGAAAATATGAAAAATGTGTGAAAAACGCCTCAGCAGAATTCAAATTCAAATTCTGTGCTAGTTTTTTGTGGCTGCCCAGGTCTTTGCGTGTGATATTTTTGGACATGTGTGCGCTCGTCGCTCGTCGCTGCTTCGGATGGCGTGTTCGGGCGCCGATGATACCCAAAAATAAACACACGACAGTGCTGCAAACCTGATTGAAGATTGAAAGAAGTAGCTGAAACACACACACACACGCATATATATATATACATATATCTATCGAAATCTTTAATAGATATAGATATAGATTATAGTTCGTGCTAGTGCCGCGTATACAAATTTCAATATATATCGTATATGGATGCTGCGAACCCTGCGTTCCATCGGACCCTGGATTACCGATGCTCGCAGTGCACAGTGTCCCAGTGAAAAGCAACAATAATAAGACGTGCTCTCAATCTGATATATAAATAAACATATATGAATATATATGTAATATAGAAATATATACAATAGAACTACATCTATATATCCACAATTTAAATATCATATTCAATCTATATTAGCTACGCATACATACACACATTCCTAATGTAGTGCTCTGATCTTTCAAAAGAATGCCTCAATTTCAATATATCTATTCGAATACATATGTTCTGTCTACGTAACATGCGCATACTTGCGGCTAAGAGTCCGCAGTAAATTTTGGCATAGCACCAAAGAGTCGCAGCGTTTCTTAAATCGAATCTGCCTATTTATACAATTAACAAACATCCGAGGCAATTGGGAAAACACGCGAACGCGCAAGCCAAAGCAAAATGACAAATGCCAAATGACACATAAATCACAACAAGGAAAAGTGGAGGAAAAACAAAAGTGAAAATTGAGAAAAGCCGGCAAAGGAAAAACAGCTGAGCGAACTTGGCAAGCCGAAAAGCATATGACACACTATGAAAAGACCCGACGAGCCCTCCACGAGAGCGTGAGCGTGAATGAAAAAAGAGAAGCAGAAAGAGAAGGAAAGTGAGAGAGGGAGAGAGAGAGGAGAGATAGAAATGGAAGAGCTCTCTATTTAGCGTAAATCTATTTTTACAAAACCCAAACAGAACTGAATTTTGTAATATTTCGCTCATTATTTATTTATCTTCTCATTTTGATGGCAATTTCTTAATCAGGCATGAAATCGGAATGTGTTTGTATGTATGTTTAGTGAGCAGATTATTTAGTTCGAACCTCTTTTAATCCATTTAGGGACCTGTTTGAGTTACCCGGTCACATAGACAAAGAAATCGAAATACTACACAAATAATTGCATCAAACTCTGTTTGGACGCTACAGTCGTTGCGTTAACCGGCAAAATGGCTGAAGCGGAAGGTGGCTCCGAGCAGGATGATGTTTCATTCCTGCGTACGGTAAGTACTCAAAAAAAAAATATATATATGAATATAAGAGAAGAAGTGCTAACTGGGAGTACCCAAAGATACCCAAAAGCAAAGTTTATTCCTTAAGAAACATTATAATCCTTATATGAGAATCTTTATATGAACTTTAATGAGTCTAGCGGCTATGCCTCACGAAATAACATTAGATAAGTAAAGTGGAATTTAATCCATAACTTTATAGCTTTGGGTAGATGGAAAACCCTTTTGACTGTTTATCTTAATCAAAAGTATATATACTTCATAGTATAGCTTTTCCTCTATTTTGTTACATAGTTTAGTGCAAAATCATGCTACCCTGCTGAGTCACATTTAATGGGTATGAAATGAAATCACATCGTATGAACAATATTGAGAAACATCTCAAATCAATTACGTTCAGTCAATAAAATATTAGCGAGGATTTCACACAATTGATGTCATAAAGCAAACACACCCACACAAACACATACAGACACACATGCTGGCTAGGACTCCATAAAGGATGTTGGATATTTATGGGCGTCGACTTTACAGACAGACAGCGCCAACTTTCTTTATGGCTGCCAATAAATACGAAAAGTCAGGTCCACACTTTTCAATCACAGCAAATTTTTAAGCTCTCGCCAGATTTGTTTGCTTCACTTTACGTAAACGCAAGATAAACACAACAAAAGAGATGGATATACATATCTCTATATATATATATATCTATCTATCTGTATGGATAGATATATCAATGACCACACCTGACGCCGAAAATGACAGTCATTATGTGTGAATATGTTTGTATGGAGGAGCTGCTACGTCTGTTATAAATAAATGGCATCAGTGACCAGCGACTTCGACTTGGGCACTCGCCGTTCGCTCGTCCTTTGGCCAGCCTTGGCGCTCGCTCGCTGGCTTGCTGCCTGCCAGCCTGCCCCTTGGGGCCAGAAGGTCAGCGCCGAGCACCTGGCTGCAATAAATAAACACATTCCATGCTATGCTTTGTATCCGTATCTATTTCCTTTTACTGTTCCTGCCCGCCGGCGCTCACTCGTTGCTCAAATTCAATAAATATGCTCCGCATATACATAGTATAGGCTCTGGCAGGACTCTAAGTGTTTTTTCACTTTGACCATTTTGATACGTTCGACGCGGCTGGGGGATTCGATTTGCTGTTTTCCCCGGACAGCTACGCCGGGGGAGCAATTTTTCCTTATGCTCTCTTTCCTTATTTTTTTTTAGTTGTTTGCCGTTAAATGAGACTTAACGATAATTCTTTCGAATTTATAGCAATGCCTGTATTTACACAGCCTCTCTGACCCAAATAGGTCGCATTGAGAATTTAATAGGTTGAATTTTAGATATAGTTATGCTATAAAGAGATCTTAAGTTTCACAAAATGCTTGCCCAAGATGGGGAATCTAATTTAAGCAAATTGCATCCTTTTTTCAGGCCTAGGCAAATGCTTGCATAGAAGAGTGTTTAATATGAATATTGTAGAATATTAAAGTAGGTCTGAATCTATTGTGATATTAAGTTGATTGTTCTATTAACAATGGTTTAATATTATATTGATCTCTGTAGAGATTATAATGTTCTATTAAACTACAGCTCACTTTAAAAATGATTTACTTTCATAGGAACATAATCCATTACATAAATTTCTTACCTAAGTAAGTCTAGTCTATTCAGAGAACCAAAAGGCATCGAAAAATCCCATTTTAGTAAGAGAAAATAATAACTAGAGCACTTTTATTGTCTTTAAATTATCAAGAATATTGACCTTAGGCAACTTGAAAACAAAAATGGGATCCAGTGACAGCTGAGAGTTTTAGAGCATTATAGATATTATGCAGAAAGATATGAATATAATTTGATTCTTTTCCACTAAATAATATCCTAGCCTGTGTATATATGTATAAGCTAGTTAGCTTGAACCATAATCGAATAAAGACATGGCTAGCCATAAACTAAATAATCCTCTAGATTATCATTATTAAGCTTAGATCGAATTTGTTATTTCAATGTAATCTAACCGCAATATATATTGGTCGACAATCGAGCATTAATTAATTGTGAATTACAATGCACAAAAACAGTAACAAAAGGCAGGCAAATGTACAACTTCAGTGCTGTTGTCTCTAAACAGTTGAGCAGAGCTAACTTCTGCAATGGGGCGATTCGTTTCGATTTAAATTATGTAAATTGTTCGATTCGAAATCCATTACCGTTCATTTAACTTGGACACCAGGCACACACTCTCTCACACACACACACACGTAAGAGTAGACAACAATTCGGGTTGTACATCCCACTTAGGAACGTGAGTCTGGGTGTTGAGGCCGGGTTTGTGTTTGTGGCTGTGGCTGTTGCCTCTGCTGCCTCAAATTTGGCAACATCCACGTAAACGCTCCATTTTGCATCAATTCATCGGCCTCGTTTTGCGTGTGGCATAGCTTCTGGCTGAATGGACGCTTGGGTAAACCAATTGGAATTTGCTATTTTGCATGACATGCCGGCGGTGCTGATGCCTCTGCCTCTGCCTCCGCCTCTAGCTCTGCCTGCTGACTGGGTGCAATCAATAAACACTGTGATTAATAAATTTGATCTCTCAATTTACAGGAAGATATGGTCACGCTCTCCTGCACAGCGACTGGCGAGCGTGTCTGTCTGGCCGCCGAGGGATTTGGCAATCGGCATTGTTTTCTCGAAAACATTGCCGATAAGAATGTGCCGCCCGATTTGTCGCAATGCGTCTTTGTTATCGAGCAGGCGCTATCGGTGCGCGCGCTCCAGGAACTGGTGACCGCAGCTGGATCAGAGACCGTAAGTCCCCCCAACTACATATCTTCGAAATCAAAAACAACACGAAAACTTATTGAAATATCAAGTCTACCTATTCCTCACTCTAAGTCGTATGCTACTTTCGTCTCTTCCTCTATCCGATTCCTGGTCCACAATTTGGATTAAATATATTATCAAAATTTGACTATATATATACATATATATATACATTTACCATTTACCTTCTGCATGTTGATTTCACTACAATTTCCATTTCTATTTTCACACAAATTGTAACCTATCAATTTTTCGGTTCTTTTTCAAAATTTTTCTAAATACCCAACAGGATAGTCAAGTTGTAAGTATACAGAATGTTCTTTTGACTTTAAAATCGCGCTTCTTTCTCTATACTTTCTTTATCTATAACTGTAACTATCTTGCTGTATCTATTCTATTTCTATCTCATTCTGCCGGTCTAATGTAGTAGTTGTTCCTATTTTTATTATTATTATTACAATTATTATTATTGCTATTATTGCCACTTTGCTTCAATGTCTCGTCCAGCGGGCTTCAGCTAGTTTAACTATATGTATAACTCGCTCTCTATCTCTTTCTCTCTCTCTCTCTCTTTCTGTATGTCTCTTTGTATATGTTTCTTCTACGATTTGTTAAAAATCAGACCGTGGAATCGATTGCTCTTTACCGCATTTAACAAACTCATTGACATGCTCATTAAGAGCGAATCGCTAGCATCGCATTCTCAATTAACTTCAAGTGCGAAACTCTCAGCTACACAAATGCTAATTACCAACACTTTACCAACACTTTGTACACTCAGAGAAAATCGAAGCTCAAATGTATATAGAATTAATAATCACTTTCTTGGATCTTCTCTGACTGAACCAAATATGAAATTCTTTCTCCACACACACGCACAGAGACACACATTGTAGCAGCGTAGAGAGAACCAAGCATATATGTACCCTTTCTTAATCCGATTAAGAATCATCTCTCGTTCTTGCTTACTACTTACTAATTACTATTCAAATCAACAGGGCAAGGGCACAGGATCCGGCCATAGAACGCTGCTCTATGGCAATGCCATACTCCTGAGGCATCACAACAGCGATATGGTAAGCTAAGCACTCAGAGAGATGTGACACAATATATAAGTGGATAATCCGAAATGAATTTAATTATAATGTAACCCACGGAACAGTATCTGGCCTGTTTGTCAACATCGTCGTCGAACGATAAGCTCTCCTTCGATGTGGGTCTGCAGGAGCACAGCCAGGGCGAGGCCTGTTGGTGGACCGTACATCCGGCGAGCAAACAGCGTTCGGAGGGTGAAAAGGTTCGTGTGGGTGATGACTTGATTTTGGTGTCGGTTGCCACCGAACGGTATCTGCACACAACCAAGGAGAACGAGCAGTCCATTGTGAATGCCAGCTTCCATGTGACCCACTGGTCCGTGCAGCCCTACGGCACCGGCATCTCACGCATGAAATACGTTGGCTATGTGTTCGGCGGCGATGTCTTGCGTTTCTTTCATGGCGGCGACGAGTGTCTGACCATACCCAGCACCTGGGGCCGTGAGGCAGGTCAAAAGTAAGCCGCAACTTAAGTCCACACTGATTCAATTACACCACTAATGCGACTCCTCAACAGCATTGTCATATACGAGGGCGGCGTGGTCATGGCTCAGGCACGTTCTCTGTGGCGCTTGGAGTTGGCGCGCACGAAATGGACGGGAGGCTTCATAAACTGGTATCATCCCATGCGTATACGTCATATAACGACGGGACGCTATCTGGGCGTCAACGACAGCAACGAGCTAATCCTCGTCAAAAAGGAGGAGGCATCGATTGCAACGACGACTTTCTGCCTGAGGCAAGAAAAGGACGACGAAAAGAAAGTACTCGAGGACAAAGACTTAGAAGTAATCGGTTCGCCGATCATCAAATACGGTGACACCACCGTCATCGTGCAGCACTGCGAGTCGAGCCTGTGGCTCAGCTACAAGAGCTACGAAACGAAAAAGAAGGGCGTCGGCAAGGTGGAAGAGAAACAGGCAATACTCCACGAGGAGGGTAAAATGGACGATTGCCTGGACTTCTCGCGCTCCCAGGAAGAAGAATCGAAGACGGCGCGCGTCATTCGAAAGTGCAGCAGCCTCTTCACACAGTTTATAACGTAAGCTATCTATCAAGTCCCGGACATACGGAAATAATTAAATGCATGCATTTTGCAGCGCCTTAGAGACCCTGCAATCCAATCGTCGACATTCAATATTTTTCCAAAAAGTTAATCTTAACGAGATGGTCATGTGCCTGGAGGATTTAATCAATTACTTTTCGCAGCCAGAAGATGATATGGGTAAGCAAACTGTGAAGCTGTCTAAATACAATAAAAACTTTGTTTCTTTACCCATAGAACACGAGGAGAAGCAGAATCGTTTTCGTGCCTTGCGCAATCGCCAGGATCTGTTCCAGGAGGAGGGCGTACTCAATCTCATTTTGGAGGCCATTGACAAAATTAATATAATTACCTCGCAAGGCTTCTTGGCCAGCTTCCTGGCCGGCGACGAGACTGGTCAGAGCTGGGATCTAATCTCAACTTATCTCTACCAGCTACTGGCCGCCATCATCAAGGGCAATCACACCAATTGTGCCCAATTTGCGAACAGCAATCGCCTCAATTGGCTGTTCTCCCGCCTGGGCTCGCAGGCCTCCAGCGAAGGCTCCGGCATGTTGGATGTGCTCCACTGTGTGCTCATTGACTCGCCCGAGGCGCTGAACATGATGAGGGACGAGCACATTAAAGTGATTATATCGCTGCTCGAAAAACACGGCCGCGATCCCAAGGTTCTCGATGTCCTCTGCTCCCTGTGTGTGGGTAATGGAGTCGCGGTGCGCTCCTCGCAAAACAACATTTGCGATTTCCTGCTGCCCGGCAAGAATCTGTTACTGCAGACCTTGCTGGTGGACCATGTGGCGAGCATACGTCCCAACATCTTTGTGGGACGCGTCGATGGCTCGTCCATGTACCAGAAGTGGTACTTTGAGGTGACCATGGATCACATCGAGCAGACCACACACATAATGCCGCATCTACGCATTGGCTGGGCCAACACCTCCGGCTACGTGCCCTATCCGGGCGGAGGCAAGAAGTGGGGCGGCAATGGCGTCGGCGACGACCTCTACTCGTTTGGCTTCGATGGCGCCCATCTGTGGACGGGAGGACGCAAGACGCTAGTGGTGGACGCACTGCCCGAGGAGCCATACATACGCAAGGGCGACGTCGTTGGCGTGGCCATAGATCTTTCCGTGCCGGTCATTACGTTCACCTTTAACGGCAACAAGGTGCGCGGCTGCTTCAGGGACTTCAATCTGGACGGCATGTTCTTTCCGGTGATGAGTTGCTCCTCCAAGCTCAGCTGTCGCTTTCTGTTTGGCGGCGATCACGGCCGCCTGAAGTATGCCCCGCCCGTAGGCTTCTCGGCGCTCGTACAGTGCCTGATGCCGCATCAGATCCTAAGCCTGGATCCCTGCTTCTACTTTGGCAATCTGAGCAAAAATGTGCTCGCAGGTCCCTGGCTCATCGAGGACGATACGGCATTTGTGCCGAAGCCTGTGGACACGACAGGCGTAACCCTACCCAGCTCTGTGGATCAGATTAAGGAGAAGCTCGCCGAGAACATACACGAAATGTGGGCTCTGAACAAGATCGACGCCGGCTGGACCTGGGGCGAGCAGCGCGACGACTATCATCGCATACATCCCTGCCTCACGCAGTTCGAGAAACTGCCAGCTGCTGAGAAACGCTACGACAATCAACTAGCGGTCCAAACATTGAAGTAACTAGCAGCCAAAGATTAAAATAGACTCCAAATTGAATTATGTTAATTCTATTTACAGAACTATCATCTCATTGGGTTACTATATAACCATGGATAAGCCACCAGCGCGCATACGACCCGTGCGCCTGCCCAACGAGATATTTATGCAGGCCAACGGCTACAAGCCGGCCCCGCTCGACCTGAGCGCTGTGACTCTGACGCCCAAGCTGGAGGAGCTCGTTGATCAGCTGGCCGAGAACACACACAATCTGTGGGCACGCGAGCGCATCCAACAGGGCTGGACCTACGGCCTGAACGAGGACTCTGAAAATCACCGCAGTCCCCACCTGGTGCCCTATGCCAAGGTCGATGAGGCCATCAAGAAAGCGAATCGGGATACTGCCTCCGAGACAGTGCGCACCCTGTTGGTCTACGGCTACGTCCTGGATCCGCCCACCGGCGAGGGCACCGAAGCTCTGCTAGCCGAGGCGCAACGCCTGAAGTTCGCCGCCTTCCGCACGTACCGCGTGGAGCGCAACTATGCCGTCACCTCTGGCAAATGGTATTTCGAATTCGAGGTCCTGACAGCGGGTCCCATGCGCGTCGGCTGGGCACGCGCCGATTGCTATCCGGGCGCCATGTTGGGCAGCGAGGACACCAGCTGGGCATTTGATGGCCACAATGTGAGTATGCAGGGTTCTAGTTGTTCCTATTGTAGGAGGATTGGTATATTATGATGAGAGAAGGTTCCATTGTGGGTAAATGTGCTGTGATGTCCAGTTCACAATGTTCGGTTCGACTTTAATGCAAGCTCAAATTGAAAACCCTCCAAACATGATAATGATTATAGGTAACGAAAATGCATGCCGGAACGATCGAGCACTTTGGTGTTCGCTATGAGGCTGGTGACGTCATTGGTTGTTTCATCGATGTTAAGGAGCAAACCATCAGTAAGGATCCTAGCTGCACTGGCAACATTAGCAACGTTGCTTTACTTATTGAACTTTCGTTATGATCGAACGCATTTTGTTTAACTCTATTCTATTCTACTCAACTTTATTTATTATTATTCAATTATTTGTTTTCTAATCAATACATTTTTGTTATATATAATTTAGCGATACTCTCATATCTGATCATTAACCAAACAAGCAAACAAAAAGAAAAAAAAAAGAAAACCAAACAAACAATACGTTTAATTGGGGCTTTGATAGATCTTGCGATCAATTGATACATTTTAAACATCAAATTACAACTTTTTAGGAAGAGAAAGTCTACGGTGGCAACAGTGAATCGTTTGGTAAACAATGTGGACCCGGGGATATAGTCGGAGTCTTTTTAGATCTAGCCGATCACACAATTAGTAAGAATTGCTTCTGAATGCTCGCTCGTTTGTTGTAATGTAAAACAAAACAGAAAAAAAACTAAAAATGAAATACCCCCAATACAAGATTTGTACATCCGTGCTTTTGATATCTACTAAATGTCCAGGTCCCTGCTATACGACAGCTAAGTACATATCCAATATGTCGCACAAAACCATCTCAGCAAAGTTCCAACGACAACCCGACAGCAATTGAAAAACCTTAAACAATGCGAACTCATATTAATTCTATAGACAAACACTTCGAACAGGGCATCACATATCGAACTTCATACCAATCGGATAATGTTATATACAAAAAGAAAAGAAAACGAAATTTGCATTTTTTTAGAAGTATTCTGTAGACCATTTTTGATCACTTTCAATTTTGATTATTTTTTTTTTTAAGTCCAACAAATGTCCCATGCCCTAACACCTGATTTTTATTACTTTGAACACAAAAGCCTAACTATTGCATAATAAATCGAAGGACTACCTGAGCAAAAGGTGACACATCAGCTCATCTAAAAAAACAATAACAAAAGATCAAAAACAAAAAGCTTATTACTTAATTCGATTTGCTTGTAAATTTACAACCTTGATATTTGACTAATCAATGATTGGAAATGAAATTCAATTTCGCTTTCAATTCGTCTACTAATACATATATACAATATACCATATACAAGAATTTGGCATGATATCTAACAGCTGAAACTGCTTTTACTTTTTGCGCCAAACTAATCGGATGAACTGCAAACAGAGAATTGCAAGCAATCTAATACGCACGCATTTTGCATAGGATTTCTTTGATTGTCATTTTGTTTTTCTAGTGCGATGCGACTTTTTGATGAATTTTGATTTCTATTTAGAAAGTCAAGGCAGTAAGGATCGATTAACTAGTACGCACCAAAAATTTTATGATCCTGTGCAGATTTGCGCCTGACTAGAACTCTTAATTTATTTAAAAGCAGCTTCGTTTAGATACTTCAATATTAATATAATCGAAACCGAATCGAAATATCGAATGATAGGCTAATTAAATTTTACCATCTGTACAGGCTTCTCGTTGAATGGAGAACTACTTATGGATGCCTTGGGTGGGGAGACAACGTTCGCCGATGTCACCGCTGAGGGCGTGGGCTTTGTGCCCGCCTGCACCTTGGGAGTGGGTCAGAAGGCGCGCTTGATTTATGGCCAAGATGTGGACTCCCTCAAGTTCTTTACCACCTGCGGTCTGCAAGAGGGCTACGAGCCCTTCTGTGTGTAAGTATATAGAAAATGAAATTGGACTCTCACATTAATCCCTTCACATTCACATTCCCAATTCACAGCAATATGCAACGCCCTGTTACGCATTGGTATACCAAGGATCAGCCGATCTTTGAGAATACCGAGGAAATGCCCGACTGTCGCATCGATGTGACGCGCATACCTGGCGGAGCTGATACTCCGCCCCATTTGAAGATCTCGCATAATACGTTCGAGACGATGGAGAAGGCAAATTGGGAATTCCTGCGTCTCTCCCTGCCTGTCACCTGCATGAGCGACTTCATCAGTGAGCAGGAGAAGGCGAGACGCTGGGAGGAGATCAAGCTACGCCAATACCGCTTGATGCGCGAGGCACAAGAAGCAGCCATCCAGATGCAGACACAAAATGCTGCACATATGGATCACATGCTCAAGTCCGGCTTCAATATGAACGACATTAAGGGCTTGACTCGCAATTTCGATGATCACGCCGAGGCCGAAGCTGAGCATATGATGCGTGGTCCCTCACGACCACCGCGCAAAGGCTCTCTCACCCGGAATATAACATTTGAGACCGATATGACGGCTGCCTTGGACGAGATGCAGCGTTCGTCTTCGGTATTGGACATGAATGGCCTGGGCGATGATCTGGATGACAAAAAGAAACGTGGCCGCAGTCCGTTTAAGTTCTTCTCGAAGAAATCGCGTGACCAGAGCCGTGAGAAGAATGGCTCGAGAACCGCAGACACATCGCTGGAGCGCAGAAACACAGTGGCCCATGGCAGAAACGTGGTTAACCAGCAGATGACAACACGAACGCCAACGTTACGTCTAAATAATGTGAGTAGGAAACAATATATCTTTTTATACATATTTATAGCTATGTATTCTCCCACTCTAGGCCGAAATACCGCCTAGTCCAGTGCCTCAGGGACCAAAGCAATTGAGCTCCACGAATTTGGGCCAGCCACCAGTCGAATCGTCGGGCAATGAGATGTTCGATGCCGAGTGTCTTAAGCTGATTAACGAATATTTCTATGGTGTGCGCATATTCCCTGGCCAGGATCCCACCCACGTCTACGTGGGCTGGGTTACCACCCAATACCATTTGCATAGTCGCGAGTTCAATAAGAATAAAGTGCGACGCGGCTCGGTCTACATTGAGGACTATTATGAAGTGCCCATTGAGCGCATCGATCGTCAGAGCTGTTATGTGGTGCGCGCCGACGAGCTGTTCAATGAGGTAACCCAAGATGCCTCTGGCAAAGGTGCATCGCAGGGTATGTTTGTCGGTTGCTTTGTGGATACGGCGACGGGCATAATACGCTTCACTTGCGAGGGCAAGGAAACCTCGCATCGCTGGATGATGGAACCGGACACCAAACTGTTTCCGGCCATTTTCGTCGAAGCCACCAGCAAGGAGATTCTGCAAATTGAGCTGGGACGCACGCCAACCACGCTCCCGCTGTCGGCAGCCGTGTTGCCCACCAGTGACAAGCACATCAATCCGCAGTCCCCGCCTCGCTTGAAGGTGCAGTGCCTGCGTCCTCATCAATGGGCGCGTGTGCCCAACACCTCACTGCAAGTGCATGCGCTGAAACTGTCCGATATTCGGGGCTGGTCAATGCTCTGTGAGGATCCCGTATCAATGCTGGCCCTGCACATACCCGAAGAGGATCGCTGCATCGACATATTAGAGCTGATCGAAATGGATAAACTGCTCTCCTTCCATGCTCACACTCTCACGCTCTACGCTGCGCTGTGCTATCAGTCGAATTACCGTGCCGCACACGCGCTCTGTCAGCATGTCGATCAGAAGCAACTGCTCTATGCTATACGCTCGGAGTATATGAGTGGACCACTGCGTCAGGGTTTCTATGATCTGCTGATAGCGCTGCATCTGGAATCGCATGCCACTACAATGGAGGTGTGCAAAAATGAATATATTACACCGTTGGGCCCCGAACTGAAGGAGCTTTATGCTGAGGATGAGATGCGACACTCGCTTCGCTCCCTGGTCACGGAATCTGTGCGTCCGCAGTTGCGTATGACGGAAATCACGTAAGTGCTAAGTGATCTAAGCTAAGTTCCTTGGGTAGCCACACTGTCGTAGTATATCACATTTACATACTTGTCCATACTTTCAACGACGAGCCTTAAGTATGAGTGGTTCGATCGTTCGTTGGTTTTTTTTAGTCATGATGCACCTGTGATTTCCTCATAACTCATTTTATTTCCAATACTTTCAATCCAACAAAAACAAAACAAAATATATCAAATCAAAAACACCTGCACTGATCCAACACTCTATGCACCACCAATCGAACCGATACCGATTACCGATTACCGATCACAACAACAACAACAACAACAACAACAACAACAACAACCGTTCCACCCGTTCAGTCCCCCTGTGATTGCAACATCTAGTATGCCAAGTGTTTCCAGCGAACCGATACCCAACATCGATCAGTTGTATTCCCCGAAGTTCCCATTAGAAGTAGTCAGAGAATTTGTAATGGAAGCACTTAAGGATGCTGTGGAAATAAATCAAGTGCATAACCGTGATCCCATCGGTTGGACCAACGAGAATCTATTCTTGTAAGTATAGTGCATCCATATATACACATTCCATATTTAACAAATATCTTTATTAATTCTTATAGGCCACTCATCAAGCTAACGGATCGCCTACTGTTAGTTGGCGTCCTTACTGATGAGGACGTACAAAAACTATTAGTAATGGTGGATCCAGAGACTTGGGACCCCACTTTCGCAAGAGGTGGGAGAGAAGCAACAGAAATTACTCTATATTTATAATATCCTATAAATGTTACACATCTAATTGATTTCATTCACTATTTGCAGAGGGCAAAGATGAGCACCGCAAGGGTTTGCTAACCATGAAAATGGCTGAAGGAGCCAAGCTACAAATGTGCTACCTATTGCACCATCTGTACGATACACAGCTCCGGCATCGGGTGGAGAGCATTATAGCGTTCTCTCACGATTTTGTGGGCGATCTGCAAACCGATCAGTTGCGCCGTTATATTGAGATTAAACAATCCGATTTGCCAAGTGCTGTTGCGGCCAAAAAGACTAAGGAATTCCGTTGTCCACCCAGAGAGCAAATGAATCAGATTCTTTGCTTCAAGAATCTAGAAGCTGACGATCAGGACAATTGCACCTGTGGTCTTGAGTTGCGCAGTCGCTTAAGCGAATTCCACGACTCTCTAATGCAGAAGGTATCGCTGAATGCGCTGCAAGAGCCGGATGGTACTGAGACAAATGCAATCGAAGAGATCAAAACGGGACCCATAACAAAGATCTACAATTTCATCAATACCGTCAAGGAGCTTGAGGAGGGACCCAAGGAAGTGGAGGAGCCTGAGAAAAAGACACCTGAAGAGGTTTTCCGCAAAGTTCTAATCAAAACCATCGTCAGCTGGGCTGAGGAATCACAAATCGAGAATCCAAAGTTAGTTCGCGAAATGTTCAGCTTACTGGTACGGCAATACGATACGGTCGGTGAGCTGGTGCGTGCTCTAGAGAAGACCTATGTGATCAACAATCGCGCAAGAGATGATGTGGCTGAGATGTGGGTTGGCTTAAGCCAGATACGTGCATTGCTGCCCGTACAAATGAGCCAGGAGGAAGAGGAGCTGATGCGTAAGCGTCTATGGAAACTGGTGAACAACGCCACATTCTTCCAGCATCCGGATTTGATACGCATCTTACGTGTACACGAAAACGTAATGGCCGTCATGATGAATACTCTAGGCCGTCGTGCTCAGGCACAAAGCGATGCCCCCGCTCAGACCGAGGGAGCTGAGGGCGTGCCCTCAAAGGAGAAAGACACGTCGCACGAAATGGTTGTGGCTTGTTGTCGCTTCCTATGCTACTTTTGCCGTACCGGACGTCAGAATCAGAAGGCCATGTTCGATCACTTTGACTTTTTGCTGGACAATGCGAACATATTGTTAGCCAGGCCCAGTCTGCGTGGTTCCACCCCATTGGATGTGGCATATTCGAGTTTAATGGAGAACACAGAATTAGCTCTGGCACTTAGGGAACACTATTTGGAGAAGATTGCAGTTTACCTGTCCAGATGTGGATTGCAGAGCAATTCTGAGCTGGTCGAGAAGGGCTATCCCGATTTGGGCTGGGACCCGGTCGAGGGTGAACGATATCTGGACTTTTTGCGCTATTGCGTTTGGGTCAATGGCGAGAGTGTCGAGGAGAACGCCAACCTTGTCATTCGTCTTCTTATCCGTCGTCCAGAATGTTTGGGACCGGCTCTAAGAGGAGAAGGGGAAGGTCTCTTCCGTGCAATCGTCGAGGCCAATCGTATGTCGGAGCGCATATCAGATCGTTGCAAAATGCAAGACGAAGCCGAAGGCACCATAGCTGGACTTAATTTTACCCATCCCCTACCGGAAGGCGACGAAGATGAGGACTATATCGATACGGGTGCCGCCATATTGAATTTCTATTGTACACTTGTTGACCTGCTGGGCAGATGCGCCCCGGACGTGTCTGTCATCGAGCAAGGCAAGAACGAATCACTGAGAGCTAGAGCTATTTTGAGATCTCTTGTGCCACTGGAAGACCTTCAAGGTGTGCTTAGCCTAAAGTTTACGCTCACCCAAACTGCTCCCGGTGAGGAGAAACCAAAATCGGATATGCCATCTGGCCTCTTACCCAATAACAAACAGAGTATTGTCCTATTTCTGGAACGTGTTTACGGCATTGAGACACAAGATCTCTTCTATCGGCTGCTCGAAGACGCTTTTCTCCCAGATCTGCGTACAGCCACAATTTTGGATAAAAGCGATGGCTCAGAGAGCGATATGGCCTTGGCCATGAATCGCTACATTGGCAACTCCATTTTGCCACTGCTTATCAAGCACTCAAAGTTCTATAACGAGGCTGAGAACTATGCAAGTCTCTTGGATGCCACACTGCACACGGTCTATAGGTTATCCAAGAACCGTATGCTAACCAAGGGACAACGAGAGGCAGTATCCGATTTTCTAGTAGCGTTGACGTCACAAATGCAACCTGCCATGCTCTTAAAGCTATTGCGCAAGTTGACTGTTGACGTATCCAAGCTATCCGAATATACGACCGTCGCACTCAGGGTAAGTTCCATACTCTTGACCCACTCAAGAGGATCATTAACTTATCAACTCTCCTATATTTATAGCTGCTCACACTACACTTCGATCGCTGCGCTAAGTACTATGGCTCGA
This sequence comes from Drosophila mulleri, assembly GCA_035047565.1. NCBI lineage: Eukaryota > Metazoa > Arthropoda > Insecta > Diptera > Drosophilidae > Drosophila > Drosophila mulleri. The sequence continues at coordinate 13,172,078 of JAWNPK010000060.1, read as the reverse complement.
CTCAAGGCCAGGGCTCGTATGGAGCTTCGTCAGATGAGGAGAAGCGTCTAACGATGCTTCTCTTCTCAAATATTTTTGACTCGCTGAGCAACATGGACTATGACCCGGAACTGTTCGGTAAAGCATTGCCCTGCCTAATTGCCATCGGCTGTGCCCTGCCACCAGACTACAGCTTATCGAAGAATACCGATGAGGACTATTATGGCAGACAGATGGGTGCACCAGATCAACCGCAATATGTGCCAAATCCAATTGATACGAACAATGTACATTTGGACAATGATTTGAATTCGTTGGTTCAAAAGTTCAGCGAACATTATCACGATGCTTGGGCCAGTCGCCGTTTGGAGGGAGGCTGGACATATGGCGAAATTCGATCCGATATCGAACGCAAGCACCCACGCCTAAAGCCCTACAATATGCTCAGTGAATATGTACGTAGTATACATACATCAATATCAATCAGCTCGACTTCTAACGTTCTAATGGGCATACTACTCATCGCTAATCGACATCACATATCTTTAATTATTTATGTATCTCTATTTATATCTAATCTTTATTTACACATCCTCACAGGAGCGTGAACGCTACCGAGATCCGGTGCGTGAATGCCTCAAAGGTCTCTTGGCCATTGGCTGGACCGTTGAGCACTCTGAAATCGATTTGCCACTTAATCATCGTGGCTCGACGCGCCGTCAATCGAAGCCTCAAATTGTATGTATTATAACGTTAAAAGACTAACCAAATATTTTTCCCAAAAATGTATTTTATTAACGTCTTTCCAAAAATTTCTTACGCTACCAATCACGGAATATCCCTATCGCACAATTGGCCGCTTCCCCACCTCCACATTTACTTGAAAACCCTTTGGTGCTTACACAAATAGAATGATTTTCAGAATGAGGGCAGCCCCTTCAATTATAATCCGCATCCTGTGGACATGAGCAACCTGACGCTCAGCAGAGAAATGCAAAATATGGCCGAACGTCTGGCCGAAAACTCTCACGATATTTGGGCGAAGAAGAAGAACGAAGAGTTAAATGGATGCGGCGGAGTTATACATCCACAATTGGTACCCTATGACCTGCTCACTGACAAGGAGAAGAAGAAGGATCGCGAGCGCTCGCAGGAGTTCCTCAAATACATGCAGTATCAGGGATACAAATTGCACAAGTAAGGATATAATAACTCTAGGATATATATGAAACTCAATTCATTACAAAACCCCGATTATTTGTAGGCCCTCAAAGGGTGGCGCTGTTGAGGAAGGCGGTGCCACACAAGCTGCCGTGGAGCTGCGCTTCTCCTATTCACTGCTAGAGAAGCTTATCCAATATCTGGACCGTGCCACCATCAACATGAAGCTATTGAAGCCATCGACCACGTTCAGCCGACGCAGCTCCTTCAAGACGGCATCGCGGGACATCAAGTTCTTCTCAAAGGTCGTGTTGCCACTAATGGAGAAGTACTTCTCAACGCATCGCAATTATTTTATTGCTATCGCCACGGCTACGAATAACATAGGCGCCGCATCGCTAAAGGAGAAGGAAATGGTTGCCTCTATATTCTGCAAACTAGCAGCTCTGCTGCGCAATCGCCTGAGCGCCTTTGGACCTGATGTGCGCATCACCGTGCGCTGCCTGCAAGTGCTGGTCAAGGGCATCGATGCCAAGACTTTGACCAAGAACTGCCCCGAATTCATACGCACATCGATGCTGACGTTCTTCAATCAAACTTCTGATGATCTGGGCAACACGATCATGAATCTACAGGATGGCAAGTACAGTCATTTGCGTGGCACACATCTAAAGACCTCCACGTCACTGGGATATGTAAATCAGGTGGTGCTGCCGGTGCTGACTGCGATGTTTGATCACCTGGCTGCATGTGATTACGGCAGTGATCTGCTGCTCGACGAGATTCAAGTGGCCTCTTATAAGATTTTAGCTGCCCTATATCACTTGGGTACCGATGCGACACTGACACACGATCGCAAATATTTGAAAACGGAAATCGAGAGACATCGGCCTGCTTTGGGCTCCTGCTTGGGCGCCTACAGCTCGTGTTTCCCAGTTGCCTATCTGGAGCCGCATCTCAATAAACACAATCAGTACTCCTTGCTCAATCGCATTGCGGATCATTCGCTGGAGGCCCAGGACATTATGGTCAAAATGGAAAGCTGTATGCCCAATTTGGAAGCGATCCTCACTGAAGTGGATCAGTTTGTTGAGTCGGATAAGACTTATGCCGATGCACCGCACATCATCGATGTTATATTGCCGCTGCTCTGCGCCTATTTACCTTTCTGGTGGTCCCAGGGCCCGGATAATGTCAGTCCAACCAGTGGCAATCATGTGACCATGGTAACCGCGGATCACATGAATTCGCTGCTGCGCAATGTGCTCAAAATGATCAAGAAGAACATTGGCAATGATAACGCGCCCTGGATGACACGCATTGCGGCCTATACCCAGCAGATAATCATCAATACATCAGAGGAACTGCTCAAGGATCCATTCCTGCCATTGGCGGAGCGTGTCAAGAAGCGTACCGAGAACATGCTACACAAGGAGGACAGTATGCGAGGATTTATCAAATCGGCCACAGATGATACTTCACAAGTGGAGACGCAACTTCAGGAGGATTGGAATTTACTTGTGCGAGATATATACTCGTTTTATCCGCTGCTCATCAAATACGTGGATCTACAGCGCAATCATTGGCTGAAGGATAACATCCCTGAGGCCGAAGAGCTGTACAATCATGTTGCCGAGATCTTTAATATCTGGTCAAAGAGTCAATACTTCTTGAAGGAGGAGCAAAACTTTATTTCGGCCAATGAAATTGATAATATGGCTTTGATAATGCCAACGGCAACGCGAAGATCGGCTATATCCGAGGGCGTGCCGGCAGTGGGTGGCAAGGTGAAGAAGAAGAAGAAGAACAGGGACAAGAAACGTGACAAGGACAAGGAGGTGCAGGCTAGTTTAATGGTTGCCTGTCTGAAGCGTCTACTGCCCGTTGGCCTCAATCTGTTCGCTGGTCGCGAACAGGAGCTGGTGCAGCATTGCAAGGATAGATACTTGAAGAAGATGAACGAATACGATGTCATAGAATTTGCACGGAATCAGTTGACATTGCCCGACAAACTGGACCCATCGGATGAGATGTCGTGGCAGCATTATCTCTACTCGAAACTGGGCAAGACTGAAGAGCCAGTCGATGAGCAGGCCTTGGAGAAGGTGAATTCCAATTCGAATGAGAAGGGTAAAGACAAGACGACAGAGACCGTTGATCGAATTGTGGCCATGGCTAAGGTTCTGTTTGGTTTGCATATGGTAAGTAGACGGGGAGAGGGGGTTGACATTCTATACCCACATATGGTATTGCAAATACATATACTCTTATACAAGTCTCTTTCCTTTCTCTTGTATTTTATATGTTTATTTCTCAATACCAACTGATATTACTTACTTATATATCTATAGACTTTTATACTTATAATATACTTTCTCAATTTTGCACTTTTTATTAACTTTTCTTTTCGATACGATTTGCCCCAAATAAATCTATAACGTACATTTCAACGACATATAATTTCCAACTGCTGACCAAATCGTGAACGAAACAATTACAGATCGACCATCCACAACAGCAGAGCAAAAATGTCTACAGGAGCGTTGTGTCAATACAAAGGAAGCGTGCCGTTATCGCATGTTTCCGTCAGACATCGCTACATTCTCTACCCAGGTTATTACCGATATATTCACTACATTACTAATACACATGCGTGCGCACGTTTAAACAACCGCTCAAGCTGATGGGCTCAAGTGTGTGTGTGTATGTATGTAAAGTAACGGTACTTTATATGAAGATCAACATTTAGTTATTTAGAAAACGGGCTCTATTTACTTACATGCATACAAAGCTTTAGCTAATACATGGGACTAAGCGTTAGGCCTTTACACAGATTTGAATTAATATGATTATTTAATTTACATCACATTTCGCACTTTGTTTTTCTTTTTTTGTATTTCGTTCACCCACTGATTTCAACTAACGAAAAATGTACTAAAACGCAATACCACTTAGTGTGACCGTAGTGCTGTAACTCATCCTTGTCTTTTAATATGTATGTATGTATTTTTATGCTCTTGCTTGCTATTGTACCGCTCCATCTAGGCATCCGGCGCTAAGAACAAAACAAAACGTTGGAGTTCCAAAATTTCGGTCGCTCGACGCCAGGCAGTTATATCAAGCTTACGCGCCAAGCATCTATATCGTATGAGCAGGTGGTAGCCGCAAAAATACTAATATCTTACGAATACACATACATATGTATGTATGTACATACATACATATGCACATATCATATACATCAACTTGTACACCTACACTTATGTACATACATATGAATATAAATACATATGCAATTGTTTGCAATTATTCTGTTTATTTAGTATTCAAGCTCTTGCAGACTGCTGTATTTAATATGTATTATGTGCATGGTCACTCTGTCCGCTGTCCACACATCCAAATTGAATACGTTTTTCAACAGGTCTGCAGGGGTTTTGTTGAGAGTTCGGCGTACCGATAAGCTTTTATTTCGTAGTGTTTTTATCAGTTTAACTCGAATACTAAAAGCATGATACTTGTGTTAACGTTCTTTGGATTCCAATAGGAATTAATAACGATCTCTTGTTGCCCGCAGACATCGTGCTTGCAATATCTTTGCACGCACCTACTACGAGCAATGGCTGCAGGAGGAAAACGTCGGCCAGGAGGTGATGATCGAGGATCTGACCCAGACATTTGAGGAGTCGGAGAAATCGAAGAAGGAAGAAGAGGAAACGGACGGCAAGCCGGATCCGTTGACCCAGCTGGTAACCACCTTCTGCCGCGGTGCCATGACAGAGCGCAGTGGCGCACTTCAAGAGGATTTACTGTACATGTCCTATGCACAAATCGCAGCAAAGTCTTGCGGCGAAGAGGAAGAGGAAGGTGGCGACGAAGGCGAAGGGGGTGAGGGCGGCGAAGAAGGCGAAGGCACAAGTATTCATGTAAGCTGAGCGAAAGTACTGAATATAATCAAAATAAATACTCAATTATATACTAACTCATCCTAATCCCAATTGTGCTTGCAAACTTATCTAATTTGAATGCAAAGTGTCGCATGTCAAAACTAATGGTAAATATTGTAACATTCTGATTAGAAAGTTCAACTGAGAGTTGAATGATTGATTGATTTAAAATACAATAAAACTCTATCCATTCCACTAAAAGCTACATCTTCTATGCATACCTAATATACATATATATGTATAATCCAATTATCTAATATTCCAAACAGGAACAAGAAATGGAGAAACAGAAGCTGCTGTTCCATCAAGCGCGTCTGTCGAATCGTGGCGTTGCCGAAATGGTGCTGTTGCACATATCCGCCTCCAAAGGTATACCTTCGGAGATGGTCATGACGACACTCAATTTGGGCATCGCCATACTGCGTGGCGGCAACATCGACATTCAAATGGGTATGTTGAATCACTTGAAGGAGAAGAAGGATGTGGGCTTCTTCACCTCCATAGCCGGGCTGATGAACTCGTGCAGTGTGCTTGATCTGGATGCATTCGAGCGCAACACAAAGGCCGAGGGTAAGTGTTCCTTAGTGTTTATCCTTGCTGTGTGAACCAGATGCAATCCTGCTTGACGTTTGCTGAGCCCTCAACTTTTACTTGATTATGATTATTACTATTATTATTGTGATTCTGGCATCATCACGTCTCATGCTGCGCCTTATTCTAAGTTCAATTATTGATTTCGTCTCTCCTTCCAACTACTTTCCCCCCAAATCATCCAACATATACACACGCATGCCGTTTATATCCCGTATCCCGTATATATGTATATGTACCTGATCCCCGCTATCGTTGTAAAAACCAAACCACAAAAACAAAGAGTATATTCCAAGTGCGGGTGCAGGTCTTGGTGTCGGCTCGGAGGGCGCTGCGGGTGAGAAGAATATGCACGATGCGGAGTTCACGTGTGCTCTATTCCGATTCATTCAGCTAACCTGCGAGGGTCACAACTTGGGTAAGTCGCTCAGCAAAGATCTGGCAACCAATCTATATAAACATATTTTGTATCTCTCCTAGAATGGCAAAACTATTTACGTACCCAGGCGGGCAATACGACCACGGTGAATGTGGTCATCTGTACGGTGGATTATTTGCTGCGTCTGCAGGAATCAATTATGGACTTCTATTGGCATTACTCCAGCAAGGAGATCATTGACCCAGCTGGCAAGGCTAACTTCTTCAAAGCCATCGGCGTGGCTAGCCAAGTGTTCAATACCCTCACTGAGGTCATCCAGGGTCCGTGTACCTTGAATCAGCAAGCCTTGGCCCATTCCAGATTGTGGGATGCGGTCGGCGGCTTTCTATTTCTATTTTCGCATATGCAGGACAAACTCTCGAAGCATTCGAGTCAGGTGGATCTGCTAAAGGAGCTGCTCAATCTACAAAAGGATATGATCACCATGATGTTGTCCATGCTGGAAGGCAATGTTGTCAATGGTAAGTCTGATATATACGATTTCCATAACAACATTATAAATATCTTCCAAAACGTTCCCAGGCACGATTGGCAAGCAGATGGTGGATACCCTTGTTGAGTCGGCTAGCAATGTTGAGCTGATTCTCAAGTATTTCGATATGTTCCTGAAATTGGCCGACTTGATCGAGTCGCCCAGTTTCCATGAGATTGATATGAAGAACGAGGGCTGGGTAATACCCAAGGATTTCAGAGACAAAATGGAGCAGTCCAAGAACTACACACCGTAAGAGAAAAGAGTCTCAATGAGATCAGACAACTAATTAACATTTGTCACTTGCCTACTTTGCAGGGAGGAAATGGATTTCCTTTTGGCCTGCTGTGAACGCAATCACGAAGGCAAAATTGATTATAGAGCCTTTGTCGAACGTTTCCACGAGCCATCAAAGGAGATCGGTTTCAACCTGGCTGTGCTGCTGACCAATCTCAGTGAACACATGCCCAATGAGCCGCGTCTGGCGCGATTCCTGGAGACCGCTGGCTCTGTGCTGAACTATTTCGAGCCGTTCCTGGGTCGCATCGAAATCCTGGGCAGCTCGAAGCGAATTGAGCGTGTTTACTTCGAGATCAAGGACTCGAACATTGAACAATGGGAGAAGCCACAGATTCGCGAATCGAAGCGCGCCTTCTTCTACTCGATTGTCACGGAGGGCGGCGACAAGGAAAAGCTGGAAGCATTTGTTAACTTCTGTGAGGATGCGATCTTTGAGATGACCCACGCCTCTGGTCTGATGGCCACGGACGATGGCGGCGGCAACGTGAAACGGGATACGGCCTACAGTTCCTACATGAGCGAAGAGGAGGAAGAACGCGCCGCTCGCGATCCGATTAGACGCACAATAACTGCTGTAAAGGACGGCCTAAAGTTCGGGGTTCACATGCTGAGTCCCTCGAACATAAAGCACCAAATTGGAGTTATGCAAACGAAATCGATACCTGAACTGATTGTTGGATTCTTTAAGATCATCTTCTATATGTTCTACTACACGGGCTATGCCCACTACTGTGTGGTGCGCTATATCTTTGGTATTCTGTTGAATCTGATGCGTGGTCCCGCACCCGAGCAGGAGGATGAAGTGGCTGTCGTTGAGGAGGAAACATTTGGACGTGCGCTGCCGCCGTTGCCATTGGAGGAACCGCCGGGCCCGGTTCAAGCATTCGGCCTGGACATAAACAAAGAGGAAAACGGCATGTACAAGGTGGTGGTGCACGAGTCGCCAGCCAGCTCATCTGTGGAGGAGGGCGGCGAGTCTAGTCAAGAAGACGGCGCAGCTGCACCCGGAGAACTAGTCGAAGGCGAACTGCATCAGGAACCCATTTCGATTGTCGACATGCTCGGCGGTGAGGCGGCTAAGAAGGCAGCTCAGGAGCGTCAGGAGGCACAGAAAGCTCAAGAGGCAGCCATGGCATCCATTGAGGCGGAGGCCAAGAAGTCATCGGCGGCACCGCAAGAGACACCAGCGGTGCACCAGATCGACTTCTCGCAGTACACGCACCGTGCCGTCAGCTTCTTGGCTCGCAACTTCTACAATTTGAAATACGTGGCGCTCGTCTTGGCATTCAGCATTAACTTTATGTTGCTCTTCTATAAGGTGACCTCATTCAACGAGGAATCGGAAGGATCGGCCGAGGAGGAACTTATTCTGGGATCTGGTTCGGGTGCTGGTGCTGATATGGCTGGCTCTGGTCTGGGTGGCTCGGGCGAAGGGTCGGGCGATGGCGATTTCGAAGACGATGACATACCGGAACTGGTGCACGTGGATGAGGACTTCTTCTATATGGAGCATGTGCTGCGCATTGCCGCTTTGCTCCACTCCCTGGTATCGTTGGCCATGCTAATCGCCTACTATCACTTGAAGGTGCCGCTGGCCATATTCAAGCGGGAAAAGGAAATTGCACGTCGCCTGGAATTCGATGGCCTCTTCATAGCCGAGCAGCCGGAGGATGATGACTTCAAGTCCCACTGGGATAAGCTGGTCATATCGGCCAAGAGTTTCCCTGTCAACTACTGGGATAAGTTTGTCAAGAAGAAGGTCCGACAAAAGTACAGTGAGACCTACGACTTTGACTCAATCTCGAATCTGCTGGGCATGGAGAAGAGCGCCTTTACGGCACAGGAGAGCGAGGAGACGGGCATTCTGCGCTACATCATGAACATCGATTGGCGCTATCAGGTGTGGAAGGCTGGAGTCACCTTTACGGACAACTCCTTCCTCTACTCCCTGTGGTACTTCAGCTTCTCGGTGATGGGCAACTTTAACAACTTCTTCTTTGCCGCCCATTTGCTGGATGTGGCCGTTGGCTTTAAGACACTGCGCACGATTCTGCAGTCCGTAACCCACAATGGCAAGCAGCTCGTCCTGACCGTGATGCTCCTTACGATTATCGTCTATATATACACGGTGATTGCGTTCAACTTCTTCCGCAAGTTCTACATACAGGAGGAGGATGAGGAGGTGGACAAGAAGTGCCATGACATGTTGACCTGTTTCGTCTTCCATTTGTACAAGGGTGTTAGAGCAGGCGGTGGCATTGGCGACGAAATCGGTGACCCGGATGGAGATGATTATGAGGTCTATCGCATCATCTTCGACATCACATTCTTCTTCTTCGTCATTGTCATCCTGTTGGCCATCATCCAGGGTTTGATTATCGACGCCTTCGGCGAGCTGCGTGATCAATTGGAATCGGTCAAGGATAATATGGAATCGAATTGCTTTATTTGTGGCATGGGCAAGGACTTCTTTGATATAGTCCCGCATGGCTTCGATACGCACGTGCAGAAGGAGCACAATCTGGCCAACTATATGTTCTTCCTGATGCATTTGATCAATAAACCGGATACCGAGTACACCGGCCAGGAGACGTACGTGTGGAATATGTATCAACAGCGCAGCTGGGACTTCTTCCCAGTGGGCGACTGCTTCCGCAAGCAGTACGAGGACGAACTCTCTGGCGGCGGCGGTGGCGGAGGCTGAGCTCCTGGATCCACTTAGTCGCGTTTTTACTACAATTTCTATGAACGTTAATATCTCTATTATAATATTGATATACTCGTATGTTTGAATTCTCTCAATAATAAATCATACTCTAATTAATTTAAGTATATATTTTACATACACTACGGATGCTCGACCAAATAAATCGATTCATTTTTACCGAAGTTGAAAGCAACGCCAATTCATTGTTATATAATTTATTTTTTTATTAAATACACATTGATAACATCAATAAATATAAAATATGTTAACTTATTTATAAAAACGAATCACATAATTTAACGTTTTGCCTTGAATTTCATAAAATTCTCTTTAAAAATCACAGCTACCTAATCCATGTTTAACACCTAAATTTGGCTTAGATAAAAATTAGTTACGTTCTAATTGCTTGGTGGACATTTAACGAGCATATTGTTCATATCTGTGTGCGATTTATATATATGTATATAGTACTATACAAGTGCCATTTCTATATTCTAATTCATTTTCAATTCGATTTGTCTTTTAGGCCTAATTTTGACTAGCGAAAATTGTATAATTGAAAATAATATAGAATAAATACAACGAAAATTGCAATAAAATATCAGCAATCGAGTCGCTTCTTCAAGCGAAAGAATTCGGCATTATCGATGCTATTCATATTGTCCATATGCAGATTGCGAAGTGTACGCAGGTCCGCCAGGCGATCCTCGATATCGGTATACATGCGACGGCAGCGATAGATGGACAATGTCTCCAGACATTCGCAGTTCACAATTATAGAGTCGATCGTGTGATCCGTCAACTGGCTGCAGCCGCTGATGTCGAGCGAGCGCAGACGTTGCAGCCTCTCCGTAATGATTTTAATGCCCTGATCGCTGATGTTATAACAGTCGGATAGATCGAGTACCTCAATGGCTGGGCAGTTGTTGACTAAGGTCTCCATGCCCAGCAGTGAGATCTGCTGGCAATTCGAGAGCAACAGCTTGCTGAGCTCAATGTGCTTGAGGCCATATTTCAGGGAGACATCGCTGATTTTATTGCAACCCCGCAGGTTGAGCGATCGCAGTCCGCGCAGCTCTTGTATGTTGTGGCCCTCGAAGTCCTCCTCGTTGATCAGGTTCATCTCGTAGGCCGCAAACATTGCCTGCTTTCGTTTCGCATCCCGCACAATCTCCTCCTCCGCCTTGCTGCGCATCGATATCTTGATCGATTGCAACGAGCCGCTGAATCCATCGGACGGTGGGTAGGTGTTCCCTATAGCAGAGCTGCGATTCAGTTCTAGCTTAGCTATATTGATGCCAGTCAAAGCGGCATCTGTTAGCTAAAGGAAAATAAAAACCTCAGTCAAATATATGATATCTAGAAACTCTCAACAGACTCTCCACTTACCCGACAACAGCTTTCGAGCGAGAGCTCTCTTAGCCAGCACAGTTGTTGGATTATGAGCTGCATTACCTCATCTGTGACAGCGTTGACGCAATGATTGAGATGAAGCGAGCGTAGAGCGTGCAGATTCCTGGCTATCGACTTGATGGACTCCTCACAGATGGTCAGATAAGAGACGTTCAGCTCCTCGAGGACATTATTCTCTGCACTAGCAATGCCCTCTATTATCCCACTGCTATTGATGCCATCACAATTGGATATATCGAGCAGGCGCAATCTAGACAAATTGCGTAAGCTTGCAGCGCCCGTATTCGAGATGCCGGCACACGCATTGATCTTCAGTTCCTGCAGCAGGGGATTTGCCTGAACAATTACTGCCACGCAATCATCATTCAGGCACATTGTCGACGACAGATCCAGAACTCTCAGCTGAGCTTGAGTGTAAAGAAAGCTGCGTATGGTCGAGGCATTCAGTTGCCTGCAGCCCGCCAAATAGAGACGTCGCAACTGCAGTCCGGGCTGAGCGTGTTCGTCGGCCTTGCTCAGCTCAATAAGAGCCATCAGTGAGTGGCCGATGAGCGTGTGACTGAAGTCGAGAGTGTGCAAGACTCTCCGCTGCTGGCTGATCACATTTTGTATATATTTGAATGTCAGCACCGATTCACTGGGCGTGCTGGGCTCGTTTGGATAGAAGCGTCGATGGATAGCGTTGTGAAAGGAGATCTGACAGCCGGACATATTCAGCAATTCCAAATTGGGCATCAGAGCTGTTAGTCTAAGTAGTATAGCATCGGTTAGATATTGATTTTTGCATATTGTCAATTCTCTGATGCTAGCCAAATGTGCTGATATCTCATTCAAGTCACACGAATTGCTATCCAAGAACGTGGCGGACATGAACAAAGGCAAACAGCGTGTAACCGAAAGGATTTGTAGACGGGGCAACAGGCTCAAGATGCCATAGAATTGTTTGTCATTGAGGTCGACATTATCCAGGCTCAAGGAGTGCGCCGACTCACCGATGAATGTCATCAGCTCCTGCACCTGGCCCAGCGTCACATCCTCGAACAGAAAGTGACGAAAACGTCGTTCACATCGCATCAAATCCAATGCAGGACTATGTTGATCGGATAAAACAGTCTTCGAGAAACGAACGCGGGTGCGTGCGATGAATTCTGTATGATATAGAGCGCTTCTCCAACGTTGACAGGTCGTGCCAGCTGCCAACAAATCCGAATAGCCCAGATATTTATATATATGCAGCACAATCTGTATCAAATATCAAAATCATCTATTTCGTCAGCTGACTTTTGGTCACGAGTAACAGAAAAATCTCTTAAAACAATGGGCATACCTCTAGGGGCAGATCACTATAGCTGTAAAGGCAATAGTCCAAGGACGTCATTCTATAAGTATATATATATATTTATATATATAAATATATACAATTTTTAATTCCCAATTCCAAGCCCCAATTAACTAGCTTCTAGTTCAACTAGACCAACACTAAACCAACTAGAACTATTAAGCAGCGTGACCGTTTGGTATATTGCAAACAAATACCACACATTACTATTGATGGTATTCCTAGAAGAAATTTATAAATGCAAACAGAGGTCGCTGTTATGCGTTTTATAAATCCACCTCGAAAATACAAAAGTTTTAAAAAATATTGTAGAAATTTAAAATGTACGAAAAGTACGCAAGAGAAATATATTCACAAACATTTTAGAACGTCAAAACAGTATTTTTTAAGCACAGCTGTTTTACTGCTTTCGCGGTATATTTTCTTTTATTGCTGAGGCCACACTTTGCATATGACATCAGTTTTAGCTTTGCTGTCCAATTTTGTTTCGCGAAAATTTCTGCAGACTTGCGCAAAGTATTAACTAGTCAATAAACTGTCGAGGATAAAAAATCGCAGTGCCCAACATAATGGCCGATCCAAAATTTCAAAACCTGCCCGGCATTGTAAGCTATAAACTTGCTGAATTACTCATAGAAGTCAGCTTTAAATACATACATATATATTTTATATATGTATTTTCTTTAGGCTTATGACCAGCCGGATGTTTTTGAGACTCCCGACGATCCGGAGGTTGACACGTCCGACTATTATGAAGAGGAGCCGGAAAACGAGGCCATTGAGCGATTGCACATTTCGCCAAGCATCGCCCACAAACGTTTTAGCAATGCAACGCTTGAGGGAAACGTCGACTTCACGGATCGAATTGGACGTCGCTTGTGCCGGGGCTACGATGTTCGAGGCGGGGAATATGAACTGGTGGGCCTCGGGGAGAAGGAGACGCCAGTACAAAAATGTCAACGCTTGCAAATTGAAATGAACGAACTACTCGATGAAGTGGCCGCCTTACAAGTGGATCGAAAGATTGCCGACGAGGAAAAGAAATCCTATGATGCAGTCGCTACTGTAATAAGCACAGCGAAGAGAGTATTGGATACGTTGAAGCTTGAACAAGTGCTGGGCAAGGAGCAAATGCCCAATGATAAGCAAGTGAAAGCACTTGTCGCACAAGTCGAAGAATTTAAGCAATCGGGTGTGCTAACGGCGCTGCCCACACCTGGCACGGATTTGGCAGCGACAGCACGCATAGCGAATCTCGAACAGCGTCTGTATCAGTTGGAAAAGGCTGTGGGTGCACAGCCAGAGAAACTCAGTCGCCTCACAGCTGTCACTAACACATCCAATGTGCTCGAGGCGGTGCGGCATTTGAGCACCAAGGCTGCTCTCCTCCAGCCAGACAAACTGGATGCGATTGAGCAACGTCTGACTACATTAACTGGCAAAATGGATGCAATTGCTGAAAAATCCAGTGGCAGCACACAAGACGCCAAGCGTGATCAGAAGGTTGCAGAGCTCTACGACCTAGCCAAACGTACTGAGCCAGTTGTTGAGATGCTGCCGCATGTTATTGAAAGAATGCAAGCACTCGAAGCTTTGCATAAATATGGTAAGAAATATACATATGTGAATTAAATGTATAAGTCCCGATTTCATTATTCATCATTTCCCCTTTGCAGCCAACAACTTTGCTAAGATCATAGCGGAAATTGAGCAAAAACAAGGCACTATTACCACCAGTTTGGTCAATAATAAGGAGCTTTTACATTCTGTGCAGGAAACGTTTGCTCAAAATTTGGAAACAATCAATGCTAAAGTCGCTAAAGTTGAGCAAAGAGTTGCGGCTGTAACAAATGCTAAATAATTAGGCTCAATATAATAAACATATGTAGCACACATCTATCATTATAAAAATTATATATGATATATATTTATTTGTATCAATAAAGCAAACGCTTCAAATTTCCATTAAAAGATTGTTTACTTTAGAATATCACACACACACACACACGTACAGATCATCCACTCGCACTCATTAAGAATAACAATCGATTCATCGATATTAATTTGTTTGCATATCGAAAATTCGTTTGTACTACCTGCTTTCGATAGCCGCATATCGATTGTGCCACAGATTATAGTTCTTAAAACGGATTGGAAAAACCTATTTATATAAAAATATACATCATTTATACATATTGTTTATATATAACAATAAAAAACACAAACAAAAGAGCTGCGTAAGTTGACAAAATATAATCAGTACAAATTTAGATAATGTGGCATGCTACAGTAGTTGTTGGCCACGCCAATGTTTTTTGAAGAAGAAAAAAGTGATGACGGGGCGCGCTCCAATTGGACGTCCCATTACAATTCGCTTTAAATTTCATTAGGTTAATGTAAACGAATTTGTATTTGCAGTGCGCAACAACAATGAAAATCAAAGAGCTGCAAAAGACGGTGAACATTGCCTGGTCGCCAGCACAGCAGCAACAAATTTTGTTAGCAGCCGGCACAGCGGCTCAGCAATTCGATTCAAATGCAAATGCCACATTAGAAATCTATTCGCCGAGCATTGGCGATGCCAGCTATGATTTGGAGCTCAAAGCTAGCGTGCCCAGCGACTTCAAGTAAGCACCTGATATATAAGTTTATCTCAATTAATCAATAAATATATCCCTTCTTAGGTTTCAAAAGCTGATTTGGAGTCCTCATGCAACGCATGCAAATGGATTGATTGTGGGTGGCTGTGAGGCAGGCCACATCAATGTCTATTCAGCTGCTAAAATGCTGGCCAACGAGGAGTCATTGGTGGCAAGGCAGGACAAGCATACGGGCGCAGTTAGCGGCTTAGACTTTAATCCATTTCTAAACAATTTGCTGGCTTCGTGTGCTTCCGAATCGGAGATTTACATTTGGGATTTGAATAACCCAGTTACTCCACTCAATCCGGGTGCTAAAACGCAACCACTTGAGGATGTGAAGAATGTCGCTTGGAATCGGCAAGTGCAACATATCTTGGCATCAGTGTTCAGCACTCGCTGCGTCATTTGGGACTTGCGCAAGAGTCAGCAGATCATCAAGTTGTCCGATACTCAGTCGAGGGTTAGATGGCATGCCATTGAATGGCACCCGGAGGTGGCCACCCAGGTCTGGCTGGCCTCAGAAGACGATCAGGCGCCGGTGGTGCAGTTGTGGGATTTGCGTTATGCCACCGCGCCTGCAAAAACCTATCAGATTCACGACCGTGGTGTTTTGGGAATGTCCTGGTGCTTGCAGGACACCGACTTGATGGTCTCTTGCGGCAAGGATAATCGCATCTACTGCTGGAATCCAAATACTAAGATACCTGAAGGCGAAATCCTCTCAGAGGTGGCCACCACAGCCTCTTGGTATTCAGATGTGCAATTCTGTCCCCGCAATCCAGCATTGATCGCCAGCGCCAGTCTGGAAGGTGCTGTTTCTATATACTCCCTCAATGGTGGCACACACCAGTTGGTGCAGACATCGGAGAAGATTGCCGACTCTTTCCCAGGCATGGATCAATTTGCTCAGGCTCCGCTGCCCCAGCAGGCCACGCAAGTTGTCTACCATGATTTGTCACGCGCACCCAAGTGGATGAAACGCCCATGCGGTGTGGCCTTTGGTGTGAGTATAACAAAGTATCTGCCTTATTGTGTCCAACTAATTCAAGTTTCGATTGCAGTTTGGTGGAAAATTAGTTAGCTTCAATAATTTATCGAAGACGGTGACGGTATCCCAGTTGACCACCGAGCCCGAACTCGTGGAACGTGCCAATGCTCTGGAAGCGTCCCTGGCCGAAGCTGACTATGCCGAATATTGCAGGCAACGGGCAGACAAGTCTGCCGATCAGCATGGCCGCTACATTTGGTACTTCATAAAAGCGAACTTTGAATTGAATCCAAAAGAAGAAATGCTCAACTTGTTAGGTAACCACGCCATTCACATCAAAGTGCCATAATTCTCTTATGGCTCTTATTTGTACTCTCACTTCAGGCTACAACAAGGAGGACATCGACGGCAAATTCACCAAGTACATCAAAGAGGCCGAAGAGAGCAACTCGCAGTCTGACGTGGATACGCTCACAACTCGCATATCAACCCTTACACATGTGAGTTTCCGTTCTCTATTGTCAGCTCTTATCGCTCTATGAGCATATAAACATATTATTTCTTGTCCCATATTACGTTATCAATATTTGGGCATTGCTTCAGTTCTGTTCATCTTGCGTCTTGTATATTCCACTGATAACCAAGTTTTTTTTTGTCATGCTTGCCCAACATTCGGTTGCTTTGTAGAGCGATTCATCTGAGGTTGAATGCGATCAAAGCACCAACTCAAGCACCGATAATTCGGTAAGAAATTCGATGCGCAAGAAATTCATTTACAAAATCTCACTCTCAATTATTGCTAAAGGCAATTAGACTCAAGTTGGTAGCTGAATTAATTTATATACAATCCATTAGCAAACGAACGACATAAAAACTCCATTTGATGGATCGATCGATCAGCAGACCTTGAATGATTATGGAGCTGCAGTCAGGCCGCACTTTAAGATACCCAGCGGCGATCGTAAGTGAATGCACTCTATTTTATATGCATATAGATTCATTAAATCATTTACTCTGCATCCAGACAGCGACAGCTTGATTACGGAGGCCATACTCACGGGCAATGTGGAGGCAGCTGTCGAGCTCTGCCTGGAGGCGCAGCGTATACCGGAGGCTTTAATCATCGCCTCGACAGCGGGCATTGAGACTCTGACACGCACGCAGACACGTTATTTGCTGCAGCAGAAGAGCGAATTGTCGAATGTCATCTCGGCCTTGGTCACGCGCGATTGGCTGGACTTTGTCAATCGCTGCACCGTGGACTCTTGGAAGGAGGCGCTGGTTGCTGCCCTAAAGCATAGCGAGCGCAAAGTAGTGGACATATGCGAGAGACTCGGCGATCGCTTGTTAAACGAGTCCAGCAACGGCAGCATCGAGCTGACACGCAATGCCATGCTGTGCTATATCTGTGCCGGTAGCATTGACAAGCTGGTGACTGCCTGGTATCAGCTGAAGCAACTGGAGCAGCAGAATCAGAACTACAAATTAAATACGAACGAGTTGCAGGAGTTGGCCGAAGTGGTGATGCTGCTGACCAAGTCATTGGAGCAGCAGGGCATTGCTGTGGATCTAGCCGGCAGATTTGCTGGGTTCATATCGGAGTACAGTGGACTACTCGCCTCCCAGGGAGCTCTGACCGCTGCTCTACAGTATATAACCACATTGAGCAGAGCTAATGCGGACAGCGAGGAATTGAATGAGCTGCGGGAACGCATCAGCAAAGCGGTTAGTGTGGATCAGGTGCAACCTACAGCAGCAGCAACTGCAGCTCCTATGGGCTATATGCGCCAAATGGAGCCTCGTGGTTCATTCTCAAACCCAGCGAATTCAATGCTCTATAATCCATACAATCCAAATGCTGCTGCGACAAATGGCAGCTGGCAACAGCCAGCAGCACCGCCGGCTCCGGCCCCCTTCCAGCCAGCTCAGCCGCCCACACAGATATTCAATCCGCCACAAATGAAAGCTGAACCGCTAACGCATCCGCCGCGACCACTTAGCAATGCCAGCTCCTCAAGTGGAGCTCCGCACGCCGCAGCAACACCAGCAACTGGACTTCACTCACGATCTAAATACGTTCTGGATCCTTCGGTGGCGGCATCAAACAATCCCTATGGCATGGCCTACAATCCAGTGCCAGTTCCAGCAGCTGTTCCTGTGTCGCAGCCGGCCCCAGTTCCGTTGATAAATAATAGCAGCGCTTTCAATACCAATCCTCTATCTTCGGCTCAGCAATATAATCCAACTCCATTCACTGGGGCCCCTCAAAACAATTACCTACCAGGTGTTGCACCCATTGAGACAATGCCGCCTGCAGCTGCACCGCCACCACTCGTGCAGAATATACAACGTAATCCAACTCCACCACCCGGCTGGAATGATCCACCAGCCTTGAAATCCTCCCGAGTGGTAAGTACTGCAATTTGTATATTTCATATATGTGGCATATCCATGATGAACTCTTCAATGTTTAGCCCAAGCCACGACCAGCAGCGGAATCTGCTGCTGCACCCATATTGCATCCACTATACGGCAGCGATCCCAATCAAAATCCGAGCAGCTATATGGATCCTAATCAATATCAGGTATTATTTTTCCTATACTTGTATAAAATCATATTATGTATCGAATGTATAGCCCAAAATTAATCCTTTCTGTCTTTCCTTAGCAGGGCGCTCCACCTTCTGGTACATCGTTCTACAATCCTGCTGCCAATAATAATCCCCAGGCTTTTCCGCCACAGCAACAGCAGCAAATGAATTTCCAACCATCGGCAGTGCCTAATCAACAACAACCACAGCAGCAACAATTCTGGCCTGGACAGCCACAACAGCAGCAATCGTTCGGCTATACCGAGCAACCAGCTCCGGTGCAGGAACAGCGTCAACCGGAACCCGTTAAGGAGAAGCCTCCACTGCCGGAGGAGTATATTTATTTGCAAACCGTTTTGGAGGAACTGAAGAACCAATGCCTGAGCGCAACTAATGATGCGGTAAGTAGACTACAAATTGCTCCTAGACCAATTTTATCAATCAGATTAATGCTTGACAGCGCACCAAACGGAAATTTGTGGATGTGGTGAAACGCCTGGAAAATCTCTATGATTGCTTGCGCTACGAACGGGTAAGCAAACAGATAAAGTTAAAGTTGTATATATATTTTATAATTTAGAATGGGAATAGAATAAGTTAATTTAAATGAACTAATTAACGAAAACAACATGAACATAAATCTATGTTGAGTTTTTAATCGCACCAAGAAATTGTAACTTATTTTTCCAACAGCTCACATCGGGAACGGTGCAGCAACTGAATCAAATTGTGCAGTTCATACAAATAGGCGATTATAATAATGCCCTTGCGGTGCACCAGCGCATCGCCTTTGGCACGGACTTTGCTCAGTGTGCGGGCTTCATGCAGGGCCTGAAGGTCTTGCTACAGTCGGCATCGGAAATGAACCTGGTTCTGCGCTAGATGAGTCGATAAATGTATTCATTATATGATTGAATTGTGTGTCTAAATCAAATTCGCCCCTATATGTTTGTTTTCTAATTTCATTTTGTGTGTACTTCTCGGCCTTTAGTTGATGCAGTTATAATTATTATATGGTACTAAAAATAATTTCAAAACAAATTAAAAAATTATATAAAAATATACACTATATATATTATAATAAAGAAAAACTCGGGTTTTTTTTACAATAGCTTCGGCTGATTGCGTATGTTATCCAAGTCAAGCATGGGCTCCTGGCTCCTGGCCTGCGGCGATGATATTAAATGCTGATGATGATCGTAGCCCATTTGTTCTTCGGGCAGCAGACGATATTTCTTGAGATATTTATAGGAAGCATTAGACATATTATTCGGACTCTGGTTGAAATTGTCAATGGCGCGCAAAGGAGTTCCATTTGAGACGACCTCATTACCAGGCTTGGGTGAAACATGCAAATCGTCCATCAATTCGTTGATTTGTCGTTGTGGCAAATACTTCAGGGCCAACTCGTTCATGACCAAAGTCTTGTCCGTGTTCGATTTGACGGGCAACGCGGGCGATTGCTTACTCTGTGGCGTATTGCTGCGATATCCGGTGGATTGGGCTATTGGAGGTGCAGTACGTGGCGATTGGAATTGTGGCAAAGCTCTAGCCGGAAGCTCCTCCTCTTCGACTATATAATCGTGAATGATGGGTGTAGTGCGCTTAACCATCGCAACATTGCCTAAGATTCGTTATATGTAATAGATATCTATGATCAACTCCAATCAAAACTTACATTTAGCTGGACCAAGAAGCTCACATTGCGAGCCAGTTTCTTTGAAGGTCTTTGCGTTTGGCAGTTGTTGCTGTTGCTGCTGCGCCAAGGATTCGCAGAGACGTCTTAATTGCTGCTGCTCTTGACGCATAGTTTCCAATAGTGTCAGTACTTCTCTAATATCGCTCTTATCTATTAAGTTCCCAGGCTCTGGCCTGTAATCCTTTACAGCTGATACAGGTTCTGCTTCTGTTTGGGTGCTGGCACAAATTGTAAGTACATCAGTTGCAGTTGCATTGGAGTTAGACAAGCGAGGGGTAGACACCAGCTCATCTGAGGCATACGTTTCGCGTGGATAATGTGAGGGAGCAGATGCTGCATATCCTCGATTCAAATTGCTAACCGGCTCCGCATCGAAGGCGCGACTGCGCGGTAGAAAGTTATACTCATTGCCGCCAACAACCCCACTGATTGCCACTGCTGTAGCAGCGGGTGGAGTGGCTGGGCCTAATTCACTTGACACCACTGGGGAAAAGTTGACACGAGGCAACACTTGCTTCTTCCACGAAGCGAAAGTTGCAGGACGTTGTTGCTGCACCTGAGCTTGCTGTTGTTGTTGTTGAAGTTGAGCTTGTTGCTGGGGCGGCTGCCCGAACAATATCGAAACTTCAGGCACTGTCGGCTTAACTATCTCGTCAGTATGGCCCAAAGGTATAGGTGCACTTGGTCTGGGAGCCGCGCGTGGCAGCATATCTTCTGTTTCAAACATTTTTAATTCTTATTGAAATTGAATTCGGGCGCGACAGAAATTGCGCTGCCCAAGCGAACAGGGCTGCTAATAACCAGGGCTGGGTAATCATGAAATTTAACAAATTATAACACAGCAGCCCTGCCAGCTACATACGTATGTATTTTTAAAAAAGACTTCCAGAACCATACGATGTTTGTTTTTTTTTTACTTGATTTAAAATTTTGCCAATTATCTTGGATAAAGCATCAACAAAAAAACGATAAAAGTAACTAGTAGGCTAATATTTCCTCTAAGTCTTTCCTCCAAGTATTTCTTCATAGTCCTTCCTTCAAAAATTTCTTCTAATTAACTCTAACAATTTCTTACCTCTAAGAATTTATTCTGAGTCTTTCCGTCGTCTTTAATGCTTAGCTGAACGATTACACACTTCACTTCACTTTAATGCACTGAACAACTGACCCCCACCAGGCCTGGGCGACTGAAGAAATGCTGCTACTGCTGTCCATTATATATGGCGACTCTCACACCGACACGATGACGCTCTTAAATGTTGAGCCCGGCGACAGGTAGAGATCGTTGCAGTTGAGCTTTTACTGACCAATGGGAACACGCTCTCCTGATGTAAGCGCTCTACCTCCGTTTTACTCAAATATTAGTACCAAATAAATACTCCTGCATACATACAGACAACTTTAATGATTTTGTATAGCTCTTATGTATTCATCCCTTGCTTTTGTTAGACTGACATACAGAGAGTGTTGGTATGCTAAATAGCTTATATACTTTAATATTTAAAAGTATTAGATGGCATAGTTTACATCTTCTACAGTTTACCTTGTCATTAACAGGATAGACCACTTTCAAATAAACTGGCAACAATGCACGCAAAACTGATTTTGCTACAAGCATATAATCATTATAAAATGAATTCAAATCAATCGAAGCGCGAACTATGTATGTACATATGTGACTTCAAACAACCAGAGCTGCTATTTACCAGGGATAACAAAATGTTAAATTGGACAAAAAATAATTGTCTTACTGCTACAGCCCTAGCAGCTGTGTCACAGAAAAGAAAAAATTGAGAGAAATACAAACATTCAAAAGCAAAAATTTGGAATAATTAGATAATATAGCTAGTATGCCATTATTGGAGAACATCGATGCCATGCCTGTGAACACGCCACCTGCGCCAACGACAGAAACAAACAATACACCCCAGGACCCACCCGTACGTGAGATCACACAAACGGATCACCTAAATAAACGCTTGTTGAAATCGTTGCTGGATTCGATGAAAACAACAACAGAACCCGATAAGGAGTCAACTGAAACGGAGTCCAGCAATAGTGATTTTGATGATTGAATATTCTATATATACATTTAATTATTAAGTCAAAGTTTGGTCATTATTTAACTACAACTAATAAAATGGTATCTATTTGATCTTTTAAATACGACGGCGCTTGCTGCTTTGCATGGGTGGAGGTGTGGTCGAAGGGCTAATAGATTCATTTGACATCGAGCCACGAGTTCGTTTTGCAGGTCTTTTCGGCAAATCAGAGAGTTTTGCCGGCAACTTCTTTTCGATGTCTTTCGATTGAACCACTGGAAGCTTAGTGCCTAAAATTTGTCCGATATATAAATATACGAAAATAGAATTTACCATTGGTTTATATGACTCACTTTTACTATTGCTATCATTAGCTGCAGCTGGGATCGGGACCCCAGTGGAAGCCGGTGCATCTGTGTTTTCTTCAACTGCATTAGTTCCAATCGTCTTTTTATTCACGAATGTGGCGTAATCCTGTTCTGGCAAACAAAACTCACGCTCCTCATTGGGGAATGGCAAGCTTTCAAGATCATCTAGTTCTTTTAGTTTGTACATTGTACTTAAATGTCTCCAGATTATGTCGCTGGGCATTTCACGGTTAAGCGATTTTGAGAGGCGTTCCGCAATGCAAGACATGTAGAAATGTTTGTTTATACCAACGGGCCGCAGACCTTCCATTGCGTGGAAGAGCTGCAACTCTTCTTCAGCGGACCATTCGTCCTTCGCCATCATCATTGCACTAAAGTCGGACACCCAGGGATGGATGCTCGTACGTACCCGTACTCACATGTAATATACCGATATTTTCTAAGCACGCAATCGATATCGAATAGCGCCTACACGTAGCCAACTTCACGTTTCATAGGTTTGGGTGTGTATCTTTTTGTTCGAGTCAAGCGAACTTGGACCCATTTTTCGGAAACTAAAAATAAAAAATAATTAATATAAAGCTGGTAAATGTTTTAGATATTACGTTATTAAATTGTAGTTGTGCTTGTGTGTGTTCTAGTAACCGAAACTGTTTGTTTTAAGTAAAGATGGACGTGTATATGTATGCATGTATATACATATGTATGTATGTGTGCCTATAAATTTTGCATAGCAGAAATAAAATCAATTCGAAAGATAGAAAAAAAATAAAATATACTATATTCAAATGTGAAGCCCTCTAAATGTAATCAGCCAGATATCGAGCTGTGGTTTTATGGTGAAAATGATTCATATACATATAAGTAATAAATTTATATTATAATAAGGCTATTATTATATTTACATACATGCATACATATGTACATACGTGTGCTCTTGAATGTGAACGTGAACTTGGAACTAACGAACAACTACAACTTTTTTAAAAGCTACCTAACACAATTCTCTCTAGACCTCATACTTCTTTTCAAGCTGTCCAACTTCCTGTTTATATGTACTCAATGTCGTGCCCAATGTCCGTGCCAATTGTGAAAATTAAAAAACATATTTTAAAACAATATATTTTTTTTTGGCATTTGCTATTTTTTTCTTACTACATTTACAGCGCGACCCCTCCATTCATCCAAAAACAAGACAAAATATATAAATAAACTAAAAGCAATCAAGAAAATTTCGAACACCTTTCAAGCAACCAAATAAGCACACAATCACCAACTACACTTACTGTATTGTATTTGCATATCGTATCTGAGAACATTTTCAACCATAGGCCTATCCGAGACAGCCGTGATGGACGTAATGTCATCTTCCCTACAACAACAGCGCATTGTCGTTGAACAGCTACGCCGGGAGGCTGCGATCGATAGGCAGTCCGTGTCTGTATCGTGCGATAAAATGAAGAAGTATATATCGGAGCACGAGCAGGAGGATTATCTGTTGACTGGCTTCACCAGTCAGAAGGTAAACCCATTCCGTGAGAAGTCGTCGTGCACTGCTCTTTAAGCAGGTTTTCATGGATGGATCGATAGATGATATATGTATTTCGTTTTTAAGTTCTTTATAAACACAAGCACCCAATTTAAAGCAGATAAATAAACTTGAACAATAACAAAAGTCAACACCACCAGCTGAACATGAATATCTATAGAAAACACCAACAAGAAATTACAAATACATATTACAAAAGCAATATTATAGCAAAACAAAAGATTAAAGGGGTCTATTAATTACTTAAAAAAAGTAACAGAACAAACAACATAGCAGCAATTTAAATTTTAAATTCTTTAAAGTATATAAACCTTGGCATTTATTCGGAAAATATCAGCAAAACCTTCTTTACCTATATATATACATGCATAGGAATATATATAGTGAAGCATCCACGAATATCCCAACTTGAAGGACAATTAAAGTGCAGACTATATAGCAACAACTACCTATGAAATCTATATCTAAATAATATATATATATATAACCCTTCAAATATATTTATTAAAACATAGTACAACACACAAATAAATGAATCACAAACCAACCAAAAATTCGCAACACTCATTTTTTCGCCAACTTATTTAAAAACTAATCTGTTCACGTTGTTAAGCATACTCGAATTATGTAGTATGTTATAATCAAGAAAATTAATATTATAATTAGCCTTTACAAGTCCCAGCTAAGCGGATTCAACAAACTATATATGATTACTTTAAAAGCTTTAAAATCAGGCAAGCAACCTAGATCAGCTTTAGTGAGTTTAATTATCCAACGTTTTTCTTAGCAAAAAATATTACAGCAAAAAATCGTTGCAGTAACGCAATATATAAAAGCAAATATATATATATATCTAAAAAGTAGTCTTTCGTCTTTTTGATTATTAACAGGCAATTCATGCCAATATTTTATAATGCAATAATGAACGATAATTTATATAAATTTAAATTTTTGATCTCTATGAAACTCGGATGAAGTCGAAAATTGTTTCTTCAATATTAACTTTTTCTGAATTAAATTTTAAGTATGTGTGATTCTAATGTAAAATTGAGCCAAAAAGTAAAAAAATTACTCAGATTACTTGCATACAGTATTTGTTTTAAATAATAGCTTTGTTGACTTTGCAAACACGTCTGATATTGAATGAAACTATCAATTGATTTGTCCGCGGTTGAGCCTATATTTTTTGTAAAGGATTAACAAACCGAAACGTAATTGGCATGAATGGCAAAGTATATATATATTAAGCTGAGTTATTTTTCTACACTCTGAAATGGTAATGGGCATATTTGTATGGTATTGGAATGTGAAAAAACGGTTCTTCCTCATTGAAGGGAAACATTCAAATTTCCATATTCACCAAATGACATTTCACCAAAGTTCCATACTCCTCAAATTCACCCCAGTAACTGCAGCTATGTATTATTTCAACATAGGCGCTGCATTGTAACTTCCATGTTCACCAAATACCATTTGAAATCAAAAGATTTCTCATCACATAAATAAATAAAATTCAATATTAGGATAATACGGTTTTGCTTTGTCAACAAAGATATTACAAATTAATAATTTATCGGTTCTTCCATTATGGTATTTAATTCAAATATAAGAAATGGGATCACACATTTTTCAAAACGAAAGAGAAATAATTCTCGATCGATTCAAATAGATTTTGAACTCTGTTCTGCTGTCGTGAGCATTCAGCAGAAAATTGTTCAAAATTGAATTTAAATTCCCCACTCGAAGAGCGGAAGGTCTTCCAAACTTTTAATACCAAAACTGCAGTTGGGTTAAAAGTAAATTTTCAAAAATATAAAATAATAGTGAAAGAACAATTTTCGATTCATTGATCGTTTCATATGAATATCGCATTTCTAAAGCCTTGATTTAAATTTGTTCATAAATAAAAGAAGAGTTCAAGTTTGCTGGGAAACAAAGCAAAAAATATCCAATGGAGCACGGATAGTTTTTGTTTTGTTTTCCACTTCGCAAACATTGAATCTTAAAATAAATATTTACAACTGTTAAAAAGAAAAACAAGTGAAAGTTACAAGAAACTTATTGAATATATATTATAGCACGGAATACCCTAGAAAAATGAGAACACTTTAAAAACTTTATTAACTTCAAACTTTGAAAACAACAACGATATCGTATTTTATTCGAACCAAATATTCAATTGTATCTGATATAAGTATGTAATGTACTCCAAAAAAATCAACAAATAATCGTTTGCTTGAATTCCAAAAATAAAAAGCTTAGATGAGTTATCTAGCGGAGACAAAAAACATTAAACTGTCTTTAATTTCAATAGTATCAAAATGAAAACCTCTAAAAAATATCTATTAACAAAACCACAAAGCTTTTATTTTGCTTGAAATTTGTATATAGAATAAAAAATTAAATATAAATTTGTTCAGTTGTATCAGTTTATTCAAATGTATATATTTGAAACCTTAGTTTCTTCGAATACTTTTGTTTATATAAAAACACAAATATATTTTTTCAGTTTTTAAGTTTTAGTTTATTAATACAAAGAAGCTGTGTGAGTGTGTTCCATTTTGTTGTTTTTGTATGTGTGTTTTGTTAATGAAATTTATAATTTCCAATGTGTGCCTACAAAAATACATTTAAGAGCATTTGTTGTTTGCAACTAAAATAATGAAGTTATAGATTTTAGCGAAACTTGAAATTTTTGTAAGGTTTTCAATTTGGATGATGATTTAACTCTCATCATCGCTGCCAGCGGCCTGTCTTGGTTTTGGTCCACCAGCCCGCTTGGCCATAATGATCTGATCCACTTTCAAGATGGTTGTAGCAGCGCCCACAGCATATTTGAGACCCCAGAATTTGGCTTGATACAGATCGAAAAGTTTTGCTTCGACAGCATCGATGGTGGTTGCTTTTTCAGATTCGATGTCGAAGCCAATGTTCTTGCCATTTTCGGAATTGTGCGCCAGGTAGAGTTGATTCACAATATCTGTGCCATTGGAGCCGGAGTTTTCGGCCAGAGCTTTGGGGAAGACTTCCAAGGCGTTGGCAAACTTGCGCACCGCATACTGATCGAGTCCGGGCAAAGTGTCCGCATAAGCAGCCAACTGTGTAGCCAGCTCGATTTCAGTAGCGCCCGCACCTGGCAGATAGCGTCCATCACGTGTCAGACATTTGAAATTGTTGACGCCATCATCCATGGCGCGCTCAATGTCATCCATGAAGTTATCTGTAGCGCCACGAATGACAATGGTAGAAACGCGTGAATCCTTGCCTTCATTTCTAGAAAATATAAAACATACTTTTTATTTTTAATTTCATTATGGGCATATGCGATGGTTACCTGAATGCCACAATTGTGGTATCGCCCAGCTCCTCGATGCACACCTTATCACAATAGCCCAACTCTTCCTGGCTAGGAGTTGTAATCCTTGGAAGCACTGTGGCATTCACTGTGCGGCTCAAACGACGCAAATCGAATTTGGAATTCAAGCGAACGGCCATCAAACCATATTTGTTTAGGAAATGCAAAGCCATATCTCCAACCTTACCACCGGAAACGACAACCTTAACACCTGTATCGGCAATGGCCTTGATTTGGTTCTCCAGCAAACTTTCCTCGCCGGATGAGAAGTTTAATAGCTCATCGGCTGATTTGATCAGCACTGTGCCTTTTGTCTCCGTTTGAATTATATCAACTGGACAGGAGAAAATTACAATTTTCGCCTTTTCGGCAAAGGTGACATCACCCTCAACGAAGCGCTTGAAGACCATGCCGCGCACAACCTCTGATGCACCCAATCCACTGCCCAAAATCTTACAGATGCGTATGTTGTCTACATTGAAGGTTCCCTCATCGGGCAATATCGAGACGCACGCCTTGCTAACCAAATCAGTGAGGAAATCCTCTTGGCCATACTGCTTCGACATAATCGCCGAGCGAATCACCTCCTTTACTTTGTCAACATTGCGATAGTCTTCAATTTTGTGACAGACTAGAGTTGGCAGTATCTCTAAAGACTTATTCAATGCCTTCTCATAGCCATCGGCTATTTCGGCCGTGGTTATGCCCAGTCGAAGCAGTTCCTCCGCCGACTCGAGCAGCGCACCAGCCAGCACAACAACAAAGTTCGTGCCATCACCCACCTCGGCATCTTGCATTTGACTGGCCATTACAATCAGCTTTGCAGCCGGATGCTCAACATCCAGCTCTCGAATAATGGTGCCCGCATCGCTGGTCACGAACTGTTTCTCGATGTGATTGATGATCATTTTATTCATGCCATTTGGGCCGTAGGCGGAGCGCATTGTCTGTGAGAACTCCTTGCAGGCAGAGATGTTGCGATAGACTGCCTCCTCCAACCCACTGTACATCTACAAAAAATGCATACATAATGGAATTAATGCATTAGAATTGAACATCTGCGATGACTAATCACGCGCTTCGAAAAAACACACCGGCGGTTTTTATTATTCCAATTTCAATGAAATCAAGTATAATTTTGTAGTTTTCATATGTATTTCACTTACCCGGGCGCCATCCTTTAACATTTGCGCCACTCCGGGTGCTTTTGGTACAGATAAAGCCATTTTTATTCACAGATATTCAACAAAACGCGAAAAGCAAGTCAATCAGTCGGTAGTGCGCTTAACCTCAAAGTGTAGTCAACGAAGTTTCTCGATTGCACACTGGTTCTTACAAAAAAAATACTGATTTCGTGCATTCGATAATACTGAAAAAGAATTTCTGTGCATTAATCGGTGAGACAGATTTAAAATCTAATAATATTAAGGATCTTAAATGACATATAACTGACATGAAGACCTGTTCAATTTTTGTGTTTAATGAAATGATTAAAAATTTGTTTTCAATACAAATGTAACCGTAATCTACAATCTCATATGAAGGTAGATGCTCTTGTATCGCATAAAATTACCTTGCTCTTAATTCTAAATACTGTTCGCTCTTGATTGACATTATTATTTAAATTATAAAAGATAACCAATTTATCACAATCTGAATATTCTTATCAAAGAATGTCTTTGTGCTTTTGTATTTACACTGACCAGTCAGTGGTATTTATTAAGTATTTTTCTGTGGGAAATATACATACTAAGAAAAATATCAACACACTTGGTCGCTTTAATGTTTTGTTAACGAACACTGGATCTGGTGTGTTCTGTTCCAAACGATTTGAAGCGATGTCGCTGGTCAAGAAGCACGTGTTGGGATTCTCATCAAATGGTGGGAAACTGTTTGCAGTAATTGATGAACAGGGCACCCTACGAATATGGGACACTGAGTCGAATGCATTAAAGCAGGAGTTCACACCGAACTTACATTTATCCGGACATTGCACGGCGCTCACATGGGTAACAATAAATGCACCGCTCCCAAAGAAGTCTCGGAAGTCGGTGCTACTAAAGAATTCCACAACTATCGGTAAACATTACATAGCATTCGGCACATCTAAAGGAACCGTTTTACTCTTTTCGGTGACCGAAGGAAAGGTATGAGGAATACTCTTATTAATTTTAATGAGTATTAACTGATTACCCAAAATTTCCTTGTAGATTGACAGAGTTTTCAAAGGCGATAAACACGATGGAACAGTCACATCCATTGCCTACGATAATGATGGACATCTTTATACTGTGGCCACAGATGGTCGCGCTATGGTGTGGTCCGTAGCCGAGGAGCGCTGCATTAGGCAGTGGTCAGTTGGACCCGAGAAACCTTTGAATGTTGCCATTCTACCTAAGAGTCGAACTCTGGCCGTTGCCTCGCGGCAGCTGAAGGTTTATGATATAGACAAGAAGGAGCTGGTGGAAACATTCACCGGACATTCGGGCGAAATTAATGCAATCAATAGCTTTGAATGCAACGGCAATGAATATGTAATAACAACGGCCAAAATGGAGCGTGTTATTTCCTTTTGGAAAATTGATAAAAAAGGTAGAAACAAGGCTTCGGTATGCACGCTTCTAATGGAGGATGTTGCACACAGTTTAGCATGCGAAGTTCGCGATGATGGACAATTGCGCATAGCGAGTGTGACACGCAATGGCAACATACACATCTACTTGCTCAACGCGGAGAGGTGAGCAATCGCTATATACAATATGTTTGTATTATACTTATGTTTCGTTTCTTGCAGCATATCTGCTGAGAAATATATTAAGCCAAAGGTTTCGCTGCAAATAGCTTCGGACGGCGCTGAGACAGTGGAGCCGATTCATGCCATCGCCGCTCATTTTGTTCAAGATGCTCAACGCTCAGAAGAGATACTCTTTGGCTATGGCAGTCGACGGCTGCTGCAGTTCGAGCGCTACACTCCAAACTATGCTGAGAAACTGAATGTTATTGTTCGTACCGAGCCGAAGAAGTTGTACACCAAGAATAAGCGCAGTGAGCAGGGCACACAAGCTGCTCTGAAGGCTCAAGTGCCAGTTGTGAGCAACAAAGAGGTGGAGTACAATAGCGCCTTGCCCTTGTCGAAGAAGAAGATACGGAACGATGTGCCCATGGAGGCACGGCTGCAGAATTTGTCGCTCCAGGCAATAAAGTTGCCGGACGGCAAACTGCAAAGTCAGAGCAAGACGCAACTGTTGATGCAGGCTCTGCACAGCCAGGATCAAGAGTAAGCTAGTGATCGTTAGTTTAATAAATGATACCAATCTTTCTTTTCTCTGTAGCATGTTGCAAACCGTTTTATCCTCAAACGATGAGAAGACAGTGCAACTGACAATTGATCGCTTACCCCTTGAATATATAGGCCCGCTAATCAACGAGCTGTCCAAATTGCTACAAGGCAAAGCGGCTAGGTGAGTAATGCAATTTTAAATTAATAATATAATAATAGTAATGTGTAAATATTTGGTTTTAGTGTAAAAATTGCTCTGCGCTGGCTGCAAACCTTGGCTACAACTCATACGAGTATCATGATGTCCGAGGATAAAGAGGAACTTCGCGATAAACTGGGCATTTGCCTCGGCATAGCGGAGCAACGTCTACTTTGCATTACGGAAGCCATGCAGTAAGTCTTACAATTGAATCCCAGTATGCCAGTTAGACATCAGTGTTGCCAGGCTAATTTCAGGCCGCATCTGGCCTATTTGAAGTGGTCTATCCCTTAAAAATGAGGATGGAAAAGCCCGAAATGAGGCAGGCTATGCATACGCTCTAGTTCTTAAGAGAACTATAGAAGAGAAAAATTGCTGTGTATGACATCTAATAATTATGAATATTCATGAGTATTAGCTATTTAGCATATCAGCATTCAGCAGTGTAATTAGTTAATTCGATGTGTGTATGTCTGTCTGTCAGTCCATCAAAAGCTTGCTTGGGCGAATAAGAGCTACAGAAGATCATTAAAGTTCTCTGTATGTATGCAGGAGTATTCATTTGGTACTAATATTTGAGTAAAACGAAGGTAGAGCGCTTGCAGCAGCAGAGCGAGTTCCCATTGGTCGACTGCAACGATGTCTACCTGTCGTCGGGCTCAACATTTGAGAGCGCATAGTGTCTGAGTGAAAGTCGCCCTATATAAAGGGCAGCAGCAGCAGCATTTCTTCAGTCGCCCAGGCCTGGTGGGGGTCAGTCGTTCAGTGCATTAAAGTGAAGTGAAGTGTGTGATCGTTCAGCTAAGCAATAAAGACTTGCAGAAAAGACTTTGAAGAAATTCTCAGAGGAAAGACCATAGCTCGCAAATGATAGTTGATCGTTTTTTTTTCTTTTTTTTTTTTCGAGTATGCTCTGCTTCGTAACATAACCGAAAAGACTGTGCAGACACGATCTCGCTCTGAGCGGCTCTCTTTGCTCTGTTTAGAATCGGTTGCGGTAAAGCGCTTTGCATCGACTCATTCGTGTGAAGCTCTCAAATGAGTGTCGCGTAAAGAGAATACCACTAACCAGAGAACTCAAGTAAACGATCAGTGCTTTTATTGTGTGAGTGAAGAAACTTATTTGCGGACAACGAAAAAGTGTGAACAGTTATTTGCAAGCTATGGAAAAGACAAATGAAATTCGTAGAGGAAAGACTTGGAAGAAATTTGTAGAGGAAAGAGTTGAATAAATACTTATTTCGGAACTCAACAGCTGGCAACACTGATACCACCTTAGTTACGAACTGGCTGCAAATATCCTCAAACCCCCTTCAATCCCAACTCAGTTATAATAACCTAATTTTTTGAGAAAAGTGCTTCTCGTTTAATAGGG
Organism: Drosophila mulleri; assembly: GCA_035047565.1. Classification (NCBI taxonomy): domain Eukaryota; kingdom Metazoa; phylum Arthropoda; class Insecta; order Diptera; family Drosophilidae; genus Drosophila; species Drosophila mulleri. Next base: position 13,139,645 of record JAWNPK010000060.1, on the reverse strand, counting down.
ATATATGTATGTAGGTGTGTATTCAACATTCTTTCTGATCAGCAATATTATTCTTTGGCTTGTCGGCGGTGCCATGACGACACTCACAGATCTCCGCATAGAAACTTAGCTTGTTATGCAAGATGGTGTCGATGTAAAATCTTTGAAATGTATTCGCTGGAATCGCCCGGTCACCCACAGCATAATATAGCGTGCGAAATCCTTCGAAACGATATGTGATCATTACTGGATAATAACTCTGCATGATACTCGACACAGTGATGATGAATCGAATCTTGGCCACGGCTAAGGGATTGGGACAGCGTTGCGTGGGCCGTGAGAAGTGAGCGTCGACAAAGTGAATGGAGCCCTTCAGAGGCACATGATGATGTCGATTATTTGTGAGGACCACACATTTCGTGTTCGGGGACAACTGCCATTTGGCGATAAAGTCCCGAATAACAGCCAACACATTGTTATACTCAAATTCGCGGATCTTCAGCCACTGCTGTACAAAATCACTCGACGCCTCACTTAAATTATTTGAGGGTGTATTCGGTCCCAGCATGTCGAAGAAATTGTAATATGTCACCGGGTACTTGTAGCAAAAGAGCCCACGCGGGTCAGATTCAATTATTTTAATTGCTGCACAGATGGTTGCATCAATCACATCGTAAACGACTTGAATATCTGCATGATCGCCCAGCGGCATGTTGCACTGGGCAACGGACTCAATCAACCCATCCGCTTCGGGAACCTTAGTGATAGGTACAGAATCCGAGCTATCTATCGACATATTGCCAGTTGGTGTTGAAATTATACTGAAGTTAATATAGATTTTCTAGACAAAAATTGCAAAAAAAATGTTGAAATAGCAATAGATAATTTTGTGGTATTCGCTAACTACAGAGTTTTCAAAATATAATATTTATGTTCCTTAACAATAGTTTATTGTGATTTCCGATTGCTTAATATTATATAAATTTTGTTGTATTTTAGAGTTTCTGGTCGAGTCAACTTGATTATAAGTCAAATGAAACGGAATGCGAACAATAATTTGAATGCTCACAATGCGTTAATCATAGATGAGGATCCAGGTAATATTATTTCTTAACATTTATGTGAATTCTGCTAATAATAAAAATAAAAAATTCCCTAGAAAATGTCACGCAAACAGGCGAAAAGAATTGGAGTGACTTGGAGGAGGAGGAGGAGGACACCAATCAAAATGGCGTAGATGATCCAATGGAGGCCGATGATGATTTGGCGGACGATGAGGAGGACCTTATAGAGACACAAAATTCATCAGACGACGATGATAATGATGAAAAGGGCACAGACATGGACACAGACACAGATGCGTCTGCGGGCTAAATACTATCAAATTCCCTTTCTCCTGCCCAGAAATGAATAAAATACATAAGCTTTTGTTTCAAATACATTTTATGCTTTAAATTTCATGCACTCTTCTTTTTTTTAAACTGTTTTACATGTAATTTAGCTACATTCAACAACAACATATATACCTGTGTAATATAGTGTAACTACCGATAGTGAGATTTTTTGCCAATTTGCAAACAAAATGCGTTATGCTTATAATTTCAATATTCATGCAAATATAGTATAGTTTGAATTTTGTGCCAAAGTACAGAATTTCGCAGCGCTTGTATATAAATAAGTAAAAGACGTAACTGTCAAATTTAGGGATGCGCGCGATCTACTTCCAGTTGGCTTTGATGAAATTGATTAAGCCATTTGTGGAGCTATCATGGCTGGAGACCTCTTCGCAGTTATCCAGTTCTGGTTCAATAGCCTTTGCCAGCTGTTTGCCCAACTCGACGCCCCATTGATCGAACGAGTTGATGTCCCAAATGATGCCCTGCACAAAGATCTTGTGCTCATAGAGGGCTGCAAAGTAAATTAGGTGAACGTTATTCTAAAGATCATTTAGATTCATTTGCAGTCAACTTACCAATCAATGCGCCTAAAGTGAAGGGTGAGACTTTCTTGACCACAATCGAGTTGGTCGGGCGGTTGCCAACGAAGACCTTATGGGGCAATAAGTTTTCCAGCTCGTTGCCGCACAGGCCCGCCTTGGAGAGCTCACCCTTGGCCTCATCGGCGGTCTTGCCCATCATAAGGGCCTCCGTTTGAGCTAGGAAATTCGAGAGCAATATCTTGTGGTGCTTGCCACCGGCAATGGGATTGTGCGTCTGTGCTGGTGCGATGAAATCGCATGGAATCAAGCGTGTGCCCTGATGTATGAGCTGATAGAAGGCATGTTGGCCATTTGTGCCTGGCTCGCCCCAAACAATTGGACCCGTATTGTAGCTAACTTTCTTGCCCGATTTGCTGACAAATTTGCCATTGCTCTCCATATCGCCCTGTTGGAAATATGCGGCAAATCGATGCATATACTGATCGTATGGCAGTAGAGCGTGCGTCTCGGCATTATAAAAATTGGAATACCAAATGCCAAGCAGAGCTAGAATAACGGGTGCCTGCGTAATGTGGAAATTGCATTATGTTAATTTATATTTAATTACATGCCAAAGGTTTTCTGCACTTACATTTTTTGCCAATGGTGCGGTGCGGAAATGATTATCCATATAGTATGCACCCTCGAGCAGCTGTTCAAAGTTCTCAAAGCCAATGGACAAGCAAATGGATAAACCAATGGCAGACCAGAGAGAGTAGCGTCCGCCCACCCAATCCCAGAAGCCGAACATGTTGGCGCTGTCGATACCGAACGCGGTTACCTTTTCCTTGTTTGTAGACAGGGCAACAAAATGTTTGGCTACCGAATCCTCCTATGAAATGAATTACATCATTACATCATTCATCATTTACATTATCTCTCGAAGATTTGGCAAACTCACATCCTTGGCATGCTCCAACAACCAAGTCTTGGCCGAAGTGGCATTTGTGATCGTCTCTTGTGTGGTAAAAGTCTTGGACGCAATGATGAACAGCGTTGTCTCATAGTTGACCTTTTTCAGTACCTCCGCCATGTGGGTGCCATCGATGTTCGATACGAAATGCGAGTGCAAGCCCTTGCCATACGGCTTCAGCGCTTCGGTGACCATGAGTGGACCCAGATCGGAGCCACCGATGCCAATGTTGACCACATCGGTGATTTGTTTGCCGGTGCAGCCTCGCCATACGCCAGAGATGACCTTGTTGGTGAACTCCTTCATATGCGCCAGCTCAGCGCGTACATCAAGCATCACATCCTTGCCATCAAGGAGCACGGATTCCCCACCGCGATTACGCAAGGCCGTATGCAAAACAGCACGATTTTCGGTTATATTGATGTGCTGTCCACCGAACATGGCATCCCGTGCCGCCTCAACGCGTCGCACCTTCGCCAACTCCTGCAGCAGAGACCACACTTCCTCATTCACGCGATTCTTTGAATAATCCAACAGAATTTCACCATCGTTGGGCGTTGACAATCGCAAACTAAATTGAGCAAAAGCAAATAAAACGAAATTGATTATTAATTGATGGAAAGTAATTTGTTTGACCTTAACCAAGTTTAAATTGATATTGGGACATGGCAATGAAAAAAAGCGAAAGTTGAATTGGAAATACACTAGCAAATATTGAAGTAATATTAATTGTAATATTCGACGATTATTATGAAATTCCGCATGAAATGTTTCTTCTTCTTTTAAAAATTATTATTTTAGATCTTATTTTGTAAAATAGTTTTAAACATGGTAAATATAATCAAAAATAATTAGTAACAAAAAACAAGAAAAACTATTCGCTATAGTGAGCCCATCGGTTATATCAATTAACAATAAATAAATATACATATGTACATACATAAATATACACATATACCACATAAAACGTTCGGTATATACACATATGTATGTATGTAACAAATTTGATGACGATATCAGAATACTCCTGCAAGGGTATAAAAGTCATTGCTGTGACCTTAAGCAAGGACAAAGATAATCTGATAACTTGACGTAAACAAATATTATATATGATTATCAAAAACGTTACATTATTGCTTATCAATTCTTAATTTCGAATAGTTATCCAACACTTTTTCATCCCAGAACCTAAAGCCCAGCGATTTGACCGCCCAATTAATACATTCAAATAAATGTGTGTATAGCATATACAGATATACGCACACACGCATAGGAAATTTGAAATATAACTGTATCGGCATTCATTAATATACGTGTATGTGTGTGCGACTATAGATAACCGTAAGAGCTCACCTGTATTTGGAGAAGCGTTTAGGATCGTTGATGAACAAGTCCTTAATGACGAGCTCCTTGTTATGGAGGTCATAGTATTCCTGGAGTTTCTTGAAAATCGGCTCTTGATTAAGCGGGGGCAGTGTACCAGCCATTTTCCTTTCGAAGGTTTTGTTAACACAAGTTGACACAAACAAAGACAAAATTCAACTGCACAAGCAAAAGAGATGACACTTTACTTAAATTTGATTAAAACTGAGTCGAATTCACTACAGCACAACTTCTTTGATAATCGGTATTGGGCAGCACGGCCCACAGCGTAGCTCCACAAAAGCGCCGTTGTTATACTAATTGCCGATATGGTACCGCAATGGTAGTCCTTTTCACCCACCCACCAGCTGCTGGAAATGTGTGCAACTTCAATGTCAAATGAAAAACAAGTTGCAGTGTTGCCACGCTGTCAATTTTTATACGGTGCCAAAGTAAAAGAGCCAATTGTATTTGGGAAACTGTTCAAATTTGAATTTGATTGAATTCAATATATATCAAAAGTTTGAAAAATATTAGTTAATTTTTGTATAAAATAGAAAATGTTTGATATATATGTTCTATAAAAATGTGGCACCTCTGTTACTAGAGAGCTACCAGTTGAAGCATTTAAAATTAGTTTGAGAAAACTTTAATATTAAAAGAAATGCCATTACACTACTCAAAATAAGTAATAACAATTATTACAAATATGTCGATTTAATTTGATATGCGGTTTGATAGCTGGACAATCCTTTCTCTTGAAAGAATTTGATTCGAACAGGTGTCATGCACGTCGAACCGTGTGTGGCTCCCTTCTACACTTGTTGGCCATTCATGTCGTAACGTGCTTGTGTAGGCACTGCACCAGCATATGAACAACCCAACACTACAAAAAGATGGCGACGCGCTCGCTACTTGTTAATTAACAGTGCCAGTTGTTATTTTTTTTTGTATATTGCTCTTAAACCTTAAGCGAATGAATTAAATAAAATGTAAACAACAAAAACGCGAGACTTGAATGCAGAACGAAACCATAATGCACTGCGCCTGCACAACCGAGAGTGAAGTTAAACAAATACAAAACACTACAAAGGTAAATTGAGCAACAAGTAGCCAAAAATGTTTAAATTAATGTGAGTCCCGAAAACGATAAATAATGGCATTCCAAATGTTCAATTCCATGTTACGAGTGGCTAGTGTACAAAATACGTGCACAAGTTGCACAGAAAATTCAATGCACACGTAACCTTGTGAATACGCGTAATTCGGTGGCACTTGCAAAGGCTTTGGCTTGGCTTGCATTCGATATATATTTTTTTTTTGAAAAGAAAAATTAAACTGTCGTTTATTTGCAGTGCACGATTTAACAATTGAAAAGGACGTCGGGTACGTCAATAATTAAAAACAACAACACTCAACATGGACACAGAAACGGGCAGCACCACCAGTAGCAACAGTAGCAGCAGCAGCAGTAATTCAAGTAGCAGCAGCAGCAGCAATGGAAACATTGCCTATGCCAGCACAGATGTCTCCACCAATCATCTGAACGAACAGCCGCAAACGAAACGCCAGAAAATAGATAAACAAATACATTTGGTGGCTGCCAAATCGCCGCCGGACATATTGGCGACAACGGCAGCGGATGTGATGGATGCCAATGGCAACAATCGAAGTCATCTATTATCCTCATCGCTGTCTTCGTCCTGTTCCACACACTCGCTGTCCAGCAGCACAAACAATTCGCCGACAACGACGCCAAGTAATTCACGTGCCGCATCCTATGCGCAACTACTGGGCGGTGTCCAGCATTTAGTCAACAATATCTTGCCACAAAAGGGCAGCGAAGGCGTTGCCAAGGATGAGGTGGATCGAGCCGCGCAGCTAACCGAACTGCTAATGGCCACAAAGGAGCTGACGCAGACAACGACCAGCAGCAGCAATAGCAGCAGTAGCAATAATATCTGCTCCGCTTCGTCCTCCGCCTCGACCATTGATGATATGCTGGAGTTTGAGCAATCGCTGACACGTCAATGCCTGTGCGGCGTCTCGGAGCGCACGTTAAGAAAGCCCTTTCAATCACACTACTCACACGACTCGAATGGCCAGAAGCGCATTGCCTACTTGCGCGAATGGCCAACCAACAAGCTGTTGCAGTTCCTCTCCAATTTGCAGCTGCTCTTCGACATTTACCTGAAGCAGAATGCGAAGGGCTTTATTTGCACACGAATTATGGACGTGTGCGATGCTTTAATACGCAACGATCACAAGCTGATCGATGAGATTATCGTGCTTGCCGGCTACAACAATTCCTATGTGCAATTCTTGGCAGCGCGTGTCCTGGCCGCCTTTTTGGTTATTGCCAAACAGGAGCTGAATGACGAGTGGCTGCAAAAGATTGTCGATCAATTGTTCAACTATGACCTTTTAGATCAGACAGCCGTGCAGAAGATACACTTTAGCTTAGATATAATCAAACGGATTGTGGAGTGGAAGGATGTGGAGCTGCATCCGCTTGATGATGAATATACGACGAGCAGCACGGCAGCCAGCACAGCGGCAGATACGTCCATTAGTTATATGCATTTCCCGGTGCAGGATCAGCCACTGGCGAATAACTATTTTGCGTTACAATTCCGTGATGCAGTCGAGTCTGATGTGGACCATTACGAGAATAGCCAGAGTACAACAACAACAACAAATAATAGCAGTAATTCACCCGCTAATTATATACCAGCCAATGGTTGCCATGTCGTTGCCCTAACCGACTCGGAGAGCTTCGATACAACGCATCTGAAATGTGTAACCATACAAAAGCTGGAGCACAAATGGCCAACGCTAGTGAAGCACATGTCGGAGCTGATGGCTCCCGTGCATCAGGATAGTGCCGAGCATTGTGTGCTCAACTTTCTGCAGCTGTGGGAGAACATCATTTCCGTCAAGGCGAATCTCTCGATAGACGAGACGCGTCCGTTCTACGCGCAGCTGGACAAGTTTGAGCTGCTGCTCAATCACAATCTCTCGTGCACGGTCTACAAGCAGATGCTGTGCCTCTTCAATGAGGCGCTGTGCTATGGCTCCACGCTGGCGCTGCAGGACATGCTGCCGGAGGAGACATGCAGGCTGGCCCATCAGATTGTCTGCCATGTGCGTAGCTTGCGCATACTCGAATCCTTGCCACGGCGCCAGCCTGAGAATATTGTTGGACTGATTGGTTACAATGGTGCTCCTGTCAATTATGTGCCTGGCACGCTACTCGTTCACAGCTCTCTGTCGTCACACGAGGAGACAGAGGCGGCAGCAGCAGGTGGCGTTGGCCTCATCGAAATGGATAAGACTTTGCTGCAGAAGATGGTGCTACTGGTGCTGAAATCGATAGCGGTTACTGTGAAGGAAATACGCAGCGATTCATCGGACTCATCGATAGATTCAACCGACTACGATGCCTTTCAGGATATACAGCTGATCGAGCGATCGATAAGAGATGTGCTGAGCAAACTGGAAACGTTCATCAAGCAGACACTGGAGTTCCACCCGGAATGTCATTTTAGTAAGATTCTGATACATCTCTTTGATGATCAGGATGATCACTTGATAGAGGCAATGGTCTGCACCCTGGACGTCACATCGGGCATCTCGTTTCGGAATAATGCATTCCCTGAGCTGGTCGCCATGCTGAATCCTGTATATACATTCCTGGAGTTTCTCAAAATGGCATCGAATAGCTCCGATCTGTTGCTGGATCTGCTTGTCAGCAATGAGACGTGCTTTCTGCTGTATTTGCTGCGATTGCTCAAATATATACGGATGAACTGGACGATGTTTGTGCATAGCTGCCATAGCTTTGGCATGGGCAATGCCATGCTGGACGAGGCGATGGGCGTGCTCATCCGGTTGCGTCTGCAAATATCCCGGCTCGTCTCTCGACAACTATATCCCTATGATATATCGCCCGTGCTTCGTTTGCTTGAGAGCTGCGAGAGCCTGTACGAAGGCAATGAGCTTAGTTAAAGATTAATCCTTAAGCACACTTCCACAATTGCAATTAAAATACGTAATTTATTATTTTGTATTTAAATGAATAGCTGAAGATGAAGACGAAGCAGAAGAAGAAGAGGGAACAACAACAAACTAGCACAAAATTCCAGAAAGTTTTTGTAGATTTGTCACACAATTCTTAATCTAAGTTCAACTTTATGCTCTTCTTTAACTCGTACTCTAAAACAATGCATAGACTTTCTTAATGTTTCCCATCTCAATCTAAGTTAATAAAATATAGAATACTTTATATATTTATATAAATATATATGTATGTACATCAAGTGGTTTTGAATAACTTCATATTTGATTCCAAAAGACAGAAAAACGAGGAGAAAAGCAAAACACACAAATGTTAGCCTAAGATTGTTTTAAATCTTGCCCTTAAGTAGTTTATTAGCATATACATATATATATATAGCATATATAGGTCTATATGTTCTGGTAATACGGCTCATCTGTGCAATTGATTAAATGTGTGTATATTTGTATATCTTAATAATTGCATGGGCGTAGTTATAATGTAATTTCTATGTTTCAAAATGCCTTAATAATACTACACATACTGATTAAAAGCAAAAACAAAAAACTGACAAATAGAATCGCATTTATTTGACTTTGAAGATAGATTTCACGAAATTAGAGACTGGAATATATATTTAAACGTTTTTAAATCTAATGATGTTTTACCTTTGAATCTGGAACTTCCGTTTTTTTATTTATATATTTATTATTTTATATATATCAAATATAGAATGAAAACTTTTTGGTAAGAGACTCGAATATAAACTCAATCAAAAATTTTATTTCAGATGTAACTTTAGTCATAAAATTTTTTTTATCGATTTAAAATGTGTTAAAAATAGTTTGAGTGGTTTGATTGGAAAACCAGAAACTTAAATACTTTTCTATATAGTATATTTCTTAATCATCTATAAGATGAAGCGGGAGAGCTATAATGGGATATTCTTAAATATTGCCTAAATTCGTTTAGGTTAAAAAAATTTCAAAAAGACTTTGGGATTTGGATTTGACAATAAACTATTTAATAGTTTAGTTCATGAATTTGGCATTTTGTTGCTAAAAATATTTATATAAGTATGTATAAATCGTTTGGGTGGGTCTCAAGTATCTCTGAAGTAATTTATAAATTCGTTGAATATTTCGATTCATCTATTAAACGCTGTAAAATGAAGGTAGTCTGAAAAATATAATAGTTTAATTTTAATTATACTAAAGATATATTGTTTTTAACTTCAAGTTAAATTGACAAATTTTTCAAACTACCCTCGTATAAATTTAGCATAGTAACATTATTTTAGTGGCGATTTATCATGCGCACCCGCCGCTTCGTGTCGGGTGTCTGGACACTTGGAGCTGTTGCGGGCAATATCATCTCGGCTATGGAGCCGCGTCTGACAAGCTCGGGATTCACTAGCGGCGATACCTGCACCATTTGATAGTTTATGCTGACGGGCACCGAAAGGCGACGACTCATACGCGGCTCTAGAGTGGCATTGGGAAAAGAGAAACTTAGCGGGGTGTACAGAATGGAATCGATCCATTACCCAAATGGACATCGCCGGGAAGATGTTTGCCTATGGCTGGATGGATGGGTTTGCTCGGATAGGTTCTCTTCGCCAGATCCCTGGCTGTCTGCTCTTTGGCCTTATAACGATCCAGCGATATGGAACGTCCCTCTATAAATATGTTGTGTCTCGTTTGCAATGGAAGAACATCTTGCAAGAAAAGAGTTCACATATAGTATATAGTATGTATATATATGTAGTGCTTGTATACATGTATGTAAATCAGATTTCGGTATTTGAAAGAGTAGATTTCGAAAATAGGATAAATAAAACGCAAATGTTGTAGCTAGATAATACTTTGTAAAATCATCACAGGAGTGCGGAAAAGAGTTTTATTTCACACAGTATATAGGATGTATATATATACATATATATAGGCACATAAACATACAAAGTCATTAACACTTAAAATTATACATCTATATATTTATAGGAATCGAAGTACATATACATATAGAAATTGCAGTAAAGTTCAAGTGTAAAGGTATATAGATTTTAAGACAGGATATGTTTTACATCGATAGTTCACAACATTTATTACAATAAAAACTATTTTGTGTTTTGTTTTGATTTGGTTTGTTCCCCAGTTATTAAATAAATACATATAGTTATGTAGATCCTCTTTAAAATTTTGGCAAACTTTTTGTTGAAATACCTTTTGAAGCGCGCCGATCTTGATGATTGTGCCTTTGCTCCTTCTGCGCGTAGGACTGAAGGGAACAGCGACGAAGTCGTTTGTCTGCTTTGCTCTGCTGTAGACAAAATATATATTAGTATGAAACAATTTCAGATCGGTATTGATGGGCCATTACCGTTTTGTAATGCTGATTTATGTCGGATGCCGCTTTTAGCAGTAGATATATAAACACCAGGGCAAATAGATAAATTATGGGCTCAGCTGTATTTGGTTTCTTATCCTTTTTTCTTTGCAGCTCGGATTTTGATTGTTTGCCAGATGATTTAATGGATTTGATTTGCTGTTTGTGTCTTTTGATATTTACTAACTGCCGCCCTTTGGATTCCTTGACTTCTTTTGAGGTAAACTCCTCCTTATTGAATACTTCAACCTCTCTGCATACTGGCTGCTCCTCCTTTTCAATTGCGAGTAAATGATGCATTTGGTCGTTGGCATTTTGATGATTTAGCTTTAGGGCAGCTACTCCTGGTTTAAGGTAATAATTGTAGTTGTTTTGTAGTCCCGCAATCATCAGGTAAACCGTGCAAAGCACAATAATTATGCCAATAGGAACCACATGATGATTGTTATTCAAATCAGTTGGCTTAACATTGTGATAACTAACTATATCGTCTCTTGAAATATCCTTCGTTTGCATTGCTCCTCGATTTATAAGCTATAAATAATAAATGTCTCTTTATGTATCTACAATCTCAACTGGCGTTTGCTTGGATAAATCGATATTTGAACTCTTAGCATAACACAATTTTCCGCTTTCTCTTATTGTTTTAATAGAACAATTTCCATTGGACGATATTTTATGTAATTTTACAAATAATAATTGATATTATTTGAAGTTTTTTTAAAGCTCTTGAAGCGGAGCAAAATAACAAACACTGCGTACTAACACTACGAATGCGAATGAATACGAACTAAAAATACGAATGCGGTATACGAATGAATTTACGATGCTCGAAATAAATCTCTCTACTTCGCCTGCAGACTGGAGCTGGATGTGAGGCATGTAAGTTGGTTGAGAATCTCTGTGTGAAAGTTCAAAAAATACTATTTGATATTAAACATTTTTTTAACTGCCTTACCACTAATTTCTAAGCTGGCCGATTGACTCTCGTTGTTTGTCTGCGGCTTAGCGCTCACAAATACGTTTTGGCGCTTAAACATCGTAGTGCGTAGGCTCTCTTCTGCAAAAGACAGTGATATATATGATATAATTTAGTATATAAAATTAATTTGATTTGGAATATAAAATAGTAATTACTCTTACAGACATACGTAATAATTTTTAAAGGCATCAATATATTAACTGAGCAATATATTAATCATGAAACTTTTTGATATAGTAGCAAAGACAGGTCATATTGCATTCTACAACGATATCCATCATCTCCCTCTTAACAACTTACTTCTGCGCATACAGTTCTGCGCCTTCAGCTTAAGATAGTCGGATTGCATCTGCTCCACATTAACTTCTTCCTGCTTACAGCTATTCGCTCTACTGCGCTGCTTCTGAGTATTGTAAAGTATGCTGCGTGACGGAGAGGCTGTTAGACCTTGTAGACTGCCTGTTGCTCCTTCTTCGCCTAGCTCCATAGTTGGCTCCACTTTATCCCTAAAACCAGTTGGTTTACTCTGTTCGTCGACGATGTTAGCGTGTAGCTTACGCAGAATGTTGCGTAATATCTTAAATCTCTTTATAATGCGCTCGGGCTCAACTTGGGCGGCGCACATTAGAATCGCTTTACATTCGCGCAGTATTTTCACAAAATTTTGCAGCTGCTCCTGTCCTGGCAGCAGCACCACCTTTCGATTGGCATCCAGCTGAAAGTGTTCCAGTATTGAGAAACCCATTTGCAATAGATCCTCGAGTTGCGCCTTATCGAATTGCTTCTCAATTGAATTGAGCGCATTCGTTAGTATTTGCAGATAACAAGCGACGAATGCACGGCTATTTATAATCTCTTGCAGAGCTTGCTTAAATCTGGACATTTCCTCCTTGAAATGCTGCTCCAATAGCTCGGAATGTAAATCAGATGCATTCGACTGCAGCGAGGGTATTAAACTGGTATCCAAATATTCAAAGGAGGCCAAACAGCTGCGAACGATGGTTTTAACTAAAATGAATTTAAGAGGAGATATAGGTTTATATATTACAAAATATAACACTAAGCTCAATCCAATCCAAATACCTTTCAAATTAGGCGCAAAAGCTATGGCATAAATGCCAATCTGTGTTGCACGATCCAAATTGACATCGAAATCGGCTATAAATTCATCAGCCATTGCTTCCGTTTTTGAGTTTCTCAACAAATTGCGTATTTTATCTACCGATATTTTTTGAAAGTCCAAAAAGCAAGTGTAAACCAAACGTAGGAGAGCTTCATTTAGATACTCTTCGAGTTGATAAAGCGCCTGCTCCAAGGTTAAGGCTCTCAGTTTTTGATTAGAATAGTTGTTGGCTAGAAGACAGTCCTCTTGAAAGGCGCTACAATCGCGCATGACCTAAAAGAGCAACATACATACTATTATATTTCATATAAGTGATATTATATATATAACCAAATACCCTTTGACAAAGCGCACTTAGTGCTCTTTTATCCTGTTGCAAGGCCACATTGGCAAAGGACAACGTCTGACCTAGCAGCAAATCCACTTGGCATTTGATTTGTTTACTCAAGAGCTTCACATCTATACAGCTTTTATCCACATGCTCGCTTGTAAAATCTGTTAATAAATCAAGCAAAGAATCCAGGAGCTTGACAAAGGAAACACCTTCTGTGGCATTATTTTGGGTAGCTCCATTAGCACTGGACAGCAAGATAATGCGTAGTCGGTTAAGGCAAACTGTGATGCGATCAGTGAATTGTAAGTGACTCGCCTAAAACAAAAGAAATCTCAAAATTTGTATAAGCCTTATTGAACATGGACTTACGTGAATCCTTAAGCCACTCGCCTCCTCCGTTTGAATTGTACACTCCAATTGTCTAACACATATCAGGATTTGCGTTAAGCATAGGCAAATAATTTCCACTGTCTCGTGTTCCAGTTGCTTATTTATACAAATTTGCAAATCACTTGCAAAGGTTAAAAATTTTGCACAAAATTCCTGAAAAAAAAAAAGAAAAACAATGCAATCAACTGCAAGCGGCCGATAAATACAAAAACTTACATTTAGCCAATTTTTGTCACCCTTAATAGTAGTTCTACTACAATCTACCATACGCAGGCATGCATCCAATTGTCCGTTTAATGGTTGCATTATTTAATAAATTCAGATATCTTCACTTGTTGCACATGCAAATAAAGGAACGCACAACAAAGGTTTGCTTTTTTCGTTTTGAAAAAAGTGGCTTGCTAGTGATGGCACGATTAATCATATGATACGCAATAATCGATTATTTTGTTTCAATTCACGATTTAATTGTATCGCAAAATGGGTTTTGAATAATCGAGATAATCGATGATTTGCTCAAAAAATCGCATCGCTGTAAGCAACATTGGCGCGCAAAAGTTAGTGGCGAAACGTCATTATGGCACCAAAACTAAGTAAAGTGTGGAGATTTTATTCAAAATTAAATGACACGGATGTGAATTGCCAATTGTGCCAAAAACAATTGAAGTATTGTAAAAATACAACCAGATATAAATGAAAGTTTAGGAAGCACTAGTGACGGCTCATCTATTAGCGAAGTTGAGTTCGATTTATGGACCCACCACAAGACACTGGCCCACAAAACCAGTAAGAAAGACGGTAACCATTTTCAAATTCAAGACGAGCTCAGTCTTTTTTTAAATGCTCCTGTTTTTGATTTGAAGCGTAATGTCGCCAACGCCTGGGAGGAGATGCGTACTGCATACCCTAAGCTATATGTTATAGCTTGTCGGTATTGTTTCTTAATAGGCACTTCGGTACCAGCGGAACGTCTTTTTTTCCAAGGCGGGTGCCACATTAACCGAAAAAAGGAACAGGTTAACAACAGAGCACCTTTCACAACTACTATTTCTTAACTCAATTTTAAATAAATAAACATTTATGTATATTCTTTACTGTTCTTGTTGCTATTATTGCTTCTAAAAGGAGTTCATAAAAAATAAATAAAAAAAATAATAAGCGCATTAAAAAAAATCATTTGATTAATCGATTTTTTCATTTTTCAGCGGTTAATTGCAATTAATCGTTAAAGCACCTAAAATAAATCATATGATTAAATAATCGAACAATGAATTTTTTTTGCCATCACTATGGCTTGCCATTCGAATATCTGGCAGCACTGTTTGGTGTTTCGCATTTTGACATTATTGTGGCCAGACTTTCGAAATGAGTGTGACGTACAGACGCAGACGTACACTATTTTCGATAGCAAAAATTGTAGTATTCTTAAACCATTAAAAAATTCATTTACATCTATGCGAAAAACAGTAAACAGCGGCTAATAACTTCAAGAAGCAAGCACACAAAACACTCACTACCTAACATATTATTAATACAGATATTACAGACATTTAGTGCAGCGCATCCAGCAACGACAAGTGCAAGAAAATGAGCACGTCAAATGCAAGCCGTAAGGAAACGGAGCGCACGAAATTAATACAGGAAAAATGCCAAACCCTATTAACCCAAATGCTGCGCGATGATGACAATAAATATTGTGTGGATTGTGATGCCAAGGGTAAGTTAAGAATGTAACAAGATAAACTCACACTTATCCATAGTGTACATACATACTTAAATACATATGCACATACACACAGGAAAAGATTGAGTTGTATGTAAACATACATATGTACATATTTATATTTGCACTCTTTAATATTACTCAGGACTCATTGTTAAGGATTCTAACTCACACAACATTATGTAGATACATCATTTTCACTTTGCTAATGGCACGCAATGCGAATGTTTTTAGTGTACTCCTCCCCCTTTTTTGATAGGGTCAGGGACGAATTAGCAGTACAGTGAAATCCCTACATAAAAGACAGCCCTTTGATGACAAGATTTAATTGATTAGTGGGTCGCATAGCTGGTGAATAGGCAGATATATAAAAAGCATTTATTATTAATTATTAATATGTCCACTTAGTGGAGCTTTCACTGTAACGCATTAATGCTGTTAGCAGTTGTAGCTGATAATATATGAGATACACTATTTGTGGAAAGACTTTAATCATATTTGAAGTGTTGTCTGTACGTTCACTTGAGCTTTCACTGTTGCTGATAATATTACCACTCAGCTATAGCCCTACATGAATATTTTTAGCATCATAAGTGTGGTTTTCTAGATAAGAATTCTCGGCAACTATTGTTTAGTTCTTTGTGTGTAATAATACAATAATAAATAATGATTTATTGCAGGTCCCCGCTGGGCATCGTGGAATCTGGGCGTGTTCCTGTGTATTCGATGCGCTGGCATCCATCGGAATCTGGGCGTCCACATATCACGTGTGAAAAGCGTCAATCTGGATGCCTGGACGCCGGAGCAAGTTATTTCGTTGCAATTAATGGGCAATTCGCGTGCTCGAGCTGTTTACGAAGCGCAGCTGCCGGATGGTTTTAGACGACCACAAACAGATACGGCTCTGGAGAATTTCATACGGGCGAAATATGAGCATAAGAAGTATTTGGCCAGAGAATGGGTGCCACCCTCGCCGCCCAAAGTCGATTGGGCCAAGGAGATCGACGAAGAACTGGAAAGGCAAAAGCGCAAAAAGAAAGCGGGGCAAACCGGATTGGGCATTAGCAATATATCGAGCAACAGCGACAAACGCATTTCGGCAACGACAGCAGCGAAAAGCACACCGCTGCCAGCGCCGCTGCCCAAACCAAAGCCCAATCAGGTGGGCGGCTGCAGTCCAAAGACTTCACATCGTGCGCAAAACACCAATAGCATAAGTAGTGGTGCTGCTGAAAGTGATCTGTTGGGGCTCTCCTCGCCCACAAAGCCAATAGCTGCTAGCGCTGTGCAGGATCTGCAGAATGATAGTTTCACGAGCTTCTTGAGTGCCAGTAGCAGTAATGTTACACCGGAGAAAACGAATGGCAATGGGAATGGAATCTGCGGCGACGTTTCGCAAGCCATGCCCACCAGTCAGCCCAATTCGTTGGCTCAGCAGGAGCAAGACTTCTTCAGTCAAGGCACACTCAATGTCGGCGACAAGGATCAGTCGGGCAAGATGTCCAAGGATAGCATATTGGCCTTGTATGGCAATGCGCCAACCACACATAATCCTCAACTGAGCTTTGGTAATTTCACGGGCATGGCCCCGGGCGGTTACATGCACCATCCCCACCAGCAGCAGCAGGTGCCGCAACAAACGCATCATCATCAGTTTATGACACCTCCCAACTCAGTGAGCATGTATAATGCACCCGTTATGGCCGCACCAAATGCATTCAGCAATGCACCCACCGGTGGGGCGATGAATCTAGTTGGCAATGTGGCCTTTGGCGGTGGCCCATTTCCAAACGCGACCACAGCTAGCTCATATATGGTGGGCAGCAACCAACAATCTGCAAGCAATCTGATGCAAACCAATCAGAGTTTGCTCAGTGGCATGCAACTGTTTGGCAATGCTGGGCCAGTGGTGCAGGCCACACCACAATCACAACCACAGCTGCAGCAGCAACCGCAGCTTGGCATTGGTATGAATCTGATGCAACCGCTGCCGAGCGGTTTGCCTTCCACTGGTTATCCGGCTGCAACGGGCACTACGGCCACGTCTGTGACGTCCAACTTAAATCAGCAATTTGGGAATTTAAATATTGGTAATGTTTGGCAATAAATGAGGGGAAGAGAGACTCTTCTGCTGCATTCCTTTATTGAAGAAACGTTCACATATGCTGAATATAAGTTATAAATTGTTAATATATAACTTTTTGTACCTACTTGCCTACGTTGTCATCGTCGAATCTTCCGTTGTATTAATAGTAGAATTTTGTATTATTGTTTATTTTGTTCTGCTCTGCCACCTTCCTGTTTATTTGTTTATAAGATGTTGTCAGCGACGAGAACTGCATATACATGCATACTTATACAAATATATGTGTATATATAGGCATATACATACGTTCGAATTATTTGCAATTGTAACATTGGCCCATTTGTACATCCACACACATTAAATATCGTACATATTTATGTAATTAACGATAACATAAGACGAATACAGCAATTGGAACATAAGATATCTGTATGCTATACTATATTCATCCAGCCATATGTACGTACGTTCCAACAATACTGAGGGAAGTAAGTGAGATTTTTGTGGCTTTTGGCAAGCGTACTTGTAAGTTATATTTTATCCTTAGAGCGAACGGCATATGTATATATGTATGTGTCTTTCAATACCTAATTGAGAATCCGCAGTGTGAAATACGTATGTACTTTTATTTAATAAGTGGATACAATTTTAATAAATAAATAAAATCCGCAGTGTGAAATACGTATGTACTTCTTATTAATAAGTGGATACAATTTTATTAAATAAATATTCATTAAATATATAATAAACAAATTGAATTTTATTGTGAATTGAGATGAATTTAAGCTCGCATGAGTCTAAGAATACTGAACCAATTTTCTTTTCGGATTTTACTTCTGTAAATTTGATGTTTGTTTAAATTTAGTTCGTTTCAACAAATAAATTGATTGTTAAGCGCTAAATAATTCACAGAAATATTTTGTTGTCAGTTTTAAGTTTGCTTGTGAGAATTTAGTGTTGAATAATTTCGACAAAAGGAAGGTAGTTTTATACTGTGCTCAATTTTTATAAATTAATTAAATATTTTATTTTTACCATGAAATTTCAGTTTCTGTTGAAGCACTAGTATTTTCATAAGAGAAAAGGAGGAGGAATAGCACTGGTTACTGTCCCACTGGGTATTTCAATGCAACCCTGCAATAATATAAATACCCTTGGTCGTTCACACCCCGCCGCCTATTGTTTTTACACGTCAACTGCAACAACAAAACTAAAATCCAAATATATGTAAATAAATTTTGCTAATTTGAAGTATTGGAAAAATCACTGCAAGTGACATGGAGAGCGCCGAAATGGCATCTGAAAACAATGAGCTGCGGGAACGCAAATCGACGGGCATTAACAGCGAGATGTCAACAAAGGAGGCATATTTTGCCAGTCTTGCCGAGTGGGCCAAACAGGCGGCACTTATGCAAATGTTTCCAAATTATCTGATGGCCAACTATAACTATCCACAATTATTGCAACCACCGTTGCCATTCGGAGCGCCAGGTATTGAGCAGCTGTACCCAAATCGTCAGCAGCAGATTCCATTGACGCAGCCGCTGCCTCAGCAGCCTGCGCCTCAGCCAGCAGCAGCTGTGCGACCATCCTTCAATCGGTTTCGTTTGTTGGACGAGGCGCAGCAGCAGGATATAATACAGAGATTGGGTGGAACAGAGATGGTTGTGGCACCCTTTTGGAAACGCGCCGTTGCGGAGGCAATTGATGTCGTCATATTATTCATATTGAAAATTATTGTAACCTTTTCACTGTTTCATGTGTTTGATCTGGACTTTGATAAGGATGTGATGCGGAAGACTCTAGAGGATGAGGATATCTTCTTAAATTTCCTAGACATTTCTATGGACTTTATCACCCTGTCGTCGGACTTGATACTAATTGAGTTGCTGACAAAGCTTCTCGTCTGTTGCTATGAGTGCCTATGGACGGTTTTCTATAATGGAGCCACACCTGGCAAATCGTTGATGAAGATTCGTATCCTCTATGTGGAAGCTGTGGTACCAATGCAGGCGCCGGTAATGCCACAATTTGTATTCCAGGCACAGCGAGAGCCGTTGCGCGCCTTACTCTATCCCGCTGAGACTCCAAGCTTCTTTCGAGCTTTAATGCGCGCCTTCGCCAAGAACCTGGTGATGACTCTATTGTTTCCTATTTGCGTCGTCATGGTATTTTTTAAGAATAATCGCACAGCCTATGACATAATAACAAAGACTATTGTGGTCGAAGCAAATCGGAATCCAAACCCCGGGCCTCCAGGACAGCGACCCCATCAACAGTAGTCAAATTTGTTCAATGCAATGCCAAATCTTGTATGAAATATGAAATCTAACAAAACTAATTTGTTATTTTTGTTAACGCTAAAAACTAATAGCTAAGATCACACTAATTTCCATTATATTGTAAATAGATGAAATGTAAAGATAAATGTTATCACAGAAACTGCATGGTTCTTTATTATTCCTGTAAGCTTCGAAACTGATCTAAGCATCGTTTTATTATTGATTCCTAGTGCAAATAAATCGGGAAGTTAAATGGAAATAATACAAAAGTGAAATGTTTCAATCTTTATCAAATTCTACTATATACGAACGTATGTCGTTTAAGATAATGCCATAAGATATCGCAAAGAATTCTCAGCTTCGTAATATTTATTCACAATAAACAAAACTATTTGACTTGTACATTTTTCAAAGATTGCGCTACAATGGTTCCTTTGCCTGGCACAAGGAGTGGCGCTCCTTTATAGCAGGCCACCAGATCCGCATTGGTCATCAGATCTGGCGCACACGTCTCAAATACTTTCTTCTTCGGATTGAGTTGGGCATCAGGTTTGCGCTCGTAACCCTCGCAATGGACCAGATCGCCAGGCACGGCTCCAACAGGGGGGCTTAGCACTTCAACCTTGTCAGGTGTAGAAGCACACATGACCATTGCCTCAGAAGTAACACCACGCATCTTGGCGGGCTTCAAATTACAGAGAACAACGACCAAACGATTTTGCATTTCTTCTATTGGCACAAATTTTACAAGTCCAGAGACAACAGTTCGCGGTGACGGTTCGCCGCAGTCAATCTTCTCTAAATATAGACTATCCGCGTCAGGATGACGACCGACCTCAATAATTTTGCCCACACGCAAATCCAGACGGCCAACATCAACAGGAGCTTCGGCAACGGCTTTTGGCTTTTCAGCTGGAGGTTTCTTTTCCTTAACTTTTTTTTCTTTAGGAGCAGAAACTGGAACTGGAGCTTTCGATTCGCTTGTTGCTGGAGCAGCGGCTGTTGAGGTTGCTTCGGTTTGGGTGCACATTCCTCGGTTACCTGGCACCGGTATTTGTCTCTTGCCATTGCGAATTTCCAGAGCAACGAGTTGTGCCAAAGCTGTTTCGATTTCCTTCTTTAAAAATGCGTTCTCCTCAATGAGCTCCTGTTTTTTTCGCTGGACGAGCTCGTTTTCTATAGCCGCCATCTGAATGGGTTGAAATTAGCTTATTTGTACTCTAGTTCCTATTTATATTACCTCTTCCTGTATTGAGTCAATCAGACTTTCGGCACGTCGATTGTTTTCAACTATTTTTTGTAAATCAGCCATTTTCAAAGTTTTTCTAAACTGATCTCTAGTTAAGCTTACAGCAAATCTGCATGTGGCACGAAACATTCTTATTTGGTTTCCAGGGCTGCAGCATTGAATCGATGATTTGACATTTACATTAAGAACTTCGATCAAATATTGGGATTCAACAAAATGAAGTTAATTGTTCTGTTTTTGTGAATTAAATAAGTATTTTTTTATTACAAAATGCATTCAATCTGTTCAATATTAAATTTATAGTTTAAAACTCGTATATATCGATAATTTATTTGGCATTAATTTAATATTATTTTCCTACAACATATCGATACAATTTGGATACCAAACGATGATGATTCGTGAGCATATATATATATACGCAACAACAATTGATGCTAATAAAACTTCTTAAATATAAATAATAAGCGTAAACAGTAAATAAAGAGTGTTATTTGTTTTCCAAAATGGATTTCGTTTATTGCGGCGGCGCCGATCAAATCGGCGCGACAGAAGACATTTTAAGTACGTCAACCGTGTATATAAAAACTTACATATACATATATGTGCTGTATATTTTTTAAAAACTTTCTCCATTTTTGTTTAGATACATATATACAAACATATATATTTATGATACCTTTTATCTACATATTTAGGTGTCTATGATACTGGTCCCGCGCGTAATGCGGATCATTATTCACCCAATTTTAATGGATTTAATATTGGCTCCAGCGATGCGGATTATGTGGCCAGCCCGATTCCAATTCTTGCTGACGGCGGTGAAAACTTCGGTGTCTCTACTGTAGCCTTCGATGACTACGAAGAACTTCTCTGGATGGGCAACCAAGGCGTGAGGCATCCATTAACTTAGCTAACAATCTACTTTGTCATACAAATATGAAATCTTCATTCGCAGGGTCATGTGACGTCGTACTATACTAGCTCCTTGCAGAAATACACATCATTCCAGGTGCATGCCAGCGATATAGTCCGTCAAATCATCACGATTGATTCGGGAGTTTTGGTATTAACACAGACATCGCTGCGCCATCAGATACGCAGGGGATTACCAAAGTTTACGCACAAGTAAATCGTTGATAGATGTTTTTGATGTCTACATGTTATAGGCATTTATGCCCCTTGTATTCATACCCTATTCTTATTTTTAACAGATCAAATAATATGGTTGAAATGGTGTGCATGCTGCAGTTGTCACCACATCGACTGGTCATGGCCGGTCTGCAGGAGGAGCTCATCGACTTTGACATGCGCACATTGAAAGAGACGCGCCTGGAGCACGTAGGATCTGCTGGTTGCACGGTGCTTCGCAAGAATTCCCGCTATCTCTTTGCAGGCGATCAGTTTGGCACAGTCACTCTGAGAGATTTGAATACCCTAAGTGTGGAGCATACAATTAAAACGCATACGAATAGCCTCTCCGATTTCGATGTGCAGGGCAATTATCTCATATCGTGTGGCTATAGTGGAAGGCAAAACAATTTGGCAATTGACCGTTTCTTAATGGTTTACGATCTGCGTATGCTGCGATTGATCTCTCCCATTCAAGTGCTAATCGATCCACAAATGCTAAAGTTCTTGCCTTCGCTGACATCTCGTCTGGCCGTCGTATCGAGCTATGGTCAATTCCAGCTGGTTGATACTGTGGAACTGAGCGAGCCGCGCGTTTCTATGTATCAAATCAATACGAATGGTAGCCAATGCTTGAGCTTCGACATTAGCTCTTCATCGCAAGCGATGGCATTTGGCGATCAATCGGGGCATATTAACACAATAACCTCCATACAGACGCCACAGCCGCAATTTAATGCGTTTTCCAGAAACACTGAGTTCGCGGACGTGGTGCCGCCGTTGCCAATGGTTCCCTTTGCGGATACTAATTTTCCGCTGTCCTCGGTTCTATTGCCGCATCTGACTACAGGTACACGTTGGTTCTCCGACTGGCCGGAGGAGCTCTTACGCTACAACTATCATCGTCCAAAGTCCATTGACGCAGATGTGCTAAATAACATGAAGATGCAGGGACCCATTGGTTATTCTCCCAATCCAAGAACTGCTCGACGTAATCAAATACCCTATTGCCTGATTGAACAAGGCCAAGGCGGTGCAGGCATTCCGAATGGAAATGGCAACACGGCAGCTATAAAAGCGGAGAGCGGAGTGAAGATCATACCGAGGCGCTATCGCAAAGTTGAATTAAAATATACGAAGCTAGGCACACAGGACTTTGATTTCGAGCAACATAATCAGACTTGTTTTGCCGGACTAGAAGCCACCTTGCCCAACTCTTATTGCAATGCCATGCTGCAGGTTAGAAATTAAATTATACAACTTAAATGTGATATCTAATTAATTATGTTCTGATTGTACACATATAGATCCTCTACTTTACGGAACCTTTGCGCATAAAGCTTATTAATCACACCTGCTCGAAGGAGTTCTGCTTATCCTGCGAATTGGGCTTCCTCTTTCATATGCTGGACAAAAGCACTGGTTGGTTTTTTGTACGCATACATGTATACGGCTATTAGATGATGTACGCAAAAAACTTATTTATAGCTTCAACCCCTTGCCAAGCGAGCAACTTCTTGCGATCATTTCGCACAGTGCCTGAAGCATCCGCTTTGGGCTTGATTTTGTCTGATCGATCATCCAATGTGAATCTGATTACCCTAATTCAGGCAAGTAATAGATGTATTGTATATATTTAACTAATATAATACATATTTATTTGACATAATTGTATTTGATAGAACTGGAATCGTTTTATATTACATCAAATGCATTATGAAATTCTCGATTCAGGCAAGAACTCCGGTATAAATGGACCACAAAATACATTAATTGGTAAATATATTTGTAGTATATTTAAATATTCCAATATATTATTCACATTCATGTTTTAGCTGAAAGTATGTGTACAGATAGCAACTCGTCGACAGAAGCGTATGAAACCATTACTGGTAGGAGTATATTTTATTGAATAAGTTCTATTAAATAATTGATATCCAATTATGTATATTCTACAGACGACAATTCGAAGGAGGAGGAGAGGGAACGCTGTAAAATTAATGCTGAAACGGATATAAGTAAAATATTTGGCACCAAACAAATATGCATAAACAGATGTATCAAATGTCAGGCAGAGGTAAAATATTAAATAATGGGCAAAAACGAGGCGTGGCCGAGCTCTATAACTTATCCATCTCGGAACTTGCTAAAGAGTCTGCTTTTCTTATAAGGCGCATAGAATCGAGTACTCCCTCGACTTCAACACTCTTTTATAATATGTATTCTATATATTTTAGAAATCAAAAGAGAACATACTGTTGGCCTGCAACTTATCATATCCCACGCACCTGAAGGACAATGAGCAGTATTTTGATTTTGGAAATATTTTGAAACGCTCATTGAGCTCAGAGAAAAATATTCAAGCATTTTGTGAGAGTTGCAAAAAGTTTTCGCCGACCAATCAGAGCGTTAAGGTAATTTAAACAATTCATTTCAAATGGCATTCAACTCAATTATGTATCACTTAGGTAACATCATTGCCGCAAATACTGGCGATTAACTGCGGCCTGAATAATGAAAAGGATATCAGTTTCCTGAAACGTCAATTGAATCGCACGAGTGAGCGACCTGCTGCCGAGTCAACTTCTTTGAGCACCAGCAAACCTTGTCGCTATGGTGTCAACTGCTCTCGCAGTGACTGCCATTTTATGCATCCTGATAGGAAGTCTCCGTCGCACACTAATCAAACTACCACTGTCAACAGCTCACCGAGTGCGCGTCAAAAGTCGTGGTTTCCCTTGGCCTTTAACATGGGCCTCAGTGAGACGGGCGAGCTGAACGTGCTCTCGCCCACGCACGCCTCCAAAGCGGAACAGGAGTCAGAGGATGAGGAGCAGCAACAGCAACAACAGCAACTGCAGCAGCAACAACAGCAACAGGAGAACCAAATACAAAAGATGTATGCACTGCATGCAGTTGTCTGCCAGGTGGACGATGGCACCCAGAAAAACTTGGTTTCCTTGATCAATGTGCGACCCAAGTATCATTCAATGAAGGCAGCCACCTCAGACGTGGATGAAACTCAGCAGCAGTGGTATATATTTAATGACTTTAGCATTTCACCTGTTGCACCACAAGAATCCGTGTGGTTCACATTGGATTGGAAGGTGCCGTGTGTGCTTTTCTATCGCAGTCTAGAAGACGAAGCAGAAGCAACACCAAGTGCAGAAGAACTGAACCCCACGAAAAGCAACGATTCAATCAATAGTCCAGCCAATCCATTCTTGCATGTAAGTGGAACTGATTTATATTGCATGAACTTGAAATCGATTGAATATAATTTTGGTTTTTAGGAAATTTTGAACCCGTTGCCCAACAATCTGGCCACAGACGCCACTTTGCGACCTTTGCAACCGGATGAGATGCCAAAAGCTGGCGATTTAATTGCCATGGATGCGGAGTTTGTAACTCTGAATCCGGAAGAAAATGAAATACGTCCGGATGGCAAAACAGCAACCATTAAACCGTGTCACATGAGTGTCGCCCGCATCTCCTGTATTCGAGGGCAAGTTTATATATTTATATTATACTGAACAATTAATTTAATAATCTGTTCCATCTTGCAGTCAAGGTCGCGATGAGGGCGTGCCCTTTATTGACGATTATATATCAACACAGGAGAAGGTCGTTGATTATCTAACACAGTTTTCGGGCATTAAGCCCGGCGATTTGGATGCCAATTTCAGCAATAAGCGTTTGACTGCCTTAAAGTATTCGTATCAGAAATTAAAGTTTCTTGTCGATGTGGGCGTCATATTTGTTGGTCATGGCCTAAAGAATGACTTTAGGTATAGTTTTGGAAATATGTGAATATACTTATATTTGACTAACATATTTAATTTTGCAGAGTAATTAATATCTATGTACCATCCGACCAAATTATCGACACTGTACACCTGTTTCATCTGCCGCACCATCGCATGGTTTCATTGCGTTTCTTGGCCTGGCACTTTTTGGGTAAGCAATACTATATATATAATATTATGTATGTGCTAAAATTAACTCTCAATTTGTTATAGGCACTAAGATACAATCGGAAACACATGACTCCATTGAGGATGCTCGCACAACCCTTCAGCTCTACAAACATTATTTGCAGCTTCAGGCGGAAAAGAAATTTACAGTCGCATTGAAAAATTTATATGACCGGGGCAAGCAGTTACAATGGAAAGTGCCGGAGGATTAAAATCAAAAAACACGGAGAGAAATAGATCTAAGCCAGTACAAACGTTTTCACCGGCCAGCAAGAATGCAAGTTTTTAACATGTTTTTTTTTATGTACATGATAAAAAAGAGAAAAAAAAAGTAATTCCATTTAATTTTAAGTTGATTAACTGTTTACAAAGACACATGCCCACAATTAAATCAAACTTAATATATTTTTAAAAACTATTTGTTAATCAACAATTGTTTATGTACACCCTGTAAGTATTGGCAATTCTTTAATGGGTATTTGGATAGTGGAGTAAAAAAGAAAAGGTATGAAAAGCAAGTATGTACAACTTATAACTTACCTACTGCAATTCTATTTATAACGAAGTATGGATAAAAGAAGGGATCAGAAATATGTTACATATATTTCACTTTGAAGTATAGAGTATTTTCTAGTTAGACTCTCTATTCGTTCAGTTCATCACAGGGAGTCCCACATCCATCTCGCGATGGCTTACAACCAGTTCGTAGTGCTTATTTAAATAAATATAGGTATCTAGGAAAACATCTCTAAGAAGAGATATGTATCGAAGCTGACTGTAAAACTTGTTCCCAACTAACTGAAGGTTGTTCGAGTACTTAAGAGTTGATTTAACGAGTATGATTTGTATTTCATTAAAAGCAACATTTATTTAAATACATATGTGCATGAATACGTACGTACCTGTACACATACATATATATATATGTATATATTGTATATGCATATGGGTGCATTGAAACGAACTTGATCTAAGACAGATTATTGAAACTTGTTCGTTCGCTGGGTAATGCCCGATTCATAATTCTGTGTAATCAGAACCAAAGCTAATGAAAATAAGCAATATATACTATAAGCATTTACAATATATACAAGTATGTATGTGTAAAATGTATATGTATTTACATATATACCTACATATATTTACTTATTGCATATACCATATGGATTTGTCAGTTTTCTATGATTTGCAAGATAAAATCGCGTCAGGCTGATAGATCTATCAGTTTAGTTGGGCGATGCCAGTTTTAGCATATAGAGATCAAATGCCTTATATATATATAAAATGCTTGTCATATACATATGTAGATGTAGGTAGAGCTTCTGAATTTCCCAAGCTAGATTCGCTTGCTTATCAAATCGAATGTCGTCGTGGTCGTCGTCGCTGGGGAAATTTTCTGCCGATTGAGAATGTGTATAAATAGTGGAGGAGCTCAATGGTGGTGGCATTCGATTGAAATTGGCTGTGCTATAGCCAACATGGGTTCACAAGGAGTACTTGGGTTGAGCTGCGCTCTCTTGCTGTGTGCTGGTAAATTGATTAAACCAATCAACACAAAAGTCAACTCTCTACAAATATTTATATTTTGTCCCGATTTTAGTGATTAGCGCACAACAGACCTACGATGGACGTAATGGTCCACATGTGTTCGGCCCACCTGGCCAGCAGGTGTATATACGTGGTCAGAATGAAGGCCCCTATCAGGTGCCTGGAGTGCCCGGCACATTCCAGAACTCCCCTAATTCCGGAGGATCACACAGCTACACGGATGAGGACGGCAATACGTATGTGCATAACAAGAATGGAGCAGCCAGACCAGGTGAATAGCAATCAGCTCCCATTTTCCGCATTGTGCTTATACACCTCGCTTTACAGCCACTCACAGCATATCTGGCCCGAATTTGGTGGCTCGCCGTGGACCCGCTCCTTCGACCCTTCCTACAAATACTTATCGCTCCCGACGACATGTGGTGATTAGTCGTCCGGATCGTGTTGTCAGCAGCAGCAGGGATGGCCCAGTCGTAATTAGTCGGAGTCGTCGTGACTTCCATGTCGGACGTCCCGATCGCACCGTTGACTACAGCAGTGGATCCGGTACTTTAGTCGTACAGCGCGGCAGTCGTAGTGTCGAGTCCGTGCACGTGAGTCGTCCGGATGGACGTTCAGTGAGCTATGGCGATGGTGGCTTCATTGCCAATGGTCGTGATGGACGCACTGTGGCCCACTCCCGCCATAGACGTGCACGTGTACAGGGCGAAAACTTTGTGGCACGCGATGATCAGGCCGGCATCTGGAACAACGACGTCTCCATTTGGAAGCGGCCCGATGGACGCACAGTAAGCGTTGATAGAAATGGCAATGTCATCACCTCCGGAAGTCCCAATGGACGTGGTCCACAGCGCGTAAGTGACAAAGTTATTATGCTATATTTATGTATATAATTATATAATATTTATATAATTATTAATTCTTTTCTAGTATTCCGGCTAGGACTAAAGAGGCAGTACTTTCTGTAGTACGAAATAAATAATAAATCGAATAAATTAATGTTCACTGTTGTAGTGTATAGTACATATAAATGTAAATCTAATTATCGGATGAAAACCATGTCCATCTTTAAATGCAGAGCAACGAAATTTGATGAGAATTTCCATAAAGATATATAATATTATATTCCCTTCCAATTTCTTGGGGTTTTCCCAGTCAAATTAAAAAAAAAAAGAGTATTTAGTTTTCGCCACAATCGAATATGCATAATTTCAATTTGGCGAGCGCCGAAATAGTTAAATTTAGAAACCCAGAACCAGGCCAGAAGGTTTCTACAGTATATAGTCTATACGAGGGCATATGTGTCTATATAACTAGACAGATATACATATCCATGTGTGTATGTATGTGTTTATTTATTTAGTTGACTCTGATGCTGTGAAAAAGCTGTATATATTTGGAAAATATTCGTTTTAAATCGTGAAACTGTCACAGAATTGTTAAATATAACTATTTCAAGTACAAAATAGGTATACCAATTCGTGTATAGGCAGGTAATGGAGGCAGTTTGCCATTTCTTTCGGACCAATTATATATTAGCCAACTGCGAGGATGTGATACAAAAGAAGGGTTTCTCGCTAAATCTGTCCCATTACCAAATGGACGAATTGCCCGAGATAATTGAGCACTGTGAAACGCTGATGAAGCTCTTTCTCAATCAGAATAAGCTGACAAAGGTAGTGGAGTGAAATAGATATATGTAGATATATTTTATAGATCTATTTTATGTCCAGGTGCCCTCCAGTCTGGGCAACTTGATGCGCTTGCAGGTCCTGGCGCTGGACTACAATAAGCTCGATGAGTTTCCCGCTTGTGTCTGCGAATTGGTTCGATTGAAATTCCTGAATGTTAGCTGCAATAATATCGTTAGCCTTCCCGCGGAGGTGGGACAACTTACGGCTCTGGAGACCTTCTGGTGCAATAATACAGGTCTCCGCACCCTGCCAGTTGAACTATCGAATTGCGAGCGTCTGGAAACGCTGGGAGTGCGTGGAAATCGTTTGTGCAAACTGCCCGATGAGCTGGGCAAGCTGTCCGAGTTACGTTGGTTTACTGCCGAGAACAATGATATAGTACAAGTGCCAAATACATTGGGAATGATGCAGAATCTGGTGCACCTGAATTTGAGGAGAAATCGCTTGAATCGGCTGCCACGTATGTTGCTTGTCATGCCCAAACTGAGATTCGTTTTCCTCAATGACAATCTCATTGAGCAAATGCCAAGTCGTGCTGACTTGGAACAGCTAAACTACGTGCGCATGCTGAATTTATCCATGAATCCCATTAGCACCAAGCCCGAGATGCGGGAGCTGGCTAAAGTAAGTCCTGATCCGCTTCTAATCTCTATAAACAGCTTGTTTAAGACTTCTCACATCTACAGCATTTAATGAACATTTATGTGGAGTCTATGGATGACCACCCAGAAACTGCCTCAGGCAACATTTTTAGTGGTAACAGCGACGCACAGCCACAGCAGGAGCAGGACGATACATCGTCGGATTGGGCCAACAGTGCAAGGACCAGCCAATTGGATAGTTCCGATGAGAGCACACTGGAGAATACCATTGAGGATTTAAGCGTTATGTTGCCCGAAATGTCTCGATTTGTAACAACATTTTAAGATAATCAAAATATATAAATCTGTTGCGTACCGTTTATTCGTGTCTGTCTATGTTAAATTGGGTGTGTATGTTTATGCAAGTGTAAAACGTAACAATTGAAATGCGCTTTGGTTTGGCAGCTGGATAACAGCTACACAAAATGTACAGGTGGGTCAATATGACCAGAAACCTAGAGACTGGAAATTTAACTAGACATTTTCTTGATCAGCTCCTCGTCCTGCATGGACATAGCGGTCAGCTTCTTGCCAATCTTTTCGTGTATGTCCAAATACTTCGCAACACATCTATCGATGCATACCATTTCGCCTTTGCCTGTAGGAAAACCTTTATAGTTATTTTGCTTATCAATGAAACTCAAGAAAAATAGAATTTACCTAATTCCGATTCGCCGTAACGAGGCGGAATGCACTTTTTGTGGCAGGCATTTGTCATGCGGTTATATAAATCCGACATCATCTCTATTTCCATTTCTTGCATCAGCTGCAATTTTGCCTGGTCGGCCACGCTTATTTGGGGCATTGCTGCCATGTTGTTTAATTTATTTATATGAATTGATTATGTACTTTTTGTTGGCTTTTTTTTTTTTACAATTTGACTTTTGCTTTCTAGTCAAAACGCCTGACGGAAATGGTGTGATCGTATTCGCCGTGGTTTGCTTTTCTCATGCGCTCTCTCACACGTAAGTTCTCAATCCTTCGGTCTTCGACTGATCTTTTGGACAACACAAAAGCGTAAACACCACCAACGGTTAAAAATGCCCTATTATACACGCAATTTTAATTTAAATCAAGGTGTTTCTCTTACTACACATATGTTACGAACCAACAAACAGCAATTCGGCCAGCGTTTCCAAGCGGCATTGTCAATAGACACAGTGTGACTGTGATGATATGAATACGAAAATACTAAAATAGCACAAATACCAAGTAAACGAAAAGCTTTTTTTTTGACATTTACAAACGATAAAAGGATATCGATTTTAACTGTACGTTGTCGATTGTGCGACTATAAATCAAGTCAAACTCATTTCAAATAGATTAAATATATCATTAAAAATCATTCGTAAATATTGCATTTGATATAGAGTTTTTATTGACAGTGCATCACAAACAGTTCTATATGAAAGTATGATAAGTATACACTGGAAATATGTATAAATATTTAACATACAAAATCAGACTAATAAAAATCAGTTTTTAATTAATATATGTATAAAATAAATAAAAAATGTAAACGTAATTGAACCATGAGAACCACGAAGCGTCATGATCACAGCAACAGAACAAAAATATGCAGTATATAAATATTTAACAATATATTTATAATTTTGGTTTTGGTAAATCAGAGAATAACAGAAAATAATATTCAATCACAATGTAATGCAGTGTATTATGTACATAGTACAAATGACTCCTAATAAAAAACTAATGTATGTACATATATATGTGTATATATGTATGTAGGAATGTATGGAATGTATGAAAATATGTACATATGTATGTACTCAATTATTGCACATTTAATTGAATGCATTTATCCTTGAGGTGTGATAAGGTTTAACTCGGCTTCACGCCAAACCAACTCATTTTCCAATTAAGCGTATCGTGCAACAGTTTTTCCTCCTCCGGGGAAAGCTGCAACAAAGTGGAAACTGCCCTCACCAGATGTCGTGCCTCGACCTATAAATAGATAGTAGATTAGATTTAATATTCTGTGTAGTTGAATTTAAATGTAAATACCTCTCTGCTAGTCAAGAATTTGACAATGACATGTTTTAAATACTTAAAATTTACTTCGTCCATTATAATGCAATTGGGCTTGTTGTCTGATTGAAAGTTCTCAATGGGAGCATTGGTCACTCTAAAGGCGGGTGTTACTTGATCTGTATCCACATCGATGGTTGCCATTTGCGAGCTGCGAAACTCCTTTTGCAGCGTCTTCTTAAGATCCCCCAAACGTTGATTTAATGTCTTTATTGTCTGTCAAGAAACGGAGCAAAATAAATAAATAAAATGCTAAATAATATAATTCCAAGGACGTCTCTACCTTATTCTTCTCTGCAATTTCACGCTGGCTCAACTCATATTTAGCCTGATCACTCGCACTTTGCTCCGCTGCATCTTTGAGTAAATGCAATGCTTGTTTCGCCTCCATCAGATCCTGCTCAAGTTGCTTATTCTTGTCATGCAGTTCATTGGATTCCGTTTGCTCCATGCGCAACTCCTTTTTCAGCAGCTCTTCACTCTGTGAAATCTCCGCATTTCGTAAAAGTGCAGTCAGTTTCTCCTCTCGCTCCACTTCCAATTTCATTTGCGTGTCACCTAGAATTTCTTGTTTCTCCATAACCTGGGAACGCAGCTTTTGCGCAATTTGCTCGGCATTTTTCACATATTCACTAAATCGTTCGTCAGCGGTTGTGAGGCGAATTTTCAAATCTTTTGCTTCCGCTGCTAGCGTTTCCTAAGTTTTTAAGTTTTATTTATTGAAAGAAGTAAGATAGGGTTTTTCTTCTTTTTTACATAAAAGCAGTTTAATAGAAAACTATATCAGAAAATTGTTAAATAAGAAAATGTGCTTCTCTTTGGTAAAACATTAAAGCAATTTAATAGATAATAGGATTAAATTAAATTACAAAACTTTGTTAAATAAGAAAATGCAAAACAGAGGTAAATTAATTGTTAATGTACGTGCTAGGTTTTTTCTTTCAATTTTGGTTAGTTATACAATTAGTCATGCCATTTAACTAGGTAGAGGTATAGGTATGTGTGTGTTGGATTTGTGTATGTGTGTGTTATTGATGCCACTGCTAAACGCCAGCTTCTGAAGAAAGGATACTCACAGATTTGTTGCGTTCGAATAGAATTTGCTGTTCATTCTCTTCGCGACATTCCTTCAAGGCAACATTCAGCTCATCAATTTCGTCCTCCAACAATTTAATCTGCAATACAAATACAAAATATACATATGAAGAGCTCTCGAGCTCCCTTCACTAAATGATGCGACGTACCTTATCATCTCTTTGCTTTATCTCAATTTTGGCTTTGTCGAGCTCAAATGCAACTTGTTTATAATTTTCTATGGCCTCGTCTCTTGCCTTAAAGGCTTTTCGCTTTTCGGTGGTTTCCTCGGCCACCTGTTGGGAGAGGCGACTCACTTGCTTCTCGAGCGCAAAATTTTGGCCACTCCATGAGCTCTTGATGTCCGATAGCTGCAAGTGTGCTTCTTCAAGATGCTGCTCCAATAGTTTGTGCTCTTGTACAAGTGCCTGCACTTGTTGTTCTGTGCTCAATCGAGGCAGCGCATCCAAACGAAGCTCCTCCACAATTTTCATACGCATTTTCATATTACGATTGTCCTCCTGCACGGCAGCGAGTGTTGTGGTCAATAGGCTCTTCTCCTGCTGTGTGGCATGACGCAGCTGCTCTAGCTCATCGCGCAGATCCTCAGCAATGGGTTCTATATTGCGCAAACGTTCCAACTCCTGATTGAAGTTCTCGATTTGCTGTTGATATTGGCGTACGGCATTCATATGATCGACGGCTTCCTGTTCGCGAAAGCCGAGTAAGCTTTTCAACTTATCAATTTCGATTTGCTGCAATGTTTGTATCTTCTCCTGCTCCTCGCAATAAAGGTCCTTTTGTGTTTGGGCTACTCGCACGGTTTCCAATAAAATTTCATTCGTTTTATCCACTCTAGTCTTCTCCTCCTGAAGCTGTTGTAAGCTTTGGGTTAGGCAGGCCACCCTAGAGGATAGCTCATTGCATTGGCTGCGTAGCTGGCACAACTGTTCCGACTGCATATAAACAGTTGTTTATTTTTCTTGTTTTTTTTTTTTTCAATTTATATACATATGAATTCTGTTTGCTCACCTCGTTGTAGGCTCCGCCCGTATCGTCAGCTACGTTCGAATTGATACTCACACGACGGCTGCGTATGCGATAATTATTAATATTGTTATTATTGTGACGCTGGTGCGTCTGGCTTGCCGACGTGGACACATCTTCGCCAGTTTCCTCCTTAATTTTGTTTTTTAGCGTAGCAAACATCTTGATATGCTTGCCTGCCTTTTACCTATTGCACGGTTAAAATTCGATTAAACGTTATTTGGTATAAAACGAATCGCGTTGCAGCACAACAGCGTTACGGCCGCTTTGTTTTTATATCATTGCTCCAATTAAGGTATGTTTCGGGTTTAGGCTTATCAAAGAAATGTAAATCTATTTAAATTTGCAGTCTATATATGTTTCTTCTTCTTATTAGAAGAAATACGTGCAGCGCCGAGCTTGCCACTGAGTTAAATTCTTATATCTGGCAGCACAGCTATACGGTTGCTATTGCGTTTATCGATACGACTTAAAATTATAGACGCCAAAAACATCTGAGGAGCGCGCTAAATTTTTATAATTGTTTAGTTTAATATTTGAATAATAAAGTCTAAAGCTAAAGTTATAATAAATAGTTTATAAATATTAGTCTGTACTAAGAAAAATGGATCAGGACTACTCGAAACAAACAACTCGAGACATTTGTGACAGTGATGCAATGTGTACGTCGTCCTTAAAGGAAATCTCCTTAATAGAAACTGTGACAAGTTTTCTAGAGGAGAACGGTGCTGGCGAGGTCGATCCACGGATTTTGAAAAACTTGGCGGAGGCTCTATCCAAACGCATAAGCACAGATGAGTGAGTACTAATTTGATTTGTTCTTATTGTGCACGCCATATGCAGTGTACCTACATACACATGTATGTACATATGTAGGAACGCGAGTGTGTATGTGTGTTGTAGGTAGCTGCGCCTTTGAAGTTTTGTTTGGCAGTGCAACATTGCAAGTGCAACACGCACTTTGGCTTTGATCCAAAACTAAATTTGGATTCATTAAAATGAAAAATTGAAGCACACACAACATATGCATCTATATATGTATTTACTAATGCCAATGCTCAGCCATCCGCATCTGAGTACTAAGTGGACAGAACTGTATGATCAAAAGATCATGAGCATTGGTGCCGCTCATTGGCAGGTTCTTCCTCACTCGCTGGTGAGTAAGTGATGAGCATGCATATGCATGTGTGCGTGTGTGTACATAACCCACCCCATTTGCGCGCGAGAGCAAAACCCAACACACAGACATTTGCCAATGTGGTGGGTGAGAAAAAGAGCGTACGCTACGTACGGAAAACACGAGCACAACATCTGTCGTGCGTTCGAGCTGAGCGCATTTTCCTTGCAGAGCAAACGAACTCTCCTATGGGATGAACGGCAGATGATGCTGCTGCTGCCCAGTGGTGGGGTTTTTCTCTCGTTATCGCGATGCGCATTTTCAGTAATATTCTGGCATTCGGTTCAAATAGACATACTATATGTACAAAATATATGAAGCGAACTTCAATCTAGTATATTTCAATTGTATTTTTGTTCGTTTGTTGTGATTGTGCTTCTTCGTTTAACGCCTATCAGTCTTTCTTTTTGCGCAATAT
Source organism: Drosophila mulleri (assembly GCA_035047565.1). Taxonomy (NCBI): domain Eukaryota; kingdom Metazoa; phylum Arthropoda; class Insecta; order Diptera; family Drosophilidae; genus Drosophila; species Drosophila mulleri. The sequence goes on along the minus strand of JAWNPK010000060.1, from coordinate 13,104,049 downwards.
ATACAAACATATGTACAGACGTACACACAAATAAATAACATACATACATATATAACGCTACTCGGCGCGCGGTTAAGTAAATAAAGACCCTGCATATATAAATATATACATATACATATATATGCGCGTGTGTGTACAAATATGCAACAACAAAAGTGAGCATAAGATAGATATTTGTGTTTTTTTTTAAATCATTGTGTGTTTTATGTAGATAAAAACCGTTGATGAACGCTCTCCTATAGTGTAAAAAGACACAATATTCTTATATAAATTAAACAACGTATCTACATGCTCATATGTGTTATGAGTGTGTGTGTCCGTGCATGAGAGTGCATGTGTGTACGTGCATAAATTACGGCTACGCGCGCCTCATCTTGTTGTTGATTTCCTTTGTCGTTGTTGTTGCTGCTGCTACTGCGGCTGCATCTAAATTTAGTTGTGGAAAAATATAACACATCTTTGTACATACATATCTATGTATATCTATATACATAATATATGTATATGCGTATTATTGTGCTCGATTAATCGAGTAAATGAAAACAGCCAAAAAGTCTTCTAATATAAGACAAATATATATATATATACATATATGTATACTGCATAGGACTTTTTTAAAAGTCCTCTTAAAACGGATATATGCACTCGCTATTCAAGTGGCAAGTTCCTCGGCTTATATACACACGTATCTGCTAGCTGCCTTTGACCTTTGTTGTGAACCCCCTAAAAACCCTGCACTGCATTGTTACAAGACCCGCAGCTTTCCCTTGCCACCACCACAAATTCGAATGTTTGTTTGGTACAGTTTGTTTTATGAATGCTAGTTTTGTATGCGTTTTATCCTTTCATATATTATTTCTATTCAAATTTGGGTTTGTTGCCCGAATGTACCGCCGCCTTATTTTTTGCAGTGTATGAAATATTTTTCACAAATGAGTTCAACAATTCAAATATGGTCAAGCAGAAACAGTCTAGTATCTTGTCTAACGCTCTAGATTGAGGAAAACTGTGTGCGGGGAAAACTACATTTAGAATGCATTTTTGTCGTCGTGCTTTTTGGCGCCAATTGATCTTAATTATTCTCAATGACCATTTATATATAGATAATTATTTGGACTGCAATTAACTTAGTTTAGGTAGTCAGCCTGATAGAAACATACAGGACACATATGTATGTTGGCCTGTGCAACAGCTGTTACAATTACAGTAGACGCTCGTTAAGTACGCTATTACGGTTGGCATGTGTTAGAAAGGAAAAAAACATCTGTAATATTATATAAATGATTGTTCTGGAAAAATTATGAAACTATAAAAATAGATGAATATGCGACTATATGTATATACAATTTTTAGATATACATATACTCTGTTAGCAAAACCTTTAAGTATTCTTCCGAAATTTCTACTTTGACATAGTTTTTATTACTTATAAAGTTTCACAAGTCAAATTTTTTGTGTTTCGAACAGCCCCATAAAAGTTTTTGAAAAAAAAACTTATTTATTTATTAATTTAATTAAGACACAAAACTTTAACAAAAGCACAATTTCAAGATTCTAAATTCGTGTACAATAAGGATTATCTCGAGTCATCTGAAAGTAAAAAAATAGCCATTGTTTGTTCAGTTTTTGGTAAATTATTCATTTTAAAAAATAAATAAGTAACAGGTCAAATTATGCCAAGAATAAGTGAAAGAAAGTCAAGTTTCGACAGAGTTAAGTAAGTTTAAAATGTAAATTAAAAATTTGGGTGCATACTCCTATGGTTTTATGTTGATGTGTGAAGGGTATACCACATCATTGTCATGGGTCAGGGTAATTCATAAACGAGCATTCTCTACTTAAGGAATTATGTTTTAAATTTATTTCTTTCCTGGCTCTCTTCCATCCTTCAATTGGCCACTGTAGAATGAGTATGAAGGTGCTCAACATGTGTGGCTGCACACTGTAGTACACCTGTTGGTGGACCTTGCCGTGCGCGCAATCCTTAATATTTGTGTATATACCCCATTTGATTGGCCCAGCTGGTTGTAACCATAGCTATGGCCAAAATAGCCAGGCGGGTCAAAACAAAGCCTAACAACAACAATAGCAACAAATAGTGGCCAATAAATTGTAGTCGTACATCAGCTCATAAGTTTTGGTATTTGTGTCTTTGCTCATTTCCCAAAATAATTCATAGAGGAGACACGCACGTGAAATTGTGAAAATGTGAAAATATGTGGCCGGGTCTGTAAATTGCAAATTGCGTATAGAAACTGCGAGAAGTGATAGCTGCGGATGCAGCCAAAATATATAAGAAAAAAAAAGAACGTAAAGCTGATATATATGTATCTATGCTGCTCAGATAAAGAAAGCATAAAACATCTCCTGTGATGTGCGGCGATGCTGCGTAGCATCATTTTGGGAGCATTTGCCTAAGCAATGCAAGCGCCTTGGCTGGCTGCCTTTGCTGCCAATGACTCATAGAAGGCGCACGACGCACACAGACAAACTTTTACATACATATATCTACATCTCTCTATGTGTTTGTGGTATAGAGTACTTATACCTGCACTGAAGTTGCTTTTATTTAGATTCGGTGTGCCGCAAAGCTATTTAGGATAAGCACAACAACAACAACAACACACAAAAGGGATGACGCATTCGTTTGACTTTAAATATAATCAAAGTCAGGTTTCTTATATGTATATATGTATAAATTTTAAATCGTTTCATTCAGTATATTAAATGAACTGGAGTGAACTATACCTAAATAAACCAAAAAGTCTGCAGTTTTAATGCCAAATCAATTTAAGTCTTATCATAATGGCGGGCATATTTCGTACGAACTCTATGATCAGCACAAATGATTCCCCTAAAAGATCACCATTTAAACGATTTTCTGTATGTTCTGGAACGCCGAGCACTATTTGGTAAGTTTATGCAAGACATATTTCGAAAAGAATTCATTAAAGTTCTGATAGAACTTTTTTTTATATCTTTCGATAGATTTCTTGTACCCTCTTTATACTTTAACCAAGTTTAATTACGCTAATTTCGGCTGGCTTTTTGTGGCTTTTAACTTTTTGACTTACTTTTTATTACACACATTCACATATATGGTCTCAATTTATTTGAAATTAAAAGTTTCATTGATTTGGCAATAAAAAAAGTAATCTAGGTGTGCCATTTCTATGCTACCGAAACAATTTATACGCTTCACTTAGCGCGGCTACAATTTTTTCGGCTGTTCTTTCTATATATGTGGCTTGGCTGTATATATAGTATATATATTTAGATAGAGAGATATTCATATGTATGTCATGTGCAATTAAAATGATTTGTCGCTGGGCTTTTGATCAGATACCTAAATGAGACTTTATTTTGCAAGCTTTAGAATATGTCAACATCTGTTTGCTAATTGAATGCTCAATCAACTTGGTTATATTAATGAAAATCGCATAGAGAGACAGCACATATACATAGCTGTATGGAAATGTAAAATGCTTCCATTAACTGGCAATTTAAATACATGAGAAATGCTTAGAGGAATGCAAAATAAATACCTTTAGCAATTTCAATTAGAATTTTTTTAACTTCCTTAATTAGATAAAATCTATGTTAGCGCCATTTAGTGTTCACTGATCAGTGTACGGCATTATATAGTCGGCAAGTCTTATTACTATTTGATTTATTGATAGATTTATCAGTTTTTTTTATATATGTTTGCATGTCGATGGCAGTTAATTATAGTGGCTTGAAGCAGCATTAAAACAATTCAAACCCGTTTTAAATTGACCTCCAGACTAGAGATGACAGCGTGTTGAAAATGTAATTATCAATTAATTTTTTATTCAATTTAAATATTAGACAGTGAGCGAGAGAATATGCATAGAAATATATACAAAACTTTATTTGTGGAAGCTTTAATTGCAAAGCTTTTCTCATGAGAATTACACAGAAAGGAGCAAACTGAGTTTTTATGAATTTATAAAAGTAATATCATATATTATATATGGAGAATTATATCATATATAGAGAATTATAACGATGATTGGCTTGCCCATCTCTAGGGCAATGTGCTTCAGGTGTCTTGATTCACAGAGTTAGTTCGGTAGCTAAATGTTAGCTTAGTAGAATGAATAAGGTTGCGCTGACTAGCTGGATGTGCCTGCTAGGCTTTAGCTCTATGTTGGCTTTACGATTGGAGCCTTGCGAATTAGCGGGCCAGCTTTATATATTAGATGTGCCTAAAGTGGAACTGCCCCTATGGTTGTGCATAGCCGATTTCGAGAGTCGCTTCAATACCCATGTTATCGGACGGGCCAATTCGGACGGCAGTCGGGACTATGGACTCTTTCAAATCAGCGATCGATATTGGTGTGCTCCGCCGGAGGAAACGCCCTACCACGCCTTCAACGAATGCAATGTGAACTGCACCGAGCTCTTGAGCGATAATATCACATCGGCCGTTCGCTGCGCCCGTCTTATCAAGAAACAACAGGGCTGGACGGCATGGTCTGTTTATCCACAGTTCTGCAATGGAACACTCACGGATGCGGACGAGTGTTTCCAGCCGACAACCGAAGCAGCTACAACCGAACCGATTCTGCAAATAGAAACCACGACTATTGACCCGGAAATGGATTAAACTGTTGTCATATTTTGTATTCAGCTCTTGTCACTGCCTCCTTAAATCAATTATAGAATTTTAAAATATATATTAGAGCTATATCCAACAATACTCTGCGTTGCGCGTTTAAGATTAAATATAAAACATGCTCACAGTTCTATTTTGTTTAAGCATATCAATTAAAAGATAAATATAAAATAAATATATATGTATTATAATAATGTTTATCCCAACTGAATGAGGTTTATTGGTACTGAAAGTAATGTTCATTTTGTTCTTTTGCCTTTACGTGGCGTAAAAGTTAAATTTATTTTGTTTTTATGGCATCAGCTACAAAACTTTTCAAGTTCTAATCAAGTTTTATGACTTTTTTCTTACATTTACAGCACAAGTCCCGAGGGTCTTCAAGATGTAACCCTTGAAAATTCATGTAAGTATAAAACATATAAAGAATGAGCTCAAACACTGAAAAAAACCCGTATGTTACGTACATAGGATGGAATAGTGAATCAACTCGGGCTGTTAGCAAATGATGCATAAATAAATAAATATTAAAATTATATACATTTTTGTTAGAGATATGTATTAGGTACTTGTATTGCAGTTACAGTTTACAGTTGACGTTAGGCCTTTATTGTCAGTTTCCCGATTTGTTGATACTCATTCTTTAGAGTTCGCCAGAACTAACTGTCCGTGTGTATTATGTCAACACATACAACTATTTTATTAGTTTAGTTTCGAAGCACACCCGTAAATACTAAATGCAAATCAATCACTTAGTTTCCTTTTCTATATATATATTTTTTTTTATTAATTGGCCAAAATGGGCAAAAACGGCGTTCTCTCAGCGGTCTCGCCACGAACAAGCAGGACAAATAGCTTACGCATGTTTGATGGTATTATAAACACGCAAATTTCTTAAGACTTCACTAATAATTTATTTCTCTTTTCTTTATTTTAATTCGATAGATACTAGCTTCGATGCAGCGCGTGCACCGGGTGGTATCCATTCCCCCATGCAGGGTCGGTCCGTGAGGGAGCTGGAGGAGCAAATGTCTGCCCTGCGCAAGGAGAACTTCAATCTAAAGCTTCGAATTTACTTCATGGAGGAAGGTCAGCATGGCTCACGTGGCGGCAAACCTGCTGCCGATTCGCCGGCTAAACAGTTGATTGACTCCAAAATTGAAATTGAAATACTGCGCAAGCGGGTCGATGAAAAGACCGAGCTATTAAAGGATGCGGCTCGCGCTATATCCCAGCATGAGGAAATGCAAAAGAAGGCGGACATGGAAAGCCAAGCCCTCATTGAACAAATGCAACAGTACATTCAACAGCTGGAGGTAAACATCATGATGTAATATTCTAAAGTAAAAACTAAATTCGATTTCTTCTTTCACCCACAGAGCTCCGTCAAGCAGAAAGCATCCAAAAGTTCTGTGAGTTCGCTGGATAGTGAGAAATTAAAAGCTCTCGAAGCTGAGGTTAGTTAATGATAGCAGGGGAAAAGGGGATAAGTCCTTACTGATTAATTCGCATAATAACGTCTTCATTTGTTTCGGTTCATTTTTGTTTGATCGTTGATGAACGATTAATCAGAATGAACAATGTGTTCTATCGAACCGTTAGAGAAGAACAATCAAACCTATCGAACTGGTGAACTATACTGTCGGCTCAAAAGTCCGTTAAAGTTCACGATTGAACTGATTAAACATATTGAAACTAGAACTCTCATCTCTAAGTATATGCCTTTGTTTATTTTATTTATTATATTCAGATTCAAAATCTAGAGAGCGCCTTGCTCGAAGCAGATTTGCGGGAGACAGAGGCCAAGCGGCATCAGGAACTGTTGTCAACAGAGTTAGCTGAAAAGCAGGAGACGCTTGTGGCATGCGAGGCAAAGATCGAGGAGCTGGCTATAAAAAATGCCAAGCTGCTCGAGGAGCTGGATAAGCAGAACGATAGCAATCAGCAATCGAATGTAAGTATAATATATATTGTAGTGTATGTAGAATTCAGTAGAATGGTTGTGTGAGCTCTGGCCCGATGGTTTGAATCATATTTAGCAAACTATAACGAGGCAGAAGCTCGAATTAAGCGCCATCAAAAATGAGAATAGACGCCTGCTCGACGAGCTAAGCATTGCCCAGCATGAAATCGAGCTACAAAATAAGTGGATAGGTGATGCAGTGAGTGTTCTAGATGTACAGCGGAAGACCATAAAGCTAATGGAAGTAAGTAGTCATGCGAGAGAGAAAGAGAGAGCGGAGCAAGCTCTAATCCAAAACAATTTTTATCAAAAGGACATGAACAGTGAAAAAGATCACGCCCAGCGGCGCCTTTTTATACGACTAGTCGAGTATGAGGGCATGATTAGGAAGCAAAACTGCGAGGTTAACATTGTGCGGCGGGAGAAGCAGTTTTTCCAGGATCTCAGCAATAAGCTGCAATACTGTGATCGGATGAATTACCTGGAACGAGTTGCCTTCATACAGCCAATCCGTTTCAATAAGTTTCGTGAGATTTCCAGTCGATCGCCAAACTTTTCAGCGATTAGCATATTGTTCAATAATCAAGATCCGCTGACTGCGAAGCAAGTGAGGCACTTGTATTACTCCATGCCCGAGGTGAAGCAATAACCACATTGTTTGACTTATATATATAAATCCGATTCGTTTCGCAGCATTGCAGACCAGTCATAATGCCTTTGTCGGTGGCAGCGCCGAGTACGGCATTTTATAATTATTCCCTGCCGCCTTTCAATGGATTGCGAGAGCTGCTTTGCCGCTGGTGCTGGTGCTCGATGCAGTTGCCCAATTGATGGATATTACCAAAACCAATACAATCAATCAACCAATCATGCTCAATACTAGTTTAAGTAGCTACACTGTGCCGCGACCCGGCCATTCTGTGTTTCCAGGCAGATCAGCCAAGGCCCGTGATGTCCCTCCCCTTGTCTCCGAAATGCAAAATGACCCATGCAACTGGACAGTATACAGCTAAATAACACATATATATATGTATATATATATGTATGTGTGTATATATTTTGTATATATGCATATGTATATATGTATCTATATATATATATATACATATATATCTTCGTTTACTCTGCTGATGATTTGATGGCATACTACTTCCTATATATGTATAAGTATCACAGATATATATTTATATATATATATATGTATATATATATCTCATACATATATTTCAGTACGTATGGCCGGCCGTCGATTTTTCGTATTTTCAATTAAGTTAGAGTTCCAATATAATTTGTTAGCATAGTGGGTCGATATATCATTCGCTGGTAGTTATGCAAAAATTTCTCGTTATTAAATACTTACAAATGTAAATAAAAGTGAATAAAAAAAATGTTATGGGTATGCCATTTAGAAAGATTCAATCAATCAATCATCAGTTAGTCATCAATTCCTCAAGCAAGCGAGTCAGCAAATCAAATATCAATCAATACAACTATTCAATTTTAATGTAATAAAGTTATAAACAGAAATAAAGCAGCTGTTAGCCAGTAGCTCATCAATGAATTAATCAAGCATTGGCATTATTATCTCCATTTACGTCCATTTGCTACTGCTTTATCTTTCAGGGTCAGTCGCCAGAGCTGCGCGGCCAATTGGCCGACAAAATCTGCGAGCTGCAGGACGCCGAGGAGAAGCTGAAGGAGCGCGAGCGCGTGCACGAGCAAGCCTGTCGCACAATACAAAAGCTAATGCAAAAACTAAGCAGCCAGGAGAAGGAAATCAATCGATACAAACAGCAGCAGCAACAGGTGCGCATAAAATACAATATTCTATATAAATATATCCATATCTAATGTGTTCTCCATTTTAGAGCAATTCTCAAACGGAGACCTCTTCACCCGTGAAGCAGTTGCATTCGCTGAGCGATACCGAGGCCTGTAATGTGGACATTTCACGCAGCCTCAAGCAGCGCTATGAGAAACAAATTGAGGATCAGGATGAGCTAATCAAGCAGCTGCAGTCGGAGGTTAAGAAGAAGACCGCCAATTTGCAGAATCTCGTGAACAAAGAGCTGTGGGAGAAAAATCGTGAAGTGGAGCGCTTGACCAAATTGGTCAGCGGTAAGCAGCATTCGCAACAATCCGTGGAGCATTCAGGCGATGATTCCACTGCTGGCGCAGATTTGCAGCAATCCTTCACAGAGGCTGACTTCGTCAAGGCTGTCAAGCGCAATCAGCTGCTGCAGCGCAAGGTCGATGTGCTGCTGCAGCGATTGGATGGTGCGCAAGAGGATAGCAAGTTGGTCTCCCAGCTGAAACAGGAGCTGCATAGCGCTCAGCTAAATGTGGAGAATGCCAACAAGTGGCGTCTTGAGTGTGCCGATGTGTGCAGTGTGTTGACGAACCGTTTGGAGGAGCTGGCTGGCTTCCTTAATTCCCTGCTGAAGCACAAGGATGTGCTTGGTGTACTGGCAGCGGATCGTCGACATGCTATGCGACGTGCAGTGGATCGCAGTCTGGACCTGTCGAAGAGCCTGAACATGACTTTGTCCATCACGGGCGTTTCGCTTGCCGATCAGAGTCTGGCGCAGCTGAGCAAGCTCTCCGAAATGCTGTACAATGAGCCGGATGAGTGTAATCATACGTATAATTCCCACGAGGATCTGCAGACGGCCAAGGCGTCGAAAGCCGAAGCACGCAAGGAGCGACGCTCGCTGCCTCTGCCGCAGCAGCAACCGGACAATCAAAGCGAGTCGGAAGCCTGGTCGGAACCCGATCGCAAGGTGTCCTTGGCGCGCATCGGACTGGAGGATACCTCGAACAGTGTGGCCGGCGAGAAGCATCACAGCGAATCGGATAGCGAAGGACATGCCTGTGCCGCAAACACGATCAAGCAGGAGCGCCGAAGCGAACGCATTGGCCAGCTGGAGGCATTGATAGCGCAACGTGATGAGCGCCTGCTGCAAGCTCAATGCCAGCTGGTCGAGGCTGACAATCGTTACAAGCAGGAGCAGCTGCGCGTTCTAGAGTTGAGTCAACAATTGGAGCAGTTGCGTATGCAAAACGATGTGTTGCATGCAGATCTGCGTGCCATTGGCTGCCAGGAGGAACAGCAAATGGAAGAGCTTCAGTCTCTGGTTGAGCAAAAGACGCAGCAGCTGGAGCAGCTGCAAGTGGAGCATAAGAGGCTGCAGGCGGATGCACAAATCACAGAGCTGGAACTGCAGGAGGCGCATCAACAAATCTTGGCAGTGCAAAAAGAAAATCAAACGAAGCTCGCAGAATACCAACTGGAAATATCTCAACGCTTGGAGGCACAGCAGCGTCTGCAGCAACAGGAACTGGAGCGCAATTGGATAGCCTTAGCCAAGTATGAGGAGCTGAAGAGTCAGTTGGCCCAGTTACAAAGTTCCCTGGAGTTCTACCAGGACAATGAGAAGGAGCTGAAGCAGACACTCGTTGAGAACGAGCTGTCAGCTCGTGCACTCAAAAAGGAGCTGGATGAGAGCACGCTACAGGCCTCAAAGGCCATCATGGAGCGCACCAAGGCCTACAATGACAAACTGCAGCTGGAGCAACGGCTGGAGGAGATGAGGCAGCAGCTGGTCCAGCTGCAGGAGGAGCAAAAGCACAAGCAGAAGCAAAGACAACGAGAGCCCAGCGATGTCTCACAATCTGGCTATACATCAGAGGAGCTGCCTCAGCGGCAACGAGCAATGGGACGTCTTAGCAATCCATCGCCAGATCTAGGCATCGAGAGTGATACGGGTCGGGTGCACAGCGTGGAGCTATCGAACGCACAGCATCCCATGCTGAAGACCGTGGAGCTGGCCAATGATGATATACTCGACGAAAAGGATGGTAAGTCGATAAATGAATATTACTATTAAAAACCAAATCTGATAGATTACTCTTCAACAGATCTTTCACCGGATACGGAACCGCAGGCCGGAGAGCTGCCTGTGCCGGTGCACGATTGCCTAAAGGTAGAGCAAGAAAATGCCGAATTACGGCGCAAATTAATACGCACAAAGCGCGCATTCGAAGACACCTATGAAAAGTTGCGTGTGGTTAACAAAGCAAAAGCACAAGTCGAAAAGGATATTAAAAATCAAATACTTAAGACGCACAATGTCCTGCGCAATGTGCGCTCTAATATGGAAAATGTTTTATAACAACGATTGATTTGATTGCAAATTTCATGCGGGTCCACAATTATTTTTTATTTCTCACAATTATCGCATTTTTATTTTTCTACTAATTTCTTGTTTTAATGTTCTCTTGTAAATGTCCTGTAAATAAGGCACGCAAAGCAACGAGTTATATAGCACTTGCATTTTTGAAAGACTGTATAATAATAATAATAATAATAATTAACAAGAAAATGGATATACATATAATTTTAACAAAGTGCAAGACAACCAGAGACACAATCGTTCATATTGAATGACTAATGAACATATATACATACACATACATACATATACATATTTATATATAATACATATACTATATAAGTCCACAACTAATTTGGAAAACAGTATCATAATCATACACAGATCCTATATATAACTCTTGAATAACTGATGCCATCTCTTGCCATATCAGATCGTTTATTTACTATAACAAAATAAAATGATTAATCTATTTTGCTTGATTTAAATATTAATTTGTTTGCTATGAATTTTCGTTTTCAGTTAAAAATCGGCATGGATATTGAAGTTAAATTATGATTAATCTATGTTTAATATGTAAAAAGAAAGTTGAATTCGACAAGCTTATAGTATATAAGACTTAAGGCGTTTTGTACCAATATGTTATAGAATAAAATACATTTATAGTTCGTTTTAAAATGTGTCTATATATTTCTTTCTCAATGCATTGGGATAATACATGTTTCAGTTCATTTCTTTTTGAATTATAACTTACAGTTGCTTATTAGCTATTTGTCGTTGCCAGATCTTTAAATGGCCGTGTAGCCCTGGTCTAAGAAAGTTTTCACTTGTAGCGCTTCTCTTAAGTAACTGAATCAATAATGTTAAAAACAGCCGAGCGCTGTTATTTATTAAGGTAAACCGTTTTTTATTTTTAGGTTTTAAAATTACAGCTGTTGAAATATATTCAGATTTGATTATATATGCGTTCATATATTTCGTAAATAATTCGTTTACAAGTCAGCTGCTGAATGGCTTTACAGAGCATAACAGCAGTCCACTGTTAATAACAGTCTGCTATTTATGCTGTTTATTAATCAGTGTGTCTGCGCGTCTCACGGTTGAAAGCTTGTGGTTGTTTTTATTTGCTTGATTTTCGCTTATCAACAAATATTAAACAATAACAACGAGTATGTGTTTGTGTGGTAGATAATACCAATAACTAAACATGCATAAGTGCTAAAGATTCAGTCCAGTTTGTTATTCATAGTTTACTTCGCGCCTGTTTGTGAGTGCTATTTTTTTGTTGGTGCTCGTTCACACCAGTTGCTCAAATATCTGCGCAGATCTGAAGCCCCGCACATACTCACATGGTGTCCCGTTACCAGCTACAAGAAGAAGATGCCGATGCACAGACAACTGCACCAAGGCAAAGTCGTCGTCGTTCACGCCCCGAATCTGCCGGCCTCTTGCAAACACGTAAGTAAACATTAGCAATCACGTAAGTAAGTAAACATTAGGTATACAAAGTCAATTTACGTGAATCATAAGTTAGATTGAAATACATAGCGATTCTATTTAGAAGAAATGATTTCAATTTCCTAATGTAGTACTTGCTACATTATTGATAAGATTGAGTGGGCGTCGTGTTCTATATATTAGATAGGCATGTTTAGTTTGGATTTTATAAATGTTTATATAAAAAAAATTACAAAAAAAGCAACTGGCCCATGGGGGGATCGAACCCGCGACCTTCGCGTTATTAGCACGACGCTCTAACCAGCTGAGCTAATGGGCCATGTTGTCGGTGCCTCTCTAAATGCTGTATATGCAATGAATGCTTGGCTTTTGTGTATATGAATGTTTAGCATTTATCGACTTAACATGCAATGGAAATCAATAAATATGCATTATTTAATTCTTTTTATGTCATAAAATATTTAGCTTGAGTTGGTTTTGATTTTCTAAATCATATTTAGCTTACTGTTTCGGCTTCGGCTACGCTGTAGTTAACAACTTTCACTTCGGCTTTCGCTCGTAGACAACGAAGGACATTTTATTGAATGTCCTTTTTGTTGCGCTTAGTTTAGCTTCGTTTCGCTTGGCTTGACTTTGCTTTGGCAGTTGGCTTTCGGCTCTCGCGCGTTATGGACACGCATTTTGTGGTACGGCGGCAATGCTACAACAACAAAAAAAAAAGTTATTTGGGCGAAAATCACAACAGCGCATCTGAAGTTATGTAGATATAGATACGCGTTTATATTCTGAGCTCGCTAATTGGCCTTAACTATAATTAATTAATGTACTTAATTGTGCGATAATTGAAAACCTGTGCATTTACCTGATGAAAAATTAGCAGCTGCATAGCTAATGCAAATTTGTGCCTTTAGGAAAATCAACAAATCTGATTGTTGATGCATATATACTACAATATATATGGTATATATATTGTATATATAAACTGTATAGTATAGTTGCTGTCAGCAAGAACTGCATATGCGTGACAGCCAAATAACTATGTGTGTTTTAAGTGCTATAAATTTTTGATGTACAACTTGCAATGGTTAGAGAGACGAAACAAGTAGAAATATTAGACAGCCAAAGTTGTGGAAGGCTGTCAGTTGCTTAGGTTCTCAGAGACTTGTCCTTAGCGCTCTGAGTTCAAGGCTTGGGATTGGGCTTGGGCTTGGACTTGGGCTTGGGTTAAAGACCTTATATAACTGTGAATATGTACTAATTAAATAAATATAAATATAAATATCATAGCTAACTGCTTTAAGAGGTGCCTTGATCTATACGCTATACACACACACACGCATACAAATATATACCTACTAAGTGCCTTGGCTTTCTAAGCCCTCGACTCTAACGAATATGTCTGGCTGTTATCAGCGCCAGAGCTTGGAGCTGCAAGCGAAGAATTCGCCCAGCATATCCGTGGAGCTGAGCAGGACCAATACCACAGCCAGCTGCAATCCCAGTCAGCGACGGCGACAGCAACGCGCTTCACTGCATCGCCAGGAGTCCTGGTTTCGACATTCCATGCCGCCAGCTATCAACAGAGACTTCGAGTCGTTGGAGCATCTCCAGACGCAGGAGACGAGCAACGGCCTCGATGAGCAGCTGGCTGCCTCGTTGAGCGGCAAGCTGCCCGTGCTCAGCCATACGAGCATCCATCTGAACAGTGCCAATAGCAATCTGGGATTCATTGACTCCGACACGCCCAACACGCCCATCACGCCGCAGTCCAACTCCTTGGCTGGCACACTCTCCTCCTGTCAACCGCCCGCAGAGCCTGGTGGCTCGCGGCACAGGTCGTCCCGTAATCGCAAGGACTCCCGTGCCTCCATCCTGTCGAATGCGGCACGCGGAATTCGCATGACCACTTCATTCCTACGCCGCAAACGCAAGGAATACGAAGGTGAGTGAGCGTTATCTTTGGAACTTGGATTAGCAGTAGTACATTTTAAAGAGCTTGGAGTTAATAAAGTTTTTCTTTTTTTATCTTGGAGAAAAATGTCCCTTCAAATATATCCGCTTAAAATCTAATTTACTTTTTTCAATTAAACAATTATTTCTGCATGTTTTGCTCTATGACTAAAGCATTTTAAATATCCGCAGCAAGCGAAATGAATCAATTGAATATGACTCAAAATTTATATATGGATTTCTTGATCTGAAAGTAATTTACGTTTAAAAAAAGAAAAACAAACTGAATTACAACAGTTTCGCTAAGAGCTATAAAGAATGGGAATATACATATGATTAAGAGAGTTGCTGAATCAGAGAGTATGCTCCACCTTGACTCCTATAAGATCTGTACTGGTTTAAATGAGCCAATGATTCAGTGAGCAAGCTCATGAACTACAATGTCTATTGATGATGTTAATAATATATAATTATAATTGGAATTATAATAATCTTCACAATTATAGTACTCATCATGAATGATAATTGACAATCAATATTGTTATAACCTATAGCAAGAGCAGTTCAATACAATATTATCCAGCTAAGAGGACTGAAAGTTTGACCACTTAAATGCTTAATATACATATATTTCATTAGTTAATCTAAATTGTTTTCGCCGTTTCGATGATCCAATCACGTAGCTTCGCCACATCAGCGTAGATGCCCGGATATTCGGGTTGTGCGCAATTTGTGCCCCACGAAACGACGCCAACCAGTTCGCCGTTGGACACAAGGGGTCCACCGGAGTCGCCCTGACAGGCGTCCTTACCCGGAGTTGCGGCACAGATCATAGTCTCCTTGACCGCGGAGCCATAGCTATATGGGGGACTGGCGCATTGCTCACGGCCCACAATGAAGGTATTGATGTAGAGCATCCTATCAGGACGATTTCCATGGTAGCTTGTAGTGCCCCAGCCAGATATGAGGGCAGGGGTGCCATGTTTAGGCGTGCTCTTGGCCAGCCCAATCGTTTTGATGGACTTGCTCAACTCCAGCTTCGACTTAAGTCTGATCAGACCCACATCATTCATTTTGTCGTTATTATTGTATTTAGGGTGCGTCGTAAAGGCCTTGACGCCAACGGTACTTCCGCCAGAATATTTGATAAGACTGCCAGCTCTGATTCCCAGATTGTCTACCTGGGTTTTCATATTGATCAAGCAGTGGGCAGCGGTTAGAACCACATCTGGTTCAATTAGGCTACCGCCACAGTAGTGATTGCCAAAAAGCTGCAGCGAAACTTGCCAAGGATACGCCCCATATTTAGCCGGAGAGCCACCGACAACGCGTCTATCTATACGTGGTGCTATTGGCTCCCAGGGCTCTACAGTGACATTGGCCAAGGCTGGTAGAGAAGTGAGCACTACTACTATTGAGATCTTCACAAACATTCTGATTCGTGTGTTTCAGTTTTGGCTCTCGATCCGCTTTATATAGACCTCAGCCTCAATTCGAATAATTTCTGCATCATTTAGATCGCAGAGAAAATCGGTTCTGATTGCATTACACGGTCTCATTATATATTACTTCTGTAAAATGCAATTAGCTAGCGAGAAATACATCATATTTCCAAGGGTTTCCTCTCATACTCAAGGTCAAATTATAAGATGTAAATAGAATATTATATAATAAATAATAATTTTATTAGACATGGTCTTAAGTTAAATGTAAAAATTACAAAATATATGTAAAAATATTTTTGATGGGAATACTCTGACTAACAAACTACTTTCGATTTATAATAATTCTTCCACTTGAATGATAATTAACAATCAATATTGTTATAACCTATAGCAAGAACAGCTGAATACAATATTATCTAGTTAAGAGGACTGAAACGAACCCAAAAAACTCTGACCACCTAAGTGTTGAATATGTATTTCATTAGTTAATCTAAGATCTATTTTGTTTGCGCTAAATGGTTTTCGCCGTTTCGATGATCCAATCACGTAGCTTCGCCACATCAGTGTAGACGCCCGGATATTCGGGTTTGGCGCAACCGTTGCCCCACGAAACGATGCCAACCAGTTCTCCGTTGGATACAAGGGGTCCGCCGGAGTCGCCCTGACAGGCGTCCTTACCGGGGGTTGCGGCACAGATCATAGTCCTCAGGATGTCGTCGCCATAGTTATATCGGGGACTGGCGCATTGCTTACGGCCCACAATGAAGGTATTGATGTAGAGTAGATTTTCAGAAGCATCTCCATGGAAGCTGGTAGCGCCCCAGCCGGTGGTGATGGCAGGGGTGCCATGTTTAGGCGTGCTCTTGGCCAGCCCAATCGTGTTGATGGACTTGCTCAACTCCAGCTTCGACTTAAGTCTGATCAGAGCCACATCATTATATTTGATACTATTAATGTATTTAGGGTGTATCGCAACGGCCTTAACATCGACAGAACTTCCGCCAGAGTTAATGTTAAGGCTGCCAGCTCTGATTCCCATATTGTCGATCCGGCTTACCCTCCTGATCATGCAGTGGGCAGCGGTTACAACCAGATCTGGTTCAATTAGGCTGCCGCCACAGAAGTGTTTGCCAAACATCTGCAGCGAAACTTGCCAAGGATACGTCCCAAATATAGCCGGAGAACCACCGACAACGCGTCTATCTATATGTGGTGCTATTGGCTCCCAGGGCTCTACAGTGACACTGGCCAAGGCTGGCAGAGAAGTGAGCACTACTACTATTGAGATCTTCACAAACATTCTGATTCGTGTGTTTCAGTCTTGGTTCTCAATCCGCTTTATATAGACCTCAGCCTCAATTCGAATAATTTCTGCATCATTTAGATCGCAGAGAAAATCGGTTCTGATTGCATTACACGGTCTTACTTCTGTATTTTATTTTCATTTCTCCTATTAGATAATATCAGCTTTGCTGCTATATGGCATAAAATCCAAATAGAGAAATACATAATATTTCCAAGTGTTTCCTCTCATACTCAAGATCAAATTATATTATTTA
Organism: Drosophila mulleri; assembly: GCA_035047565.1. Lineage (NCBI taxonomy): Eukaryota > Metazoa > Arthropoda > Insecta > Diptera > Drosophilidae > Drosophila > Drosophila mulleri. Next base: position 13,086,866 of record JAWNPK010000060.1, on the reverse strand, counting down.
TTTTTATAGACTATATACTTTTTCCTAAGAAGTAAATAGAATATCATATAATAAATAATAATCCCATTAAGTAAAATTACAAAATATATCATTATATTATAATATTCCGCTGGTAAATAAAATTTGCTATCCAAAATATATATACGATAGAATATAATACTCTGTTTTCGATCTTATAACAATATATAAATGAATCCATAATACCATATATCATATTACTCTGATGTGAGATAAGCTGGTTTTTATCTTTAAATGAGATATATCTAAGATATTGCTCTGCTAGAGATAAGCTCTTCAGTGTAAAGCTTTTGATGTTAAGTAACTATAGAGAGCACTTTCAAGCTGTGCCTATAATATAATTGTACTAAGAATTCCCTGAGTCATTATCTGTTCATTACATTTTAAAATCCCAATCAATATCTAAGTAAGTCCATAAAGTTATTGCAAACAAAACGTTTAGAGCCTGAGAACGATAGTTTATTATTGAGACACCCGTCGACTGTCACGTCGCTTCCATTAAAACGTTTTCAGCTTCCGGCCATGGTTTATCGTCTGTTTGCCTACTACCGTATATTACGTAAGCCAGGCATATCGAATATATAGATAAAAAATTATTTCTGTGAACTTTACGAGCTTGCTTTACTGTCCATGGACATTTCACTTAGTTGCTCATTACTCAGGCCCTGGAAGTAAGTTGATTATGGATAGAAATTTAAATTTTAATAGATTAGATAAAAAGATAAAATTTAGAGCTACCCAATCATCATCATCATAGTCTTCATCAAGGTAGGAGGACTGCATTTCTTCCATATATGAATTCTCTGTATAAATATGATAGTCGATAAATCGATTGAAAGTTACATGTTTTTTAGTTTTCTTCAATCCGTTTCTTTTGATTTCGTGCTTAACCGCATCCTTGAACATCAGTATAGACTTCTGGCCGATATGCTTATTCGATTCCGCAGCGGTTATATTCATTTTCGTTGTGTTTTTTAAAATATATTAATGAACAAGGACTTTTAATTTATCAATCAAAATTCAACTGGTTACTATGAGAGAAAAAAATGTGTATATGTATATACACATACTTGTAGTCACACCTTGAGTTTAAAGTTAATTAAAACCATTAGCTTTTAGGCTTTGCCATCTTTGATAGATAAGAAATTAAATGGCACTTGGCCCAGTCCAGCTCTGAGATCATCAAATGTCTCAGCATAAGCGCACTTACTTGGATTTCTCTTACTTTACTTCGCAATGACATCATCCATATAGGGGTTGGGACGGTATATCCTAATGTGTATTACTTGATTGTAATTGTGCCTGAGGATACGTTGACATTTTCCACTTATTGCGGTGAAGCTTTTCATTCTAAATTGTTTCATGTCCAACACATTATATCTTAGCGTACTGTTTACAACTCGGCTTCCCGGGGATTAGCGTTGCTTTAAAAATCAATGAAAATTGCTTTACATACGTGGCGTGTGTGTCCTCCTCCTGTCTCTCTTTATTCTCAGTACATTTGCGAGCAATAAAAAACAATACACTCCTTCAAATACCTTGAAAAGGTTGTGGTAAAATAAAAAAAAAAAAGAAAAATAAATAGTTGGCCCATGAGGGGATCGAACCCGCGACCTTCGCGTTATTAGCACGACGCTCTAACCAGCTGAGCTAATGGGCCGTTGTATGTTCTTGGTCAAAGACCCTATAAAAGTAAATCAACACATACAAATGAGAATCTTATATACGTTTTGTCGCAGTTATACAATCTACATATTTAATACATAAAAATATAATATAAGCAAAACAATGCTTCAATATTAAATTATTAAAAAAATATACCTACCTACATATTTAAAAAAAAAAATTAGATATGAGGTATAGTATATAGTATAAATAGTATACATATAATACAAATAATAAACATAATTATTTGTGCTTAAAACTAACTTTTAAATATAGTAAAATTTCACCGCTGTTACATTTAGTTCCATAGTATAACTTTGATTTGAGACATGCCTCAGCCAAGTGTCAGGATGGCCGAGCGGTCTAAGGCGCCAGACTCAAGATTAGAAATCTTGCCTCTTGAACGGAGGTACGTGTGAGCGTTCTGGTCCTCTCTGAGGGCGTGGGTTCGAATCCCACTTCTGACAAATATTTTTTGAATATATTTTAAATAAATATATACATATATCTTACAACAAAATTATATTATTATTTGTTTTAAAGAATTTATGAAATATTTTAGCAAACTATATTTAAATAATAAATTGCTTAAATGTCTGTGATTTCTTACAGCACATGTACTAAATAATATTGTGTCTGAGAGTTCAACAAGTGCCTCCGTGGCGCAATCGGTTAGCGCGTTCGGCTGTTAACCGAAAGGTTGGTGGTTCGAGTCCACCCGGGGGCGACTACAACTTTTTTGTACTTTTTATTTTGATAAATATGTCTTTTTGCAACCTGATGGCTGAGTCACACACAATATTCTAACATATATTTGTATATAAATTACAGTATGATTTTAGCATAACAGTCGAATAACAGCAGCAAACAATAAATTTCAAATGCACAACATTTAATGTGGTGGGTTCGCTAGGCTGAAATTTTTGCGCCAATTTTGTTAGTGGTGAAATTAGGGTTCAGGTGGTAACATCTGCTATGTTTTAGTGCTCTTCAACACATGCATACGTGAATATTCTCTCTCACGCACGCATAAGCTAGTCGCTGGCGGCTTTTGTTTAGTTGCTTTCGAAACCCGCGCGCGTAAACTACGTGGATCGACTCGCGTTTGTGGAACTGCATATTTGGAATAGCATTTTGTTGTGGAACAATGCCCGGAAGCATATCCGTCTTTAAATATATTTTGAATTTCATTGAAAAGTGAAGTCATTGAAAAAGAAAACAACGGCAAAGTTTACTAATAGACGTTAACGACAACAGTTATTCACACATCACATATACAATATGCACATGTGCAATAGTATTGGCTAACTTATACAGTAAATGCGGCTTAACGGTAGTTTCTTATGCGCCACGTCTTATAAGTATATCAAAGTGTGCGTGTACGTTAGTGTGCTTAAATGAGTTAAATCCATGACCAATCTAATGTTGATTCAATGGAATACTAACACATACATGCTTGCCTAATACATGTGTGTTTACATACTATATCTAAGATGGTGTGGGTTGGCGCCTCTCTATTAATTCTGCTTTATTTTGTTCAACACCTTATACTCTCTCCGTGTGTGTGTGGCGCTCTCCTGCTCTCTCTCTCTCTCGCTCTCCCTCTCATTTGTCAACGGCAATTGTCTTGTTTTTTTTTATTGTGTTTAGTATTTCTCGCGGCTATTTCTTTGCCATTGTTGCATTATTGTAATTGTATTTTTTCTCACATACACAGGCATACACAAGGGTGTTTGTGTTCGTGTATGTACACAAATGTTGTTCAAACTAGTTTCCTCGTGTTTTGTTATTTTGTCGGGCTCTGTTTTAAATAATATTGCATCCCCCTTTTTATCAAGTTTTTCGCTTTCAATCTTTATTTGTAAATTATTTATTTTGTTTTTCATTGTTTTCGTTTTTCATGTAGTTTTATTGCAAACCTTCTGCCAGCACATTTTAGTTGATATTTCATTGATGTTGAAAGAAGTGAAATTTATTTCGCGCAGATTTTATTAATAAAATATGTTTAATATTTATTATGCAGAAAGTAAACACAAATTACGTTCAGAAGGTAAAGCTTGGCAAAATATAGCAGGAATTTAATTATGTGCAAATAAGAAATGTAAAAAGTAAATATTGCCATGGAATATATTTAGAAATATATAATATACATATATCATGTATATGTTTTTTTCTTTCCATATATATTTAATGCTTGCCAAATTCATATATTTTGAAAATACATGCATATATGTTTTTCGTTTTATTTATATATCGGTTACGTACAAATTTCAAAATAAATACAAAAATAAATAAAACGTCATTATTTTTATATTATACATATAGGCCAAAAGCAAATATAAATATAATACATTTTCGTTACATTTTTATGTAAGCGAACGAAAGTATTTCCATTTTCATTTAGTCTAGATATTTTAATTATTTTAATCCTTTTATATTTTATAGAGGATACTTTACCAGATCTTGTTGATCATACAATTTTGCATAACTATATATCGATTTTAGCCTGTTTCTCTGCTTAATTTGCCTATATAGAGAAATCTTTCATATATTCAAAATTTTAATGGTATTTCAATAGTATGTATATTATAGAACAAATATATTCGACAAGATTTTCGATAAGTCATTTCCGTCCACTGTGCAAATAGCGTGGCCGCCTTTGGCCAGCTGGTCAATTATTGTTCGCTGGACAATAATTTCGTATTGATTCGCTTTTTACAATTACTTTGTATTCGATTGTTGTTGGTATTGAGGTACATACATATATGTACATATGTATATTAGGGGACCTTGTCATATATACACACTTTTATGTCATGTAAATGCAAATTCTTTCATTTTAAAATGTGGACAAATTTGCTTTATATACCTAAAGTGGAAACCCTAAAAAGTTGATATTGGCTCTTCATATAAAGGCTTCATTTCCATATACGTTTCATTTCTCGATTGGCTATGCATGTCTGTTTATATATGTATATATATACATATATATATATATATTTATATTTTGCTGTGATTTATTTGAGCAATTTACTGCATCTTTCGAACAGTTAAATTGAACTCTTATGTAAATATTCACCTGAAATTTATATTGCTTCGGTACAGTTGTGTTATGTATATATATATATATATATATACATATATATCACAGCAAAATATAAATATATTGAACCAACAACTAGAAAGAACTAGTAAACCCAAGTTAATAAACAGTTCATAGAGAACTTGTATCAAATTGTTGAAATATAAATGAAAACAAGTCTAATATTCACAATTTTACAGTTCATGGTCTACTTCACTAATGACAACTATCCAAATTTGTTGCATGAGTAAATTATTTGACTTAACTCTGGAAGTGGTTCATTTTCCATTTTCAAATATTTTCAATCTGCAACATTATTATATCTTCAATTGTCACTATATGAATTTCAATAGCACCTAAAATTATTCATTTCTGAACTTTCTCATAAACCTGCTCCATTTAAATTGTCAACTGGCGTTTACACATGAATTTGCTCAACCAGTTAATATGGATAAGTAAATAAAGTGATTCACCTGAGAACTTGTTCAGTGTGAACTGCGAACAACATGCATTTACATGTGAATGTTGTCATAGGCTGGCCTTTGTTGTTGTTGTTGTGTTTCTCCTTACGCTGCCGTACTAAGTGTTTGCACAAGTGCTGACTGTACAGGTACACAATTGTGCTATCTGTGCTAGATATATAGTATATGTACGATATACTATATACGCAGTGAGCTGAGCTGCTGTGAAATATGTCATTTAGCGTTAACTGATTGAGTGAGTCAACTTGAAAGTATTTTGGTTTGCATTGCTTAAGTTTCGTAAAAAGTGCATAAAGCCAATTGTGTTATAGTTATTGAAGTTTAAATTAGCTACTTGTAAATGAGATTACAAACTAGAATTTTAAATGATATTTTGGTTGTTTTTGTTTTTGTTTTGTATATGGCAAATAGAATCCACAAGTAAAAATGTTTGGAATGAATCCAAAATGTATATTATTTGATGCTGTTATTTATAGAAACTGAATAAAAACACGAAGCCAATTTTATTTTCTCTGTCTCTGCGTTGTGGTCTGCTATCTGGATAGAGCTCTACATACTATATATGTATGTATGAATATTTCGTTATTTTTGGATTACCTTTCAAGTTAACAAAGTACAGAAAATTACTTGTAATTGTTTTAGCTTCTGTAGATTTACGGTATGTAGGTATGTAGGTATGTACATACATACAGTGGCTCACAGCTTATTTCGTGCAGCGGTATAGTACAATTTTAAAGCCGTATTCCCGCTAAACCAGTAAAGATATCCAAAAAATTTAAATGGGGTCTTATTTATCAGTCATTCATTATGTATTAACGCACTTCATTATTTTTCTTTGCTAACAAATAACGTTTAAAACCAAAGAAAACTAAAATAACTGGCTATTTCCATGTCACAGCTTATTTCGTGCACTTCACTTTCAATGAGTTTATTGCCCAAAAATTCTTAAATTAGTATTTGCTTTGTACTCATTTTTATTTAATCACCTCTTTTAAGCGTGATTCCATCGAGTTTAACAATTTTCGGGTGACTTTGCTGGAGGTTTTTAGCCATTCCTCCAATAGGGCCGTTTTGAAGTCATTTTTACTGGATATTGACCTATTCCGAATGGCCACGCCCATTTTTGCCCACAAATTTTCTATAACGTTCAGGTATGACCACTGGGCTAGTGGATTGATCACATTTGGACCGTTCCAGATCAACCAGGACTGGACAATACCCGGTTTATGTTTTTGGTCATTAGCCTGATGAAATCGGGATCGCCCTTCTAGACCCAGACTTTAGGTATTTTGGAGCAAATTCTGTCTTAAAAAGGATATGTACATATTTTTATTCATATTACCATCATTGAAAACTATGTTTCCAACTCCCCAACCCGACTTGCAGGCCCAACCATGCAACAGCCACTGCCATAGCTCATAGTTGGTTTTAGGTGCTGATCTTGGAGCTCGGTATTTGGTGATCGCCAAAGATATTGCATCCAAACCGACGAAAATATATGCGAATGAGTCGAAATTTAATATATTTGTGTCAGATTGGATGCAATATGATTGCCGCTAAGCAAATACCGAGCTCCAAGATCAGCACCTAAAACCAACTATGAGCTATGGCAGTGGCTGTTGCATGGTTGGGCCTGCAAGTCGGGTTGGGGAGTTGGAAACATAGTTTTCAATGATGGTAATATGAATAAAAATATGTACATATCCTTTTTAAGACAGAATTTGCTCCAAAATACCTAAAGTCTGGGTCTAGAAGGGCGATCCCGATTTCATCAGGCTAATGACCAAAAACATAAACCGGGTATTGTCCAGTCCTGGTTGATCTGGAACGGTCCAAATGTGATCAATCCACTAGCCCAGTGGTCATACCTGAACGTTATAGAAAATTTGTGGGCAAAAATGGGCGTGGCCATTCGGAATAGGTCAATATCCAGTAAAAATGACTTCAAAACGGCCCTATTGGAGGAATGGCTAAAAACCTCCAGCAAAGTCACCCGAAAATTGTTAAACTCGATGGAATCACGCTTAAAAGAGGTGATTAAATAAAAATGAGTACAAAGCAAATACTAATTTAAGAATTTTTGGGCAATAAACTCATTGAAAGTGAAGTGCACGAAATAAGCTGTGACATGGAAATAGCCAGTTATTTTAGTTTTCTTTGGTTTTAAACGTTATTTGTTAGCAAAGAAAAATAATGAAGTGCGTTAATACATAATGAATGACTGATAAATAAGACCCCATTTAAATTTTTTGGATATCTTTACTGGTTTAGCGGGAATACGGCTTTAAAATTGTACTATACCGCTGCACGAAATAAGCTGTGAGCCACTGTATATATATCGTATGTATGTATATTTATATTCGTATAGGACAAATGTCGTCATGTAATTACAGAAATCCACGACGTTGAACGCCTGCTTTAATATTTATGATCAATTTTCGAGAGGGAACAGAATTAAGTTAGGGCGAAACGCTTGGCTACTCTGCTATTGATGTATTCTCTGTAATTTAGCACACGAAACCGTAGGAACATGGCAAACTTTTTTTCATAGAGTATATATAGTACACTGGACATCAGCGGTTTTGGCAATGCCATTGGGTCATGAAAGTCTTTGAAAGCATTCGGTTTTGTAGATTCCGACTGTGAAAGTTCTTTTTATGAATCACGGCTGAGAAAGTTTATTTCAAAGTGTGTAAAAAACTAGTATTTTTTTAACATTGTTATTTTAAAATATATTATATACTTAAATCTTAATATGAGTGAAAAATATAGTCATCATTCTATTAAAATTAGTACTAAGGCTTCAACCGTAAAGTTTTCTGTTTATACGAAATCTTTTAAGTAATAACTCCCTCCAACAAAGCTTTCATATGAGATCATGTACAAATTTATTTTACTGAAGCAACTTGATTATATATTTGTTTATTTATATATTTATTGTATATATTCTAAATATATATGTAAATATGATTCACATTTGAGTAAAACACCAGACGAGGTCTGTTCAAAAAGTTTTGTAAATTGTACACTTATGATATATGTATATATTTCTTTTTGTTCATCATATTCTTCTTTGCCCTCTTTGTGTCTTCAATTGCATAGCTTCGCCGTTATGTGAGCCTTCAGTTTCTGGAATAAGAAACGGCAAACGTTGATATTCCAATCGAAAATCGTAGAAACTTTTAAGCCGACCTCACATTATATACCCATATATGATATATATTTAATAATGTATATAGGCTTGAACTATGAAGTCATCGAGTATTTGTTTTATGAACAATAAACAGTGAACAATTTCTATACTATTTTTATAATCACTAAACGTTGTATTCTACATAAAAAAAAAGAAGTAAAAACAGTTGTCAGTAACGCTATAAACTCAAGAGTTTATTTTGTTCTAATATCTAAAGAGAATCACACTTAACTTGGCTGACGTAGCTGATTTTGCCTAAAAACTCATTTAAAAAGCTATTGAGTTAGAGCGCACGTAACTTTGAATACGTTTATTTATTAGACCCGGGTATTTGTGTACTTGGAGTGTTTACTGTTGTCAGGGTGCACACGCTAAAGGACAATGCCTAACGTGAACCAACACATTTTACTGTTCTTTCTACATACCTGGTGTGGACACACGCAAATTAAGGTGTTTACTTATGATTTGTGAATGACAGGGGACAGGTGAACAATGATGTGTGTGGGTGTGCGAGTGTGTTTGCTTTTTATTTCCTTGTAATATTTAATAGAAGGTCGTTGACATGGTTAGAGGCGTTGCCTACCCGGCCGTGTTTTTCTACTTATCATGTCTAATGAGTTTCCATTCATAAAATCAATATTCGATGTGTGAATAATTAGTTGGGAACGTGAATAAATCGAATTAATTGCAGGCAGCTCCGAGAGGCTACTCAAAATGTCAAATCGAATTGAAGCGTAAATCAATAGTAGAATCCAAATTGGTTTCAAACACAAAGAACTATACAGTGATACATAATTGAGGAATCATGTCAACATGACAGATCCCAATAGGAATAATAATCCAAATCCGAGTCCAAATAATACCAATGGCAATCACAAGTCAACAAATGGTGCATCACAAACGGAGCCAGCTAGCTGCTCTACTGGAGTCAATCCCGCCTACAATTCCGGTCCCGGTTCCGGCTCCGGCACCAACAGATTTCAGCTGCCTCCGGCCTGGGCAACGGTGCCGGAGAAATTCCAATCGTGGTGCCAGAAACGGCTGCGCCGGCTGAGGGGCGAAGCCTTGAGGCATACGGCTACGACAGGACCCACAAGCTTTGCACCGGATGCCGCCACGAATACGAGCGCGGCCGACTCCTACGCGATCAACTATGTGGATAGCAGCGGCGACAGTGTCACCGACGTGAACGGCCCCATCGCTCCACGGCGACTGCCGACGCAACCGCCAAAGTGCAAAGTATGTTTGGAGAAAGCCAAGCGGCTAATCATGGAAAAAGTATGCAGAAGGAAGCCCAAGTGCAAAGGTGTTTATTTCTTTAACTATTACTGTTGTCGTATACCCGAATATCATCTATCTTATCTAATATCTCATACATCTGCTATCACATATCATTTATCATAATAATATATTCAACGATATATTCAACGATTTCAATCGGACCCTTTAGTTAGATATTTGAATTTATAAAGTTAGTAAATCATTGAGATCTCTGATCTATGAGAAAGGCAAACCTGCATCAACTTTTTGTATTTACGTTAATCTTGAGCATTTACTTAATAACTGTAATTGTTTCTATATATGTATCAAGCTTTATTTATTCTAGCTTGTAATCTTATCTTAAAGATTGAGAGAGAGAAAGAGAGAGAGAGAGGAGAGCAATCTGTTTATCTGACATTTGATGCATGTTATATCATGTTTATATGCGAGGGTAGTCTGAAAAGTTTATAGTTGTTATCATCAAGATGACAAAATAAAGGCAGAGCAGCCTAGCTGATCATGCTGATCATGAGTATATATACTTCATATACATGTATACATGCTATAAGTCAATATAAATATGGTTATGTTTGTCTGGCTGTCTATATACAAGCTAATTTGTGCTCTTTGCAATCTTATCTTTAAGCTCAAGGCACATTTTTAACAACCATTTAACTAATTTCAGCCAAGCTATAAACTGTTCTATAAATGTATATCTACATGAGTATATATCATTAGTTAGCTAATATGTGTTATATGACCACTGCAATTCGAATGCTTACATTTACGGGCCCGGCCCATTTAGCTATAAATCGTTATTGTTCCCTTGCGGCTGTGAAATGCGCTCAAGGGAAGTTACTTTAGTCAGATATCCAAATATAAAGTGAATTCCAATTTAAAGTGCTCAACTAGAGAGATATCATGTAAAAGCTGCGGTTTGTCGATATAGTATAGTTATATATAATATATTGTATATGGTATTATATTATATTTAATATAATTTTGTATAGTATTATAAATTAATTGCTTAGGTCGCTGCCTCTCTGATATACCCCAAATAACTATCGTATACGGCCTTTTCCTATTGATGTTTGCGCTGAGCGTAAGCCATATTTCAATGGGTCTGCGACACACTGCCCAAAGGACACAAATCAGAGCCGTTACGTCTCTGCCGATGCCACCGTGTCTGGCTCTGCCTCAGGCTCTGCCTCTGCCACCGCCACTGTCTCAACCCTAACCCCTTTCTCTGCATTTGCGGCTCGCTCTGCATTAGGTTTGCTGTGCGTTTTGCCTCGACCCTGAGTGCCTGGCAATATTTGCTCATTATGGCCCACCTGGGCCAATTCGAGCGGCAGAGCGGCTGAAGTTTGGGGACGCCACCCAGTGGCAGCAGCAACGAGGCTCTCTCTCGCATTGTATTCAGTCGGACAGTCAAGCTGCCAGAGCGAACAACACGCAGCACGCAACAAACAAAAAATTAGACGCAAAAGACGGGAGACAAGAAAAAACTGGGGCAACAATTTGTTGTACTCGAAATGTGTTGAAAAGTTTGTTTTTGGACAAACGTTTTAGTTGTGTCTGCGGTTTGCGACAAGTGTTAAGCTGTGAAGCGGTACTTAACTGCAACAAATTGTGGCACAGTCGTAGTTTACTATCGTGTGCATCACGTGGCATTCAGCTGCGTTCAATGTGTGACAAATCGATAATGCGCACTTTTTGACGCACTTTGATGGAAGTGTTCCGGAATATTGCTCAAAATTTGCTTCAGACTTAGTGCTACTAGCTGATTAGTGCCAGATTAAAGATATATACTTGTTATAGTATATAGCGTATCGTATGTATATCTGTATAAATTATTCATGTCGTTGCCAAAATGTCAGAGTTGAAACGAGTTGTACGAAATGCGGCCAAAATTGAGAGCGCAAGCGCTGGCTCCGGCTTCGTGAAGCTATTGCAACGCCCACTGGCCACGCCCACTTGTGGCATATCAACAGCAGTAGCAGCCGAGTAGAGCTTGCCAAACATACAACCTGGAGGGCATACTGAGAGGCAAGTCAACGAACAGCAGGGAGAGCATCGCCTTTCAGGCGGTCGGCTCGGGCATCGAGGAGCGCTACGTGGCAGATGGAACGGATCAGGAGTCAATAGAGACAGCCGCAACGGAACTGATTGGCGACCTCAACGACGATTCGAATCGCATTCTAAAGTTGACAAAACGTCCAATTCGACGACGCAGACTATCGGTCAGGCCGTGCAGCAGACGCTGGGGCAGGATGAACTTTCGCAATGTCTACAGGGCGTTGCGTATACGTTGGAGTCGTAAGTTGATCTGGACATCTATTGTAAATCAATTCCAAAGGGTTGAAAGAAGAATAGAAGCGATTTCAAATTTAGAATGAGCATTGTGATTGGGTACCTACATATATTTCATTTAACAAATCCTTATAAGATGCCGGAATATAGGACCACAATATTCACCATAAATCACAAATAGATGGAGCTTTATATTGTATGTAAAAGTTCTACCTACGAAGTAGTAACCTTACGGATCTAGTTCAATGTAGCTTCACAATCCGGTAACAAAATTCCAAATTCAGAATGTACGTCACCTGCCCCAAGGTACCTCCGATCATTGAGCTGGGCACGCTGATGAAGAAGCATAGGATCATACCAGACGTCGTCACCTGCAGGCCCGAGTATGTCATCAATATTTCGTATAACTGCGGTGTCACTGTCTTGCCCGGCTGCCATCTGAAGCCGTTTGATGTGCGATTCGAGCCCATCATTCGCTGGATGTCCGATCCAAACAAGTTCTACACGCTGGCCATGGTCGATCCGGATGCACCAAGCCGTGCCAAGCCCATCTATCGCGAATGGCTGCATTGGCTCGTTGGCAATATACCCGGCTGCAATGTGGCCATTGGCCAGAAGCTGGTGGACTACATTGGCAGTCGTCCGCCCGCTGAGACGGGCCAACATCGTTACGTATTCGTGGCCTTCAAGCAGTTCTGCGAACTGGACTTTGACGAGACCTGCATATCGCGGGATACCTACGAGGGCAGGCCGTGCTTCAGCCTCCGGCGGTTTGCCAAAAAATATGCCCTGGGCAATCCCGTAGCACTCAATTTTTTCTTTGCCAATTTTGAAAATGATTTAAATTGAGTTCGTTAAATATTCTGCGTTTGCGAAGGTGACAATAAAAATCGGATTTATAACAAACGTTGACCTAGAAACTGTTGTAGCTAAGCGATTGATAGAGTGATTGATTGAATGATGGAGCGAAAAGGCTACTTCTGCTGCAGTCAACATTGATGATTGATGATTGAAATCAATAAATGTGACAAACGTAACAATTGACCCTTTTAGCCTGCTTGCTTGATTTACAATCAATATGATAGTCTAAGCAAGTAATATTTGTACATAATCTTTAGCCTCTGGAGTGCCTGAAATTGAATTTCATTTACAGTTTTGGACTATTTTTCTTGCAGATGATGATGAAGAGCCACCAAACTTTGGCAGTTACGACTCGACGGACGACGATAAGCGCATCATAACGCTGAATGGGCCGCAGCCAACAAAATATTGCAATAACCGAATATCAACGGCTAAATATAAGTGAGTAATTATAATGGGCATCGATTATCAGAAGTAATGCCCTTGGCCATTCATGTGCCTTTGAGCTATTTAAATGTCATGGCTTACTCTGATAAGATACGATCTAAACAGATGTATGTGTGTGCACTAATTGATTAATAAATGCTTCCTTTTCTATTTGCTTATTTCGTACACAGTGTCCTCACCTTCATACCATCGTTTCTCTTTGAGCAATTTCGACGATATTCCAATATATTTTTCTTACTAATCGCATTATTACAACAAATTCCGGATGTATCGCCAACGGGTCGCTACACCACACTGGTGCCACTCGTTTTTATACTGTCAGTGAGCGCCATTAAGGAAATTATTGAGGATGTGGTAAGTAATGAAATATGATAATCGATTCTATATGATGTACAAATATAAATATTTAATATCATTACAGAAACGACATCGCGCTGATAACGAAATCAATCATCGTTTGATTGAACGGCTAGAAAATGGCACTTGGACCACTGTGCGCTGGTCCGAGCTGACAGTTGGTGATATTATAAAGGTGGTCATTGATACATTCTTTCCTGCCGACCTAATATTATTATCGTCTAGGTGAGTGGCCAGTTGTATACGAGAATAAATGAACTTGTACTAGACAATCTATCGATTTGATTACAGTGAACCGCAGGCTATGTGCTTCATTGAAACTGCGAATCTGGATGGCGAGACAAACCTGAAGATTCGCCAAGGCATGCCGTCAACGGCCAAGTTATTGGACACAAAAGACTTGACGCAATTACAGGGAAGAATTGAATGTGAACTGCCGAATCGGCTGCTATACGAGTTCAATGGCGTCCTCAAGGAGTTTGGCAGGCCGTAAGTAATTCAGTCTACCAATTTCAGTTGTGAACTGTTTATGAACAATGAATCGTTTGAGACTGTGACTGAGAACTCTAATTTAATATTGAAATCGTTTTGCAGGGCGGTTCCACTGGGCAACGATCAGGTGCTGCAGCGCGGTGCCATGCTCAGGAATACGGCTTGGATATTTGGCGTAGTCATCTACTCTGGCCATGAAACGAAACTGATGAAGAACTCAACGTCGGCGCCGCTGAAACGCTCGACTGTTGATAAGCTGACCAATACACAGATCTTGATGCTGTTCATGATATTGATCTCACTCTGCATAACGAGTGGGCTGTGCAATTTGTTTTGGACGCAAAAACATTCCCCAACTGATTGGTATCTGGGCATCGGAGACTTCAAAAGCTTGAGCCTCGGCTACAATCTGCTGACCTTCTTTATTTTGTACAACAATTTGATACCCATTTCGCTGCAAGTGACACTGGAGCTGGTGCGCTTTCTGCAGGCGATCTTCATCAACTATGACATCGAGATGTACCACGCGGAGTCGAATATGCCAGCCAGTGCGCGCACTTCGAATCTGAACGAGGAGCTGGGCCTGATCAAGTACATATTCTCGGATAAGACGGGCACATTGACCCGGAATGTAATGGAGTTCAAGAAATGCTCCATAGCCAAGCGCATTTATCAAACGGAACGCACGCCCGAGGAATCGGAGTTGGTGCAGAATATATTGCGTAGGCACGAGTCCTCCAGGGATATCGAGGAGTTTCTAGTCTTGCTATCTGTGTGCCATACTGTTATACCAGAGAAGAAGGAGGATGGCACCATCATATATCATGCCGCAAGTCCTGACGAACGAGCTTTGGTCGATGGAGCTCGCAAGTTTGGCTACATTTTTGATACACGCACGCCCGAGTATGTGGAGATAAATGCATTGGGCAAGCGCATGCGTTTCGAAGTGCTGAATGTCCTTGAATTTACGTCGCAAAGGAAGCGTATGTCGGTCATTGTACGCACGCCCGAGGGCAAAATTAAGCTCTTTACCAAGGGCGCCGATTCGGTCATATACGAGCGTCTCTCTCCCCGGGATCAATCGTATCGTGAGGCCACGCTGCAGCATTTAGAGGAGTTTGCCTCGGAAGGTTTGCGTACACTCTGCCTGGCCGTGGCGGATATCGATCCCGAAGTCTACGAGGAATGGACTCACACACATCACAAGGCATCGATCGCCTTGCAGTATAGGGAGAGCAAGCTGGAAGACTCGTCTAATCTGATTGAGACCAATTTACGTCTGCTGGGTGCAACGGCTATTGAGGACAAGCTACAGGATGGCGTGCCAGAAACAATTGATGCTCTGCTCCAGGCTGGAATCTACATTTGGGTGCTGACAGGCGATAAGCAGGAGACGGCCATTAACATTGGCTACTCCTGCAAGCTAATCTCAAACACGATGGATATCCTCATACTTAATGAGGGCAGCTTGGATGTAAGTTAGAGATCTGATTAGCTTTACTATACAATTTCACTTTGCAGATCTATCAATACTTCAATTATATATATTTTGTACTTTATTTGTTATTCATCTCAACTTTCCGTTGCAGGCCACACGTGATGCTGTGCTGCGGCATGTGGGCGAGTTCAAGAGCTCACCGACCAAGGATGCAAATGTGGCGCTCGTCATCGATGGAAAAACTTTGAAGTACGCCCTGACCTGCGATCTGCGTGGCGATTTTCAGGAGCTCTGCCTCATGTGTCGCGTCGTCATCTGTTGCCGCGTTTCACCCATCCAAAAGGCCGAGGTCGTTGATATGGTGACCCAGAGTACCAAGGCTGTAACCTTGGCTATTGGCGATGGTGCCAACGATGTGGCTATGATTCAGAAGGCAAGCGTGGGCATTGGCATATCGGGCGTTGAGGGCCTGCAAGCGGCCTGCGCCTCTGACTATTCAATTGCCCAGTTTCGATTTTTGCGTCGCCTCATACTCGTGCACGGCGCCTGGAATTATGCGCGAATCAGCAAGCTGATCCTCTACAGTTTCTATAAAAATGTCTGCTTATATGTGATTGAGCTCTGGTTCGCCCTCTACTCGGGCTGGTCAGGTCAAATTCTGTTCGAGCGCTGGACCATTGGCCTCTACAACGTTGTCTTCACGGCCATGCCCCCATTTGCCATTGGACTGTTTGAGAAGTTCTGCACGGCAGACACAATGCTTAAGTACCCGCTGCTCTATAAACCCTCACAGAATGCCAAACTCTTCAATGTGCGCGTCTTTTGGATATGGATCTTCAATGCGTTGCTGCACTCGGTGTTTCTCTTCTGGCTGCCACTGTTCGCCTTCCAGTCGGAGTCCATTTGGCCTGACGGCAAGACGAGCGACTATCTGCTGCTCGGCAATATGGTTTACACGGTGAGTTGTTTCGGAATATGAGAAGAGTGCAGATGGAAGAGGAGAGATACAAGTGTTCATTATATGTATATATATTCACCATGCATTATTAATAATTTCGTGCTACTTTCTTTCTTTTCAGTATGTAATCGTCACAGTTTGCTTGAAAGCCGGCCTTATTACCAGCTCGTGGACTTGGCTAACGCATGCCGCCATTTGGGGATCGATTCTGCTCTGGTTTTTGTTTGTGCTGATCTATAGTCATATCTGGCCATCGCTGAGCTTTGCGAGCAATTTCGCCGGAATGGATAGTCAGCTGCTGTCGACTCCTGTCTTTTGGTTTGCCTTGGTTCTGGTGCCCATTGCCAGTCTGCTGATCGATGTCATCTGCAAGCTGTACGTACAATTATATAATGAATAGATTATATATAATTGATGTATATTTATTTGATTTCAGTGTACATAATACCGTTTTCAAAACCCTGACGGATGCTGTACGGGAGCAGGAGATACAGCGTAATGATCCCTCGCAGGTGATGGAAGAGTCGCGCTCCTCGTAAGTATTCCGTTGAAAGACAGAGCGAGCCTAACTCCTCTATATATATACATATATATCTACACTATGTATTTTGCATTATTTCTGGGTTTATTTTCCTATGCAATTGGTTAAACTATTTATCTGGCAAAAAGACTAAAAAAGCGAAAACAAAGCTCCTACATTTTCAATTTGAATTGTTGCGCATCTTAAGTAGAGTTAATTACATTTTATTTTTCCTGTCAAGCAGGGATCGTCTATATAGTTGCCTATATGTGTAATTGCAATTCATTGCGATCCGTGCTTGATATTTGCATTTTCTGTTTCGCATTTGTATTTGTATTTTGCACCACCTTGTGAGACGTCCTTTAATTATAAAGCTAATCAGCAATTAGTTCGTTTTGCATTTAATTAGTTACACAATTTAATTAATCTAGTAGTCACCTATTGTCTAACTGTTTATCTCTTAGTTTAAACGAAACCCTAATTAACTCTTCAGCAAGTTCTATATTTGATTTACTCTACAAACCACAAAAAAGTTCTGTAAACTAGTTGGATCTAACTAAATTTATTTAACATATATATATAACCAAAAAACAAAACAGGTTTACATACAATATATGATTGGAAAAGGTTTTTTTTTACTCTTTACAAAGTAAAAACAAATTAATGTTGAACTTGAAGCAAGTATTTGTTCTAGTCAGAACACCTTTTGCACCCGTTTACAGGGTATACAGCAATCATATTTCTATACTTAAGTATTAGTTCTTATACACAAAGAAACAACACAGCACAGGGTATTTAACAGTCGACTAAATTACAAGTAGCTTCTTGTTAGCAACGAAGAAACACAAAACATATTTGCATATTTATTGTATTATTGGATAAACATATATATATATATATTTATTTATATGTGTATATATATTGTAGCGAAAATTGCTTGAAATTGAAATTACGTATTTATTTAGTCATGAATTCAAATTGTGTGTATTTTAATTTAGTAGCAAAATATGCATTAAATAAAAAATAAACCAAAAACAACTAAGAATATTACAGTCGGCTGCAATCGACTGCACAATACTCGTTCACGCTATGTATGAATACTCCTAGATTTATTGTAATATGGATAGTTTCCTAATTTGTTCTAGTTCCGAAAGTGTGGGATATATAGAGCTTTCCGAAATATCATAGTCCCAATGTCTTGAAAAGTCTCTATTTCATATATAGAGCTTCCCAAAGCTGACCTGATAAGCTTTGTGTTTCCTCCTTAACTCAACCCTATCTGCCATCTTTCAAGTTCTGATATACAGACAAAAACCAAAAATCTCTCTTATCATTGCGTGAACTTGTATTCAAAACCAATGAAAACACAATTAAAGTTTACTAGTGGGCAAAATTGCAAATATTAATATAGATATCGAGTTAACTATTGTAATATTATTTACCTTATTAGCAACAATCAAATTTGAAATTAAAAAAAAAAAGAAAAGACAAGAAATGTAATTCTCTCTATCCTCTATCCTCTATTAACACACACAACATCCATACACACCCACACCCACACCCACACATAATAACAACAACAACAATGTTCGATCTGTAACAAATTTGTCAATTTATCCATATCCATTGTTAACAAATCCCGAATTCCCTCATGCCAAATCCACAAAAATTGTGTTCGTCTACGATTAAAAAACAAAAAGGGAAATTCGTTTTAAGCATGATTTGGACAAGAGATCGAGCGCCAAACGGGAGAAGGCCAGGATGCGAGACTACCATTCAGGCCAGAGCATAGAGTTTTCCGGTCGTCGTCTGCGTGTCGAGCATTTGGATTTCGATGAAGATCTGGATACCATGAATCAGCAACGGGAGTACTATAGACGTCGGCAGCGCTGGCAGGGCAGCGAGGTCCTGCATATGTAGCTAAAGCAAGCTGTGAAGAGAGCAAGTTCTTTTGTCTCTATATACCATACATGTATATAATATTTATGTTTTAAATGTCGTCAATTGAAATAAACTATTTATATAAATGTTATAGAGTAAGTGCTCATCAAATTGATATAGAAATCTATGTGTGTATATATATATATGCTCAGGGCATGTCAAGCCATATCCATTTTATATCAATCAGTCATTCAATAATAAAGAAAAACTGTAGTATTCATACATATATACATATACATATACATATATAGAGGATCATCTCTGTACAGATGCAAGTCTTAAAATTGATCCAACTGTGATACTCTAGCTAAATGAATGTTTTCAAAGAGTTGCAATTTTATTTCATATTACACGTTGTTCATATCTTAAGTCAATTGTACCACGCTTACCTAAGAAGAAGGCGAAAGCATTCCATAAACTAAAACGAAACCAACGTCTAAATGAATGTACAAAAGAAGTAGAAAACTTGTGTGTAAACCAGTTAACAAGATATTTAATTTAAGCTCAATTCTATTCCAGTCTCAATTGTTGTTGTTAGGCCCTGAACCCGTAGGCAATGAGTAAAGTGGTTATATTGTATTTGTTGAGCTATATGTAACAGAGATGGCTAACTTTATAAAGTATATAAATATTATGACTAACTAACGAGCTGAGACAGAATTCTGCGTCTATTAGTCTGTCTATGTAAATATATAATTATTTTATATTCTTTAATAATTGAAAGTAAAATTTAGTTTATACCGTGTGAGTTTATCATGCTCCGTTGATAAACACAGATACTATTCTATAAATCAAGCACATCATCTATGTGTATTTCTATATTATTGAAAATAATCTTTTGCATTGAGAGCTCGTCAAATGGTTCAGGGTATTCACTAGTCGAACACTGCCGACTAGAGCAATCATTTGTTTTTTTTTCAATATTGTTAATTTGTGAAATATTTAAAAATATATACATATATATTGTTTTTATAATATACTATAGTAACTTAAGTAAATCTGTATGCCATCCTTTCTAACCTACCTATGCAATTAATAACTGTTTAAAAACCCAAAGATATTCCAATCAGAAAATCTATTTAAAGTCGTATAGTCGAATAAAGCTAAAGTTAACAAAATGCAAAATTTCTAAATTGTCTTCAAGCCTGTGTCCGTATATTAAATAGAAACTAAATAAAATATATACATATTTATTTCTATATATGTGTGTATGTCAAATATATGTTTATGTAAACCAAAATAGAAGCTGATGTCTTAGTTTTTCATCAACTTGCATGCAATTTACTTATAATAAATACCCTACTACGTTTTTAAGTCCCACTAACAGAACAAAACAGTTTGGCACCAAATTTGATACGAACAAAAACTAACAAAAACAACAACAAAACTGAAGAACAAAATGTTGGAAATATTTTGCACAGTTCATTATTTATTTTCTATATTTTTCACTAAAAGCCATTTATTTATTTTGCATTATATAAAATAAAATCTATGCAGTCTATATAAATATGTATTTTAAACAAACTTCATCAATATACTATATATATATTTTTTCTTGTGTGTGTGTGCTTGTATGTGTATGTGAGCAGTACTATGTATGCCTTGGGATCTATTATTCGGTGTAAGTAATACATAAAACAAATGTAAATTACAAACAAACAAAATATCAAATATATATATGTTCACATATTGCGAGGGTAGTTCAAGACGTTGCAGAACTTAATGGAAACTCGAAAGAAATTGGAAAACCCTTAAGAAGTTTCAAAGATTTTTAAACTATTTCAGTTTGCGAACTTGTCAGTCTACCCTCGTATAAATATAATTACACTAAAATCCAAACTCCCTCATCATTTATCATATGCAGTCACAAACCATCCATTCATGTGAATAGGCCTCAAAAAACAAATGCTGCAATTAGACGGTATCTACTAGATAGTGCTAGGCAAATGGTAAAAAAAAAAAAAACAACAGCACAGATTTTTGTAAAATATACAAATAAATACCTAATATATATCTATCTTAAGGTTGCTTTCGCATTGCATGTTTCTGTTCTCAAACATATTTCTACTTTGGTTAACTAAAATTGAAGAAACATAATTATTTTCTAAAAATTCTGCATGCTCCATAAAAAATTTATCACCTTTGATTGTAGTCCTTTTATTGCTCTCCAACAGCCGCTCACCTTTCTTTTTTTAACTGTCTGTAGATGCTAACAATTCAAAATGAAAATTATTATAAATAAATGTTGTACCTTAAAAAAATAAAATAAATTGGTGAAAAGGCAGAAATGTAATATCTTGCTAAACCACAAAAAATCCCAAAAAAAAAAATTCTTAAACTTTTTAAAATTAAAAAGTTGATCCCAAAATAATGTTAAAATTGAAGAACATTTTTAATTTGTTTCGATTTAAAAAAAATATATATGAAAAAGTAATATACTCCATTATAAACCCATCTAAAAAATCCAAATTCCCCCGAAAAAAAAAAAAAATTAATTCTACAGATTTACTGAAACGGCGAGATTGCTACGAAATGTTTTCACCCGTCGTGCCAACACAAGAGTCGAAACGGAACTAGAATTATCGCGTGAGTACAAACCATATACCGAATCAGATTCAACGAATGTCCCCGATGTGCTATTAGTGCAGGCCAAACAGGGTTTGGGCAGTACTTCATTTTTTAATGGGCTAGTTAACATATACATATTAAGACAGTTAGTATATAGCAGCATATAGCTGTGTATACAGCCATAGTTATCAGCTGTAGTGAATCGGTCAATAAAGAAAAATGATTTTTGAATTTATTTGAGCACTTCATCCATACGTTCATTAAAAACAAAATACCCTTTCCCCATCCCATACACGAGTGACATATAATTACCGTATCTGATATATCTATATAACATGTTGCTACATTTCTTTTCCAACCAGATGGCTATGCATTTTCGCAAGAGGAAGGCGGTGCTGTACCGCAATCTATTGTCATACGGGCATATGACACGAATTTGCCCAAACCAGAAGGCAATTGAAAAGCGGAAAAGGAAGATCGGGATATACATATTTATGTATATGTATGCATATATACATATATGCGGCAGCTACTGTATTTATGGCTATGAAACACTTTAAATTTACATCAGCTAATGTGCGTTAAAAGGGCCAAAGAATAAAAACATTTAGATTAATTAATAAAAAATAAAAAGGGAAAATTAAAAAAAAAAAAAATAAATAAATAAAAGATAATTAAATACAATTTTAAAGGAAGTACTTTTGATGAAACACACATATACACACATTTTTTCTGGTATTAATTCAACAAAGATATTCTAAATGTGTCTTACATTACTAATATTTTTATTTATATATGTGCTGCATATGATAAATTCAATGTGTATTTGTATCCTAACTGTTAATTATTTTATAAGCCACTTAAATAAAGCCGTTAGAAGCATTTTGATTCTTTGTACATATGAAAAACACCTGTTTGAATATATTTTGTAATTGGAAATCAAAAATTGTTAGTCGGACTAAATCAAAATGTTTTCGATTATATATTAGTAAATGGAGCTATCGCCCTAACGATAAGTGAACCTATCGATAACATGACTAAGAAAAAGTAATGAGGGATGAAGTAAATGTAAACAATGGAAGATTTCCTTAGCTAACCGACATACATAAATTTAATAAGCTAAATATGGTTGGAAAACAAATTTGTTTTAACAACTGGCACATGTAGAAATTTGGTTACTTAATTATAATTGTTAACAACCGAAATTTGCCTTGACGTTGCCTATCGTTGCTAACGATGAATACATCGATATATGCGCAACATTGCACGACCAAATGAACCAGTGTTGTAGCAGTGGAGCTAATTAGATATTCTTTGATAATAGCAAATATATTTAGTGTTTGTGCAGCCCTGAAGAGCGACGCGGCTTTCCATTTGCGCTCGCATATTTCTGTTGCATTTTCACCAGTTTCTGGATTAATATAACAAAGAAAAATAAATAAAAACATCGCTATGGATGATATATTAAGTCCAGGATTTTCAATTCCCAGCATTGGGCATGCACCGACGCCGCTGCATCACAGTCTGGATGCCGATCAACAAATCGAAGCATTACCACATCAAGTTTATCATCCACCCGCACCAGAGCCAACAACAACGGCGGCAACAGCGCAGCAGCAGCAACAACAACAGACAGACAATGGAACGGGCGTGCCCGATGGCAGCAGTGGCAGCGGTTTGTTTGGGCACGAGCCGTCAATACCTCTTGCCCACAAACAAATGCAAAGCTATCAGCCTTCTGCCTCCTACCAACAACAACAACAGCAGCAAAGCAGCAACACAGGCGGCAGCACACCCCAATCTCTAATGCAGCCACAGACGCCGCAGAGCATGATGTCCCATATGATGCCAATGACAGAGCGAAGTGCACCCGGAGACTCATCTCTTAGCAACATTCACCAGACAATGGGTCCGTCAACACCGATGACCCCTGCCACACCTGGTTCCGCCGATCCGGGCATTGTGCCGCAGCTGCAGAATATAGTGTCCACTGTAAATCTATGCTGCAAATTAGATTTAAAGAGAATTGCTCTGCACGCACGTAATGCCGAGTACAATCCGAAGCGTTTTGCGGCCGTGATCATGCGCATCCGAGAGCCGCGGACCACGGCCCTGATCTTCAGCTCCGGCAAAATGGTTTGCACAGGGGCCAAGAGCGAGGATGACTCGCGGCTGGCAGCTCGCAAGTATGCGCGCATCATACAGAAGCTGGGCTTTCCGGTAAGTCTCGGTTGCTAGATAGGAAGAGCGTCTAACCTACAATGCATTCTTAATAATCTAATTCCTTTCATTTGCAGGCGAAATTCCTGGACTTTAAGATCCAAAATATGGTTGGTTCGTGCGATGTGAAGTTCCCCATCCGACTGGAGGGCCTTGTTCTAACACATTGCAACTTCAGCAGCTACGAACCGGAGCTGTTTCCCGGTCTCATTTATCGAATGGTGCGCCCACGTATTGTTCTACTTATCTTCGTCTCGGGCAAGGTGGTGCTGACTGGCGCCAAGGTGCGGCAGGAGATCTACGATGCATTCGATAAGATATTTCCCATATTGAAGAAGTTTAAAAAGCAGTCGTAGATTTTCTTGTAGGTTAAGAACTCTTAAAGTTGACTAATTTTAGATTGAAATAAGGTTGCAAATAAACACTGTCTTTAGTTTATAAATGTCGTTGCCTGGGTTTTATTGGCATGTCGAGCATCACTTAACCGATATAAACCTTAATTAGCTTAGATACATTGTGCCATCAGTGCACCCACATTCTCGAATTCGATCTTTTCCGTAATGTTCTTCGTCTTGATTTTGTCGTCCTGGGTGGCTACGACCACAAGCTCCTGTCCCTGATGTTTCCATCCGTTGCGCTTGATCCAACTCTCTAGTGTGGAGTCTTCAATGCCGCCCAACAACTCCTTCAGCAAATCCTTCTTGATTGTCTGGAACGTTATGCCCACCACATGGGAAACAAATTTCCGTATGGAATCATGGAAGCCGTTGATATGACGGAACATCGTGCGATTGACCTCAGCGCGTTGCCAGAACAATGTGAAATCGGCACGTTCCAATATGTCGGCCAAGTCAATAATTGTCTGCACGTTCTCGTCCTTCATCTGCTGCGGCAGCAACAGACATTTGGCCATCACGAAGTCCGTGTGCGGCAAGTTCGTCAAGCATTTCAGCAGAATTGTGTATGTGATATCAAAGTTGAGCATGTGCGGATTGAATTGATACAGCTTGAGGACGGCCAAATTTGCTTCCAAATCGTAGGTGTTGTTCTTAGCCTGGTCCTGAACATACGATTCGAGTATCTTTAAATGGTCTGGATTGTAGCTGGGAACAACAAATGAAACAAGGTTATGTTTAGTATGCATATTTGTTTATGAGTAATGGCAAAAACCGCTTACCGCTCAATGCAACCCAACATTTCCTGAATGGTCTGGCTCTGGCCATTTTCCATTTTCACTAAGTGTGACATTTTGTAATTTATTTGCAAAAGAAATAGATGAAATTATATTCGCGTGGCGATGCCAAAATTTATTTTTTACACAGGGCTGTATTGGACAGCTGCGAACAAGTTCGATAGAGCCTCTGACTCACATGAGCTAACGAAACTTATTGCTGCCCTGGTACGATAGCTAAGCAAACGAGCAGTCAAGCAAGCAGTGCTTAAGATTTTATAAGCGTAGCAATAGAAAGTTGTCCCCATATGTGCAAATGATTACAGAATAACGTAACAGCTGTTATTAACGCCAAGCAGTATTAATCCTGATTGAAAATACCGAGTTTTATTAGTGGTGTTTAGTTTGTCAAATAAGAGGTGGTCAGTGTTGCCAGTTTCATCTATTTTAGGCTAGTTCTTACCTATTTATAATAGATCTATTGAGAATGAGAATATCCCTAAAAGAACTATAGAACCGAAGAAACTGTTCTCTATGCCATATAAATGTTAATGTTCGTAAGCTATTAAGCATATCAACATTTAGTCTTATCAAGCATATACATACATATATTCTTGAGCAGCGTAATGAGATAATCCGATATAGCTATGCATGTTTATTTGCACATTTTGCACAGAGAGGCAGCTCTCTATTTGTCTCTCTGTCCATCTCACAGTCTGTCTGGGCTACAAAAGCAAGTAACAAAAGAGAAGATCATTTAAGTTGTCTATGTATGTGAATTTGGTATTTATATTTGAGTGAAACGAAGGTAGAATTCTCGCAGCAGCGGAGCGTGCTCCTATTGGTCACTCAAAGCTCTTCGGGCTCAACATTTGAGAGCGACTTAGTGTCTGAGTGAAAGTTGCCCTATATAAAGGGCAGCAGCTGCAGCATTTCTTCAGTCGCCCAGGCCTGGCGGGGGTCAGTCGTGCAGTGCAGTAAAGTGTGTGAGCGTTCAGCTAAGCATTAAAATCGGAGGGAATACTATTATTCACAAGCTGGCAACACTGGTTGGGATTGTGTCCGTGCAAATGTATGTATGTACATATTATATATTGGTATCTCTGCTAAGCTTCGACATGGCGCTCTAACAGTAGTTACACATATTCTTTAACAAATGTCCTGCCAAATAAATGTATTGCAAGGCCTAATTAATTTTTATTAGTAATAAAATTATTTTTTATTAATCCCAATTTGTTATTGGTTTATATGTAAGGTCACTTATTTGCAAAAGTTTATATAAATTTTTATTTATGCATATATGTATGCATGTATATATGTATATGTACATGTGGAAGGGAATTTCTATTTTTCATCTCCGTATTTATGCCATTTTAAAATGGAAGTTTCACTTGATCTTCAATTTATTTCCAATCGGATTGCCTATATTTTGTCTTGGAAGTTAAAAACGATTTTGTTTGTATCCAATTTGAGTTTACGTTGCCATCTAAATGTATCATGGAAGATCCAATTGGATTGTACACTGCCATTTCACTTTGTATTGGAAGTTTAATTGGAAGTGTATGGGTATGCAGTATGTGGAAGCTTTCTTTTTTATTGGCATCCATATCGGATCCATTGTATATTTAGAGACGTTTAGGTCTTTGCCGCCTCTGCCTCGGCTCGCACAGCAGCGGCTGCTATATCGGCCTGACGCTGTTCTTCCTCCAATTCTAACCGTTCCACTTTTTTGATCTTGCTCAGTTTCTCTGAAAAAATACAATATGTAAATATATGTTTTTCAATAAAGGTTTTTGCCGTAGTCGAACTTACTTGCACACTTTAACATAATGGTGCCCCACCAAATGGACCAGCCCCAGCCCACAAAGCAGAAGAGCACACAGAAAAACTGAGAGACAGCCACAATAATATTAATGATAAAGGATCCAATGCGTGCGCGCGCGCTGTCGAACTGCGAGAAACGTGGAATGCCAACGCAAAGGCAGAATATACCAGAGAGCAGAGTGCCTATGGAAAATTGTGCATATCAAATAATTTTCTGGGTATAATAAGTAGTTGTGTATACCCACCCAAGCCCGGAAAGATAACGTTACAGACAGCGCAAAACCAGGCGAGGTAAAGCGGTAGCACGGGTATGGCAGCCTTCATCTTCGACGTATACTCAACCAGGTCATTATGGAGTTTACGACGCGTTTCCTAAGGAAGAGTATAAATCTAAATTTAATATAAAAACTAGATATACACATATGCAAATATTGTCGAACTTTGTATAATATTAAATCTTTTATGCTCAAGTTGACTCAATTAATCAATACGGACTTACCTCACTTGTTGGCGGTGCTACAACACTTTGTCGGCGCGCTTCGGCTGTTTTCCGTGGTTTCTTGCGACAGCATAACAGCATCAGCCAAAACCGTCTGCAGCAACTCCTGAAAGTGCAAAAAGGAACTTATTCAGTTGAGCGATATTGTGCAATCGATTATCAATCGATATTTGTTTACGATTCTCATTGAACGATCATCAGTCAGCGAGCAGTGGCATTGCTGGCCAATGAAAATCTTTTATAACCGTAACCTACTGAGCTAACTATCAATTTAAACAAATTCAAATTAAGATTTTAAATTTTCAACCAGAAATTCCCATCTCCACAGTATTTAGCTTGTGAACTTACATTTTGGTCATGTCTTCTGTTGCTGTCACTGCTGATGGCGCCATAGAAGAGCCTTCTAGTACGGCGGCATCTGTGGGAGCTATGCCCAGCTCTGGATCCTGATCCCGCCAAGCTACCTTAGGCTCGGTGGCTGCTGCCACGGCTGCATGTTTGCGCCTACAGGGTATACAGAAGCAGCATTTGCTCAGCTCCGTTTCGTCGCCCGTTATGGGATCGACTTTATTCACGGATCGACAGCAGAAAACCTTGCGCAAGCACATGCCACATTTACTCTGGTGCTTTGGTTGATGGCTTGATGTGGATTGATGCATTGGCTCCACGCTCATTTTGGTCTGTTTCTCCTCTACGATCTCAGTGGACTTTGGCTTTTTGCGACAGCTCGTGCAGCAATTGGACGTGGGCCAACAGCGAGACTTTTTCTTCGCCTCATCAACTATTTCCAGCTGGGTCGTTGTCGAGGCGCTGCTCCGACTGCTCGCGAGCACAGGCTGCTGCTCATCGGCGGCATCTTGCAGGCGGTCCTTGCGCAGTCCGCAGCAGCGCATGCAGCGAGAGCGGCGAAAGCGCATGCAAAGCGTGGTGCAGCAGCGGCAGCAGCCAGCCTTGCCCACATCATCCTTTAGGAACTCCTGACTGCCAGTTCTGGAAGAAAGAAAGTGAAGGAATAATCATTGGGTAAGGTTAGAACCTCGATTATAAATCACTGCCAATCCAATTCGATTTGACTTGACTATCGGAAATTGGCTGTTAAGTTAGTAAAGGTTGAAAACTAATTATAATAATTATCTATTTCAATCAGATTTCAGATACTTATACGCTTTGTATGAATATCGGGAAATTAAAAGAGCAGGAAAAACCAATTATAAAATTTTCAATCTACTCCTTGACTTCTATAATAGCTATAATAGTTGTCTAACGGAATCAGCCTTCATTTATAGCCTTGATTCCAAGACATAATTGCCATAATAACTGTCTATCGGATACTGTGGGTAATAACCACAGACCGAGCGAGACCTTGTCCTTTTTGTGATATCATGGTAATAATTTGCACTCAATTTGCATGGTTCACATTTATTATGCAAATCGATTTCGTGTTGCATTGTTGCCACACATTTTCATTAGCATATTTAATGACTTTTGCATTCGATGCGATAAAGATGAATTGCACGAGAGCATTTGCATTAGCATGCACATATTTTGCTCATAGGTCAAAAGTTGAAAGTACATTAATACATAATATTGCACATACAATATAAATATATACATATAGTTCATTCACAGATTGAATTTGGTTTGTGCTACGCACACGCATTTGCCAGGAGGGTTATTAAACCCACTTTAAGTTCAAGGTTAGCTTTTCGTTTGGGGTAACGCTATCGTCGAATGTAATGGGTACTTTAACTAAACATAAATTAGCCCTCACTTACACAATTTTCCACTCGACCACGTGCCGAAAGGTAGAAAAAAGTAAAATATCCCACACGGTAATAAATATGATTTCAACAACCGCACGAGCCAACGACCAAACTTCTTTTGGAGGTCGAGAGCTTGACGCCAGTCGAAAGAAACTACAAGTTCTTCGTACTTTTGTCGCATTAACTACTCAATTAACATTGGACTGCACATACATATATAATATATATTGTGGAGAATAAACAAAACTTTAGCTTTCGGAGTTTTCGGAGTTTGCAACTATTTCCGCATAGCCAAAGACTATTTCTTCATTATTGCGGTGTATCGTATATAGTAAAGAAATATACATTATATTAAAAGTTTTCAGTCTACCTAATCTTTAAATCAATCAACAATTTGTAAAGCTAAGAGGTTTTTTGTCTAAGAGGTTTTTATAGTTCTTTTACACATCTAAATAATAAATAATATGAAATTTCCATGAATTATCAGGGTATACCTAACTCAATCTGATGTTTTCATGATATTTTGCGTCTTCCCACGTTACTCAGCGAATTTAACTGAATTAATTATTATCATGTATACATGAAAACCCAAATTTGGTTCTCTTAGTTCTATTATCAAGGTATGTAGATAAAATAGAAATCAAGTGGAACTATATATGAAGTAAACTAATCTTTATCCGCATTGCAGAAATATTTATATGGAAACAAAGTATGTATAAACTATTTTTTCTTTTTTATTTAAATTGCGCTTTAGATAAATTGTTGATAGTCCATGAAAACTTTTAAACTTCCATTTAGGAGTTGGCCTTTTTTCATAGTAAATTAAAT
Source organism: Drosophila mulleri (assembly GCA_035047565.1). Classification (NCBI taxonomy): domain Eukaryota; kingdom Metazoa; phylum Arthropoda; class Insecta; order Diptera; family Drosophilidae; genus Drosophila; species Drosophila mulleri. The sequence continues at coordinate 13,056,966 of JAWNPK010000060.1, read as the reverse complement.
ATGCAAAACAAAATAAAAAATCTTTTGGTTTACCTAAATAAATATTTATCCGGTTCGATTAACGAATTCTGCGGCAGATCAATGTGAAAGACAACCGAGTTCTTTTTCTTCTTGGTCAACATGCTGGGGTAGCACAGTTATCACAGGTATCACTCGTTAAAATCTAAGTATGTTTCATCAATATTGTTTCTTGTATTTTGTTCAATTTGAATTTGAATCTGAATCCTAGTTGTGGTTGGCGCGATTGTCCGGCTGAAACTGATTTGTTATTGCGGCATGAAACTTTGGACATGCCACGAAAACTAACTAGCTAGGCAGATTGTTATGTACGTGCACACCTCTCGACTGGCCGACCTGCAATATAACACTAACACACACACACACATACGTATACATGTCTGTATGTATGCACACTTCGAAGGACGTCGGCGCTTGAGGACGACAAGGCAAGCGAACGGATATCCTTAAAGGCGTTTCGTATGGTCGCCCTAAAGTTTGCTCCTCCCCTCAAACCCGAGGAGCTCGTAAATTTATTGACGCATTTATGACTGGCCTGGTGGCCCAAAGCCCACTAAAACTACAACTACAACTACAACTATATAAACATATATATGTATATAGATTTATTCCTATATACATACATATATATACATTTATATAGGTATGCATGCATGTGTGCGTGTGTGTGTGCTACGTGGTTTGGCGGTCTAAAGTTTTGCCCGTACGTTTCTTGTTCGTGCAGTTTCCGGCTATGTAAATTTACTGGCCAAGGGGTATATGCCTGGCAATTGTTTTTACTTGGAGAGTTTAGGAACGACGCAAAAAGTTAGTAGACTTACAAAAAAAGAAGCCAAGCAAACTTGTGGCAAATTGGCTGAGATTTTTTTGGTCTTGTTTATGCATGGGAAAGTTGTTTAGCAGACAGTCACAATAGACAGTTGAGGGAGGATTTTATTGTTAAAAGGAATGTTAATTCGATCAAGATATATGGATTTTATTATCCCAAGCAGACATGATAAGACGACCCCATTTATAGTATATATACCTTTGATCAGAATGTTTGGATTGCTCTAGCTGATTAATAATAATCAATCATTTGCTTTTTTATGAACTCAACGATCATGGACTATGTATAAATATTCTTCACTTACTTGGCAACTCCTCCGCTGCCCACAGTCGAGCCTTGGCCATCGGGCGAGAGTCGTTTGTCATCTACTGGAAAATCGTCACCGAGTCCAGCTGTCGTTGTTGGATGCTCCAAGTTCTTAGTGGGATCCTCTTGCAGATTGGCTCTTTCGTTTTCGGCTTCAGGGACAGCGCTAAGCTGGGCGCTCGCTGCATCTGATTCGAGAGCATTCAGCACCGATATCGATGCCTCAATGGGTTGTGTGGGTGGTAGGGGGGATTTTTGTAACTCGGCGGGGGAGCTGCGCTGGGCATTGCTACCATCGGCTGTGTCCAGTCGGGGAGCGCTATCATGGCCCTTGGCTAGCATTGTGACGCCACTGGGTGTGGGCGAGGCGGTAGCAATTGGGGCAAGTCCTGATTCGCTTTCATGGGTTTTCTGGTCAATTAAATGTTCATTAACCGTTTTCTGTGCCTCGGTGGTGCCGTCCATAGCATCAGAACTTGTTGCTACGCTGTCGCCAGATTGTGGTGTAGGCTGCCTGTTGGATACTGTGAAAGCACATGCAGAAACATTTCAATTAGCATCGGAAGATAGAGAAGAGGCTTAACAGGCAGTTCCACTTACCTTCACCTTCATGAGCCAGTTCTGGCACCGTTGCCACTTTGCGGTTCTGTGCGGAATCGGATCGCTTCTTGTTGCTTACCAAACTGAGCCGTGAGCTCATGCGCACCAAGTTGGACATGTTGGAAGCTTGTCGCTTAACAGCTCCTGCTTTGGCATTCACCTCGTTACGAACTGCGGGCAAAGCTTCTGCCGCAACATTCACCGCATTGCCCACATGGATGGCCAAGGGATTTATGATATCCTCCGCAGTTTCCTTAGAAGCAGCAGCAGCAGCAGCTGTAGCAGCAGCAGCAGCAGCTGTAGCAGCAGCAGCAGCAGCAGCAGCCGCACCACTTGTCTCCAATTTCTCTGGCGATTCCTTTTGCTTGGTTTTTGTGGCTGGGCTTCCGTTTGGTTTATTATTGTTCTTTTGCTGAGCTTGTTCACGGGCTTGGGGCTTGGGTAAACCACTAGCTCCATTAGCTTTGCTAGCTGGCTTATCTGTCTTGCCATTCCTTTGTCCAGCTTCCTGTTTTTGCTGCTTTGCTGGAGTTTTATTTGGCTTATTTGCTTGGCTGCTTTTAGGAGTGGCTTTCGCGGGGATCTTACTCCCGTTACGCTTGAGATTGAACTCAGGTTTGATTATAGCTGTGATCTTCTTTTTGGCACTTTCAGCTTTGTTGGATTTCTCCTTGGGGCTGGGCTTAGACACGACTTGTGTAGGCCTTTTGCTCTTCGGCGTTGCAGACTTATCAGAGGGCTTGTCCGTCGTTTTCTTGGCTGGAGAACTGGATTTGGACACAGATCTACGCCCACTTGTACTTGTTGGTATAAGAGAGCGAGAACTTCTACGTTTACTGCTGAGGGGACTCTCCTTACGCTCGTGCTTTGGCGTCGATTTGCCCTGCTTGGCCGCAGGACTCAATGACATTCTACGTCCAAGCATGCCCCTCGGCGGCAAACCCTTAGGACTAGTGGAAACAGATTTTCTGCGATTGGGTGAAATTTTAGTTTGACGACCATTGCGCGATGCTGTCGATGGTGAAATGCTGGTGGAGCGTATGGATGAACGCACGCTTAAACGGGAGTTAGCTCGAGAGTTGGCCAGTGAATCTGCCCGCGAGTTGGCCCGTGAATCTGCCCGCGAGTTGGCTCGAGAGTTAGCTCGGGAGTCGGCTCGCGAATTGGCCCTGGAGTTGGTTTGCGAGCTATCCTTTGCTTGGGCCATGCGCGAGCCTGGTCTAGAAGGAGGACCTCTGGAGACGGGGCGACTGCTACTAAAGCGCGTGGGCGTCAATCTGCTGTCGAGCTGAGCCTGGTTGTCAAAGCTACTGCGATTCGTGGCCTGCGATGGTGAACGACTGTTGCTGGCTCGTGAATTCCTACCGGACAGGCTGGACAAATTGGCAAAATCCTTGAGTGGCGAGTTGGAGCGACTATTCGGATACGAATCCTGGCGACTGCGTACAGGTATGCGGGATATAGAATCACGGCGCATCGATAAGTCGGATGGAGTATCTCTGTGAGCGTCCTCGTAGGCATCGCCATGCAGTGGACTATCCTTGCCGCTGTCCTTGTTCGGTGTGCCTATAATGGGCGACAGAGTACTTGGCTTGACTATCTTGGTGCGCTTCGAGTCCTTGCTCGGAAAGGGCTGTCGTCGAGGACTCTTCAGCTTGCTAGCGGGCTGATACACTGATTTGCGACGTTGCATTCCTGCTTTGGTTGTTGCTGGCAGTGTTGAGAGTGTCGAGGGTCGGCGGAAACTAAAATCGGAGGTGGTGATGCTGCTCAGATTCGAGCTGCGGCGATCTGAAGCAGTTTGCGTGGAGCTGCGACGCTCGGGTGAAGTCGAGCTAGAGCGCCGCCTTGCCTGAATGCGCATTGGATCGAACGTGGACTTGGGCAGCTGTGTGCCCATTGTCAGATCATCCAAACTCAGCCAATTCGATCGAGCTGGTTGGCTATGGGAGTCGTCTTCTATGGACTTGTTGATCACTCCAAGCAATCCACGCTGCTTACGTGTAGGATTCGGGTTTGGCTTTAAAGGACGCGGCAATGTGCCCGGTGGTATTACTGTTGTCTCCTTATCCATTTCCATTGAGGATCTACGGTAACGGCTAGTCTCCCTATCCAGCTCCATGGAGGAGCTGTGCAATCGAGGTATGGCGCTGCGATAGGGCTGCGAAATGAGGGGCAGCGATTCCAGACTTTTGATGCGCTGACCAAATGGAGATGAGGTCATACCCATGGAGTCGCGTCTCTGGGCACGCGGCGTATACGTATCCACCGACGAGGTCAACGAATCCCTCTGCTGCAATATGCCCTTGGTGGGCATGGCCAGTTTGCTTGGACTGTAACGTCCGCTCATATTGAATTGGACAGAGGGCCGCGGGGAATCATCATTAACCGGCTGGCTGCTGGCTGGCAATTGCGGCAAGCGAGCTGACGTCAGCGACTTGCGACGCGGCCTCAACTGTGGCTGTGGCTGTGGCTGAGCTGCATTCGACGAGGTAGTGGTGGACTGTAGCGAGGGATGCCTGCTGATCGCTGTTGGCCGTTGAGTCACAGGCGTGGCACTTGGACTGTGACCCAACGACGATTTGGGTGAGCGCACCGAGAGTATGGTGAAGGCAGACTTCTTGTGCAGCCGTGTGTCACCCACACTGATGAATGAGAGAAAGCGAGATTGGATGAGAGAAGAACTATTTAATAAGCGCTTCGAGCTTACCGATATTCTCCGCCCGTTGCAATCGACTCCTTCATGACGACGGGCGACAAAATCTGTGATTGCGTCTGCTCCTCCATTTCAGTGCTGGACTCTGGTAGCTGACTTTGCTGCAGACTGGGTGTTTGTGGTTTCTCCAAGCCATAAGCCCGCATGCTCTCGAGCAGCTGCCGCTCACTGAGCAGTAGTTCCCTTTGCTGCTGCTGCTGCTGCTGCAGGTATTGCTTTGGCGAGAGTATGAGATTTCTGTCCATTGTCGGTGTCGGGCTTCTGACTGGCATTTGCTGCACTTCGTTGTTCAGCAGCTGCTCTTCTCCACTGCTGCTCGAACCGTTTGAGTCCTGCAGCATGGTGGCAAGCGGAGATAGAGGCATCTCCTCGTGCTTCATGGACATCACCATCTTCGAGCTGGGTCGCAGCTTGGGTATCCGGCTGAACTCGGCGAAATGCTGTGGCGTTGGGCGATACCAATCCAGGTCCGATATCGCCCTGCTAAAGTTGTGAATCAATTAGCTAAATGCTTCTCTGGCCAACTGCTTCCTCTACTCACCTATTTGCAGTCTGTGCCTCCTGCTCCTCGAAAGTGCGCTCCGCAGCCTGTGTGGCCTGTTCGTACTCACATTCGTATACATCTGGCTTATTGACTATATCCTGCGGTGTGAGAAGCATAAAATTCGGTGAATCGAGCTGCTCAGAGCTGGAGCCTCCGCTCGAATTGGGCAGTATTTGTATGTCAGGCGGTTGCAGTCGTGGTATGGGTTGAGACTGAGCTCTTAGGGTGCTATAGGGCACTTTCGAGAAGAGTCTTCGTCGGTTCTCCTGACCCATGAGCGTGTTGAGGGCGACGGCAGCCACAAGAGTGTCCTCCTCGGAACTGGGTATTTCTATCGATCCAGCCCGAATCGTCTCAAAGGCTGCAGTGCCAAAGTAATCCTCCGGCTGCGGTGGGGGCACTGGATCGCCAAACAAACTGCTATAGGGTTGAATATTCGCGGAACTCTTCTCCATATAGAGCGCCTCCGAGGCAATCTCTGACCCACGCCGATCCCGCTTGGCTGTGTAGCTGACATTGCTAAGAGCCGACGGAGACATTATGCTACTCGGATCGTAGCTATAGTCGACAGAGATTATAGCAGGCGTAGCTATGGTCGTGACTGTAGCTGCAGCAGTGGCTGTGGCTGTTGCTGTAGCTGTGTCTGTGTCCGACGCGGGCGATCTGATGATTGGCTGAGCTATTGCCGAGATGAGTGTTGGTGAAGGTGATGATGAATATGATAATGTTTGCTGCATGATTAATCATTGGTGCTGTTCTCTCTGCAAGAACTCCTTGAAGGTAAACGCTAAGGTGGCACAGGATGAACTCCGTATTATTTCAATGTGAGCTGCCTGGAAGATGTGCCATAGTTCTTAATTCTGCAAGAGAAAGAAAGTACGTTATATTTTATGGCATATGTGCGTGCATATTAATTATTTAATTTATATTTATATATTATGATTATTATACATTAATAATGAAACAAATTTAAATTTGAAAACAAAAATGATCGTAGAACTTTTCATTTGCCTTTTAACATTAGTAAGAATTTTACCCAGGGAAGTCTCTTCTATCGTCTCTCATCTCTTCTTTCTGCCTCTCTTAAGGAAGAGGGAAATTTAACTTCCTTATATTTTTTCACTTCTCTCACTCGCTCTCTCTTCATATTCGTCTTATGACGAGGGAACAGAAGAGCTTTTAAAAAAAATAGTATTTTTAAGTATTATTTATATTATTATTATTTTTTTAGTTTATAAATACTTGTATTAGTTACGCAGCTCAAAGTTAATATTTATATAGAGACCAATTTCATATATAAACAAAGAGTTATTTATAATTATTTCGATTAAAGGTTGACTAAAATACTCAAGTCCTTCGGCTGCACAGGTAAAGTAAGTGACACGAAGCAACTAAAATTATATCGCCACACTTACTCCGTACGTATCCAATTTTATGGCCATAGACGACTGTCAGTAAGACCTTCTATGGCCATGGGCAATGCAATGTCAGTGCACCAAACACGCGAAGCTCCATAGGCCGACTGAATAAAGAAAGACCCAAACCCGGGCAAATGTGCAGCGGAAAAGCCGATATACGATGTGCGATGTGCGATGTATGAGAGAAGTTGCGAAAATAGTAATTATTTTTTACTATTATATAATATATTGCATACATACATCTACGGGCATTTCTAATATCTAGTATTTCACTGCCATTGCCATTCAGCGTTGCTGCTCGAGCTGATAAAGCAACAGACAGCTCAATGCATCCATAGTTAACAGTTCAGCGATTGTTTATACTCTTTGGTAAGTATAAGTGTATTGGGCGTGCATGACTTTTAGGTTTGATTCACATGTTGCTCGAATTGTTAAAAACAGCTGATTGTATCTAAGAGACACAGTTAACGGTAGACTGAGTTCTTCTACCTTGTATTAAAGAAACAGTGGGTATACATGATTTTCTGCTTGAATGTATACCCTATCTTAATATGTATACCCTGTAATAAGAATGTACATATATGTATGTAAAAAGTAACTAAGTATGCTAACCTGGAAGCATTGATTTATTACAAATATTGCATGTTTACAGGGTATTTGGGTAAGTTGAGCTCAGCCAGTTTTCCCATTTGATTCGCCTGCGATTGATGTTCGCTAACGAGAGCATAACTTGTGCGTGTCTAGATAGTGGCTATGCCTCACGTTGCATGTGGCAAATTGCTGCTCTATGTTGCACTTTAAAGCGGCACCATATTATATTCATAGCAAAAGCTTGCAGTGACTCTAACTGTTCACTTATACGCAAGTAATTAGTGAAAGTGATTTTCATCTGAGCTGACTATAAATTATGATTTATCTTTTCAATCATGTTGAGATATATTTAAAGAAGGAATTCAATATAAACTCACGTTTTGCTACCAACACAAGAAATTCACTTAACCATAAAGTTTTGTTTTGAATTTCGCGGCTGTCAACAGTCAAGGCGAAATCAAAGCCAAAGTTGTAATTGCTTTGAAAGACACTTAAAAGTTGGCAAATATTCCCACGTCAAGTAGCGAACGTGAATTCGCCCTTGCCAATTCGCCGCAAAAAGTAAGCGAACGAAGAGACGGCCGGCGCCATTGCCTGCAAGCGATGCTTCTATGTGTGTGTGTGAGAGTCAGTGCGCTTGTGTTTGTGTTTGTTCACTTGCCGCGTGGCACCTGTTGTTATGACACGCGATATACATTGCATGAGTGTGTGTGTGTATGCACATATATAAAAATATAGGCATATGTATGTGTGCGCCCGCAATTTTCGCATGCGTTCTAAGCCTCAAAACAATTTGATTAACCTATATTGAAAAGGCTGTGCGTAAAGCTAAACCAAACTTTTGGCTTAAAAAGTGACGTGAAATCTATTTTCAATTCAGACACATACACACATTGCAATGTGTGTGTGTGTGTGTGTGTGTGTGTTACACTCGCGCTCACATCGTTGGGTCTAGGCTTCGTTTGCCTTTTGCCTTCTCCTTGGCTTTGGGCTTAAGGGGGTCAAAATAGCAACAATTTTACACAAGTCAACAACCAGGCAGCACTTGAATGACCAACGCGACTTGCCACGCTCCTTGGCGTCCGTCTAGTTGCAACACAGCACAGTCTGCCTAAAGCCAACAACAACAAGAGCAACGTCTATTAAGGTGCCACATACACACACATACTGATACACAGAGCACACCGCAAGCAAACGAAAAAAAAAGAAGAAAAATCCTTGGTTAGTGTCGTGATGGCGAATTTCCATTCAACTTAACACTTTACAATTTTCTTTCGCTTTAAGAATTTTCCTTTTGGGTTTCCCCATTCAATGGATTTCAACAGATTGTTTTGAGCAACCAAATTGCTTTAAGTTTGGAAAAATTCGTTTTTATTTTTTATTTGTTTATTAAAATATCTCGCATTCGTTCATATTGTTAATTTATTATTATTGTTTAATTTTCAAATTGCATTTGGCTTAACTAAATAAAAATGTAGAATTTTAATTTTGCTTTTTATTTTATAAAAATCAATTTCATATTTATGGTTTTAGGTTTCAGGACATACGAAAAATAAAAAGGAAAAGCTTCTTATTTATTTTCTTATGTCTGTTAAACAAATTGAAAGAGCGTTGCATTTTATTTATTTATTTTTTTAGAGACGAACAAGTATTATGCAGTTGGCTGCTTTTTGAATTTATTGATATTCTATGGCAAACAAATCTTTCTAAAGTGTATTTTGCAGATTGTTTTATTGAATTTAATTTGAAAGAGGTTTTTGATTTTTTTTCTCCAGTTTTTATTACTCTTCCAGCGCAACAGATTTGTTGAAACTCTAAGCAATATTGGTTAAATGTCTTACATTCAGTTCATTATAATTATCTTTTTAGTTATTTAATGTCAATTTGGTTTTTATTTTTTAGATTGCAAACATATGTTAAATATACATATATTTTATATATTTTGTGTTAGTCTTTTATTCGTATATGAGTCGTTTTTATTTTAAAAAGCTTCAAATATACTCTAATATTTTAATAAAGAAATTAGATACTCTTATTCTCACATGTTTGATTAACTTGTACTATTATTATCTCCGACATTGATTAAACATTTGATATTCATGCAAGCTTTTATTAGTTGAGCTGCTCTCTTAATTGTATGCACTTAAAAGGAGTTGTGTTTGACTTCATTTAAGTGCCACACTCTGAAAGCAACACTTAAATATGTTTGTGTGTGTGTGTGTGTGTGTGTGTGTGTGTGTGTGTACATACAATTATTTAAATCGAATTAAGGAGTCAGCACAACGCGCTTTTCGCATCGATCCGATGCACTTGCCGTTCGTTGGAAAACTAAACGTTGAAAGAAAATGCCTTCTTATAGTACGAGTTGTCGTTGTCGTGGTTCGTCGTCTTCGTATGCCACCTGGACAAGCAGCTAAGCTCAGGTAAGGCAGCCAGTTTCAGATATGTCCAGCAGTGGTCGCCTCTATTGGGCAGCCGAAGTGTGCTTTAACGGACGAAGTCTTCGGCTGTCCGTCGTATTGAAACGTATACGTGGGTCAGTAAACCTACTTCCGGTTGACATAAATACGCCTTGGACATGAAAACTGGCCACTGTTTGTTGTTCTTGTTGTTGTTAGACTGACATTCTATGGCTATAGATTTGAATTTTGTTAGTTTTTGTTGTTGTTTTGATTTTTCTTTTTTTCGGCTTTTCAACTGCAACTGCGTGCTTCTTTAGAGAAAGCCGGCAGTGTGCAGAGGCCTAACCGTAGGTAGTTCTTCTGAGCTTTTGGCCAAGGTCGATAAATTACTCAAGCTAAGCTGACTAGAATCTTTAGAAAGTAAGAAATAAGTTATGAAATAGTAATAATAAAAACAAAATTAAATCTATGTTTTATTTCACAAACAACTTAAATACGTTTTTAACAAATTAATTTAACAAATTTAGTTCTAGTTCTGAATATATTTCTCAGCTGATTCGCCTATAAATTATGCTTGTTGTAATTGTTGGTCACTCATTAGGGGCTGAAAGGTTTTGTTGGGCTCGGTTTCCTTGGTTCAGTCAATGTAATCGCTTTGCTGACCTTAATCAGCAGGATACCAAACCCAGAATCATATTTTGGCATGGCCCAGCTTAGCATGGCCAGGCTTTCAATCTAATTTCTATTATTCGGAGCTGCACCTTGCACTGGGTGCAGTCCAACACAAGAAGCAGCAACAGCAAAGCAACTGGAAAAGCAATAGCAATAGCAACAGCAACAGCAACAGCAACAGCACTTGCAATAGCAACAAGCAATATAGCTTATTCATGCTAATTTCTGGGCGCACAAATGTTTTCACGCGATGCCGGTTTAAAAAGCACAGCCAATAAATTAATATCAATTGCCGAGAAGTGACCAATAGACCAAGCCCAAATCTGTGAAATATCCAATTACCGGCACAAGCGTGCTCCATATACGAATATTGTTATGTATACGTAATATTCAAAAGGGGAATTCCAGGCCGCAAATCTAACTCCCTTTTAATTTGTCCGCAATTTAACTTAACCTCCTTTTCAGCCAGTCGACCAGCCAGCCAGCCAGCCAGCTGGGTCACAGCGAATGCCTAAGTCACATTTAATTTAGTTACCGAAAATACTACGCTACTTTTCTTTTCCGATTTCTCACCTGCTTGTGGCATGAATATCCTTGACCTCAATGCTCGTATTTTTTGCTTACGCATTGAAGCAAGTTTTTGGCAAACGGTCTGACCATGGTGCGTATGATTTCTGCCACTTGCCAAACAATGCTTTTTCACGCTCATTCTCAAAGTGAAAAGAGAGTTGGTTGGTTTTCTGCCATGTTCGGCCATCTGTCTGTATTTGGGCAATACTACGAAATATGTACACGTATAAAACCACGCGACACGTAAAAGTTTCAAGTTTATAGCTCTTAAATCGTTCTTTCACATTTCAGTTAATGCTGTTGGCCGGCTCTTGAGGTCTTGGTTGAGTGCTTTTACATCTAGACATATTAATTGCATAGCCAGCACATTAAGATATGTCAAAGCAGAAAATATCATTTTGCGCCCATTAACGAGTATTATGCAGTCGGTTGCGCATGATTTTCACACTTTACTTAAGTATATTGATTTAGTACACCATACAGAGCGATAAGAAAAAAGTTAGAGCTAAGGAAGCTTTCCTAAATATGTTTAAAAACAACAGCCTTACAGCTTAAAATTATTTAAATTTTAAAGCATTTTAATTAAAACATTTGACCTGAAATTTATATACACAGTCCAATATAAAACACATATACAAAATTGCTGATATTAAAAGTTTGAGTTATTTAATGGAGTACAAAATATATTATTTCAATATTTAACTGAATAGTATCAAATCCAAAAAACTGTGTAGTCTTGACAGATTATATATTGTTGACTGACTATTTTGGACTTCGTAAGGAGAAACAACATTTACGCACAAAAAGGCTCGCCACCTAGAGTTTTCAGCTAGTTGATGTCTATGTAAACAGCAATTATCAATATTTTATTTGCCTATTGATGTAATAGGAGCAATGCCTATTGATATATTGCTGAATTAACATTTCACCAGAATAATGTTTTAAAAACCAGGGACGATTCGCGGTTACAAATTGACAGATATCGATATCTTAAACTTCCATATGTCAACAGTTTATATCGGTTTTATTGTAACAAAATATTTACCGATATCGATAGCTTCAATCGTGAAACAGCTGTTGCTGAAAATCAAAATAAAAACTTTGGACAAAATTTAAAATTTTTAATTGTTGTCAGTCACTTAGAAATATGTTAAAACTGTAAGTATGGAAGATCATTCAATTCAAGTAGATTTACTAATAACGCTGACATTTCCTTTCTAGTAGCTGTCGTTTAGAAGAATGCAAAAGAGCCGTCAATTCGCAACAATTTCGTCGTTCGATGAACAGCAACAGCTCTTCCAAGCGGACACAAGCATTGGCCAACAGCTGGCAAAGACCATGCGGCGAGTACACCGGCATCAACATTTACAATCACAGAGTGCGTGGCAAAGTGCCGTTGGTGCTGCGCAATCCACACATGGTTACCTGGTACACATGTGGGCCAACAGTGTATGATAAAACGCATGTGGGGCATGCTAGCACCTATGTGAAGGTGGACATAATACAACGCATACTGCGAGATTACTTTAAATATAATTTAATAACAGCCATGAATATCACCGATGTGGATGACAAGATTATCACACGTAGCAAGGAACAGGGACGTAATTGGCAGGAGCTGGCACGGACTTACGATGCGGAATTCAAGGAGAATATGTTGCGATTGAATGTAAAGCCTCCCAATATGCGAGCGCATGTATCGGCCAATATACCTGTAATCCAGCGCTTTATAAAACAACTGATTGAAAATCAGCAGGCCTACGTAGCCGAGGATAAATCTGTTTACTTTGATGTAAGTAAATGTCAGAACTACGGAAAATTGCAAAATATCAGCAAAGACGAATGGAGCCTCCAAGAGAACGAGCAAGGGAAACGAAGTGCTGCAGATTTTGCGCTCTGGAAAGCGAAAAAAACGAAACACGAACCCAGTTGGAGCACGAAATGGGGTGGTGAAGGGCGTCCAGGATGGCATATAGAATGCAGCGCAATAGCTGGAATGTTTTTCGGTGATGAGTTGGATTTCCATGCGGGCGGCCTCGATTTGCGCTTTCCCCATCATGAGAATGAGGAAGCTCAATGCTGTGCACACTACAAAAAAAATCAATGGGTCAACTATTGGCTGCACACTGGTCAACTCCATTTGGTGGGTGATCAGCAAAAGATGTCCAAGTCGTTGGGAAATACAATAACCGTAGATGAAATGCTGAAGAGCTATACAGCGGATGAGTTTCGCATGGCCTGCCTACTCTCCAATTACAATAATGCAATGCCTTACAGCGATCAACTAATGTTGACTGCACGTCAAACATTAAAGAAGTTCAGGAATTTCCACGCTGATCTGAATGCGTATATGCAATTCCAAAAGTCACCCAAGCTCCTGGACAGGGGCGCACTGCAGTCACAGCTAGATCATATGATATTGGAGTATGATAACAGTCTGCGCGATGACTTTGATACATCACGTGCCATTAGTGTCTTAATGGATCAGATGAGCAGCATCAGCCGCTGCATCAATGACCAATCCGCAGATGCAGAGCAGGAGCCCGGTCACTGTCTTGATTTGCTGCTGGCAGCAGGCAATTTTATAGGCTCATCCATGCTTAACCTCGGCATCAGCTCGCTAGCCGATTCAACGAGCCTATTTAGCCAGCAGCAAACAGCAAATAGCCCTGCTCAAGTAGATGTTAATTTGCTAGTTGCTGATCTGCTGGCCATTCGAAGTCAACTGCGAGAGCAGGCAGCTGAATCGACGAATGTGAAGAAATTGGAACTACTTGAACTATGTGATAGACTGCGAAATGTTCTTCAGGAACATGGCATCAATGTGCGCGATCACAAACAGGGTAGCTCCTGGGTCTATAGAGAGCACAAGATAGCTACTAGAAGAGTCTAAATTCGATTGTTGAATTTTGTAATTGATCGCTGGAAAATATTAAATATTTCCTTAGGTGTACTCTGTATTCTAATTGATAAATGATAGCAGATTTGGTTAACCGAAATTCATGATTCTTTTTGCCTGTTTTGCCAATTATAATTTTGTAATCTAACAGCTATTCGAATCGCTAGTCAATCCTTAATTCAATTGTTTTTTATTTGCATTGATATTCCTTAAATCAGTAAATCCGTATAAAAGTGTTTATAATTTGAATAATTTGTCTGTTTAATTAAATTATTAATTTTACATTTATCATTGGCTTAAGATACAAGATCGACATATTGATCTTGAATTAGTCATTTTAAGCTGTCCATACATCAATTCGAATTATATCCCATTCATATAGCTATGGAAAAGCTATGAATCTGTCTTAGCTAACTTAATTGTAAATGGTGGAACACTCTGCTTTATACAAATGTTTGGTAATCAAATAATCTCGTACCAGCTTAAAGAAGGCGACCATGCTAGTGAATGCTACAAAGCTAATGGACAGCACAAAGTGCCATTCAATGCTGGCAGCGCTCAATGAGGCAATCTCCACTAGGAGCACTGCTGCCTGCAGAGTTGCTAATGTGGAGTAAATGACAGTGGGGTTATGGAACAGTTTCTGTGAATAGAGACAAAGATATATAAGTGTCTGCGTAATAAACATAGAAGAGCTGTACTTACATAGAATCGGAGATGACTGGCATTCCCGGGCGTGGCAACAGTGACTAGGCCGTGACTCCGATAGAGCGCTCCATTGTGCTTTACCACTGTACCATGCCCGTAGACAGTATACTTTGACCAGTTCTGTGCGTTGGCTGCCACAATTAGTTGCGATGGCGCTGCCTGTGGATCGCGATCCATGCGCTGCCAACTGCCCAAATGCAAAGTGGCTCGATGTAGCGTATCGCTGTACTTAGCCGGATATTGAAAGACAGCTGACAAGCTAAAAGCGCCCAAACAAACGATGATACAGTGCTGCGCCGCGCGCATGACATTATACTGCACACTCAATGACAAAAGGCAGGGTATGAGCACTAGATAGGCATTCAGCATGCAGGTGAAGATCAATTGCTTGAAGCGCCTGTTGAAATCGTGACGAAGCGTTTCAATTTCGTCGCGTATTTGGGCGGCATTCGTCGTGCAGCTATGCACGGGCAGATCGTTGATATAAACGCCAGGTACTTCGAATCGGGTGCGTAGAAACGGTTCCAATTGAAAGCCAAAGATGATGAGATACACCATAACACTAAAAGAAAGCAAATATGTATTAAAAGAAGGATATATTACTTAATTTCTTACGGATAACTTAGATAGAAGAGCAACATGTAGGTGTGTGTCTGATAGAGCCTGAAAGCGCAATAGAAAAGACCTAGCTGAACGACTCCACCGAAGCCATATTTAATGCTCATGCGGACTATGCGACACTCATTGTTCTTCCATTTGGCTAAAAGCATGCAATACAGAAACCGTCTCGTATTTAATATGAGAATAAGGTAACGTAAATACGGATCGATTAGTTCAATGTTCTGCAAATGAAACAAAAGTATGAATTCGGATTTCTATTGCCATCCAATTATTACTTACCACCATGTGACGTGCTTGAAATTGCGGCAACCACCAGTTGGTGCGGTAAATGTTTATGAATTGTACAATAGCTGCGCCCATGGTAAAGGCGCACATTATAAGCTCACTCAGCCATTCTGATGTGGTTGCGTGCTCCGGAAAGGGAATATGCTTAGGCATCGTGACCTGTTGTGTACCCATTTTCGTTGACATGTTGCGCTGAAAACAATCTTGTGCATCGCTAGAGCTACTGCCATCGCTGCGTTCATCATAACCCATTTCAGAAGTACTTAAACTATTTGAACGACATTTAAACAATTTGCCGGACCAGCTTGCATGAAAAACAATAAATGTTGCGGAAAATATCGATACTTTTGCTGCCAGCTGTTTGTTTGCTCATCTTGTTGAATTGGCGATTGACTGTACGATTGTTCAGCATCGTGCCGCTAGTGCCTCATTGGCAATTTTATCAGGCTTTTATCTTTACCTACAAAGCTCAAGATAAATAATTACATTTAGGGAATTAAATTAAAATTAATATACATTTTACTTTGTCCGTTACGAGCTAACTAGAATTATTTGGCTGTGTCAGCGACTATGAAGCGAGTGCTGCCAGACTTGTTGGAGTTCGATAACAAATCGATACACTATGACACCTCTGCTGGAAACCAACAACAACACACTTGCTACTCTATTTTCTTAGTCGTGCGTAGGCGAATTTCTTAATTTTCACATTGAAGACGAAGCAAAATTTATGTAAAACTCCAATACTGCATTTGTATTCACTTTGTTTGAGGCAATAGCAAACAGAGTAGCTGCATCAAAGGCGTATCTACACACTAACAATCACACAATATGGGAAACACCGACTCAAAGCTAAACTTTCGCAAAGCAATCGTTCAGCTGACGCAGAAGAATCAAAAAATTGACAACAACGACGACCAGTTCTGGGATCAATTCTGGCAGGCGCATCAAACAACGCTGGAGGATGTATTTGCACTGGTGACAGCAAGTGAAATACGTCAAATTAGAAATGATAATCCTGCGAATTTGGCTACACTTTGCTACAAGGCTGTAGAAAAGTTGGCACAGGCTGTCGACAGCAGCTGTCGCACTCAGGCAGAACAACAATGTGTGCTAAACTGCGTAAGGTTGCTCATACGGATATTGCCTTACATCTTCGAGGATGACAAGTGGCGTGATTTCTTTTGGAGTAATCTGCCCGCTCAAGAGCAGGCGAATCATGGTCAAACCGTGCCCCTGGCCCAATCCCTTATCAATGCCATATGTGATTTATTATTCTGTCCAGATTTCACTGTGACGGCAACGAGGCGTGCAGGCCCAGAGAAAGCCGAGGAGTTGGCCAATATTGACAGCTGCGAATACATTTGGGAGGCGGGCGTCGGATTTGCCCAATCGCCGCCACGCAATGCGCACATGGAACGCAGGCGAACGGAGCTATTGAAGTTGCTGCTCACCTGTTTCTCGGAGCCCATGTATCGCACACCTCAGCAATCAGAGGAGCCCAACAAGTGGATTGCCTACTTCACCTCCGCAGACAACAGACATGCGTTGCCTCTGTTCACCTCTTTCTTGAATACTGTTTGCTCCTATGATCCGGTTGGCTTTGGTGTGCCCTACAATCATTTGATATTCGCAGACACGACCGAGCCGTTGGTAGAGGCCTGTTTACAATTGCTTATAGTTACACTCGATCATGACATGGTCGTACAGCATCAACAGTTGCAACAACAACAACAGCAGCAACATCAATTGGCCCATGCTGGTGGCGTGCTGGTCACGCCCTATGACGAGGGCAGCTGCGGCGATAATCTGTTCATCAATTATTTATCACGCGTACATCGTGATGAGGATTTCCATTTTGTGCTGCGTGGCATAACGCGGCTACTGAACAATCCGCTCGTCCAAAACTATTTACCAAATTCAACGAAACGCCTGCATTGTCATCAGGAGCTACTTATTCTGTTCTGGAAGATCTGCGACTATAACAAAAAGTTCTTGTACTTTGTACTAAAGAGCTCAGATGTGCTCGATATACTCATACCAATACTATATCATTTGAATTATTCGCGTGCGGATCAATCGCGCGTTGGTCTCATGCACATTGGCGTCTTTATACTGCTGCTATTATCGGGTAAGGCTTAAATGTATATATAGATTTTATTGATTAATATATAATATGTTTCTCTTTGCTTAGGTGAGCGTAACTTTGGCGTGCGCTTGAACAAGGCCTACTCGGCCACGGTGCCCATGGACATACCGGTCTTCACTGGCACTCACGCGGATCTGCTTATTACAGTGTTTCACAAGATTATAGCCACAGGACATCAGCGTTTGCAGCCACTGTTTGATTGCTTGTTAACAATATTGGTGAATGTTTCGCCATATCTAAAAACCCTGTCGATGGTGGCTAGCGTAAAGCTGTTGCATTTGCTGGAAGCTTTTAGTACGCCTTGGTTTCTGCTCTCGGCGCCAAGCAATCACCACTTGGTCTTCTTTTTGCTGGAGATCTTCAACAACATTATACAGTACCAATTTGATGGAAATTCGAATTTAGTTTATACGATCATACGCAAACGCCATGTCTTTCATGCCATGGCCAATTTGCCGACAGATATGGCGGGCATAGCCAAGTGTCTGAGTGGGCGAAAGACGGGTGGCAAATTTAATTTGCCACGCGTGCCACAGAGGAAGCAGGCCACAGCTACGACTAGCCAGGAACTGCCATCGGCGCAGGCACCCGAAGACGATTATATTGACGAGGAGGATGAAGAGGAGGACGAAGATGTTGAAGATGTTGTAGCGAACAAGAAGACTGCTGCTGCAGCTGCGGCTGCGGCAGCTGCTGCTTCTGGTACTGCCGAAGAGGATCTCGAATCGGAAACGGAATCGCATGAGCGTTCACAGTTAGGCGATACACAGCTGGACTCCGCAGCACCGGTAGCACAGCCCGCCGAGCCGGGCACACTGAAAACATCGCTGCTGGACACTCCAAACATCGGTCAAATGACCGAACGCGAACATCCGCATCCCAATGATAAAGCTAACGACCTGTCGCCCGCCAAATCCACGTCGCCTACGCTGGATCAGACGCGTCTATCGGTTGCACATCGAGCCAGCATACGCATGGTGCCGGTCGACAACGATCGCTGGACGCCCACACCCGAATGGATTGTTTCTTGGCGTTCTAAGCTGCCGTTGCAAACGATAATGCGTCTGCTGCAGGTGCTCGTGCCGCAGGTGGAAAAGATTTGCATTGACAAGGGCCTCACTGACGAATCGGAAATACTGAAGTTCTTGCAGCATGGCACTTTGGTGGGTCTGCTTCCCGTGCCGCATCCCATCTTAATACGAAAATATCAAGCTAATTCTGGAACTACGGCCTGGTTTCGCACCTACATTTGGGGCGTTATCTATTTGCGGAATGTAGAGCCGGCTATTTGGTATGATACGGAGGTCAAGCTCTTTGAAATACAGCGCGTCTAAAGCTCTAATTATAACAGTAAGTGGAACCAACAACAACAATGAAAATTACAAAAAACAGCAACAAGAACGCAGCTTATCCAAAAATCAACACGCTTTTGCATTTACTGTAGTTAATTTATTTAGTTTGTAACTCATTCCAAAAACAAAAAAATTTTCTGCAAATTACGAAATGTCAATGTTTTAAACGAATACTAATTTTTAAAAATATAATAGCTTAAAGCCGATTTATCGGTATGTCGGTTTTATCAGTATAATTCTTTTAACTGCTTTTTAAATTAGTTTTGTTCACATATCTTTATTTAAAGTTTTTATTTTTAAATAGCAAAAGTTCCTTGTGCCGTACTTGTAAAACTTTGGCTAAGTAATTTATTTGTTTTGTCTTAGTTTCTATTTATGCATATGTTTTATATAGTCTCAATACCGGATTATATTTCGTCCATTTAGAATTTGTTCAAACTGGAGATTTACCTCTGTTCTTCTTTCACTTTTAAAAAACATTGTATTCCCAAAAATAAATTATCAATTACTATTCCACTTGAAAACACACAAATTAACTTATTTTTGATTAACCAAAAATCAACAAGCTTTATATATATTTTTTGTTTGTTATATTATAATTAGCTTATTTATGTGCAATGTCTCCTTTAATCGAAATTCCATTTATATACACATATATGTATTCATATAAAATTATACTTCAATAGTTTATTGGATATGTTATTAAAATTTCAAATTTAATTATGTTTCATAATCAAATATACAAATATAGCCCCGAAAATAAATAGAATGAAAATTAATAAAATTAAATCAAATATTACATGTATATGAATAAATCCATAGCACTATATTATTAAGTGCTTATAAATAAAGTAAATAAACCATATTTAAAGAAATGTATAAAAATGCGTTTTATATTTGTAAAATTATGTAAAATTCAGTAAATAAAAATATAGGAAGACATCCATCCAGCTACCCATATCATAGGAACAGTCATAAATCCAGATTATAAAAATGTGTAAGTAGAGGAACCCTTTTTAAACTTCGCACTAACACCTTGTTTATAGATATTTGTATTTTTACACCAATGACAGATTTTTAGATTTAGATTTTTTTTTTTTTTTTGTTGATATAAATATATGTATTTGTTTAAATAAATGGGATAAGAAATTATAAAAAGCAAAATGATGTGACGCAGTCATTAACAATTGCATATTACCGAATCAGACTTGTTTTAAATAATTAATTTATTCCATATACTTCTTATTCCTCATTCCTTATACTCTCATCACTGAACTGATCGTCGCTCGATAATGCGCGTATCCAAAAGACGTATTTTAACACGAACATAAATACCATTGAGACAACGCCAGCTACTATCGATTTCTTCCCATCTGGTTCGTTTTGTTGCTGGCTCCGAGAGGTAGAGTAGTTCTGCTTTGCCTGGACTGTATCTAGATTACCGAATATCGGAGACAAATCAATTAGAGGCTTATCTGTTGGGACTGTTGAGATGGGCGTAAACAGGCTCATTGGTTGTCACAATTGCTTTGCTGTAGATTCCTCTTTCTGCGCTGCCGGTGCCATTGGGATTATGTTGAATTTTACGTAGTTCTCCTTTTGGCGCTTTTGCACAATTTTGCCAATGACTTGGGGCTCCTTGATGGTCGTCTCAATGGCCTTGACAATGCGGTCCACATTGCTTTCATCGGCGCCACTCACATTTCCCTGAATGAGAATGCGCACCTCGTGTCGTTTATTCAACCATTTGATTATATTCTTCAGCCTGGAGGACAAATCATGGTCTGCCATTCGAGCGCCAATGGTTAAGGACTTTTCAGACTTTTTGGGGCCCTGCTTTTCCGTAGATTTATTAGTGTCTTTGCCCTGTGCATCATCAGCGAACATTTCAGCAGATGTGACTAATCTACATAGAAGAAAGAAGAATTTAGATAGGGTATAGGCTGCTTCGACTGCACCTACTTGAACATCACGCGGCCGGTTTTTGCATCCGGCTGTTGCAAACGCAGCAAATGCAAATCTCGACGTTTGGCCAACTTTTGGGCTTCTTCGAGAGTGGTAATGTTAATGGATTCATTCTGTCCAATAAGCGTTATCTTTTGCTTTAGTTTATTTGCCTTTTGTTCATCAGTTTTTGTTTTTGTTGTTATTGCTTGTGTAAGACATCGATGAAATATTAAATGCTGTGGCCTGGGAGAATCATCAATTGTGCTTGAATATTTAGGTATCTGGAGTGTCAGCGAACGAAGCGCCAACAGACTTCGTATAACATTTAAACGATTTTGCTGCATTTTTTTAAATTATTTTTTTCTACTAGTTAAATCTATTTCCGAAATTTTGCTGTCCAATACTGACAGAGTTGCCATTACATGCCAAAGTTATTCATTATTGCGTTTCATCAGTAAAAATGATTATTAATTTCTTATTATATATTGCTATTACCAATTTATCTATTTGTATGCAAATAAATATTTAAACGTACAAGCTACAATCTTTTATAAATATATATTAATTTTTTCATACGAGTTAGTATCGAGTACATTTTGATTGTTATCGAATTTGGCGCGATGACTTTTCATTTTCAATTATAACGGTAGTTCAAATTAAGTAGGAACCACGTTTTAGAATTCATATTTATTAATCTAACGAAAAAAGTTCAGAGGCTCGCAAATAATTAAAATTATCTTAGACTACAATGTCACACTTAACCCCATTGCCGATTGCCATTATTTTGCCTTCTGCTGTTAGAGTAGCTGTTGCGCTGTTCCTCGCGATTTCTTTGCTGCGCCCGCTGCGAGGCTAAAATCAGCTCGCATTCATGTGAGATGGACCGCTGCTCCTGCAGTTGCTGAAATTCGGAACGACGACACTCTTCACACTCCTCCCATCTACTGAACTTATTCACATTTCGATCGCAGGGATCCGCCGCAAATAACATGCACTCGTCCACACAGAAATTGTAGAACCAAAAGTGACCGACAATTGTCTGATTTCTGCAGCGCGGCTGATTGGTTCGCAGCATTTGAAAGCAACGCTTTGCCAAGTTCGTATCCATATATTGCTCATTCTCAACATTTTCTCGATTCAAGTTTCTGTTATAGTTGTTTTTGTTCATTCTGCTCCAGGACTTACGCTGCTGCTGATCATCTTCCTCTTGCTCTGTAGGTACTAGAGTGTCAGTCATATCACTGTTTCCATAACGTGTTCGCTGTTCATTCTCTTTGTATTTGTCGCTGGGTCGTCTGCGGTTCCAAGACAAGCGGTCCACATCCTCCAGTCGTGGCGTTTGCCCATAATCCAATCTTCCTTCGCTGCCCTTCAAGTTGCCTACATCAAAGCCACCAAGTCTACGACCCTCATCCGTTTGCTCCGCATCGTATTCCCTATTAAAATGATTGTTGCCAAAGGGTTCTGGCTCTTGCTCATTCTCCGGCTCTTGTTCTAGCTCTGGCTGTGGCTCCCGCTCATCATACGGCGCTTCAATGTCGCCTCCATTCAAGTTACCCAGACAGGCTCTGCCCGCACATGGCCGCGTCTCCTGCAGCTCTAGCCGGCGTACGCTCTGGCATTTCAGCTCGGCGCTAGGATTCAGGTATTGTCGTTGCCGCATTTGATAGCCCTCTCCGCAGGTGACGCTACATGGGCTCCAGCCACTCCATCCAGACAGTTGGCATTCAGCGCGTCTCTGATATGCATTTCCCTGCTGCTGATGCTGGAGACCCATGCTAAATTCATCCTGATCATCAACAGGTCGCATTAGGTTGCCGCCTAGGCCGCAGACCTGGCCATCGCAGGCTCGCTCCTCGTACTGCGGAACATTGCAATTGTAAATCCTGGCCAGCTCTGGCTGCTTGTAGACTCGTCTTCTGTACTGCATGCCCTCGCCGCATTTCGATGAGCAATCGCTCCAACTGGACCACGGATGCGTTAGACATTCGCGCGGCACATCCGGATCATTGTTAGCTAAAGTAATGTAGATTTTAGTTATTTTTCTATGCTTGAATTAGAATATTTCTTACAATCTTCATCCGCACAGCGTCGCTCGTAGATGCGCTGGCGTTTCACTGTTAAGATGGCCATGGGCTTCATTGGCGCACCCGACTCATCGTAGAACGGTGAGCGCGGATCATTGGGAAAGTCGGAGCGTATGCGTCTAATAACATCTGGCGGCACCTGCGGCTGATCGGGTGACTGGAAGAGGAAGAAGAAGGAACAAAATCAATTCATATTTATGTGCCACACCTACTTTTACTTACCGTGTAAGTGGGTCCCGCATCTGTGCCTATATCCCAGGGATATAAGTTGATCACCTTTGACTCCATCCATGTGCAGTTGCGTAGGCATAATTCCAGTCCACTTACGCCCACGATCCAATCTGGTGAGGGCTCAATTTTGGACGCAAATGATATCATATGATGCACTGGATCGACACGTACCGATGCCATTGTTTTGCTATTCAGATTGGGAAAGGCGGGTCCACGTGCTTTAATTATGGTACGTATCTTTTGATCCTGCAAATGAAACTTGATTAATTGAATACTTTTCAGTAATTCGTCAGACTCACCCGAAAGTTGATGCTAAATTCACGCTCAAGCAGGCGGGAAGTGCAGTGTTCGGCATATTGCTTCATTCCTTCGCTAGCTAATTCCCCAGACTCCCAAAAGCGATAGTCCGAGCTATGTGCGGCGCCTACCAGCTCACAGAAGCGTGTCTCCCAACCACGAGCTGGAAAATACCTTGGATGTAAATTACGTGACCAGACGCCCTCGAATGTTAGCTAGAAAAGTAAGTTCTTTGATTACTGCCATTTCTGGGCATCTATAAGAATTTCTTGTTGCCAGCTACAAAAGTACATTTGCCATAGTAACTATCGATATAGTCAGAAGAACTTGGTTTGCTCAATCGATCTACTCACCTCATATCTCGCCTCGTCGCAGGCACAGCATTGATGGCTTAGAGCAATGCGGGTAGGCTGACTTTCGACATCATCGACAACCTGCTCGCATATGCGACGCGTCAGTCCGCCATCGTCCATGTGCCAGACGTCGCGATGCTGCAGCACTGTTGCACGTATCAATATGCAACCGTTGCCCGGCTCACTGGGCGCTATCCACGTCAAATGTATATGGGTCTTGGGATTGGTATTTGTGTTCTCCACCATGTTAATGCAGTTGGGGTTGAAACGTGACTCAATCAAGTTGCTGAGCTCGAAGCGACCCAGATCGTTTACATAGCTGAAGTCGCCGTTCTCATTCTCTAACGCCAGTATATAGCTAATAAAGCGATGTCCATTGAATGCATTCAGCGAAACTGTCGAAAAAAAGAAATAAGAAATCATATGTTGTATATAGACGGCAGCCGACCTTGAAAATCGTGAGACCTTTCAAATTCGCAATGTCCTGATAAGACTGAAGCGAATGCCTCTATTTTGTTTACAAAGCAAAGCAAAGCGCAAGTATTGCGAAATGTTTGTTTTTGTTTTCTTTTTTGTTTTTTATATATATGTATATATACCCTGTACACACAGAATGGCAGGAGTATAATGAACATGTTAAAAATTGCGATTACAATATGTGAATCAGTTAGTAAATAAGTGTACAAATCGTCCACAGGGTATTAGCAAATAGATTACTCTCAACGTTGTTTCGTTCACTTAGACATTGAGTAAAAATAAATCAGTGTAAAGGGTATGATGGACTTGTGGATTTGTATTTCCGAGGCAGCTACAGATTAGAATTTGCAAGTCACTAAGAGTATATGAATGTAGGTAAGAGAGCTGAGTACAGGGTATCATCCCGTCGATTACTCTTAAGCAATTATATTATTTTATTTTTTTTACGCACTTAAACGATTTGTGAGCAATCGGAAACAGACTTTTGAAGTTCAAGCGCAAGGTCAATGAACTCACGCGCTCACCGTTGTACTCCTGTCCGAGTATATAAGTTTCCGGATTGCCCGTTATGCTTATCACATAGTTCTCATCCACCGGAGACTTGGGCGTATGGGTATTGGCCGGATGACGTGTGCAGATCAATGCCCAGCTAGAGTACGGCAATAGCACGTACACCACCAACAAATACCACATTCTATGAAGTTCTCGAATAAAATTCTCAAATGTCTGACTCGCCGTCTTGAGCTACTGTTTGAAACTGAGCGCTAAACATTTCTGGCTCTGGCTGTGAGTTCGCAAAAAGCCAATTGCTGAGAGATGCTGATAAGCTCTGCCCGGCAAGAGAACTTTATTTTTCTGACCCACTGATACAAATACAAAGAAAAAATTCACTTATCAGCAGACACTGCCCACAAAAGCCGGAAAAACCAGCTACATATATTGAATCACAATTGTATTGAATTTAAAGAGAATTGAAGAGATTCGCTTAAGCTTGAGCACTTAACGTAAAGAGATTGTGATGCTCGAAAACTATAAAGAAAATACATAGATAGAGACTAAAGAGGGAACCATGGCTTAAAGACTTCAGAAGATAATTGTGTAAATGGAGAACATATGTTTCATAAGGCTATATGAAGTGCTTAAAGTATTTGGAATTAGAGAACATGTGCAAGAAATGAATAAAGTTCTATTAATTTGACCATCAAATTCGTTTCAGATAAATACAAAAATGTGGAATATTATATCTATTTATGCTTCGAATGTGTTAAATTAAATATAGATCTATTAATTATGCCTATGACTGGCTGATATTACTAAGCATTTCGATCCCCTTAATGGCAATATACGATATTTAGAAGATCGTTCCCCCAAGGAAAAAGTGCTTAAATAATTTTCGCTTTTGCATTGGACTTTATTAAACTCAAATGATTAACTGCCATATCTGCCACGTCTGGCATTGTTATATCTGTTTCTTGTCTGGGCCATGGGCTGGCCAAAGCCCCCATCGCCTCTGAAGCCGCCCCCGCTGGTCTGGAACGTATCGCCGCCATTTGCGTTGTCTCCTGCAAACGGACTCTCTTCGGGATCGTCGGTGCGTACAGAATTGATCTGGGGCAGCAGACAGGTGCCCTCGCATGCCATCAGAGTGCGAAAGCGATTGTTGTTCTCGTCGCAATTGTCTGTGGTGAAGATTTTGCACTGGTGATCGTCGTGATCGTAGAACCAATAGTTGCGCACAATGACCGGATTGGCCAGGCACGGGACCGTCGATGCGAAGGGCTTCTCATAGCAGTAGTCCTGGATCACGTTGTAATTGCTGCCGACCGTCTCCTGCTGGCCCAGGCCATAGCCTGAATAGTGTGGAGCAAACGGAGCACGGGTGGTCAAGCCGCCTCTGTATAGGGTATTACTGTAGTCGTTGTTTTTATTGATGCGAGAGCCTGCATCGTATTTGTTGTCGTAGCTATTGCCTCGACCATCCTGTTTGTAGTCACCGTAGCTCTCCTCTCGATTATCCATTTTGTAGTCATTGCTGCTCTCCTCTCTGTTGCTCTGCTTGTAGTCGTTGTAGCTATTGCTCCTCTGCTCATTATAAAAGCTATTCACTGTGGGTCGCTCCAACTCGTACGGCTGTCGTCGGTTGCTGTTGCCGTGCTCGGAGTAGTTGGGCTTCGCCAAAGTGTTTGCACTCCAGCCTTGATTGCTTCTGTCCAAGGCTGGTCTTCTGTTATGGTTGTAGTTGTTATTCGTGCCCCAGGCGGGTCTATTAGTTTCAAAGCCCGCTTCATTGGTGTCTCCAAAAGGATCAGAGTCCGGCTGAAGCCCATTCATGTCGCCATTGTCGGTTATTGAGCCACCGCAGTCGATGCCCGAGCACGGCCTTGTCTCCTCGAGAGGCAGTCGCACCACTGACTGGCAACGCGGCTTTGCTTGGGGATTGTGATAGTCGCGTCTGCGTGTCGATATGCCACGCCCACAGGTCTTTGAGCATGGCGACCAGTCACTCCACTGGGTCATCTCACACTCGGCCATGGTCGCCGGACCATTGCCATCCTCATTAAATTCACCATTTCCCATCCCTTCGTCGTCCGCGCCGCATCTCGTCCCCTGGCACTGACGCACCTCCTCCAAGCGATTGTCGCAACTGTAGCTGGCTGCAAGTGCAGGATTCTTGTAGCTGCGATAGCGCTGCGAGTAGCCAGGTCCACAGCGCGTGCTGCAGTTGCTCCACTCGTTCCACGGATGAGTTGCGCACTCCAAAGGACCGTCTTGAGGCACTAGAAGATCATGTTTGATTATTTATGATAGTTTTCAGTTATATTTATCTGTCCCGCCTCACCCTCCTCACACTCGCGTATGTATAGCTTCTTTCGGGTCACATAGAGCGTGGCCAGCGGTTTCATTGGAGCACCTGAATCATCAAAGAACGGCGAACGGTAATCGCTCGGAAACGATGAAGTAATGCGGCGTATAACATCCGGCGGCACTTGTGGTTGATCGGGTGACTGTTGAAGGAAATCAGTTTAGCTTAAGCTCAACAGAACTGGATCTACTCTCACCATATACGAGGGAGCCGAGTCGGTGCCTATATCCCAGGGATATAAATTCAGCACCTTGCGCTCCAGCCAAGTGCAGTTGCTCAAGCACAGTTCCAGGCCAGCCACGCCCACTATCCAGTCGGGAGATGGATCAATTTTGGCTGCCAACGATATTTGATGATGCTGTGGATCGACACGCGCATTCGCCAAGGTGGTGCCAAACACATTCTTTCGATAGCCGATCCCAGGCGCCTTGATTATGGTGCGCACTTCCCCATTCTAGAAAACGAGCAGATAGTTAAAGCGAATAGGCAAACGAAAATGTCAAGTCAAAACTTTGCCACCTGCGTATTATCCCTGATTTCCTGCTCCAATGTACGCGTGGATCCGTGCTCTGCCATTTCGCGCATGCCCTGACTGGCCCGCCCCCCATACGCCCAATAACGGTAGCTGTAGGTGTGCGAGGCGCCAATTATTTCGCCCAGGCGTGTGCGCCAGGCCTCGGCTGGAAAATGCTTGGCATGCGTATTCCTGGCCCACTTGCGCTCCAGTATGATCTATAGGCAGGTGGATAAACATAAGAGATGAGCTCTGCTCAGCTCTCGAGCTGGAATACTCATACCTCATACTTGGCCTCATCGCAGGCACAGCAGTTCTGCAGCGATGGCGTTAGGCTGTTCAGCTCATCGATTTCCTCTGGGCAGATGCGTTTGGTCAGGAAACCATCGTCGATGAACCACACGTCACGATGCTGCACCACGCCCGCCCTGATCAGAACACAGCCGCTGTCCGGCTGCTTTGGTGATATCCAGGAGACGTCGATGCGTGTCTTGGCATTCGTGTTGGTGCTCTCGATCATGTTCTCGCAGCCAGTGCTGAAGCGGGTCTCTGCCGTGTCGGACAGCTCAAAGTGTCCTGCCATGTCCTGTCCGCTGTAGGCCATCGACGGATCCTCGCTTTCGACAATCAGCGTAAAGCTAATGAACTTCAGGCTGGTCGGACAGGAGAGGGACACTAAGAAGCAGAAGCAGAAGCAGAATGTGTTGTAGCTCTTTCTCGCTCTCCCTCCAGCTCTAGCCACTCTTCTCTCTCACTCTTCGCACTCACCATTGTATTGATGATCGGGTATATAGGTCGTCGGATTGCCATCGATTAATATTTTGAAATTATCATCGACCGCCGAACGCTCGCCCGATGCGCCTTGCGGTATCCGATTGCAGCCGCCTGCCGTGAGCCTGAGCCAACTCAGACTCAGCATAAATAGTAAGAGAACTCTTCGACACATTTCCCAGCACTTCTAATCGCTGTGACGGCTGAATGGTAACTGCTCGAATTGGTTTGACGTAACGCTTCAATTATACATACATACATATATTTCAGACTGCGTCGCGACGCTTCAAGCCCATCTTAATTGGTTCGCCTGGGTCGCTCGAAATATTTATTTTGAGTTGATTTCTTCAATAAGCCGTCAACAATTTGTGTGGCTTTTGCATCGCTTGGGCGCCAATTAATTTATTTTGCGTAGGTTCTTTGAACTTTTGCGAGAACTCGAGCTAAATATTTTATAGTCTAGCTATAGCTATCCAGCAGTCCAATTTATGTAGGTCAATGATGAACAGCAAGCAGCCAGACATATGGCGAAAAACATCTGAGATCGAAGACGTGCCGTAAAATTAATAAATATATGGGCAACTATTTGTTAAAGAAATTGAGCTTGAAATACTGATCGAGGCTCTAGAACTGTGGAAAATATTGCCCTAGGTGGGTTTACCTTGGTTTATTTTGAATAATCTATGTGTGCCTTATGAAGGAATGTCGAATGAAATATTCCCCTATTCAACTCAACTTGAGACACACTTATAATATGTATGTATTTATTTAGTTATTTATAATATATTATTAATACGATAATTAGTTGTTAGCCATTGCTTCGATCGACATGCAAACAGTGGGAGCTGCTAATACTTGTAGCTAATTTAATGTTATATATGCAGGTAGAGTATTCAGAGGGCATACTGAGAGCATTCAGTGGGAATTGTGTTCACCACTTGTCGCTGTCGTCGTTGCTGTCGAGCAGGCACGGCATCATGACGCACTTCTCGATGCGCACCCTGTCCTTGCACTTGTAGCTCAGGTCCGTGTTGAGGAGAGTGCGTGTGCGCTGCCGGACAGAGTTCTCGCCGCAGCTCGCCGTGCAGGGCGTCCAGGCGGACCACTCCGAGTAGCGGCACTCGTCGCGCGGCTCCAGCTGGGGCTGCACCTTGGCGGGCATGTGGCGTCGTTCGCCATAGGCGCCACTCACCGAATACATGTCGTCGCAGCGCTGATAGCAGCGGTCCATGCGCACCAAGTGCTTGGGGCAGGGCTTTCCGCCGTACTTGGGTGTGCGTAGCACACGACGTGTGCGCAGCTGTACGCCGTCGCCGCAGCTGGCGTTGCAGCTGTGGGCAATCCACTCGGAGACCATGCAGTCGACGGGTTGCGGCTTCTCCGAGCTGAGGCGCTCGATCTGCAGCTCCTGCTTATGCCGGGGCAGGCGACAGGTCTCCTCGCACTCCTCCTTCGACTTGAATTTGTTCTGATTCGTGTCACAGCGATCCGACCAGTAAATGGCGCACTGATCACTCACGTGATCGTAGTACCAGAAGTTGGCCACGTCGCTGTCTCGGCAGTGGCTCACGCGCAGCGAATCGTAGCAATAGGTGGGCACAATCGTATCGCAGCTGGGATTCGTGCAGTTGACCACTTCGATGAGCTTGATGTGGCGACAGGGATCGGTGCCGTCATCTGAGGGATCGTGCACGCCATAGACTTCATTGTTGTTCCACACTTTGCGCATGCGACGTCGCTGGCCGGTGCCACCACAGGGTCCCAGGCAGGGCGAGAAGTCCGACCAGGGCGAGACGCCACACACGGGCGGTATGTAGTCCTCGCTGCGCTGACTGAAGCTCTGAAAGTTGCGGAATAGCGAACGCTTCTCCGCTGAGCCCCCATCGCCATCCTCTCCAGCGCCTTCCGCCTGAGCCTCCCCCGGCTCACCCTCGCCAGCGGCCGCCTCGTTGCCTATGTCGCCGCCACAGTCGATGGCCTCACAGACTCTGGTCTCTTGCAAGCGTGCCTTGCTGGCCTTCTGGCACTTCTTCTTGGCCCGCCTGTTCAGGTAGTGGCGGGTGCGCACCAGCTCGCCTGTGCCACAGGTCACGGTGCACGAGGACCATTCGCTCCACTCGGACAGCCCGCACTCGGGATCCGTGCCGGGTTGCTCTGCCTCCGGCTGCGCGCCCTCCGAGGCCTCCTCGTTGAATGTGGCGCACTTGCGGCCCATGCAGTTCTTCTCCTCACGCAATGCATTGTTGCATCTGTGACGCTGGCAAAGTATGCAGAGTTTGAGAGAGATTGGCTTATTCACTGTTCAAGTTGCTCTTACCATGGCTAGCGTTGGATTCCTAAACTCACGCGTTCTATACTGCTTGCCAGGACCGCATTTGGTGCTGCACTCATCCCAACGTGTCCAGGCGGTTGTGCCACACTCCATAGGCAATTGCTCCGCTAGGAAAGCGAAGAAGAAGAAGATGGACAGAACTTGTTGATGGTGTCCAAATTCTATAGGCTTCTCTAACTGCAGCATGGATCAGAACTTACCGTCAGACGTTTCGCAGTTCTTTTCATAGAGACGACGCCTGTTTATGTGCAAAGTAGCCAAGGGCTTCATTTCCGCGCCTGTGGGATCATAGAAGGGAGAGCGTGGATCGTTGGGGAAGTTGGACTTGATGCGACGCACAACGTCGGGCGGCACTTGCGGCTGATCGGCAGACTATAAAAGTAGATAAACAGATATGGTGTTGGACATGAATGAAATATGGATGAAGGACAACTAACTGACCATGTAGGAGGGACCGCTGTCGGTGCCCGCATCCCAGGGATACAGATTGTGCACCTTGTTCTCCACCCACGAGCAATTGGGCAAGCAGAGCTCTAGTCCAGACACGCCAACTATCCAATCGGGCGATGGATCAACCATGGAGACCAGCGAGATCAAATGATGATTGGAGTCGACGCGAAAGACAGCAAATGTTTTGCCCGTCACATTTGGATAGGCAATGCCGCGCGCCTTGATAATCGTTCGAATGTGCTCGCTCTGATCCTTCAGCTCGCTTTCCAGTGTGCGCGTCGAGCCATGCTCGGCTACCTCGCGCAACCCCTCGCTAGCCAGCTCGCCGTACTGCCAGAAGCGATAGTCGATGGTGTGCGAGGCGCCGATGATGTCGCTGAACCTCGTGCGCCAGCTGTTGGCCGGAAAGTCCTTGGGATGGGTGTGCCGCGACCATTTGCCCTCGAAGGTAAGCTGGGAAAGATGGGCATATGTAAGGGCTGCTAGGTGTTGGAGGGGAGGGGACTCCTGCTCACCTCATATTTGGCCTCATCGCAGGCACAGCATGGATCCACAATGCTGGGCTGTGTATTGATGTCGTCCACTTCCTCCTCGCACATGCGCTTGGTCAGCAGCCCATCGTCCATGAACCAAACATCGCGATGCTGCATCACAGTCGCACGTATCAGCACACAGCCCTGACCCGCCATGGTCGGAGCTGCCCAAACGACCTCCACGTGGGTTTTCAGATTCGTATTTGTGTTCTCCACGACATTGGGACAGCGTGGACTGAACCGTGTCTCCGACAAGTCGATCAGCTCAAAGGCGCCCATAGCATTCGGATCGCTCTCCGTATCGCCGGATTCGAGCTCCAGGGCGAGCATAAAGCTCACAAACGATAGACCCGAATAGGCGCTCAGCGTAACTACGGAAGAAGTGAACCAATTGAAGCTGCCTGCAGTTCGAGTTGGCACGGATCGACTCACCATTGTACTTCTGGCCGGGCACATAGCTCTGTGCATGGCCCGCCACGGACACAACGAAATTCTCATCCACGGGCGATTTCGCTGCGGTGGCTCCCTGTGGCACACGATTGCACGCCTCGCTGGGTGGCAAGCAGCAGGTGGTTGCCAATACAATTATGATGCATACGATTCTCATCTCTATAAATGAGCTGTTCTGTCTCTCTCTCTCACTCACTCACTGTCTCTCTGATTCTCTGAGTTTCCCTTTTTGTTGCTAGAATTAAAACGCCATTAATTATGTGTTCTATATTTAGTTAAGGTGCATCAGTCAATTGAGGGGCTGTTGTATATTAGAGAAGGGGTATATTAGTTTTCTGTGTTAAATGGTAAACATTTCAGTAGTCAACATTCTGATCTCATATACTAATTCCAAACCTTGCTTTAAGCTGTATTAATATTCAGTTTAAATGATTTATTTTTAGACTTTACATTCCCATATTGTTGATATGCGGATGCTTCCATAGCTCGTTTAGATCATTAATTGCCTGGCGCATCTAATCTAATGATATCCAATGTCAATGACACATTGAGCCATAGAAATGCGCCATGAATTGCAATTGCTCTTGACATTGCAAGAATCATCTATAGAAAATGCCATACATCAATTATCAACTCTTTTAGAACTTTTCGAGAAGTAGTTTACTCTATGTATGTCTATTTGTCAATTAATTTTGATCTATACTAGAATCTGTTTGTTAGTTTACCCCAACCATGTTATAGGGCGCAAACGTGAATCCCTCTCGGACTACGTCGTGGGCTACATCAGTGGCTACGTCACTGATTAAACTCAATTGAAAAATTGCAAAAATAAAAAGAGAACAAGCCCAGCGCGTAGCAGGCAAATCAAATGCAATAGGAAAACGTCTGATTAAAATCACTTTTAGGGTTTCGGCTGTGGCATTACGACCTCTCTAGGTCCAATCACATGGCAACTTACGTGCACTATTGCAAGTCCGAAATATATATGCAAATATATTGATTTGAATTGTTATATCTTGTGCGACAGCACGTTTTGTTTTCATCAACGAATTAAATTTGTTTTTAATATTAGAACATATTAGCTAGCGACTGTGATTAGCTATTCATGTTATTCACAATGTATTCCCACTCACATTCAGATTCAGATTCACGTCTGTTCCGCTGGGCGCTCGAAACGCAACTGAAATGCAAATTGCACGAGCTGCTTTTAACGACTCAATTTTCAATTATTTTCCCCGAGCTGCAGCCACTCGTGTGGGGCGGAGCTCCATTGAGTGGGTGGCCAGAGAGCAGCGGCTCTCTAGTTGTTGTTGCACCCCATTCGTCGTGCTCCTGCCTTGCATTTGTTTATGTTTGCATTTCTGTTTTTATCACGCTGTTCTAGACAAACCCGGGCAGAAGACTGCGAATTGAGGCACTTGCAATTGGCACAGTGGATCGAAACCGAGTATTACTGTGCAAAGATAATGGCTTAATACATTCATCGCCTTGACTAAAGATTAAATGTAATGCATATATTATATTTATCCTGATCGATATCTTCGCAGACAAAGCCGGCTCTCTATTTATTGTCAGTTAACTGTGCTAATTCTGAAATATTTGAAATCTTTGAATTCATTCAACATCAAACTTTACACCGCAACGTTTCGTATTTCGAAATTATATTATTTTTATTTCTAGATCTTTTTCACACTTATGCAGTCAGTCGGTTATTTTCGGAACAGTTATTACTTAGTGAAGCCTAGGAAGCATCAGCTTTACAGCCAATATGCAAAATTCCGCTGTTTTATCACGTGGTAAGGCAAAACGAATCAATTAGCTCCGTGATGGTTAAACTTTCTTTAATTTTCAATAGCAACACCCAAAACAACCGGCAAAAGTGGAGTAGCTAAGACTACGGAGCCCAAAAAGAATGAACCATCTAGGAGCCAGTCCGTAAGTAGAATGGCAAAAGTTAAATTGAAATTTAATAAGAATTGTTTTTCATTTTTTTTTTTTCAGTTGAACAGACCACCGATAAAACGTCTGCCAAATCTTAAGAAGTCCGCTCTAGGCCTGGCCGGCAATTCGAAGAATACTAATAATACTACTACTAATACCAATAAAAATGAAAATGATGCTAATAATACTACTGATATAGCTACGAGCAATGCTAATAGTACTCAAAACATAACTACTAATAGTAACAACAATAATAATATCAACAACAATGATAATAAAAATAATAATAATAATACAGAAAATAAGCCTTCGGCCGTGTCGCAGCCCATATCACCGGGTCCTAGCGTAGGCCCTTCCACATCTGCAACAAGCTTTCTATCGCGACGCACGGATGCCGACTCGGAGGATGCTCCGCCCAAGACGAAGACGAAGTTTACCCGGCCGCGCATGAATCAGCTGACAGAGCAGCGCATCAATCGCTTACGCTCGTCAGCGGCAGATGGAGCCAATTGTGAGTTGTCATTCGAATTTACGTAATTTGTTTAACACACACACACTCCCTCTCTCCCCCTCTCTCTCTCTCTCTCGGTATCCTTTTGTAGTAATCGTGGCGAGATCGCATTCGGAAACGCCCACGTCGCAGGCCAAAAAGAAATGCGATCAAACTTCCAGTCAAACATCGATATGTATTCGCATGCAGGAAGATGGAGTTGAGCCACTGCCATGTCCACAGGCCCTGGAGATGCTCCAGAGGGGATTGGAAGACATGCAGTCAGAGTTTATGAGAAAGGCGGCAGGCTTTCGTGGGAAACGCCATGGATATTCCTACAAGCTGGTCGCCATCGTGCACAACGATAATTGCAAGGTGCTCGTGCATCGTGATGACTTGCTGGCCCTGCCCAGAAATCTGCGTGAGCTTCAATTGGCGTATACTCACGCGATTCCCCTAATCTGAATCCTTCCTCAGCTGCTCATTCGGTGAATGATTTCAAAAACCTGTGCCACAATACACTCAGGGAGGGCGTCTGGTTCATTTTCGAGCAGATCGCATCGGTGCAGTCGGAGGGCAACAGCTTGCAGACAATACGCCAAGAAGAGCTACGCCGGCAGCTAGACGGTCACCTCGTAAGTAACATCTACAATATACATACATATATAGCTGTCTCAGGCAAAACTCAATTTTCACAACTCTGCAGAACAACCAGCTGGCTGCCGTCGACAATGAGCTGATGGAAATGTGTAAGGCTGCTGGCAGCGATGAGTCCGCAAAACTGAGGATTCAGATATGCGAGCTAACTGAAGCGAACAGTGAGCTAGTGTCAGCCAATATGAAACTGAAGACGGATGTGGTGGACATTCGCAAGCAGCGAGACGAGCTCAAAACATCGCTTGATATGTCGCAGAAGCGCAGCAACGATCTCGCCTTAGAGCTGGCCGATAAGAATATTTTGCTGGTGGAGAAAGCAGGTGCTCTGGAGGACATGGCTGTCGAAATTAAAAACCTAAAGAAAACGTAAGCCACACACACACATTGACATTTCGAAATCAGACCTTCATTCAATCAATAATGCCCACAGCAATAAGGTATTGCAGCAGCGCCAAAGAGAGAGCGACAGCAGCATCGAGTGCTTTCGGCTGTCGAATGAGAAGCTCTTGTCCCGCATTGAGGACTTGGAGAGGCAGGTGCTTCAGGCGCAGAGCGAATGCGTAATACTCCAAAAGAAAGTGGATGAGCTGATGGAAGATCTGGCCGAGAAGGAGAACATCATGGCCGAGCAGAATGCTCAGCTGCAAGACCAGGAGCTCACCAAGACGCTGCAGTCGGAGTCAACGAGCAACGACCCGGAACCGGATACGGAACAATTATGGTAAACGGAAAATACGCCATGTGCTTTAAGTAAAGTAAACATCCCTTTTTGTGTGATAGTGATCTGCAGGCAGAGCTGGAGCGTCAACAGATGCGTCTAGCCGCGCAGGAGCAGACGGAGCTGGCGCTGCGCACGCAATTGGAACTGAAACAGGAGGAACTCAACAAGGCGGAGCTTAAAGTCAGCCGGCTAGAGGAGCAGAACGAACACCACCGCCAGGTGCTGGCCGTGCGCGGTGAGCGCATCAATTATCTGGATCAAGAAATGAAGCAACGTGAACAGGAGAGCAATCGCAAATTAAATGAAATTATGGCTCAAACCAGTGATAAAAATACGCTCATTACACAGGCAAATAACCAAGAGCGATAAGAGTTCAAATCACACTGTAATCATCTTCCCTTTTGCACACAGATGACCAACGAGCTAGCGGCAACAAATGAACAGTTCCAAAACCTCTGCTCCACACTCACCGCCAAGCAGACAAAGCTGCACAGCCAGGAGCACGTCATTAAGCTGCTGGAGGAGAGCAATGAGCGCAGCGTCAAGCTTCACACGAAGCTGGGCGAGAAGAATGCCCGGCTCAAGGACGAGCTCGATCACTTGCGGCGCACTGTGTAAGTCACTTATGGCCTGACAACTCGTAACAAGTACGCTAGATACTAGGGTGATTCATTGAGCTTTACTAAATGCACGAAACCAGATTTCTATCTGATTCAAATCAATTCAAATTCGATGTGTAAATTTCTAAATAGTCATGGCATATTAAGCCACACGTTTGACACATTGTCAGCTCTAGCGGTGATTATAAATGCTGCTCACCAACTGCTTAAGTTTTCGTGTCTTCCTGTTTTAGCTATGTTACAAGTTATCTTTTTCATAAATTTAATATTTTTTTTAGATAATTTGATTAAACAGAAACTGGATTATTTAGTTCACGTTTCAAACATTTAGAAATAGAAAAAAATGACGCTATCAATTGATAAACATCATTTGCATATAACAACATTTTAATCATAAATTCAGCCCAAGAACTTTTAAGCTGTCAGTTCGCATGACTATTTCAGGTCCATATTATTATTATTATTTTTTTTTTTTTTTTTGTAAATTAGCTTAGCTTTAACGGGTTCGAGCTTGTGCAGCACTTTTAGCAGTTTTAATTTACAATTCTTCTTCAACACTTTCTCGTCGCAGACATAACCTAATGTTAGCCAATGATGTAGACGATGCTCCAGATGTTCCAGAACTTGTACTGGAATAAACCCAAATAGGACAATGAATGTATTTAGCAAAATTAATAAAGTATTAAATGGTAAGCGGCACTTGTTACGAGCACTGAACACTGAACAACAATCAAACCTAATCCATTTCCCCTCTCTCCCTCTCTCATTTGCAGTAATGTTTTTGTCAAAATTATAATTGGCAACAATGGGCAGAATATATTTGAGCCAGTGCCGGCCCATGAAGTGTTACGACTGCAGCTGCCATAACAAAAATAACAACAACCTCAAAAAAAGCAAATAAACAACAACAATCTCTACAGGGCTCACATTATATTGTATACTTTTATATATATAACTATATATGTACATATAAATATATGTATATCTATATATATAGATGGATGTACATGTATGTAGACCTTAGCGATAATTAAATTGTTATTTGTTCAGTTATGTTGTATTTCTGCATATATTACTATATAAATACATATCAATCTATATGTATTTAAAACTCTTTACTGTATATACATTTATATGAATATACATATATACATAGATGTATATATTCTCAACAAAAAAAAACCTTGTAGAGTAGAACACCCACTTTTGTAATTACCAATAGATCGGCTTTATATTTTGTGTATGTGTATATAAGAAATTATTCTAAAGTGCATCGGCGGCGCTTTGAAGAAAACTTTCAATTAAACGATTTTGCATTTTGAGCGCAGCAGATTCGTCTCGCTTCTCTCTGCTCAACTAGATCCAACTGGATAGATGGGTACACCAATACATAAGCAACGAAAATCATAGCATAATCACAATCAGAGACCAGCCCCCGACGCGAGATGCTGCGAATATTTCTTTTCGGTTTATCAGTTAGACTTCAAATTAGTCTCGTTGCGTTGCTCGTAGCAGTTGGTGGTGTTTGACAGTGCTCATCGCTTACAAAGTGAAATCCCTTTTAGTGCTATACGTGAGAGGCAAATATTGATTTGATAAAACTTTAAGCTAGTATTTTAATTAATTCCAATGTGAACTTCTATAAGCTTAGCCCTTGTTTGGAAAAAAAAATGCAAAACTAATTATTAAAATTGATTTAATTTTGCAAACTTGAATTATTATTTAAATGTTACTATAATATTAAAATAAAAATATTACATAATCAATGCTTAAATGTAATTGGAGTGTTCTCTTTGAGCTAACTCCATCAGCTATAAATTTTTTAAAAGTTCAAGCTATATAAATAGTTCAGTAGCATTAAAAATCTTTAATTTTCTTAGATTAAATTAAAATTTTACTTTAAAAAATATATTCATATATAAACTGTCAATTGGCAATTTATGATCTGTGAGGCATTTGGTAAACCCAAAAAATCTCGCAACTATTTTATCTAATTTTAGCCCAGACATTTTGTCTAGATAAGTGAGAAGGATTTCAAAACGAATAAAAATGTATAGTAAGCTATGTATATCAGCATCATATGTGGCCTTAATAGCCTAGTCTTAGCATACATTTGATTTAGTATCCTTATCTCTATTCAAAAGTTCTGTTTGCATTTGGCTAAAAATTGTGTGGTACCCAAAATCTAGTTTTATGATAATTAAATAACATTAAATACACATTAACGCTCACTACTAGCTTTAACAGTCTGGACTGCCTCACTATGTGTACATTGAACTTGAGCAGCATTTTCGATAAGCGTTTATTGCCCAAAACAAACAGAAGCTGTTGCACCCATCACCAATCTGAAAAAAGAAATGATGAATGAGTCTCATATAGAAAAGTTGTAAATAATTGTCAATGAGATGATTCTACATAGGGCAAATACCATGCTACCATATAAATCTTACGAATTGTTTAATAAACAATTCCTTTAAAATCTCCCAGTAATCCCACCTTCCGTGACTTAGCTCTGTAATCTGTGATGCAATAATTCATTTACTGTACGACCTATTTGGACATGCAATCAATCACTTAATTTGGAGGCACAGCCCCTAAGTAATATTGCACTTAACTAATTTTTAAGACCGCACAAAAGTATGCAATATTTTTTCATCACAAAATGTCTGCCAATTTTAGTCATCTTTAGCGACAGCTAACGTAAGTTAACCGGCGCGCCTAAATGGGAAAAATAATAGACAAAAGCTCACAAAAGTATTACTGAAGTACCCCGTATGGCTTTAATAAATATTAAAAAATAAAAAATAATAAAAGTACATATATAAATTTTGGATCTGCACAAAAGTATGCAATGATTTTTTTTTATTAAAAAGGTATCTCTTTAGAATTACACATTTAAGCTACATTTTATACAATTATTAATTAAAATGAAAACGTATAATATTAGTTGTCAAAGTATTTGTCAAAGTATTTGATATTCTTTTTTCTGTTTATTAATTGTTTATCAGCGTATCTTCTGTTAGCTATAATTGCAGGCTTATCAACTTGAAGCAAATCTCGTACGATATTAGAGAGCAAAGAGACAATGTATCTCTTATCGTAAACCCTATATTATAATTGATAGGCGCGTGTGCCCTATAAAAGGCCTACTCATTCCAGCACATGCACTGTAGCTCCTGCATCGCTCGTCGCTCATATATAAATATGGATAGCAAAGAATTCTCAAAGCTTAAAGGAATGGATAAGAGTCTCAAGTTGACGGAGGAGAACGACTGTGTAGGCTACACCTCCGAATTGGTGAGTTAAGCTTTAGGTATATCAAGTGGTAATGCTAATCGCATTTACATCGCGCTGCACAGCTGGAAATGGATGAGGAGGGAGCCGATCAACCCATGGCAGCCGATCGTGATACTTGGGGCAAAGGCGTTGAGTTTCTGTTTTCGTGCATTGCGCTGAGCGTGGGCCTGGGCAACGTTTGGCGTTTTCCATTTATAGCTCTGGAGAATGGTGGCGGTGCATTTCTGATACCCTATCTGGTGGTCTTGCTGCTGGTGGGTCGTCCAATTTACTATCTGGAGGTGATCATCGGACAGTTCAGCAGTCGCGGCTGCATTGGCGCCTTTGATTTGGCACCAATTTTTAGAGGTACACTGAAAACAATAAATAATAATTGTGTTAAATATATCAAATTGTTTCTTCGGACTTACTCCTCTTATCTAATTGTTTTTTTACAGGTGTCGCCTATGGCCAGGTGTATTCCACAGCCTTGGCTACAACGTACTATGCCTGCATCATGGCTCTGACCATCCGCTATTTGGTGGTCTCCTTCTCCGAGGTTTTACCCTGGACGTATTGCCTCGCCGAGTGGGGCGCTCAGTGTGTGGCCACCGGAGCAACGTCCACTAATATCAGCAATATCAGCACCTCTCTACAGGGCAAATCCTCAGCTGAGCTTTATTTCACGTAATTGGCATCTTTTGTAGTCAACCATAGGATCCCTACTTCATTCATTCATTCTTCTCTCTCTCCACTTGCAGTCAGAGTGTGCTGCGTGAACCGGAAAGTTTGGATGAGGGCCTCGGCACGCCCAGCAAGGAAATGGTCTTGTGTCTGCTGGCCACTTGGATCATCATAGCCCTCACACTTATCAAGGGTATACGCAGCTCGGGCAAGGCATCCTACTTCCTGGCCCTCTTTCCCTATGTGATTATGCTGATCCTCTTGGTGAGAGCTTTGACATTGCCAGGCGCCTGGAATGGCATAGTCTACTTTATACGGCCGCAGTGGAGCCAGCTGCTCAATCCGCATGTCTGGTATGCGGCCATCACCCAGATGTTCTTCTCCCTGGCCATTTGCTTTGGCACACTGGTCATGTACGCCTCCTTCAACGATTTCAACAAACGTGTGCACAAGTGAGTCCAACAACTGATTCAACATACATTTGAGTATAACGGATATGAATTTTCTTCCATGAATCGCCACAGAGATGTCATCATAGTCACTACAATAGATTCCTTTACGTCCATTTTGGCTGGCTGCATCATCTTTGGCATTCTCGGCAACTTGGCTCACGAGACCAATGTGACGGACATATCAAAGGTGGTGAAGGGAGGCGCCGGCTTGGCCTTCATCTCGTATCCGGAGGCCATAGCCAAGTTTAAGTATTTGCCGCAAATGTTCGCTGTGCTCTTCTTCTTTATGCTGTTAGTGCTGGGCATTGGCAGTAACATCGGCATGGCCACCTGTGTGACCAATGTGATCAAGGATCGCTTTCCCCACCTGCAGCACTGGCAGCTCGCTAGTGGAGCCTCTATCGTGGGTTTTCTTTGCGGGCTGGTCTACATGACGCCCGGCGGGCAGTTCATACTGAATCTGGTGGACTTCTATGGCTGCACTTTCATTGCCCTGGTGATGGCCATAGCTGAACTGTTTGCCTTCTCCTGGGTCTACGGTGTCAAGCGTCTGTGCAGCGATATCGAATTCATGCTGAATGTGAAGACCGGCTTCTATTGGCGCATCTGCTGGGCCATAATGGCGCCGGGCCTAATGTTCCTTGTGCTCGTCTATATGCTGGTCAGCTACGAGCCACTCACATATAAGGGCGTCGAGTATCCAGAGGCAGCCTACACGGCTGGCTGGTTAATCTGGGCCCTGGGCGTGGCGCAGCTGCCCTTCTGGGCGCTCTACACAATCTACCAGCAACCGGGTCACAGTTTCCTCAGCGTAAGTCACATTGCTCTCTCACAATTTCTCCTCGTACTACAAGAATTCTCTTCTGCAGAAATTTCAACTTGCTCTGCAGCCCACCAAAGATTGGGGGCCACGTCAGCCACAAAAGCTGCAGGCATATCTGCTGCATCGCCAGAAAGTCGTGCAGTCTAAGCAGCGGCGCGGTAACTTCTTTTTTGACAACATTTTTGGTTAGTTCGGCAGGTAAAGCGTTACTCGAGGTTATCTATGCAAGAGCGGACTCAAAGCGAAGCGAAACTATTGAAAATATTCTTGTACGTTTTATTTTGTTTAAATTAAATAGAAAATAATTTAAAACTGCCAAGTTTATAGCATTTAAATTGTGAAAAGATTTGAAAAATAGCATTTGAATGCATATAGAGTTTTATTGTATTTTAATTATATATTATTATTAGGCTTTAGCATTTTAGCAGCAATTTTTTAACTATATATTTGTTCTTACTTATGCTAAGTAATTATATTAAATTTAACTTAAGATACTTTTCAAAAAGTGTTCAAATATAAATGGAAAAAGAAAACTATTAATCTTTGCTTTAAATAAAAAAATCTAAATGCAAATAAAAAGCAGGACAAAAATGTGAAATTTATATTAAATATTATTTTTTGGTGTTTTATTTATATGAATTCTATAGTTTTTCAGTGGATAATGGAAGAATTAATAAGAGAAAAATAAAGGAAGAAAATATAAAAGTCTTAGGTAAAAATAAAATATAAATGTATTTCTAGATTATACTTAACATAAAAAGTTCAATGTGCAAAATATTATAAAATATTCAAATAATTTAAAATTTAATTTAGCTTACAACTTAATTATAGAAATTATTGTTATTTTATTATTTATGATTCTGCTGCCATTCGAATGCATTCGAATAATTCACATAGTACATTAAATCTCTGGTTAATTATCACAGCACTTTTTGATTTCTTTTATTATTATTGTGCAAAATTAGATTTATGCCAAAACGAAAGTTGAAAATGTCTTGAACTCAGGTATTTACAGCTCCTGGCTTTTGCATGAGAACTAAGCTAATTATTATTGTTTTTCCTTTCACTTTTTTTATCTATTTTAATTTATATTTGTTGTTCAGCTGCAGCTAAGCAAATTGCTTAAATTATTGAATAAAATTAGTTTAGAAAGAGTTTTATTTAATTTATTATTATTTTTGGCTTGGTTTTTAAGATTTTTTTGAACTGGCTAAAATGTGGCATTAATAGAGCTGTTTATTTATTAAATTATTTTTATATTTTTTGTAATTTTCTTGGCAGATTTTTGTTAGATTTGGGCAATGTATTCACATTATGTTGTAGCACTTGCATTTGTTTAATTCGTTTTTTTCTTTTTTTGTTAGTTTGATTAGTTGTTGAAACCCAATAAAATGTGATTTCCTTTTACTACATGTATGTATGTATGTAT
Organism: Drosophila mulleri; assembly: GCA_035047565.1. Classification (NCBI taxonomy): domain Eukaryota; kingdom Metazoa; phylum Arthropoda; class Insecta; order Diptera; family Drosophilidae; genus Drosophila; species Drosophila mulleri. The sequence continues at coordinate 13,013,891 of JAWNPK010000060.1, read as the reverse complement.
ATCTAATCGGTATACAAACTAATCAACACTAATGAATTAAGAATTGACTTTTAATTTCATAGCCTACATTTCAGCGCATAGTTTTAATAAAAATTCAGCGTAACTTGGCTATATATGTATATATATATATTTCTGTATATATATATATTTATATATAGAGTATATACTTAAGTAGAATTGAAAATCTATATGCTCGGCTAAAAAATGGAAGTTGTATTGTTTTTTTTGTTTTGTTTTAACGTTGTCTTCTGTTCACACTAGATATGGTCCTATTTGTGTTGCGTCTATATTTATAGAAAAAGTTAACATATATACGATATGAGTTACCTTGAGTATATTGTCTACTTGCTAATGATATTGCCTGGTGTGTGTGTTTGTGTGCCTATTAGAATTTAAAAGTTGCTTGTGTTGGCTTTATATTTATATATATATAGTTATATATATAAGTATATCCCATTAATAATTAGTTAAAAATCGATTCACTTATTAACATTTGCCTTTTCTCAGTTTTCAGTTTCCCATCTCTATTTACAGCATAGAAAAATAGTAGATTTTATTTGCTCTAGAAAGTCTGTATTGGTCGATAGAGTCCAGTGTAGCCGCACAGACGGGCACGCAGTGCGGGTATTAAAAATGCGGCCAATGAGATATCCTTCAAAAGTTCCGCACACTCACACACCAACAGATACATTTTGTCGCCCTTCTGTGAGGTGCTCTTGTGCAAGGCAATGCGACGAAGGCCCGCAGCGCGAGGTAAATATCTGTAAAAGAAGTAAAGATATGTAAACTGAGTATGGATATTGCCAAAGAATAGATACAGATACAGATACAGATACAGATACAGATACAGATACAGATACAGATACAGATACAGATACAGATACAGATACAGATACAGATACAGATACAGATACAGATACAGATACAGATACAGATACAGATACAGATACAGATACAGATACAGATACAGATACAGATACAGATACAGATACAGATACAGATACAGATACAGATACAGATACAGATACAGATACAGATACAGATACAGATACAGATACAGATACAGATACAGATACAGATACAGATACAGATACAGATACAGATACAGATACAGATACAGATACAGATACAGATACAGATACAGATACAGATACAGATACAGATACAGATACAGATACAGATACAGATACAGATACAGATACAGATACAGATACAGATACAGATACAGATACAGATACAGATACAGATACAGATACAGATACAGATACAGATACAGATACAGATACAGATACAGATACAGATACAGATACAGATACAGATACAGATACAGATACAGATACAGATACAGATACAGATACAGATACAGATACAGATACAGATACAGATACAGATACAGATACAGATACAGATACAGATACAGATACAGATACAGATACAGATACAGATACAGATACAGATACAGATACAGATACAGATACAGATACAGATACAGATACAGATACAGATACAGATACAGATACAGATACAGATACAGATACAGATACAGATACAGATACAGATACAGATACAGATACAGATACAGATACAGATACAGATACAGATACAGATACAGATACAGATACAGATACAGATACAGATACAGATACAGATACAGATACAGATACAGATACAGATACAGATACAGATACAGATACAGATACAGATACAGATACAGATACAGATACAGATACAGATACAGATACAGATACAGATACAGATACAGATACAGATACAGATACAGATACAGATACAGATACAGATACAGATACAGATACAGATACAGATACAGATACAGATACAGATACAGATACAGATACAGATACAGATACAGATACAGATACAGATACAGATACAGATACAGATACAGATACAGATACAGATACAGATACAGATACAGATACAGATACAGATACAGATACAGATACAGATACAGATACAGATACAGATACAGATACAGATACAGATACAGATACAGATACAGATACAGATACAGATACAGATACAGATACAGATACAGATACAGATACAGATACAGATACAGATACAGATACAGATACAGATACAGATACAGATACAGATACAGATACAGATACAGATACAGATACAGATACAGATACAAATAAACATACTCTATGCATATAGAATAAATACATTTACATTTATATCTAAATATACACATACACAGATAAACATTAATATATCTATAGAGGCCTAAGCTCTACTCACCTGTACAGCATTCGCGCACCTGTCCAGTACAGCCAATTCTTTTCGAAGCGTTCGCCATCGTCGCCCTCGAAAACCTAAAATTAAATTTTGCATTTTATATTGACATACATTGCGCACACATACATGTATTTCTATATATATATTGTATGATATACGTATATATGTTTCTTAGACTTGCCTTGAATACGCTGATTATGTAGCCAGTGGCCGCTGTCTGGGACTTCTTAAAGCTGCCCGCCTCGTTGGAGGGCAGAACCAAAGGCGGTCGGCAAATCGCAGCCACCTCGCTGTACAGGTCCAGGGTATGCGCGGCAGTGTATCTGTGGGGGAGGAGGAGGGGTCAACAATGGAGCAAGAATTGCATTATTAATGCGCATGATTATTGTTGATTGGCTTACTTGAGTGCTTTCGGCTCGAATTTAGATAGCGAAGAGACGCGCAGGTTGGCATAGAAATTCGATGGATCCGTTTGCATCGTGTTTATCAGGTAATATGATATAAAAGGAAATTCGGCTGTAATAAAAAGAAAATTCGCTTAGAAAGGGTGGATAATTATGTTTTATTTCCACATCAACTTACAGCTCTTCTCCATGTTGACTAGTATCATGCCACCGACAGCTGTGTTTGCCTGCTGTACCTCTGTTAAGAGCTCTGAGGCAATGGCGCGTTGCTTCAGCAGCGGATGGGAGAGCGGTGACTCCATTACGGGATCTATGGCTTCCAGTGGACTCATGAGATGGACAAGTATGCACAGCTTGGGATCAGAGACCTCCAAAACGCTCAACGGACTGCACGCCTTGCCATCGGCACTCAGAGCGGGTAGCTAAATGTATATAATGTTGGGAAAGAGAGAGAGAGGGAGTGAGATAAGGAAGCTCTAAGAGATCTCTAAATAGATATTTCAATTTCTCTTACTGGTATGCCAGCTGGCAGAAAGCGATCCACGCTGTGCACCGGAATGATGAAACAATCGCGATCCAAGGTAGCCAGGGATATGGGCTCTGTCCGAGTGGTTCCCGCGGTGCCACCACTACCAAAGTTACCTGTAAAGGAAAAATTGAATCTTAGTATTTGAGGAGCTTTTAATTAAGTGAAAAAGAAACAACAATAGATCATTAGGAAATATTTTTAATACAGATAAGCGTAAAGTGTGTTCAGCTTTGTGAAGCTTTTTCGATCACAAAGATCTTCTATATTAAAGTTAAAAGCCAGAAACTTGTTATTAGAAGTAAATTGTTATTTGTCTTTGTTGACTTCGAAGCTTTTCCTTTAGATCCTCTAGTTCAAAATGACCACAAGCTTAAAGCATCGAGTAAAAGGCTTTTTCAGTAAGATCATCATGTTATAAGATTTTGTTAGACTATTTAAGCTTATTTATATTAGTCAAATACTGAAAGCTCAACACTTCCAAAGCTTTCGTCAAACTCAAAGCTAACATAAGCGCAAAAGCTTTAAAGCGAGTACAGATAATAAAAACATGTCTAGCTTTCAGTATTCAATCAACACAACAAAAACTTGCACCAACAACAACAAGATGAGAAACAACAAGAAGGAGTAAGGATCAAACTATGAAATAGAGTCCTCTTTTTGTCCTCATTGAGGTTAGGATTGGAGTATAACTGTATTAAATTTGTTTGAGTGTGTCTGTGTGCGTGCTCGTATGTGTGTGTGTGTGTTTAGGGAATCAGTGCACAACAGATGCTGGTTGTGAGCATTTAGATTTGAGATTAGTTCGATATTTCTTGCAGTGTATTTAGTTATACAGTGAAATCTCCATTAACGGACAGCTCCATACGATAAGATAGACTTCCCAAAATAATTTTTCTGCTATATTCTCTAGGAGTGATTCCCATAGTAGAATGCTTTTACTAACATCATGAAGATTACGTTTAAACTAATTATCAATGTAAATAAGTATTTGGAGCTTCGATAGACCTTAAATGGAAGTAAAAAATTACTATAGATTCCACTGAACGCAACTCTTCTAAAAAGTTTTGCTGTTTCAACAGTTGTACAATTTTGCTTTAGGGATATATAACCGAATGTCCGCTTGTTCGCTCATAGAAGATTTCACTGTATTCGTTTTCATTTATTTTTTTGTGGCAGCAACAACAACAACTAGTTGACAAGTTGTGGGGCTCAAACCTTGCCGCGTCGCCGCAGCGGCAGCCGTTAAATAAGTGTTCGTCGCACTGAGAGTCTGTGGCAGTTGATGTTGCTGATACGAGTAGGTTGGTAGGAGTTGCTGCTGCTGTAGCTGTTGCTGCTGCTGCTGTAACTGTTGCTGCTGCTGCTGCTGCTGCTGCGGTTGCAACTGTTGCTGCAAACGGATGAGACTGTTATTTGTGCCGGCGCTGTTGCCGCTGCTGTTCCAACGCATCAGCGATACGGATCTATCGACCAGCGGCTGCGGTAGGTCCACCTCATAGGGATTGTTTGGCTGTGTAAAGGACGTGGACGTGGTCGGGGTACTGGGTATGCCCGATAGTGCGCTACATCGTTCTGTAATGGATTCTGTCGATATTTTATATTGGACACACAACACAAAAACAAACGAGAAATAAAATCAAACAAACAAATCATAATAGAGACAGAGAGAGAGAGAGAGAATGAATTTATAAAATTGAATCTGGATTGGATTCGGATTGCATTTGGATTGGGTTGGTGGACAGAGGATAGAGTGGATAGAGTTTTCTTTTTTTTTTTTTTTTTGTGTTGGGTGAAAGTTTTATTTTTGTTCAGTTTTCCGTAGTTGCAGTTAGGCACATATATCTATGCATATGGAATGCACATTTATTTATTTACACAAAACTAGACATATTCATCAGCTTTTCTTTTCGTAGAGTATTAGTAGGCATTGCAGTACTACAATTAACTGTTAGCTGGATATACATATATATAGAGAGAGAGAGATGTCGCATATACATACGCTAAACACAAGTTCCATTCGCTTGACCTTCTTCTAAATTTTGCTCTTTTCTTTTATTTTTTAATACTGCACATTCAAGGCCATTACCATTGCCAAAAACAAAAAAAATTAAATATATATAGAATCGCAGCTTACATACGTCTTGTGCCCTAAAAGCCAAGCCAACTGGAAATTTGTAGATAAGCTAAATAGTTGAGCATTTTGATAACGCTTGAGCTTTAATTTTTACCAAATTCAAATACTACAATATAAATAATACAATATACATACATATATGATATAGATATGTATATTGTAGTATATATTATCATTGGCTTGCATGCGTGCCTAAATAAGCCTGCAACATGTTTTACAGCAAATCGGCTTAGATTATGATTTCTGATAAGCTGATAGATTAGAGACGTGACATGTTATTCGAAGAAATGGTAAAGCGAGATATAAATACACAAGTCTAACTATAATCTAAGTAGATCATTGTATTTAATAGAGGTTCATATTTCCTATATTTTTACTCAAATGTTCCCATACATACATATATAATTTACTACTATATACATAGAAACATTAATCATAGTGGTAATTTGAATTTATAATTCGTATATTATGAATTAACATTGTTCTGTAAACATCTAATATAGTTTTCAATGCAATGCTCAAACTATTTATATCTGTTTAATACAATATATATATTTAATTAAAAAATTGTTTATATTAGATTTTTATATGCATTGAGAAATCAATCTATTTAAGACATCTTTCATCTAACTTTCATCTTAAGTGAATTAAAAACATTTAATTTTATTAACACAATATTTATTCACTAAAACAGCTATTAAAAAAATCCTAAAAATACAAACCTCCCCATATAAAGAATGCTTTGCGATACGCTGCGTATGCGTGTTATGCACACATATTGCGTATTCGCCGCAGATGCTGCGCCCTAATTGCATATTCTCAATGATTGTCGCCTATTTGTGCTTAATTGAGCCTGCATAACAATTGCCAGCTCGCAAGAGTCCTCGTTGCCAGCCATTTGTAAAATTGATGAAAACATTTGAATGCGAATGCGAATGGAAATGGAAATGGGTTAAAATGTGAAAGTAAATGAAGTAGGGCGTTAATGGGTTAATGGTGCGCAAATAACTGAGCTGAGAACACAAAAGAGCGAGAGAGAGAGGCAAGAGTATAAGAAAGAAATATATATAAAGAAATTTAAAGAGAGAAAGATAGATATAAAGAGAGATAGAGAGAGAGAGACATAAAGAGAGAGAGAGAGAGAGAGAGTGTGTGTGTGTGTGTGCAATGGCTGTCATGTTGCTTTGCTCAATTGCTTTGGCGACAATTTACCTTCGCCCACATCATAGCCGGGCCGATTGGGCGAGAAGAAGAGATGCGTGCGATAGTGTATCTCCTCCGGCTGCTGCACCATGCCCATATCACGCGAACGTTTCGTACGATTCGCCTTCGACTGAAGTTTGCCGCCGCCGCCGCCGGATTTGCTGGCGCCCTCGCGAAAATTCTTGCGAAACATTAAATTCATGTTGTTGCTGTAGTTGTTGTTGTTGTTGTAATGGTGGATATGAATGTGGTCCTGTGTGGTGCTATTGACTGTGTGGCGGTGGTTTTGGTATTGGTGTTGGTGGTGCTGGTGCTGCTGTTGCTGCCGTTGTCCGCACTTGATTAATAACAGTTGTGTGGTTGTATTTCTTGTAGCTGCCTGGCTAGAATGAGCAGTGTTTGACGAATTGCAGGGTATACAATCGCCTGTATATCTTTTTCTTTACTCTCGTTTTATTTGAGCGTGTCTGCCTGTATGTGTGCGTGTGGGAGTGTGAATTTGTTAATCGCTTTATTTACTTAGCTATTCAGTTAAAATTCATTTGCCTGCTTTGCGGTCAGGCAATTTATTTTATTTACCTTTCACCTGGCCACACCTAAGGAAATGCTTGAATTTAAAGCTAAATGCGACACTTTCAGCCTGAAAAATGTTCTCTTACAACAGGTCGAAACCAGTTTTGGGCAAATTTCAGTGTCAAATGCTTTCTGCGCCTTGCAAATTTTCGACACATTTTCTTCTTCTCTTATTTTCTTGATTCTATTTCTGGCCGGTTGCGTATGTTCTTAGCATTTGATTTTTTGGCTTTTCGTAATTCAAATTGGTCAGCAAAAATCAAAGCATTAATTAGTTAGCAAAAGGGGAAATATAGTATAAATAATATAATACATAAATTTGAATTTGTATAATATATAAAATACGTGTTTTTATTAAAGTTCAGTAAACACACGGATTAAGCAAATATACAGGGTTTAATTAAAGCAGGGCATTTTCTACTAGTTCAGGCCTCTCAACCTTTCCATTAGGCCAAATACTTAACAAGTCTCCAATTATTCCTTCTTTTATTTTTTTTTTGTTTTTTGTCTCGACTGCAACAAAAAGCCAATCAAAAAGTCAAAACTTGCTAAGCTCTTGTGTGTGTATGTGTGAGTGTATTGCTTTTGTTTCTTTTGATAGTGTTTTTGTTGTTTTTATTTTTACTTTTTTGTTTTGTGGCAGCAGCTACGGAAATTACCCATTTCCGCTGCTAAGCAGTTGAAAATTACTCAACACACGCCCAGCGGAAACGAGAGCATGAGTCTTCAAGCTCCTCGTGTGTAAGTAGTGCATTTCTTGGCTCATCCTATACCCTGTAAGTGATTCGCGAGCGGGGGTATGTTGTGCATAAGGGTATGAAAGTAATATGTGAATATACACTTGAGGCAATACAGATTTTATTTTATTTTTATCTAAGTCTAAGTAGTACTATATGTCAGAAGCTACAGATCATTTATTCTAGATTGCATTTATTATCTTGTGTATTAATCTGAAGCAATTGTTCTAAAACTGAATATTTTCATCCATGTAAAATAAATAATATAAATGTTTTTCATTTGCAGATGGTAAAGATAAATTGCAATATGAAATAGTTTTTTTTTTTTTCAATTAAAGGATATTCCACTGTCGGCTATGCTTGACGACTTTTTTGAGTGTGTTCTCTACTGGCACGCAAGCAGCCAAAACGGAAAGTCAAGCTGTAAAAGGCTAGCAATTAGCTCACGCTGCCAAGAAAGGGTTTTCCGATAGAACGAGAGAGAGAGAGAGAGAGAGAGAGAGAGAGAGAGGGGAGAGAGCGAGATAGACAGCTAGTAAGAGCAAGCGAGATAGATATCAAGAGATTTGTGTAACTGTGTGAGTTTAATTAGTTCAAGACACGACAAAATTAGTTTTACTGCGGCTTATTGATTGCCAATGGGCGATAAATTTGAGCATCAGCAACAGCGGCAACGCAATCGCTCAGTATAGCCAAATTGAAAAGTTCTTGAAAACAATTATTTATAACAATCGGCGAAGCTGTTGGGCATTATAAAATGAATTATTGGCCAAGTGTATAATGAAAACAAACTGAAAAGCGTCGGCAAAAGTTATAAAGAAACGGAAATTAAGAGGAAGTTTCACCAAAAAGCCTATTGAAAAAGATTTAATCAAAATTGGTATATATTCAGCAATGAAGGTGGCAGAACACTCAGGGAAAGGAACCGAAGCGACTTGTGAAAGTAACTTTCATTTTCTTTTTAATCGTTATTCACATAAACCAGCCCAACAACAACAAGTTCTCTAAATGAGCTGTTGGGAGCACGAAGTTTGTAAAGCGAAGTAGGAACGAAGTCAATGTGAGTTTGAGATTTTCAATTAGGGAAACTTGTAAAGAATTTATTGAGTACTTAAAGGCTTTGATGGGGAATGAGCCAAGGCATCAATCAAATAAAGCTCTCGCAATAGTCATCAATCATTCAACCCACATCATTGCGCATTTATTTTAATAATTGAGATTAAAAATATGCATAAATCAATTTAATCAATCAATAAGACAAAGAGTCACGCTGAGTTGAATGCTCGTTTAATATTTTATTGAAATACTCCATCATTGTACATAAACAAAACTCTGCTCCACTTTATCACATATTTCATATTATGTTACTCAAGCTCATATTAAAATATATCTCAACATTTGAAATAGCCATTGAGTAGAATAACCCTAATCCCTAAGCCCTAATCTCGCATAACTATTATAGCATTACAAAACCTTTGATTACTGCTCTTCTTCACACTTAATTATCAAACATAATATTAATATTCATCTAATATAACAAGCAAACATAGGCCACAACCCCCGCAGCCTTCTCTTAGCAATCTCCATAATTTATTTAATTATCCTTCTAAATCCATGCGTAATTAAAGTTTCGCCTTAGTCCCATTCAAATCTCTATGCACAGTATAACATTATCTGTATATTGTTTGCCATATACATCATTTGGGAATTATAATAGAAAGCTCTCTCTCTCTATCTCTCTCTCTCTCTTCAGTTAATGCCTAATCTTATTTGATGCCTCAAGCTCTAAGCCTTAGTTTCATTGAGCTCATCAGCCGAAGCCTTAATATCTAAAAGCAATCACGAGTCTCTCGTCTTTCCGAATGGCTCATCAAATGCGTATGAGTGATAATGTGAGATTGCACATGCAAAATCAACAGCTAGATGCGCCCTGTCAGCACACACTAAAGCTGTCCACACGCACACCAACACACACCCATACACACACTCTGACAAACAAACGCTATAACAACGATCTAATGAGCAATGGGTCATAAAGTTTTTACAGCATTTCACTTTCGAGTGCTTGAAATTGCTTTTGGCCAAATGATGGTGGCCATAATTAATTGTATTTACGATACAAGTTACAGCAATAATACTCATCGTTAGCTCGCACACCCACACATGGACCCACATACGCTCGCACAGCCCAGCAATCAAAACAAATAACAATGAAACAATCAAGCGTCGACGTAGTAGAAAACACTTGAAGACTGAGAGATAATAAACGTAAAAATCAAAATTCCGCTCGTTCTTCAATTCTTTCATTTCGTGGCAGCGTCTAAAAATAAAAACAGCCAAATAATATATGGCCGATACATACATATATGTTTGTATAGACATACATATATGTGTGTGTAGCTGCCTAAATGAGAGACTAAGAGAAGAGCATTGACTAAGCAATACCCTATGCTAAATATAATATAGCATATATTATAATATAGCTTTATTTATAAGTGGAGAAATATTTTTGGAGATACGAATGATAAGAAATATTTTATCTATCATATTGTTGAAGGATTTTATATTTATATACACTTCAAAAAATTGTTTAATGCCTTTTACATTCTCTTAACCAATATTCCCCATTCGCCAGCATACATTACAGGGTATATAAAGTAAATTTGAATATTCGTGAGGGTTGCATTTAAGTTCTACTCGTACATGACCTAGGCAGAGGAAGACGGCCCTTGACCTTGTGGGCGTGTACTATCAAGCGAGTGTGCGTGTGTGTAGTCGGACGTTTCAGTGTGCGTGTGTTTGCCTGTGTGGGTGACTAATTGTAGCTGTGGGCATGCTCATATGTTAATCTCGTTGAATGATTCGGCAGGTTAGCATTTAAATCGTTGACACAATTCACACACAGAGAGAGCGAGAGAAAGCAATTTGTGTAATTTGCGATTGTTTGGCGTGTGATTCGTAAATATTTATTAAATATATATATACATATGGTACATACATATAGATACATATGTTTAGTTTGTGATTAAAGCCAGATTAGTAGCTGAAATTAAAGAAATTTTTGTTGTTGCAATCGGAACTTTTTAATGGGTAATTTAATTAGAATTGTGTTCATTTTACTAATACATTTTTTTATTTATATATTTAAAAGGGTCATTTTTATAAAAGAAATTTGAATTATTTTAGAACCTATTTTATATTTTATAGTTTTTTTTATGTTATTTTTTTTTTTTAAATTATTTTTGTTATTTTTTTAATTAACTTAAATCTACTTTTTATATACATTTCAATTTTCTTATTTTTTATTCTACTACTCTTTTGTTTTCCAATTTTAAATATTTAATTTCACATCTCTTTCTTCCCACACACAATATTCCAATTTGCTTCGCACGTGTCACCTGACGTATACTTAATTTTGTAACACTTTCATCTTGGGCTCACATTTTAAATATTGCACAGTTTTCTGGGTACATGAAAAAGCATTTCTAAATAAAGCCCGAGCATTTACTGTGTTTTTGGTTCATCCGTTTTATCCTGCCGCAGGACACAAGAGGCGTTGCTTTACGCGCGCCCTTAATGCGAAATTCACTGTCAGCCGGGTCGGCTACGTAATATTTATGTGTTTGTCGGATGTGCACAGTAATTAGACAAACAACAATGAAGCACAAAAGAAATCAATAGAGCCACACAAATGGGCAAAAAGTGAGTTTTTTCTTTTCATTTACAAAAAACAGACACAAAACAACAAAACCGCATTCAAATTGTAGAGGAAATTTGTACATAAAAACACCTTTATAAATAAAACGCACACGCGTCAAGCTTTCCACACACCAATACGCCCGTAAACACCCATACACACACACAGAGACACGAATTTCTCACGGAGAGCAATTTGTCGCATAGATACATAGTAGGCGGGCCATGCCATGCCCCTTTCTCTAAATACATATTTAATTTATGTATTTATAAATTTATTTTTCTTTTACTTATTTTCTTCTTTTTCGGGTTTATTGAGTTTTTTTTTTTTTTTGTTATTTTGTTTTTCTTACAACTCGAACGAAAAACGTGGACAACTGCGAATGGGACTACGAATTTCGATTCGACTGCGTTGCGTTGCGTTTAATATTCAACTGACAGTTGGGGCAAGCTTTTCGCAACGTTTTTGGGAAACGTTCGAAACGCTTTTCATTAGCTCAAATATATATGACGGCATCAAAAATATTCAAAAAGTAAAAGAAAAAAACAAAACGAGCAGAAAACAACAACAACTTGCACTCAGCCGAAATGAAAAATGATGGGAAAAGCTTTTCGTCACTTGTTGCGCATACGCCGTGTGGCCCACAACGGCACTTCGACATTTGTCGTCTGCTCCCACTGTTAATTATTTAACGTAAAATTTATATTATGGATTTTCCATTCGCACCGTCCAATGTAGTGCACATCGCGGCAAATTAACGTCAAATGAATTGGAAACGTATTCGGGCCACTGATATATGTACATATATACCACGTGTATAATGCTATTCGGAAGCATAGGATACACACGCCCATAACAAAACGTAGCAAATACAAATGAATTTAAATGCGAGAGTGCGCACGACCTGAATATACCTATAGTTCCTTAAAGTAAGTTCCTCAGGAAATAACTTTAAATTCACTAAGCAACTTTATATACTGTACATAATAACTGATTGAGATCTTGATATCAATATGAATATACATATATATACTATATAATAATACAATCAAATACTTATTAGACATTTTAGTCGGGCATACCCCTTGTGAATATCTCCAATACGGGTATACTAACAACAAGCAACATTTTGTTGTATCGTTTTTATTTCTTCCTTTTTTTTTTTTTTTTACTCTGCGTTTATCCTGCGTGCTTTTTCGTAGCGTTTTATTGATTATGTTCTGCCGCCTGGCCAACTGACAATTCCCGTTGCTCCTGACCTCTCCATAGAAGGCACAAGCTTGGGTGGCTCATAACTAGCGCGGAAGTCGTTCGCCTTTAATCGGCTTCTTTTTTTTACTATTTTTTGGCAATTTGTTTTTGGGGTTTTTCTGCTTGTTTTCGGGTTTTTTTGTGTCGCTTTTCTGTTTTGTTTTGTTTTGTTTTGCGGCTTCTGACTAATTTGCAGCCATAAAACCGCTGAACTTAGTTTTGGCGATTTTCCTAGCTAATTTGGCCACGTGCCGTGAGGAGAAAGTTCTTTAACCGCGACTCCACGAATCTCGTTGACAATTACAAATGCTTGTTGTGGAGCTAGAAAATCTGCCGAAAAAAAATGAGGCTCACATTAAAGTTCATTGCGTTTGCATAATATTATAGATAACGGTTAGAAAGCACTTTAGCTTAATGCTTCAGAGAAGCGTTTATTGCTTGGATTTTAAGTGTACTTTAATTTTTTTATGACTGTGAATCTATTCATATACATATACGCATGTCCTTTCAGTTATGTATAAATATAATATAAGCATTTATTTATGCAACACTTAACGTTGGTTTACTTTATGGTGTTTCTATTTACCATAAATAGAAACTTAAATCCCATAACAAGACTTTTCGTGCCTGTTTAAATTATTTACAATCGCATTGCTTAGCATTTTGTCTTGTCTGCAGCTAAGCCCCCAAACATATGTGCTCTAAAATATTCAAATGCTTGTTCTCAGAGAGATAGAAGGGGAGAGAGAGAGTGAGAGAAAACACAGCAACTGCAGCTGAGCAGCAAGAGCTTGCTGCTTCTAAGTTAAGCCTACTGCAGTTGCAGGAGGCAGGCTCAGTGGCTAAAATTAAAGCTAAATCAATTTTATGCTGCCTGGCACAAAGCAACTGCATTATTCTAGTCTTACTTTTCTCTTTTTCTGCTTCAACAAAAGTTTCGCAGTTGGAAAAGGCAACTGGCAACACGCAACTGCGACATGCAACAACGATTGTCCGTTGAAAGAGAATAAGTGCCAAGAGTGGAAAGAGAAGTGCAATTAACATTGACGACTTGCAAAATACACTTTAAGACTCAGAGTTGGTGGTAAATATAAAATTAAATAATTAATGTTTACATAAAAAAAGAGGTAATCGTATATATACATCTTTGAACTAAAAATTAATAATAATAATAATAACAATAAGATGATGCTTCATATGACTATTATTTGATTTTCAAAAATTACTTTGCTTATATTAAATATTATATATTTTTATCCAAAACTGATTTTAGTATTTTGTTCTATTCTCATTATTAAGGAAGCTCTCTAATATTTGCCAGCATCATAATCCTATTCTCCATTCAACTGCAGCTGAATAGGTCATTATCTACATTAGAGTAGAAACAAAATACGACAACTACTTAGCCAAGTTGCCCGGGCAACCGAGTCTAGGCGACTTCTGGCCATAAAACAATGTGGCAAAGCGACTTTTAGCTGCTGCTGCTGTTGACTGAACTCAACTGAGCTGAGCTGCGCTGAGCTGAGCTGCTTTCGCAGCTATGGCTTGAATGCACGTTATGATCTAAATGGAATTCCTTGGCTCATGAATTTTAAATGAATTAGTTTTCATGGCCCGACTAAAGTGTCGCCTGGCAGTTCGACTCAACTTGGCCTCTCTGCTTCATACTCTTCAGCCATTATGAGCTGCTTAACGTGTGCATAAATTTTCATCTAAAGAAGGTACGCAAATGTAGGTAGGGTAACTGTTTATGACTTTCAGTTGGTGCTTGGCACCAACTAGTTTCTCTGAAGAGTACACTGCTTTAATTTCTTTATGGCTCAACTTTCAGGGTGTTTGTTTGTTTGTTGTTAAACTAGAGCCAAATCCCTTGAGTTACCCTCGTAGGCGACACCACAACCCACTTGTCAACACAGTTGTGTTTCCAATAATCGTGATAATCATCATAATCATGATTGATTTATGATGACAACAGCTGCCACCAAACCAAATGTAACAATCTATAGTTCTTGCACTCGGGTGTGTGGACATTAAGTTCATAATTGTTATCTATTGGCGGCGCACGCCCACTTGTCACTAAAGCTTATCTGACCCTTGATTTGACCTCGCTCAGCCCAGCCTCAAGCTTGGCCTTTCAGACATATTCTGCATTGTTTTGAACAATTTTTCAATTTCGTTAAGCGAAATATAAACTTCTCTTAACCGTTTTACGTAAGGAGAACAAAAAAAAAAAAAAACGTACAGAAATTTGCAATTTTACGACCGCCGAGCGAAGTGAGAAAGCAATATTGAGAGTGTAAATGTGGCTGGCTGACTGACTTTCAAATACCCTGCAACGTATTTCTTACTCATAAATAATAAAGCCAAAAAGACAGTTGTTATCACAGAAAATCAGAGAACATGTACATGAAATAAATTGCAATCAAAGTTCACAAATAACTGTTGAAGGTTTTTCGATGGCTGCAAATAAGTGTGCATTACCTACACTCAGAGAAAAATAGTCAGAGAGCAACTTTTTGCATTGGTTCTTCAACAAGTTCGTTCACGATCGAGAGTCGTGTTTGCTAAACACATCGATTGACTTCGTGAGTCTCTCTCTCTCTTACTTACTGAGTCTCATGTATGCCAGCGTCAATCGGATCGCTCCTAAACGATATTCGTTAATAGAGCGTCACACGAATAGTTCAACTCAATGCGCTCAATAGAAACAGATAACGAACAGAACCGAAGTCTCTTGCTCTGAGCGAGATGCGGCTCGATATGAAATTTATATAAGAAGTAAATAAAGTAAAAGTTATGAAGATTCATTTGTACAGAATTTATGTACGGACATTTTCTATAATTATTTACTAATTAATTATTTATTTATAGTAGCTATTTATTTTTATTGGTATCAGTATTTTTTTTTATTTTCTGTTTCATTGTTAATATTTTGTTTTTTAATATTTTGATGATTTTATTTGTATTATTATTGTTAATGCTACTGTTATATGCTTTTAAAAAACCCTTTTCCAATTTATATATTTATACTGCCTGCATACCCTTTGCTACGAAACTCCCCTGCACAGGATATCTAAAAAAAATGCGGGAGCAGCTGTCGAAGCCGCGAGTAAATCTGTTAATGTCCGCTTTTTGGTTTTGCCTTGGCCAGTTTACTGTTGCGGCACGCTCACCATAAAGGAAATGCCCTGCGCTCGCTATGCTGCTATCCCACCATTCCACCGTTCCCCTACTCCATCACTCGTGTCCCTTTCAACAACATAAATTACAACGTCATTCATTTCCGTCATAAAATTGAAAAATGTTGTGCAAATTACGCGTAAATACCAAACAACCAACAAGAAAAGCGCCGAAAAAGAAAAGCGAAAACGCATTGAAAATTCGCGGCCGGAAAACTTCATGCCCATATAGAGAGAGTAGATATGTTGTTGCATTATATGTTATGTGTGTTTGTGTCCTTTTTTATGGCTGCAGTGGAAATTGCTATGGTGCTGCCACAAATAACAGAGGCCATTTGCGGCAGTCCCTCCCCCTCTATGTCTCTGTCTCTGTCTCTGCCTCTGTTGCATGCCACATTAAAATGCATGGGAAAAACTTCAGTTGACTTTCAATTGATGCAGCTGCTGAAAGTTTTTAATCATGGCAGCAACCAACTTTTGTTTTCAACCGGAAAGCTAATGACAGCGATAATGGTCGTATGAGGATGAGGTGAAGATCAGCACGGGTACTCGCAGTCAATTTTAATGAGATATATAAAGGCAATAAATTTCAAATATTTTTAATATTAAACAAAAATCTTTGGTAGTTGCATAAACAACTTTTTTATTTGTGAAAAAGAATTAATTTTTTTTGCAAATATTTCTTGAGCTTAAAATTATGATTGATATATATTTTACGAGAAGAAAATAACAGCAAAAATAAATAATTATTAAAAAAAAATATATATATATATATAAATAATTTTTATATAAAATAATCTATTTTAATACTTTAGTTTTTATATAACATACAACATTGATATATGCATTTTTATATAATACAAAAAGTGTAGCATTTCTTAAAGCCATAAATAAAATACATAAATTGCATTCAAGCTCTGCACATTCAACTATCTAATTTGAATAAAATGCAATTATCAGTTCATATAAATAACACTTATCTGGTTGTGCTTGAGATAACAAATTCATATTTGTCATTTGGCATTAAAGATGTTTGCACTGACAAAAGCTGACGCATATGAAACTGCAGAGTGTTTGGGAGAATCGCAAATGTGCAATCGTTGCCGACAGTTTCTGATTGCATATTTGCATAACTGTATGTATATAGCCAGTGCTCAACATATGGAATTACCACACACACACACACACACACACGCCATAAAAGCCAATTGAGGGAGGTGGGACGAGAGCGAATGTGCTGATATCTAAATAATTTGTTGCCTGCTGACCAAAAGCTTTCATAAATGTCAGAGCTATAGAAAAGACAGTCCCACTCTCTGTCCCCCCTCGGTCTAAGCTATATGGCACAAAGGTCAACCGCAGCAAATGGACAAACAATGACATGCCGCCCACAGCGCCCGCTCCACCCGCCTAGGCACCGCCTCCTTTTGCTCCATGTCTCTTGCAGCATTTTCAAAGCTTTGCCCAAAAGGCATATGCAAAATTTTATGCTCAATTGCTGTGTGTGGTCTTTGCTTTTAAATTTGGGCAATTTTTAGTGTGTTGTGCTATAGAAATATTTTCGATTCAATGGCCTTGCAGCAATTTAGCCACTATTTTTAGCCCAAGAGCCAAATATGCATGGATCAAATTTTACAGGATTTTCATGTAATGTGTTTAATAAATGCTTAACAATATATTGTTGAAGAGACTAAGCGAAGTTTTTTCTTTAAGCAATAAGGGAAGTTAACTTAGCAAAAGAAATTTGTGGCAACCATAACTTCCAAATAAAATTAATTATATAACGATTTGTTTTTAATTTTCACAAATGTTTTTTACGCATTTTAATTCCCCGAATATGACTTCTAAATGCACTTGTCAATAACAAAAACTGCATTTCCCTCACTCTTACACTTTCTGCAATCAATCAATCAATCATATAATCATTATCCTCTCACATTCCACACGTTCGCAGATAAGCAGCATTTGAGTGTATTCGCCAAATCAGTGAGCCATTCAGTCAAAAATCAATTGATTGGCATTGCTAGTAGCTCCCACTCACCCATGTAGTCGCATTGCAGTGGCTCCGGCGGTTTCTCGTGCAGCTTCCTCAGCCAGTGCATCAACTGGGCCAATTTGCTGCGCGCCGTGTTCGTGCGCTCGCAGTCGAGTATACTTGGCTCAAACTCGAAGCTGACATCTAATTTGCCCAACTCCAATGCACTTTGCATGGCGTTGTTATACATTAATGCGAATTGTTTATAAATGTAATAATTAATAAAAACAAAAATTGTTTGTACAATTGATATTAACTGCCAGACACTTAAGAAACAACTGTGCGTCGCCCAATTGTGCGCCGGAGTCTTAGATACCTCAAACTCACATTCATGTTTTCTTCTTCATTTTGCTTGACGTTCGATAAGTTTTACCTCGTGTCTGTCGTAAATTTTGGTTTCTTAAATCAGCGTATTGTTCGATAAGCTCCACAATGCCTGGCATGTCAATCAAAAGTGTCATTTGGGAATCAAGGCGACAGCTCTTCAATTAATCATCAAAAATTCGAGGAAGAAAAAAAAACGCACACAAATTTAAAGGGCAAAAACAAATCACAATAATTCACATAATTCAGTCTGGAAAAAATCCCACTTTAATTTTCGCTGTCATTATTCATTCATCCGGGCAGCCATTGTAAACTTGTTGAGCAATAAATCAGCCATATAATTCATGCCCAGACTTTTCTATACAATAAATATAATATACCCTATTTGCGGCTCTCATCATGGTAAATGCAAATGTCATATATTAATGCATATTTTCAGGCACTGCCAATGACATATTTTTAACTCATATGATACACTATGAATACCCTGTATAGACAGTGAATAAAATAGGGCATTATAGTGTTGTAGCTAACGGAATTTATCAAAGTAAAGTTGGTATCTAAAAACTAGATACTTAGGTATATCCATTGTTCATTTTGTAGTATTTAAAATATTTTCTCTATTTCCATATTATATTTCATTTAATCTCTGAATTCATTTATTTTCTGAACAGATTGAACATATTTAATTTGTAAAACTTTTACTCACTTATTATATATTTATATTCGTGGCAATATTTGATTTATACCCACTGCCATGCTGCTAATTATGCTGGTTATTTATGCGCACATATTGATTGCAGTTGACCAAATTATTTGTGGTCTATCGGAAATTGCTGGCAATTATGACCTAAGGTTCCATTTGCCATAAAACCAATTATTAGAGAGGTCTGCAAATAATTTTCGTACAGACAAATTTTACACTCGATTTACGTTTTTCGTTTTTCGTTTGTTGTGCAAACTTAAATCGGAAAATCAAATTTGCAACGGATGTGCAATGCAGAAAATAGAAAATAAATAACAGACTCGATTTGCTCCAAATAAACTGGAGAAAATAGAAATTGATTTTTGTTCTTACAAATTGCAAAAATATCTGCAGTGGAATTTGACTTTATATTTTAGTAAATATATTAACAATTGGGACTATAGATGTATTGCCTAATAATAAATATATACCTAAGTCTATATAATAAATTCGGCCTGTTCAGATAATGAAACTTGTTTACGAAAATCACGTGACAAAACATTGAAAACTTGACTCATGCAATATATTATAAAAGTAAATATATATATATATATAATACAAATTTGTATATATAAATACATATTAGGTGCTGAAAACAGCCAACAAAAATGCTCGACATCATGTCTTTAAATGAATTTTATAATAATAACAAAAACTAAACAACAATGCAGTTATGGGTATTTTAAAAATTTAAATAATATATGGGATAGCCTTGTGTAAAATTCCCCAAAATTCCTCTGATGTTTCACATACTATTTTTCAACCTCTAAGTCGATTAGATCTAAGTTCCTACTTAATAAACCTAACCTAAGTTAACATTTTGCTATCTTTAAGCAAGCTCTATTTGCATTTGAGTGCTAGCAAAAGCAAGAGTTCAAAAGTCGACTGTTCTATATTTGTGAATGGCATAATCGAATTTATCAGACCACAACACATGATTGAGAAACCCCCCCAATTCGTAGCGCCTGTCAATCTACAAATCGAAAAGACGTCGCACGTTCACAGTCAACCTAATTAGTATTCTTAAACATTTGATAATGGGCTCTACTTTTTACCCGCTGTATTTAGTTGAGTCATTTTGCATTTCGTATTTCGTATTTCTTTTCTCTCTTTCGATTGCAAACATGAAAACTCAATTTGCAGGCAATGCAACAAATATTTAATATGTAAATATATTTTTAATAATTAATTATTTGGGCGAGGCTGAAAACTAACAACTGCCAGTTGCCACGCCAAGTGTGGCAAGTACAATTTGCCACATATGTACGTACATACGTGACTGCCAAAGGGTTTTCGACGTGTTTTAGACGCGACTCGGATTTCTCTCCTATTTTTTTTTATATTTGCAATATTTTCAACGTCTACCACTTTGGCATTTATTTCGTTTGCGCATTTCTTCATTTTCTTAAGCCTCAACCAAGCTCTCCTCACGTTTCCCAGGGTACTAAAAAAGATTAGAGCGTGGGAGTTAGTGACTTTATAATACTCTGCTTGTGCATAGCTAGTAGCAAAAAAGATACAAGATACCAAATATTAGATTCTATACATAAAATACTAGATACTAGTTACTAGATACCAAATAGCATTCTTCTGACTATGTAAGCAATATACTCCTCTTCTTTTCTAACAGGGTACGATAATGTCGCGGACTGCGGATAAGCAGCGCTGCCAACATAAAAAGCCAGTCGAGCAGCTGTAACAGCAGTAGCAGCAGCACTGTGGGCGTGGCAACTGCAAGCCCATAAATTTAACGTATGTGAAGGAACAGCACACACATCCATACAACCACACACACACACACACACAGACACACACACACACACACCAAAAGAGCTCAATTCTGCAGGTAAGAAGGGTTTTACGAGCCATTCTGGTATTTGTATTGTTACCAGATGGGCGTGACTGGGCGTAACGCCCACATCGTACAACATCAACAATGACATTCGCGCATGCATTAAATATTTTTTATTGTTTCGGCTTTTGGGGGCATGTCGAAAAAAATGTATGTAATTCATTTCATAAGCATATTTTTCAACACATTTTAATGGGCATTTGACGCTTGACGCATAAATAAATCAGGACGTTAAAAAAGGGCATGCCTGATATACTCTATACGAGTGGAATGATGGCTTGTCTGTCTGTAGAGAATGGTTCCAGTCTTTGCTGCCAAGGCTCGACATGCTAAGCAGTACAATTAAGCAATTTAAATTATAAATTTATTGGCAATTAATGAAAGCAATTAAAAGTCGAAACACGCGCTATAGAAATTAACAATAACAAAGAATACATTTATTTTCCAATATACAGACAATTTGCATACAAAAGCCGTACATGAGTTAAGGTAGGAGAGCGAGGAATAAAACTTCAAGAAATATAGGAAATTCTTGTTGCCTGTTGTAATTGTTGCAAAGAAATCTTGGTTTCTTTGATATAAGAAAAAAATATATATATGATTTAGGTCAAGCTGAACCTTTTCTAAAAATAAACCCAGAGCATATGCTTAAGTAAATATCTATATATATACATCAAAAGCTATGACCATTTCCCGTTGTGACTGCAAAGCATAGCCACAGGCAACAAAAGAACACCCACACACACTCACATGTACATCCATACATCCATGGTTGCATCTCTCTCTCTCTCTCTCTCTCTCTCTCTATCCCAAGAGAGCGTTTAATTTGCAATTCCGTTGTGAGTTGAATTCGTAAACGTTAACGTAACACACGCAGTTATAGCTGCATAAGGGAATATAATCATTTGGTTTATGAATCAAAGTTAAAGATTTATAACTTTATAGCAATAAAAAACTGATTATATTATATAGAGAAGCACATACAAGGAGCTTACTAAGCAGACTTACAAGTCATATTGAGACTAAACCAATCACAAAGGAGTAATCAGTGTATATATCTATATGTGTATGTATACAGCGCACTCTTTTAATGAAGCTCAGAGCCTTTGAGCTGTCAGTTAAGAGACTTAAACTGATTTAGGTAGCCAGCTGAAAGCCAACCAACCACAGGACAAAGATGCACACAGTAAGATTAAATGAGAGCAAATGCCAGCAGCTGATGCAGCCTCACAGTTTCTTCTACACATTCAGTAGAGGGAAAAGAGTATATTCGTTTTGTTTATATTACATTTCACATTTGAGTAGTCAATTTTTCAGTTTCAGATAAATATTTGACTAAGTTTAGTCGACTTTTGAAACAGTGAGCGAGCATTACGTCGTCAATTGCACCCGACTCTAGGGTTTTTCTTGCTGACTTTGCCCGTTTTTTTCTGGACCTTGGCTGACAACTCCATTTGGTAGACAATCTTTGGCAGCGCGTCAAATCAATTGCCTGCGGCGCGTTCAAGGCCAAGTGCAAGTCGAAGCAAATTATCCACTGATGCAGCAAAGCGAAACAAAGGGACCAAGTTGCCAGATAGTCCGAACAGGCAGCTGATGATGAAGAAGAAGAATAATAGTGTGCAAAAAAAGACACCTGCAGCTTCCAATTGGCATGTCCGCACAGCCATAAATTGTGATAAATGAAGTGAGCTGCCATGTTGCCGGGCTACTTATCAATGGCTGCCCGCACTATAATTTAAGCATTTTGGCCAAACGCCAGCAAAGGTTACAGCGATACCCAAAACAGAGAGGAAATACAGTGCAAAGGGAGCAAAAACAATTGCAACTTGTGACTGTTGCTATTTGGCTCTGCCATTTAATGTCACTTTGGATGGCCCCTAAGGGCAAAAGTCAGCGAGAATAGGCATATATTGAATAAGGTGCATTTTATGTGAGCGTAATGTTAAATTAACAGTCAACAGCGCCACGTTATGAATTATTGAATTATTTCAATCAGTTGTGGAATACAAGTACACTAATGTTAAATTAACTTGAATGAATCATAAATTGGGAATATGTTGCTTTGCCCTATCCATTAATTCCTCTACGTCTGTCGACTACGAATCTGCGCGCTTCTCTTCGTTCTTTGCTGGTTTCGCTCATCTCGTGCCTCTTGCGATTTTGATGCACCTAACTGGATGCAGAAGAGCTCCAGGAGATCATTTAGAAAATGCCTGCAGCAGCAGAGAATGTTCCCATTGGATCGACTGCAACGATCTCTACCTGGCGCCCAGCTCAAAATTTGAGTGCCCCTCAGACTTTGAGTGGAAGTCGCCCTATATAAAGCGCAGCAGCTGTGGAATTTATTCAGTCGTCCACACTCTGAGGGGTCAGTCGTACGTGTAGTGCAATGCAGTTGTTTGTTAAAAAAAAAAAAAAAAAATGTTTAAAAAATGTTCAACAAACAAAAATAAATAAAAAAAAAATATATATATATATATAAAAAAAATAAAACAAAAAAATAAATAAATAAAATAAAAATAAATAAAAGAAAAAAAATAATTAACAAAAAAAAATTGCCCTGCACGTACGACTGAGCCCACGGGGTCTGGACGACTGAATAAATTCCACAGCTGCTGCCCTTTATATAGGGCGACTTCCACTCAAATTTTGAGCAGGGCGCCAGATAGAGCAATGGGAACATTCTCTGCTGCTGCAGGCATTTTCTAAATGATCTCCTGGAGTTCTTCTGCATCCCTTGCTCTTCATAGGCAGACGGACAGAGAGACAGACAGTGACATATATATATATATATATACATATCTAGCTAAGAGCTGTCTACATCTACTCAGAATATGTTAACAGCGTTATGCTGAAAGAATTATGTTAAATGTTAGTTAAATGATGTTAAATTATTTCAATCACTTTGAACTATGAAATGTTCAAATGTTAATACTCATAATAGGAGTAAATAACTTATGAACATGTATGTATGTAAATCATGAACAATAAATATGTATATGTAAAACTTCTTATAAGAAGCAGCTGCTCTTTCTATTCTTTATTCTCTCGCAAGTATCTAAAAAATTACCCGAAAGATGGAAAGTATATACAATAACTGTCTATAAAAGAGTTAGTCATCTACATTTTAATGGCAGTTTCATTAGCCTAACAGCTGTTGTTAAAAAAGAAAAACCCAAAATATTGGCATCATACAAATTACCTAACCGAAAGCCGCTTAAGAAGATGAACTCAGCAAAAAAAAAAAAATGGAAAAATAAGCAAAGTTATTCTCGCTTTTTTGCGCGTTTGCGTTCCTTACTTTCCCTTTACTTTCATGCATATGCAACAGCATCAAAGGCAGCTGCATAAATTATACGCCGCGTGGCGCGCTGCATGTTGCACGTTGCAGCTTAGCTCAGCGGGTGGCAAACGCCGCCCACTTTATTGACATTTTTGCCTCTATGTTTATGTGTGTGCGCATGTGTGTGTTGCATGAATATTAATTAGGCAGCTGCTTAAATTGCTTGCCACACGCTTTGTGATTTGCTCCTTCGATCAGTGGGTCAGAATTGCAGCTTGGCCCAGTCTAGGGTTCGTTTTCTCTTTTCATTATTATTAGTTTTGTAGGTCAACAGCAGCTGGTGTCGCCGCCGCTGCCGCTGCTGCTGCAGCCATAAATTTAAAAAATCATAATTTGTATCTGTTGGCGTCACACAAAACATGGCTAATTACGAATGATGAGCAGTCGGCCATTTATGCCACAATTCGTTAACACTGGCCAACAGCGGACCACAAACAAAATGAAATGGCTGAACAGTCAGCAATTAGTCAACACAATTTTTATATAATAGTAGATAGAGTGGAGCTTTCCTTTATGTTTTGGTATAAATATATCTGTTAAATGTTGGGTAATTAATTAACTCAATTTGTGTTAATCTATGCGTGATATACCTATACTGTGCGTGAAGTGTCTCTTTTTCTTTGGCATATTTCTTTAGCATTGGACAATTATCGATTTCAATTCTTCCTGAATTTGCATATATTACATAATGTCTACTTAGACTGCAATCCAAGCTTATACTTTCAAATATTCTTCTATATATGGTATACACCTATAAATGCTGCGATTTCTATTATCCTATTGATTTAATTTTACAAATAGCTCCCTGCCTAAAAAAAATAAAAAATAAAAAATAAAATAACTCTAAAAATCCATTTTTCACGCCAATCATTTTGGAATATCAGCAAATTCTTATACGACTTTCCGGCATTTACTCAAGCATAAGGAAAGCAATATTTCCTTACATGCAGTACTTCCCTTTGTTTTCCTGGCATTCATTTTTATTAGCAAGATAGGGACATGTTGCAGCAATAAAATATACCATAAAATCATAATAAATGTCGAAGGAAATGTTTTATGCCATAAAACTCAACCTATTAAACCCAAATATTCAATAAGAGTAAAATTGTTTGTCTTAGGAAATTATACATAAGAAGTTCTACAAGGGACATTTCGGTGCCATAAAAACGAAGGAATTTCTCCGAACGCATAATTATAAGAGTTTATGCCGATCGCTAGACAACAAAAAAAAAAAAAACTCTCTTACATTCGCTCACACTCTATCTCGCTCACTCACCTACGCTCGTAATTGGATTATGTTGGTTACACTTCTTGCCGTTGTCTCTCTGTCTACTCTCTCCCGCTCACTTCTTCTCTTGCTGCCCCTTGGCAGACATTGAATTGATTTGCGATTTGTATTTCACATTGACAATGAATTCGCCATCAAAGTCACGTGTTGGCAGCGGCAGAGGCAGAGACATCGGCAGCTGTTAAATTCGCATGCAAATTGCCACTTGAAAAGAGCAAACGGAAGCCAAAATACAGATGAAGATATGTATGCAAAGATGAAAGGCGAGCGGGAGAGAAGAAGGGGCCGAAAACTCATCAAACAGCGCACGAAACATGTCAAGGCAAATGTGAAAATAAAACAGCAAGACAAAACAGAATAAAAACAACAACATTATCTATAGCAAATATCTGTAAGTCTGATTGCCAGGCGCAAATGCAGGCGGCTGCGGCGGCCCTTTTTAGCTGATTTATGAGAAGAGCAAATAGACAAAACAATTGCATGTCAAGGCATGTAGCGAGAGCGAGATCGAGAGTGAGGGTGAGAGTGATCGACCAGAGAGATGCTCTATACCCATATTCATATACATATACATATACAATATACTCTTCTCAAAATAAGTGCAGGGTGTACAACACACCCTTATATAGTACTCATTTAACGAAATGTCAATATATAAAACACAAATTAGTGGCAGCGCTAATATTCCCCTTGCCAAATGCTCCATAATTACAGAGTATACCAAAATCATATATCACACTGCAATCTGCACACTAATTAGCCGCACTTACCTTTGCTATTGGGTCCGTTTGCAGTCTGCAGCGAGGACATTGGTATGGCCAGACAATTGCGGGCCGTGGCAGCCAGCTCCAGATCCTGTGGCGGCTCGGAGCGTGGACACGGCGTATACGCGATTTTGCTGCCACGTCCCGGCGTCGGGCTGACGCGTGCGTGACGCCCGCCACTGGCTAAACGTTCGCTGGCCATTCCGGCGGCAGCTGGTCAACAACTTATGCCTGCGGCAGCATTCGCGACGCGGCCGTTTTCCAGACTGCCAGGAGCATGCCAATAAGCCTATATGTAAACTGGCGCTTTTATGGCTGCATTGGCAATGCACACACTTTGGGGAATCGCTTCAATTGAAGTGGTAGACGTGGCGGAGGAAGTGAAGAACACAACCGGCAAGGACACGCTCGCGCTTGTTACTTTAACTGCAGCAAGAACGGCAGCAGCAGGAGCCACGACCAACAACAACACATAAAAACTAACAACAAACTCGAGACGCGCACGCCCGCAACCGTCGACTTGCACTGTCAAAGTTCTGCCAGCAACTGAGCTCCCTCTGTCGAAGCAGCAGCCGGAGCAGCAGAAACATCAGCCAACGTCGCAGTTGACGTTGCCCTGCCAGCCTCTCGTCTCGCGGTCGAACACATACCAAAGCAAGCATGGCATAAACAATGCTGCTCCAGGGTTGCCAATGCAAAAATGTACACTTGCAAAAAAAGCAGACTAAAAATGTTTAGATTTTGTAAAATAAATGTTATGTGTACATTTCGTTCCATTTGCACTTATACTTTTTTGTTAAGTATAAAACATTTTTGTTTAATTAAATTTGAAATGAATGAGTAAAGCTGCACCTGTTTTTTTTCGGGTTGTCTTGGCTACCCTGATTCGCGCGTTGCTCTGCTCTCACATTCGCCTAGTGCTCTCCCACACACCGCTTCACAATGCAATCGTCTTGTCGGCTCAATCTCCTTACCCGCTCTCTCTATTTACTCAACACATGGCATCCGAGGAGACGCTGCACAACTGCATTGAGCGAGCTTTGGCTTTGTTTTTGTTTTGCTTTTGTTTAGCTGTTGTGTAAAAGCTGTCAGCTGCTGTTCATTGTGTGTGCTTATTTCATTCATTAAACGCCATTTGCATGAGTGAGTTTATATAGCAGTTGTAAAAGCTGTGCTTGAGCTCTTTGGTGAGTGTAAAGTAGGCTGCGGCTAACAGCTGCCTCGTGAGCTTTTTAAAACACTCGAATTGAACTGAAGTGAATAGAAGCTATATGTATATAAGTGGAGTTATATTATATAAAAATATACAAATATAGAATTATTTTTATTTCCCAACTTGCTTGCGTCATCTACTACTGGGCGTGTGTACTAATAATTTGAAGTATGCTTTATAAATACTGCTACGAACGGGCAACATTGCATCATAGATGGCGCCACAACTTGCATGCTCATTTTTCGCCGTAGCTGCATATACCAGGCCCTAGATGGCGCTAATAATATTACGCATACGCACTGTGCAACATTATCACTACTACTACTACTTACTTTGGAACTGGAACTAGTTCAGCAAAGATCGAAAAATGAAACACGTTAAATTTGTATTTGTATATTCTGTTTTTATTGGTTTTCATTTGCCTGTTAAATAGAATAGAATTGTTATTAAAATTGTTTTTATTTTTCAGTTTTCATATTTCTTGTTGTTGGTTTATGAGTTTGATTTCGTTTACGTTGACGCATAACTGATTTGTTTTTGATGTTTAATTTGGTATGCACCTTAATACTTGATATAATGAAAGACTGTTCTATTTACCTGCTGTTACAATGTGGTATAAATAGTATTCAGCTACTTTCCTTTTTTTTTTTTAATTTCTTTAGTAATTACAAAAGAAAATGTTGATTTTAGTTGGTTTTTTTTTCTTGTTATATGGTTTCTGAAAATTGTTAAGACTTGTCGTTTACAGCGCTTAGAAGTTACAGTTTACATAAGTTCAGTTGTTTAGGGATTTGTATTGTTTTTATTTTTCTTTGTTTTCTATTTTCAGATTTACTTTCGTCTTGCCAACAATTTTGATTACTATATAGGTGTGTGTGTATGTGTTTCTGTGTATGTGTTTCCAGTGTTGTCAAGTGCTGTCTAAAGCAATTTTGTTTTTGGTTTATTTTGTAGACTAAATATATATCCATATACTCGCTTTATATATGTATATTTGCTCAACATTTAGGATCTTTATAATCGGTATATGCTTAAAATAAACAGCTTATGCGCTGTGTTTTCTTCATTTTTTTATTTTCAATTTATATATATATATATTTGTTTTTTTTCTTCTTAAAATTCGATGCCGTTGTTGTTGTTGTTGTAGCTGTTTGAAGAAAATTCAAACAATTTCGCAGTCCACAAAATGTTGCAAAAACCCAGAAATTTTCAAGTGTGTGTGTGTTTAGGTGTGTGTGTAAGTGTGTGTTATGCAACAAGCTGGCAATTAACATCCAGATATATATATACTATATATATGTGCGAAATTTGGACTGTGACAAGGCAAAAATTTACAATACAAAATACGTTGCCTATTTTCAGACTGAACTTAGTTTAAATAAATATGTTGCCTGCGTCTGGGCTCAATCAAAATTTACTTAAATTTAGCTGAATTTAAATTTAAACAAAGAAACTAAAATTATTTAAACTCTGCTTAAATCTTAAGTTAAGCTTAAAATATTTTTACCTAATGAACGAAATCTCTTTTTAGCTGTTCCTCAAATTGTTTTCAAGTCATTGAAACTGTCGTAGAATATTTGCAAAATGTTTGTAGCTTTCATTTTAAGTTTACTAATTAATTACATCCACACACGCACGCACTCAATCGCAAATACACGCACACTCACACTGTCTCACGCACATACACACACACACACAGTTTGTAATTCGCTATCGGAAAATATGATCGAATTCGATTTCGAAAAAGTTAAAAATGCAACAATTTCGCGCGTGATTCGAAACACCAAAACCAAATGGTGGAACGTGCGGAATCGAAACGTTTATGACTTTTACGAAACGTTCAGATGGAACAGGCTAAAGCGAATATACAAAAAAGTAAATATATGCTAAGAGAATTAATTGAATTGAAATCAATTTCTATAATTTTATGATTCTGCTGGACTATAGGATGAATATATGTTTATATCTGTTCTTTATTTCTGAAGGCCTACAATTGCTTTTCATTTCATTTATATTTGATGGTTTTCATTAAATATTTTGCACACCTAGAAATTTTGGCGAAATTTTTATAAAACTATGCACAACATCAATATCTGTGTCAGGAGTGTATATATATATATGTATGTATATGTATATATGCCAGATATATATCGATTATCGATTATGTTTAGACACACAAATGTTTTTCTCTATGTACAATAATCGAAAAATATTTTTGGAAAATTTCGAAAAGCGTTTTCGAATCAAGTTTTTGAGAAGTGTTTTGAAACAGTATTTTGTTGTAGTGCATACTATATATCGTGCTATTACGAGGGCTGTTCAAGCATTTGGTATAGGTACATATGGTTATTTGTATTTTTATAATATTAGACGCATATATTTAGACATTCAAAATATGTTTTTATTTTATGTATATAAATATTTGATTTATTTCTTGCAACGTTACACTGAAAACATTTTTATAGGTGGTTGTTGAGTTTTTTTTTATATCTTATTTTGTTTTTTGTTTTAGTTTGGTTTCTAAATTCATGGATAGAATGCGATTCCTCTCGGTTCCTCATCCAGCCCGCGTGGAAATTTATTTTCTGCGAGCTCGTCGGCCGTTAGTTGGAAGAAGACGTTGTATGTGCGAAATGTTTTTCTTTTTGTGTGTTGTCTGTAAAAGCCAATCCCAAAAGCTAGTTCGAAAAAATGCCAAAAATCAAAAATGAAGCGAAAAAATACCAAAAAAAAAAAAAAAACTAGAGAAAACACAATTTTTGTTGTTGTTTCGAGGTTTTTAAAATGTTTGTGTATTTTTTTTTTTTTTTTAAGAAGTTTCTGTTTAACATACATGATGTTTACATATATACATATATATAGATTATATATACATATATATGTGTGTGTGCATGTGTATATATATATGCCTGCAAATATTGTAATATTTAACGTTTGCCACTGCAAAAACAGAATTTATAAATATTTAAGACATTTGCTTTTTGTTAGTTCTTGTTTTGCTTGTTCTTGTTGTTTTCTTCTTTATTTTTGTTTTTTATTTTTTGCTTTTGTTTTGTTAGGCAAATTAGCTACAAATTTGTTTGTCAAATGGTTTATTCAATTGTTTCCTTTTGTTAACTTTTTTGCAACATTTGCAATGGAAATGCATGCGCCAGAGTTGCCAGATCGTTGCAAAGCCTAACACAAAATCTCTTGGCTCAAGTGTTGTTGTTTTTTTCATATTTTTTTGTTTTTGTTTAGATAGAAAAATTCGTGTTTTAGTTTTCATTTTTTAAATTTAAATTTTGTTTAAGTTTAAAGTTTTGCTTCATAGTTTTTTGTTATATAGAGACCATCCGATCGTATATATATATAACTTGCTTTAGTTTAAATTTTAGTTTTAAAACTTGCACAAATTTTCACTACAAAATTTTATTATTTTTTTTCTTTGTTTAAAAAAAGTTATAGAAAAGTTCATTTATTTTTTTGCTTGCGGAACTCAAAGATTTTGTTCCACAGATCAAGCAAACCAAAAGACTTTTATTATGTCTATATAATTATATTATAGCCGAATCTTTATATATATGATTATATATATTATACTCACAGTTGGTTTAATGCAGTGGGAGAAGAGAAAAGAAAAGTGTGTGAAGATGCGCTGTTTTGTAGCAGTGTAGGATAGTTACATACATATGTATATATATATGTGGAGAAGTTATAGCAGAGTTCGTTCAGCAAGAGCAACAATATAGCTGGAGGAGAGACGTGGGACGAGATAGTACAAGAGATATGAAAAGAAAAACTTAAGCAGAAAGTTTGTAGAGAAAGGAAACAAGGAAAACGCTTTTTTTTCGATATGAAACTAAATTAAAGTACAGCTGTGTTCATTTTGCTTTTCATTCATTTTTTTGTTGTTTTTGTTTGTTTTGGTGGCAACATTTTCTAATAATTATATTTTGCTTTTTTTCTTTAGATTAGCTTTATAAGTTAGGTTAGGTCCGGCTAATGCGCGCCGACGCTGGGTACAGTTGTGTTTGGTTTTTGTTTACTTTATCAATTGCGTGCATTGTTTCAGGATTCATTTATCATAAGCTCACTTAACTTAAAAGAAAACCCCATATATATATATATAGGCACATATATAATAATATATGATATATATATATATATAACTATATGTTGTTTACTTTCATATATATATATATATATATATATATATTTATAATTTGTAAGTTTTTATGCTGTGGTTGTTACTCCTTCTTCGTCGTCTAGTTTGCTATTAAGAGTTGTCTTCTTCTTCTGCTGCTGTTTCTTCTTCTACTTGCTGTTCCTCCTTTATTTATATATATATAATTTTTTATGTGTGTGTTTGATGAAATCTTCTTCTGAACTGCTTCTGCGCTTTCCTCGTTCTTCTCGCATATAAATATTTAATTTATATATTCTTTATAATAAAATTAAGTTAATTTATACATATAAGTATGCATATATATACATATTGTATATATATTTATAGGTTAGTTTTAACTTGTATTTTTTATTTATTTTTTTTTGCTGCCACTTAAATTGCTACAGAAATGTTTTTAGTTGTTGCGATTTGCTTGTTAAATAAGTTGATGCTGCCTTTATCAGATATCTCAGATATATATATATATATATATATATATATACCGCTGTCAATCCATTCAAAACTTCAAAATAAACCCATCCTCAGCGCGCCAAAAGCTGAAACTCTGACCAGCCACTATATACATATATAGTTACACATATATATATATATATATATATATATATATATATATACGTATACACATATACATATATATATGTATATAGATACATCTATACACATATTGCATAATTTTAATTTAATTTTATATCGAAAATGTATTCTTTAGTTGGTTTTTGTTTTTTTTTTTTTTTTTTTGGTAATTTTTATTTGTTTTCTTTTTTGTTGTTGTTTGTTTCTTTATATTTATTAATTTTAAATTTAAATATAATTTAATAAGAAGAATTTGTTGTTTGATTTTACATTATTTATAATATATATATGTTGTATTTATAATATATTTTATTTCTGTTTGTTGTGTGTGTATATGTGTGAGTGTGTTTTGTGTATGTGTTTGTGTGCAGAGCTGTTGTTGTTGGTGTTCATTTCAATTTTCTCATTTTGCAAAAATTACAAATTTCCATTTCTTTGTATTATTAATTTTTTATTATTATTTTTGCAACGAATTTCGACAAATGTTTAAACTTGAAACAATTTAATTTGTTCTTCTCTTTTTAACAGTTATCTCTTGCCTACAAATGTCGCCGCCGCCGCCGGCGCCGCCGCCAGTGGGCGCTGCTGCTGCCACGCTCAGAGAGTGGGCATTGCTGCCGACCCATAGAGGGCGCTGCTTGCGCTACGCTTGGCGCGCGGCTTACACAAAAGTTCTGATTGTTTGTTTGTTGTTTGTTATAGTGTGGTATGCCTGTAGTTTAAGTGTAGTAGTTTAATTCTTTTCTTATAACATGCTTTTTGCTGTTTGTTTGCTTGCTGTTTAAACGGTGACTTCTTTAAGTTTTGCTGTTTCTTGTTTCTTGTTGTTGTTGTTGGTTTCTCGCATTTCATTTTTGCATTAAAATTATGTGTGTTTTGTTGTTGTTGTTTGTTTTTTTTTTATATAAATTTTTTATGTAATTTTTTCTGGGTTTTTCTCATTTTATGCTTTGTTTAAATTTTCTTGCTTTGCGTTTTTTTGCTTCGTTTAGTTTTAAGTGTAAAGTTTTCTTTCTTTTTGCTTTTGTTTTATAAGTTTCTTAAATGTTTTTTTGTTTCTTAATGTTTTTCTTCTTCTTCTTGTTCTTCTTGTTTTGTTGTTGTTGATGTTTTTTGCTTAACTCTTTGTTGTTTTTTTAAGATCTTTTATTGGGGTCCATAGCAACAGCGCGGCGCGATGTTCTTGCGCACAGCTACAGTCTTCGTCAACATCTTAAAAAAATAGAAAGGCTTAAAAAGAAATAATTTAACGCTTCACTTCGATGTCATCATAGTCACGAATTCTGCAAAGAAAGGGAGATCAAGAGAGTGCGATTAGTCGAGGGAAAAATGAAAATGTTAAGAACTTTAGTTTTCCATTCAAGTTTGATTCACAATTCACTTTACTTCAAGTTAAATATGATTACATATTTACAGCCAACATTTACCCTGAACTTGTTCAGTTTACAATGCACTGTGATTACCGTTACACAGAATTAGCTAATCGTTACACTAGAACTCGCCACGTCTCGACAGATTGGGGGCCAGGCCAGAGCTGCTGCAAATAGATGTGTCGTACGACGAAAGCCCCCTCGCCCCCCTCTTCCCTTCACCCCCTGGCAAACAAACCAAAAATCAACTAATCAATAAGACAAATAGTTAAGTCACAAGATGCGCTGCGACGCGACGCGACGCGACGCTGAATGACTGATGAAAAGCTGTTCGCGCGGACAAGAGCGAGAACAGAAATCAGGGGAAAATTTATTAAGTGCGCTGCCAGACACGCCAGATTTCAAAGAGCCTATAGATGTGGGGAAAATGAGAGATATTGCAATGAGTTCGAATTTCAAATACGCTATGGAAATGAAAGTCTAAACGAATAGAGACAAGGAATTGAAACAAGGCTCTATAAGTGCAATTCCTATTCTATTTATAGCTAAATCCATTCTAGGGAGCTTCGCCACATTATGCATTTCATTCCCAACGTTCCAGCTGCGCTCTAAGTTGCCTCGCTCAATTAGTGAATTTCAAGAATAGCCTCTAGAATATGTATTGAGAATTAAATGCTTGATGAGAATAGAGTTTAAGGCATGTTTCATGCCACACGTTTCCAGAAATCATCATCAAGTGAATAGACCCTCTCGGCCTATACTCTATTCCATTTACTGTGGCTAAGTATATGCGCCAAAAATAGCAACTGCATCAGAGCAGGCGGCGGAGGAGAAAAATGAGGCAAAGAGCAGGCGAGCGAAAGATGAAAAGTGATCCAAGTGGAATGGTACAGCAGCGAGCGGGGACATTGTTCGATTTGAACTGTCTGTTTTTCTTTTCCTGATAAAACCGGCAATCAGTATAAATTTGTACGTGTGTGTGTGTGTCTGTCTGTCTGTCTGTCTGTATAGCACTTCATTAAGGGGCATGGGTGGGTGCCGGCAGGGGGGGCAGGCACACAAATTGGCAAACGTTGTCAGCGAAACGTTGGCTGATGAAACGATTCCGGGGCTGTTCGTTCGTGTCCCCGATTTATCAGGTGTTTGCATGCAGCTCCTAAATATAGACAAGTGACTGCCTTCACACACACACGCTGCAGCTCCGCTGAGCCTCCACCCTCTCTTACTCATCTGCTCTTTACAACCAACTGCATTCGCGGCGTTGAGGCTATTGTTATGTTGTGACTCTCTGTCTCTCTCTATCACCTCTCTCTCTCTCTATCCCTCTCTCTCTTCTTCTAGCGCTTGTGGTCGCGCGCATTTTTGACATATTTGTAGCATGTGAAAAACGTTTGGCCTCTCGACCACAACAAATACGTAAGTCACAACATCGCAACGGACCACGTCACATGGCACCTGATTGCTCAAAAGACGATGCTGTAATTCATCTACTCACGAGTTGGGTTTATCTCATGGCAGGAGATGCAGCCATTCGAGAGCAAAGTGTTTCTTATTATTCCAAATGTTTATCTATTACATACATATATTTCCATTACAATAGATAATCTATTTACAATTTCGTTCTTCTAGTCTCTATTCCACATGATTCTCTCACGATCTAATCCAATTTGTTTCACTTCAATTGAATCCGTTTACCTCACACACCTCACACACCTCTTCTGCTTTTTCTCCTGCTCAGAATATCTGTTCCACTTCCAAACTGTTCTCAACTTTTCCACACATTCCCCTTGACAATGCCAATTCATGTTAGAGATTGATAAGAAGCAGTTCACTCTATTTTCTAGCTATTAGCTCACACAATCTATAAAGCTGGATCATATAAATTCTGGTCTATACTACTTTTATATAACCCATTAAAATGCCTAAGATTCCGCGCCTTTTGGCTCGTTAAATATTAAACAGTTTTAAAAATAAAACGTTATTAGAGGCACAAACGCAACATTCGCCAAAAAGTCCAGAGGACACGCCTCGAACAACCTTTAAGACCTTTTCCTTTTTATTATCTTTCACAATATGCAAATGTTCATTTGCCTGAACCCAACCCAAATCGAATCAGAAATTGACTTTTCGTGCTGGTCCTTGACATTTCGCACCCTTTTCTTCTTGTGTTTGCCAAGTGAATTTTCTTAATGGGTTTTTCCTGAATTTCTTTTCTTTTTTCTTTTTTTTTTTTTTGGGGCTTTGGCTTTTGTTTGTTCGGCAATTAAACTAAAATTAAAACTCTATTTTATAGTGTTATAAAACGCGGAAGACTTTTGATTTTTCTATGATCGCTGGGCCTCTTGGATTTTGTGGCTCTGCTGTTTATCTTTCGTCGTTTTGTTTACATGCGCCAGAGCTAATTTCTTTCGTTTTGTTATTCATTTTTCATTGGCATATTTTATTTTGCCGCGCTTCTGTGCTATTGCTGAATTTGTTTTTCTTTTGTATTTTGCTTAACATTTTATTTGATTTTCATTTCGGTTTTGTTTCTCCTATTTTTGCTTTTCGCCTATTTTCTGACAACATTTTTATATTTGGCCATGGGCCAAAGTAAGTCTCATCTTTGTGTGTGCATATACCCGAACCGTACCCATTATACAGAGAGAAGTCGGGGTCCGCCGGCCCCATTGTTTGCCATATCGCCATATAATTTTCTGTTGCCGTACACCCACCGTCGTTACCAACAAGACAACAATAAAGACTTTCGTTAATTGGCAATAAGCAAATGGCAACAACTCGCATTTATTTATGTTATGCTCATTTTCCCATATAGTATATACAGCACAGATATATACATAGTTATATATATGTATATATAGATATAGATATATATATATATTTGTTCGGCTTCTTGTCGGTCAATGTTCAAACAGCTCGCCAAAATTGCCTGCTAGCTGTGCTCTATTATGGCTCTCTCGTTCACACACACACTCTCTCTCTCTCTCTCCTGCTCGCTCTGCTTCCTATTCGAATTTCTTTTGTTGTGCGGATTATTGCACAATATTTATATTTGAATTTAATTGTTGTTGTCTCACTTAAGCATTAAACATTTTACTTTGCGTAGGCAGCGGAAAAGCCCAAAGAAGAAATTATCCCACAGAATCGATGAAAAATAGATGATAAATGTGCGATACCTAACCAATAGCTCATTATAATGGCTGATGGAGTAGAAGAGAGAAAGGAGCAACAGCTACAGCACGAGAGACAGCTATAAGGGTTACGAAAAGAGATACGAAACAGAAGATATGGAAGATATACGAGAAGAAAGAACGGAAGAAATCAGTAAGGAAATCTAATGAGAGATCGAAAGAGATATACTAAAACAAGTGGAGTAATAGAATGAGCTAGTGTGCAAAAAAAAAGAGAGAGAGAGAGAGAACAAGAGAAAGAACAAAACAGAGAGGAGAATAGTTAATCAAGACAATCTACAAGGATAAGCTAACAACAAATAGATTCTCAAACTTGTATATCTGCTGAAAATCTAACCAGCCTTCAAACATGAAAAAACATTGTCAATTAACTTCGAGCACACAACAGAAAAAAAAATAGCAATTACTTGTTAGCAATTTTAGCACACATAAATCGATAATCTTATGACAATTATGACCCTATTTCAGATAAGATTTCAAATGAAATAAACACAATTTACAGTCAATAAAAATCATTAACAAACTCAGACTATTATCGATTATATAATGACGAAACTTTGCGTTTGGCAAATCGAATGAAATTCGCGAGCTTTGCAACACTTGAAACTGATTAATTTGCTTCCCCGATCGATTGTCAGTTCTGATAATTTGTGCTTTATTTTCAGCTTCCCTCACTTTTCATCAAGTTCTGCTTTTATTTCGGGTTAGAACATACATAGGTGTAGTAGCACCTATTTATATATTGTTTCACTTGGTTATTTTTATGTTCGGTTCATAAATTATTTGTGATTAATCTATTTGATCCGCCAAAGATATTTTACGCCAAACGATTTCTATTTGAACTTGAGGCTGAATACGACTCTGCTATATATTGTATATATATCTGTATATGTATCTGCCGACATCAGAGAGAGAGAGAGAGAGAGAGAGATCTCACATTATTTCACTATTTGTTGTTTTCCTAAGTACAATCAAAGCAGACGAGGCACAAATCAGGTATGGAAGGGGGGCGGTGTGTCAAAAGCAGTGCGAGACGCAGCATGAACAATATCTTAACACCTTGTTTCTATATTTTATATATTCCTTCCCATTATTGTTGTTGGATTTGTAGTTGTTTTTCTTCTTCGGACTTTTGCTCAATTGAAAATTCAATTTTCAAGCAATTAAATTAAATTTCGAAGAATACACAAAAAGCAAAATAAAAACAAAAAACCTGCATTAGTATACAATGTGTGTGTGTGGACTATGATTGACTAATTGCTGCTCTAGACTAAAGAATTTTTATTTAAAGGAAACTATAAACGATATATAAAAGGAGTTTATATGGAATCAAGGCAAAGTTTTATTGAATATAGTGCGATTATTATATGTATTATAAGGGGAAATACAAATAAACTATAAACATTTCCAATAAAAAATGCATTTATCAATTAATTCGAAAGCCTAATCAACACAATTTCTAGTGAAATATTAAGTTGATTGATTATGAATTCGAAAGAATAAAACTCGTAAGCAAAGTAGAAATAATATATCCGGAATATGAGAGAAATGCTTCCAAGCACACACAATTACAGGGTATTTTTTTTTTTTGCTATGCTAGGCTAGTCGAGAAAGACTTTATAGCACGCACTAATGAATCAGTTTTTATAGCAAATCTCATGAGTAAAAAGTAACGAATGACAAATCAACTGCCAAAGTGTGACTCAAATATATATACTATGACTGTGCATGAGTGTGTGTGTGTGTGTGTGTGTGTGTGCGCGTTGTCTGTGTATTTGTTGTGTGATTCAATCGGCAGCTATGCCACTGTTTTGGCAGCGCAAAACGCATAACCCCAGCCATAAGTCAATTGTCTAACAACAGCAAATGTTGTGCGAATATCCAATTAGTGGCCTGACATGACATGACAATTACAACAACAACAACAAGACACGCGACAACAACACACGCAGCAGTAAGCCGCTTAGCGTCGAATCTATATGTATGTAGGTGTTTTTTTTTTTCTTTTTAGCTAAGCTCTGCTCTGCTCTTCTGTGGCATTCGCTTACCTTCGTAATTGACCTGACCATCACCGTCGATATCAGCCTCACGGATCATCTCATCGACCTCCTCGTCTGTTAATTTCTCGCCCAAATTTGTCATCACGTGACGCAATTCGGCCGCTGAAATGAAGCCGTTGCCATCCTTATCGAACACTCTGAACGCTTCCCGAATCTCCTCTTCGCTATCGGTGTCCTTCATTTTGCGTGCCATCATGGTAAGGAATTCTGGGAAGTCAATTGTACCGTTGCCTGGCGAAAAGGATAACCAAAATCAAACATTTCAATTAGTTACAATATAAATTGACAATGCAGTTCGTTAGTGTTCTTTCCATGTATCAATTTCTGCAGAAATATTCGTTGCCAGTGCTGCCAGACTTCCATAAAAATACTCCTCACTTTAGTTTCAATATGCATTAGAACTAAAAACACTTTAAAGTTCATTCCCGTTACTATTTCACTCCCTTAAACTAACTCGTGTTTCATTCCAACTGTTTCGAACTGCAACTAATGTCTCATAAATCTTCTGTAATATCCTACTTCTACATTTATTCCATTCACAATTCATTTACATATTCTCAACTCCATAAAACAGTTCGCCTCATCAGGAAATTCCTTTAAGAAAGAGCCCTTTTCACACATTTCCCACACTCGTTCTAGCAATTTATAAGGCAAACATAAATTTCTCTATTATGAAGTTTAGCAGCACAGACTGCCACACCCACGCCCACAACACCCCACAATTTTGTGTACCTGACGGCTATATAAACTCCGGCAAATCCCCTTTGGTTTGCAAACAAACACAAATCTTTTCATAGTCGCAATCAAGTGGATTTTCATATTTGACCTATGGGTCTGTCGGCTGAAAGGATTTGTCTCTTATTTGCCTTCTTTCTGATGTGGCACACGTGGCGTATGCGCAACATTTGTGACACTGATAACTTTAGCGCGTTGGTCCGGCGCTGGATAAGATAAGCCCTGAAGCAAAACTTTTTCGGAGCGGCTCGCTCACAAATGAAGTGACCTCCACCACAGGCTAACCAGAATGCCAGCCGTTAGACTAATTGAAAAAGTTTCACTTCACATTCTCTATTTAAAGTTTTGTGTTGTTTTCCTTTCCACTCCCTCCCCCTCCTCTCTTGGTCTCCTCTTTACAATTTTATGTCTCTCCATTGGCCAAAAAATGTGAAACTTTTCCTTGTGCTTAACCAGCAAAACTTTTGTGTCGAACTCTTGAGACCTTAATTGTTATTGACTCGACCAACGGGGCGTGGCCCGGGCCAAAAAGGTTGCACTGTTTTGTGCCATGAACTGTATCTAGTATATCTAGCTATTGCCTGCTCCTTTAATGGAGCATTCACATTAATATTTACACAAAATGTTACGATTGGACAACTGTCTCGAGGGCCCAGCCAAAGTTGAAGAACTTTGAGCAGGACTAACTAACTTGCTCAAAATCACTTTTCTTTATGCATTCTTTTTGCCACATGTGCAAAACTTTTGAGTGTAGAATTTAAGGAGCAGATAAATCGCAATGAAAGTTATGCAAGCTCAAATTGTTTTTATAGGTGTAATATAAGTAATATCTATAAGCATATAAGTAATATCTATAAAAGAAGTTCTGTAAATATTCGCAAAACTTTTCAATTTCTCTTTTGTGTGCGATTCTTTAATGTTTTACTTGATATACTTAGTATTTACTATACTCAAATACGTTAACTGTTATACTTAATGCTCTACAATAGATATATTGATTCAATGATTCAGTATTAACAAAAGTAAGCTAGTGTTATCCCACTCGCCTCTACCTGTAGAAGTAACCCCACTGCTTGCCATCACCAATCACTCATTACAATCAATGCTACCCACATCGTTTAGCAAACATTCCACAACTCATACCAAATGTAAAATTAATGTTTAGCTATCGTATTTAATAGCCCCACACTAATGCACGCACACGCATAGCCAGTCAATTATTTCAAGTTCAGATACAAATACAAATCAATTCACAAGTGTTACCTTCCGAGACCTCCCGAACACAGCCGAAAATCAACTACATTCTAGCGCGAGCGCGAACAGCAAAATAAATAATGAAATGAAATCTTAAAAAAAAAAAAATTCCAGTAATTAAAAGCGAAAAAAAGCAGGCAGAAATGTGCTTTCAATTAAAGAACACACAAGTATTATTATGATTATTGAATGGAACATTTAGAAATAATAAGCAAGGCGCACGAATATCAGCTAAAGCACATACAGCGGCAAATAAAGAGGCGCCAAAAGAAAATTAGACGAAAAAAAAAATACAGTAAAACTGTTGCAGTGAACGACTGCAAGATACTCGTCCAAGAAAAGAAAATTATGCTTGTCTGAGCAAGTAATAGTATAAGTATCGCTGTCTTAGACTGGGAAATTCAGTATACTGTAAATGGATTAGAGATCTACGTGTGGGTCAATCCCAATTGCTTTGGCCCCCACTGAATCCCTTGCCCCGCCGATATGCTCTTCTCACTTAATGTTGACGCGTATAAAAACAAATATTATATGGAAATTTCTATTTTGAAACATTTCGCTTTTGACGCGAACTATGGCTAAGGATTTCCCCAACAAGACGAGAGCTAAATACAAATTTGAGGCCATTTTTGTGTTTAGGCCAGATATAGCCGATATTATATATATACACTCAAATGTACATATATTTACATACATATATCTATATGGCTGATCGACTTTTAGACGCGCCTTAGACAGAAACACTTTTTGACAAGGCTCATATGATGCTGTTGATGATGTTCATAATGATGATGACGAGCCTCTTGCCAATTCTTGTGTTGCCAATGTCTGGTTGCTTGCAGGGTTTTTGGTTTCCATTACCTCTACCTCTATACAGAGACGAGTCACACTTCCTCTATAATAATATGCATATGTATGTGATATATATATATATATATTCATATACATCTTTGTATAAGTCGCAGACTCTATGCCCGTCCGCCTTGTCGTTTCGCAACGCTGCGCAAAAATTTTTTCTTGCAGACAATTTAAAATTTTAATAAGATTTTTTTTCAACGCTAAATTTAGTTGGGCAGCGGCACAGAGGGGTATACGAACTCTTTATAAATAACACATTGGGATTCCTTATATCTATATATATATCGTATATCGTTCTCTGCTTGATTTTCATTTTATATGCCATTTGCATAGAGCTGGACAATTGCAAAGACTTCCAAAGACAACAAATTTTAGCGGAACTGTGGGGAGTCTCTACACCTCTCTTTCTCGCTCTGCCTTTCCTGCCATCTCTCTCTAATGGCGTCGTTTGTATGCAGGCTGCAGTTCTTTTTTGTACGTCGCCAACAAAATTTTAAGTAATGAATGTTTAATGTTTCCGTCTGTTGTTCACAGACTACAAAAATTACACACACGAACACGTAGACAGGTGTGCGTGTGTGTGCACACATATACATATATATGTGTATATATTTTATATAATTTGATGCACGAAATGCCAGATCGTAGAACAGGCGAGATAATCGCCATGAAAGCCACAGTAACTATATAGGAAAAACAGCCATGTGAATAAGGCAGAACTGAATGAGTGCTAAACAAATACAAATGACTAAACTAAACAGTCTATACAATAGGTTTGTATATATAGGAATATTTCTATATATATAACATTTAAACAAATTACCATAATTAAGTTGTTTTTTTTAATGACTTTCAGACTGTGTGACCAGCCCAAATAAATATTAATTTTTATCTTTTTTCCAAATGCACTGAAGCAACAGAAAATTATTTTTTTTTTTACGATTAAAAGAGAAACAAACATTAAAATTGTATAATTGTTTTTACTATCATAGAAATGCAAATAGGAGTGACTGGAGATATATAGTCATATATATACAATATTTATTGATTTAACGCCGAAAAAGTGTAAATTATTTAGCAGAATTGATAATCAAAACTTTGAAAATTGAAAAGTCGTAAATAAATAAAAAGTGACCATAAAAAAACAGAAAAATTTCCTACAATTCTGCTAGATTCTAAAACAAATGGTATTCCAGAATTCCTATAAACATTTATATTTGCGACCTACATATTGACCAAATGTTTACTATATAAAATACATCGAATGCAATGCATAATATTTATTTATTACCCTTCACGCTTGAATACATACAAAAACATACATCAATCACACGCCACACATACGCACACATACATATGCGTACTACTCCAACGCTCGTAACTTCGTTTTAAACTGCGAAATAGAAGCTCAACACTCTCGTTCTCACTCTCACACATACAGAGATACATTTATAGTTGTAAATTCCACTCTCTCTTTCTCTCTCTCTCTCTCTCTCTCTTATTTGCCCTGAGCCAAGCAACAATCTATATTTAGCTCTGAACGATAAGCATCAGTCAGTCAGTCAGTCAGTCAATCTGTCATTCACTCTCTCACCCACACTCGCCGTCTATCACGCGCTCCTTGTGCCTGTTGTCCTCTTTACTGCTATCCGATTGGCGCATGCGTTGCTCAGCGCCTGTGCAGACTTTGCCCTGGATTTTTCATCACATGCGCATTCTGCACGTACAAGAAGTAGCAGAGAGCAGAACAAGAACAGAACAAGAGCAATTGTAGTAAGTTACGACGCCAGCAGCACAGCCGCTGCAGACCTGAGCAGAGAGTGAGAGCAGCCTCTGCTGCCGTCAAATGTGTGTAACTTCACTTCGGCTAACATTTCTTTCGCATCACACTTTCGCACGACATCAGCGCAACGCAGGCAGAGTAGCGGTAAAGAGCAAGGGCGCTGCACAGAGAGTGCTGACTGCCTTAGTTACTTTCGTTGCTGCTGCTGCTGCTGCTGCTGCTGCTATTCTGGAATTTCAGTCGCCTTGCACTTTGGCATGGCAGAATAGCAGTAGCAAGAAAATCCACTGAGATTGAGAGAGACAGAGAGAGTGTTAGCTGCTGCTATAGTAATTGTTGTTGCTGCTTTTTCATCTGCCAGCGGATGTGGGTGACTTGATTTCGGTTTCTTGCATTTTTATCTCCTTACATTTTTTACTCGCTACGCTTTGCACTTATCGCGCTGCTTTTGTATTTATCCGTGTGCGTGTGTGTGTTTGTATGAGTTTTCTGTTGCTTGCTTGGGTGGGGCCTGTTTTATTTTTAAGCTAATTGTCGAGCTTTGAGCATATTATGCAAAAGCCAAATGCACACACAGACGCGAGCGCCGACACACACACACACACACACACTTGCGTTTGTGCATGCATAAAAAAGTGATTTATAATTTGTGAAAATTTATATAGCCCGCAAGAGCAAAAACAAATTATTCTCGACACATTTCACAATTGCTAAAAATACATATAAAAAGCCACACGAGCACCCCCCTCACACTCACTAGCACACACACTCCTTCCCTCTCACACTTGTTGGAAATGTGCAGTTGTTGAACAAGTTTTCATGCAAAAGGTGAAAAACCTCAACGGGCGACACATTTGGCGGCGTCTATCGCTCAATTTCTTTCAAAAAGAAACAAAATTGAAATATTTATTTTCATTTTGTTTTTTCATTTAGTTTTTCCCAAATTTTCTGTGTTCCCAGTATTTGGGGGCCTCTCAACCACCTTTTGTCAGGAATCCTGTGTGTGCATTT
This sequence comes from Drosophila mulleri, assembly GCA_035047565.1. Classification (NCBI taxonomy): domain Eukaryota; kingdom Metazoa; phylum Arthropoda; class Insecta; order Diptera; family Drosophilidae; genus Drosophila; species Drosophila mulleri. The sequence goes on along the minus strand of JAWNPK010000060.1, from coordinate 12,969,352 downwards.
TTGACAGCAATTACAACAACAACAACAAGAATATGAACATTAGCCAGGCCAAACAACAGGCCAAATATTTTGTAATCTATTTTTAATGGCTATGACGTGTTTTTGTTGCATATTTTTAGCCAATCGCAAAAAGAACGAAAAGCTAAGAAAAACACAAAGAATTTCGTTGTCCGTCTTGCTTCTGTCTCGAGATCTATTCACAATTTTGTTGTCTGTTGATCTCGTTCAAGAATAGATCCCTAGTAGGGTATATAATTAGCTTGAGAGAGCCAAAATATAAAGGGTCCCAAGCAATTAGCACATTAAGTAAGAATACAAGAATTGAACCACAAATCTCAAGTGGAACTAGTTCAAGAATTTAGGCAATCGAAAATTGAATTTTTGCGAAATCAAAATATGTTCTTCATAATAATACTAAATATTATACAAAGTTTACGAATAGTACACACAAAGGAAAATTGAATTGCGAGAGTGCCTAAACTGTAATTATATAGAAAATCTGAGCTGCAATAACCTAAACCCCCTATCGCTTCTTCTTCTCAAATCTGATAATAATGATGATAAACATTTTCAACTCACCATCGGCATCGACCTCGTTTATCATATCCTGGAGCTCAGCCTCTGTGGGGTTCTGTCCCAAGGATCGCATAACTGTGCCCAACTCCTTTGTTGTGATGGTGCCATCGCCGTCTTTGTCGAATAGCGAGAACGCCTCTTTGAACTCAGCGATTTGTTCCTCTGTCAGCTGATCGGCCTGCAAGAAGATAATTCAAAATATTTTCTCAGTTTCACTTTTCTGTTTTGTTTTCTTTTTTTTTTTTTGGTTTTCAAATACCATAATTTAGCTTTCGATTGAACAGATTTTCCTTCAATGTATATTTTATAATTAATTGCTGTCAAGTTTATGAAGTGTTTATGAATGATGACACAGTCGTCGACTACTTGATGTTAATTCAATGCCAACATATAGGCATATATATGTATGTATTTTATATATATATAGCGTATACATATATATCGTATATAGGTAAGTTGGCTACTATTTCTGGGTTATACACAGATAGACATTTCTTTCAAACATTTTCCCACAGGTTTTTCATACGACTTTATCAAAATTCAGAGGAATTATGAAAAACTCTACAATAAATTTTCCACAAATTTTCCAAGTAATTTTTCAAAGAATCCCATTCAATTTTTCATTTAGGCCCAACATGTTTTGCGCAAGTTTTTGTGTTGTTCTCTATTTGTAAAACAAAAACCTTACAAAAATGCTGGAAAAAATATATCAAAAAATAATATTTCTATTAAGAGAAAAGAAAACTGAATTTTCTAAATATCAGGAATAGTTTTTTCATATATTGTAGTATTGTACCATGAAAAAGTAATAGGAAAAATAACTTTATTCAAAACGATATAATATAAATTCAATACAAACATTTTAGAGTTTCTCTCAGAGTTCTACAATTTGATAGCTAACATATTCTACCTACAATTCAAATACTTCCGAAGGTATCTATCTATCTTTTATTTAGGCCAATCGATCGATCAGTCGCCAATCATAGCTTTATATACTTCTCTTATAGGCAGCTATATACAGTTCGACAGTGTTCATGACAATTGTATCTATAAGAAAAGCTATTTGTAATTATAATACAATGCGCGTTTCCACCCTTCAGCGAAACCATAAAAAGAAACAAAAGAGAACAATAAAAATGTTAGAGGCAAATATGTCGAAACATTCAGTCAAGAGATACGTCAAAGAAAAAGTGGGCTTTGAATAATTTCGCATATTGTTTGCACCCAACAAAAAGGCCCCAGACATACAAATGTATATAAACATATTCATATATATGTAGAGAGATACAGTTGTTCTCATATCACAGCAGTGGTATCTAGAAAAAAAAAGGTGTTGGGTTCCGCTGACGTCAATTTACTTTTATTGTTTAAGGGGTCTAAAGTTTTTCGTATTTATATATGCGTAACTGAAGCTTTGTGCGCGTACTCAAGGTTCTCTGTTGGGGTATATTATGTTAAAGTAGAGCCCTTGGCTGAAGCATTTTCCTGACTTTATAAACCAAAGCTGGTTGTCAATTGAGGCGTCTCCGAAACTAATTTGTTTTGACAGACATCAATTCAAATAATATAATATATAACATATAGCAAGGCGATAAGGTCGGCGCCCCAATATTTACATATACATATATATATAAATATAATAGAGCTACGACTCGCATATCAATAATATTTATGATTATTTTTATTGCCTACGTCAGCAGCAAATTGTTTCAAAATAATTTTTATATTTATTTTTATTCTATTCTCATCATATTTTTGGCATTGATTGATTTCGGAAACAAATGCTCGTAATGCTCATAATGGTCGTAACTACCCTTATTAGATAAAATGCAAAATCGTAGGTCTATTAGATCATTCGCAATACATAATAGTGTGATATCATATATAAGGTAATCGATGAGTTAATCCAAAGATAAATTAAACAAATCGAGATATAAATTATACTCAATCTTAAAATATAAAAAAAAATATATATTTGAAATTGTTGGATTAATATTGAAAAATACTATGAAAATTAAAAAATAAATAAATAATAATAATATTAATCATAGCTTTTTATAATTATATGTTATGATTGTATAAAAACTATGAATAATTACAAATAATATATTCATCACAAATAAGTTATATATTTGACAATAATTCACAATTTTTGTAGAAATTATTAAAGGCAATTTGTAAAATCTATCATTCATTGCATTTTTCGTATATTTTTTCATATTTGTATCTAAACATATATAGAATTTTAATTTCTATGAGCTCACTGCTAATTGCTCATTGTGACTCAATCAAAATGCAATTCTAGATGAAAACAATTTCAGAGTTCACTGCAGAGCAATTCAATGTAGATTAAATCATTTTCAGATTTCAGATAAGATTTGTTATATACATAACAAAAAAGCACCACGACTATATTAACTGACATATCACAAACATTGTTTTAAAGCTCCCCGTAGAATTCCAAGTGCAAAGTGCTCATGACTTAGCTTGGGTTCACACCATCAATAAACCCAATATGTACTTATCTAATCAATAAGCGAAACATAAAGAAAATCTACCAATAAGTAGGCACACTTCCAATTCAAGGCGTACGTACTCGTTCGAGTGTTATATAAGCAATATGCCAAAATGTTTGCTGACGATTCATATTTGTATATATGCATGTATTTACGTACATATGTATCTGTACTACAGGTACAGCCGTATATGGACAACTTCCGCGGAGCTTTGCCAAGGAGCTAAAGATTGGTTCTTTATCTAATCGTTGTCGATTATAATTTAAGAGCGCCAGGTGTATTTAGGGTCAGGTATATATAATCTTGAACAATCAGAAATTAAAATTCTTAAAACTGAGTGATAAGCCTATTTTCTAAAAGTATTACTACAGAGCAACAATTGCTCTAAGGTTTCAAGGAAAGTTGGGGCCGGAAAAATGTTCGACAATATATTTAATATGAATAATATATAAATATATTTCTTAATTACATTATTGTCAATTGCCATCGCACCACTGTACCTACTGTTAAATAGTTGAGGCGTGGGGCGTCAATTGAATTTGGGCTTATCGCTGTACCAGATAAAACAGTTTTTTTTTTGATTTGCTTGCTCAGTAGTAAGTATTGGTATTGTTTTTGATTATGTCATAAAAATGTGAGTCAAAGCGCCAAAGCCAGATCAAAGCTCAGCATGTTGCCTTATAAACAACAATATGGCAACGCCACCCACGCGTGCAGCGTAACCAGAGCGCGGGCGCTGCCTAATTGTCAGGCCTTCAATTGCGCGTCCAGCTGACGCCCTCCTATCGACACCTGGTCATGCATGTGTATAGGTGGTGTGTGTGTATGTGTGGGTGTAGGTGTGTTTGTACTTGCTCTGCAGGCATTGCACATATGATACAAATGAAACATAAACAATACTTTTAATAGCTTTCTATAACTGTAGCTGCCTCGCTCACACGCTTTTCGTCGAACTGTTTATTTCGTCCGCTTGCATTTGGCTAGGCCGAAAACCGACAAATTGCGGTTTTTATTAATGAGTTTTATCAACCATTTTTTGATTCTCTACTTCTTTCAAGGCGAATCGACAAGTCGAAAAGAGAGTTGCCGGTTAGCTGGTGCGAGCCGGTTAACATTGGCATTAAGGTGTATGTATGTACATTCAGTCATATGAATATGTGTGTTTGTATGAATGTATGTATGTATTTTCAGCGAAAAGAATTGTTGTGCTAATGTGCTGTCAATGTTTTTTTGTTAGCGCTTTCGATGAAATCAGCCAAGTGAGTCAGAAACATAAAAGAAAAGAACAGAAAACAACGAAAGCAACCGACATTTATCTCAGCTTGATCCATGTTTTAAAAATGTGGAAAAGAGGGTGCTGAGGATATAAAAGCACAACAAACATCAGAAATCAAACCCCCGAATGAATCACATTTAATGCAAAACAAAATATTGAGCACGTAAAACGATTTGTTTTAATTAAAAGCTGTTTGCATTGTAAAACAAAAAGAAGAAAACGCTAATTAAATTAGACGACAGGCAACGAAGGGTGGGTGGTTGACTGCGTGTGTATATTCTTATCACAAAGCAAACGCAGCAAGCGCTAAAACCAAATAAAATAAATTTATAAAAAAAACAGCAGTAAAAAAATGGGATTTTGTGCGGTTATTATGGCGACGTCGCCACGTTTGGCGTCTGCGGAAAAAAAATAGAAGAAAGGAAAATATATTTTTTCTGTTCTCTCTTCATTATGCTGCACGCTGCACACGTTAGCCCGTTACAATGAAATTCTTCTGCGAATGGCAAAGTAGAACAAGCAGCAATAGCAACAACAGCAACATGGTCATACAGCAGCAACAGAAGCCAAAGCAGAAAGCGAAACAGCAAAATAACCGCAATGCGGCAAATGAAACGGTTATGGAAGAAAACAACAAAACGTACGAGCCGCAACCGACCGACCAACAACGAGAGCTAGAGAGTGAGTGAGAGCGAGAGCCACTGCGAAAACGCAAAAGAAAGCGCACGCAGATAAAAGTGCGCTGCCCGAGAGCAAAAAGCGACGCAGTGTGAAATACGATTGATAACAAATATGCAGAGCGAGCGAGAGTAACGAAATGAATCGACACGAAGTGAAACGCAACGCAACCAGGCGCAAAACTGTGTGAAACGGTTATTGCTGAGCGAGAGAGTGTATGAGAACGAACTACCCAGTGGCGACGACCTGAATGAGGTTGGTCGAAATAATGCATGAAATACGAGACGTAAGTAATGCATTACCTATGAGATTTTTTTTCAGCGCATTTGTAATGGGCAAAATAAAAACGACTACTCGTACGAAAGAATCGAGCTGTTGTCAACTTCGGTTTTGTATGCCCCTTCCCCTCTGATCAACAAACGATTTTCGTCGTTCGTTGCGTCTATCGAATTTCGTTTTCAATTTTACCGATTTGCGTGTGGCACGCGTTCTTCTTTCGTTTGGTTTTTTGTCTATGCCTATTCCTTTTGTGTGTATAGTGCTAATGTGCGTAAATACAAGTGCATAATTGCATATGTGTGATGACTTCTGATTTCGTTTTACCCGCCGCGTCGCGTCACTTTTCTGATTTTCTTGTGCTGTGTGGACGTTAAGGAAAGTATTTCGCAGTAAGTTAAACAAAAATATTTGTAAAATTGGCTTGTTGCATTACAATTAATAATTTTAATAGTAATTGCACGGAATTAAGTGTACACATACATTGTACATTGCAATTCTGGCTATTTATTTGCCAGCAATTATTTCACGGTCAAACGTTTATGACCACGTGCAATATACGCGCATATATATATGTAAATACATATGCATGTAATTATATGCATATACATATATTAATTAAAAGACTTGCAATCAAGCCAATTTTAACAATATTTTATACAATAAACGATTTCTTCTTTAATTTATATATACAGGTGCGTCTTCTTCAAAAAATTGCTAACGGAAATGTGGCAAAAAATTTTGATAGCATTATATCCAAGGATATAATCCCAAACCTTAACTATGATGGCTTAAACGGCAAAAAGCCATTTAAAGAGTTCAAATATTTGAACGATGCTCTTGCTGGTATGTAAAAATCATCTTACATGTATTTTGAATGAACAAAAATTAATAATGTTTAATTTACAGATGCTATCAAAACCGAAGGGTCGACGAAGAAGACGTACATAGCGACGATTCGCAACTGCTTCAAAGTCCAAAAAGGTCGACTGGCAAAACAAAAATTTGACTGCAAAATTAAAGTAGATAATAAGACATAGCTTAGATAGATTTAATAAAATAGTAATAAGACATAGTTTAAGTTTTAAATATTAAGAAATAATAAATAATAATAATAATAATATTAAATAAAAATTTTTAAAAATTTACACAAAAAATACTGCATTACTGAAGCCTTTCTATTTTTCAATTAGTAATCAATTATTTCCCCAATTACTTTACATTAAGAAGTAAGCCATTTTATATAGTGGGAAAATGGGTTACAGGTATATTGTGTTGTAATGCACGTACATTATTTACCCATAAGCGATTTTGAAATTGTATGATGCGTTTTCTTCAGGTTGCGGAATTTCTGCATTACAATATTTAAAAAGTATACGCATGGGTAATGGAGAGCCGAAGGCAACTTCGTCACAGCCTTACTTTCTACTTTACAAAATTCAACATTTTCATGCACCCGGGAGAAAAAGCGGCCATTCCTTAAAAAAGTAAGGCAGCTTGTAAGCGGTTATTGAATGCACACAGGCGCGAAGTAATGCATGAGTAATGGATGTTATAATGAACATTTCCGCCACTGGGTAGCTTTGCAGCTGCAGCTGCGCGTACATGAAACGGTTAAGTTGAGCAAGCCAACGAAACGCGACAAAGCGACGACCAGTAAGAATTCCAAAAGCCCAAGAATTTTCGCTGTTGCCTTTCCCATTTTTGCTTATATGTTTCTCTTTTTTTTTCTTCTACACGTCAATCGTGTCTAACCTCAATTTTCGCGGTAAATAAAGCGAAACGAAATACAATAAGAAACAAGTAAACGAAAAAAGCCGGTGGCGCTGCTGCTGGAAGCGTTGCTACAGCTACTCTTGTTTTTGTTGCTGCTGTTGATCAATGCTCTCTCTAACGCTCTCACAAATACATTTGCCATGTATATTTGAGTAGTGCAAATAAATGCTGATAAAGTGCCGATTGGCAACACTTTTATTTTTGTGCTTCTGCTGATGCACAAGCCAATGCACACATTTATTTATATATATTTGTGTATTTATGTGTATGTGATACAGCTGGAAGCGGAGCCGCTGCGACGCCTTGTGAATGGCGCAAGGGGCGCGCCGCAAAGCGCTGCTGATAACGAGTTTTTTTTTTCATTGTGCTGCTTTACTTTACTTTTTTTCTGCCTGCCTTAAAGTTTGATTAATATGGGGTGGGGTGGGGCGTTTTTGAGTAAGCGAAACTTGTTTTTTCAGTTGCACCCTTTGAATAATAGTGTAATAATAGCTAGGGTGGACCTTTATTTGCGTGTTAATGATTAGCCTTGAATATTTTTCATGCAGTTGCTAAATTAAGGAGAGGTACACAAAATTTTCCTATTATCCCCACGAACTAATAATAAAAGAAATATAAAATATGATTTATTTATATATTCCTTGAAATGTGCTATAAACATTAATCTGATGGACTTTTAGTCGAAATTAATTGAATGCAAAAATAAGAAACAATTGGAACTACTAAGCAAATAAAATCTGATTAAATAATAAATAATTGACATTATTTTTTACTTGATTATTAAGTTAATAATGGAAAATTCTGTTCATATATTTTAATCTCAATAAAAATTTATTTCTAAATATTTATGTTTGTGTTGTGAACATTTTTGAACATTTTTTATAAGAAAAAAAAAATAATATATACATATTTTTTAGTTTTCAAATATTTGTGTTTGCTGTAAACAATAAACAAATTCAGCCATTTATGAAAAATTGAGCTATATCTAGCTAATGTTTACCTAGTTTATTTAGATAATTTGAAGAAGTTCAACTTAGTAATAATAAAAAACTGCTATCTAAAATGATAAAGAAAATTATATTCTCTATTGACGCTACACAAAGGTAAGTGAGTCATTATAAAACTAACCCTTAGTATTTAAAAAATACAAAATTTTAGTCTTTTGGATAGTCAAAAAACCAGTTTGAGGCATTCTAGCCAAGGGGCTGCATTTCGGCGCGGCAGCTGCTACATGGCTAAGGATCAAATGTAATCCAATTGGACTGGCAACTCGCGCTGACATTCACACACACACACACACATGCATGCATACATACATGCACACACAGAAAAACGAGAACACATGGTAAATTTTAACCTTTGTGTCTTTGAGATTTCGGCAAATTGTTGAAATTTCATTGGAAAAATTTGTGTAAACAATCCGAAAGAGAGAAGGGTGGAGATTTGGAGAGAAAGGGTAGATAGCGGGAGGATCTAGAATTTATGAACTTACCATTTTTGTTGTTGGGTTTTTGTTGTTGTGTTTGGAAAGAAATGTAGCTAAAGGTTAATCCGCTGCTGCTGCTGGCGGCGACGACGACTTTTTTGCTGTTGTTGGTATGTGTGAGTGGAATTTACGTGGACGACGCGCGTTCAACGTTTAACTTGTAAATTGATTTGCGTTTTAAGCAAATTTACTTTAATAACACACTGTAAAAGATCGAGAAGAAGAAGATGTTGAGAATAGTGCACATAAAACGGAGCAACAACAGTAGCAAAAAAATTCACACACACACGCACGCACTTCCGAAGAACTAAAGCAGCGTCGTTGCCGGCGGCGAACACAAATGAAATGAAGGAAAATCAAGGAATGATGTGAGGCAAAAAAAGAGGCGACAAAAATGTTAACGTTGACGTCGGCGCTGGCAGCGACGCTGCTTATATTCTTCTCTTTTTTTTTTGTATTCTTTCGCCGTGGCAAATTTCTTGTTGCTATTTGTTGCTCTGCCGAAATTTTGTACAATTTTTTTTTTTTTTCATTGCGTATTTTCTTTGGTTTTTCTATTGTGCGATATAATTGGCGAAACACACGCGCGCACACTCGTTGTTAATACATATGTATGCAAATTGCTCGACTTTGGTTTATACAAATATTTATATTTGTTTAATACATTTGGATTTTCGTTAATTTTGTGTGGGCTTGTTGCTTTAGAAGATTTTTTTTGGCCTGACTAGAAGTCCCCTTTGTAACTTTTTAGGCTTTTGTATATTTTGTAATTTATATTTTTTCCTTTGGGTTATTTTGCAATTGTTGGTAACTCACGATCTTAATCAGAACTTGCGTCCGTAACGGTTGACAACTCAATTGTAACTGTACCGTTTAAAAACCGTTAGCGTACTACAATAAATTCGTGGTGTTCAGCTGTTGTTCGGCTGCAAAAATAATGTTAAATGATGGCTGTTAGCTGCTCAAATGAGCTGCATTCGCTCACGACGCTGCTCAAGTGAGCTGCTAGCCCCGCTGTTGTGCTCAATGGCGCTGTTAACTAACATAACTGCTGTTAACTTACGCTCGCGTTGCTGCAAAGCAGTAGTTGAGCGAAACGGTTTGCGGAGCGAAACGGTTCAGTTGCGCTCTCCATTGCGTTTCTAGTTTTCGTCGCGTTTGCTGCTTTGCGTAAACGCAATGAAAATAATAAAAATATAAAACAGGGGAAATGCGAAAAGAAGTTTTGAGGACGATTTTTGCAAACAGTCGCGCCGGCGCCTTTGTGGGATAAAAACTTAAGTACATTCCAATTGGAATTTTTTATTTGTTTATTTATTTTTTGAGGTATTTGTATGACACGATAAGAGTATTAATTGTTGACAGCATAGGACCAGCTTTGCTGCTATCGCGGGAAAATATCAGTTAAACTTCATACACATCTGATCTTTTCCCCAAATACACGAATACAGATAACGTCATACATACATATGTATATATGTACATATGAATGTGCACTTGTATGTAAGTAAAGATAGTTTTTTATCTTGGATTTATGCAAAGTTGTAAATATGTATGTACATTTGTATGTATGTACATACATACATTCATTCAAGCATACATATATTCATATGTATGTACATATGTATGCATGTAGCTCTTATATTATGCCATTCACATACATACATATGTATGTATGTATGTACAACATGCAAGTATTAGGTTTTTGCATTGGTTCGATTTTTGGGCTCTTCTTTTGGTCAATTTCTACCCCTCGTTTTTTCACTCGCCTTGCTTTTTTTTGCCGCAGCAAATTGTCGCAATGTGTTTTTTCTTTCTTTTGGCGCAGTTGTCGTCCAACTCAACGCATGCCAACAAGTTAAGTATGTTAACCTCTGTAAATTAGACAAGGAGAAGGTAGAGAGAGGGAGACAGCATGCGGGAAAGGGCACAGAAATGAAGTAACAATGCAGCAACTACGACGGCGATGGCGACTGCGACGCTGGCATCGTCATTGGCGCTGGCGATGGCGACGGCGACGACAGCAATGCGCCATTTTTCGCCATGAAATTCGGTTAGGGACGTCTTTCGCTCTACGTCCGTCAGTCAGCGCATACATTTGTAAGTGTGTGTGTGTGTGTGAGTTGGGTAAACATTTTACAAGCCAGCGAAGCCCCACAAGCCGCAGCCAGAGCCCAAGCCCAAAGCCAAAAAAAAACATTTTCTCTGCCTCCTTTCGGCGACTTGTCAAAGCTTTCGTCGCAATGCGTTCAAACTTGCTAAAAATTCATTTGTTTGTATCTTCATTTACAGTTGTTCCTTTTTATGGAGGTTAACCATAGACATACATACATAAATCCGTTATAATTTCAAAAGCTCAAAGAGCTTTCGCTTGTAAATTTGGCTTATATGCTGCTGCATCTATTTAAATAGTATTTTTTTTTTTAATTGTAAAATATTTATTTATAGATTTAGCAAACTAAACTTAAATATTCTTTCAGGTTTATAGTCTTTTGGAGAGTGCTGAAGATATTTAGTTAAATCCATAAAACTAATGATTCAATGATTAAATTTATCTATTTTCTTAGCTTACTATATCATAACTTTGAGAGGTTATAAATTTCTTGTCCCAAGTATCCAACTTCTTAAGCCATTAAAGTGCACCCCAGGGCATCAAACATTAACATTTTACTTCCATCTCCTACTTTTGTTTTTGTGTTCTTTTTGTTGTTATGTAAGTAAAATAAAAGCTAATTACGAGGGCACATCTAGCCATAAAACAGCCAGAATATTCTCTGTGTGAGCTCGCTAATTGTCAGCGAAATAAACGTTTGCAATTACTCTGGCTATATTATGGTGTTTTAATAGACCCACTAAAAGGTGATTTCCACAGTGCGTTTCGGGGCCTTCAATAAGTACCACTAGAAGCTGACAAAAAGGGGCCATTAAACCCATTTTTATGGAAAGCCAAGCGTTTAACATAACGCTTTTTATACGCCTAGAATGAAAAGTGAGCGAAACGGGGAATGAAGGTGAAGTCAAAAAAGAGTTTTGCAGACTGAGGTATTTAATATAGGTCCTAAATATGGACATATTTGAAATATATTTAGATATTTTAAATAAATACTACAAAATTTGAAAATCAATGTGATATGTATATATACAGAATATTTCCAGACTTAATCCTAAACTTTTGGTTATCTAGAGATATTTCTTTTCATCTGTTATTTATTTATGAATACTTCATGGATTTTACATGAGTCTCAGACTTATTTGTTTTATTTAATACTTACCTTTAATAGAAGTCATTTGTAACAAGTTTTCAGAATCGAAAATGAAAGAACAGAATCCATATATTTTCCGTTTTTCTTCAGATATTTTATCTCAAAATATCGTTGAGACTTGTTTATTATTATGATGTTAGAAAAGTGAAAAACTATCTATACCTTGTATGATGTTTCAAACCTAATCTTAATACATTCACAATTGATGTCCCCCATCTGATCTGTTTACTTCTTCTTGCTCTTCCTGGCCTTTCGGGCTCTCTTTGCCTGATCCTTTCGCCATTTCTGCCAATATCTTTGGATCTTGCGAGCAGCCCGATTCATCATGTAGAGCAAAATGCGCTGTTGTTGCTTGCGCTGCTCCTCCTTTTCGTATTTGATCACAATATTCTTATAGACAGCCTCTTCCTTCCGATACAGCACCATGAATTCGTCCAATTCTTTTTTGGCCACCTTAAACATATCTTCCAGTTCGAGATTTTCGCGCAATTTCTCAGTCACACTTGAATCGTATTTATGTAGGATATTCTCAAGCTGGATCAGCAGTTTGCTTCTATAAGTGGGAGTTACAAAAGCAAATATATTAAGTGTATATAAAAGATTCTTATAGAGATGTTTTGTCTAAGGTTCTGAATTCATTTCCTTTTTGGTATTTCACTAAAGTTTCTCCATTTCTTTACTTACTTTTCACCGCGTATTTCCTTTTCCTTAGCCGCATTATTTTTAACTAACAATTCGAATTTGGCCTTTGCTTGCTCCAGCTCCTCCTCCAATTCCTTTTGCCTAATCAGGCTCTGTTTGTGATTCTCACGCAAAATGCGACCGCGTTTTTCACTGCAAAGATTGAGAAAAGAGTGGAAAGTGTGTGTGAGAAAATTGAAGATGAGCCATTGGGCCTCGTTGGACTCACATTTCGTTTTGGATGCGCACATTGTTCTTCCACTTACGATTGGCCAGATCGCTCTCATGTTTCTCCAATATTACGAATTGGACGCCCTGCTTCCAGCGTAGAGCCGCATACTTTGATTTGAGTTTCTTCCTGATGTTCTCGTTGCGAGCCTTGGTCTCTTCGCGCTCCTGGTACATGACATACAGTTGCCGTTCCATATTTATCTCGGCCTTCGATGTGCGCTCGAGATGACGGCGAGCGACAGACAGAATCGTTTCGAAGGCAAACAATAATGTCTTATCGTAGGTAGATAGATTGTTCAGGTATCGTGGAAATAGTTCACTCATTTTGAAATTTCGATGGAAATAATCGATTATCCGAAGTACTTCGATATTGAACATCTGTGTATCGATCGCATCCAATTTCTTTACGGCCTTCAAGTGCTCAATTGCCGGCTGATAAAGAGTGCCCTGCAATTGTCGCTCCACATTATCGAGATCGGCGACCATTCGCGGCAATATAAGCGATATCTTGATCCGGCCAAGCGAATTCTCCAAAATACGTAGAACATTCTCCACTTGTACGTCACGTATACGGGCGAAATCTGCATGGAATTCATATCGATTTTACAATTCCAGATAAACCGCTATAAACTCACCTTCCGCCTCAGCTGGATCAAGGTGCTGCATCCTTCTAAACAAGATCTAAGATGTTCATATATATGTATATGTATGTATTCGTCTTTCTAATTGTATATTAATCTATATTTGTGTATATATTTTATATTGTGTATGTTTGTGTTTCTTTTTGAGTACTGAACTAAATTTCATGGATATGGCAGTTGGGAAAACAACTTTGTTACCTGGCTAGCTTGATGGATGTTGCTAGGTAACAGTAAATATTACGCTGTATTTTGTTGTTTTGTTCGAGAGACATCTATTGGTATTAACGGAAAATATATTTAAATATGAAAAAAAAAAAAACAATATATTAATATGTTCCTTTAAACGAATTCCACTTACTTTTTACTACAAACATACAGACTGCATGAGTATTATACCCCATGTCGGATTATTTAAGCATAGGGTATAAAATCGCAGTATTTGAGCTAAATATAGCATTGCGTATGCCGCCTTTGGGCGTGGGTGTGGCCCACTCGCGTAGGCGTTTTGGTTGCGCTATGCAAAATTGTGCAAGGGGCGTGGCATGGGAAGGCCAGCAGCGAGGAGTATGCGTGTGTGTGTGTGTGTGTGTGTTCAGCCGTTGGCTTCAGTTGTGTTTGGGACCTTGGCTCTAGCTGCCTGCCTGCAAAAAAGTTATTGCAGAGGGATCACGCAGAGAGGGGAGGGGAGGGGTGGCCCAGGGGTTGGCTGGTTGTCTAGGGTGTTAGGGGCGTGTGGAGTAGTTGAGGAGGTTGGCGTGTGTCGCATTATGTCAACTGGCGTGGCATGAATGATAGCTGCGACAGGCAGCAACAACGCATCAACTACAACTGCAAAGCGTTGCGAAGGGGCATTTCCGTTTGCCTGAATGTTTGTTTGCCAGGCGAACAGACCCTTCAAGAAATGAAAATGGAAATGGAAAATGGAATCGAGGTACCAGCACCATGAGCAGCAGCAGGAGAAGGGTGTGTCCTCACAAAAGGTAAAGCGTAAACTTTCGTACAAAGCGCTGACAACAAACAAAATTACTAGAAAAGAGGTGTACGGAATTATAGGCCTCAGGGGCGAAAAGTTTTGTTTGAGCGTGTGTGTGGAAAAGTTGAGAAAATGCGAAGAAAACTTAAAGAATAGGTTGTCATATTCATACTAATATTACCTATACTAAACTAAAATATTCACAGTTAAACTTATCATACCTTATACCTCTTATACCATTACAAATATTCAGAATCTACAATACAAATAATAGCAATTATCTCTACATACATACATATGTATGTATGTATGAGTACTCCTGTTTCTATTCACACTTATTATACACTCACAACAAAACAAATATGTATGCTTTCTGAATACCCTATATGTACATATGTATGTATATAGAAAAAGCTTTTATGTTTCCATTTCGGCAGCGGCCTCTTTTCTATTTGTCTTATAGTTATTTTCCAAATGATATGTTACCCAAATAGCTGCAATCTAACCCACTATCCCCTTTTCTCTTTTGTTTTTCTTTTTCCATATAAACGTACGCCTATTTCCCCTGCTATGTGACGCACAATTTGCAGGTAACATGAAAGACCTCCAAAAAGCACACGACACACACACACGCACACACATGCATGTTTGCACACCAGCACACACACAGATACAGATATACGGTGTTGAAACATATGCAGCAATAGCTGCTAAAAGTCAACTCGCATAGAATGAGAGAGACAGAGAGAGATAGAGAGAAACGGAGAGAGTGAGTGAGTGGATGTGGGTATGAGAATGGGAGTGGCGAGGACAGGCAACCGCAGTGTCAGCTGCGTCAGCGTCAGCGCAACAAGTAAGAAGAAGCAATAGGTGAAGAGGTTGAAGCGAAACGTCCAATAATATGGCAGCCAAAGAGCAAGAACAACAACAGCAGCAACAGCACCAGAAAAAGGTCGTAAGCCAAGCAAAAGTCGAAACATTTTTTTTTCGTGCTGTGTAAAATGCTGCAATGCTGACGAACAACAAGAACAACCATGCTGATATTGTTGCTGGCAGCGAAAGCGAATGCGTGATAAAGATGGTAAGAAAAAGCGATAGCAATGGGACAAGCATGAAAAAATGACGCATAAGCAGCAGTAGGAGCAAGACATAGAGAGAAAGAAAGAGACTGTTACACACAGAGAGAAAATATTCGAGAGATTAGAGTATTGAGAGAGAGCTCGCGCCCAGATGTATGCAGCTGTGTTTGTGACTGGCCTCGCCTCGCCTAACATGCGTCTCTGTGTGAGTGTGTGTAGCAAACGGCCATGTAAAGCGGCACCGCAGAAAAACGTTAACGGTACTGCAAAGAATGTGCAGCGCAAAGCAAATTCGTACCAATAGCAACGACTTGCTCTCGCTCTCGCTGTCATTCTCACTCGCGCTCTCTCAGTTTCTGGCTCTCGGCTGTTGCTGCTGGCGCTTGGCCCACATTTGGCAGGCTCAGCTGTGGCTGATTTTTACCGTTTGGTCTGCTCATTATGTCGCTGGCGTGGACGTCGGCGTTGGCGTCGCCTTGGCAGCATTCCTGCTTAATGTTATATACTTTTATTGTCTTTACTTTATTTTCACAACTAGCTAAAAATTTTTGTTCTGTTACGCTTCGGCGGGCCGCATTGCAGTTATAAATCTGTGGTTTTTCCCTCCTTATTTTTATATTTTGCATGCCCCCTGGTGAATTACTTCAGGAGGCCATGAGTGCTTGCGGCCAGGGTTGCCAACGCATAAAAAAGGTTAGCTTTGCGTCTTCCAACGGGCATGAGCAGTTAATTTTTAATATGTTTTCTCTTTCCTCATGAATAATTTCTTATCTGTGGTAGAGTTTGCTGTTGTAGATTTATGCATTAACAATACTGGCTTTTATTTAAAATTTTTTTTTTTTAATTGAAGATTATCCATTAAGATTTTTAAATTTTATTTTTAATGTTTTCATCTTACATTCTCATACTTTTCTCGCTTTGTTATAATTCTGCTTGTCTTTTCCATTGTGTCTGTGTTATGCAGTTATATACATTTTTAATACAGTACAGATCCCACATACTTGATAATTCAGCTCGAGCATAAAACTTAACGACAATTTTCAACATTTCAACATTTCTATTTCCACTTGCTTGACTTTTCTACCCCCCCTTCCCCGGCTCTTCTAGCCTACATAAAAGTTTTCATTTGAAAGCGTTCGCTTTGCAATTCTCTCATAGGTTCCACTTGGCTTTTCTTTCAGGACTCGAACTTTTGGTCTTTTGGCCTTTGGCAGCTGCTCAGCCATTTTGTTTTTTTTTTGTCTCAACCTTTTGGCTTGTAATTTGAATTTTTTCAACTGTGAAGCTACGCCCCCGCCTCCCCTTTGGGCTTGATTATGGGCCAAGAACTTTGCAGAGTAGAAGAGTTTTCTGTTATCTAATAAACTGCTTGCAAGGCAATTTGTGTGTTGAGGCAGTCAGTGTACATGGTTGTGTGTGTATGTTTGTGTGTGAATCATAGATTTGATTGTATTATACAAGTTTTGTGCTCTTTGGGCCTTGGGGAGAACTGTTATGGTTACATTATGTTATTTAGCATGCGGGCATAGCAGATATACCCGTAGTTAAACTGTTCGTAGCAATAGAAAGCATTTGATATTCTGTGGTATAACATCTTAAAGTTACATAGGTATAAGTTAAGTAGTTTTGTTTAAGAAACGAAAAAACGAGTCTCTTAATAGTCTCGTAAGCTTACTTTTAACTGTGGCGCTTACTTTTTTTTAACATATCTACATACTTATTGATCTGTTGTCGTAGCATAAGCATATGCCCTCAACGCTGTTAATTAACATTTAAAACTTGCCTCTTAATGTTAATTAGCTTATCAAGCTTACCTCTTTGATCTACATTTTCTGTTCTCATCTGCAAGCCACTCCTTAAACACGATCTGTCTGTTTGCTCAGCTTTCACACGCTCTGGCTCTCTCACTCTCTCTTTCGGTTTCTTCGCGTTGCACTTTGTCGCCTTTTGCTGTGCTCGCCGCGTTTAACTTTTGCTGGTATTAAAAAAGTTTTCGCTTTTGTCGTGTTCTCTTTCCCTCCCTCTCTTTCTCTTTTGTGGATAATTTAATAAGCTCACAGAGCAACAGCAGCAGAAATAAAGAAAAAACTTGGCACAGATTTAATTTATGAAAACGTGCAAAACTTTTTTTTTTACAATTAAGTTGAGTTTTTCGCCCGCGCAAAATAAATGAAAAATGTCCATTGATTGACAAACGGCACAAAATGAAACAAAATAAAATGAATCGAAAAATGGTGACAACTTTGATGTGTGAGCGAGATGTCATACATATGCGCCATCTGCTCTCGTATTATTTGGGCTGTATTTTCGTTACGATTCTTTTCTTCGGCACGCGCCGAAAAGTATGCAATAAAATTGAAGTCGCCTTTATTTTTTAGTTTTATCAATAAACGCATTTGGCATGACCTTTTTGCCGTTGACTTTTATGGGGCTGTAAAAACTAGTTGGTATAATAGTGAGCGCTTGATAGTTGTGGGGCTTCGCAGGATTCGATAAATGCGTGAATCATTTATAGACTATTTTTTGGGCTATTTAACTATGTATGTTGTCTGAAATTTACGTATAAATAGAAGATCCTTATGGCTATCGATAGCAATCGATATAAATGGAAGTGTAAAATAGTGTGTTTAGTTTATATTGGAGTGTTTCTATGTATAATATTATGCATACAAAAAGTTATCTTATAAACATTTGCTCTTTACATAGTTATGTTAAAATACCGCATAGGATATAGACACCGCTGCTGTTAAATAATTTAAATATGGGCACCGAGTCCATAACAGCTGTAATTGTGGCTGAAAATTTACAGGATCGTTAGTTAAATATTTATGTAGACTATGGTTTTAACAGTAACATTTCTGTTAGTTCACTTTTCAGACTGGTCTCAGTTCTAAACAAAAACAGCTGTCGTAGTAAGTAAATGTACATTAGGTATATCTGTTATTATTAATATGCTGCTACTCTTATCACTAATATAATGCTTTAACGTTTTCACATAAATTCTCTTATATTATGAGATTAAAGTGCTCTCCTTTTTTTTTTTTTTTTTTTGTTGCCCATATTTGTTTGCCCTTGACAAATATATCAAATGCTGATGATTGCCTGATATAATGTTTGGGCATAAGTAGACGGATCTATTTGGTAAGCCAAAATCAACAGCAAGAATGACCAAAATGCTGGCACGTGCGAAGCCTAAGGACGAGGTCAGCTAATATATATAGATATATAGATATGTGTGTATATATATACATATATTCAAGTGATTGATGAGCTTAAGTACATAAGAAGTGAAGAGAAATTTAGTTGTCAACACGTTGCAAATGCCTAAACCACAAAGTCTATTAGAAAATCGTAGCTCTTGGGCGCTTGCCAGGCTCTTTATAAGAAAATTGTAGGAAACCCTATACAAATCCTGTACGAAAAACATATCCCATGTAAATGAAGTTGGTGGAAAGCGTGTGGAAAAGCTTCAGTTGGCTTTTCTTTTCACCCGGACTGCTTGTGGATGCGCGGCACGCAAATTTGTTGCCAATAAGCAACCGAAAACAATTTTTATGTGTGCGGACTGAATGTAAGTCGGCCGAGAGGAGACGAGACAGCGATAGAGAGAGAGAGTGGGTGAAGGGCTTGGAGTAGGGGCAAAGTGGGGGTTGCTCGCATACTTGCCTATGCGTGCCGCGTGCTCTGGTCTGGTTTTCTTTATTTTTCATTTTTGTAGATACCCTGTAAATATCCTAAAGGGTATAGTATGACTGTGTATAAGAGATATATATTTTGTTTTCATTAATTACTAAGCTTTAGCTTATCTAAATTGTTATCGATAAATGTATATCATAATAACTAATTTAAGTAATGTAATATTTTGAATATCGATAGTTATCGACAGCATTTTGTATTTGATTTACTGAAACATTTTAAAGTATCTAAAGTTTCTGACATATAATATTTCAAGTGCTGAAACTCGCTAGTCAGGGACTATGAAAGCTGCTCTACAACTGTTATCGATAGCTTTTTATATATACAGGTACAGGTCATACCTTCGTCTGGCAGTTGTTATTTGTTGAATTTGTTGTTCCTTGTTGGGGTGTTGCTGCCAGGCCCTCAAACTGGGGTTGCTAAGCTACGCGACCCAGGCCAAAATGTAGGTCATGTTGGGCTGGGCAAAAGTCGAGGTGAGGCAGTAGCAGCAGCGGCAGAAACAAAAGGAGGAGCAGCATGCGAAGTGGGAGTAGGAGCAGTTGGAGTAGGAGTTGCAGCTGGAGCTGCGTTCCATCTGAGTTCTGCACAAAGCGAGACAGAGAGAGAAAGGCAGAGGAGAGAGGGAGAGAGAGGATGAAAATGGGCGCTGGTATCATGAATACTTTACGATATTCTGCAAGAGGCGTGGCAGCGTGGCACGAAAAATACAGAGCCAGATTCCAAGGCTTGGCATATCTCATCTCTCATCTCTTATGCCCATCTCCCGTTCCCATTCACATTCCCATTCATATTCTTATTCAGATTCTCACTCCGTTTCACATCCTCAATCGCGTTCATCAACTGCCTGACGCTTATTATAATGAAAATTTCATTACAAAATTGAATGTTGACGTGTCGCATATGTCGACTACTCGAGTGGCTCTTGAAACACCCCTGTCAAATAATTTGGTGGGCGGGTCGTTTGTCTCGTGGGCCTACATTAACTTAATATACTCTTACTTTAAGTCTAAGTAAGGCAACGTGGCTAATTTTATGACTTGTCAAATGTTTATAGCATACTTCTTTGCGATTGGCTAAAAGCCGAGGAGTCTGTTAAGTTAAGATTTAACAGTCATGCGGTTAACAGAAGGACAGTAATATTCAAATAGTTTACAGTCTGTTACATATATGCTATACATAATACAGCTCTTGCTGCCAAGCAACTCTG
Source organism: Drosophila mulleri (assembly GCA_035047565.1). Taxonomy (NCBI): domain Eukaryota; kingdom Metazoa; phylum Arthropoda; class Insecta; order Diptera; family Drosophilidae; genus Drosophila; species Drosophila mulleri. The sequence goes on along the minus strand of JAWNPK010000060.1, from coordinate 12,948,994 downwards.
CTTTTGTCTGTCTTTAATTTAATTTACTATGGCTATGTAAAATTTAGTTCTGTTAAGTGACTTGCTCTCCCTATCTGTTTTTCTGTTACGCTAATATAACTTAACATATGTTCTGTTAATTGCATTTTTCCTCTCTTTAGGCATAGCAAACAACTGTACATTGTTGCACTCTTTACGCTCTGTTCGCAAGATCAACTCACAAGAGCGAGAGCATTGAGTTCTTTCTGTATTGGTTTTCTGTTGAGCGCTTTGCGAACTATTCGTGTGACGCTCTTTTCATTTCACGAACATTAAACTCAATGCAAGCGCTCTTCACATACACATTCACACATTCAATTTACGTATGGTATCGATGTGATTTCGCTTCTTTTAACTCGGGAAACGAACACTCTGCAGATATTGCTTGCTCTCAGAGCTTTTTTTCAGATCAATAGTGAGTTATGCATTCCATATACAGACTTGATATTTTTTAATTTATGTTAAACATAGGCTCTGTTAAGTGACTTGCTCTGTACTACTTCTGCTAATGCTAAAATTAATAGTATTTAGCAACTTACTCAAGCATAGGGTATCTGTCTAGTGCCTCTCTCTCTCTGTCTCTCTCACGCTCTCCTTGCTCAGCATATACTTTACTAAAACGTGACTTAAATTCCAGCCGAGTTGGCTTTTTAGTGCGCTTAGTCGAAGCATTTTATGTTGACCCAATTCGATAACGAATAAAAAAAAGAAACCCGTACAGAAAATAGATAAAAGTAAATTTCTTGCTGCATTTCGTTGACCAGTGGCCGTTATTTATTTGTCATGCCTCAAATATAACTCAAAGTACATTTGGCCCAATGGAGTTCCATTGAACATCTTTTGCTGGCCTTCTGCCTTCAGCTTCCAGCTTCTAGCCTCCGGCCCAATGACAATAATTCGCAATCAAGCTAAGTGACATTGCACATTCTGAACTGGAGTACTACAACTGGCTAACCAGACGGAACTTAAGTGCCTGCTGCTGATGCTCTTTGCTGCCAAAAAATAAAATAAAATAAAGAAACAAATAAAAAGGTTGATGTTGGGCATAACTGACGGCGTAATACTCGTTTATGGCTTCGAAAAATTTATTTCCTTGGCTTAACAGTGGCGGAGGTGAATAGTGAGTGCCTGATGGTTCTGCCATTGAATCACTCATTTATCAGTGCTGGTCAGTTAAGCCTCTTTATATATTTCTACAGTTTCCAGACAGTTATCTCGTACAACCTAATATACTCGATTTCAACTCCAACCTGAACGAGCATAGAAATACTTTTGAATTGTCCTTGCCAATTTGGCAGCTCAGGGCGAACGAAGTCTTAAATGAGTTGAACACTTCACAAAGTTTCATAAAGTTAGCTCATGTGCTCAAAAACTTGGCTAGCTATTGAGTTTTTTAATTAAAATAAAGCTTGTTATTTTAATGGAATTCAGTACGGAGTCATATTTCAGCTAAATGTGAACACTTGATTGCACAAAAAACAGTAAATATAATTAATAGAAATATAAATGTATGCTATATACAACATAAATATATAATTATAGCAGTTTATGTAACATTAGTGTTATCATATTTTAATAGCAAATGTGACTGTTAGCAGTAGCTCTGTTGTTTTACATACTTATGTTAATGTGTGCTGTATAGCTAACATATACTGCACAGTCTAATAGCTATTAAATCTCGTAACACTAACAGGCTTTTAACAGTAGCAGGCTATTAAATCTTTCAATGAGAGTTCATGTAATGCCTTAACATCAATTTAAATAGCTAGCATTAGCTGTCTCTCTCTATTAATGCTCTGCCATGTAATGAACTACTCATGTTAACCTTAAGAGCTAACATTATATGCAACTTAAGAATCACTTTTATATAGTGTGTAAACATTTGTATGTGCAAACACTTCTCGCTGCTAAACATCGCGGCTCAGTCAGCTATGGCAACTACTTGTCTTGTAATACATTGCGTATGCGCAATATATGGTCGAAAAACGCCGTGGAGTCTAGACAAATGTTTATTGATGATGGTGGGTGGATGTTTGTTGGTTAAGTTGCTGTTCTTTCCCTCTCCTCCTCTCTCTCTCTCTATCTTAATATATATGTATATATGTACTAGAGTCGTAAAGCACATGTCAAAATGACTAATAGCTCATCAAAGTTTCATTTCAAGTATTTTGTTCCCATCGAGCCATTTTTCCAGCTTTGCCTGCGCACAACTTTCGACAGGCATTTACGAAGAAAAACGTTTTTGAGGCCAATTGACTAGCTAATGTGTGTGTGTGTGTATGTGTGTAGGGTTCTCTGCCATTTATCGCAGTTTTTCCATTTCTAGTTTTAGCTTTTAGCACCCGCTCAAATTGGAATTGGTGGCACATGCAATAATTTGATTTCGCAAACAAAACAACCCAGAAACATATTTGCGAGTGTACACAAAATGTTGACGTTTACGTTTAGATATAAGTTTTCTTTTGTTTTCTACTTGATTTTGATTTTTTTCCAGTTCGGTTTGGTTTTCAATTTCCTGGCCTCCAAACACACACTTTTGTCGTGGGCGTAATGAGACGCCTAACGCTGCCTAGGCGCATGTTTTATCGATAAATCGTGGGCTACACACGATATACATATATGTGTATATATTTTCGATATATATATATATGACAAACAACAAATTTTATAACTGACAGGCGCCGCATATTCCATACCATTCCATTTCATCCCATTCATTCTGTTTTGTATAGCCCAGAATAATCTGTAGGTATAAAGCTAAAGTGCGGGTATATTAGTAGAGCGGGTTTGAATGTACATATGTTGTTGTTTTATACAACTTTAAAAGCCAGAGCTACTGCTTAAAATGAATTTAATATGGTAATATTATATTTAATGCATATTTTGTATTATAATTTTTTTTTAATTTTGTTTTTTTAAATGATAAACTCGAATCGAAATCTGATATTCTATAAGCTTTTTCCCCAGCAATACTCAAGAATTTATATTATAGTACTTTCAACTTGTTTCTAGAGTATCTAGCAGTCTGTCATACCCATGTTCTCAATATTCTTTTGTTTGCTATCGAAATACCGTTTTCATTTTGTTTTTCCTTTTTTGCTCAGCTCTGACACGAAACCCTGTTCAGAACAGGAGTCATATCTATGCTTTTGTGTGGGAGCGGGGAGCGTGGAGCGGGGGGCCTCGTTTATGAGTATTGACAGGAAATTGGGACCGGCAGACAGGCAGACATTAGTTTTGTCAACTCGGCTACAAACCACAAACTTTTGATTGCCGTTGACGCGCCGCGTGTTGAGTCGCCAAAATATAAAGCGACAGAAGAAGAAGGAGGAGAGCAGATAACAACAATGGAAAAGGGCAAAGGCTGGAAAAAAGTTGTCGTGTTATTAACAAATAGAGTGCCTGATATTGTATGGTATCTATATATATACACACAACATATTCCCTTTCAGGTGGGCTTGCGTGTGCCTTGCCTTGCCTCTGAGTTTCTAGTCCGAAGTAAAGCTAAAAATAATTTGAATATTATCGCTGCGAATGACAAAAACTTGATTTATTTATTTAACTGGCAATCGGGTCTTGGATTTCTGCTTAAAGAATTTTCTGGTTAGAGGTGTTATAGAGTAGCCGCTAGGTTTTAATGGGCGCATGGAAACGCTTACCGATAAAAGGAAGGATTAATGTGAAAAATAAATTTGATTTTTAAAAGAAAAACAAAAACGTGTGTGTAGCTATATTTATAGGTAATATAATGCTATCCTATAATAGAATTTTACGAATAGAATACATTTTATTAAACTTATGTTTAGAGTTTTTTGTACTTAAATTAAATGTTATATAAAAATAAACAAGGTACATATTACTTTAAATCAACTTATAATACTACTGGATCGATGTAATATATTAGAGCTATTACAAGTACAGCCGACAGTTGTGTTTGTCAGTATGTGGACGCATAGGAAGAAGGGCTATTATTTAATTAGTGTCTCATGCATAATGTACAGTTCAGAGAGAAATAGAAACAGAGGTAGAGGTAGAGGTAGAGGTAGAGGTAGAGGTAGAGGTAGAGGTAGAGGTAGAGGTAGAGGTAGAGGTAGAGGGAGAGGTAGAGGTAGAGGTAGAGGTAGAGGTAGAGGTAGAGGTAGAGGTAGAGGTAGAGGTAGAGGTAGAGGTAGAGGTAGAGGTAGAGGTAGAGGTAGAGGTAGAGGTAGAGGTTAAAATATAAAAATGTTAGACAAAGGAAATAAAAAATAATATGGATAGAAATAACATTAGAGCAATATCAATATAATCTCTAGCAATGACACAAGTGCCAAAATGCTATTTGAGTTTACTTCTTTCGTTTTGTGTTGTTAGAGCACAACTGAGAACAGAGAAAGTGCATTTAAGCCTATTAATAAAAAGCAAGAAAATGTCAACGGAATGTTAGCAAGCGCATTACAAAGAGACAGGGAAAGACAGAGAGAGAGAGAGAGGGTGAGTGAGAGAGAGAGAGGAACAGTGAAACCAAAGAGCTAAAATGAAAATGGAAAATAATTAGCCATGTTGACAATGCAAACAAGCTAGTTAGCGAAACAAGCATCAAAATGTTATATATACGACTCGGCAGATATCCTGTACACAGCTGCTCTATTGCTAAAGGAAATGTAAAATACTTCTTTATTGAGTTAACAGCAATTTACAGGGTATACGAATTTCACTTGTATTGCTTGTTTCAATTGCATTTTCTTTTAATACTTTGCTTTAGTTCTTATGACATTTTTGTATTACTCGCTGCTTAGTGCCTGACTGCTTGACCTTGCCAACGAGTTGTAAGAGCTGTGAAAGAACTGCATATAAAATAAAATAAAAAAAATACTGAAAAACAGAGAACAAAAGTCAAATGCGATAAGCCATTCGTAATTTATATTTTGTACGGCATGCAACTGCGCAACCGTGCGACTAATTAAAGCCAAGTTGTTATTATTTTTTTGATTTTCTTTTCATTTATTATTTATTATTTATGATTGCTGTACGAAAATACTTTGCTGGCTGAGCCTGTCGCTCGGCGTTGTGGGCATTGTTAATCATTTTGTGCACTGCATGCAAGTGCGAGGAGGAGGAGCGTGGCTCGGGGGAAAAGTGTGACGAAAAGCCGAAGGCGAGGAGCAAAATGTTGAAAAGCATAAGAAAAGCCACAATTTTTATGGAGTCTCCTCTGGCTGCGCTGGGGCGGATTGCGCTTGGCTGTGGCCTCTTCTCGAGCCCTGAAGGTGCGATAAAATAAAAACATTAAACCCCAAACAGCCTTAACAACAAATGCAGCACAAATAACGGCAGCAGAGGAAATTGGATAGAAGAAATGAAAGGGGGCAAATGAACGGACAAGTCGACTTGGGCATACGCTTTTTGAATGAATATGGAATTGGGTCTGAAAATGACAAAACCGCATAGTAATGTCAATTTGAAAGTGCTGTAAAGCATGCTAAGCAGTGTTGTAAAGTGCTGTTAGCTGCAGCTTGAAGTGTTTTAATGAAATACTAGTATTTCTATCTAATAAATTATTTTAGATAAGTTTCTATGCAGAGGTCTTGCAAAATGAAGTAGAGTACAAATACAGTGTTGTAAAGCACACTAAGAATATTCAGATGACTACATTTAATAAGCACATTTTAATTTTACTCAATTTAGTTTCTACTTTGTGTTTCTGTTCAGGTTTTTCATAAACTAGTGTTGTGTAATGCTCCGAAATAGAGCTTTTCATATGCTCTGTATTTTATTTTTTAACAGCTCACAATTAAGACTTATTGAGCTTGAAATCTATTACTATTCTATGCTATTATATCCATATATAATCTGTATATAGATCTGTTCTCATATAAACTAATTTTCAATTGACTTTAACTTTAAGTTTTATCTAAAGCGGAACTATTTGTTCTTAAATTATATATACATATAGTCTAGGAGTATTTTAGTCTTAAAAAAATGGAGAGTTTCTGTTAAAAACTTAATTTTAATTTATACAACAGTTACTAGCCAAGAGCTTAGCACTGTAAATTTCTGAAAGCTCGTGAATAAGCTTCTCTATGTTATTTGAAGGTATTCCCTTTCGCTTGTCGGTTGTAAGCTGCTTATTTATACATATGTAAGAGTATAGCAAGTATATTAGAGTATACTAAGACGCATTTAGGTAACGCACACACACACGCACACACACACATACTAGCTAGTGTGGTTAGGCAGGTAGACAGCTGGGCTGTTGGGCAGGTGGGCGGTGTACATTTACAGTTGAACATGCAACGAAATGAGCGCCTGACATGACATGCCAACGGTTTTGACATGAAATGTGCAAAGCTCTCAGGAGAATGCGAGTGTGCAAGTGTGTGTGTGTGTGTATGTGTAAATTTGCATGATGAAAAATAAAAACTCTTGGCTATGAGTGAGTGAGTGAATGAGTGAGTGACATAGCCACGAAAACAGTTTCGAGCTGTACTTGAGCTTCTATACAGCTCGCTAATTACTGGGACGGGGGCATAGTAATTATTATTATACACGGTATTTTACTACTATATACATATGTTGTACATCTATATATGTGTGTGTACATGAAAAGAAAAGTAGTGTTATTTCGTTAACAGTCGACACTTTTTGAATTTATAATAAGCCTAAAATCCAAATAATTATGAGAACTCAACAACAGGGCCAAACAGTTATGGACATTTAAATATACTCATAGCTGGGCGTTTCTACGAAAAGGTTTACCATTAGCTAAATATAAAAGAATATATGGGTTTTTGTATAATCAATAGAGGGAAATTTAAGAACTCGATAATCGTTCAGAAGAAGTAAACTCAAATGCGAGCTGAACGAAGCACTGATTGGTATAATATAAAGTATTCCACAGATACTACTATTTAAATATACTACTATAATGATTTTAGTACTATTCCTTGCGCTATCCTACTACTTTATTATAACTTCTAAGTGTGTTTACTACTAGAGTTATGCCCTACTAATATTTTAGTACTATTGCTTCTACTACTCTACTACTTTATTTATGAGAGCTGAACGAAGCACTGACTGATATAATAGAAAGTATTCCACAGATACTACTATTTAAATATACTACTATAATGATTTTAGTACTATTCCTTGCACTATTCTACTACTTTATTATAACTTCTAAGTGTGTTTACTACTAGAGTTATGCCCTACTAATATTTTAGTACTATTGCTTCTACTACTCTACTACTTTATTTATGAGAGCTGAACGAAGCACTGATTGATATAATATAAAGTATTCCACAGATACTACTATTTAAATATACTACCATAATGATTTTAGTACTATTCCTTGCGCTATTCTACTACTTTATTATAACTTCTAAGTGTGTTTACTACTAGAGTTATGCCCTACTAATATTTTAGTACTATTGCTTCTACTACTCTACTACTTTATTATAACTTCTAAGTGTAGTTACTACTAATGCTACTACTATTTGACAGCATACACTACTTACTACTAGTATAACAACTATTTCATACTACTTTATGTCACATAATGCATTATACTACTATTTGAAAATACTACTATACTACTAAAGCTGCTACACATATTTGATCATCTTTTATTTTCAACCATTTAACTTGAAACATATGTAGGTCGCAAATTCTTAAGTCCACACCATTTATATAATCATAAACGCATTTCGGTAATAATTTTGGTCTATTTAACCTCATGAATTTCCCGCTTTATTTGCACAATCTCAGCTATTGACATTTTCGCTTTTACTGTCTCAAGATTTGGCAAACAACTTAGTTCGAATCGCTTTCGGTTGGCAAATGTTTACAGTGGCAGCTCTCGATTCGAGTATAAAATGTGTGAGACTATTTGATGTATGGATCAGTCAGTCAGTCGATTCAATTAGCCCAAGATGCAGACACTCAATCGACTCATTGTCTACTGCTGTGTGCTGCTCCATCTGTTTGGGGGCATTCGAGCTGGACTCTTTCTCAGCCGCAACGGTTATATCTACTGTAAATGGTCGAGTCGGGGATTATGTGACAAATTCGGGCCTAAATGTGTGCAATACATGGATAGCACGACCAACTATTGCAAGCACTACAAAAACGAATGCCAATTTCTGATTGACCAGTGTCTGTCTAGAACAGGTAAATTGAAGATTATATATACTATATATACTATATGTATGGGATAACTTTTTGAACTTTTTGCTTTCTTTAGAGTTTGGTCGCCAGGGTATGATTGTGCCCTTTTCTCCAGGTTGCAGGAATATTGGTCTCAATCAAATGGACGTGTGCGGAACATAATTTGATACTAAAAAAGAAATAAAAAACGAAAATAATTATTATATTTATAAAAAAAAACAAAAAAAAAAAAAACAGTTATATGTATACATGCATAAATAATATCATAAACATAGCGAATGTATCTGCATTTGTTTTATTATTTATCTGAAAATCTAATAAATTATTTTAAATAATAAATAATTAAAATTTCTTTTTTATATTTTCTTAAAAATGCATTAAATCAGTCGCAAATTAAAGTATAAACTAATAAAAAAAACAAAACACTTTTTAATGCATTTTGAATACTTTCAATGTTAAAAATAAAAAATATTTGATGGGGCACACAAATATTTTTGTTAACAGTATCAAATTAGTTAGTACTTATAAGTATTCTAAAAATTGTTTATTTAAGCAAGCCAAAACTTGTTAAAAATAATATCATTTTCATGTATTCGTTATTAATTTTAAATATTTTTAAGTTCGGCAAAAATCTGTTCCATATTTCATATGGAATATTAAAAAATTTTGTTTTTCTTTTTTTTCAGTACTGCAAATGGCGCACAAGTGTTGCATAACGCGTTCAACTAAGCGTTCGATGGGCGTTTGTCAAACCGGAAACAGCAGTTCGTCCATTTTGATGATTGCATTTCCGTTTAGCTAGCGAAATGCTGAACAATTATTCATTTTATCATTTGGCGCGTATGTCAGTGTGTGTGTGTGAGCGGGCCCCAATGCCACACACATGCATACACACACACACACAGATACAGTGGGGCGCACATCGTGCAATGATATATGCTGCAGTTTTTGTGTGCTCTGCTTTTTAATTGCTATCGCATAACATGAAAGCGAATTTACCATAAATTGCACATTTTCAAGGCAAAACAACAGCAAAACGAGCAAAAGAAAATTATAGTTATGGCTAAAGCACTCACACGCATACACATACGCACACGTACATGCACACACTAAATATATAAAGCCCATATTTCGTTTTTTTTATATGTTTTGTTTTTCGTTTACATTTTTGTTTTTTTCTTTTTGCTTTTGTGTTTGCGGATTACGAAAAGCGCCTGCGGATGCAATTAAAAATTTCAGCAATAAACCCAAATGTTCCTCATACATAATTGTCACAATATATAGCGGTTAGAGAGAGAGAGAGAGAGAGAGTGAGAAAATGTAGCGATAGAATGAAATATGGGAGTAGAAAATGTGGCAATGCGCTTGATTTTAAGCTTGTTTAACGATTTTGTTCATTGTATTAATAAAATTTAACATTTGATAACAAATCAAAATAAATAAATCATCTTAGTGAATTTTAAAATAAATTTCTATATTTTAATTGTTTAATGAAAGCTAAGATTATTATCATTGTAATATTATTTTAAATTATTAAATTTTAAAGAACTTTAAAATAAATTTCTATATTTATGATTTTTTATTATTAATTAATAAATAATATATATAAACTCATAATTATAACTAGAATCGAAATCGCTTTAGCCTGCATGCAAACTGTTAAATAACATTAACTGAAATGTTATAATAAACATTTGCTATGCTATGTCCGGCAGCCATGTTAACTTAACATAGCTAATAACGAAATGTATGTTAAGCAAGGGCAAGCTTTTACTGAGAGTATCAAGAATGTTATATTTGCTATATTTGATGGCATAAATTATCCAAGATGTGAGTCAATCAACTTTGCCGTTTCTCGCACACATGCAAATGCGAAGCATATATGAAATTTCCCCCTGCACACATTTCATGCATAAATTATTGGAGTAAACGAGATGTTGTTGTTGTCGGTGTTGGCACAGGGCAAACTTTGATTGATTTGGTTGCTCGAGCACAGTTTTCTGTTCACTCTTTGATAAACTGGCAAGAGAGGGCACGAGGGTTAACGATTGTGACTGTATTATGCTAGTATACACATATAGAGGGCATAACTCACATGCTGGGGCCAGCGAACTATTATTGTTGGCTGCTGCTCTGCAACTGGCCAACCTTTGTTTGCAGCCGTAACTCCTCAGTTGACACAGATTGCTGCGTGCGATGCGTACACATATTTTGGCATTCGGCTTGCAATTGGCTCGAACTTTGCGCCGGCAACTTTGCAATTTGCTGGGGCTGACCTTTGCCCCGGTCGAAGTGGCTAGGAATACGAGAGCGAGCAGAACGACTAGCAATAGAACAGTTTTCATTGTGGCAGAAATCGAAAATAATACTCTTATATATTGCTTGGCATTTATATTGTGTCTCAGCCAAATGCCAGGCCAATTAACTGTCATATGTGATTGTTTACTAAAATTCCACAATTAGCGAAGGTTAAACAAAATGTTTTTTGAAATTTGAGTCATACAAACACTTGTACAAATATTTCATAAAATTTGTTTATGTATTTTAGGTACTTTAATCAAAGGCGCACTTCACTGCTTAGCCTATATTCATAGAAAAATACAACTTGTATGATTATAAATTAATTAAACTAATAGATAATGCTCTTCAGTGCGTTCAGCAAACTAAGGGAAATAGAAAAATAAATTACATTAGGACTTTCAGATATTTCATTATTAGTTTATTCAGTTATTAGTTTATTCGCTATTATTTCAAATACTAGAGACTTGTGTTATGACATATGCAGGCATTTCAATGTGATAATCACGATCTGAAAGTTTCACTAGGTTAGTCCATTAACAAACAAAGTTATCAACGAACGAAATTCTAACAATTATGTCTTTGGCATTGATGGTAGTCTTCATCGAGTCTTGTAGCAGCCAGCTTTTGTCACGCAGCTGCCCAAACTCAAGTTTCAAGCTTAGACTTTGTCACATTCACTAGGAGAGTTGAGCACAGTTTTATATTCATTCATAGAGATATGCCTTATATTTAGATAGCAAATGATGATCAAGCTTCATATTATTCAGTCATTGGCATTGATGGTGGCTTTCATCGAGTCTTGTAGCATTCAGCTTTTGTCATGTAGCTGACCAAACTCAAGTTTCAAGTTTTGACTTTGTAATATTCACTGGAAGACTTAAGCAAAGTTTTTATAATCATTTATAAGGCTATGCCTTTTACTTAGCGAGCAATTACGATGAAAATTTCCAAAAGTTTCATAGATGTACTATCCATGGAGTGTCATATCATTCAGCTTCTGTCATGCAGCCTCTGAACATTCAGATTACGCCATACATTCGCTAGAAGACCTAAACTAAGAGCATTTACATTTCTCTGAATCATGTGATTATGTTTTCTATTTCGAGCAATGACATAAGCTTGATAGTGTTCACTCTATGTGATGATGCCTTACATTGAGTCTTGTAGCAATCAGCTTTTGTCACGCAGCTGCCCTATCTCAAGTTTCAATATTCGCTTTTGTAATATTCACTAGAAGAGTTGAACACAGTTTCATAATCATTCGTACAGTTATACCTTATATTTAGCGAGTAAATGAGGATCAAGCCACATATTATTCAGTCTTTGGCATTGATGGTAGTCTTCATCGAGTCTTGTAGCAGCCAGCTTTTGTCATGCAGCTGCCCTAGCTCAAGTTTCAAGGTTTGACTTTGTAATATTCACTGGAAGACTTAAACACAGGCTATGCCTTATATTTAGCGAGTAAATGATGATGATGATGATCAAGCTTCATATTATTCAGTCTTTGGCATTGATGGTAGTCTTCATCGAGGCTTGTAGCAGCTAGCTTTTGTCATGCAGCTGTCCTAGCTCAAGTTTCAAGTTTTGACTTTGTAATATTCACTGGAAGACTAAGCACAGTTTCATAATCATTTTTAAGGCTATGCTTTATATTTAGCGAGTAAATGATGATGATGATGATCAAGCTTCATATTATTCAGTCTTTGGCATTGATGGTAGTCTTCATCGGGTCTCGTAGCAGTCAGCTTTTGTCATGCAGCTGCCCTAACTCAAGTTTCAAGTTTAGACTTTGTCAAATTCACTAGGAGAGTTGAGCACAGTTTTATAATCATTCATAGAGATATGCCTTCTATTTAGATAGCAAATGATGATCAAGCTTCATATTATTCAGTCATTGGCATTGATGGTGGCTTTCATCGAGTCTTGTAGCATTCAGCTTTTGTCACGCAGCTGACCAAACTCAAGTTTCAAGTTTTGACTTTGTAATATTCACTGAAAGACTTAAGCACAGTTTCATAATCATTTTTAAGGCTATGCCCTTTACTTAGCGAACAATTACGATAAAGATTTCCAAAAGTTTCATAGATGTACTATCCATGGAGTGTCATATCATTCAGCTTCTGTCATGCAGCCTCTGAACATTCAGATTACGCCATACATTCGCTAGAAGACCTAAACTAAGAGCATTTACATTTCTCTGAATCATGTGATTATGTTTTCTATTTCGAGCAATGACATAAGCTTGATAGTATTCACTCTATGTGATGATGCCTTAAATGGAGTCTTGTAGCAATTAGCTTTTGTCACGCAGCTGCCCAAACTCAAGTTTCAATATTCGCTTTTGTAATATTCACTTGAAGACTTAAGCATAGTTTTTATAATCATTTATATTGATATGCCTTATATTTAGCAAATCATGATCAAGCTTCATATTATTTAGTCTTTGGCATTGTCGAGTCCTGTAGCCTTCAGCTTTTGTCATGCAGCTGCCCTAACTCAAGTTTCAACTTTTGACTTTGTAATATTCACTGGAAGACTAAGCACAGTTTCATAATCATTTTTAAGGCTATGCCTTATATTTAGCGAGTAAATGATGATGATGATGATCAAGCTTCATATTATTCAGTCTTTGGCATTGATGGTAGTCTTCATCGAGTCTTGTATCAGCCAGCTTTTGTCATGCAGCTGCCCTAACTCAAGTTTCAAGTTTTGACTTTGTAATATTCACTGGAAGACTTAAACACAGGCTATGCCTTATATTTAGCGAGTAAATGAGGATCAAGCCACATATTATTCAGTCTTTGGCATTGATGGTAGTCTTCATCGAGTCTTGTAGCAGCCAGCTTTTGTCATGCAGCTGCCCTAACTCAAGTTTCAAGTTTTGACTTTGTAATATTCACTGGAAGACTAAGCACAGTTTCATAATCATTTTTAAGGCTATGCCTTATATTTAGCGAGTAAATGATGATGATGATGATCAAGCTTCATATTATTCAGTCTTTGGCATTGATGGTAGGATTCATCGAGTCTTGTAGCATTCAGCTTTTGTCACGAAGCTGCCCTATCTCAAGTTTCAATATTCACCTTTTTAATATTCACTGGAAGACTTAAGCACAGTTTCATAATCATTTTTAAGGCTATGCCTTATATTTAGCGAGTAAATGATGATGATGATGATCAAGCTTCATATTATTCAGTCTTTGGCATTGATGGTAGTCTTCATCAAGTCTTGTAGCAGCCAGCTTTTGTCATGCAGCTGCCCTAGCTCAAGTTTCAAGTTTTGACATTGTCACATTTACCAGTTTTCTTCAATTTAAACAAGTGTATAATCTATATGTGTTTATTTGCAAATCCATAACAAATGTAATCGATAATTAATTTAACCGCCACGTCTGCCTATGATGATGGCCTGCGCATTGGACGTGGAGCCTGCGGAGCTGCTGGCGCACTGTCGGCGTGTGCCCACCGGAATGTTCGAGCACAAGGATAAGGAGACCGGAGTGTAGGTCACGGAATTGACACAGGTCTCGTAGCGCACTATACAATCGTTCGCGAATCGCTTACAGAGATTCGAGCGTCCAAAGCGCGCGCAGACTTCGCTAGCCCCAAAGAGATTGCAATTTTCGAGGACACAGATCCTTGGCGAATTTCTGTTGCTGTTGCTGTTGCCGTTGCCCAAATTATTACTGCCGGTGTTCCAGAATCGTGCGTGGACCAACGCAGCACTCGACAGGATTGCCAACAGCGAACAGCACAGAACTAATGAGGCTTTCATGTTCTCGAATTGAATTTAGTTCTCAACAGCTCTTCGCCAGTATTTATAGCGAATTCTAAGGTTCTTTCATGGGAATGAGGTTGTGGCTCAATGTCGAACGACATTGAAAGAGTGTTAAACAAATAATTTGCTTAGTTTTGGGCAAAACAGTTGCGCAAATAAATAATTTTGCCAATTTGCCAATTTGCCAATTTTTTGTTTCTGGTTATTTATTTGGAAAGCCTAAAATAAAACAGTGAATAATTTAAAAAAAATTAAAATTGATTTGTGCTTTATTTATTTAATGGCGGCGCCTAAAAGTAGGCAACAGTTTTTGCGTTTTGATATTAGTTTTTTCTTACACATGGAAATGTAGTTAAAATACTAAAAATGTATATATTATTATTAATACACTCAAAATATTACAACATTTATATTAATATGTCATATATACGAAAATACCCCTCACACATAGTTCAGATATTCTAGACATTAAAAATATTCCACCACATTTTATTGTAGATCAGATGAGAATTCGCATCTATTTCGAAATCTAAGAAAATAAATCTGAAATTACAAAAGCAAATAGATTTAAACTCAATTCACCCATTGAGAGCATTACATAATCTTATATGTGTTTATAAATATTATTGAATTACAATGTATAACGATCTTAAGATGGGCTAAACAACTTTTTCAAATTTCAATTCGGTTGCTGATCACAAAATCAGATAAGAAGGTTATTTGCTAATGGCCTTTCAATAACCAACAGCCACTTAAAGTCCGATCCACACTTGACTATCTAGTGCACTTGCTTGAGTATTTACATCAACACACAGCGCAAGCAACAACAACAACAACAACAACAACGACGTTGGAAGTATTTGACTGACAACGTCATTTGGGCTACTCGACCCTGTCAGTGTGCTTGGGCCACACATCAAATTAAATTTCATAGCGATGCGTTCAAATGAACATAAAACACACACACAAAAAGACAAAAAAAAAGAGGAGAGAAATAAATAAAACAGTAAGGAGAAAAAAATAATAAATAAACGCGCAAAGCAAACAGCGCATAAACATTTGAAGCGCGAACGTTTTTTTTTTTTATTATTGTTGATTGCACTTCTTGTACGAATACCCTACCATGATACCCTTATCATGATGTTGTAAGAAAGTATGGAATGTGTGCGAGCTTAGTGGATAAATATAAAAATACTACTGATGGCAAGAAGGGAAAAGAGATGACTGTTTTTATTAGAAAACCTTCCGCTGAATTGTTTAAAAAAATATAAAAAATATATAATATATATATATATATATATATATATATTAAAAAAAAAACAAAAACAAATTATTATGGTGCTTATTTTTTTATATTTTTTATTTTATTTTATTTATTTTTATAAATTTTTGTTATTTATTATTTTTAGCTCCGAAAACTTAACATTTATGCTGCATAGTCAAACAAAATTATAGAGTTTACATAATATAATAACATAATAATAATAAAGGTATTACCTTTTTTTTTAATTAAAAACAATATATTTGTATGAATACATTTAAAACAAATTTTGTTTTATATTAATAGAATTAGAAATAATAGAATTAAATAGCATAATAATAATATATAATATTTTTCTTTTTAAATTAGAAGCAATCTATTTTTATGAATACATTTCAAACAAATTTTTTTTATATAAGTACATATTACTTAATTTTTTAATTAAAGAATAATATATTTTTTATAAATATTTTGAAAAAATTTATTTGTATAAATAATTTTTTTTCTGTTTTATTTTAGCTTAATTTGTATCTTAAATTAGTTTAAAAACATTCGGAAATATACGATTGATATGAATTATATAAATATAACATAATTAAAATTTTTTCACCTGCCAATGGAATTCATAATAGGGAAAGTGTATTCCAACTTCGACTAAAGTCAAAAATGTTTTATTCCTGCATTGTTTGTTGTTTTTATGTTTTGTTTAAACATTCCACAAACGCACTACAATAAAATGCCGTTGCGCATTGGTCAAGGCTGGCAAATATGCCGAGTTAATTGGCCTTAAATAGTTTGGCTCAAATCGATGTTGATATATTGTTAAACTGATGCATTGCCGCTACATTGGCCAAATCAGAACAGAATATCAATCTGAAATTTGTGCGGCAAAAAAGTGCGTGCGTTTTAATTACTTTTTTCTACTGCATAAATTTGCATTGATTTGAAAACTGGGTCACTAATGGGCACATAAATGTGCGTGTGTGGGCGTGGCAGTGAGCACCGCAGGCAAAAACCTCATCAATAACAGCCAGTTCAGTTGAGTGCACAGCTTGAGACGGGGAGTAGCCGACCTTATGAAGTATGGATATTTAGTTCCACGCTCATATCCATTCATATGGACGATTTGAATTGAATATCTAAGGGTATCCCACTAGTCGAGCATATCTAGCTAAAGCGCACCCACTTTATTTTAGTTTTCTTCTCCTCCTTCTCCTCCCTTTTTGAGCACCTGCAGAACCAATTTAATCGACAATAAAAACTAATTGCCGGCCATTAAATATTAAACAAGAGCAATTTAATTGTCATAAGCGACAAAGTTGAATAAATATGCAAAGCCCCATGAATTTCGTAGCGCGCACATACATCATGCAACACGTTTATATCAATTTTGTCGCCACGAATCGATGGGGAGAGGGGGAGGGGGGGGGGCAATTCCACTTAACACAAAACTGTTCGAGGAACTCAAAGAAAATTTCGATTGGGATTGCGATACAAATATTGTATATATCTTCATATTAAGGTACTCAATTAATTATTTGAGAGAAACTTTAATATGGCTTACAAATGTTTTGATTGAGCTAAGCAGTGAGGTAGACGAGTTTACTAGGCTGGCAGATACTCCTGATATATATATCTACATACTTAGTTGCATTTTCTTTCAATATTTATTGTTTCACTGCTGCTTGATCTTCATATATAATACTTATATTTGACTGTATAAATAATTACATTAACGCGACTGTATATACACCATTAGCTATTAGCTACAGGGTATCAGCGGTGTTATCTTCATTTGAGACATTGTCGTAACTTTTAACATTAATTAGCGTCTCGTCGCTGTTCAAGATTAATTTGTGTTTGCCGCAAATTAAAAACAATCATTAATTATACAAAATTTTTTTGCTTTATGAACAAAACAATAAAACTTAAACGATTACCCAATCTATAAATGGGTCCCTAATCAATATTCAGATAGATATTATAAAACTATTCAGCTTTGGGTAATCTTGTTGATGTCTAATGTAAATCAGTTCATAAAGTGTTTAAAAGGCCACAACAAAGGTGAGAAATGTGTAGAAATTGGCGATAAAAACAAACAAACGAAAACAAAACCAATGCGAATGGGAAAGCACAGCGAAATTCGAGCCTAAATCAAAATAGAGAAAAAACAAAATAAAATAAAATCGAATGTGGTTAAACTTGAAAAGTGGCGCGTGAATGCAGATGAAGAAGAAGAAACAGGCAGTTAGCCAGGTAACCACGCAGTCATCTGCCTCAATTGCTGGCCTTAACTGCAAGCCATTTAACGGGTTTCGTCGATAGCAGGAAGCTCTAACCAAGCTGATCTTATCAACTGGTTTATTGCATCTTACTTTGGTCAACGCAATGCAATTGATTGCCGCACTCCATTTCTCTGTGTGTGTGCAATAAAATTGTTTAATTTACTCGCCAGATGAGGCTTATTCATTGGCCAATTGAAATTCGCGTGATGCTGCCAATGCGGCAGCTCCCCCTAAATGAGATGACGCCAATGCATTGGGGATCTCTGACTGCACAATGCACTGTTTTTGGTTGGTGTGAGAGTAGGTGGAAGTTGTAGAGAGCTGAGAGCTGGTTTTTGTAGAGAATATACATAAATCTGAAGAAGAGAGCGAAAGCTGCAGAGCAGGCAAAGGGTAGCGCAGGCATTCTTACACTCAGCTCAGAGTTGAAAGTTGGTTTAAGGGAATTTGTTGAAGGTTCTTTGCCTGAAGCAAGAGTCAGGGCGAATCTCTTCAGGATCTCTGCAGTTCTACTTGATGAAAAGTTTGATTTATAATAACAACTAAAAGCTGTTCAATAGGTTAATTAATAAATTTTCCTAAAGCCATTTCGGAGGCTGCTAAAAATCAAAATTTATATGCATTTTGTTGACCCTGCATGTAATAATATAATATATTTTTGTTACATTTTTATAGATAATTTAGACAACTCCTGCAAGACTCACTCCCTACTGTCTATAATATCTACATATATCAATGATTCAAAGGTAAATTCGTATAGTTTCAAATATCACAAACAAATATACTCTTCTCGCATTGCAAACAGCGTATAACAACAACAACTGCAACAACAACAACAACAAGGGACTTTCACTTTCGACCGCATGCATTTCGTTCGAATCAGTTTCATTGTTTTTCTATTTTCTTAGTTTTGTTAGTTGCTGTTGTTGTTGTTTTTTTGGGCAGGTCAGTTTTGTTGTAGACATGGCTTAAAGCACAAATCGCCGCCTGCAAAAGAGTTTGCAATGCTTGAGCGCATTTGCGATTTGGGCCGCTTTAGATATCGGACTCATATAATTATTGTGTTTTAAACATACCCAGTGCTTAAGAAACTAACCAAAAATGGGCATTATCAAACTGATTAAGCTTATGTAAGCTGAGCCGAGCGAAAGTTGAAACAGTCGACTTCAAAGTTAAAATCAGCAGAAAATTAAAATATTTTAATAAAGGGTTATATTTGGGAAATTTTACTGATTTTTTGTTTACTTAGTTTACTTTCAAAATATTTTTTTTTTGCATATTTTAGAACTTTTATTTAAACAATATATAAAAAACTATATACATATATTGCTATTATTTTTAATAATTATATTTATTCTTCATTTAACATAGTCAAATATTTATTATAATTATTTAAATATTTTTAGCACATCATTTGAATATTTTTTGGAGAATTATTTCCTCCATCCTCACACACACTCCCATATTCGATTCCAGGATATCTGCCAGTCCATCACCGTCGATCACGAACATTCTGGCTTGTTTGTTTTGGGTTAGTTGACTGATATACGCGTCTAATGGCCAGGCCAAGTAGCTCGGGTTGCATTGTGCTCGGACTCTGGCCTAAGAAAATGTTGTAATATAATTTTAATTTGTACCAGAAATGATTGCCAATTGCCGCTGCTTTTTGTTGATTATACAATTTTTAAGCCTCACTCTGATTGTTGTTGCTAATGTCGATATTTGCTGTAGTTGTTGCTGTCGAGGCGTTCGCCGTTTTGGCTTTCAATGAAAGTGCTGGGAGCACTTAGCATTTTGAGTGCTACTTTAACTAAAATTGAACACACAATTTGTATAATTATTTTGCCGGCCTCTTTGGCCTGTGGGGGCAGCTGAGTCAAAGACCCGCAGCTGATGGAGCTTAAGACTATAAATTACCTGCAATGGGAATTGCTTAAGGCAGGCGACAGAATACAAATAGACGAGGAGTGCAGTGAATAAGGAAGCTGGCGTAGGATTAAAGATATAATATATATTTTATATAATGTATCAGTGAGCTATAGATAATCTATCAGAGAACTTGGAAGAAAGGAGTTAAGAAACATGTACAAAATATATTTATCGATAATTAAAACGATATAAACTATTAATTGCTGAGTCAATGCTATGCTTTATCGACTAACGTATAAGCCTTGGATCATTTGTTATAGTTAAGGAAACTGTAGATAAATCAACATAATGATATTGCCAACACAATTTAAAGAGTCTTCATCTATAATTAAATCTTTCAATTGTTGCAACAGCAGTGTTATCGATGCACATTTAACACCTAACTTCCTCATAGCGCTTAATTTCAAGGCCATGCTTAAACATACCTAGCCTAGGGTTAGAGTTAACTTATACCTTAGACTCCGTGACTTGTTATCGATTATTCACTGTAGCCAAAAGCATTCAACGCTTAAGTCGCTGTGCCCAGTCGTGAAGGTCGTGTTGTCCATAAGATGGGCCTGCTGATAGCCCCCACTGGGATGGCTTTAGGGCCGGCTGGCCATATGGGGCGCGTGCGTGAGGTCGTCGCACTAAAAATGTCAAATGGTTCACTGCACTAATGAGTGCGGCTATAATCAGCTGCGGCCCCCTTCTCGTTAACTTGGCCAACGGAGCTCTGCGCATTGGGCAATGGGTAACGCAGTCAATCTTTAATTGTCCAGTGAGCGACTGTGCAGTGTTGTTTTGGCCAAAAGCTGAGTGTGTGTCGCGTTTGTCGCAATCGCGGCGAATGCCAATTGGTAATCTGTGGGGCATGTGGCAAGAATGACCATAAAAACAATTTGAGCCTGTCTAATTTATACACGCTACAACAACAACTACATCTCCGTCTGCGTCGCCAGTTGTTTAATTAATGTTATTTTCGGTTTGGCGCTGATTAAAGTTATGGCCAAGTAAAACTGACCAGGCTGGCAGCCGCCAGTGTGCGCAGGCGTGGCATCTGTGCCACAATCGCTGCCGCCTGTCGCTTGCAACATGTTCGCATCGAACATGTTCGAGCGCACGCACTGAATGGCCTTAGCGTCTGCTCAACGTCTGCTCCCCATGCAAATGAGCCCAAACTGTTGTTGTATACCCTGAGTGCAGCGGGAGTGTACGAGAGTGGGGTATATTAGCTATGAGTGAGCGTAATAAACGTACTCAATATTCAATTCAATGCTACACTCTGAGTATAGAGCAGCTACTAGTCGGGCACTTGTTTCTCCATCATCTCCCTCCCTCTCTCTCTCTTCATTCTGATCAAACTTCTCTGTCCTCTTTTACTCTCTTCGTAGACAAAACCTTCGTTAAATTGTACTAACAATTCTTGATTTTTGAGCATACTTAAGTATATTAAGAGGGTATTTTGCAGTCATGCTCTTCTTCATCTTGCACCTGCAATTGTCTTCTCTTTTCTTGGTTTTTGTCTACTGCCACTGCCACTGCCAAAATTGTGTATGTGCGGTTAACGGTTTCTCCCCCTTGCTCCAGCGATATGACCGACAAATATCGCCATATATAGCCTCTAAATGCCATTGCGGCTGGGCCCCAAGAACCTCAAACGAAATGTTGAATTGTTTTTGTTCGTCTACGTGCCGCGTTTGCTAATTATCATATCAATTTTTGTAAAGGCCCCTCTGCTGCTTCTTCTTCCTCTTTTAGCTCTTTCCTTCAAGTATGTGTGTGTTTTTTTTTTTTTTTTTCATTTTTTGCTGAGGCTTAAGTTAGCATTGCGAAATATTCCATGTTGTTGTTGCTGCTGATTATTTATATATATTTTATATATGTATATATCTTGTATATATGTATGTATATAAATTTGTTCCCCTGACAATACGCAGAATACTAATATTGGGCTGCAAATAACAAATGACATTGGGCAGTTATTCAAATAATACAACTATACAGTTATTATTGTTTGTTTTTCTCTGTTATTTGCCGAGCATTTGAATCGAAAGCAGCTTTGAGTTATGCTCAAAATTTATGATTGCCGTTAATAGTTATATCATTTATATCAAAGTTGTGTTTCGAGTGTTTTGTAATCAAATTTTTATTTCATTTGGGCGAAAAGAAAGCAGAGCAAGTTTAGAGAAATAAATGCTTAGCATGTGTTGGTTCTATGAAATGTTTTGGTTTCCGATAAGCGCTAAAAATATAACCAATAATTTCTCTGATTTATTACTGTTAAATATATGTACTGATGCTTATAAAGTACAGGCAGATTAATAAATATTTAAAATATATTGTAGAGGCAGATAGATATATAGAAGGGAAAGGAGTAGAGGGACGGATAAATGTAGAAAAATATATTAATAAAGATGTAGAAGTGGACCAAAGATATAAGACAATATAATGTTTGCTAAGCTTCACCATATTTGTCAAACATGAAATGAATTTTTAATTAGCATTAAAGTACTGTACGACAGTTCTTAGTTAGTAGAACTATATTAGACATTCAAGTAAGTACATGCAATTAGTCTGAACCCAACTTCCTTGAGAAGAGAGAAGCAGAGCCTACTTAGAGACTTATTTAATATTAAATTTTGTTATTAAAATTTATAGTGAAATCACTTTGAAATTGTCAAAGCTTACAAATGGCATTCAAACATAATTAATTTGCTTCTAAGTGGTTTGTCTTTAGTTGTGTTGAAATGTGTTATTATTATATATACACACACACATATATTTCATATTATGCAATCTTCTTAATGCTTACATTTTGTCCATTTACTCTTTGAGCTGTTTAGCTGGGCAGAATAAATTGAGTTAATATTTTCATGTAGTTAAACAATTTGTGCGGTTGTTAAAAGTTGCAATCGCATTCGAGTGGCTCGGCTCGCATTTTGGCGTCATAATTAACACAGTCGACCAAAAAGACTCACGATGCTTAAAATTCACACAAGGCCATCGGATTTGGTAATCGAGGCGACAGAGATGCGTCTACAGCGTCCGATAATAATCTGTAATCATTATAATCATAGCCATTATTATAGCACAAAGAAAACAACAACTTAATTGCCGAGTGTGGAACGATATCAATTGGGTTGAATTATTGATTTGTTTACAGTGTATATATATATATATATAAATATATAAATATATATATATAGTAGTATATCCACATATAAATCACTCTGCAGTCTCAGCCAGAGCGCGCTGTAATGAGCGTTTTTAATGCGATTTTATTTGCTTTGCCTCGAGACCATGAAAATCACATAGACAAATAGCCAAAAAGAAAACAAAACAACAACAAAATGTTTGTCAAAGTTTCCAACTAACTTTTTGCACTATCATCATCATCATCATCATCATAAGTATTGGTATTTTATCATTAGCATCATCATCATCATCAGTTTGATCTTGACGCAAAGCATTTGCGACAATTTTAACACCTTTTGCTGATTTATAGCTGCACATGAAATTTTCGATTTTATGCGACAGAGCGAGAGAGCGAAAAAGAGAGACAGAGAGGGCAGCAGGTAATTGCTGCTATAAGGAAATCGTTCATGATTTTGATGTTTTATGTCAACTATTTATGCAAGACTTCAGTGTGATTTAGCAGGTGTGCGTGTGCTACCTGGACGATTAGGTTAATTAGTAGTCATTTATATTGTTTGGACTTGCAAGGAATCTGGAATTCGTTTCGGCTGGCCAAGATGAGAGATAAGGAGAACGGCTTCCGCAGCTTTTAAGAAATGATAGCTTTGGGTGTTGGACTTCGTAAAAGTACATAAATAAATAATAGAATAAAATATAAATAAATAAGAGTATAAAATGTAAATAAAATAGAACCGAAAACTAAAATATTCAGCATAATAAAGCAAATAAAAATTGAAAATATATTTGTTTTAATTAATTATATATTTTTATAAATAATATTTAGATGTTTAAATTCAATAAAAAATTTATAATGAAATTATACGTGAGTTGTCTCTAAAAGATTTGGAAAATTTGGGGACATAGTAAGGGTTTATAATTATAAATTTTACCATTTATGCCCCAGCATCCCAATCCCTGTAAAGTTGTTTTCCTTCAAATCAAGTAGATGAGTGAGTAGAGCGACTGGATAAGCCACCCACAGCAATCTTTGCTTAACTGATTGTCTTAAGAGCGATAAGTTCCTCTATCAACTTCAATGTAATTACGGAATTCCATTCCCCCCACATCCCTATAACGATCATATTCTAATCAACTCACTGAGACTGAAACATCATTATCAATCTCTGCATACTTTCAGTTTCAGTTCAGTTTTCACCCAGTAAATTCGCCTACACATGTGTTGGAAAACACTTAATTAACTGCATGTTGATCGATAATATTCAACTAACCGAAGCATCAATATCAATTAAATTGAAAAACTTTCCAACGGTGGCTCTACAAACTGTTTCGACAGCAACAGCAGCGACTGCCAATTAATGACTTAATTAAGTTAATCTTAATTATCCGTGCATGCTTGTTTTCATTGATGCTGACAGGTGCAGCGTGGCGTATGCGTAATTATTGCCACTAATTAAAAGCACAATGCAAATTGCGCATACGCCGTGTGCCATTGAACTTGTCAACAACTGCAGCGAATTTCACCCATTCGCACATGACTCTATGCCTGCTGTTAATTATTATGAATTTAAGAAATTTGCGTGAAGCAGTTCATGCAACTCGCCCGCTAATTACCAACAGATCAATTGCCATTTCCACATGCGCTTTGCCATCAATTCATATGCATATCCATATTTCATATTTTGACTTTAATAATTTCCGTATAACCAGCTGAATTATGTCCGCTATTCGTGTGTGTAGCCACACGAATCGATCGGATGTAAATGCTAAACGGAACACGACTTGAATGGGCTGTAAAATATATACCATTTATTGTTTTGTTTTTGTTTTTTTAATTTATGCAGTTTTTATCTCGAGCGGAGTTTATTAGTTGGGAAATAGCAGCTGATATAAATATATAATATACATTTATTAACACTTGTTCCTTATATATTATATATCACTTATATATTATGTATCTTACGATCTGCCAAGATATTGTATGTATTCGCTATTAAAAGTTAGCAGAGAATAACAATAGATTTATTATTTGATACATGCCATATTAACACATTCAGAAGCTATTGTATTGCTATGCCAAAATATGACTCAGATATAATAGAAATATCTTCTAGATGCATAGCTAAGATAAAGCAGAAATTACCTAAGCATAAGACCAAATTGAAGCTTAAAATAATTAACAAATTCTTGAAATTCAACAACTACAGAGATAATTATTTTAATTTATTTGCGCATGCCCAATGAAGATATCTCGTAACAACAAATAGAGATGCTTAAATGGCTTTAAAAAATAAAAGAAAAAGAAGAAGTCTCTTCTAATTGTTGGAGTGCCTCAAGTATGCTTGAGACAAAAAGTAAACAAAGACTTGACATACGACTAACACGCCTCAACATAAAACTACTTCTCGTGTTGGGGCAACACCCGCTAGCTAACACATGTACAGCATGACACCCACACACACACACACACACACACACATTGCTCAATGATGCCTCAAGTTCAAGATACAAATGTGTACAAACAATTCGGTGCTGTGTACAATGTGCATTGTTTCAGATACATATTTCTTCTCAGTGTTTTCAGTATTTTTTCAACTTCCGCGTGCCACACACAGAAATATCTCAGCGAGATGCAATGCTAAAGATACTCGTTAATCAACAACAACAACAACAACAACAACAGCAGCTGCAAATTGTGGTACTTTTTGTGCATTGTTGTGGCTGCTGTGCGTGTGCGTGTGTGTGTGTGTGTGTGTGTGGGTGTGTGTTTGCTGTGCTTGTTGTGTGGGTTGCGTTTTTCACAGCGCTTATCACACAGTTCATTAATTTTGTTTCGCTTTTCATTTTGCATGCCGCACTGAGCCGTAATTATGGCTGCAGCTACATGTTCGTGTATCTGTCAGATACATACACACCACATCAGGTTTCACTTTTGTTTTTCCCCGTTGTCTGCTGCTTCTTCTACTTCTTTCGGTTGCAACATTGCACGCTGCACGCTGCACGCTGCACGCTGCACTTGAAACTGAAATTGAAAATTCGCCACGCGTGAAGAGGCGCAACTGCTCACATTTTGTATCTGTAAGATACATTTAGTATCTGTGCGCAACAATATTTGGCATGTGTTAAACAGCCAGCAGTTTGTTGCCATTTAACTACAGTTGCTTCTGCTGCTGCTTCTGCTGCTGCTGCTGCCTTTAACGCTTCGTTAACAGCAAATAAACTAAAAGTTATTAAACATCAACAAAATATATAACCTTTGCTTTTTGCTTTTCTTAACATTTATTTGATATCATTAATTCAATTAATGTACCACGACTCCTCAGCTCGAAACGAACTCAATTAACTGATTTCTAAACTAGATGCAACGGATATCACAATTTAGATTATGGCTTTAACTGGCTATAACTAATTATTAACTAGAACGTGCTAATGCCTCTTAGTTAAGTAACTTTATGGCTGGCGAAAATCATATTTTGAGATGGCTAAACATAAATAGAGATATGAGTTTTCTAAAAATATCTATAAATAAATAATAAATAATAAATTCTAGTTTTCAATTGGTTTTTGCTTATCGTATATAAATATTAAATTAAATGAACAGTTTTGTGTATTTAATCTATTTTTGTTCATTTCTCTAATACATTTAACAAATTATATAAATATATCATTTATATAATATATACATTTATTTATTTCTCTATATACATATGTATATTATGCCTCCTCAAAATCTGCTCTTGAATACAGATTAAATCTTAAATTGTATTCATTTGTATAAATCATATTTAAGCTGCTCAAAGTCGTGAACGTAGGAGCTAATTAGAGATTGTAAACTTTCTTTTTATAATACACTTTTCTTACACTTGCACTTTTCAGCCCAATTATAGCGATAAGTGGAGCTTAGTGCTAATTTAGATGTCTTCAAATTTAAATTTAAGTTAAATGAAATATCAATGCTTGGTATGTAGATATAGTAGATATGGCTTGAGCATACCAAATGGCATTCGTTCTAGATATTTCATTAAATAACATTAAAAACAGAAGCTGAGAGTCAACATATACATACATGCATATATTTCTAGCAAGTATATATACTTCAGGAAACTCTTGGATATCCTTTAAGATCTGCTATTAATCACAACTTTCAGCCTTATTAAAATCATATCATTATAGGCTATTGCAGACTCGCAACAATTCACAGTAAAGATAAAAAAAAATTTAAAATTTTGGCAAATCCTAAAGCTTGCACAATGCGATTTATATATTTTGATATTTTTTTCGACTGTTTGCCAATGCGTGAATGAAAGGAGAAAAACAAATGAACATTTCCGTACCACACCCCAAATAAAGGCAAAACTTTAGATTTACAACGGCAAAGCGACGATTAAGCAACAACAACAATAATAATAACAACAACAATGAAACGCACTAAGACAAACAGCAATCAACAGACAGAGAAAAAATAAAAACAAATTAAAACTCGTCAAAGATAAACAAAAAACGAAAAAACAGACGACCTCCTAAACGAAAAACTAAGGAAAAAACAAATAAGTTGGCTAGAGTGAACAATGATTGCCTAGCAGATACCCTGTGAAAGCAATCAATAAAAAAAAAATTTGTTTTCGAGCTGAGCAAAGTACAAGACTTTGAGTCTTTTTAGCTTAGACTCGACTGCTATATTCATATACAAATGTTTCACAGCTTTGACTAGCTCAGCCCTTGCTGGCACTGCCAAAAAGTGTAACAAACCAATATACCCTCTATAACCTGTTTAGCCTGCATTCGCATTAAAAGCCCAACACAGCTCGAAAGATCTGACCAAATTATGCCATAAGTTGGAGTCTGGCGTTGCAGTTTTCATTGGTGTTGTTGTTGTTGTTGTCGCTGCTGTTGTTGTTGTTGTATTTGGGATGCTGATGATTTGTGCCAGTGCCACTTGAACTCAGCATCATCTTTAGTTCGTTGTGGACTTAAGATTTGCGTTGAAGCTGCTGGCGATTTGTTGGCCCTCAGCAAGTTGTTCAAGTCGCTGTTGTTGTTGTTGTTGTCCGTTGTCCGTTGTCTTGTAATACAGCTTACTTACATGCATATTATATTGCTGCTGCCCGATTGCATCATCTGCGTTCAATTGTGCAATAAATGGTTTAAAATATGATTGTAGAGACGTACGCCCATTAAACATGTAAGCCTCAATCGATCTGTGCTGTGTGAAAGTTCAGTTCATCTGATTTGTATAAGCTGATTGTAGTTGAAACAAACAAAAATTAATTAAAAAATTATATAAATAAAATTAATATGAAAACTATCTTCTCACATGCTATAATTTTATTTATTTATGTTGTTATAATATGTAAGACCATTATTATAATGATTTAAAATAGTTTCGATTATTATAATTATTTAAAATTTCATTTTAGTTTCGAATTAAATTTGTTATTAAATTATTAACTAACTAACTAATCAACCGTTAAAATCACATCTATTTATTATTCTTCGTAAACCTATTTTACTTCATTAACTTCTTTATTTGTTCACAGTTAGCCAAATTCCAAAATCATTGTAAATCTTTCAGAGAAACAAACAAACTTTTAATTTGATCTTATTAGAGAACCAACAACTTTTCTAATTTAATTACTGAATAAAATATGTGTTTTTCTACCTTATACTTATTTTATTTATTATATTTTTTCCTTTTTTTTTTTGGGTGTGTATTTTTATACCCTGTTTTTTTTTTTTTTTTTTTTTTTGTAAAACTAGAGCTAATCTATTGTTTCCTTGTTGGACCAAGCCACTTGGTAGTGGGCATTGCAAAAGTTTTTGCTGACGCGGCGCAATAAATGGGAAGCACACACACACACACACACACACAGACACACTAATAGAAGACAAATTTCTTAGCCATTTCTTCGACTACTTTTGTGTATGTGTGTGTGAAGCACACGTGCAAAGCGAACAATGAGTGCGGCAGGAGGAGCAGCAGGAGGAGGCGGCATCGAGGGGCACTTGCTATGAGGAAAAGGAAACGGCGCATTAAGGCGCGCAGGTCCAATTCCAGCAAGTTAAAGAGCAAGAAATATATATAAATTTATATAAAATCGAAACGTGTTGCAATCAAACGCATAAAGCGATAAATGCGACCATAAAACGACACATGGAAAATCGAAAGGTGAGGCACAAACACCACAAAAAGGTGAGCAAGGTATGGCGGGGGCACTGGGTAGGGAAAGGAGGGTACTGGCAAATCTGCATCAGCTGCGCACTGCAGCTGCCTCTAACAACGCGTGGCAGCTAGCATGTGTACAGCTGCCCGCAGCATGCCGCATGTTGCACAATGCCAAAGTTGGCGCGCTTAAAAATTGGAGCAGAGATCAACGAGCCGCCGAGTCGACACTTTAAAGGCAACCAGCAGCTGTCTCCCCGAGCAGGGGGCGCGCCGCCCCAGGGGCGGGAGTGCAGCGAGGGAGCATGCTGGAGCAGGTTTTTTTTTTGCCAGACTCATAAATGCATACAATAAACCCCGTTGGCCATATGCGCCGTTTACCTGGTTCTTTCATTTTACACTCGTTCATGCAATGAAAGAGAGCATATTAGGCTTGCTACTCGTGAAACTCTGAAAGAGACAATTGTGTGTTCAAATTATTCATATTTATACTATAGTATATCGATATACATATATGTATGTATATATCTTTTCCAGCTTAACAGCTAGACTCTCTAACTTACTTGACTTCTTCTTCCCAAAGAGTATAATTTTATTAATATTAAAGAAAAGGTCTTCCTAAACATACAATTTCTATGAAATTCTTAGATCGAAGATCTTCAATACTCAATCACAGTTAAAGCCCCTCTATATAGACTTTGTCAAAGAGATAAATATTGCATGAAACTTAGCTCATTTTGTCTATGAGCGAGTATTGTGCAGTCAGTAGCGTTGCATGTCTTATTATTATTAGTTTTTCTCTCTTTTATTTGCCTTAGTCGCCAGGTATTTGGCACACGAGCATTGGGTTTCGGCACAGTTTAGTTTCTAAATGAGTGCAAATATTTATTGAATAGCCAAAGTAGAACAATTTTTATGGGTTATCTATAGAGAATTCTGTTTCGATTGGAATTGCTGATTGCGGACTTTGTGAATGATTATTATTAAAATGAAATAATCACATCTTAAGTAATATTTTTCATTACTTTGCACAGCTAAAATAATATTTATAAATATTTGAAAAAAAAAACCTTACATTTTTATATTCAACTTAAAGCCTACTACAATAAACTTCAATAAACACTAAATATCAAAATCTATATTTAATTAGCTCACATTGAAAGCTACTTTACAACTGTTTGTCTGCCTCAATTATTAAAACTCCAAAAGTAAATTCAAATTTTTCGTTTTGCCCACCGCAGAGCGACCTCAAAACCTCTCTAAATGTTAATTAAATTGTTTGCCATGATTAATTGACATCAATAGCTGTTTTTTATTAGCACTCAACGAGGCTTCGACCATATAAACCGCAAACGAAATTACTGACCTGCCCCATGAAAATGATATGTGAGCAACTCAATGACAATGCCGCCAACGCACTGAAAGTGAAAGTTTTTTTTTGTTTTAATTCGCATTTTTTTCAACATTTTTCTGTGGCTTGGCAATTATTTGTTTTTATAAGTAAACGAAAAGTTTTCAAACCGAAACCCACAAATAGAAAAAAAAAAACTGTGCATAAATTTAATATTTACATTTGAAAAAGTCAACTCACTGAGTTAGGAGCTTCATTATTCAAAGCGATGGAGAGGGAGTGGCAAAGTAAGAGTAAGAGAGAGAGAGAGAGAGAGAGAGAGTGAATGCGTGAGTCAGATTATATTACAAACCTCAAATGCCAACGAAGTGTTGAAGTTGACCACGTTCAGCTCGGCGGGCGGTGACAGCCGACTTGACTCTGATATTTTTCCAGAAACAACAACTTGAAAGCCGGTTCAAGTTTAAAGGCTACACGTTGTTATATAATTGCGAGCCATTTCTTCTCTTTGAACTTGGCAACTAGTTTAACTGCATGCCAGCTTTACGAATTCAGCGAGAAAAACAAATTTACATATCAATGCGCATTCAAGGCTTAGCTCTGGCTGTGATATAATCAGTTCACAGTGGCTTAAAAAGGTTGTTAATTAATTAAAGCCCGGCCACTGGGTGGGTTCAAAGTTGTTAAAGTGCGGCATAAGCAAGATCGAACCAAAAGCAACATGAGTTCAAGCTGGACAGCGAACATCGAACAGCTGCAACAAGTGTGATTTGAAGAGATCAAGTTTGATAGGAGTAGAAGACAGAACGTCTGCCACAGAAGAGCTTCTAAAAGGTTGTAGTTGGAGGATAAATAAACGTGTGTATTCGAAATAAGAAAACAATTTGCATTCAACAAGTATTATTGCCTGAGCTCTTGCACTTATCCGTCTGTCAAAGCTCATGTTAGTTGACATGTTGCCACTGTCAACATGTTGTTGAAATTGTCATGCACTGTGACAAAGCCACGTATTTTAATTGGCAGCAGCTCAGTGACAAGTTGACAGAGAGATAGAAGAAATTCAATTGCAGTAGGCACTATTGACAATCAAGTGAAAACCTAGCCAAGTAATTAGCTTGCATTAACAATCAACAATATTTAGCCAGGCAAATATAAACATAAGAAGATCAGCGAAAATGTGGCTGGCTCAACAGATTTGATTAGCTAGCAGCTGCAGCTTGCATATCAAACCAGATTGACAGTTGGCTTTGCAGTTAAAGTGCCTTGAACGTTCGATGCGAGTCTGTGTAAGTTCGATCGAACTTTCAAGTTACAAATAAACTTAAAAGCGCTGCAGACAATAAGACCTCAGCTGAGCTAACCACTGAGAGTCTTTCCGTTAGCTTAAATGTTCGATTGGCACTTGGCATGCAACCACAACATATACTTCGAGATGAGTTTTAACTCACTGCCTACGAAAGACTAAGCTTTCTCGCTCTCTTGTCTCTTCGTAAGCATACATGTTCGAACGACGCTGCTCACTAACTCGCAACATCCATTTCGAAGTCGAAGTCGAAAGTCTCTGCACAAGAGCAAGCCGTTTCGTGTCGAGTTGCAAGCGGCTCACGAAGTTCGATCGGCGCTCGAGCTTTCTACGAGTTGCAGCCTTCGCGGTTCGCAGGTCTGCGCAGAAGTGAAGACCAATCATGTTGTCAGTCAAGACGCGAGCGTCTCGTAAAGCGCAGGCTTCGGTTGGAGTTTATTTATGCGACGATCTTCGATAAGATTTGAGGCTTGCCATGCCAGCCAAGCGCATTAATGGATTCTATGTGCCGCGACTGAAACGTGTTTGAAATTCGCAAACAACAAAAGCATATTCGAAAACAAAAAAGAACTGTGAAAACTTAGCTTGGCCCAAGCGACCAAAAGGAAAAAGTGTGAACAAATATAGTATAGAAAAGGTCCAAAAATCAATATAATAAAAGGTGAATACAGAAATGGCTAACTATGTCAAATGCAAAGAAAGTTACAAAGCCAAAGAGCTAAACGTGGGCATCATATAGAATGAAATATGATTTACGATATATGTATGTATGATTAAAGCTATGGAAACGACAGCTGGTAGGTTGTCTGAGGCTTGTCTCGGGCACCGCTGCTCGCGTGGGCCACACTGCAATTCCAATGTAAAGAAGACCATTTTGGGATAACTCATTGCTAATGATCATCATCTCATGTGTTGGCAATTGTCATACGCCCAGGCATGCGAGTTCCAAAAAGCAGAAGAATTATTGAGAAGATTTGCAAAAGTTGTTGTTGTGTTTGCTGAGTCATTTCGTGAAACACTTGTTGCTGGGTGTTGATTTGAGGGCGCGGCTGATGCGTGATGCGAATATGATAAGTAAATACAAAAGATTCTTTCGGGTCTTTAGTTAAAAGAACGCATTCCAGAAGAAAGCAGTCCTAAAAGCCAAAAGTGGAGCCATAAATTGAAATGCGAAATATCTTTGATCCATGTCGAGAACAATAGAACTGTCCAAACTTTGAAATGAAATCACGTTGAAGAAAGTATTCTAATGCTGCAAAAAGCACTGAATAGATATTCAAGGAATAGACGTGAGATCATTTTATTAAGATAAGCTATATGTACTTTGAAATGTCTTATATAGATCTGAGAGTTCTTTGACATTGATTATTTTGATTGTATTCAAAATACATTAACACTTTTTGCTCGCATTGGAGTCTGCTTGTTATATGTATATCTAAATTATGTTTTCAAATATTTTCCACACTTTTATAAGCGAGAAGTTCTAAATATCTCCCATATGACTCTATAAACTGATTCAGCTCAGTTCTGTTTAGAGCTTATGCTATTCAATGTCACATTTAGTATTCTGCAATTATCCAACTAACCACAGTTCATGTCATCACTATTGATGATATCACAGTTAGTTAAACTCTTTATTTATAGAAATTTGTATTTTATTTAAGCTAATCATTTCGCATAATTCGCAAGGTCGTCAGACATAAAAATAAAACCTGTTTTTTTCCATTAACTACCAAAAGTTTTGACGCACTGCCAAAAAATGCACAAAATAATAGAAATAAAAAGCAAACCTAATGAGCAGAAGATTTCATTCAGCTTAAATAAATTCATTGGCATAACAATCAATTGTCGCCTTTAAAATTGAATTTAAATATTAAAAACATATTTCACTGATAGTTCAGGAAACATTTTGTATACTCTGCATTTGTTAAGCATGTTGAGTTATCAGAAAATAATACAGATTCGTTTTTTATGACTGTTTGACATGAAAGCAAGAGAGCAATTCAATTGGAATTTTAATAAAATATCGAAATTTGTGTATGAAATACTAGTTAATGTTTCAAACGGGTTCTTTTTTCTTTATGTTAAGTGGATTTTTGGATTTTTAAAAAATTTTTATTAGAGTGCTTTAACACTTTAAGAAATTTGAATGTGAATAAGTTCTTAAATGCTTGAAACTTGAATTAGTTAACAAGTTTTGCTTTATAAGTATATTAAGATCTGAATCTAGAGATGGATCAATAACCAATTCAAAACTAATATATACAATTTCAGAACTGCAATTCCTTCATCTCAATTAGTTCAATGAATGAACTTTTTCGCACAAAATTGAAATCTGTTTCACACAACTCTAAAGCTGCCTTCTTTTATGGCGCTTGCCTCACTTTATGTTGGTTCGTTTTTAATCAATTTATGCGCTGCGTTGGCCATAAAAGCACACTTAAAAATGATTACACAAATTTCACTGGGTTTATCTTGGCCACATTAAAGCGGCGCGCACTTGCGGCCTTAACAGTCATATTAAAAACTCATAATAAGTTTCAAATATGTTTGCCAAATGATATTAAGTTTATTAAGCCAGTGCAATTTGAATATTGATTAGCTTAAGAGACAGATATTAGGTCCCTCCATAAGATAGGAAACTAATTGTACAGCATGTGAACTTCACACATTTCGTATGCAAATGGCCAATTGACGCCGGGTCCAATCAAACAAATGGCCAACTAACCTCGTACCAAGACCACATAGTAATTAATTAAACGAAGACCAGTACTTTACAAGTAGATATATACATACATACAGATAGATATACAGATATATAGAGATATCTTGTGGCTAATGCTAATTGCATTGTCTTGCGGGAATTGTTTGCTTGTACCGCATGACGTATACGTAATGTGCATTTATGCAACTACACAGCTGCATGCCAAAGGGTGTGCGTGTGTTTGTCTCTTTCGCTCTCACTCTCTCGCTCTCCTTCTCTCTCTCTCTCTCTCTCTCTCTCTCGTTATTTGTGTGCGTGTGCATTCCATGCCTCAGTAAGCGTTGCAAAAACTGTAATAAATCAAAATATTGTAACCATCGTTCGATTTATTTGCGTGCATGGAAATATGATAAAAATATAGGCAGACATAGACAACATAGCAACCTATGGGCATTGTTGATATACCCTATTTAATTGTACAGTGGGGTGTAAGAGGTAGAAGAAAAACCAAAAGCAATTTCGATTAATTGAAAAGACTTCTATAAAATATAATGTGAAAATAGACGATTAAATGAAAATTATGCTAGCTAATATGAAAATTTTATGTAGAGCAGGGCAGAAATTTAATTGAAATTTAATCGAAAAATAATTTAATATATATATGTATATTATATCAATATTCCAGTGAGTCAAAAAATACTTCTATAGAACTATACAAAACCTTTGCAGCTAGCTACGTCCAGAGTATCTGTCTAGTCATGCCTATTCACCTGTTTCATTATTTGATTTAAAAATAAGTGTATGTGCGCCCAGGCAAATAGTTGCTGGCAAACGATTTGATTTGCGTGCCAAAGCAAAGTCACGTTGCATTGTTTATATTGCAATTTATTTGGTGTATTTTATAAAGATTTCTTTTGCTTGAGAAAATAAAAGAAACGCTTAAAGAAAATATTGTAAAGCGGCGCGCGACATTGTCTCAATGTCTGCAGAGAGCGGGTGGAATTAAGTAAAATATAGAGAAAGAGAGAGCGAGAGAGAGCGAGAGAGAGAGAGAGAGATGGGCATGCAACCCATAGAAATGTAAATCGATCGCCCAAGAAATTAAAACAAAAAACTATGCAAATTAGCAAATCGCAAATACCTGCAAAATAGTTGCATAAGCCGCAGCGACTGGACTGAAATGGGCGTAAAACAAACTGAAAAAAAACCCAAATAATCGATAGTCAATATATGGTCAATATCTCAAAAGGCATATTGCCAAATGAACAGATGAATGTGCGGGCTATAATGGATCGCTGCACTTGCTGCTACGACTGAGGCAATGCTGGCTAAATATATGAAAATATGCGAAATAACTACACAAATATACAGAGTATATATATATATGAGTATATATGTGTGTGTGTGGAAGGGTGTGGTCTAGACGCTCTAATCATATAGCACAATAAACAATTTAGTCTAATGACATCATGCGAATAGTTAGGAAGAGGTTTAATAAAGATGTGAGTGACAGATAAAATTGTAATTTTGTTGAATATAAAATGGATCAGTCTATTAAATGAAGCCAAATTTTATAGAATCTATATGAAAGCTTACTGATACATGTATAATTTGTAAAATGTTAATAATATTAGTAGAAGTAGTAGAAGAAGTAGGGGTAGCCCATATACTCTAAATGCCGAAAGCTAGTAAACTGCATTTAACATGTATGTTAATATACATACATATGTTAAATTGTATATATGTATATGCATTTACCCAGTATTTAAATTAATTCCATTTATTTTGATTTTCCCAAAAGGTTGTGAGCCATGCAGTTTTTTTTTATTATAGTTAGTCTCTGTTTAAATATTATTCAAAAATGATCGTTTGCACTTATCTGACTATAATTTCATACCTTGACCTTCCAATTTGGGCTTCGAGACTTCAAAACGTCTCTGGCTACAGCACAAAGTGCGATCATTTGGCTCATTTTAAACGAAAATGTAGTTATTTATATGCCATACGTCTTTTGTTATACTTAAATCACATTAATTTGTGGACCTCTGCATGCAAATAAATAATAAATAATTTATGATGGGGAATTTTATAACCGAAAAACAAACCAAATTGGCTATCAGAAAACCTTTGACATTAATAAAATTAAAATCCATGCAAATTTATATTATTATAATATATGCGTTTCAATTAAGGAGCTGTCAGACAATACAATATTAAATAAAACTCATGAAAAGTCAAAAATTCCTACAGCTGTAACCCCTCTAGAGGGGCTTATCAACAACTATTTGATTTTCCAATTCAGCAAATTGGATTTTATCTCAATTAATTTTGTTGGCCTCGTAGTGCTAAATTTTAGTGTCAGTTGCATTTAATTTATTTTATATGATGTATTTATTTACAGTATGTAAATATTTTCCACTGCGGAAGAGCTAACAGATTTTTAATTAAAAACTTTGCGACTTTGTCAGGCAGACGGACGGGCTAACCGAACAAGCCAATTATATTTGATGGTCAGTTTATGCAGATTAAAAAAAATGAATGGACACTAGTCAAAGTTTGGAAAATTCATTTTAGTACATTTTCTAGATTTTTATTTAATTTAAATATATTCATGCAATTAACAGAGTATTTATGGAGAATAGAATGATTGAATTTAATTTAAACAAGTTTAGACTGATGAAAAGAGCTGTGACATTTTTTAAAATTAAATATTCCATTTCGTCTATGACTCTCACTTGAATCAATGTACATAATATGAAGTCACCTAGCATTTCATATACAGATAACTTTACTTAATCACAATCTCTAATATCACATATATAGTCTTAAGAACTTTATCAAACAGATCTACTTTAGCTATCGTAGCGTACAAATTGTTGTTAATACAAATACATAAAGCCAACTAGTTTGACCGCAACTGAGCAGAGGTAGAAAATCGATGCAGATGTTAAAATATGCCATTAATTGTAACACCTGCTCGATGAAGGTGAGCTAGTGGCTTTTAGGCGAACACAAATGGCCGCGACAATTTATGAATGTGTGGCATATTGATGGGGCATGCAACAGATTAGCTGTCGCTGTCGCTGCTGCTGCTGCTGGTGATGGTTGGCGGAAGAGTTTCTGTTGTCGCATAAAGTGAAGCTGGCCGATTGCATAATCGAGCCATTGAAAACTCAACCAGCTACGCACTCGCACTCTCACTCACACTCACTCTCCTCTCTCTCTCTCTCTCTCAGCAGCATGCGGGAACGCAGTCAAACAACGCCGCGCCGCCGTCGCAACGGTCCCAAGCAGGCGCTGCCCGTGGAGTCCAGCTACCAGTTAGAGCCGACCGAGGCCATTTATGGCTCGACTCTGTTGCCATCGCAGCGGCGCTTTATGGATCCGTGGGACTTGGAGAATTACGATTATGTGCGCAAGAAAATGGACATGGACAACATTTTGCCCGACTATGAAACGGCGCTGGACTACGACCTGGAGCCATCGCAGTCGCCCAGTCCAGTCTATGGTCAAAGCAATCATGGCCCGGTCATGGCCTCTACCATGCCACGCCCACACACCAGACGCGTGTCACGCAGCCAGTGCCAGCTGGAGTGCTGTCGCCTGCCTAATCTCGGTGACACTCGCAATCGCAATCGCAGCCGCAGTCGCAAGGAGCTGCTCTATGCAGCACGCAGCGAAGTCTATGGCCCGGCGCCGATGTCGAGCAGATATGATGACTATATGGCCACCATGACCAGGCAGCTGCATCTGGATGACGATGACATCGAGCAAGAGGAGCAGGAGCAGCTCTATGGCGAGCAGCGACAGATATATAATGGCTACGGAGGTAGGTCTGGTATAACAGACTCTCTTACTGATCAGTCTTTTACTTACTCTCTCTCTCTCTCCCCGTCAGGTTTCTCCAGCGCCAGCTCCTCGGAGCCACACTCTTCCATTGGCGATGAGCTGCCCTCGATGACGACGCTGCCGCGACGTGCCGCCACGCTGCAGCGTCCTGTGCCGCAGAGTCGGAGCAGAGAGCGCACGAGCTACAACAACTCCAACTACAGTTCGGGCTATGGCACTGCACCGCATCCGCGTCGCAAGCGTAGCCAGGCCACTGGCAAGTCCTTGGCCATGTCATCGACCAAAGCAATGCCACAGATTGATTTCCCAGCGCCGCCACCGCTCTCGCCCGCGTACGACTATTGCAATCCGTATGCTACACTGCCGTATTGCAGCGTACCGGATTGTGCCGAGTGCCAGCAGCAGGCGACGTCCCTCATCTATGCGGCGCCATCCACGCTCTACGGACGGACGGGTGGAACGCAAAGCGATTCGCCAAGCGACTCATCGCTCTACGCCGGAATTTATTCGCGTAAATTTGGCTTGAGCAAGAAGGGTCTGCTGCAGATCGATTATTCCTGCAGTTGGAATGATTTGGATCGTGTTATGGGTCGTCAGTACTGAGTGCCCACTGTACGGCACTCGGGTCATGGGTGTTTGGTTTTAGTCTCTAGTTAAACTATTTACATTAAGGAATATCGATAAAAAAAAGAAAGCAAACCCCATTTGTACGTAACTCACTTCACATGCATATATACATACATATCCAATTGAAAAGCAAATCATGAATCAACCCGTACCAAATAATTTAAATTGTGTTTAGCATCGGTCTTAGTCGCACTCCAAGTCACGCATCTATCGTGCAACAAGTCTTTGAGATTTAACGAATAAAATTGATATTACAAATAATGAATATATATATTTTTGTTTTAATAATAATAGAAGTTATTTGCGATATTTACGTCAATAAGTGAATCACATCTGTAAGATTTATGGTTCAAAATGTTGACTCCCACTTAATATTCTTATAATATGGAATAATTTATAGTCTAATTGTTGCTAAGCATAAGCAATATGTTTTTTGTTTAATTTCAAAGCTGTCCTCCGAACAATACTGATATTCTACTTAAAATTTAAATGTCTAGCCATTATTTGATGTACAATGAAAAGAAAAATTATATATGAAACAAAAATAATAATAGATAAAAAAAATATATATTTGTATATATTTAAATACATATATATATAATAGTTATATATAAACAACTGAAATTATATATGAAACAAAAATAATAATAGATAAAAAAAATATATATTTGTATATATTTAAATACATATATATATAATAGTTATATATAAACAACTGAAATTTTAAATAAAGCTTTTTGTAGCCACTCAATAAATAATTCACGCGCTCGAAAGTATGCTGCACATTTTAGATAATTGCAAATTCATGAGCAGCGCAAAAGTATGCAATGATTTTTTCCATATTTGAGATGACAGAGACACATACGGAATTTCATATTCATTTTGGTTTCTCTCTTCGTAAAAGCCTAGAGAGCTTCGACTAATATTGCTCGGCTTTCTTACAAAATTATAAATAATTAAAGAATTATATATGTATTATATATTATTGTTATGTGTTATTCATACGAAAACTGAAGTCAACAACATATAGTCAATATATTATACAAGCTCATCGGATATCAAATGGATTACTTTCTAGTTAAGTAATTGATTTACTTCCATTAAATTACGAAATAATTAAAAATGATTTATAACGATGACATTTGGAAATTGATTGCAGGCAGTAGGCAACGCCCCATTGCCAAAATTCCAAATTTCCATATTGCACTTCATTTTCTGTTGTTTTCCACGCCCCAACTGTAAGTCAGAAAATGTGTGTTTTTTGGGGTTAAGTGGTGGCCAAAATGTTGAGGAAATTCATCAAAGTCAGCGCAAACATGCTTTCCACGTTATTTGAAAATTGTCAAAGCTAATGACGTCGTCCGCCAAGCGATGACTTTGCGTAATTGACCACCACGTGAGCGAAAAAAAGCAGAGAAATGAGAAAATTGTGGAACAGGAAAACAGAACAGAGCCTCGATGACGTCATAATTAATTAAAGTGAAACGATGGAAATTCCACGGAAAAGACTTATAATACCCTGAGCGATAGGGTATTGTGCTCGGCGAGCTGAAGCTGTAAATGAGTCTTAAGGGTTTTAAAAAAAAATTTTTTATTATGGTAACTATGAACGGTTTCCATATGGCTTTAATAAACCTGTATAGATACAAGTTAAATTTAGTTAAATATTAGATAGAATATTTTTAAAGCAATCATAAATTTAGTATGGATTAAAAATAAATCTATATACATATTCATTTTTATATATGTAGCTTATAAATAGTAATATCAATAAGAGAGATTCTTATTTAAAGAGCATTCAAATTTCGTTTTTGGCTTTAATCTTCTATTCCAGTTCTTTTTCCAGCTATGTTGCAATGGGCGCATAAATTAGTCAGAAACGAAGCTCTGGGCCCATGAACGCTGTAATTTGTTAAAAAGCAGCTGCAAATTGGACACATCTTACGAAGTTAATTAGCTGCTACCGGGCAGCCACTGAATAATGTATGAAGTGCCTGAAACGAACGTTAAGTGAATAAATTCACAATGGTGAATATTAAATTTAATGGTGGGCTAGATGACACAAGAAAATGCTTAGCAACAAAACTCTTTATTAGAAAAATGTTTAAGAATAAAATATAAGTGGTATTAGAGCTGCCCATATTTAAAGAGCTGAACGCAGTTGCCTATAAATTTAATGCGAATATAAGAGTACTTTAAAGTCCTGTTCTTTACAGATCTCTCTCTTTCTCAGTCTCACTTTAAGAAGTCTTTTAAAGACTGTCTCCGTATTCTATGTATATATTCTACAAAGTTTTCCAATTCACTTTTGGCAAACAATCAAACTACAAAGTTCTGTTCCTTAGGCACCTTAGCTATAATGATTTTCTCGCCTTAATCTATTACATATTGATATCTAGGGTCAAAAACTATGTTTCAGGCATGCTTTGAGCAGTTTCTTTTGGGCAAACTCATTAAACTTTATGGGTTGAATGTAATTTTGGCTTGATTATCTGCCACATCAGTTAGGCAAATAGAAAGGCTAACACACAAACACACACACACACACATAAGCAGATATGCTCTATTTAGTCTACATATATTTATATGTATATATAAAATCGATAAGGCAAATAAGACAAGAAAATTTCAATTGCTGGCGAACTGTTTTACAGTTGCTAGCATTTTTTTTTTTCATCGTATTTTCCCTACGCTTTTCCAATGCTGTGAACGCGATTTCAATTTCTCAATCCAATTTACCTTTGCAATACCCAATGCTCAGTACCAATACCAATTCGTATACCCTATATGTATGTATGTATGCGTCGTATGCCGTATTCAACTGCAAGCACAAGAACAAATACAAATACCAATACGAATGAGAAGACAAACACAAAGCGCAAGTAAATCACACAAAAAAGAACAAAAAACTGAGGGAATTCAGCATGCATAAAGAGCAAGAATATGATGCATATAAAGAGCGACTAGCAGATACCCTGTATTAGAAGGAAAAGGAAAAATAGAGAAATAGAAAGAATTTTATGATTATTATTATTTTTATTTTATTATTATTATTTTTTTTTTGGCCAATCCATAGTAAAATATAAGCACATGAGCACGCTTCACATATCCTTTAATATTTGCATTATACTTGTTTTTTTTTTTATTATATATTTTTTATTTTATTTTTTTTAATTAAAATTAAATTCTCTACCTAATATGCAATTTTTTTCAATATATGAACATATATATTTCCATAAATACTACTGTATTGTAACAATAAAAATAGTTTACTCTTTATTCTTATATATGTAGAAATTGCTCATTCGACCTTTAAAATATCTCTAGAGATACCCTGGGAAGCTACTGATGTTTTAGTACCCTACAAAATCTTTGCTTTACTGCTCGTTAATTGTGTGACTTGTAATACCCTGTACTTCTAAAGTAAGTTGTCTACACTTGTTATCCATTACTTATGTCCACAAATACGTACAGGGTATCTAGCCTCTGAGCTCTAGAATAAAAAACAAATTTCAGTTCACTGAAGCAGTGAGAGCATTAGATGAGTGAGATTGCGCTGGGGTTGGCTGGGGTCGGTTGGGGTTGGCTGGGGTTGAGTAGCGCTTTGGTACCTTCGCTTGGGAAATGCACATAAAAGCGCAAATATTTGCGCAACAATTTCAAATATCGTCGCAGACGTTGCGATAAAAATCGAACATGCTACAAAAAAATATGCAAAATGAAACGCATAAAAAAATATAAAGGGGGCAAAATACACGCAAACTGAAATAAAGAAAGATGAAAATATCTTTCTGCTTGCTTTATATGTACATATAGACGAGCACAAATATATACAGTATTTTTGCTTTTTGCTTTTTGCATTTGCTGTTTACTTTGTGTGCTCGGATTTGCTTTTATTATCGCATAACGTCAAACATTTGCATGCGGCGGCGCCTAAATGTATGCCACAGTTTCTGCTCGAATGCGCCTAAGCAGTTGCTGCCCATGCTCCACTCCCCATCTACCGCTCTGTCCTCCTTCTTTTGGCACCCAGAACCCATTAGCATTTGCATTTATGTGCGGCGCCAGCACGAACCTACCGACCCCAGCTGCCCCTATTCAAACTTTATGTGGACATGCAAATCGAGGCGCGAATATTTCGCACTTCACTGAATCGAACCGAACGATTCAGGTCCTGGACGCGCAACGTGTGCTACATTTTGGTGTCCTGCCTGCCTGCCTGCCATTGAGAAAGGTGTTCAATTGCCACAGTCAGGTGGACAAGTCGTAAAAAATGAAAAAGGAAACTGCATTCCAAAGAACCATTTCAACTCTATTTAGCCTATGCTGAATTTTATTGACTTTCCATTTACAAAAGTCTTTATATTGAAGGAAAACAAAAGTAGCTAATAAGCTCATGATTTACATATTGAAATATATTTAATACCCTTACCAAACAAATCGAATTTCTGGCAAAAGAGTTTATCAGAATATCATGAAATATTTCAGCATGCACATTGTAACCGGATTTGTCACAGCTTTTGATTGTAACGGAAAACTTAAAATGCGAGCTGGGTTTTTACATTTTTCTTGCTTCTTCATTGCTATGGTCTACATTTTTTTCGTTGAAAGAAATTGTATATATAAACGAAAGTGGAAAATTGTCAATTCCTGTGCGCAAATTGCATTTTAAGTGTTGCTTGCCGTAGGAGCTGTCCATTCATTCGCTAAAGTTTTTTAAATAAATGCATTTGGAATGAAGATAAACGAGTTAAAGCGCACAAATGCAAATTTTGCTCATCTAAATACAGTTGAAGAAGAATATTAATGACAATGACACGGGCAATGATAATGAGAAGCTTAATAGTAATGGCAATGATAATGGTAATGAACATTGATAATATGAATGACATTGATAATAACGATCACAATGGCAATGATAATGAGAAGGTTAATAGTAATGACAATGATAATGGCAATGAATATGACATTGATAATAACAATCACAATGGCAATGGCAATGACAATGACAATGAAAATGGCAATGCCAATGACAATAATAATGATAATGTGAAGGTTAATATTAT
The DNA here is from genome assembly GCA_035047565.1 of Drosophila mulleri. Classification (NCBI taxonomy): domain Eukaryota; kingdom Metazoa; phylum Arthropoda; class Insecta; order Diptera; family Drosophilidae; genus Drosophila; species Drosophila mulleri. The sequence continues at coordinate 12,905,082 of JAWNPK010000060.1, read as the reverse complement.
TAACAATGGCAATGGAAATGAATGTGATATTAACATATCTAAATAATATTAATTTTATTAATAAAATATAATATGCATATTGGTATAATAATAACAAAAATAATTCTAAAATTATTAATGACAATGCTAATAAAAGTGCTATTCATATGATCAATATTAATAAAAGAGAGTAGAATTTGATACTAATTATAAATTTTACATTTTGCATGCAATGCTTCATGCTTCACATGCTTTTTTTTTCTTTTGCTGCCTGATACTAAATTTGTATGATAAGCATTTCAATTTGGGCTGTATGCATATATTCAGATATATGTATATGAGTATTTATATAGCAACTTTTCGTTGGGCCACTGTGTGTGGGCTGTTCATTGTTTTAAATGCCCGTCATATATCACGGTGTAAAAGTTTTTGGTTTAAGCCACATGGAACAGTTTTGATGGCGTTCGCTGCAGCATGTCAAAAATCTGCAACTAAATGCCGTCATAAATTACAGCCAGCTGTCAAAAATCACAATTGTTGTTGCTGCCATTGTTATTGTTGCTGTTGTTGTTGTTGGCCAGGCAACGCATGCAAACAATGGGAGTGAGAGAATGCTAAAAATAAACTTGAAAACTTAATTAAAGTTTTCTCTTTTTTTTTTTTACAGAACAATAACGTCAGAGCGAGATGCCAGCCAGAGCTAACGGTAAACATGTATATGTGTGTATGTGTGTGTGTGTGTGAGGGTGTATAAAGCAGCCACGTAGTGTTGGTGTTGGGGTTTCTGTTAAGGCTGAGGACTTGGCATTTACCGTTTATGCAATTTGCCAGCTATTTTGCACCTCGCAATGTGAGAATGTTTTTTAATTAACACCCAGCTTGAGGTGTAGTTTATACACAGATACAGTCTTTATACGTACATATATATATATATATATACATATGCAGTGTATGCTCTGCTAGCGTTCGCCATTTGCTAATGAATAAGTTAATTTTATCCTGCACTCACAAGAGTTGTTTATATGGCCAATGCCTGTCACGCGTTTAAAGCCCTCAAAGTGGTCATTAGAGACTTTGCTTCACTTTGTATACACTGTAATTTAAAAACACGCATACAAACACACACACACACACATATCCATTCAGCGACAGCAGTGTGTGCTGCACTGCGTATACTTAATATTTATATATAGGCAAAAGCTTCTCAGTCACGTACCACAATAGTTGAGCGCTAACTATATACCCCTATATATAAACACACACACACACACACACACATATAGAGCGTCCTGTAAATGCAAATTAAGTACAAAAAAGGCAGGGGGCGTGGCGACGGGGCGTAACTGGGGCAAAGTGTTGGTAGTTACGTAAGCCCCAAATCCATTAGTTGAAGCAGCTAAATTAAAATAAAAAGCCAGCCATGCAGCTAAGCCAGGAGCTCGAATGAGGCGATGGAAAGCGAGGGGGAGGTGTTACGGGCTGGACTTAAAGTTAGACGAGGCAACGTAGAAGGAGGAGGAGGAGGAGCATTGCTAGCTGCGTCGCTGTTGCGTCAACAAGTGCTGTGGTTGCTGCAACTTTGCAACTGCTGCGGTATTTGCATTTCACTTTTGCCATCTCACTTACAACAACTAAGCAAATATTTAGCCAAAGAATTTCACCGGACACGGGAAAAAATAAATCGAGCTCGAAAAAGTGCTCAACTGTGTTGAATAAGCAGCATCTGCTTAAGCAGCAAATTATATATGTATATGTTTATATAGCAAGGGGCGACATTTTCATTATGTTTGCATTGAGAGTGTATAAATATGTATATTGAGTTACCGAGAATTTTATTTGTATTTTTTGCTCGGATTGCGAATTCAGTTTAAATTGGATTTACCTTACAAAATGTATGTACGGCAGATATATATAGATACAGATAAATATAAAAACAAAATGCTGAGCTATCTTAAAATAATTTAATTAGATTTTTAAAAAATGCATCGGGAATTTTTTTTTTTTTTTATAATATATTCTCATCATATATTTATGAGTCCACTTAAAACAAATGCGTTGCGATAAAAAGAAAAGGTTGCCCTTGCAAATCCCTTTGAACAAATTGCCGAGCCATCAATAAATTAAGTCAGGTTTTTGCATCTCAAGCATGACAAATGCCTTTTCGTATTTTATTTGAGAAATGCCAACCCAGAGCCTAGGCAGCAAATTGGGATTATGCAGAGCGCATGAGAGAAGACAACCCAAAAGACGGAGACAGAGAGAGTGAGAGTGAGAGAGAAAAAATGTAAATAAAGTAACAAAAACCTCACCAAATTTATATCAAATGAAAAAAGGAAAATAAATTTATTTTTATATTTATTATAGTTCACTCTGCTTTCATGCCGGCTTAAGCCAACTGTTAAGCTGTCAGACCAAAAATGAAACGAAACTGCAATGGAAATAAGCAGAAATAACAACTGAGCTGTGTGTGTCCTCAGTTACCACTAATTGGCATACATATTTGGGGCACTGTAAAGCAATCAAGCAAATAACAGGCAGGAAATCTCTGAGAAATCTCTCGCTTAATAGCAATTTGTATGCGCTCGTAAAAGGATGTGTGAAGGGTAGATTTTTAATTAAAATTGTTCAGTCTTTCATTTAAACGTGCTTTCATTTATTTCTTTATAAAACTCAAAATGCCATATAACCTATATAGTTGAAAAGGTAAGAAAAAAGCTGTAGTATGTTATTTGTGTACAAACTTTTAAAAGTGATGTAAACTTAACATAGAAATGTTAAATTTCTTTCTGCTTGTTCTCCCTATGTTGTTTCTGTTAAATGCAAAGAAAACTAAGTTCAGCTTACATTACATATTCTGCTGTTAACATAAAATCCATTCAACATTAAAGGGAGATTTCTGTTAATAGCCAACAGACAACTGATCACAATATAAAGTTTGCTTAAAATAATATCTTTCTAACTAAACTGTAATATCTTTTATGTTTTTCATAATAATTTTTCATAAATAATTAATGATTCCACCTGCCCCTCCCCCTCTCTGCCAGATACCCCTTAAAAAATGTCGCTCGCTTAAACATTTTCATTTCTGCGCTTGCAAATGTTAAATTGTAGGCAACACATACTTGGCAAATGGCGAATGGCAACGTGACGGGAGCGCACAGCTACTGGCAGCAAATAAATTTCACACTCAGCCTTGCCCAGCCACCCATCTGGGCTACACCTGTCCCACACCTGTACTACTCAGTTGCTACAGTTGCTACAGCTACAACTCTCGCTCGTTCACTCGCTCGCCTTCCGCTTCAGTGTCAGTGTGTCAAGCAGCGTGCGATGTGGAATAATTTGCAAAATGTCATTATTAGTTTGGATTTTGCGCAACAGCAGCTGCCAGGTAGAAGTAGAAGAGGAAGAGCACACGGGCGTCCAGAGGATGTTCAAGCACGTTTCCTTGCTCCTGTTGGTGCTGCTGCTGCTGCTGCTGCTGCTGTTGGTTCTGTATTCAGTCTCGCTGATAAGCAACCCACCCAAGGCACCGCCCACTTGTATATCATCATCAAGGCTGTGGCAAAAGCTTATATTGTGGCCCATTGTTGCTTTTTATTGTCTACCTGCAGGACACGTAATTCGCTGCTTCCTCCAGCTCCTGCTCCTCGCTCTGGCTCGGCTCTGTCTTCGTCTCCTGCATAAGCAAACAGAAAGATTGCCTTTTGCTTAACCCCCAGATGCTATAACAACTAAAGCGAAATATTAAGCAGCCAATGTTCCAAATAAAATTAACATATATCTCCCATTCACACACACACACACAAGTATACACAGATATATCTATGTAGAGCCTAATAAAATCGGCCGACAGGTGGGCTAAGCCACATGATGGATTGAAGCTCAATCAATTGGAAAAAATGTAAACGAAATGCAAAAATACAATAAAAAAAAAAAATCGAGAAGAATAACGGAAAATTGTATTTTAAGTCGAATAAACTTAATTCCGAAGCTTTTTGAGGTCTTTACAAAGGCTCAATACAAATAAGTATGAAAGCCCCATTGAGCCTGAACTAAGTTGATTGCGATCTCAGTAGATTATAATAATAAATAAACAGAAATGAATTCAAAGCGAATATTTTGCGATTTTTCATATATTTTCAATGTAAATCTCATTTGAAAACATCTCCCATGTTTCCCATTTACAGCAATCGATAAGAATGTTATCGATTGCACAGCTTTCCATTCATGTTACTAAACTGTTTACCCACATTTAAGCAATCGGGTCGGCTGCACTTGTTACTTAATCGTTTCTGTCTGAATCAGAAAATTAGATCTGCGAATCTAAGAATCACGTTTCCAACTTATAATAAAAACTCAAATATCGCTGAGACAACAAAGGCTGCACAGCTCGTAAACTGAACTCATACGTACGTACGTATGGTGGAAAAACTGTTTACTGCTATACAACACTGGCAATAACTCATGATGTGGCAAACGTGCTGCGGCTTATGCGGTTGCCCGTTGTTATTGTCGTACCCAAAAGACACGCCTTTATGGCCACCTGGTCAATCGAGCAGATGATTGACTGCACGAAAATTAAATTACACAAGATACTTAATGCCAAGCTGAGCTAGATAACAACAGTCAGTCAGTCAGTAAGTCAAGCAGTCAGTCAGAAGTTTATCATTAAATGACGAAAGGTAGTTAGGGAGCTCTGTCAACTTTGGCATCTAATAAAGCTTATGGAGCGCAAAATTGGATTTGCATACATTATTGGTTAACACAAGTGGAAAGCGAGGAAATAAGCCCAAGTCACATGGAAAATGGAACAGATACACACACACACACACCCATACACTGATACACAAGGAGACGCTAGCTCAGCAGCAGCAGCAGCAGCAGTTCAGTAATGCGTTAATGGAAAATGCTTTTCCGTTTGACTCTCAAGTTACAGTGGTCGAAAAAGTCTTGAAAGCGCAGAAGAGCTGCACAAAATGTTGATTGATTGACTGATAGTGTTGGAGAGGCGTAATGTAAAACAATTACCTTGCAACAGTGTTGGACAATTTGCTGAATTCAATTACAGCAAAGATCCTATTCATAGTTGCTTTCTACTTTATACACAAATAATTTAATATTATTTTTATATTAAAATATATTTTATTAAGTTTTCTTATTTAATTTGCTTAATAAAATATTATATATTTTTCAGATAAAAGCCTGCTATTGAAAATTGTGATTAAAGTGAAACCCTATTTGAAATCTTAGCTCTTCGACCACTGTCCGCATGGGAGGGACATTTTGCATGTGGGCGCATGTTTTGGGTTGTATTCTGGGCGTGTGTTTATATTTGATTGCCGTAAATGCGATTAAGTTGAGCTTCGACTTCAAAAAGCAACTAAATTTGATTGCCAACTGTTAAGCAGGAGCAGCAGCACAGCTGCCACGCCCAGTCCTTTAATAAGACACCACCAGACCAGACGCCCACGCTCACGCCCGAAACATAAATCTCCAAGGTGCAGTTCCATGGCTCATGGGGGCGTCATAAATTAAATGAAACGCTGCAGCACGAATAAAAATGAGAAATGCACACATACACAGAAGAGACCACACACACGTGTGTGTGTGTGTGTGTGTGTGTTGCATTTTAATGCTCTGCGTGCGGTTTGTGGGCCTAGCAGAGCAAGCGAAAAGGTCAACGCGACGCATTCTGCGGCTTCTGGTTGCATGTGATCCTGCGGTCAGCGCAGCTGCTTGTTAGCGACACTGAGCCCACAATTTGTTGCAGTCAGCCAGGCAGGATAGCCATAATAAAAACACGCCTTATATACATACATGTATATATAAGGATATTATCTTTAAACATATAAATTATACCAAAAACTGACTCTTCTAATGAATTATAGTTGGCTACAAACGGGCTACTCCATAGCATATAGTGCGCAAATATAGACATACATACATACATACTCTATACACTTCTGTGACACATTAGGCTTTAATGAATGCCATAATATAATCCATTTCAATTGGCCTAAATAAATGTTTGCTCACAAATTAAATATGCTATTCATTATGATTCACATAACAAGAGTGGGGCTCTTATATTTTTCTTTACTTTGTTTATTTGCACTGCTGACAAGCTTCCTCTTTTTTTTTGTGTGTGTTTGCCTAAGCCCTAGCCCTATAGCATATATTATATAAATTACAGTTAATATAAAAATGAACTGTGCTTAACAATAATTGGATTTTTGTCAATAAAGTGTGGGAATCGTAGCTAGGAAATAATTGTTTACTGATTTATCCTTTTCGTTCTGTTTGCGAGATCTAACGAAAGAAATTTACACTGAGATCAGCTTCAAATGCAACAAATTTATGCCTTACGTAAGTATTTGCAGCAGAGAGAGGGGAATATATATATAAATTTCTGCAGGTTCTTTGCAAAACTGTTTTACCCCCACGGAACTGTCATCAAACTAATTAAATGCCTGGACAATTACAAGGCAATTGAGTTATGCAATTTGCATAAATAAGGCAGACAGCAATAGAGGAGAGAGCGAGAGAGAGCAAAAGAGAGGGCATGGCAGCCTCCATTAGGGGACGCTTCTGTGGAAATGTCACTGATTCAATTAAGGCTGAGATGAAATCTGCGCCACGTGGCGTATGAGCAATGCCTTATTAAATGCGCCAGAAACGCGCATTCAAATATAAAATATTTTTTTCTTTTTTAATTTAACAACAAATTCATATATACACGCATGTGTGTGTGTGTGTGTATAAAGAAATATGTAAATGAAATTCACTAAACGAATTTTCTTGTAAAACGCTCACATCCAGTGGGTGGGCGTGGCAGCTTGAAACGAAATGCCAATGCGAACTGTGGGCGGTCAACGATGGCGACACATTTTGTTATACGTAAATACATGCATATACATATATATGTATATATATTATATAGATATATATATATATATATATACATACATATATATTTTTGCATACAATGGAGCCCAGCGCTTGACAGCCGCAGGCGACAGGCGCAATATATATTTCAGAGAGTACAACGCGTTCACTTGGCTTTTCTTTTTGTGTTTTGCCAACAAAAGCACGGTTGAGGGCGGCGGGAGGGGCAGCGAGGCGTGCTAAGGGGTGGTCTGTTTGAGCTATAAATCAATTGACAGAGTGGAAAAAATTGCAGAAAATTACTTGGCATTTACAAAGCCAAAGTCGAGGCAGGCAACGGGTTGAACTGCCGGCCTGTCCAACTGTCCGACTGAGCCACGCCCATTGTCCAATAGCCGTCACAAATGCAACAAGTTGCCTCGGTTTATTTCTCTCTTAGTCCCATCTAACATCAATGACACTCAAGGACAGCCGCATTGTTGGCCATAATTACACATGCACCATCTTTGAGTGGGTGTGGGTGTGTTTGAGTGCCACATGTCGTATGAGTAATAAGTGCCAGAGTCACACATACGCACGGTGGAACAAGTTTCTCAAATATATAGAATGCTGTATATATTATTCAATGGATCAATTGATTTACAAAATGTAGAACTAACTAATAATAATAATAAAAAATCTTTAAATATAAAAATTAATATAAAATTTATTCAGCTCTTTCTGATACGTAAATAATTCAATAAAACCTGATTAGATTAATATTATTAATGATAAATTTAATTTAATTGTATATTTAAAAGTCAACTAAAGTCTTAGCTTCAAATAGTTTATAATCAATTATAGCATTACACCCCAAATTAGTCGCATGCCAAACAAAGCAAACTATTTCATTTCAGTGCATTTTATTTGATTTAATTAAATCGTATTTAATTTAATTAAAATACTATAATACTCTAAAATTGGTTATGCTAGAGCCAGACTGGGCTGGCATATTGGCTTGCATTATCGTTGTCATGCCAATTAAGTTCCATCCCACTGTGCCACATCAATCGCACCACGTGGGTTCAAACTGTCAACAGCAAACAGGCAAAATGCTTTTATATGAACTAAGAGCCTGACTGAATGACTGCCTGACTGAATGACTGAATGACTGCCTGCCACACAATTGCGTCAAGCTGTGCGCTTTGGTGGGACGGGACTGAGGGCGAGAGTGTGCTGTATGCATGTAATTATTGTGTCAACTGAGGTGTAGCTGTGTGAGTGCGTGTCTGTGTGTAGCAAAAGCCAAAAGGCCTTGTGCAGGTCCTGTGCCACAGCCAGAGCCAAAGACAGTTGTTTATAGCCTGAACTAGACTCATAATTGCATTGTTGCCAGTGTAATTACTGGCAAACATGCAGTTAATTAAAATCATTAAAATGCCTTTGAGCCCAAAACGTCGAAGGACAGCGAGCAGACGGCAGCAGCTGCTGTCAGCTAGCTAAAAGGGCCAATAGAGCTCAGGGCGCATGGAATGTGAGCCCAGCCCGCAGGCCTTTCGACTGCTTTAATTTCCGACACACGCCAGCCAATCCTTATGCCAGATAGTCTTATATATGCATATATGGTTATTCTTCTGTGCACCTGTGCATACATAAATCTAAGTGTAATCTAAACGAAGCCCTAATACTCTTACAAAAGGATTAATAGCACTAGTTAGTATAACTATTATTGTATTATTGTCATTCTCGTTAACAGACTTATGATTGTCATTGTCATTATCCATAGTATTATATTATTATTATTATTTAGTGTCATTGTCCTTGTCCTTGTCATTGTAATTTATTTTAAAACATTAAAAATCATTGTGTATAAAAAGAAATCCAAGACCATAAAGTAGATAATAAATACTTTCATCAAGAACAACTTAGTTCAACTGAAGATTTAACTGGCTGTCTTAATGTGTAACTGTTATACTGTTATACCGTTATACCATTAATATAAATCAGTGCCAGTCAGCGACTCCCAGAGGTTGCGCACCTAATCTAAACCACCCGCAGCAGCATCTGTGATTTTGCCCTGTTTTCCCGTCCTGATGACTGTGTCTGGGCAGTTTTGTAGTTGCTGCGATTGCCATATTAGCCAGCTAATAGAATTATTTTGATTAATGCTTTCCCACTGCAAATGCCGGGGTGGACAAATGATTGAAGTTCGCCTGTTAAAGCGACATTTGCAGCCGACACGGCAGAATCATGTAAATGTCATTCTAGCATATACAATAAATCAATTCCGAGAACTTGTTAGCGCAAACAATTGACATGGAAAGCCAGTTAGAGAGCATAATGTCGCTTTTTTCCATTGATTAATATTAAATCAAATACAATCAAGGTCGAATATGCCGACAAAATGTCAAGCAATGGCGCTGAAATGTGTTGCTAGAGACATTAAAGAGAGCTACGAGTACTTTGCAGCAGTTTAACTGGTGAAGATGGAGATAGGGTCACCCTAAAAACCAGAGAGCATAGAAATTTTGGAAATATTATAAAAATGAAAGAGAAAGCTGAAAAACTGATACTTTTAAAAAAGGCTAAATATGTTTAAGAATTTCGTATAAGCTATGGTCACCCTAAAATAAAAAACTATATGCAAAATGTTAATGAATATAAATATTAAACAAGGCAACTTGAAATTTTATTAACAATAAGTATAATATATACAATTATTAAGTACATTTATCAACACTGAACAGAATTGGTGTAGACCTGAATAAGTATTGGATTACATTGCAACACTAGCTCTAATATAGCTTACCTAGATCATAAATTCCACGTTCGGAAGAAGTTCTCTATCTCTCTCTCTCTCTCCTATCAACGCCAACTTTGAATCGACGCTCAGACTGCATTTTACAACACTACTCGCATAGCTACATTTCAACAATCAATCAGAGCTAAAAGTTTTCATATTTTGTTTGTTTGTTTGTTTGTTTGTTTTTTTCCCATCGTGTAGAGCAACTGAAAGTCTGCGCTTAGCTTTCCAGTGTTGACTAATGTGAAAACTATTGCCATAATCATTACGGCTCGCAACATTAGGGCGTACTGCCATCGCAAGCACACGAAATATAACGTATAAAGCATGTTGAATGAATGCTGATGAGCAGACATTACCAATGGTTAAAGTTGATTATAAATACAATGTCGTATTCATGGCCAGCTCCCATAATTAATGAGTTTAGTCTGCCGAAAGGAGGCCCGTTCCGACAATGGTTAGGGCCAAGACGAAGGCGTCGAGGCATCGAGGCGTGGCAATGCCGTTGCCGTTGCCGTTGCCGTTGCCGTTGCCGTTGCCGTTGCCATTGTTTCGGCGTCTGTTTCTGCAGCTGTTATATTATTCAAACGTTTGCGCACGTGCTAGAAATTGTTCGTGTCCTTGGACCAGATAGCAGAGCCTTCGCTCTGTTAACCGTTAAGACAGTGAGGTTATATACATACATACATATATATGTATCCATAGATACCAAAAGTACGAGAATGGCAATCAAATATGTACTGAATTTGCTGATTGAAATACACGCTGGCTGGCTGCGTCTGGGATGCGTACGCAATTAAAATTTTACGACCACTGAATATGAAAAGGTGCTATATCATTTTTAAGTGTTCACTACCCTCAGCACCCACTCACTCAATTTTAATTGTCGAATAAATGTTGTGGAAATAATTTGGCACCGAAAAGCATAAAGGGAGCGCCAAGCTGGAGATAAGAGCAATGCGTGAGCAAAATGTGCAGCGTAAGCAAAGTAATAAAGGAAACAGACGTGAAACAAGCGATAAAGCCGAGAGTGTGTATTACATAGGGAGTGCTCGACTGATAGATGCTCTGAGTCCACTCATCGGAGAAATGCTTTGATAAACCAAACTTACAATAGATATCTTCTGTTTAATATCGATTCCATGGAATTTGATAGCAGTTATCTCTCTCTCTCTCGCTCTGTCTCGCCCTCTCTATTTCAATAGAACCAATATACCCTATTTACGCACCTCGACTTTTCTAAGAGCAAGTGATAAAAGGGAATCTTGGAAGGAGATAAAGCATCTCTGGATAATGAAACGAATCATGGTAGGGGATGATGTGTTAGATCTGGGACGTGCCTCTCGGACTGCCAGTAATAAATAATAAAGAGACAAACGAAATTGAAGAGATGAATAAAATGAACAAGGGATGGGGTAGCTGGGCAGTGGGCAGCCGTAGGAATGTGACTGAAGTTTATATAACTGAAGAGACAGCAGAGAGCTTACGTATAAAGCCGCACGAAGTAGCTCAAGCAATATGAATCCAAGTTGAAATTCGATTGAAATACTAAAGTTAAATAGGAAATTATACGTTATAGTATTTATTCATAAAACAAAGAATTTATATAAATAACTTATCAATATTTATCTCCAATACTGCAAGATGTTCATTTCTGAATGAAATTATTGGGCATTCACAGCTGGGATTTGACTCTTGGTCTACTAAGGCGACTCAACTGAGTTCATTCTTGAAAACAGTTGAAATTTTGAGTGTTCTACTGACAAAACTTTTCTTTTGATAGATATCAACTTTTTATGTGAAGAGTTCTTTGTGATTTTAAAACAAAGCCATGTGCGACTTCGCACCTCACACATATTATTTTTGATTTCCACAACGGCAACTCCTAATCAGAGAGCAAGGATCATCCAAACTGTCCCGAGACGATCATAAAAGGAAAACGAGATGAACAAACAAAACACGTATAAAGTGAAAAATAAAGCCACATTTATGAGACTCGCGGGTCTCAGCTGGGCGGCTGGGCGGCTGGGCGGCTGTGCGAGCATGAAAATGGCTTTCATATTTGTTAGCCTGGCTAAATTGATGGCAAACAGTTTTTGGGGCAGCTGCTCCTTGTGCTCGGCTCGTTTTTTGTTGTGGCCATGTGGTCGGTGTTCCCGAAATGAAGGGAAGCTTTTAGCAGATACTTTACGCAAATCCCAAGAGAAAACATTGCCGCACTATGCGAGCTGTCGAAGGAGAGACAAACAGCAGCCAGCAGGGAGTGGGGAGCAGCCAGCAGGGAGCAGGCAATGAGCTGAGTGACGGGCGGGCCTCATTAAAAGTTAAAAAAGGATTTTCAACGGATTTGCGAGTTTTTCGACTGCGCGCTAAACACAAACAGAAGCCATCAATTTGCATAGAAGCGTTTCACAAAAAATATTTGCAGCAGCAAATTTAAGCGCACAAAAGTATGCAGCACAAAGAGCTACAAGAGACGAACCAAATACAGCTACAGTAGATACCCTTTACGTAGACTGCAAGTCGAGTGGGGTATATACTTGAGTGGAAGTGAGTTGGGATAGAATTTTGAGGGAACTCAATATATACGTAAGCAAAAACTAGGCAATGAATAATTTCTATAATCAATACAGGCAATCGATAGTTATCGATAAGTAATGTACAAAACGAAAATGTTGAATATAAAATATATAAATAAATTCATGAGAAGCATTTTATTCAAATAATCATTAAATGACATAGCAGAGCTGATTAATTTTAATTATCGATCAGCATAAATCTTGGGAGGATTGGAGAGGAAGCTGAATAAACATGTTTGAGGTGTGTGTAGCAATGCATTGAAATTACTCCCATTTATTTACTAATTTAGATTCACCAAAATATTTATCATATAATTAAAAAGTTGAATCGGTATTTATCGATTTTAAATAAATATTTGCATAAAATACTCAAATGATATATAAGCTATGCAACTGAGCTAGCCTACATTCCATCCTTATTTAGGAGAAATGCCTATATAAGCCAATATATTATATTGAATAAACTTCTGTCTTTCTGGGAATTCGATTCAGATTTCGCCAAATGCATTTTCCGTGTCAGGCAGTCAATCCACTCTCTTGCCTTGCCCATTCACCTTGGGTATAGAGCATTCAAATAAAGAACTGAGCTCAAGACTTGGCCACTGTCAAGTAGTCGCATAGTTGTCGTACCCCAGTGCCACTCGACAGCCTGCCACCTGCCCACTTGCTCACCTGCCTCCACTCTCTACATCCTGGCAGTCGTCGTCGTCGTTGTCCTTGAGTTGTGCTTTGGCATTTGGCTTTGTTTTGCTTAAACTTGGGCCATGGATTAGCTAAATGCAGGCGCTCTCTGCCCCGTCAGTCCGTCAGTCTTAGCTAAGCCTTGCCACGCCCCTGCAACCTTTCCATATACTTTTCCATTTTGCTGCACCCTTCAAGCTAAATATTTCGCCTTCTTGAGTTTTTATGAGCTGCTCAACTTGGCTTTTTTTTCGCTTACTTACACCTGGTGTTTACCTTCTATTTACCTGCACGCGCTGGTACTTTCCTCCTTTCCCTCCCTCTCTCCGTCTCTATCTCTCTCTCTTTCTTTCTTTCTGTTTCTGCTCTGTCGTTCTCAAGCTCTGGCCGTACCTATGAGCGCCATCTGTGCTCTATTGATGCAGATTTCTTGATACTCATCAAATTAAATTCAAATTGCTTTTGCTAGTTGAGCTAATTAATTTTTAACATTTTACAGCACTGCTTTTTATATACTCTGAAGTTAATTTATCTGTGTATTAGTTTATTTGTCAGTCTATCCATCAATCTGTCTGTCAGTCTGTCTGTCTGTCTGTCAGTCAGTCTGTCAGTCTGTCAATCAGTCTGTCATCCAGTCTGTCAGTCAGTCTGTCAGTCTGTCAGTCTGTCAGTCAGTCTGTCAGTCTGTCAGTCAGTCTGTCATTCCGTCTGTATTATCATACATCAAATATAGAGCGAACAGCGAAGCTAATCAATTGAAGGGTAAGAAGAAGAGCAGAAAGAGACGAAGCCGCAGCAGAGCTGAAGAAGAGATCTTAAGCTGTATATGTGTGCAGGAGAAGCTGTACGGGACGCACTGATCACCACAAGATTAGAAACACAACTGAAGAAACACTGCAACAGGCGCCCCTTATATAGGGCAGCAAGACTCTCAAGAGAACACAAACTCAACTCTTGAGCTGAAGAGCCGCAGCCCAGCTAAAGAAGAGACTTTAAGTTGCATATGTGTGCAGGAGAAGCTGCAGAAGCCACTCCATCATTAGCCGACCAATCAGAGCAGCTGCTGCAGCTGCTGCTGCACACATATGCAAACTAAGATCTCTTCTCCAGCTGTACTTCGGGTCTTCAGCTCGAGAGTTGAGTACGTGTTCGACTGAGAGTCTTGCTGCCCTATATAAGGGGCGCCTGTTGCAGTGCTTCTTCAGTCGTATTTCTAATCTTGTGGTGATCAGTTCGTCCCGTGCAGAGCCGTTCTTCTTCTTTTCTGCTGTTCTTTGGTAAGTATTTAATGTGTTATGAATAATATTAAGTATTTTAAGTGAATATGTAATGGTTATATGTATATACCAAAATGTTTTAACAAAATGTTGACGATCATTAAGTAAATGTTCACTGGGTAATGTAATTTCACAAATAATATACATATATAGAAAGACTTTAGAAGCTTGTAGCTGGATCAAGGGTATATTTTAGTCAGGCAAGCCCGACGCCTGCTCGCGCTCTAATTTCCACTTAGTCTTCTACTCTGGCGTTGGCTTGTTTAAATATAGCTGTATATTTAGTAATTTATAGTTAGGTATATAATTTGTATAAATTAACTAGAAAACATAATAAAAGGCTATTTACATAGCCAAACTGTGTGAGAATGTGGCTGTGGGTGTGTTTGGCTGTTGGAGCTCTAACATAAAGCAGAAAGCGGAAAGGAAGTGCAGCCATTTCTGGGCCCCCATCCTGTGGCAGCGACAACCCACGAGCATCCGCCGCTCTGGGCCAGAAGTTGTAAAGTTTTTTCGCAAGTGAACGAACAAAAGCGCCAGGATGTGGACGGAACATTTGACCGGGGCGGAAGGAGTAGACCAGGAGCAGGAGCAGGAGCAGAGCAGCGTTGCAGTCAAAGTTGCAATTGCGATTGCAATTGCAGTTTGCCAATTTCTATTTGCTGCTTACAGATAGCCTAATGGGTCAATAGATTTTCGCAGACTCTAAACCCTTCGACTCGGCGCTGACCAACAAATCAAATAGCGGAAAAGTTTTATTTTGCAAGTTTTCTTTATGGTTCCGGGCCCGCATCCGGTTTAGCGCGCCGTCTTGGGGCCCATAAATAAGCTTGCAAATTGCATGCTTGGCCGGCTCCGTTGGCGCATCCGCCCCAAATTCCCCAGTTCTCAATTCCACAAAACGAAACGCCCACTAAAATTGATGACTTTTCTAGCTAGCCAGATAGTTGTTGTCATTGTTGTTGTTGTTGTTGTTGTTGTTGTAATAAATTTAGTGTAACTCGCGTTTGAGCATTAATTAATTCATTAACAACCCATTGAGCTTTGTTCTTGCGCATTATTCCAGCCTATTGGCTTCCAAGTATTTCTGATTTTTGACCATAATGAGCCCCAAATTGAACGGGGCCTTGGCCCATCAAATTGAAATTGTGTGTAATTACCGGGAAATTCTGTTTGCCACAAAATGGATTTCATTTACAGCAACACGCCACGTTGGTCTGGGGCACAGCGTTAATTTAACCAGAAATTGTCTCTATTTTTCAATGGGATTTATTTTGTATTTTATAATTTGTTTGTTGCATTTGAATTTCTATACCTATAAGGCCTGACTGAACTCATAGAAAAGCCTTAGCATAAAACTTCTTATGAAGAACAGAAGGAGAGAAATTATACAATAATTCATTTATAATTTTATTCCAAAAAAAAAAAAAGATTACAAATTTATTACTATTTAATTTGTTTTTAATAATATAAAACCTTCATTTATTTACAATATTTTATACTTTAACAACATTTATAAATTAATCTTTAAAAATCATTACTCTAGAAATTATTAAATTATGAATTATGAAAATGTTTTATAAATATTTATTTATTATCAACGCAAAATCGATAATTACTATTTAATTTTTAATATATACAAAAATAAACTTGCCTAAAGTATTAAGCTAGTAATTTTTAGAGCAAACAATAATGGAATTTGTAAATGAATTTTGTTTAATATTTTGCTGCTTTAATCTGTATGCATTTAACATAATTTAAGCTGATTTCCTTTGAGTACAATACTTTTACTGTACAACGAATTAAATTTGCCTGCCAGCTATTTCTGGGATTTCTATCCACTCACTCGCTTAACGAGTATTTCCTTTGGCTTTAAGCAAGATGCTAAACCCAGGAACCACAGCAAAGCCCCAGCTCCAGCTCCAGCTCCAGCCCCAGCCAGAGCCACAGCCACACACTTTGAGCACTGTGCGGTATGTGAAATCCATTTGTATCTTTTATGCGTAACATTGTCAGAGCAAACAAATAGTCGGCATGTGCTCAATTGCGAACAATAATAAACATTATTATGACTATGTTCGGGCACTTTATATGGGACTGACTCTCTTAGGGTCTCTTAGGGCCTGGCCATTTGAGTGGCGCGTTTCAGCTTCTCAGCTGAGCTCAACTGCACGGCTCTCTGCTAAGCCGGACGGACGTAGGAGCATTTGGCATAAAGTTTCATGACGCTAAGTGGATGATTATTTGCGATTACACGGCCAACAGGCAATGGGAGCCACAGCAAATCCTTGAAGCGAAGGACACGACGACCAGCACACATGGTTGCCTCTATGGGTGCTTAAGATTGTGTATGTGTGTGTGTTTCTGTGTGTGCGTGGATGTAATTTAATGAAGGTAGCAGCAGAATGAGTCGAGCAGGAGCCGTAGAGCGGAACCAAAGCCAATACAAATATGCGGGCCATTGCGTACCGAAGCAATCGTCCTTCCTTCCCGCATTTTAACTACTGCGGGCCAGCAGCGTGGCCAGGCCATGATTATGTGTTAATGGCCAGAGCACGCGTTTTTATATTGATCGCCAAATTGGCTGCTAACAATTGATATATGGCAGCCAATTGGCAATTGCGAAACATGCATTACTCAAATGCCAGCGCCCATGGACGGAGCAGGGCCAAAAGCTTGCTCATAAATGCAACTCGTAAATCTTGTCTCTTTTTTCTTCTATAATTTTTTTTCTCTGCCTTTTTGTAAATTTCGGGTCGCATGACCAGCAGCCAAAGGAGCCAGAATCATCCATTTTGTGTCGCTGACGCAACGCGCAGTTGCCCCAAATAAACCAAATAAAGCTGCAGCATTTCACCACAAACGAAGTGAATTATAGGCATTCCGAATATTGATCGACGAGCACAATAAAGAAGTTTAACGCTCAAAAGTATGCTGGGCATATTTTAAATTAATATTCAGGACAGCAACTACGTTACATATAAATGCATTAAAAATTTAATTAAAAGCAACAAAAATTTCAAGGCTTTCAAAATGAAACGGCAATTGCCGTGCTATATAATTAATCGGCAATTAAGAGCATTAATCAACACTGTTCAAGCTTCAATCGCTTCGCATAAAACAAACAAAGCCTCACAAATTGATTAATTATTTTTGTTTTTAATGCACTTCGTAGGCGACCGAATGATGCATAAATTAAACAAGACAAAACACCTGGCAGTCAGTGTCGGCCTTAATTAGCAGCGAAGAAAATGTACATACACACATACATATACATCCATTAGTACGATAGACAGATCGGCGACGCCAGCAACTGTTGGCAAGTAATTCGAATCGATTTTTTGCAAAAGACAAAAGAAACAATTCATATGTATATATATCTGTAAATATATGCATGCTGTCTGCTGCTGGCCGAGGCTTCAATTTAAGAAATTAATGTGAGATTGCTTCTGGGCTCGCCACCGGGCACAAACCAATAAATTTTTCGCCAATGCGTCAAGTGAAGCTGGCAGACCGACGGCAAGAGCGAGCGAGAAAGCAAACGAACGTAGACCAAGAGTTTGGAGATGGACTAAACACAGCTTGGAAGTCTTCGTGCAAAAATATCGATATAGCGATGCACGAGGATTCGATAACGAATAGGAGCAGAAATGAACGAAACTTGCAGTATTTTTAATAACAGCAAGAGAAGGAAGACGAACTGGAATTTGGAACCACAGCTTAAAAATGACGAAATATCGGTACGAGCTCTGTTGCTAAAAAGAAATGAACCAGCTACAGTTTAGCACGTGAATATCATGTTTATCATCTTAACCAAATATAATCTCTTAATAAAAGCAACCATTATTATATTTTTTAATTTGGTCAAATTTAGACTATATCATCACAAAGTTTCGTAGAAAAACACGACACGCTCCCAACTCTAAGAAGTGCACTGACCAGCTGCTGCGACCTGAGTCGAGTCTGGAGCGGAAACGGAAGCCGTGCGCAAACAGAAGCAAAAGAAGTAAAACACAACCGGAAACTTAAGTTCAGACAGCGTGCCCAATATATAAGGTCCATGTGCGCCATGTTTCTCGCCAAAATAAAAAAGTCTTATTTGCCGGGCGCTAGAAGAAGCAGCAAGAAAGCTGCCCGTTAGCTACCCGTGCATAGAGAGTGGGCAAGAACCTGTGGGACCTGAGCAGGTGTTTTTGGGTCGCCGGATTTGTAGGAGGTGTTACAGCTAGTTAAGGAGTAAAAGTTTTCAATTAGCTGCTTGTTTGCTCTGCAGGCAGGCTTCATTAGCCAGTTGATTGATGAAAAGACTCGCGTCGATAAACATTGGCGTTTATCAAGTGCCAAAATGTACTTAAGACACAAAGTTCCTAATGGTAAAAACGTATTTAGTAATTGGCTAAAAACTTGGCTAAGCGGCTTAATAAGGCAGTTTTTTTCCTTCTTCTAATTTTAAGATATTTATTATGGTAATTAAATGGTAAGAAGTAAAGCATTTCTTCTATAATCAGTTCAGTCCGATTGAAGGACTATATCTATCGAAATTTGAATAATTTAATAGTAGATTCAGTTAATAATAGCATTAAATAGAAATACACCATCATCCGACTTAGCTAGGGTATTTAAGACGTTTTCAGTTCCTGGAAAAAAAAAAAAATTCGAAATCCATTTACTTATGTAAATAAGAAACGTTATTTGCTTTAGCTACCGCAGCTGTTGTCGGCTTTAACCGGAAATTGTGCCGAAAGACGTTTTTAAACAATTTCCGTTAAGCTTTAAACGTCAAACCCAATTCAGTCGGAAGACGATAGATACTTGCATTGGGAATTGGGTATTTTGTGGTTGATTTTTTTTCACTCTCTCTCTCTCTCTCTCTCTCTCTCTCTCTGTGCCTGGTCTGGTATTTATTTGTATTAAGAAGAATGTAAAACAGAAATTAGCATAATTACAGCAGCAAACCCTTTACAAAAGGGCTGCTGGTTGGGCATGAGTGAAACTGGGTCGGGCCAAAGAGGTTCTCGGCATTGTCCCAAAAGTAGCTGCTAAATAATTTCGTTGTTTTTTGTAGTGGGCGAATTGGGTATATTGGGTATATGGGTATATGACCTGATAAGAATCAGCAGACGACTTGATATTGTCTATATGTATGAGCTTTGGGATCTAATACAATCTTGGGATATGCATTTGAAAAATATTCACCTATTGGATTCAAATCATCCATAGCTATTTGCATGATTATACTTCTGTTCAGATATATACAGAGTATGTTATTTTTGTATAGTAATTGCCTTATGGGGCATCTCTTAGTCAGGCACTACAGCATCGCATTCAAGTACACTTTTCTGTTGTTTGTATCTCTGATAAAGGTAGAGGCCTCCCGCCTGTATTCGCACCAATTTATTTGTTGCCTGATGTTCCAGAGCCCGAGCCCAAACCCTGGGCTAAACCACAATCCGAAATACAGCAGCAGCTGCTCATCAAAATTTTATGACAAAGGGAAATGTGGATGGGCGGCCTCTTTTTTGTGAAGCAGCAAAAGTAAACGCAAACAAAGCATGCCAAAAATTATCTCGGTCACTTTTCAAATGCACGCACACTTAGACAACGGAAAACCAGCAGATCCCCAAAAGCGGACGGAGTGGCAATGGGAATGGGATTGGGGCTGAGCTGTGGGGGCGTGGCTAACCACTGAACACCCACATCCTTGACAGGGTCATTGGCTGGGCGCCATTTTAAGTTTTCCGAGAGCAAAGAGTGAGAGAGTTGGGTGGAATGTTGACAACACTGTTTACCTAATGTACCGTTAAGCTGCACACTTAATGCCGTTATCATTCTCTTTTTCCTACGACATTAAGGGAATAAGTAGATCCGTGCATCAATACCCGTTCGCTTATATAAATATATTTCAGAATTTTAAGTCTTATCTTAACAAAGTTTCGCACATCGATCAGAGTTTACCTTCTGAATTCATACATCTCTACAAACTCATCTTAATTTTGTTCCGCCCGAGTATTAGCCAGTCAGTCAAACCCGACTGCAACATTCTTACTTGTTTTTGTTTTTGACATTGTCTCCATGAGGCATGGAAATAATTTTCTTAATTTACTTTGAAGTGCCTAAAAAAACAAGAACATGTAAAAGGACCTAAGTCGATTAACAGATACCTTACTATTTTTAACGAATTTGGCAGTAAAAACATTAAAAAAGTATATAAGTATATTATTAAATAATATAGCTACAGAAATTTGATATATTTCAAGCATGATCTCAAAGGTTACATACAAGTTGTAGATAGACAGACTAGACAGACTGTAGACAAAAAAATCGGAAACTCCAAAAGCCATTCCATAGCACTGAGCACAGATATTATACCCGCGATGGTATATACAAGGGTATTTATATTTATTTCAAATTCCTTAACTCTTGGACCTCTTCTTTTAGGAGAGCAATAGAAATATATTCATTTCCCTGCATGGGCGGGCATAGAATCACCAGCAGCTGGTTCTGAAATCACGTCTGCCCCACGTCACGTTTGTTCAGATTGAATTTAAATCTCGTACGCATTTTGTACAATTTGCATTTGCCATGATTCACAAACTTTCGCCCATTAAACTTTTTTCATTTACTACAAAGTCCAATACGAACAACAACAATAACGATTAACATAAAAAATATAATAAGTGAAAAAGTTGAGAGCCTTATTTTACATTATTGCAAAAATGCAGAGCTTTGCGTTGCTTACTTAAATATAATGTGTGTTAGTTTTACCTGCAGTCAGATATGCGAAACATGATGAAAAAGTAATAATAACAAAAAAAAAAAAAAAATTAAAAAGAATTTCATTGCCTTTTGCAATGCAGCGAAATTTACCTTGCCAACGAGTAAGGTCGCTTGCAAAAATAAAAACCTTGACAGCAACTCATGCCACGCCCAACGCCCCATTCCAGCAATTTGTTGCGGGTTAAGGTCGAGCCTGGCTCACTGCCCATAATGTTATGCTGCAGACATTCGCACTAACAATGGCAATGAAATGCAGGCAGGCAGGCATGCAGGAAGGCTGGAAGGCAGGCAGGCTGGAAGGTCGACAGGAAGGCACGCTGGAAGGTGGATAGGCAACGCAAGGCAAGGCAGGAAAAGCTGGTATGTTGGCTGGCCTTCATCCGTGACGTTTAGCCGTAAACGGATTTATAGCAATGGCAGCGCATCTGCGCTCGCCTTGAAGCCTTTTGCACATAGGACATCGTTTCAAGGCAATCCCCTGCTTTGCTCTACTTGCACTTGTTTATGTTGTCATTATATTTAATCCGGCGTATGACAAGAATTAATGCTGACGCAATTTTTAATTTTACTTGTTCACACACACACACGCACATATACACATGTGTATGCTTGTGTGAAGAGCAAACGACAAGCTGCAAAGTGAACGCACAAAAGATTTTTTTCTTTTCTGTGAAACCCACTCAAGTGGTTTTAAAGAGCTTTCAATGCATGTGACGCGACTGTGTCTTAAAATCTTAGCTATGTGCGAAAATCAAAGTCAATGTCGATGTTAGTAGAAGGTCAATAGCTTCGCAAATGTTGCGGCAGCAAGAGCAAACATTTCACATAAAGGCTTATGAAGCGCAGTGAAATAAAAGTATTGTCCATATATATTGTGACATTTTCAATAACATTTTGAATCGCGCGCCTATTCTAAATACAACCGTGAGCTTGGGTATCATATACGTTTTTTTTATTTACAAAAACGATATCTTTATACCACTAACCCATGCAAATATGAGAATATCCATATCGATATACAATCATTTTGCTTATTCGATAGTCTTAAAAGCGATGTTGTGACATAAAAAGTCACAGTGACTTATTTGAATGCCTGCTGGAATCAATACACAATAATAAAGAAACAATAAACCATTCAAGGTATTAAATAACTCAACTATATTTATTTTTCAGATTGCATAAATATTCTTGTAAAACAAATTGTCGATTCGAATTTTACTTTTCATTGCACAACCATTCATCTCGTTACAGTAGAGTTGCGATATGTAACCACTTTTAAAATATCGCCCATCTCTATTTTGACGCGTGCTCTTTCTTTCCTCTTGCTCCAACATGGCTGATCAGGTAAGGCAGCAAAAATGTGTTCGAAATTAAATAAAATACGTCAGTTATAGCATTGCTATAAAACAAAATTAGTGTGAAATGTGAAATAAGGTGCATTGTGAGTTGAACAATACATTTACTGTGAAGCATTGAATGCATCATTTGCTAAAAGAAGAAGCAACAGCGAACGGGGCTCACATTCAAC
Source organism: Drosophila mulleri (assembly GCA_035047565.1). NCBI lineage: Eukaryota > Metazoa > Arthropoda > Insecta > Diptera > Drosophilidae > Drosophila > Drosophila mulleri. The sequence goes on along the minus strand of JAWNPK010000060.1, from coordinate 12,882,594 downwards.
CTAACCACACTTCTACGCATGCTGTTTACGCTGCTAAATACACTTGGAATTTGACTATTATTTTTGTAGCAAACAGAACGCGCATTTCGCAAGCAACACTCAGTGCCGACAGTACGTCGTAAGAGTGTCAATGGCAAGAAACGTCCTCGTTTCTATCGTCAAGTTGGGCTGGGATTTAAAGTCCCACCCGAGGTAAGAGCTCCAAAGCAAATTTAACTAATCTTGCGCCCCCCTCGTTTTTCTTCCGTTCCATGCCCCACCTGCACGTTTGTGTACCCTGCAACCAATGTAACTTGTATGCCATGCTAAACAGAACGAGCGCGCCTTCCAAAAGCAGTTCGGTGTTAACCTAAACCGTAAGGTCAAGCCAGGCATCACCAAAAAGAAGGTGCTCCGCCGCTACCGTGATGTTGGTCTCGGTTTCAAAACCCCCCGTGAGGTAATGCATGTCAAACCAAAGAAATCTCCACTCTTAAAAGATAAAGAATTTGTTCGTCTAATCAATTTCGTTTCTTCCTACAGGCCATCGATGGCACCTACATTGACAAAAAGTGCCCCTGGACCGGTGATGTGAGAATTCGTGGCCGCATCCTTACCGGTGTCGTGCGCAAAACTAAAATGCAACGTACTATTGTCATTCGTCGCGATTATCTGCACTTTGTGCGTAAATACAGTCGTTTTGAGAAACGTCATCGCAACATGAGCGTCCACTGCTCGCCCGCCTTCAGGTATGTACACTACCAAATTGACCTAACTACATATTATTTACTTGTACTATGATGATAAAATCATGACGGTCTTCATAAAACAAATTGCTGAAGAAACTTGACTCTTTTTACTAAACGTAAAAAACTGACAACTAGATCTGTAACTTACTGCCTCCTACTTCATTTGTTCTTTATTAATACCTTTCTTTTTTTTTTCTGTGCTTGCAGAGATGTGGAGCATGGCGATATCGTCACAATTGGCGAGTGCCGTCCTCTCTCAAAGACCGTGCGCTTCAACGTCTTGAAAGTCAGCAAGGGTCAGGGCGCCAAGAAGAGCTTCAAGAAGTTTTAAGTGAGGACAACCGCTATGGAAGAAAATAATATTTGTAGCACTATTCTTTTTGAATAAAACAAAAAAAAAATGTAAATTTAATTCTGTAACTTTGTAGTTCTTTTTTCAGAATTTTCAGTAGACGAAACCAACAATATCTTTAAAAGGTGTGTATTAAGTAAATCTTATGAACAATTTAATTTCCTTATTATTTACTGATGATAAAATCATGACGGTCTTCATAAAACAAATTGCTGAAGGAACTTGACTCTTTTTACTAAATGTAAAAATACTGAAGATTATTAACTATTGTTAAGCTGTCTAACTTTTACGTTATACTAAAGTTTGAATCTGTTATGTTTTTTTCAGGTTTTCGTTGATGAATTCCAAGAGGATACTTGGCTAAAAAAAAAAAATTTTTGTTCTAATTTAATTTCAATAAAGTCCACGTAATTAAACCAAATATATTTTATTTAATTATTCATCATGTACTGGGTATGCCTATTCATTTTATGAATTTATCAACCGTTCACTATTTGGAATACCAAAACCTACTTTTTTGTACGATAGATCAGACAATTTAAACAGCCCGCCTCTTTAAAGAGGCAGAACAGAACAGAATGACTTGCTATTCGATAATCTGGCAACGTCGTGCATAAGCAGCTGTCTGGGATGCATTGGCAACACTCACTCAGACGCTAAACAAAAAAATAGACCAGAAAAAAAATAAGCAAAATGGAAACAGCGGGACCAAGTGCAGAAATCGGTAAAACTACTATATATTTTAATCTAATTGGACACTACAGCATATATTAGGCTGATGAAAAGTGCCTTGGCATAGTTAGTAATTAAGTTAGGCGGTTTTTGTTAAAAATAATCAGCGGCTATAAACTGTCTACAAATTTTTGCATTCTTTGTGCAGAACTACTCGAACGCGTTTTATTGCGTCTGGGCAATGCGGACAGCGATGAGAAGCTGGAAACGACAGTGGGTAAATTTCTGACGCCCGTCATCATAAAAATCAACTCGCCTCACAATGTGGTGCGCTCTAAGGTAAAACGAATCCCTGAATGACTTGGCAAATTGTAATTTGTTGTATATCAACTAGGTGGTTGAGGTGCTGACACATATAAAGCGACGTCTCACATCACGAGGTCAGGTGCAGATACCAGTGGAGGCCCTCCTCGATCAATATGGAGGATCAGAAAGCACCACATTCCTTAAGAACTTTGCCATCATTTTCATTAGTATGGGTTTCCCTCGCCTGCCGCTGGAGGAGCAGACGAAACTGGCGGCCAAGGTGTTGGGTTGCGAAAGCAAATTGGAGAACTATCAGGATAAGCTATTCCTGCTGCTACTGCCCATTTTGAGTGAAATGAAAATACCCGATGATCCGGCACAGCGTGGAGATTTATTTAAGCTGAAAGAGCAGCCGGCTATTTCTGCTAGTTTCTTAGCTTTACTGCAGGATGTGCTGTTGTTGCCCTATGGCGTCACACAGGATCAAGACGTGCCACCTGGACTAAGTCCTTATAGCTTTAAGCGTATCATTGCTAACAATTGGCGAGCCGAGGAGCTGGAGAAGATCAAGAAGGGCATCGTGCGCTTTTTGTGCGGTGGAGTTTTCACAGATAATGATATATTTGCTCTGCTTGTAGTTGCTTCAGCTGATACGCGCTTTAGCGTGGCCACGCCTGCCATTGCTGAGCTGAGTAAATTGTGCACCATGCTGGACTTTAGTAGCCCAGCTGTGACATCGCCTCTCTACACGCTCTTCATTGGCAATCAGCATCAGTTGACGGAGCGGCAAACGCGTCCCTGCTGCGCTCGAGTGCGTCAAAAGCTGTTGCAGTATCTGGTTAAGTGTCGGGGTAAGGGGATCTTTGTAGGCAAGGGTCTCCAAGTGATCTTCGATGGGCTCTTTGGCAACAATACCAATCAGAAGTGTAAAGTTCTAGCACTGCAATTCGTGGAGTTGGTGCTACGAGAGTAAGTTAATGAATCGTATACTGAATATACCCATACTAATGTGTTTCTTTCTTCACTTCGGTAGCGGTCCACGAGATGTCGTCTCCAAGGTATCCAAAGTTCTGTTAACAGGCATCACAAAAGTCATTGGACGCGACTCTGTGGAGCCGAACGATGTACAAAATGCAGCGTATTCCGCTTTAGCTCAACACGCGCGCAGCTTTCCAGAGGATGTTAGCCAGGATTTGAAACTAGTGCTGGCCTACTTTAATAATCTAGCCACTTGTGCACCCGACTTGCATAGCTCAATACGCGAGGCCTTGGTCTCCATGGCGCCAGCATTTGCCTGGCAAACAAAGACCAAATCCGATGCCATGGATGTGGACAAACAAGGCGATCCATCGGAGGTGCAGTTGGATGGACAACAGCATCTGCTACTGGCCATGCTGCTCGACAACGCCGAGTCCAAGATACAAATTGTACAGAACGTAACGAGCGTCTTCCTCACCAGCTGCTATCCAGAGTTCTATGCACCGGCTCGTTATTTGCTGCTACTCATTGCAGGCGAACGGTGCGTTTGCGCTAATATATCTATAATCTGTATATAGATATCTAATCCATTTCAATCTTTCTGTGTATAGCAACTCCTTGAGAGAGAATGTGACTACATACTTGTATGGAACTTCGAAGAAGGATCATGTCAACTATAGCATGCTGTCTTCCATTGAGCACACAGGCAAACATACTAGCGAATCGATTAGCGATTTTAATCATTTGTCACTCGAGCAACGACGAGTCTTGCTGCCCAGTTTTCATGCAATGATGACCCATGTCCATGAGATGGCCAACAAGCGGCTGAAGAAGAGCAGCTGCTGTGTGGTTATTGGACGGACCAAGCTGCCCTATAGTCTGGACGTCTACGAGGAGATACTCGACTATCTGCGTCTCTGTCTGTGGTATTCGGCGGGCATCGTCGCCGCACCGGGCGATGAGAAATATACTCATGAGCTGCGCAAATATATAATCATCAACTACGACGAGGAGGAGACTAATGCACTGCAACAATATTTACTCTTTGTGCAGCGCGGCGTGGAGGCAAAGCGAAGTATTTATAATCATTCAATGAGTTTATCATTAATCGTCAATATTATGAGAGTAACAACTCTTTTTTTCTCTTTTAGCTGATTCAACGCTTCTTTGTCTCTATGATCTATTGAATGCGGCGCCCGAGATATTTGCGCCCAAGCAATTGCATTTATTGGAGCCGTTGAGCAACTCACTGAAAGATGTTTCCGAAGTAATGCGTCTTAATGTTGCCCAGGTCTATGGCATACTCTGGGCCTACGGGCTACCAAATGATAAATTTGATCAGGAGATCGGCGATTGTCTAAACACCTTGACGCAGAAATCACTTGAGCATAAGCATGGCTGGCTTTTGGTGTTGGGTCACAGTTTCAATCGTAAAATTGACCAATTGCGGGAGCAAAATGTAAGCAAGGACTATGCCAATTGGGCGGAGTTTGTAAATGCAGTAAAAATTATTGGTAAGTCTTGACGGATGACGTAAAGTAATACTATATTTAACAATGGGTTTTCATTCACAGCGAAAATGCTAACCGAGTCGCAATGGCTGCTCATCTCAGCTGCTGTCAAATGCACCTCGATGATTGGCAAAGTGGTTGAGATACCCAACGTGCCAGTGGAAATTCAATGCGCCAGCAGCAACAACGATGACGACGATGATGCAGAGATGACCGACACAGAGAGCATTCAAATTTCCACGAAGATGATCATATTCAGCGTCGTTTTCCAACTGCTGCGCAGCACCTCCGTTAGACAAAGGATTCGCGAAGAGGCAGCCAAGTGCTTGGGCTATTTGGCAATTGGAGATGGCGCCCACTTTACTAAGCGCAATCTGGAAAAGTTCCTAACGCTGACCAAGGTGCAAAAGGATGCAGCATTGAATATTGCCATTTCGGAGGCAATTGTCAGCACCTTGTGCGGCTACGATGTAAACAAGGGTCCGCCAACGGAGACGTTTGCGAATGTGCATTGCAGCGATGCAGATTTCGAGCAGTTCTTGATGGCCTTGATACGATTGGTTAGCGAGCCCAATCCTCAATCGCGGCAGGCCATCTCAGTTTGGCTGCTCGCTGTGGTCAAGCATTGCAGTAAGCGACCCGCAGTGCTCAACAAAAAGCAACTGCTGCAGTTCGCTTTTACGGAGCTGTTGTCGGATGATAGTGGTGCGTACAGCTTATATTTAAATAATTTCTATTTGTGTACAACAATTCTCCTTTGCTTGCAGAATTCGTGCAAGATGTTGCTTCACGGGGCTTGGGCTTGGTTTACGCTCTCTCCGATTCGGACAGTCAAACGGATCTGGCCAATTCTCTGCTCGATCAGCTGATTGGCGGTAAGAGGCAGGTGAATCAGGTGACTGGCGATACCGAACTCTTTGCCGAGGGCATGCTGGGCAAGACGCCAACCGGCGGTAATATCACCACCTACAAGGAACTCTGCTCCCTTGCCTCCGATCTCAATCAGCCAGACATGATCTATCAGTTTATGCAGCTGGCCAATCATAATGCCACCTGGACCAGCAAGCTGGGTGCGGCGTTTGGCTTGAAGACGCTTTCTGCGGAGTCGCGACAGAAGATGCAACCCTATTTGGGCAAGATAATACCACGCCTTTATCGCTATAAGTACGATCCGACACCAAAAATCCAGAACTCCATGATCTCCATATGGGACACCATTGTCAGCGACTCCAAGGAAGTAACCGAGCAATATTATTGGGAGATTCTGCGCGAGCTCCTCGACAATTTGACCTGCACGGAATGGCGTGTGCGCATTGCCTGCTGCTTGGCTGTGCGGGATTTGCTAAAGCGCTCAAATGGTTTGCGCCTGCGCTCCGAAGAGAAGCATCTGACATCTGACACCACTGGGACGGTTCGTCGTGTAACGCCCGACACGATGGAAGTGGACGAGCTGCCTGAGCCGGAGCTGCGCGAGCTTTGGTATCAGCTGTTCCGCGTCATGGATGACATACACGAGGGCACGCGCATGACTGCCCAAGGCACAGCCACATTTCTGAGTAAGGTATGCGTGCTAGCCGCCTCCTCGGAGCATGGAAAATCGGGCACGGCCGTCGCTGCATCCATTCTACCCTATCTCCTAGAAACGGGCGTGGGTCACAAGGTTGCTGAAATACGCAAGGTCAGCATTAAGACTATATCGGAAATGATTGACTCGTCGGGTGCTTTGATTGCCCCACATCTTGCCACTCTCATACCCTGTATGCTGCGCGCTACAGGCGAGCTGGAAAACACCAAGCTCTCATATGTGTCCACACGTCTGGGCGCCGACAACGAGGCACAGGAAGCTGTCGACAGTCTGCGCGCTGAGGCAGCCAAGTCGCATCACACCATGGAGACGATCAACAAGTGTGTGCGCTTCATTGATTACCCCGTGCTAGAGCGCATGACCCCGGAGCTCCTCGAGCTGATGAAGACCAGCGTAAATCTGGGCACTAAAATTGGCTGCGCCCACTTCGTTTGCCTGGTGAGTGAAGAGGCTGTATCAGAGACTATATCTCTGCTCTCTCTCTCTCTTTCCTAATTCCTTTGGTGTACAAAAACTCATTCCTCTCTTGGTTTTTCTTACTCACAGATCAGCATACGTCTGGGCAAAGAGATGACGCCCCTGGTGGGCAAATATTTGGGCGCCTGCTTTGGCGGCATCAAGGATCGCAATGCCACGGTGCGCAAATATAATGCGAGCGCCATTGGACATCTCATGGGACTGGCCAAGGTAAGAGTGCTACTCTGCTAATTCCTTCCTCCTCTTAAAATCGTTCTCTTACAGGAACAATCGATTAAGAATCTTTTTGCCAAACTGGACGAGCTGTACATGGAGCAGCCAAACAATCGTTCCATTGCATTGACCATACAATCGATTAATAAGCGTCACCATGAACTGCTCAAGGACTACATGGACTGCTTGCTCCCGTTGATCTTCTTTGCCATGCACGAGGAGCAGAACGAGGAGAACAAAGCGAACATTGAGCTGTGGAGGGATCTGTGGATGGACATTAGTCCAGGTGATGCGGGCATTCGAGTCAATTTGCATGTCATCCTACCCAAGTTGGAGTCGTCGCTAACCGACGCCAGCTGGTCGCGAAAGGCGCAGGCAGCCAATGTCATCCAGAACATAGCAGTGCGGCTCGGCAGCTCTCTGGAGACAGCAGATCGAGAGCGGCTCATCAAGCTGCTGCTTAGCGGACTGCAGGGACGCACCTTCGAGGGTAAAGAGCGTCTATTGCAGGCGCTGGCTGCATTATGCAAGCACCTCGATCGCCAGCACGAGATCTGTCCGAGCATCATAGATGCAGCAATGCGTGAGGCGCGCAAGCAGGAGCCAGTCTATCGTACAATGGCATTAGGGGCGCTCGGCGATATATTGGATGTGCTGGAGGCGGATCGCTTTGAGGAGGTGTGCAACATGATCTGGTATTTGCTGGAGAAGAAGGAGCTGCGCGCCGTTGACTCAGATGATGATGACGAGGCAGGCTGCAGTGGCATTGCACGCAAGGACTTAACAGCGGATGAGCGCAACAAACGCGCCCAAACGCTGAACAAATTGAAGGAAGTTGTTTGGGAGACCCTCGGCAAGGCGTGGCCCAAGCATGCAATTGAAACCCAGCACAGATATCAACTCTTCTTCGCCGAGAACTGTACGAGCATTTTGAGCGAGAGCACACGGCCTGTACAGGTGAGCCTGTTGGCTGCGCTAACCAAGTACGTGGAGCGCTTGTACATCTTCGACGAGACAGCCAAGCTGCCCGACATAGCGCTCGAGCGTAGTAATCTGGAGAAGAAGCCGAAGACGGAGGCGCCGCTATTGCAGACACGCGAGGCCATCGTGCAGAAGATCTGCAGTGATGTCCTGGCCGCCGTCACTCTAGCCGCCGGCGTACCCCATACAGGGCTCAAAAAGGAGGCACTCAACATCGTTCTGATGCTGATCAAGCGTCTCAGCATGACCAGGGATCAGTCTACGCTGGTGCTGCTCAAGCAAAATTTCGAAACGAATCTGAGCAAATTTCAACGCGACTCAGCGCCCGAGGTGCGCTGTCGCATCAAGGACATTGAGGAGAAGCTGGCACGACTCGAACAGCAACCCAACTAAAAGTAATCTAACCTCCACGGAATATACGATTATCTATAGACACTTAAATACCCAAGCTAAGAGCACTTTTGGAAAGAGCAAAATAAATTGAACCATATTTATGTAATTTTTTGCATTGATAAGTACAGTTATTCCTCGCTTAAACGTCGAACAATTAAAATTCTTTGGTTCATCAACTGTCAGAAAAACATTCAATAACATGCAATACCAAGTGTATATACATATATGATATATATTTATATATCCTATTAGCCTTTGCGTGTCTGTGAAATGACTTTGTATTACAATTTCACTTTTTGACTTGACTACAAAGCCCTTTGAGCTGTCTTAATAGATGAAAAGATAATTGTTATAGTACTTAGACAGATAGTTTAATGATCGTATTTCACAGCCTCTATTTATAGATATTTAAATATATTGGTGTTAACTACATGATCCCATCTAGGCAGAAACGCAAAAATAACTCATCCGATGACTCCAGCATGAAGGTCTTTGGGTTGAAGCGAATTTGGTTGACAGTTCTATCACACACTTCCACTCGATGCCGGCGCAGTATGTGTGCCACGCCCAGTTTAAGCTGCAGCAAACCCAGTCGACTGCCGATGCATCCATGCGGACCAGCGCCAAAGGGTATATAAGTCATGGGTATTATATCTTTTAGGCGTGCCGGCGCAAAACGCTCCGGATCAAAGTGCAACGGATTCGGCCAGTACTGTAATACAATAGAAATAGACATGCGGAGTTTGTGAGGATTTGTTTCACCTCTCACCTTGGCATCACGCTGAATGCCCAATATGGATATGTAGGCGGGCATGCCAGGCGGTATCACGTAGTCCACGTGTGGTTGCAGCGAGAAGCCCTCGGGCCGTGTGCATTCGCGATTGATGAAAGCAGCAGCGGGATAGAGGCGCAAAGCCTCCAGACAAACCATTTTTAAGTACGGCAAAGTGGAAGCTGTCTCATAGCTTAGCTGCGCATCCTGGCCAAAGGCTGTGGCCAGCTCCTGCTTCAAGCGACGCTGCAACGCCGGCTGCTTGGCCAGCTCGTACAGTGTGAAGCCCAGCAGAGCGGACGAGGTCTCAAAGCCAGCCAGGAGAATGATGCCCGCCTGGGAAGCTGTGAAATCCGAGTGCTGCGTACGCTGCAGTGGCTCCAGCAGAGCAAGCAGATCAACATCCGCTAGAGGATTGCGCTTCTGGCATCGCTGCCGCAGCTGCCTCTCGACCAGCTGCCGCATGAATCGCGCATAGCCCGCGGCAAAGACCTTGGCGCGCAGCAGCCAAGTCCATTGTGGCAAGAAGAAGATGCACATGAAGTGCAGCACCTTGGTGAGATTCGGGTGGAGCAGCTGCTTGGTCTGATCCCTTAGGAGTGACTCACCGTGGCGCAGTCCACCCACATCCCAGCTGTAGAACAATCTGCCCGTCACATCGGTCGTGTACAGCTGGCACATCTTGCTCAGCGGCAGCACCTGCTCCGCCCGCCCGCCCATGCGCCTATCCAGATGCTGCTCCAGCTCGAGCAGCACCTGCTGCATCATGGGATACATGCGCTGCTTCATCCGGCCACTGCTGAACATCTGCGACATGCAGCGGCGACTCTCTCGCCACACCGGATACTTGGCCAGGGGCAGGGTCAGGGCACCCATCGGATCATGCTGAGCATCGGCAGCTTCATACCGATTGAGGAAGCTATTGAATTCCTTGATCAGCACCAGGCTTATTAGCTCCGGATCGCGCAGCATTAGCGCCGGCGTTTGGAACACGTAGAAACCAGCAAGCTTTGCGTGCTCAATGCGTGCATCTGCATAGATTTCCTTGAAGAGATCCCCAAACGAGATGCGCAGCAGCAGAAGCTGCTTCAGGTGACCAAATGGCGTCCAGCTTGAGGCGGGTATGTGGGTCAGTCGATGTCGACGGAAGTAGCTGTAGCGCTGCTCTAGGTACAAGTAGGTGAAGAGCAGCGCCAGAGACAGCAGCAGCAGAGCCAAGGAAAGAGCTAGCATAACGGATCGATAGAAGCTGGAAGATAAAATACATACATATATTAATTATAATTTAAAGTGTAAACTGAATAAGAAAGTGTTATACCTAAAAAATACTATGGGAAGGAGATAAGTAGCTGCAGCTAATGAAATTATTGTAAACTTGCATATATTTGGCTAACTCAATTACATAAAATATGAATACATTTTTATACCCTGAACCCATTGAAAATGGGAAATCAGGGTATAATGGTTTTGTTAAAAGTATGTAACAGGGAGAAGGAGGCGTGGCAGACCCCACAAAGTATATATATTCTTGATCAGGGCGACAAACTGAATCGATTTAGCCATGTCCGTCTGTCCGTCTGTCCGTCTGTCCGTCTGTCCGTCTGTCCGTATGTATGAACGCGTCGATTTCTGAAGATATAGAAGCTAGAGACTTCAACTTTTTTTTAAAATGCTCGTATATAGCGCGCGCATATCGAGTTTATCACTAAAAATCGATAACTCATCCCGTTATTTTTTTATCGATCAAAAACCTTATCGAAAACCAGTTATAAAATTATATCTCCTACACCTTTAGAGCTAAAGTCTGCAAATTTTAAATGTAGACTCGACAGCACGTGATAGAATTTCGGTTTTTGTTATAATTCACCCCCCACCCCTATATCCACCCCCTTACCCTCATCTCTGTAAAAGGCGTATTTCAAATACTAGAGACTTGAGCTTTGGCAAATATACGCATAGTAATGATAAAACCACATTCTGAAAGTTTCATGAAGAACGTACGTCTAGAAAAAAAGTTATTGAACAATTAAGTTCCCATAGTAAGCCCACACTGCAGCCCATGCCTGTTAATGCGTGCGTGCCTATGGGTGTCTATGTATGTGTTTGCGTGTGTGTGTGTGTTTGTTTAAGCTGAATGACACTAAAAATTATTGAAATGGCTGTTGCTCGGAGGGTTCAGGGTATCTCGTAGTCGAGCAGTCTCGACTAGAGCTTTCTTACTTGTTACAATTCATCTCTTACATAAGAAGCTCTCATAGAATTGCGCCTGAACTCTTTTCAATGAAGTATAGAATACAATAGAAACAAAAAGACGGTAAAGAAGAAGCATACATATGTATACAATGCAAATCGCAGTTCATTCAGAGAATAGAAAATGAACCCGTGACGCAATCAGCTTAACCCCGATCGCAATCTTCCACTGCGAGCTGAGGATAAACCCCGATGTGAGGGCAGTTGGAGCGAACAGTGGCTGGGCATAGCTTGAGCTGTGAGAATGACGCTTGGCACAGTGCTGCTTCTGCTCATCTGTATCCTGGTCTGTGGATATTACTACCTGAGACATCATTATGCCTATTGGAGAGTTCGCGGAGTGCCTGAGCTGCGTCCTCGCCTGTTTGTGGGCAACTTGGGCGGCCTGCTGAGCATGCGCAGCAGTCCGGCGGATTTCATTGGCGAGATGTACAATCATCCGGATGCGCAGGATAAGCCCTTTGTGGGCATTCATGTGTTCCATAAGCCAGCGCTGCTCCTGCGCGATCCGGAGCTGATCAAACGAATCATGGTCAAGGACTTTGCGAAATTCAGCAATCGCTACTCGAACTCGGATTACAAAGGCGATCCGCTGGGCTCGCAGAACATATTCTTTCTGAAGAATCCGGCCTGGAAGGAGGTGCGCCTGAAGCTGTCGCCATTCTTCACCAGCAATCGCCTGAAGAACACGTATCCGCTGATCGATGAGGTCGGCCGCAATCTGGATGCGTATCTCCGCCAGCAGCCGCTGCACAATGAACGGATGCGCTGCTTCGATCTGGAGGCCAAGGAGCTGTGCGCTCTCTTCACCACGGATGTGATTGCCACGGTGGCCTACGGCATCCAGGCGAACAGTTTCACCCAGCCCAATGGCGAGTTCCGTCGCCATGGCCGGGCGGTCTTTCAGTTTAGCCTGAAGCGTGCGGCAGAGTTCGCGTTGGTCTTCTTCTTGCCACAGCTGGTGCCCTACTTCGGCTTCAAGGTGGTGCCCGCTGAGTCCGCCAAATTCCTGCGCGACACCATCGGCTATGTCATGGCAGAGCGTGAGAAGTCCCAGAAGACTCGCAACGATCTAATCGATCTGCTGATCGACTTCAAGCGCAGCACTCGGGACTCCAAATTCGTCTTCGATGGCGACATTCTGGTGGCCCAGGCTGTGCTCTTCTTTACCGCCGGCTTCGAGTCCTCCTCGTCGATCATGGCCTTCGCCATGTACGAACTGGCCAAGCATCCGGAGGTGCAGCAGCGCCTGAGAGCTGAGATCAAACAGGCTCTCATCGCCAGCGGAGGCTGTGTCAACCAGCAGCTGATCGAGTCCCTGCACTATATGCAAATGATCCTGCAGGAGGTGCTACGCATGTATCCTCCACTGCCCTTTCTCGACCGCGAATGCACCAGCGACGAGGGCTACTCCCTGGCGCCCTTCCACAAGTTCTGCGTGCCCAAGGGCATGCCCGTTTATATACCAGCTTACGCCTTGCACATGGATCCACAGGTGAGCTGAGCATTGCAGATGGATAAGTAGATGTGGGAAGAGACTTGCTCTTGCTTTAACTTCATGTAACTCTTCTCTTCTCTCCTCAGCTTAGTCCACACTTAAAAGTCTTACTCCTCTTCTAACTTCTCTCTCTCTCTCTCTATCTTTCTCTCCTTGCAGTACTACCCGCAGCCGAGGCAATTTCAGCCGGAACGCTTCTCCTCGAGCAACCGGAAGCAGCACATTCCGTATACGTATATGCCCTTTGGCCTGGGTCCGCATGGATGCATTGGTGAGCGCTATGGCTACCTGCAGGCGAAGGTGGGCTTGGTCTACGTGTTGCGCAATCATTTGGTAACAACATCGGAGCGAACTCCGCGACGCATGAAACTGGACGCGAAGGCAATAATACTACAGGCCGATGGGGGCATCAATTTGCGACTTGTGCGCGATCCCCTGGGCGTTTGAATAGAACTTACCTGAACTTCAGAAATGGGGGAAACTCGCTGGATAGTCGTCGTATAGTTCACCTGTCAGCAACTCAGGTAGCACTGAGCTTTCATTTCGCGTGTCTTCGCATTTTAAATTGCTCAAGACGAGCATTCGAACATCAAAATGCATTTTGATTGCCTCCGATACTTGCGTGTCGCTGCGAAAGTTGCGAGAGGTGCAACAGATAATCAAATCATACTACTGCGACACTCTACAAATCTCCAAATTAATAAGAGCCGACCTTTGCTCAAATTGTCATTAGCGCAAAAAAAAAATCATTAGCCCCTGAATTCGACTATCTAAAATTAAATCGTGCGTACTTATGATATAGTCAAAAATAAATCGAGTTTTTAGCAGTTTTAAGAGATTTTATTATGTATAAATATATATTTTTAAGGAAAGGGAAAATTAATAAATATTCATAAGAAAAGTAAGTATAGTAAGCAAAGGTAAGATTTATATTAATAATCTTTTTCTTCAAAAGCTTCAATGGGGTTGCTGTGCTTTGTATGAATTTTAATAATAATAATAGTTAATTATAAATAAAAGCAGTTATATCATGATTAATTCATTGCCGTAAGAATCAAGGGGCTTTCAGGAATTAAATTAAAATAAATGTGTTAAGTGCAAACTCTATCTGAAATGTAATCCTAATCTTTAATAATAATAGTTGATATTCAATTAAAATACTATTGGCCAATATAAATTATAAATCCAAAAATATATTTATTATAAAGTATTTAAAACACGTTTTCAAATTGAATTTATATTGGTCAATATAAATCTAAATTGTACATAAACAATTCCTAATATATATGTATATATTAATATAATATATACCAATATATATTTCTATTTTACGCATATATTCGTTTGCCCTGCACTGTGCCTCAACGATTTTAGTTTCTAAGCGCAATTTAAATCAAATCGATATTTAAACGATTTCTAATGCCCATCAAATACAATAATATGAAAATTGATCCAAACACAACAAATCTAATCAAGCAATTGAATAATAATCTCTAAGATGTATTCTCGAAACGCTGCCAGCCGTCCGTCAGTTGAATGGCAGGGGCAAGCCGTTTAAATAATAATTTAATCACTTTATTTACAACAAAGAACGAGACTGCCTTATCGTAGGCCAGGTGAAATAACAAAAACTTGAAGCAGTTGGAATTGTTTTCGCCTTTTTTTAATGTAAACGAAAGTGCACCATCAGCATTACATGAAAAGACGCCCGAGCCTGAAATTATGGAGCATTCGCATCGTATAGTCTATCGTTAACTATCTCGAGGAACATGCCCGACTTCAGCTGTAGAATGAACGCCTTCGGATCGAATTCAATCTCCTTCACGGTGTGCGGGCAGGAGCGCACAAAATGATTCTTGAGGAAGTGGACCAGGCCCAGCTTGGTCTGAAGCACTCCGATTCGACTGCCGATGCAATTGTGCGGTCCCAGGCCGAAGGGCTGGTAGGCCATGGGCTCGATAGATTTGCGATTCTCGGCCGAGAAGCGATCGGGATCAAACAGATTCGGATTGGTCCAGTACTAGATAACAGATGATTAATTAGGCAAGGATCTGTTGGGAGGTTTGTTAAACATTACCTTAGGATCTCGCTGCAGTGCATAGACGGGTATAAAAATGGGCGTGCCATTCTCCAGTTTGTGGTCGTAGTAGGGCTTCAGCGAAAGATCCGCTTCTCCCTTAATGCTCTGATACTCGCGATCTAGGAACGGTAGAACTGGATACATGCGCAACACCTCGTCCACCACCATGGATAGGTATTCGAGTGAATGGATTTTGTCGTAGCTCAGTTTGCCATCCCCCTCCTCGAGCAAGGCTTCATGGATTTCCTGTCGCAGCCGCTGCTGCAACTCCGGCTGCTTGGCCAGCTCCAGCAGGGCAAACGACATGGCCGACGAGCTCGTCTCGAAGCCCGCCGTAAAGAATACTCCAGCCTGAGCAACCAAGAAGTCGTTGTTGTTGGCCAAGTGCGGCTTGCCAGGCTCCAGGGCTGCCTCCTTGCGTAAGCCCACGAGCACATCGATCAGATCATTGCGCACCGTCCCCGTTCGCTCTCGCTCCGTCATGACGTGGCCAATGGTATCGCGCAGGAATTTGGAAAAATCGTCCGGAAACACCTTGATGCGCAGCAGCGACACCAGCTTCGGCAAAAAGAAGGCGACAAAGAAGTCCTTGCTGCGCGCCAGCGTCGGTGCAAAGATCCTACGGCCTTGTCTACGGAACTCGGCATCCGGATTCGACAAACTATTCGCACGCACACCATACGCTATCGTCGCTATTGAGTCCGTCGTAAACCTGGCGCACACATCCTTGATATCGGTAATGTATTCGCCTTCATTTGCTGGCCTCTCCTTGGCTAGCATAGACTCCAGATCTGCGGCTATCTATAAGGTGGATCAAGTGAGTTGTGAATCGGAGAATAATTAAAGTTAGTCTGAAGAGCCCACCTCCTGCATGAGTGGATACATCTGCTTCATCTTTCCGCTGGTGAAAACCGGCGTCAGCTTCGTCCTTATCTCCTTCCATTGTGGATTGCGCACAAAGAACAGATTATTGGAGCCAAGGGCATCGTAATGTGGATCGGTGCGTCCATAGCGATTGGTGAATCGATTAAAATCTTTGATTAGCACCGATTTAATCAGTTCCGGCTCGCGGATGACCAAACCAGGTTTATTGATCACATAGATGCCAACAGCGGCCTCATTCGCCATCCGTGGATCACTGTACACCTCCGAGATGTGCAAGCCAAAGGAGTTCGACTGCGTAAACACTGGCCCTGTATTCCCTATTATGGGCGTGGGCTGCATATAGGGTATGCCCTTGCGCTGCCAATAGCTGTGATTCCGCTGGAACCACAAATATATAGCGCTAAGCGCGCCAACAATCACAAACAGGACGGCCGTTAAAACCATTTCAAAGGAGTCTACAAAACAAGTATAATCTGTCTTCAAGTTATTATCTGATTCTCTTAAATATACATATATTTTTGTTTTCTTAAATTAAAATGAAATTTACCCATTAATAAAAATCTTGGCAAACTCATGTAAACAATCACTTCTAAATAAAACTTATCTAATATACTATTATTCGGCCTTATCAAACCCATTTACTTATTTGTCAATGTACTTTGCTGATACTTTGTAAAAACTACCTTAATGAAGATAAGCAAAGCTCTTCAATCTCTGATAATCGTAATAAATAATATTATATATTTTATATAATGATCAGTTTTTTGGGCGCATAATGTAATTATAGACTAGTTTCTCTTTTGGGTAATGAATTTAGAAGTGTTAAATAAATTACTCAATCAATTACTGTTACCTATGCTTGTGCACAAAATGCATTAATATAAAATTATTCAATTAAAAATATCATTATAAATATGCCTTCATTTATAACGAATCAAATTCCACTTAATCAAATTTCTGTAATCCACATGCACGGTATATCCTTTTCAAGATTTTCATTTACCTAGTAAATATTTTTATTCACAAGTACCGACAATTAGCGAGTCTGAAATAACACTTGCGATCGATTCAAGTTCACCGCAGGTTTTTATAGTCACCGTCTACAAGGAAGATTATGAAATACTGTAATCTTTAGTTGGCGGCTCAACTAGATAGATACGTTGTAAACGGGCAGTGTATAGCTGTTCTTAAATAAATACAGCTGATCGTATATATATATATATATGAATTTATATGATTTATATTTTTTAAATCATCAACACGATCAGCTGTATTTATTTAAGAACAGGTATACAATGCCCGTTTACAACGTATCTATCTAGTTATAAATATAACAATATACTACATTTCTTATAATATATATATACATATATTTTGTATTCTTTTAGATTTTCATTGAGTACAGGGTATTGTAAGTTGAATGATAATGTGCTTTGGAGATAACTGATCATCACATTGCATAGTAAATTGAATTGATGTTAAGATTTGTATAACGTATAACGCATATATACAACTGATAGACAACTTTCAATAACAAGTTGAAAAACCCGAATCGATGCAGCGAACGAGTTTAGTCTGAAATGTAATGGATTTATAAATGACGCTAATAAATAATTCTAACAAATATGTATATTTACTGATATACATTAATATTTATTGATCATTTTACATAAAATTTTTTTAACTGACACACATATTTTCTCAAAAAATATAAATTTGCTTATTTTTAAATCTTCTTTTTTTTTCAAATTGAATGTACATATCATATATTGTTCAGACTACTCTCGTACATATATCCAATTCATTGTCGATTCTAATTTTCCTTGAATGCAACTACTGCATAGTGTCGTGGTGATATGACAGCATCGAACAGATCAATTATATAGCTGTGCGTGTAGCCCAGTTCCTTGAGGTAGAGCAATCGATCGAGAAGAATTAGGCTTTCCACCACCGGTGCAAATGACATGCGCAGCAGATAAAAGAGCGATAGATAATGTCTGTCTGACTCATGCTTCTGCAGCAAGGCCTCCAATTCATCTTCGTTGACTTCAGCCAGCCATGGAGCATTTAGCTTCTTTGAACACTTTTGCACATATTCAATGAAATTATCAAACTTTTGTACTTTTCCCACTTGCAGAGAGTTCTTTAAATCGGGAGCATGGCTGCAGACCAAAACTTCAAGTAGTGCACGATAGTAGAGCGAAATGTTAGGCAGCTCCTTGGCTGACAAGGTGCGCTCAATGGATTGTGCGGCTAGCATACGGGCATTTCGACCCAGTTTTACTTTTCGTTCTTGAAGATAACGACTCATAGGGAATCCATAATCCGTTGATTGCTTCATCAATGCCTTATTGCCAAAGAATTCTTGCTCTGAAAAGCGTTCATTCAATAAATGATAGCAGCAGCCCACATTACACAGCACACGGCAATTGTTTTGAGCATGGAAGACCTTTAAGCAAGTGGCGGCAAGATTTCCACAGGTGTGCAGGCCGGTAAGGCATATGCGAGGATCAACAACTTGTAGCTCATCCTTAAAATGTTCCTTAACTAAATCGCTCAAGTTTAGTTCGGTGGTTATGTAAATCGAAGTCGTTTTATATTTATTTGTGGGGGTATTTATATGTCTTTCCTTAGTTGGAGACTTTTTACCGCGTCTTGGTGGTGTTTTTCCTTGGTTTAGTATCTCCGCGCGTTCTGTTAAGCCATTCCAGGCGCGCTAATTCAAATAAATAACAAGCGAAAATAGTGTTGATTAGCGCAAGTAAATTACTGATTGGCGTATGCCTAACATGCATGAATCGATATATCGATATATATTTCTGCCACCCCGTTTCGCAGCTGTCATTCTTCTTCTTATTGCTCCATGCACGACGCGAAAACGTTTTAGCCGGCAAATAAATACGCATTTTTCTATTTTCATTCCGCAACTCGCATAAAAATAAACAATTCAACAAAATGTCAGCTGGCATGCCCATTAATCCTAAGCCATTTCTAAATGGCCTGACCGGAAAGCCCGTGCTTGTTAAACTAAAATGGGGACAGGAATACAAGGGATTTCTAGTCTCAGTCGATGGCTATATGAACATGCAGCTGGCAAACACAGAGGAAGTTATCGAAGGCTCCGTTACGGGCAATCTCGGCGAAGTGCTGATACGCTGCAACAATGTACTTTACATCAAAGGCATGGAAGATGACGATGAGGAGGGCGAGATGCGAGATTAAACTAACTCTCAGTACAACTTAGCATTAAGTCTTCAAAAAGTAAATGAAATAAAGCTTGTGTATTTATCTATAAGTACATACATACCTGTAATTTACTATCACGTGAAAGGGCATTTTTTGTGTTTGACTCATTAGCATCAATTCCAAGCACCGAAAGGCCATACTCTAGACTCAATCTCGATGAGAGATATCCTTTGCCATCACCAGCATCAACAATGTAGCAATTAGAGTCGGCTAGTATGCTTTTTACGAGCTTGTTTACCAAGGCCGCAGTTAGCTCCACCTGTAGATTTTTTTATACATTTTATATGTATGTATTTGCAAGGTTTTTAGAACAACTGTTCTACTTTTTTTAATGACCATACGTACCTCATGGCACTTCTTAGCGCTCATAAATTCTTTAATGTTCAGCTGCGTTTGCATTTGGGCATTCAGCAGCTGGTCCAGTTGCTCAACATTGGTCAATAGCTCTGGGCTACTAGACAAGCGTTGGCGCTTACTAATTTCCAAAAATTGGGCAAGCGCTGGAAGCTGCTGCAAATCAGTTGAGTCATTTGAAAATAATATTTCTATGGCTTGTTGTACGTTCACAGGTGTTGCAAGTTCCACTCTTAATGACTGAGGCACAAATTCATTCCAATAGTCATCTGTTAGGTAGTTAACCATATGGCAATTAATTAAAGACATGTACGGCGTCAAGTATTTGATTAAATCATCGAGGCGACATTGTAGCTGTCCCACTCTTATATGTCCCATCTTGTTAGCTTTTCTAAAAACTATAATCTTTGCGCTCTTGCGTTGTGCGTTCAGTCCCCTTTCTGGTGCCCAGCAAAGCGCACAGTCGGCGATGCGTGTTCCGAATGTGTTCCACAGCGCCAATGATGTCTTGGTCGGGATCGTTTTGACGTGGAAACTGTTCAATAAGCTGCCGTAGCTGTTGCAATATGCGCTGCAACTTTTCCGTATGTGGTAACTGCTGTTGGGCCACAATTTGGCCGTAAATGGCGCCCAGTTCCTCGCCAAGTTGAACGCCTTGAGCGTAGCCCAGTTGGTAGCCCTCCAGATTACCCTGAGCTTGACCGTCGCTGATACCCTCTTCGTAGCCCTGACGTGCGTGTTTCTCCTCGGTCAGCACTATATCATCGAACAAATCATTAATATCTCGCGATTCACCAGACATCATTTCAATGTGTTTGTCTATTCAATTATCGATACAAATCTATCGATAATATCCGTTTTAACAAGAATCTACATCAAGATTTTTGCAGCACTAACTTTTGCCTATGCCTGTCTAACTTTCATATCCAATTGCCCTCAAGTTCATGCAATTTTAACGATAGTTTCCAATATCAAAATGAAAACCTTACGCGATTTGCAGCACTGTACATTACAAAAATTGTTACTCAGTTGTTATGCTCGATCTGCCCAAAACAGTTTAATAATTTTGTCTAATGCTTAAAGCAAGGCACACATATAGCTGGAACTAATTTAATTCTAATTAATTTGGTTCTACTCCCAAGCATCTGCATCAGCATCATCATCAGAATTGCCCTCGTCGCTGGACATGGAACTTTTGCTTTGCTCCGTGGGTGCTGCTATGATTTTTGAAAGCTGCAACATCATTGGGTTCCCTGATTGCTCCACCGGATTTGGATTTCCTGAGATTCCCTTACGTCGCAGCATAAGCTTATTGTGTAGGTCCGCCATCAGATCACCTCCACTTGTTGCACTGCCTCCTGCTCTGGATCGACTTGTCCCATTACCATTTTGTTTGCCCACTGCATCTTCGTCTCCATTTAGACTAACGGGCGCAGCAGCTGACGAACGCAAGCGTCCACCATGTGCACCCCCAGCATTGCGTATGGCAGCCATCAGCTCAGATCGAGGATCATCTGGCGGTGGTGCCCGCGATTCGGGTATGTTTAAAGGTGTCTCCAAGGATGGGGAGATGGGTTTGACGACGCCATCAGAAGACAGTTTGGCAGTTGATTGGGCGGGTGGTGGTGGTGGCGGCGGCGGTGGTGGTGGTGGGGGCGGCGGAGGTGGTGGCGGAGTACATTGCGCAGCTGGTGGTACAGTTCCAGTATAAGATCTCCTGGTCATGTGCGTCTGCGCTGCTATTGCCTGCACTGTTACAACCATATTATCAGGAACGACATCTAACTTTTCACTCAGTTCCGTCAATTCAGGCAAGTCGGGTAAGTCGACAAATTGATGGGATGGTGCAATGGGTGTCTTCTCCTCGACCGGCACATACTGCAAGTCATTCGCTATGCCCGGCAAATCTGGTAAGTCCAACGGCACGTCGATAGCCGGTGCCGCCAACGCGGCGGGCGTATAACGCAAGTCCCCAGCTGGTGTGGTTAGCTTGGTGGTGCCATGTGCCAGCGAGTGGGGCGCAGGTGCCAATAACTGGGTGGACTTTGGCTTATTGTGAACATCTCGTTTATGGGTCTGCGGAGGCAAGTTCCGCTTCCAGGCATTTACATCATCACTGCCATAGGCGAATTCATTGGTATTAAAGCGCAAAACTGAAGGCACTGATTTAGCCGGCGGAATAGCGCCCAAACCTGCGACGCTGTTCGTGAGCTGACGTTCCGTGGTAAGTGGCGTCTCTTGCTGCTCCTCGCCACGTACATGAAAGAACACGGCGTCGATATCCTCGGCAGTGTTCGAATCACTCGCTGAGTCAGCATTTCGATTGCGTTGACGGCGTTCCGATATCGCTGTTGTTGAATGTTTTTGTGTTGGTGTGGGAATATCCATTGACTCTTTGGCCACGGCCGGAAAGGTTGCGGGTATGTTGTTTAATATACCGTTGCCTGGAAACCGGGCGGGCGCAAAGATTTTGATGGATTTCTTGGAGCCAACAAGTGCATCAATTTTAGCCTGGGCACGCATGACACGCTCATTTATATGCTGAACCTTGGCACCATTTTTTTCTAACCGAGCATCGATGCGGCCAAAAATTGAGTTGATTGTTTTGTTTAGGCAGTCGAGCGACTGTGCTGCTCTGATTATTGTTTCCTCGTGATGTAGATCATTTGGAATTATCGATACCTGGTAGGCGCTGTGCACATAAGTTTCGCTCTCGTCCATTTTTCTTCTTAATTTGTGGATATAGTGAGAAATTAACTACTTGCATTTAGCTGTTAGCGATTTCTATCGCCCCTCTGTTGACCCTATCCAATCAACAGCTGGTTGTGTGAAAACTTATGGTACTGCCAACTTGCGCGTTGTGTACCAATATCGATATTATATTATCAGTCGATATCTTACGCATTTATGAGTCAAAGTGTGGCAATCAATCGTAGTTCACATCACTAGTGCACACTCATCAGATTATCGCAGTTGTTACGTGAAAAAATTGTCAAAGGCTGATTTTGTTTTAGTTTAAAAAGTGCTAAATAATTATTTTTCACTGCATTCAAGTGCGATAAATGAAGTGTACAGATGTATTATTAAAACAGGTATGTTCGCCAGCGTATATATATTGTTTAAAATGGTTTTGTTAAGATGAACGTGTGTGTGTGTTTTGTATAAACGTGGCTTTTCAACAAAATGTAGAAAAAAGACAAAAAGTCTAAATTTCTGTAAAAAATCAATACCAAAAGTATCCATTTGGCAAACGTATGCGTTTCAAACCTATTAAATATTGAATTTGTTAAAGAACTTGGTTTTTTTTGCAACGATGAAAAAATGCGTGTTTGTATGCCTGCTGGCCGCCATTTTGAATATTTGCTAAGAAAAAACTTCCCCTAGCCCCGTTGCCCGTGTGTTTATTGTTGGTCCAATGAACAGATACATATGTATGTATGTGATATAAATATATTTAGTGGTTGGCGTGTGGTTGTTTACATGTGTATTGTTGTTTTATTTTGCCATGACTGCAAAGCCACATCAACAATTATAATATGTATATATATTGCGAATGTGTATATGCATACAAAGTCGAGAATTTAGATGTGTATGTGATCACATGAGTAGAGATATTGCGAAAATTGGTATTCAGTAAAATATTGATAAATTATAATTTAGTTTTTTAATTCTCTTCACTTGCAGCTTAACTATTGCAATTTATTGTGAATCTTGATACGGATTACAACAGGGTAACCACAGGAGTTTCAAGACGAAAGCCGGCTGCAAATATGGAGCATATACTGCAATCATATCCGGAGGATGCACGCCGTATTGGCGAAGAATATTTATCTAGTCTAACGGATTTAAATTGCAATAGCAAGCCACTCATCAATATGCTCACCATGCTCGCCGAGGAAAACATTAACTATGCCCATGTCATTGTGCGCGTGGTGGAATATCACATCAGCCAGGTTAACAAATAAAGCATAATTAATTAAAACAGCCACAGCACACAGAAAGAGAGACACACACTCAGACACATATATCAGACATACTGAAACATGCACATATATGCAAAAAGAGTCCTACGTACATCCGCCGCCGATACCGCCTTTTACACGGCAGTTGTGTTAACACATGATCTCCATGTCCAAAGTGTGTGTTAGTTGCAGTCAGGGAAACTACAAAAGATCTTAAATTCGAAAAGCCATCGATAACAGGAACTGTATAAACAGATTTAGTATACTTGTAGATCAAATAGCAATCGAGATCAAGAATTATTAATTTGCATTTTGATCACATATCTAGAGTATAAATTACTTTGAATGTTATCGATGGCTTTTTTGCCTTCAGACTTTTGTGTTAAGCGATGTGGGCATGCCAACGAAAAGATTGTAATATAATTAATATATAACTTTCTTTGATATCACCCCATCTGCATACGCTTTATGTAAGCAACATTTTAAAGTTTAGACAATCAGTCAATAGATAAACTGTGTTTTGAAGGGAATTCCATCTCTATTGATTTTATTGTTTAAACTTTAAATTAAAGAAATACCGTAACTCAATTTGATACATTTATATTTGGGTTTTAAGCAGAGACTGATTTATCCACTACAAGGTAAGACGCTTACTATATTTCTATCCTTCTTTTTCCTCGATACCTTGATACAAAATACACAAAGAAATCGAAAAGAAAATTCCAATAAATGAGAAAATACTTAAACAATTGTCATCAAGTTGTCTTTTATTTTATACAAGAATAAAACATATAAATATTATATAATAACAAATAAAAACCTACACGCAGCAAAAGAAGAGAAATTAAGAGATAAAAAAATCAATTTGGCAAAAAGGAAACACTGAGGCAAAACAAATCAGTAATGTATTGAACTTATAAAGTAAACGGCATACATATTTTGATTAATTTATAGATACAATATATATATATATATATATATATAATTTAAAACCTGATTCTCAAAATCTAGATTTTGTATTTCTTATATTAGAATACGTTTATATTTTCATGATATTAGAATTAGCAAAGGATTTGTTTTGAAGAAAGTTGAGCAAAGTTTTGAATAAATTTGTAATATTTTCGTATAATGCAAATTTATACACAAACTTTGTCCACTGTGGATATATGTGTTCAGTTTTTTAAAAGTCGTTTGTAGAGTCAGTTAAAGGGCGTTTGCTTACCTTGGGTTACGTAGTTCTTTTTTGTTGTTTTATTTTCTATTGATAATGCTTTGATCAACTGCCCCCTCACCTTCAACATGGAGATGCATTTGTGTCCAGCAGCTGCCGTTGTCGTCGTCGTCATCGTTGTTTTCTTTTGTCTCTATGATCGTCAGTCGTGAGCCAAGGACTATGTGAACTGAAGTTGTTGATGCTGGTGTGACTCCTCAATCTGTGTCGAAACACTTCGCTAGCGACGTTGTAGAAACTTATTCTCTATTTTTATATTCTTACCTATCTTACCAAATCAAACAGGTGCCGCCCGAATTCAAATTACCCATACTATATTTAATTGATTCGATAATTAAGAATGTGAAAAGCAGCTACGTTCAGCTGTTTGGGCAATGCATAGTCAATATATTTCTCAACGCCTTTGAATCGGTAAGTCAAGTCAGCAGCGAATGTAAGAGCAATATTCATCTTAACTAAATATCCTTTCAAATCTCTGATATTTAGGTACAACATTCACCATCCCAGGTGCTGGAGAAAGTGCGTGAACGCATGTATCTGTTGCGGCAAACGTGGAACGATGTGTTTCCTGCATCTAAGATGTATGCGCTGGATGTTAAGGTCAAGCGTTTGGATAACAATTGGCCCATTACGGCGAAACCAAGTCAACCCAATAAAATACACGTGAATCCCGCCATACATGTCAATCCTGACTTTCTCAAAACCGTAAGTATTATACAAACCAAAATGTAACACAAGTAGCTAATTAAGTACATTTTCTTACTTAGGGCATGGTGTCTATGCCCGTAAACTCGGCTCTGCCTAGCGACATGGAGGAGATATTGCAGGCGAAAACACGGGAGCTGCTGGAGCTGAAGAAGCGCAAGCTGGAACTTGAGTTGGAGCAGACCAAAATGCATTTAAAGGAGCAGGAGCGCCAACTAAGCCAAGCAGCTGATGCAATTGCGGTTACGCCCATGACAGCTGGCATGCCTGCTCCACCAGCTATACTACGTCCACCAGGCATGGAGACAAGCGTGCCTCCGCCTAACTATCCTAGCGGCATGCGACTTGTGCGTCCAGTCGCGCCTCTTGCGCCAGTAGTTGGTCAGCCTGTAAGTATTAAGCTTAAACAAATTATAATATACTGTACAGTGAATCTAATTTCTGTCTAATATTTGCAGCCTTTCGTCAACAAGCCAAAGGTGCATCCAATTAATCCAGCTATGCTCAATTCTGTGCGTCAGCGTGATCCTCGACTGGCCCGTCAGATGCAGCCGCAACAGTCAGCCCAAATGGCAGCGCCCATGCGTGCTAGTGATCCACGTCTGGACAGTCATAAAGGCGGCAACTCTTCGTCCTCGTCTTCAGTACATAAATCTAGTCGTTCACGCAGCAAGTCTCCATTGCGCAATTCTGGAAGCAGTAGCAGCAATCGTTCCTCCAAATCCAGCCTCAGCAGCAGCAGCAATAACCATCACGGCTCCAGTAGCAGTCGCAAGCGCAGCGAGTCAAAGAGCTCAACGGCATCAAGCTCATCCTCTGGCTCAGAGTTCAGACACAAGAATAGTAGCAGCTCGCCTGTCAAACGCTCGTCTAGCTCACGCGACAAGCATTCATCGGGCAAGGAGTATTCCCACAATGGCAGCTCACCATCAAGCCACAGCAAACGCAAGAGCAGCTCGCCTGTCAGCTCGCCAACCAAATCGAAGCGCAATACCTCACACAAATCCATGAGTCGCACGAAATCGAGTGGCTCGAGCAGCACGCGTTCACGCAGTCGCTCACCAATATACAGGGATGTGGACATGCGTAGCGTGGAGCGCAGCAAATCGCCAGAGCCCACAACAAAGGCAACAGCAGCAATATCATCAGTGGTTGTTCCAGCGTTACCAGCAGCAACATCAGATCCAGCAAATGATTTAGAGAAACGTAAGAAACAATTTTTAATTCTAATCTCACACTTGTTAGCCAACAGCCAAGTCGTTAGCAATACAAATGACAAAGTAGTTGAATTATGCACAAATTACAAAGCAAATTGGCGGCACCGAGGGCTTGACAGCAGGGACTATCAAGGGGTCAGGTTGGGGTTGGTATATTGAGTCTTGAGTGTTGAGTGTTGATCTCATTGGAAAACTGCTACGAAACTACAGTTGATCCCTCACATGTTACAGAAATGAATAGCAAAGTGCAATTAATTCAACATTGGCAATTTAAAGCATTTAAAGCTTGATTTCCAAACTATTAAAATCAATTTAATTCATTTTAGAGGTGAAGGATTCAAGCTCGATATTTAATTATCACAAAAACATTACAGCAATTACCTGATGGCTTTTGTTGGAATCATATAATGATTTCATTTTCTCATTGCAAAAAACTATCAAAAGCTACTTGAAGCTCTATTGGTTTTAATTCTAATTTTATATACTCTTTATAAACTATTATCTTTTTCAAACGTCTAAGTTGAATTTAATCAAAAAGTAGCATTGATATATTGCGAAAACAAATATCAAGATCTCATACGTAGACTGAACTCATTCGTATTAGTGGGAAATTCAAAGAATTTCTTGTCTCTTTTTCAACTTTGCACTTTGCTCGAAGAACTTTGTTGGTAACTCTAAGGGTTGTCACCTATCCTGTCGTTCTGTGTTTGTTTTTCCAACTCTCCTTTCGCAGGCGTTGTTTGGTGAGCTCTCTTCACTCGTTGCTTCACTTAGATGGATATGCCTTTGCGATTATTTGATAGAACTGAGATAATAATTATTTTAATTGATATTTCAAACATTTTAAATGAAACTATATAAGCCTATAAGATTTATGCAATTTTCTTAATTAATACATAAGAGCAAATAACGATAAAGTTCAAATTAAATATTAAAAAAAGAAAGAAAAAAATAAACAAAACAAAAACAAGAACTAAATAACAAATCTAATAAAAAATGTGTTGTGAAAACCTTTTGCATTCCAGTTGTTTTAATTAATGCAAAATAAAACACAGCCAGGTGCCGCCTTTTGTTGTAATTTTAAGTATACTTGCTTTGTGAAATTGTCAAAAATGAGAAAATCGTGTGATAAAAATGTAAACTGATAAAACCAAAGAGAAAAAAAATTATGATATATGCTCCATATCAGTTTTGATAAAACTAAGATTAAAAAATAAAGACTGCAGCTTTAATTTGTTATAAAAAGTCTAACAGAAAACAACAAAAATCCTAAGCAAAACTTAAATATTTTTTAAACGTAAATATTTTATAAAACGAAGAATAATTGATTAAAGTATTTTGTAGTTGTATTATAAAACAAGATATACATCTTGCCAAATATGTATATATATTATATGTTATTTTATTACTATTATTATTTATTTTTGTATTTGTAGAACGGCACTTTTTAAGAATCCACGTATATATATTTTTTCTTATTTAGTCTAACCCGTTTCCTTAACGGAAATAGAATCGAATATTATTTTTCTTATTATTATTTTGTTATAATTTTCCACTAATTTTTCTAGCTCAATTGCTGTGCCTGGTGTATGTTGATGATTCACCTTTGTTCTTTAAATTATGTAATTTAATAACTCTTTTTTTTTTTTAATGACTATTCAAACCCCCTTCCCTGTTTAGTTCTTATAATTTTGCGAATCGCTTTTTAGGGCTGTGCCCGCCCAGTTTCTTTTATAATTTTCGTAAGAGCTCTTTGTTTTTTGTGGAAGCATAAAATACAAATTTCTAGATACACATTTCACACTACTTGAACCAGGGCCACGTTCACCGCATTTAGATGCATCTAGCAAGGACGTCGATTTGCGGCCCTTTGCCAAATTGGCCAACATGGCGGCTGCCGTAAGGCCAGCAACGCCGCCGGCCCCTTCCATAACACTCGGCACGGCAAGAACAATTGCAGCAACGATTGCAGACAGCGGCAACAGCAGCAACGAGAACAGCAACAACACCAGCAGCACAACAAAAATTGCTAGCAGCGCCTCCAACGCAACGAGCAACAGTTCTTCCTCCAAATTGCCCACAAAAGTGTCGTTCAAAATACAAAAACCGTTTAATAAATTAGAAAAATCTACAGCGCATTTATCAACAGCAACACTGCTAGCAGCAGCAGCAGCACCACCAACAGCAATTGCTGCAGCAGCTACTACAGCCACGATTCCGTCCGGCATTCGGCAATCATCTCCGGCACCGGCTTCAGCGGAACTTCTGATGCATTCAGCTGGCGAGAAGCGCTCGGCTACACGGCCGCCGACAAATGCGGATACGGATGAGGATGATGATAAGCTGCAGCAGCCGCAGCAGAAGCGCAGCAAATCCACCAAACTGGATGCGTAAGTGTAGCAATAGCTAAAACTGAATGTTGATTAAATACATAATTACTTCTGTTATTGCAGCCTCTTTGGCAGCGAAGATGTGGACTTGCGACGAGAGCTGGCTCCAAGTATTCTTGCGCCGGGCAACGTGATTGTTGTCGAAGATGATTCCATGGACAACTGGGAGGCCAACAAGGTGGGTAGTTAAAGCCTAACTCATTCAACCAACATAACTGTCAACTAAATCTCTACTCTTCGTGTTTAGCAAATTGCCAAGTCACCTCTGTCGCCTGCTAAAAAGCCCACATTAGATGAGCTGCGCGCCAAGCTGGCGAAGACCGCGCGTCACAGCAGCAAGCAGCAGGCTAAGCCGGGTAAGTAATTCCTCAAATTCAAATCATTTGCCAATTTATTTTAGAAATTTTATTCGTCAGACAAATCAAAAGACTATCCGGTGACGCAACGCCTCAAGCAGCTGTCGGCAGAACTGAAAGTCAGCGATGATTCACAGGAGGCGCATGACGAAAAAATGCGTACGATACTAAGTCAGGCACAGGAAATGTTCGAGAACAATGCCATGAATCCGGAGCAGTACAAGGAGCTGGTCAGCAAGGTTGTTGTCTTGAATGAGACTGGCAGAAGGGACCGGCGACGCGAAGCGGCTGTCGACGATGAGGACCTGGAGCGTAACGCAGCGCGAGATGCTGTGCTGCGAAAGCGCATACCCAAACTGAAGGGCAATGAGAACCATGCGTCCAGTTCGCCGCGTAGCGATGGCGAGCCACATCAGCAGCAGCAACTGTTGCCGATTGTCGACAAGCCACAGCAACAGCAACAGCAACAGCAGCCGCCGCCTGCTAAGCAGCTGAAGAACAAGCGCGATGGCAAGCGACGCAAGCCCAGCAAATGGGGCGAGCAAGTGGATCCAGCTGCAGCACAGCGAGCTGCCTGGCAATTAGCTCAAAGCAACAACAATAACAACAATGTAAAACGAAATGCGGTAGCAGGCGGTGCAAACGTTGGTTTTCGTGGCATGCCTTGGCAGCATCCGCCACTGGTTATGGCACAAGCCGTAGTGCCCCCACCACCGCAACCACCCTCCATGCTAACACTGCCGCCAGTCCCAACAGTGAACATAACCAAAGCCATTAACTCACTGGACAATCCCATGGCAGATATGGTCCGCAGCATTACGATCGATGGCGGAACCAAGGAGATACGTTTCTACAATCAAGTGGCAATCATATTTATGGATGGCGATGAGCCGCATGAGATCGGCTTCCAGAACGGACAGCGTGCCATCTACATTGATCACAACGAGCAGCCGCTGGCGCTCAGCTTCAACGATGACTACAAACCCTTTCAGTTGGATGGGCAGCTGCATCGCATTCGTTTCGGACACCCCTCTCGGGAGCTGTACATCGATGATCATTGGTATGAGATCTACTTTGGTGGACCGCCCGTTTCGCTGCCTATCGGCAATAAGTTGCATGTGCTGAAGGCGGAGGGCCCGCCGCCGAATGTGGACATTGGTCGTGTGCGTCGAGATCTAGTTGTGGGCAAAATCAACATGATTATCGATGCACACACAATTGTGCCGCTGTTTCTCGATGGCCGCCAGCAGACGTTCCATTTGGGCGCCGAGCAGCACTCGCTCCAATTCGTGGATAGTTTCCTTTACGCATTGCTAGATGGACAGCTGCAGAAGCTGGAATATGGCGGACTGCCTAAGAGCATGAAATTGAATGGAGGACGCAATTGCTTCATACGCTTTGGCACCTTGCCCAAGGGCGTGCAGGCTGGCAAGACACACGTCCAAGACATGGTGTACATTAAGACTGAGGCGCCAGCGGAGCCGCCACAACCGCCGCCACTGCCAGTGGCTGTATTGCCAACTGTACCAGCCGCCGCAGTAGCAACGCCCGAGCAACCAGCAACTGTTGCAGCTGTCGGCGTACCAACAAATACTGCTCCTGTTGTGCCTTTACCTGAAGCAGCAGCAGCTGCTCTAAGCAATCTCAACATCGACGAGCTCTTCCAGAAGCTCGTCTCTTCTGGCATCATTGCTGGCACCACAAGCAGCAGCAGCACAGTCAATGTACCTGCTTTGGATACCAATTCCAATTCGAGCAAAGAGGCGACAGCAACAACTGTAGCACCAGCAGCGACTGTGGCACCTGTTGTAGCTGCAGCCCCTGCAGCAATTGTGCCTGCAGTCGTACCTCTGGAGCCCATCAAGCGCATTGATCTGACGAAACCAGACACGATTAAGACTCGTCAGGCGGCCGTGGTAGCCAGCCTGTATTTGGGCATGCAGTGCAGCAGCTGTGGCGTGCGGTTCCCACCGGAGCAGACCATCAAGTATAGCCAGCATTTGGATTGGCATTTCCGTCAGAATCGAAGGGAACGCGATTCGACACGCAAGCCAACGTCCAGGCGTTGGTACTATGATCTCAATGATTGGAAGCAATACGAGGAAATTGAAGATGTTGAAGAGCGAGAAAAGAATTTCCTCGAATCTCAGGGCCAACAATTGGGACCCGATGCCATCGATGAAGTGTCACAGCAACGTTCGCTCAATTCACCCGTTCCCAGCTGTGCAGCTGGTCCGACAGATGTGGATCGTGGCTGTGACATGTGCCACGAGAAATTCGAGCAGTTCTACAACGAAGAGCTGGAGGAATGGCATCTACGCTCAGCCATACGCGTAGACGATAAGATCTATCATCCACTATGTTACGAGGACTACAAAGCTTCGCTCAATCCACCTCCAGTTGTTGATAACGACACGCCAGCTAATGAAGATGTGGATATGCTAAATGCCACCGATGACAACGCCATGGACACGCTGAACAAGCTGGAAGATGAATCCGGTAAGCACAAATGAATGTCTAAGAAAGTTCATTAAACTAACTAATAGGGCTAATCATATCCTTAGATGATGTCAAAAAGACATCCAGCACGGTGCTGGCCGACGATGATGATGATGATGATGTCATTGTGCTGCCCAATGAGGAGCCAAGTGTTACAGAGATTGTCGATGACGACGATGATGAATATGTGCCCGTCGCTACGACCGCCGAACCAGAGACAGAGCTGTCCAAGGAGAAGCCAACAAGCAGCGAACAGGAAGAGAAGCAACAGCAGCAATCGAATGAGCAGCAGCAGGATGGCGAGCCTCATCAAAGAGGTTCAGAGAATGCCAATGAATCAGATGTGGAAATACAGGAGCCAAACATTCCCTTTACCGATCTGGACAACTATGTAGAAAAGGAGCCAGTGCCGATGCTCAATGTGAAAATCAAAGAAGAGCCGAAAGATGACGACGAAGAGGATGATGATGATGGCTTTGAGGATGTGGGCACAGTAGTACAATTACTGCCGCTGCCAGAAGATGAGATATCCATATTAAGTAGCGGTAAGTAGCCATCTTTCTCTCTCTCAATATATATATAATCTCAACTGATATCTCTCAATTAGAAACATTAACCCATACCATCGATTCGACTGCATCGCCAGCTACGCTGGAGCGTCCAGCCTCGGTGACATCTCTCTCATTGCCAGCCAATGATGATGAACTGGAACTGGAGCCAGTTGCTGCAGCAGCCAGCAGCGAGGCCGATTTTAATGGTGAGAATCCGCAGGAGACGCATAATTTAAGTGCAGCGGGGCCGGCACCGGCGTTACCTTTGGCTAGCATAGTTAATAAAATAAAAATAAATATCACTAAGAATACAAGTAGTAATAGTCATAATAGTGCCTCAACAACAACAACATCAACGGACTCTCAAGTGTCGGCTATAAGTGTCATTGGCGCCACTGGAAATGCCGATCAGCAACAACCACAGCCACAGCAGCAGCAGCAGCAAAATTCCATTCAAACTATTTCCACTATTCCTGTGCTGTGTGGAGGCAACACGTTTGTTCCGAAGATTGCCACCAGCAGCAGCAGCAGCAACAGCAGCTCAAATGCGCCGCCTGCCAACATAAGTAGCATTTCCGTAATTGGCAGTAGCTACGGCAGCAGCAGCAGCAACAACAACAACAGCAGCAGCAACAGTTCGCGTGCGCCTGCAGCAGCGGCAGCCACAACAGCAGCGGCGGCAACCGCTGCATCCCAGCCAGCAACTGTCAGCGGCTTGGGAACGGCAATTCAAAAATCGAATACCCCACCACCATCCGCTGCAGTTGAAGCTGAGCCGGAGCCTGTGATCGAACTGAAGCCGGCGCTGCGACAGGTGACCCTGAAGAAAACGAAGAAAGTTCAAAATGGCATCGAAACTTCGGGCTTGTGCTCGATCATGTAGAAAGAAAGACAGAGAGGAGAGCGAGAGAGAGAGAGAGAGTGATAGGGCACATGCATATTATTCCTAATCTCACTTAATGTGTGTTTTTCTATATAATTAGCAATTTTACAATTTTAATTTAGAACGTTACTTAGTTTTAGGAAATTTACAGAGGCGCCAATAATAGCGCATCTTTTTGCGGTTCTATATAGGCATCCCAAACACGTACGAAACCCCCTCCCACTTACATAAACCTATACAGAACGCGCAACACTTAATTTATTTTTACAACGATACATAATGCAAAATAAAAAGAAAATTTTTTACACACAACAATAAGAACACGTATACATAATTTGTGATAATTTTTAAACACTCGGGTCAAAATATTTATTCAGTTATACAAATCAGAGCTTGGTCCCTCATTATAATTCGTGTAATGTGCTTTTGCTGAATTTGAAACAATAAATGAAAACTGAATTCAACCCAATTTTCTTCTTTATATAAATATCAATATATATTTTTAATTATGTTTAAAGTACTTAGTTATTTCAATAAACAGGCAACAACACTAAAATAATTGTGGTTTTATTTAAGAAAAACAAATTAGAACTTTTAATTAAATTGGGGAGAAAATTAAACTAATTGATTAAAATTAATTTTGAAAAGAAATTCAGGTCGATAAATAAATATATACATATATATATCAACTTGTATTGAATTAATGGTGAATAAGAAAATGAATGAACTTTTAATTTGAATCGAATCAAAGAGCGGGTGGTTAGTTTAGTGCTATGGAACTCAATCGGCGCATGATGACGTAGCCATCACCTTTTTATACGTATCAGTCAGCTGTTGTGCCCAATACGGACTAAAAAATACCAAGCGCGCTGTACTATGCACGTGGGCCCGTTTAGCGTTTACATTTTATTTTAGAATATATAGTTTATATCATGTCCTCATCGTTTTTTCTGAAACCAGGCGCAGCCAAAGTGGCTGCCAACAAAAAGCGAAAAGTAAGCTGTTAAAGGAAAATGAGGATATACATACATCTATTGAATGCTGTAAATAATAAAAATAATTTCAGCTTAATGCAACAAAAGCAAAAGGCAACGCCAAACCGGGAAAGAAAACACAAAATGCAGTTCCTGGGCCAAAAAAGCAACGTCGAGCCAAGGTGGACGATGAGGAGATTGCAAGTGATGATGATGAAGAATATAATGGAAATACCTTGGCATTTTCCGCCGACGAAGATGAAGAACAGGAAACAGCCCAGGATAAACGCTTAAGACTGGCGAAAGAATATCTAGCGGAGATTGAAAAACAGGAAGCGGAACGTGCTGAGCAACAAGAATTAAGCCAGAGTGTAGAGCAACGCCTGCAGACGGAGTATTTGGATAGTGTGGGTCGCCTGCGACGCACGATTGCCGCCGATCTTAAATCATGTACAATTAAAAATGTACTAAAGCACAAGCTTCACCACAGTCCAATATGCGCGCTTTCCCTTAGTCCTGATGGAAAATACTTGTACACTGGGGCGAAATCGCAATATGTGCTCAAATGGTGCACAGAGAGTGGTAAAGTGCTAGAGAAAGGTGATGTGCTGTTGCATCGTGAGGAGCCCGAAACGACGAAGAAACGGAGATCACATGTTATTTCCATTTGCTTGTCAAGCGACATGAAGTACATGGCATTAGCCGAGGGCGGAGTTAATATACAAATCTGGTGCCCACAGACGATGAAGCATATGCAAACGTTTAAAGGTCATCGAGATAATGTCACAGGCCTTGTCTTCCGCAAAGGCACCCACGAGCTTTACTCTGCTGCAAAAGATCGTTCCGTAAAGATTTGGTCAGTGGATGAAATGGCATACGTTGAGAGCTTGTAAGTGAATTATAACTAATTTTAATGTCTTTGTCTAATAATATTTCATTACAGATTTGGTCATCAAACTGCTGTTACGAGCATCGATGCGTTGAGTCGAGAAAGAGCCATAACTGCAGGCGGCTCGGATTGCTCTTTGCGTATTTGGAAGATTACAGAAGAATCGCAATTGATTTACAATGGGCACAAAGATGGCATTGAATGCGTTAAATTTATTAATGAGGAACATTTTGTATCCGGCGGAGTAGATGGGTAAGTATGAAGATTCAGACAAAGGGAGAACGTTACGAACGACTATTTTATTTACCATTACTACAGTGCGGTTAGTCTGTGGAGTGCATTGAAAAAGAAACCAATTAGCACAACGCAATTGGCTCATGGCAAGGGCGACAATGATGTAGCTAACTGGATAACAGCGATTGCCGTCGTCGTCAATACAGATTTAGTAGCAACAGGTGCAACTGCAGACTTATATTTCATTAGAATTCAAAATAATTCTTTGATTTTTGTATTTTAGGTTCTTGCGACGGCTGCGTCCGACTATGGCAAAGCAATCCAAATGCGCGTAAATTGCAGCAGATTCTTAGCATACCAATTGCTGGCTTTATAAATGCCCTCACTTTCAATGCCGATGGCAGCAAACTTTATGTGGCTGTTGGTCAGGAACATCGCTTGGGACGTTGGTGGCGGCTCAAAGCTGCGAAAAATAATGTAGTTGTAATTGACCTTAAGTCCAGTAATGTGAATAAAAAGGAAAACTAAACACTAATCAAACTATTATTCAAAGACCGCGCCAATAAATATCGGAACATTAAACAAATAATCGATAAGTAACTCATGAGTATCATCTCTACTTGGATATTAAGAATTAATTCCAGTGGCGGTTGGTCGATACGTTGTGGTTACAAAACAGGCAAACATGCAAAAGAAACCCGGCGGAGGAGTTTTCTCCTTTTTTAAGACAGAAACTGGACGTAAAGTTGTTTTCTATGCGGCAGGCACAACCACAGTCGGTCTATTTTTGGTCAACTTTGTGCCACACACATTTGGACTGAAATATTACCGCGACTTTGTGCAATGCTATCAGTGGGTGAGCAAGTGAATCCAGCATGGGGCACATGCTCAACATTTATTCTTTTTATTCATATAGAAATGGCATTGAACGTGAGGTGCCGCAGGCAGTTCAGCAACGTATAGAACAGGCAATGGATAAACTGCAATTGGAGAAGCATGAACGGCAGTTTGTCAAGCCATTTACCGTGTTCGGGTTCGATCTGTTTCAAGCGGGCACAACGAAATTTCGCTTTGGCGCTGTTTTGGGAATACCCGTAAATTATGGCTACAGCAGTATTGGAGAGATCAAGCGTGCAGACATACGCTTTCGAGATCGTCAAATCGATTGGAGCTCGGAGAGTGGTAAACTGTTAGAGCAAGCGATTGTGTTGACCGAGGAGGAGCAGGTTTTTGGACTATGCAAAGCCATTCTGCAACTGCAGACGCATCGCGTTCTCCTGAACTCACTTTTCCCCAGCTTGAGCTTTTTTATGGTATATACGGTGGGACACTTTTTGAATCTACGTCTTCAGCTGTTTGCGCGCCATGGCAGTGTAAGTTTTTTAGCTGCTTACATCGTAACATCGTTATTAATCCACTGTTTTTGCCTTCGCAGGTCCGCTTTGTTATGTACAGCATTCTGGGCTTATTTGGTTTGGGCAGTTGGTCATTTATGAAAGACGTCAATCAGGTTACCGACGATGCGGAGATTGACAAACAACTCGCAACGCTTGGACCAGAATTTGTGGCCGCCGGCATTAGTTATTACGATAAGCACCTAAAGAAAAATATTGCACTACGAAATCTCATTGGAGATGATACCTATACGGCTATGGGCAACGAAAACTATATGCTGCGCCAGAAATCAATGCCGCTGACGGCACGCAAATCCTTCTTCGAGGAGAAATGGCAGCAGATGCAAGCAGACGCGACGGCAACAGAGGCGCAATAAATAAATAATGTTATATAATAAACTATATGTTTCATTAATTTCAATTAATAGTTGTTTATATTATTTATAAGACTGCTCTGAAAGAGCAATCGCGAGTGATATGGTCACGAGGCATATCCAGTTAAGTTTAACTATACTTTGTAGGTTTTTAGCTATTTATTTTATTTATTTAATATTGCATTTCAGCTTCATTGCACATTTACTTGACTTTTGGCATTCAAGGTGCAAAGAATTTGAGGAGACCAATAGGTAATTTATATTGCATTGATTTTATATATAATATGATCTGATCTGATCTTTTGTTTCATAACAGATATTAACGTTGAAACATTTAGAGTGTCTTCTCTTGTCTTTGGAATGTCACAGTAATAAATATAACTTTAAATTATACTTACATAGACTATAAAATAAATAAGTTTATAAATATAATAGTCATTAATTTACATTGAGTGTAACTAAATCTAGAACGTTCCTTCGCCAGCGACATCGCTGATGGTGGCTACCAGGCGGCGGGCATGCTCCACGGCACAGGTGGCCGTCACGAGGCCCAAGTGAATGCAATATAATTCATAGACGCGCACCTTGCCGCTAGCCAGCTTTGGGAAACAGAGTTCGGCCAGCTCGCTGTAGTAGTCCATGGGCAAACAACCGGGCTCTGGGGGCGATTTATGAGCTCCATTTCCATTTCCGTTGCCATTGCCAAAGCCGGTGGAGAGGAAATGTTGCTGTAAGTCGAAGGAACATTTCAATATGCCGCCCGACAGATCCTCGAACCAGAGGAAATACGAGTAATGGAATGTACGATCCTTCCACATGACTGTCGTTTGACCCTTCTTCAAATAGTTGCGCGTAAATTCCACCATATGCCAGAGCTTGGATTTAGGCAACAGCTGTGGCTGTCCCTGGCGTAAGTCAGGCGCCAGCATTTGGCCCGAGCTGCGATTTATGTACATGAAATGCACTAAACCAGGAAAGTCTTCCAAATACGCATCAATAGAGATGTTACGCGCAGCTTTAACCGCAAGGAATTCGGCAAATTCTAAGAGCTTGGCTTCAACAACAGATGCCGATTCGGCTAGTTGATCCAGTTGCTGGTTGCTGGCGATGTCGCAGCTGGCCAACGATAGCGTGAACAATTGTTTCAGCTCCTCCACAAAGGCGGGTAGATTGGATTCGATGCGTACGAGCAGCTCACGCTCGTAACTCTTGAAGAACTCCACATACATTTTGCGTAGATTCTCCCAACGGGCTGTAAACTTTTTCACACAGCTGTCCAAATCCTCATGCTTTTGCTTCAGATGTCGCTTGAAAGCCGTCAATGTTTGGCTGACAAAAGATTCGAGACTCTCGTAGGCGGGCTTCAGTGCATCGGCATCGCCCTGCTGCTGCACAGCGACAATCTTCTGGAGTACAAAGAAAGTGTCATAGATAGAGCTGGTCAAGGGCATGTGCCCGTACTCGATGAGCTGAAGCAACACCTGATGACCATGCAGACGGGATAGATGCACAATGCAGGGCACACAGCCCGAATTGACATCGTGGGTAACACCTTGAAGAAAGACAGCTACAGCTCGCTGAGATCTCTGAGATTGCAGTGCCCGGGATAGGATGGCCAGGAAGAGAAGATCAGCCGGTGCCAGGGGCAGCGCTTGGCGTGTGCTATTCAAAGCCACCAGCTTGTTGGAGACGAGCAGTAGAGCATGTGTACGTTGCTGTCCTCCAGTTTGACGCAGCTGCTCCAACAATGCATCCAGTGTTACATGCACTGTTCGCTTTAACTCAGCGTTAATGAGCAACTTGGGTAATGCCTCCAGCAAATAGGCCTGTTGCTCTTGCTGGTCCTCCTGCCATAGCTGCGACTCATAGCAATTGATGCACTGCGTCAGCAGCTCCTGTTGCATTGCGCCTGCCTGTGAGCCAAATAAGTTGGCACCATAACAGTAACGGCTCAGCGTCATAGCCACTCCCAGTTGCCGCATCAATTGCTCAATCGCCACTTGGCCAATTTTCAAGAATGTAAATCCCAACAGCTCGCCAAAAGTTAAATTGAAGCCATTTTCGCACTGAAAACTCGCGTATGCATTATCAAATTGACAGTGCATAATTCGCTGGGAGCTAATAATCGGGCTGAATATCTGCAACAGTACATTGCTGTCCAATGGAGCTCCAGGCGTGGGGAGCAGACCTTGGGCTATTGCAATGCTGCATATTTTTTCTGTAAGTGGTCCATTTAAGTTCTGATAAGCAACATCGTTGGCGCTATTAAATACTATTAGACCGTTCATTTTCTTATCGCGTATATACACAATGAACTACTTTTGTTTGGGTACACTGGGCACCGTTCAATTAGCTGCCTAGTATGAATACTAAGCCAACTTAGTTCTGTGTTGAGTTCTATTCGCCTTAGAACAAAATGTTTTTACTGTAAAAACTATTTTCTTACAGTTCAGTGCAAATTACTATCGTTTTGCTGAAACTATCGATAGGGGCTTGTAATGAAATATAATGTCGGTGATAAGAAATGAGCGTTGCCAGCTAGCTAACTTAGAAGTTCAATTATTGCTTTTACACTAATTGCGATCGAACTAGTTCGTGACTGAACAGTTGGCCATCATCTGTTTTTTGGACCTGTACGCATGCAGTGTTATCAATTAAGCCATCATATATAAAATAAAATATATATAGAAGAATTGTATTATGGGTCGCCTTATTCTAGAGCATACGCTGCAGGGTCACAAAGGCCGTATTTGGGGCGTTGCATGGCATCCAAAGGGAAACAGTTTCGCTTCTTGTGGCGAAGACAAAGCTATCAGAATTTGGTCCCTATCAGGGAATACATGGACAACGAAGACGATACTATCGGATGGACATAAGCGTACCATACGTGAGGTACGGTGGTCTCCGTGTGGTGAGTATCTGGCGTCGGCTAGTTTTGATGCCACCACAGCCATTTGGTCCAAGCACGAATGCACTGCAACGCTGGAGGGACACGAGAACGAGGTGAAGAGTGTCAGTTGGTCACGCAGTGGTGGTCTATTGGCTAC
The DNA here is from genome assembly GCA_035047565.1 of Drosophila mulleri. Lineage (NCBI taxonomy): Eukaryota > Metazoa > Arthropoda > Insecta > Diptera > Drosophilidae > Drosophila > Drosophila mulleri. The sequence continues at coordinate 12,842,607 of JAWNPK010000060.1, read as the reverse complement.
TTGTTCTCGAGATAAATCTGTGTGGATCTGGGAAGTGGCTGGTGATGATGAGTTCGAATGCGCTGCAGTACTTAATGCCCACTCGCAGGATGTAAAACGTGTAGTGTGGCATCCGACAAAGGAAATCCTTGCCTCTGCTTCGTACGATAATACAATCAAGATGTATGCCGAGAGTGCACTAGACAGCGATTGGGATTGTACGGCAACGCTCAGCTCGCATACGAGTACCGTTTGGAGCATTGACTTCGATGCCGATGGTGAGCGCTTGGTCTCCTGCAGCGATGATGCAACACTTAAGATCTGGCGTGCCTATCATCCAGGCAATGAGGCAGGCGTTGCAACGCCCGATAAGACGACTGTGTGGAAGTGTGTGTGCACCTTGTCCGGCCTACACACACGTGCCATCTACGATGTGTCCTGGTGCAAGCTGACGGGTCTGATAGCCAGCGCGTGCGGAGATGACGCTATACGAATTTTCAAGGAGAGCAGCGATTCAAAGCGAGATGCACCCAATTTCGAACTGTTAACTTCCGAGGAGAGTGCCCATGAACAGGATGTGAATGCCGTTGAGTGGAATCCGGTAAATGTCGGACAGCTAATCTCCTGCAGCGACGACGGCACCATTAAAATATGGAAGCTGCAGGAATAGTTCTAATGTGTTTATGTTTAATATATGTAAGTAATGGATATATTGTAATAAATAACTTGGCCTATTTGCTAAGAAATGGCTCGTGCAGTGTTTTGTACAATTTTTTTGCCTTGCGCGGCCCCAATCCCATGACCTGAGATAGGCGCTCTTCGCTGGCATTGATAAGATTCTCAAGATTGCCAAAGATTTGCAGCAAGGTCACAGCATCTGTTTTGTTCACCGGCTTAATGTTGGTCAAAGCCGCTACAAGCTATGAAGTATATGAAATATTAAAAACATTTCAAAGACCCTAAGTGTTTTACACACCTTCTGATGGGGATTAGACTCCACACGTTCCATAATCAAATCTGGGGAACGTTTCTCGAATTGCTTGTAAGTTTCTATTATTTTGCCCGCTTCGTCGGCATTCCAGGCCAACATCATTGTTAAATCGGCTAACAGGGAAATGCGCGTTAAGCTTTTGAGGGCATTATGGGGCTCCGGTGTGTCCACCTGAACGAGCAGTACGCGCAGTTCATATAATTTGCCCAGTGCCTTTAGACGTTGGCATATGTAATCCGGATTGAGATTGTGATATTTAAGCGATAGGAATAGTATGCAGGCAGTGCGGCCCACCACATAGTCCGGTATTATATCATCCCTATACTCCAGAGGCACATTTAAAATGGATTTTAGAATTGGATTACCGCGTTGTTTGGTGTGCACTAAAACGCTGTGAGGATTTGATGGCGGCGCCTTAGCTGTGCCGGTGCTGGTAGTAGCGGTGGAGCTGCTAGTAGTTGCTGTTTCAGTCGCCGCTTGTATCTTAGTTTGCTTTGGCGCTGTGGGCATATCCATGCAAGCCAAAACATCGTCAAACGAATCGTCGTCCAAGTCTTCCATTTTCAGCCCGGTAAATTAACAAATATCTCGGAATTCAATTATCGTTATTGCTATGCCTATTAATATCGATTATTTTTGCACAGGGTGGCAGCTCTATTATTGTTTTGCCTTTTCCTTTCGAGTTGTCACTTCAGCGACGACGACGACGTGTGCGTGCAAAATTGTTTATTCTTTTGCTAAAAATAAATAATTGAACATTCTGAAAAACGATGACTTCGCATCCGGTGTTTATAGACCTGTCTTTAGACGAACAGGTAATGTTCCAATTATACTTTAACGTATTGTATATACCGCCTACCCTTTAAAGTGAGGTTATGTAAAAAAACAAATTTTATAAATATATAAATTAAAATGAATTTGTTTATTGTCTTACCTACAGGTACAAGAGCTGCGCAAGTATTTTAAGAAGCTTGGCGCAGAAATCTCATCGGAGAAATCGAACAAAGGCGTCGAGGATGATTTGCACAAAATAATTGGTGTATGTGAAGTTTGCTTCAAAGACGGCGAACCAGCCCAAATTGATGGCATACTAAATAGCATTGTATCCATTATGATCACGGTATGTATGAAGTATATTATTGATTTTGAAAATATATCAAAGATTCCACCTTTAGATACCGCTGGATCGGGGCGAGAACATTGTGCTGGCTTATTGCGAAAAGATGACTAAGGCGCCCAACCAGCCGCTGGCGAAAGTCTGCCTGCAATCGCTTTGGCGGTTATTCAATAATCTGGACACAGCATCCCCCTTGCGCTATCATGTCTACTATCATTTGGTGCAAGTGGCCAAGCAGTGTGATCAGGTGCTGGAAGTCTTCACTGGCGTCGATCAATTGAAGTCGCAGTTCGCTAACTGCCCGCCTTCCAGTGAGCAGATGCAAAAGTTATATCGTCTATTACACGACGTGACCAAGGATACCAACCTGGAGCTGTCCTCAAAGGTAATGATTGAGCTATTGGGCACATATACGGCAGACAATGCGTGCGTTGCTCGTGAGGATGCTATGAAGTGCATTGTTACTGCACTGGCCGATCCCAATACATTCCTGCTCGACCCCTTGCTATCGCTGAAGCCTGTACGCTTTCTGGAAGGTGATCTAATACACGATTTGCTATCCATCTTTGTGTCGGATAAGCTGCCCTCATATGTGCAGTTCTACGAGGATCACAAGGAATTTGTGAACTCCCAAGGCTTGAATCACGAGCAGAATATGAAGAAAATGCGGTTATTGACATTCATGCAGCTGGCCGAAAGCTATCCCGAGATGACATTCGACACACTGACCAAGGAATTGCAAATCAACGAGGATGAAGTGGAACCGTTTGTCATAGAAGTGTTGAAGACAAAGCTGGTGCGTGCACGTCTCGATCAGGCCAATCGCAAGGTGCACATCTCATCGACAATGCATCGCACCTTTGGTGCACCACAGTGGGAACAGCTGCGCGATCTGTTGCAGGCCTGGAAGGAGAACCTGAGCTCTGTACGCGAGGGATTGACAAATGTATCATCTGCACAATTGGATCTGGCACGCTCGCAAAAGCTGATACATTAGAGAACCAACTGACATCCAAGATCAAATGAAATAGAAGCGCTGGTATAAAGTTTTACATGATATAAATTATTTTGAGGAATGCGTGAAAAACCAAGCTTGAATAAATTTCTAAGTAAAATCAAAATCATAGACTAATTAATTGAGAATAGTCTGAAAGTTAGCCGACAAAAGGTAGAAATCTATTAACATTAATCGAATATGTATAGTATATATATTAAATTTGTTAAGTCGGATATTTGTCAGACTATTCTCGCGATTGAAAGGTTCTGAATACTTTCTAGCTTAACACTAAATGCTATAGGCATATATCTTTCCTTTCTTGAGATTCGTCAGTAATTGTCATGGCATTTATAGCTCCTCATGAGGCTTCGTTTGCTGACGCTCCTTCTCTTTTGGAAACGACCAGAAATACGATGGAAATCCGTGCGTATCCCTTTCCCGTTTCACAAATGCACTATATGAAGAGATGCAGTTGCCTATAAAGTGATTCGATTGTCCTAGTATGGCCAAATCCAAATAAGGATCATCCTCTTGCAGCTTATGTACGCTGATATCCATACGAGAGAGCGCATTCGTTAGCTCAGCAATCATATGGTTTGCATCGGATGCCACAAATACGGACTTCACCTCATTCTGTGGCTGCAATTGACGCACATTTTTAATCGTGCGCTTTAGCTGTCTGATAATTGACTCCTTGGTAGGCATACAGAGCTCTTGGTAGAGCTCCCCACGTTCATTCTTATAGCCAAGACATTGAGGCGATGCGAAGAGCTGCTGGCTATCCTTAATGTGCTCACAGGCACGCACCCAATCGATTCCATTTCGCAAATGCAGTCCAATAAATGCGCCACGGGGAAGAACCGTACGTATAAACTCTCGAGCGGCTTCTCGATACTTCGGGCTCCATAATAAGTACCGTTGCAATTCACGATTCTCGAGCTGCACGGGAAAGCTGGCCGGCGCGCCGGTGAACGCTAAAACGGGCCACTTGTCAGCTTTATAGTTTTCCTTCCACTTGGTTGCTATCGAACTGTGACGCACATCAAAGTGTAGCGGGCCATAAAATTCCGAGCCCACAAAATCAATGCTATATGTATCCCAGAATGGACCAAAGGGATTGCCATCCTTGGCGTGACAATTCGGTGCATCTGGATTATTTTTCTCTTGTTGCAAGCTTTTGCGTTCCATATAACAGAAGGCAATACGCTCGTTAGCAGGCCACACCTCATCAGCCAGGTGATCCATAAAGTCAGACATGAGGATTACGCGATGGAACTCCTGCAGCGGCTCCACCTCGAAATATGTGTCAAAAGGCACCTGACGAGAGCGCATTTCACCCTTGCGATATTCCACCCATGGTGGCAAAATTAATGTCCGATTCAGAGCCTGGGCGAAGGCTAGCGAGCCTAAGAAATGGTCGGCCTGGTTACCAAAGCGTCCTGAAAAGACCAAACGATAAATTAATTTTAACAAATAAACAAGAAGTTCTAATCAAACTTACCCATACATGGACAGTAGGCAATGTAGCCATTGGGATCGCGTTCAAATTTGGCATTGGTATTTAATATTAGTATTGAAATAAAATAAATTAACAATTCAAGCCACTGCATTCTGCCGGCTTCGTGTAAGGCGTTGCCAGAGTTTTTAAATTTTAAGCAGACATTTGTTTAATAGCTGATATGTATATATGTATTTAAAAACAACTATATCTATCTATTTGCTCAGTAATATTTTTAAATGCCTGATGAGCTTTTGTATTGGATATTAATATTCCATTCAATAAATTACTAGCCTCTTTATATTACTGGCTCAATTGTTAACGGACTTTAAATATAAACCATATAAAAAGGGCTTAAATATTTAATTTAATAATACCAGAAGCTTTGTACATTTTAAAGCTATAGGCGATTTTCTTTAGCAGTACTATTGCATAATCTTATTAATATTTTAAAATTTGTATACACACATATGTACATACATATATCAGCAGCTGTTGTTGCAGTGTTGCCACTTTCATTACAATTTTTTAAATCTGGCAGCCCACAGAAGTTCACAGTTCCTACTGGCTCTATATTTACCTTTTATCTATTTCATAATTTCCTCACGATCGTTTATGAAGGTTTAAATATAAGCAAGATACTCAGATGACTTCACAGATTTACAATCAAAAGAAGTTCATACCCACAGCGCCAGAAAAGGGCAGCTTTCCGTTAGATCACGAGAGCTTGTGTAAGAAGCATTTCTTGATTTACGCCAGTTGCTTGCGCCGCAACGACAACGACAACTCCAAGTGCCGGGCGGAAGCAAAAGAATATTTGGGCTGTCGCATGGAAAACAATCTTATGGAAAAAACAGAATGGGCGAAACTAGGCTTTCTGGAAAAGGAACAACCGACAGTGAAAGAACAGCAAAAATTACAATGAAGCCGGAACGCAATCTTTTAATTGCAGCCACAGGCAGCGTGGCCACGATTAAGCTGGTGCAAATGATATCTGAATTTAGCGACGAAAAGCTGCCCTACAAATTTAATGTAAGTCCCATTTTGCTTCCACTCTATACATTCACTAGCAAGCTGTACATATGTTAACCAGATTAAAGTCATCATAACGGAGCATGCGAAGCATTTTTTCGAACTGGAGGAAGTGCCGGAGCATGTGCCCATTTTACATAACCGAGACGAGTGGCTCACCTGGAATAAGCGCGGTGATCCGGTACTGCACATTGACCTAGGCAAGTGGGCCGACCTTATGTTAATTGCACCCCTCAGTGCCAATTCTCTAGCCAAAATAGCCAGCGTAAGATAAACTTATCTTGCATTAAACATTAGATAAATATAATTAAATATTTTTTATGACAGGGTATTTGCGATAATTTGATGCTGTGCGTGGTTCGTGCTTGGGATTTGGAGAAGCCGCTGTTCTTTGCACCGGCCATGAACACACGCATGTACGATCATCCCATTACGCGCGAGCAGATTGACAAACTTATTAAATGGGGCTACAAGGAGATTCCCTGTATATCGAAAACTCTTATGTGTGGCGATACGGGCAACGGGGCCATGGCAGAGGTGTCGGCAATTGTTGCTATAGTGGTTGGCACGTTTGCATTGCCTATGTAAATACTAAATTCTTTGTTATAGTTCAAAATAAAATACATTTTGTTGAAATTAAACGTACTTTTCCCTAAGTACCCCGTAACTATAGCTCCATCATTATTATTTTCTTTTTTTTTTTTCTCAATTTATTTGTAATAATGTTTATTGGTTAATTTTGAGTGCATCTAGGAGCAAAATGATTTTTGTTTTACTTTTCTTTTTTTAATTTTGTTCCTCATCTCTATATAATATTTGTTTTTCTTTTTATTTTGCATTTTAGTTTCTCAATTAACATTTATATTTTGTTGTTGCAGTGTATATTTGTGTGTTTGTTTTTGTTTTTCTTTTATCAACAGTTTTATGCATTTAAATCAATTTTTTATATGCGAATTACAATTAATTTTATGCGCTATATTATGTGTATGCTAGAGATGTTTTTTTTTTTCTTATTTGTGGATTGTGTGGGATGATAAACTTAGAATTAGGGAAATAAAAAGAGCTTAGGTTTACGAAAAATTACACAGTAAAATATATATGTTATGTAAATGTATGTGTATTGTAGTTGCATGTATGTATATAATGTAGTTGCTTATGTATTTGATTAAAAACGAATCAACTGCTGCGACAAATTATAAAAATATAGTCTTCAGGCATATGTCAACCTAAGATTGAAGTTTTTCTCAATTCTAGCTTAAACATAATTACACATAGTCATATATATATACACATATATGTATGTATATATATATATTGTGTATATATGATATTTTTAGTTTATAAATTACAATTAATATTAAACATAAATATTTACATAGCTTGGATTTTATTGGTTTTATTTGCTGCTTTTGCCGCTGCCTTTTCATTTTTTCTTTGTTTTGTTTAAATTACAATGAGTGTTTTTATTTTTTTTTTTGTTAATTTTTATATCATTTTTATTTTTTATTTTATTTATTTTTATGTGCATCTGTAATACCCTTTTTTTTAAAGGTACGAAGCATGCACGTAATACACAACACTTGCTTGATTATTAAGCTTTGTTTATAGCTAATTTTTTTATACAAAAGGTAGTTGCTTTTCGTCTAAGCGTTTATCAGCATTAGCTTTCGTTTTATCCTTCTCTCAGTGTATCTTGTAAGCCTCTGCACTTGGTATTTATAATTGTGGTTTCGCTTCTATAGTCTAGCTTACAAATTGTCTGGGTAAAAAAGGAGTGATTGGTATTTAACAATGTATACTCTTGCTTTCTCGAACTGATTTTTCGACATGTCATTCTATATATAGTTATATATTATGAATATAGCATTGCATCTAAATGGGTTTAACTCTATATATTACTATAATACGTTGTCAAGTTGCATCTGGAGGCTTAGCTCTCATCTGATCACACAGGACACGCACAACTTCGAGGCGCTAATGCAATCATCGTGACAGAATGCGCCGCATTGCTGGCAAATGACCATCGCGTTCAAAGCACAGGCACAACCATTGTTGGTCGCGTCGTTACCTGGCGGTGTGTTCTCGCCGCTCTGATGCAGTTGGATTAGAGCATGCTGTTGCTGTTGTTGTTGTGGCTGCTGTTGCTGTGTTGTTTGCTGATTCGTTCCTGCAGCTCCGGCAGCCGTTGTTGTTGCTGCTGTAGTCGTCACAATGTAGTTGTTGCCCGCATCCATAAGAGCTGCCGACGAATTGCTGTTGTCTATGTAGGTAATGTTGGTACCTATCAAAAGTAGACCACGGTATTAGTTGCTATACGATTGTGATTGTGAAACTTACTTATTTGTATATACTATATATTACCGTATTTTACAAAATTATAAAGAATGTATATCAAACGTACATACTTAAACAAAGTTACTGCATTCACAGTTGAAGAGATTAAGAGGTAGTATGTCTGCCTACATATTATCAGCAATCAAAATGAAATTGAAAAACTTCCATGTGCTATATTTAAGGTGGTTTTCAAGACCTGACATTATTTCCATTGATCTTTTCTTTATACTTTTATATAAAAATGTACTCTTAATTAATAATCAATCTGTGAATGCATATAAATTGAAAAAATAAATAAAAATAAAATAAAATAAAAGCATGCAGTTTACATACTCGTTACGCATACGCTAAGAAGGGTTACGTGGAAACAGAAAATGAATGAGTCAACGTGGAGATATTGTTTGTTGTTTGCCAAATAAGTAGTTGATAAATCTAACAAATCTAGTATGATAATTCATTAATATGATGACGTGCCAATTTATGAATGAATTCAAATTTTTGATGTGTGTGTGTGTGTGGGGTGATTTGAAAGACGTACCTCGCTAAGCACTAATAATACACCAATTTACCTGCAGCGATGTTGCGCCGCACAATATTCGCAGCCGCGTTCACATTGCCGAGTTGCTGTTGTTGTTGTTGCTGCTGCTGCTGTTGCTGCAACTCGTTATGATGCAGTGCATCGTTGCCGGCACTATTGTTGTTGTCCACTGAAGCCGGACGCCCGCGTCCGCCCAAGCTAATGCCATTAAGGCTGTGCAGCGAGTTCTGAACGGCAACAAACTGATGAAAATGAATAAATTTAATAACTAAGTTCAATTGTAACACGCTCTACTACTCACCTGATTTTGATGTAAAGGCGGCGCACTGGAAGCCCGCGGGGCTTGATTGTCGGCTGCGCCCACATTGGCGCGATGCACCAGCACATATTGCCCTGTGCCGTTCTGATGCAACAGCTGCTGCTGCTCTTGGCCGGACTGTTGCGTGACCAACTGTTGCTGCTGCTGTTGTGGACTGGCCGCACCAGGCGTTGCAGTCAGCAAGTGCCGCATCACAGTCGTGGGCGAGGGCTTGCGCTGCACGTACTTCTTCCGCGGAAAGCCACTCATGCGCGGACCTATGACCTGAACAAGCAAGAGTTAAGAGATTCTAATTGATGGGTAACCGTAGCAACTTACCTTGTAGACGCCCGGTCTGCCCACGCCCAGAACATTGGGCAGGGCTGGCAGCTCCTCCTGCTTGAGCAGATTTTGTGCTGGCGCTGACACAGCGACGGTTGCTGCTGCCGGCACATTGTTCAATGGCGTGGCTGCCACTGTGGACACATTGAGTGTTGCATTGCTGCTGCTCACTGCAGTTGTTGGCGTTGTCGTCGTCTGTTGCTGCTGCTGGCTGAGTATGGCCGCTGGCGGACGCAGCTGCGCCTTGAGGTTCTCACGATTCGGACTGTTTTGTATGACGGCCTGGCAGATTTGATAGCTACGCTCCAGGTTGACAGCTCCTGGTGGCAAACGATTAGTTGTCGCCTTACGCCCCTTCCCCGTGGGCATCTTTGGCTGCAGTCGCTGCTGGGCAATGGTTGTGGGCACTCCCGAAGGTGGCAACGTTTTCATGGTTAGCACATTGTTAACTGTTGCAACAGATTGCAGCTGCAGTGTTTGTGGCTGCTGTTGCTGCTGCTGCTGCTGCAGGTTGCTGTTGTGATTGACCTGCTGCTGCGCTGTCACAACATTTGCATAGCTGGACGGAATTTGGGCATTGTTTGTGGCTGCTGTGGGCACAGCTGCTGTGGCTGCAGCATTCGGCGACGCATTGGCGGGTCGTGTCATGGATATGATGTTCAGGGGCTTAGCTATGAACTTGGCTTGCTGTTGTTGCTGATAGGTTTGCTGCTGCTGCAGTTGCTGTTGCTGCTGTTGTTGTTGCAGCAGATTGTTGTTGGCTGCCTGGGCCAGCAGTTGTCGCTGATGCAGCTGCGCCTGCAGCGCAAATTGTTGCAGCTGCTGTTGCTTTTGTTCCAGCTGCTGTTGCTGCAGCAAATTTGGTGTTAAGAATTGCTGTGCTCCATTGGTATTGATCTCGAAGGGTTTGCGTAAGGTCACAGGCAGCGCTTTATGTATCGAATTGCTGCTGGTTGCCTGCTGCTGCTGCTGCTGCTGTTGTTGTTGCTGCTGCTGCTGGGCGGCTGCTTGTAATGTGAACTGCTGCAGCAATTGCTGCTGCTGTTGTTGCAACTGCTGCTGCTGACGCTGTTGCTGCTGTTGTTGTTGCTGCTGTTGTTGTTGCTGCTGCTGCTGCTGTTGCTGCAGCAAGAAGTTCCCAATGATTTGCCCATTCGAGTCGACCAAAATTTGACGCTGCTGTTGTTGCGGTGCAGGAGCAGCAGTCGCAGCTGCAGCTGGCTGCGGGGCCAACTGATTGATGGCAATGCTGCTGCTACTGCTGCTGCACAGGCTCAAATTGTTGCTGCTGTCATTGCTGTTGCTGCTGTTCGTGATCACTGTGCTGGAGACTTCCATTTCGGCAGCGGACATGGGCACCGCATCACAAAGCATTTCGTGGGAGATCTGTGAATGGATTTGAAATGAAACTGCAATTTGATGTGTTGTTTCGATGACTTACCTCGTTCGCAAAGTCGCTGTTGTGACCCTGCGGCATAAAGGAATGCTGCGTCAATTGGACAACATCCTGCAACTGCGCCTGCAGCTGCTGTTGTTGCTGCTGTTGTTGTTGCTGTTGCTGCAGCTTGTCCACAATATCTTGCACAGCATCGCCACCGCTGACATCCATAACGTGCTCCACCATTTCGTTCATTAGATCATCCTGATCCGGTTGCTCCGCTTCGATGCACTCCACCACATCCTCATCGTCCTCGTCTACAATTTCCTCTGCTTCATCTTCATCTTCATCATTGTCCAGCAGATTGTGACACTCGACCATATCGTCGATCACCTCTTCCTCCTCCTCCTCGGGTTCATGCACCACATCCATTAATTGGATATCCTCATGATTCAGATGCTGCTCGACCTGGTGATGCAGTCGCTCCACAGAATTATCCGATGCTTGCGTCGGTGCTGCTGCCAGCAATTTGATGCCACCAAAATTCCAATCGTGCTGCACATTTTGAAACATCTCGCTTGAGTTTAACTCCACTGGCAATTCCACCTGTTGATGCTGCTCCTGCTGCTGCTGTTGTTGCTGCAGCGTGGCCACCGTGCTGAGCATGGCCTGCATGTTGGCCAACGTTGCTTCCACCGGTGTGCCCAGTGACAGTGACGTGGCTGCAGCTCCTGCGCCCGCAGCTGTCGTTGTGGTCGGAGCCGTTGAGGAAGAGTTGCTGCTGGAGCAGGACGAGGAGAGCGATGATGATAATGATGAGGACGTGCAACTACTGGATGCCAGCGAGCTGGCAGGCGTTGTATTGGCCAGTGATGAGCCTGTCGAGCTGCTAGCCAAGGGCATGGACATAGCTAGAGTCATTCCCGATTCCTCCAGCTGCTTATCACAATGATCGTTCAGCTTGATGATTGCTGCTGTCGCTAGGGAAAACAAACCAGAATGAATTAAAGCATTGATAACAACTAAATATATATATATAAATTTATTACAGTTGGGCGATGGTGATGATGAGTAGTAGGCGTGGCTGATGGCTGCTTGGTGATCATGGAAGTAGGCTGCATGGTGCACGAGCATTGAAGCAAGAGATGGAAAGGCATTAGGTAAGTTTTCATAAGAATTTATAAATAAAATGAAATATAATAAATGGTTATCAAATAATATTTTCCGTTATATATAATAATATACAAAATCAATTGAAATTTTGAAATAATTATATACCAAATAGTTTATAAATACAAAAGTATACCTTTATTTAAGTTTAAAGAACAATTTCGAATTTCAGTCACAAATTGTTATAAACAAATGAAAAGTACATAATATGAAATACATACAAAAAAATCCAACCAATAATTCTTAATTAACAGTTCGAGTAACATACAATAAAAAATACAAAATCCGAATAAACACACCAACAAAATAGTTATATTCACTTAGCTACTATAAGAACAGGCAGTCATGATTCAAAAAACAAAATATAGAAATAACCAAAACCATTAAAGTAATGAAATATTAATTATCTTTCAGTTAGCATTTCAAATAGTCAAAAGAAGCTTACCATGATCAATCGTATCGGCAAATACAAAATCATGGCTGTTTGTCGTTGTTGGGGCAGTTGCGGTTGCTTCTGTCGCAATATTATCCGTTGCTTTGGTATCTAAACAATAATCAAAATTGTCGATGAAATATACAAAACTTTTGTGTTAATTATAGTATACGAACCTTCTGCCAGCTCTACATTTTGCAAATAGCCTGCAAAATGGTTGACTGGGTCTGCTATTGTGGATGTTGCTACTACTGCTGTTGCTGCTGCTGCTGCTGCGGCGGCGGCTGTTGGTATTGCATTTGTGATTGTTGAGGTTGCTGGTGTCGCTGTCACTGTCGTTGTTGATATTGCTACTATTGTTGTCTGTGCATCAGGTGTCTCAATTTTATCACAGGTACTATTGATAAGTGGCTGCTGGCTATTGTTAGTTATTGCAGGTGTTATTGTTGTTGTTGTTGTCGCCGCTACTACTGCATGATCAACAACATCTGCCACATTCGCCATGGCATTATTAGGAACAATATCAGCTAGTTCACGTTTCATTTGTTTGCTCTCTTTAGACGTGCTGGGCAGCTCTTCCTGCTCTTCAGCCATGTTGATTGAACTGCTGCGCTTGCGTCGCGAGGGGCTGCTCGACGGTCGCTTTAACAGGCGTCGCTGTTGCTCCGTTAAAGCGTTGCTGCTACTGATTGCGGTTTCTGTTGGAGCAGCTACTGTTGTTGTTGCTGCTGCTGTTGCTGATGATGCGGCTGTTGTTGCTTCGGTAGTTGTGGTTGTCGATTCGCACTTTGTGCTCTGTAATATATTAGGGCAATAAGTTAATTATAAAACTATCTAATTCGCATTCTAATTTACCGTATTAAATTTCAGTTCAGTCTCATTATCACATGTTGCTTGTTGTAGTTGCTGCTGCTGTGTTGTTGTTGTTATTGGTGGTGGTGGTGCTGGTGCTGCAGCTGCTGGTGGTTGTTGTTGTTGTTGCTGCTGCTGTTGCCTAATCGGCTCTATCTTTATTTTGCTACTAGGCGGGTTTAGATTCGGCGCACGCTTCGCTATCTTCTCACCCCAATAGGGCTCGAAATGCTTGACCTTCCATGGATCCAATTTATTCTTTTCGCGTTCCGCTTCCGTTTTCAGCTTCATTTGATTCTCGGGTGTGAATTCGCCTTCGCTGAGCCGTTCTCGCCACTCCAAACAGGCGCGCGCAAAGAACTCATTATTCAGGCAGGAGGCGCTCAAACGAATTGCTTCTGTAGTGGTGCCGCTGCTGCTTGGTTGTTCTGACTGCGATGATTGTTGCTGCTGATGTTGTTGTTGCTGTTGCACAATCTCACTGGCCTCACGATCCACGCTCGGCAGCAACTGTATGAGATTATGTTGATATAGGGGCGGCAGCAATGAGAACGTCTGCTTATTAAGCAGCGCGCGCAGATTCGTCGATGCCAATATGGAATCTGGTGTCTCCAAATCGATTTTGCCATCCTTTGTCTGTTCGATTTGCGCGGCTGTTGTGAGTTTTTTGTTACTGCGACGACGCGGCTTCACACTAAAGCCCGGTATCGAAGCCAACACTTCACGCATTGTAGATGTTTGTGTGGCGGCCTTACCGCTGCCCGGTAATGCGGTCACATTTGCATTGGCTGCTGCTGCTGCTGCTGTTGCTGCTGCCGCCGCCGCTGCAGCTGCTGCTGCAGCTGCCTTGGCCTGTTGCTGTTGTTGTATGCGACGACTGCTGATGCCGCGCACGGGCGCAGGTGCTGCAACAGTGCCAGCAACAGCTGTAGACGCTGTTGCTGTTACCGTTGTCGAGGCAATGCTTGGTGGAACAAACAACGCTGGCGCTGGCTGTAGTTCAGCATTAAGCAATGCATCCTCACTGGGTGGCGTTGGCTTCTTCTCAGGTGGTATAGGTTTCACAATGATGCGTGGCAGGTGGCGCCTGTGGACAAAAAATGGGAGAGAGATTTATATATTCATGCATTTCACTAAGAGATAAACACGCAGCTAACCTCAGACTATGTGTGTGCTTGTTCGCCAATGTTGAATTAAGCGTTTGCTGCTGCTGCTGCTGCTGCAGCTGTGACGCTTCTGTTGATGTTGTCTGCTCCAATGCCAGTGGATCTTTTTCGTCGTCATCATCCACGAGATTCACATGCTCTGTTGCTTCCATAATCACAGGTGTTATGTGTTGTTGTGGAATGATGGCGGGCAAATGTTGTTTATGTTGTTGCTGCAGCTGCAGCTGCTGCTGATGTTGAGGCTGCGGCTGCTGCTGCTGATGCTGCGGCGCGGCTGATGCGGATGTCAATGTATCCGGCGTTATCGTTTTCATATTCATATATATATATTTGTTTAACTATTTACAACTTAACTCAGCAATGTTTCGTATCAATATTATTTTTGTTATTGGGTCCATGTCAGGCGGCAGTTTAAATGCTTTTTACGAACATACTAGAAAAAATAAAAATATATTATAAAAATATACATATATTGAATTAATAACACAACTCACCTGGGCAGCAGCAGTCTTTGCCATTTCAATAGGCGCCGGGGTGGGTGGCAATTAAATTTTGCCTTCTCAAAAAGCAACAACAGTTTTACAACAATTATTTTGGTCCGTGTTTTGTTTTACCTTTACAATAAAAACCCTTACGCCCAGTCACTTTTCACACACACTTTTATTACACACGCTAATTTTCATTTGCTGCTCTTTGCCTTTTCCTTTTTATACACATACATTCATATATATATTTTTTAATATAGGTGTGTGTGTCCGCCGTGAATTTGTTGCCTACAATAACAAACACAACAACATTAAAAAGAGAGCAAAGCAAAGTTGGTTGGTTTGTTGCTTTTGCCCCTGCAGGAATAATACAGATGTATGCTCACACATACACGTACACACTCACACACATATAATTATAATGCGCACACACACGCATGCACGCACATATAAAAACTTTTTGCGTGGTTTGTTTTGGCTTTTGCTAATTACGATTTATCCAGCAGTAGTTCAAATTGCACCCACACTTTCAACTTGATTAATATTAGCTCTTATGCACCGAGTTAAAAAAAAATATATATATTGAATGGTTATTGCAAAGACACAAACAAAAGCAGAAGCAGAGAGCTACAAGATTTTGGATTCTTTTTCTGCTTCTTGTGCTGTATGGCGTCGACTCTTTCTTACGCAAGCGTTTACATATGCTTTGGCTAAACGCCAACCGCTGTCTTTGTTACGCGCACGGAGAGAAGCTACGCAGCAAAAAAAAAAAAAGCAAATAGCTTCAAGTTAATTGAATGAAATTGTTGTTATATTGTACACTAAAGACTAAACATATATAACACACATTTGTCGTTTCACATTCTATTATTCAAAGCCTATTTATTTGATGGCTAAATAAAAGTTATTGGGCTCCCAGTTTGAGAGCAATAGGGATGTTAAAAACTGCACTACACTAGAACTAGAGCTGCTAAACAATTGTTAATACTATCGATATTGCTCACATCTCTAAAGTGACCATACTTGTTGTTTTCCAAAGCTATCGATATTGCTATATTGCGATATATGTCGAAATAAGCACCATATGGGTAAATTTAGTTAATCAAACATCATTCAGAATTCATAAACCCAATTTTATATTTACCTTTTTATTGCAGCTGTTAGATTGTTAGTCTGTAATTGCTTTAGTTATTAGGTGCAATTTAATTACGTCAATTAAGATACAATAAAATAATTAATATGTCACATTCTATATAAAACGTTTTTGTTATTTCCACCCGTTTGGCTTATCGAGGTCTTACCATCCATAAGCGAGCAACTATCGATAGTTTTGCAGATGGACAAACAGATGTAAACAACGCCGGCAGATATTTTAATTTAATCGCTGACTGGGAAATGTTTTAATTAGTTGTTTTATTTAAATTATCATTCATAAACCCGCCAAGATGTTTTCTATGTGCAAACAGACACACGCGGCCACATCGGTGGAATTCGCCATCTCGTGCCGCTTCTTCAACAATGTGGAGGAGAATCTGGTCGTAGCCGGCGCCAATGTGCTCAAGGTTTATCGCATTGCACCCAACGTAGATGCGACGCAACGGCAGAAACTGAATCCAAGCGAAATGCGATTGGCGCCTAAAATGCGTCTCGAATGTCTAGCCAGCTATTCCCTATATGGCAATGTAATGTCGCTGCAAAGCGTCTCATTGGCTGGTGGAATGCGCGATGCTTTGCTTGTGAGCTTTAAGGATGCAAAGCTTTCGGTGCTGCAGCTGGATGCAGACACGCACACATTAAAAACACTCTCGCTGCACTATTTCGAGGAGGATGACATTCGAGGCGGCTGGACAGGACGCTATCATGTGCCTGTTGTGCGAGTGGACCCAGATGCCAGGTGTGCTATAATGCTTGTCTATGGCAAGCGCTTGGTGGTACTGCCCTTTCGGAAGGACAACAGTCTCGATGAAATCGAGCTAGCAGATGTGAAACCCATTAAGAAAGCGCCCACAGCATTGGTATCACGAACGCCAATTATGGCCTCTTATTTAATAGCCCTAGCTGATCTCGACGAGAAGCTGGACAATGTGATCGACATACAATTTCTGCATGGATATTATGAACCGACTCTGCTTATACTCTACGAACCGGTGAGAACTTGTGCGGGCCGCATTAAGGTGCGCTCCGACACCTGTGTTCTGGTGGCCATCTCATTGAACATACAGCAACGCGTGCATCCCATTATCTGGACGGTAAATAGCCTGCCGTACGATTGCCTGCATGTCTTCCCCATACAGAAGCCCATCGGTGGATGTTTGGTTATGACTGTGAATGCGATTATCTATCTGAATCAGAGCGTGCCCCCATATGGCGTTAGCTTGAATAGCTCAGCTGACAACAGCACCAGCTTTCCCCTCAAGCCGCAGGACAATGTGCGAATGAGCTTGGACTGTGCGAATTTCGCTTTCATCGATGTAGACAAGTTGGTTATATCACTGCGGACGGGAGATCTGTATGTGTTGACCCTTTGTGTAGACTCCATGCGAACGGTGCGAAATTTCCACTTCCACAAGGCGGCGGCCAGCGTGCTCACCAGCTGCATCTGTGTCTGTCACACGGAATACATCTTTCTCGGCTCCCGGCTGGGCAACTCGCTGCTGTTGCACTTCACCGAGGAGGATCAAAGCACAGTGATTACCCTGGATGATGTGGAGTCAGCAGCAGCAGCAGCAGCGGCGGCGACGGCAGCTGCAAGTGCAGGGGAACAGCAGCAACAGGCGTTTGATCAGTCGCCGCCTCGATTGGATGACGAGCAGGTCTATGATGTGGACCAGCATGAGGCGCCATCGCAAGCCAAATCGCGTCGCATTGAGGATGAAGAACTGGAGGTATATGGCTCGGGTGCCAAAACTTCGGTGCTGCAGCTACGTAAATTCATCTTCGAGGTCTGCGACAGTCTGATCAATGTGGCGCCAATCAATTACATGTGCGCCGGCGAGCGTGTGGAGTTCGAAGAGGATGGCACCACATTGCGACCGCATGCCGAGTCCTTGACCGAGCTGAAGATTGAGCTTGTCGCCGCCACAGGACACAGCAAAAATGGTGCACTTTCGGTTTTTGTGAACTGCATCAATCCACAGATCATCACCAGCTTCGAATTGGATGGCTGCCTGGATGTGTGGACGGTCTTCGATGATGCAACGCGAAAAGCATCAACAGCTCGCCAGGAGCAACATGATTTTATGCTACTCTCACAGCGATCCTCCACGCTCGTGCTCCAAACGGGACAGGAGATCAATGAGATTGAGAACACGGGCTTCACCGTCAACCAGCCGACCATATATGTCGGCAATCTCGGCCAGCAGCGGTTTATAGTGCAGGTAAGATATTATACTAATATTATCTTTCATTTCGTAATCCTTCAATAACTTCACATTCCGCTTCCTCTCAGGTGACGACCCGCCATGTGCGACTGCTGCAAGGCACCCGACTCATCCAGAACGTGCCCATCGATGTGGGCTCACCCGTGGTGCAGGTGTCCATAGCCGATCCCTATGTCTGTCTGCGTGTGCTCAATGGCCAGGTCATTACGCTGGCGCTGCGCGAGACGCGTGGCACTCCTCGCTTGGCCATTAACAAGCACACGATCAGCAGTGCGCCAGCTGTGGTGGCGATAGCGGCGTACAAGGATCTATCCGGACTATTCACATGCAAGGCGGACGATGTGCTCAATTTGACAGGGAGCACGGGAGCGGGATTCGCCAACAGCTTTGGCGGCTACATGAAGGCCGAGCCGCATATGAAGGTAGAGGACGAGGAGGATTTGCTCTACGGCGATGCGGGCAATGCCTTCAAGCTGAACAGCATGGCCGATCTGGCCAAGCAATCGAAGCAGAAGAACACGGATTGGTGGCGACGCCAGCTGGTGCAGGCGAAGCCCAGCTATTGGCTGGTGGTGGCCCGACAAAGCGGCACGCTGGAGATCTACTCGATGCCGGACATGAAGCTCGTCTATTTGGTCAACGATGTGGGCAATGGCGCACTAGTGCTCACCGATGCCATGGAATTTGTTCCGATTTCATTGACGCAAGAGAACTCCAAGGCGGGCATCTTGCATGCGTGTATGCCACAGCATGCGAACTCGCCGCTGCCCCTCGAGCTCAGCCTCGTGGGATTGGGTCAGCACGGGGACAGGCCACTGTTGCTGGTGCGCACCCGACTGGAGCTGCTCATCTATCAGGTGTTTCGCTATGCCAAGGGACATCTGAAGATACGTTTCCGTAAGCTGGAGCAGCTGCATCTACTCGATCAACAGCCCACGCACATTGAACTGATCAATGAGGAGGAGACGGACGAGGCCGAGTCGTACAATATGCAACCGAAATATGTGCAGAAGCTACGCTACTTTAACAACGTGGGCGGCCTGGCCGGGATTATGGTGTGCGGTGTGAATCCCTGCTTTATCTTCCTAACTGCCCGAGGCGAGCTGCGCATTCATCGACTGCTGGGCAACGCGGAAGTTCGCAGCTTTGCTGCATTTAATAATGTGAATATTCCGCATGGCTTTCTCTATTTCGATACCACCTATGAGCTGAAGATCTCCGTGCTGCCCACCTATTTGAGCTACGATGCCGCCTGGCCGGTGCGAAAGGTTCCGTTGCGCTGCACGCCCCGTCAATTGGTGTATCATCGGGAGAATCGAGTTTATTGCCTGATCACACAGAAGGAGGAGCCGATGACCAAATATTATCGCTTCAATGGCGAGGACAAGGAACTGTCCGAGGAGAGTCGAGGCGAACGCTTCATTTACCCCATTGGCTCGCTATTCGAAATGGTCCTGATCAGCCCCGAGACGTGGGAGATTGTGCCGGATGCCTCGATACAGTTCGAGCCATGGGAACATGTGACGGCCTTCAAGCTGGTGAAGCTCTCGTACGAGGGTACACGATCGGGCTTGAAGGAATATCTCTGCATTGGCACCAATTTCAACTACAGCGAAGATATCACCAGTCGCGGCAATATCCACATTTACGATATCATTGAGGTGGTGCCCGAGCCCGGCAAGCCGATGACCAAATTCAAGCTCAAGGAGGTGTTCAAGAAGGAGCAGAAAGGACCCGTTTCGGCCATCTCCGATGTGGTGGGCTTCCTGGTCACGGGCCTCGGCCAGAAGATCTACATCTGGCAGCTGCGCGATGGGGATCTCATTGGCGTCGCCTTCATCGACACGAACATCTATGTGCATCAGATAATTACTGTTAAGTCGTTGATCTTCATTGCGGATGTTTACAAATCGATCAGCTTGCTGCGCTTCCAGGAGGAGCACCGCACTCTGTCGCTGGCCTCGCGCGACTTCAATCCCCTCGAGGTATTCGGCATCGAGTTCATGGTCGACAATTCAAATTTGGGCTTCCTGGTCACGGACGCCGAGCGCAATATAATTGTCTATATGTATCAGCCGGAAGCGCGCGAATCTCTGGGCGGACAAAAGCTGTTGCGCAAAGCGGATTACCATCTCGGCCAGGTGGTGAATACGATGTTCCGGGTGCAGTGCCATCAACGCGGTCTGCATCAGCGCCAGCCCTTCCTCTACGAGAACAAGCACTTTGTTATCTATGGCACGCTCGACGGAGCCCTCGGATATTGTTTGCCGCTGCCAGAGAAAGTCTATCGACGCTTCCTTATGCTGCAGAACGTTTTACTCTCCTATCAGGATCATTTGTGCGGCCTGAATCCCAAGGAGTACCGTACGATAAAGACGGTCAAGAAGATGGGCATAAATCCATCGCGCTGCATCATTGATGGTGATCTTATCTGGTCCTATCGCATGCTGGCCCACTCGGAGCGAGGCGAGGTGGCCAAAAAGATTGGCACTCGCACCGAGGAGATACTCGCCGATCTGCTCGAGATCGAGCGCCTCTCGGCCATCTTTTAAGGCACTGGCAGCCCTTTAAGTTTGTAAAGTTAATCCTTAAGCCTTAGTACTAAGTCATAGTCCCCTAGTTATAAGTTATGCCAACTGCATGTCAACTTAGTCCAACTGCCCTAAAATATCGTAGTAGCAACAAAATGATTTGTTAACGCGGTTTGTAGATTTTCCAAAAACAAAACAAAAAATGATTTAAAAAAATATAAATATTGTATGTTTATAAACTATGAAAAGTATAAATATTGGAATTACATTGAAGTTTCCTTTTATCAATTTATGTTTCAAGATTGTTTGTTTAGCAGTTCTCATAGTAGGCCAGTTTCCTTTTGTATCAAATTCATGTTCCGGCCTTTGGTCGTACCTCAAAAAATATATTCAGAATACTTTTGAAATTGGCTAAGTCAGCTCAGAGCAGAAATTATAAAAGTTTCCAAAAATGAATGCATACTCTCAAAATTGGCTGCAGAAGCTTGTTGATAACCTAATTTTGATCAATAGCTCGCGCAGCCAGCAGTCGCAAATCCCATGGATTATCCTGCTCGTGGCACTCTGGAGAGCAAGGTCGAGGGGATCAGTGGACCGATAAGTGAGGCAAGCCATACTCGGGGGGAGCTGGCGATTCATTTCTCGGCAGTCGCTAAACCATGGACAAGTCAAATTTTGGTTACATCGGGCCAATTGCTCAATTTGTGCTCAATTTTTAATAAGTTTCACACAATCTGTCTTTGAATTTAATAAAATTTGTGGGTCATTTTAGTACTTTTAATACAAACAAATTCTTTAAAAATCTAAAGTTAATGAAAAATAATCTGGGATATAGAAAAATCTTCCGATATGCACATTGCAGAGATATTCGAATGCAAACATAAATCTAGTATAAATATTCCCGGCGATTTCTTGGTATGCATCAAGTAGAGTTTCAGTTACCCTCTCCTCTATAAGCTATACAATTGTAAACTTACTCACACGTAGGAGAGTAATGCATGGCAAAGAATTTATTGTTTGATTTATTTGGACGAGCAATTCGAAATCCGAATCCAGTTTCAGTTTCCTATATTCGATTGATGGCATCGTTTGGTTTAATTTACAATAAGAATGCGATATTTGAATAAAAAAGAAAACAATTTGTTTGTTTACAGTTAACCACGTTTTGGTTCGTGTGCACTTTTTGTATTTGTTTTTGTTTGTATGTTGTATTTTGTAGTTTGTATGCATAGAGATATATAATTAATTCATTGTATAAACTAACAACATCATCAGTTAATTAATTGCAAATGTGACGGTGGCCAACAACAGCCCCGTTGACACTTTTCGTACGTTGCGCAAAAGAAAATACACATTTTCACTTATCAAAAAATATATATATATGTATATGTAGAAGGGAAGCAGAAAGTATTTCCAAATAATGATAATTGAGAAATATTACATGAATTTGCTTCAACATATTTGATTTTCTTGTATCTTAATTAAATGTTTAGGGTGCATATGCCTATGCAGGTGTGTTGATGTGAGTGTATATATGTATATACACATAGTATGGGTGTGTGTGTGTGTGTGTGTTGGATGAAGGCGCTTCAAGAGTCCAAATTTTAACTTGAGCAAACTAATTTAGTTTAGCATAAACAACTGAGGACCTCTCCTCACTTTTCCTTTAACAAATTATGGTGCACGGAGTTGTAGTTGTTGTTGTTGTTGGTATGGTGGGTGAAACCATTGCCCTCCTCTCTTAGATCTGTGACCGCAAGCGTGGGCGTGGCAAGTCACCAAACACCGCCTCGCCATGAACACTCTTGGCCAAGGCCTTGATGCTAGCTGCAATATCCACCGTATTGTCCAGCACCTACAGAGAGAGAGAGAGAGAGAGAGAGAATGTTTAAATATGATATTCACCTTTAGCTAGTATTCACTGTACTCACCTCCTCATCCTCGAGCAGCACATGCTGCTGATTGTTATTATTATTGGCACGCTCCGCCAGCGGAGAATTGGCTATCTCAACGGGCAGACTCCGTGCGTAATTCGCAAAATGCATCTGCGCCGTGGAGGAGCCTCGCGCTTTAGCTCCATGCATCGCAATGGCCACTGAGCTATCCAAATCGAGAGCATCTATAATAAGAAAGAGAGGGAGTTAGTTAAGAATTAGGATATACATGATATAGCAATACATATATTGATTTTGATAAATTCAACGGTAAGAATTAAAAGAGAATATCAATATACTATACTATAGTTAAGAGAACTCGCAAGTCGAACCAGAGAGTTATAATAGGATCGATCTCTTTCTGACTTATGGATAGTATATGTATATATATAGACTTTACAATTCCCACACATCATCAGTAAGAACCCTAAGCTGACTTACCCTCTGCCTCATCTGCATCGCTCATGTTGTCTTCGTGCTGATTCAGCAACTGTTGCTGTTGCTGCTGATGGTGTTGCAGCTGCTGATGCTGCTGTTGCTGCAGTCGCTGATATTGGTGGTGGTGCTGCTGCTGATAGTTGTGGGATGTGTGGCCCTGTGGTCCATCAACATCCTCCAGATCAAATAGACACTCGTCGGCATCATCAGCGGCAGCAGCTGGCGACATCGGCAGCAAGCTGTTGCTGGCCAATGCCGAGGGCTGTTGCTGCTGCTGCTGCCTAAAGGTGGGGCTGTTGCCCACGCTCATGGGCGTGGCTTCTGGTGTGGCAGGCGGTGTATCAAAGTTTGACATTTTGCGCGCACTCAAAATTGTGGCGCTAGGTAACGGAGGCTGCTGCTGTTGCTGCTGCTGCGCCGGCGGCTGCTGCTGCTGCTGTTGTGGCTCCTGTGTGAACGCCAAAAAGTTGGGCGGCCCACCCGCCAAGGGCGTGGTGGGCGTGATCGGCATACCCAAGTCGCGGCGGCTGCTGATCGTATTCCGGCGTCGTGCGCCATACGTTGACTGCGCAGACGCCGCAGCTCCCAGGCCCAGACCCAGCCCCCCGCCAACGTTGCCGGCACCCGTTACCTCCAGGGCAGCGAGCTGGCCATTGTCGAGCAGCTGCAGGGCCCTGTCAGGTACTTGCATGATGATGCGCTTCAGGAGCGCGTAGTCCTGCTTCTCCTTCTCCTGATAGCTCTTGAGCATCGCAAACTGCTGATCCGTGTAACGCTCGACGCGCTCCGTGGTCGCCTTGATCTCGGCCTCCACGCCCTCTTTGTGACAGTTCTCCAGTATCTTGAGGCGCTGCAGCAGGCTGTCGCTCAGTGTGGAATCAATGAACGGATTGGATGTTACAGCCGCCTCAGCTGCCTCCGGTGCCAGAGCTGTAAAGTCCGGGATCAGGATCTTAAACGCTTCCGAATAGGACTTGTCGTTGCATCTGTACATCAGATCCTTCTCGGTGCACCGCAAACTCGCATTGATGTACCAGCCATTGCGCGGCGTTTCCCCCTCGGAGCGTCGCCCAAACACCACGTCCGTGCAGTTCATGCACATGTAGAAGCGCCAGGTCTCATTCTGCTCATCGAAGGGTAGAGTGTAGACCAATTCACGGTGGACGATATTTATGCTGAGATCCTGAATGGGACCAATTGCCTGGAAGCAAACGCAAAAACGAATGTTTGGATAAGAATATTGATAAAAGTAAGATTGTAATATAAGAGAAACAGTTCGCTTTTTAAAACTTATAAATATATTTAAATGCATAACTAATATATTTAATCCTTAATAGCTTGTGTAGTCCTAGCTGAATTTTTTGAAAATCGCAGAGAAAGACGCGAATGAGCCTGAGTGAGAGAGAGAGAGAGACAAAGAGCAAGAGTGCGTGAGAGAGAGAGAGGGAGACAGACAGATCGAAATTGGCGTTAGCTTTGAAATATGGGTCTTAGAAATTAATTGAGTTTGATTCGAGTCCAGCCAGACCCAGACTATTATTGATTTAGATAAAGTATACCACCATATACGCTATAGAATAAAATTTCGCCAATCTGTCTGCTGTCCGATGTTGATCAATGTATATTGATTAAAGCCAATGATAACATGAGGCCACCACCATGGCAAATGGATGACAAATTTGGACTTGCACAATATATCGATAAAACTGATAAATAATTGCTGATAATTATCGAACGGTAAAGTTGATTTCCTTTTCGTGCGCTCATTTCTTATCTCCTGGTCAATGCCTGATTAAGTGTTTTTTTTTCGCGACCGATAAGCTAATATATACCCTATAAATTCCGTGCGAGTTGGAAAAATTGTTTTGAAATTTCAACAATAGATTATTTAGAGTATGTATATATCTATATCTATATATATTTTTGTATTTATATTTGTTGAGGCACATCGCACAGTAGTTCAAGTGCAAATTTGTCAATTATGTTTCAGAGAATGTTCATGTCAAGTGGTCGTCGCTTGTAGCGCCTTATCAAAAAAAAAAAAAAAAATGAAGAACACAACGAGAGCAAAAAAGAAACTGAACCATCGAAGTAAACAACAAACAATTAGTGCAATGGCAAAATGCTGTAGACTCCAAAAAGCAACAGCACTACTTGATTTTCTTTCTCCCATTTCGTTGTCAGTTTTGGGTAAGTGGGGTAATATGCTTTGATAGGCAGAAGCAGTCGGTGTGTAGGTACATATATGTATATATATTGATATATTAGATCAGCAATACGAGCCTAGTAAATTTAACTCTATTTGCCTTAAGCCAAAAGGGTTTCCGCTTTGAATCTACGTATACATATATAGACATCAGCACAGCTTACAGGATATCTTCTAGTCGTATACGCCAAAGAACACTCTTATTTGTTTGCATGCAGCATAATTATTGGCACATTCAAAGATAGCTCCCTCTGTCTCATTCTCACTCTCACTCTCTCTTTTTGTGTAGAAATAAAAACCTTGTCAAGAGCAAAAACACAGACGTTTGTCTATCAGACGGACAGACAGACAGACGATAGACAGAGAGCGAGATTTGAAAGATAGCATTAAGGTAAATACATCAAATGGTCTTTTTTTTTACAATGGTGAGTATAAATAAACAGAATGTAATATATTTATAATCAATATGATATATGGGCATTCTTAACTTGGGAATAGTCAAGGTATGTATATACCTTATCTTACACAGACAGAGTATTTGCTAGTCGTTCCATCGCTGTTACTTCTGTGGCCATAGCACGTGTTGGCTGTGTGACAGCAATGCTAAATTTGACACTTAGTTTAAATACAATACCCTAATACCCTTTTCGCCCCTGCTCGCTCTGCGGCATCCACCAATGAACTAACCAAACAAACAGGCAGCCTGGCAATTCAACTGAGTAAAAATTAAATTGAATTAAGGTAGAAAATGCAAACGTCAACACAAATCAAATGACAATGTGCTTGCTGTCTCTATCTGTCGGTCGGTCTGGCTTGGCTTGGCTTGGCTTTTGCCAGAATTTGCTCTAGAGCGAACTATGTAGATAGATATACTATATATCTATATATGTTTGTATATAACGAGTAAGAGTAATCTAGCAGGTAATGGACTCAATATGATATTAAAGCAAAAGGTAAAGTCATTTATACTTTATAGTAGATTAATATTTGTAATGTATAGAAAACTGGAAGATATGAAACATATTGCTGATACTAGATCGTAGCTGTAAGAGACATCTTACTTTTAGACATATAATCGTACATATCGAATATACATAGCTAAGCTTGTTACATACAGTTCCAGATAAGCTATATACCCTGCTTAATCATCATCATTTTGAATGGCTTTGGTCTATAAATATACCCAAGAGTATTGTCAACAACAACATCATCATCATCATCAGGTGGAATTTAAATGCATAAATAAAATGTACAACATGTTCGAGCTGTCTGAACTGTGTTTGATATAAGAAACACACACATACATACATATATATATATACATATATAGGGTATATATAGTCTAAAATGTATATATGTATGTAGATTAGTGTGTGATTCGTATTATTTGTGAGCATTATCTAAGTGCTTCCGCATTTGCCATTGCAATTGCGACCAAAGCCAAAATGTTTATGTACACGTGATGTGTGTGTGTGTGTGTGTGTGTGTGTATTTGTGTGTGCGGACAGAGCTGGATAAACAGTGTGACCTAAAAATCTGTTGATTAATTAATCTAAATGAGAATATACAAATTTTTATTTACGAGCATATGCTGTTCACATTTTGTTCAGATTCTTAATCAATTTAACATCTTGTTAACATTTGCATTTTACAAAAGATAGCATTTGCTTAAATTTGATGCAATTTGTAAACAAAAATCTTTCAATAATTTATCGATTAGCTGTGACAACGTATTTAGATATTGATCATTCAATGTATTGGCATTGCCTCATTAAGAAAATTTCTATATAACCACAAATATTGCAGACTTTGCATTAAGATGAATCGTATGATTCAAATTATTACATAATTCGTTCACATTTGGATATAAATATTGATATCAATAAATTGTTGTTGTTAATTTACTAAATTTTAGATGAGTGTATAAATCTATATTATATTATTTATATAAATCACTAGAGCTTGCCTTGCCAGTGTGACCATGCTCTCTGTCTCTGTCAACTGGGCTCATAAGTTTGTATTCTTATGTAAATATTTTGATATTCCTTTTAAATATCAATTATGTTCGCCTTGCCAGTGTGACCATGCCCTCTGGCACAGCGTCGCCTATGCAAGCACATTAAATTTGTTGTGCATGTAGATTTTCATATTGTTTTTAACGACTTGTTTACTTGGTGCTGTAATATCTAATCAGCCAAGACTATTATTAATTTTTATGTACTGTTTTGTTTTTTCGCTTCAGCTTTTTTTTTTTTTTTTTTTTTTTTGCTTTTTTATTTGTGTGTGCAAATAACAGCAACAAAGCGTTTGCATTCATTAATGTCAAGTGTTGTTTTGTGTGTTTTGGACGCGCCTTTAAGCTCATTCACAGAGATATAGCTAAATTTATTTATTTATATATACATACATATATACGTATAGACAATTTTATTGGCCATACTTTAGCAAGCTTCTTCTTCATCTAGTCATATCAGTTTCGAGTTGTTGTTGCCTTGCAGCAATTGCAATTTTTATGAGCTGTTGTCATTGCTTTTAGAGACAATTCTTGTGTTGTCGATTTGCCAGCCTTTACAGTCATATTTACAAACGGTTTTTATGGTAAGCAAAACATGTCGAGACATGGAGCCCGTATGTCTAAGGCTTTGTCGCATTGTTAAGATACCCTGTACAATGTGAAAGTGTGTTCAGAAGGTATATAGCCGCATAGAATGACAAATGAAATAGGCTGAAAACTGGTCAACATCAACATAAAGACTTTTAAATTAATTTTTCATTTATATTTATATATTTTAGTTATTTTTATATAATCTTTTATAATATTTTATATATTATTTATCTATAAATACTTAAACAAACTTTACAGGGTATCTCCTAGTCGGGCATATTCATCTGTCTTAGTCTCATGGATTTTTCTTTATCGCTCTTTTGCTAAATGTTGACAACTGCAACCGTTAGCTCGCACTCGCCCACCCGCCCACTCTCTCACTCGCTCGCTCACGCTGCTGCGCTAACGCCCTCTGTTGTCTGTTGGCAATACTAGCATTTTGTAACGCACATCTCTTGTTGCAATGTGCAAAATGTCAATGACTTCCCCACGCGGCAATAACAATTGAAGCCCAGCAGCAGCAGCAGCAGCAACAACAACAGTCAACAGCGCTTGCTGTTGTTGTTGCTGTTGTCGCTTAATTAACACTAAGCAATAACAATTGTTGACTTTTTGTTAATTGAAACTAAATGCGGTCGCTGTTGTAGCTAATTATGTGCTGGTGGCGCCATCTACCGCCTGCGTCCGCTCCCTGCACTTGCCGTCTAATTAAAATGCCATTTATATTGAGACGCACACAAATACACCCACATACATACACTCTTAAACATATGTGTATGTATCTGTATATTTATGGCTCATTTGATTAATCGTATTTGTTCTATGGCCAAGAGCAAAACGCATGCTAATCGAACCATGTTAAATAATAATAAATAAAACATCGCATGTTCTGCTTCTTCTTTGCACATTTATTCTTTTACTTTTGCTGCTGTTGTTGCTTCTTCTTCTTTTCCCTCAGAAACGTGCCGACCCGCACGTAACGTCAGGCAACAACAACAACAACAACTGGCCACGAAAATTGAAAATCAATTTGCAAAAAAAAAAAACAAAAAATATTTTATATATTTATTTATATATTTTTATTTTATTTAAATTGCGGCAAATGTTTAACAGCTGACTTTTATCGCCAATTGCATATAATAAGAGGGGAGTCCGCTGTTAAATTGATATTTAATGAGCTGCTGTTGGCGCAGCTGCAACTGCTATTGTTTACTGCTTTAATTTAACATTACATACAATACTTTACAGCTGTTCAGATTAATAGTTATAATAGGTGACTGTTAAATAAAAGAGCGCAAGCAAAAATGCAAGTAAATAATTCATAAAATGGAAGAATGTAAGTTAACAGCAGCATGCTTAGCTTAACAGTGTGTGATTTATTTTGATAGCTAACATTAAGAGTGGCTGTCAAACCCTCTCAAATCTAATCAAACAGCACAGCTCAAACTGTTCAGCAGCTTCACATTGAATGCATTTCCAACTGCTTGCTGCACACTTGAAAATGTGCCTCGAACAAAAACATACAAAAACAAAAACAATTGGTATTCATATCAGACTGTCTGGCTATAGCCGCCACGCCTCCGCTCCCCAAGCCGCCCCCTAATGCCTGTCTGCGCTGAGGGAGAAATATAAAACAACATTATTAACAGCTCGCACGGGTTATGCAACAGCAAAATAATAATAAAAACAAACTGCATTGGACAGCAGACGATAGGCGACGGCTGAGGGAAGAATTTGCCATAAAAATTAAAAATAAGTTTGCATAATTTATTTATTTGTTATTGTCGTTCTTTATGGTGCGGAGTCTGGGCCTGGCCTAACCGGGTCTGGTCGGACAACTATAATTGATTGGCCCGACATTAATTATATCCAAGGCGTTAGTTTTAACTAAGTGATTCGCAGACTGCGACTGCAACTACGATTGGGACTGTGACTGTGACGCGATCTCTAAACGTCTCTAATTCGCGGCGTTTTAATTAGCCACGCGCGACAATACGAAACGAAACAAACAACAAAAACATGCGAATTAAATTGTAACGTCTATTGGTAAGAGATTCGTCTAGCAAAGTGCTGTAATCAAAGCTAACAGAGCAAGGCTAATGGTTACATGGTCTGGTAAGAAGTGCAGTGGAACAGTTACTTCTAGAGTAACTGAAGAAGCTGTTTAACATGCTAATAACAGAGCGTCAGGCAACATAAGAATACCATATTAACAGAATTCACTACACAGTGCCAAAGGGGCTTTTAATATAGCAATGTTAAGTAGCAGCTGTTAATATAACTTGTTGCCTGGCACTGTTAAGTAACAGCTCTTGTTGCATATGCTCAGAACTAAAATAAAGAAAGCTTTTACTCGTACGACAATGATTTAGATGTGTATATCTTTAGTCTTTGTTTTTCTCAACTCTTCCCCTCATATCACTCACTCTTGGTCTTTTTCGCAGTTCAGTTCCTAATTTAGCTTTTGTTTTGTTTTTCTAATTCTATTTTCGTTGAACTTTTTACATTTCTTTATGTTGTTTGTTTATTGCTTTGTGATAACTCGGCTCATTTCATTTCATTAGCCAAAAAAGAAAAAGAAAAGCGAGCTTAACTGACTGCATAATGCTTGTTCTGTAGCTAAATATAAATTTTTCATAAATATATCATGTTTTTTCATGGTATGTAGGTTAACTCTAAATCAAATGGAATTGTTGATCTTAGCTCTAAAGTTAGTTAGCTGTAAAACTGTCGAGTCTCTAATATACTTCGCTTTACTATCATGAACGAGTATAAGAAAGGAATAGAGAAAAGGAAAATAAGTTGTAAACAAATCAACGCACAAAAGAAACTACGAAAATAATCTTTTATAGATTTGCTTGACTTTTTTTTTCATTTTCAACTTTTGTTTTCTTTTTTTTTCTGTTTTTATTTTCTTTCGTTTTGTCTTTTTTGGTTCGATTTGCTCTTGCGACTTAGTTCGGCTCAAAATAATTCCATTTTTTGCTGTATTTATTTTGTTGCCTCTTCGGTTTTGTTGATTTTTTGCTCGATTTTTATATTTTTTGTTTTCTTCTCTTTTTTTCTTTTTCGTCTTTCGGAAAGCGCAAACACATTTTGCCCAGTCGGTGGGGCTATTATCATAAACAACTTTAGACAGCTGGGGCCCTGGCGAAGCACGCGTGCACAGCGACTTGGCAACTGCGTGGGGGTCGCGGGGAGAGGGCGTAACGATTGGAGGCGTAGCATGCCGTAGTTGCCTCTCTTTTGGATTACGAACGAATTGGCAATTCGGATTCCGATTCTTTTCCGTTTATTCTCATTTTAGCTGTTGTTTTTTGTTGTTTCTTTTTGGCTTTTGCTTTTGTCTTTTTGCCCGCTTTTATTTTTCGTGTTTTTTGCTATTTTGGTGCCGGGTGCTCAGCAAAAATTTTCCATTGGTTTTTAGGTTTTGGTCTCTGAGAGACTTTTGAACAGGGCTCTTTTACATGATGACTCACACAAAGACAAAGCGATATGATGTATATATTTGATATAGCTGATAGCTGATAAAGCTAATTTTTTTCTATGAAACTCTCGCTTTTAACATTTAACAGTTTATCGGTCTGTTAAATATGTTTAACATTTTTATTACATGTTTTATCTTTTTAGCAAAGATATTTTGCTTCAAGTTTACTTTTGATATTCTAAAAATTCTATTATGTCAAAATGTGCATTTTAAAGTTAATTTACGGCATTTTTATATACATACATATTTATGAAAGAACTGTCTCAAGTTGAGTCAATACTTTGTTCAAAGTGCAATCGATTGCCTCGAGATTTGCGTAATCGAATTTGAGTCATTATTTCGATGATATTTCGCTCACATCGAACCTTAATCATTGTTTCTTTTTTTTTTATATATATATTTTAGGTTAGCTTTCCTTATCACTGAGTGCAATCAGTCTGTGTATGTGTAGCCTTTCAATGTCGTTTGAAAACAAATTGAAAAGCTGATAGATAAGTCAGTCAGACCCAAACAAACAACTCGCATCGAGCCTGCCGGCAGTCTAGGGCCCCCAATCTATGATTAAAGGTTTACATAGTTATTTACTAATAAAGTAACGTTTGCTTAGCTCAAAACGTGCACACGTGTGCCTTAGGGCTCGCGAGCTTCTAATGCCTATATGGTATCTGATTAGACATATGTTTATAAACCTATACATATACCTCTATTCTATAGACATATATATATATATAAATTAAGGCTATATTTGCGCCCTAGGTATATACGTATATTGAGTATGCATTATAATAGCTAAAGCCCATGGACCTGGTGCCAGGTAGACGTGCGCATAACAGTAAATTAAGCGCAACATTGTTTACACACCGGCTGGCTGTTGTGGACCGGGTCCGCTTTGTATACCCTGTAATTAATGCAAATTTTGAATAACAACGGGCATATTCCAATATGCATTAGCCGAGAGAGATTATATTTAAAATTCAATATATACCAGAGTAGAAGATATACATCACCCACAATTCAGACTAATAGGGCTGCTTGAAATCTTGATTTTAGTAGTACAGAAAAGCATACATTTTATGAAGATCGATAAATATTCTTTATTATAACTATAAATATTTATATTTTCATTCAAATGCTTTTACTATCATCAAAAAATAATTTCAAATTGTCAATGGATTTTATGGTGCTTATTATAGGGCATCATATAGTCGCCTACAACTCTCTTCCTTATATACATATATTTTTTTATAGTCTCGCCTGGTGGCAAGTAAGCGAGAGGGAGGGCCGGCTCGACGGGCTGAGGCGTGTTATCGAAAAACTTTGACAAACAATTTTCGTTTGACGTGCGTTGTGTTTATTCATAGAGTTGGGCCTATTGCCATATCTTTAACACACAGAGTTGTATGCGTGTGTGTGTGTATCTTTATATGCATATGTGTGAGTGTGTGTCTAACTCAAATTAAATATACAAACAGCGGCAAATTTGCGAGCATGTGTGCGTGCGTGTGTGTGAGCTTTCTGTGACTGTCTGCACTTAATTGTTAGTTTATAATATGATCTCATCTTTTGGCTACGCTTTGACATTTGCTTGAGGGTATTCTTATTATTATTTCGTATTCGGTGGCTAACTGAAAACCCCGATTAGCGTGGATATTAATAGTTTCTCTTTTGAATGATATGTAAAATAGGAAAATAAATAAAGACAAGCCCACTTTTAAAGCAGCCGCCTTACAACTGTGTCACTGTTAAGCAGTGCAGCTTCTCATCAAGATCAACATTTATAGCACTGTTAAAGCAGCTCAGGGCGCCATAAGTAAGTCACTGTTAAGCAACAGTTCTGCAACTGTATGACAACAGCTGAGCTACTGTTTACCAACTGCGCCATCTTGTTATTCACTCTCATTTAGCTATGCGTGTGTGTGTGTGCACTAGGTGCAATTCTTACGTTTGCTTGTGTGTGTGTATTCCGTGTGTTTATTTGCGTGCGTTTGCTTTGTTTGTTTTACGTTTATTTGCAGCCAACAAATCTTTTTTGACACAAATTCAGTGCCTATGCGTGCAAGAGAGAGAGAGAGAGAGGGAGGCTAAAAACCCCTACCAAAATCACCCCTTAAAACACGCAAGCAATATTTCTAAATATATAGAGTAATTAATATAGTCAAATTGTTCTGAATACATTAAATTAAAGCTGTGCTGTGCCAGAAGGCGTTTTCATTTTCTATTCGCCATGCGATTGTCGTTTCTGTTCTTGTTGTAGTAGTTTATTTTTAGCTATTTGTGAATTTATAGTTTTGTTTACATGCAAATTGGCAACACTGGCAAAGGCGGCCAATCGAGTGCATGTGGTCAATGCCTGCCGCTACAACGACGTCTGTTAAGAGGTTAAAAGTTTAACAATCTGGCAGCATTGTACCATTGTTGTTGCTGTTAATGCTACTTCTGCTGTCAAGGTTATATTTGTTAAAGATTAACATTGGTTTTCAATTAAGCGACACGCGCTGCTCTGCTTGACTGAGAAAGAGTGGCAGAGAGAGTGAGAAAGAGAGAGCCAAACATGGGCGACTGAGTGAGAGTAACAGCACTTTGCTTTCTTACGCTAATAGTAATTGTTCTCAGCTCAGCAGCGGCTGTCAAACGGTGACCTTGCATACTCAGTTTTGCGGTCTGTTATTGTTGTTAGAGTCAAAGTTTTTCCTTGTCCTTTATGCTGGCAGAAGCAAAATTTACAAAGTGTGCATAATACAAAGATAAAAAATATACATATCGATATATTTCATAATTGATTAATGTAATTCATAGTATACATATGTAGAACATTTCTTTTACAAAATTCACTCAATATAAATTACTTTACTTATTATTTATATTTTCTCGTTTTTGAAATGAAATAATTTTGCACAAACAATCTTTGAATTTTGCTCGTCATGCAAAAATATTAAAATGTTGATTAGAAAAAGTATATATGTACGTATAAATATACATATATGTATGTATTATCAAATATGCATTATAATAAGAGATAATTAATATAATCATTGCAATTAAAAAGTCAAACACTGCACAGTTTGAGTGTCACATATAGTTTGTTTATTGATAAGCCAGAGTGTGCCAGACAGTTTGATTGCAATGCAACTCAGACAATTAGAGCAACTAGCATGTGCGGCAGTTTGACAAGCAATGTAGGTTTGACAAGCACAGCTAGTTAGTAGCGACAGCTTGCCAGGGGTTTGATAGCTACAACTCTTTGGTAGCAACAAGTGGGGGCTTGGTACACAGTTTGACAAGTATTGTCAACTTTAAAGTGCCTGGTTTGATAGCCACTGAGCTGATAACAACAGCTGCCTTCAACAGCAACAAAATTTTCTTTCAATTCCCATTTCTTTCATTCACTTGCAGCTTTCATATTTTTACTATTCCGCTTCGTTCTTTATATTTGATTTGATAATAACTATATTTAGAACATTGCATTGCAATGCACTCAGTCTCAGTCTCTCTCTCTCTCTCTCTCGTTCTTGTTGATTGATTGGCTTTTGAGTGTGGGCAGAGAGTTTTCTTCGCATTTCTTTTGATTTCGTCAGCCATAACTATAAAT
Source organism: Drosophila mulleri (assembly GCA_035047565.1). Taxonomy (NCBI): domain Eukaryota; kingdom Metazoa; phylum Arthropoda; class Insecta; order Diptera; family Drosophilidae; genus Drosophila; species Drosophila mulleri. The sequence goes on along the minus strand of JAWNPK010000060.1, from coordinate 12,807,827 downwards.
AAATTAATTATGCAAATGTAAACAAAAAATGCATATAAATTTGCATTTTAATATCTTTATTATTGTTTTTCGAGCTGAGCTTGTGTTGTTTTTTCTCTACTCTTCAATCCTCAGTTGACATTATTTAACAGTGTTTTGTCATGCTAATTAAAATGTCGGTACACTTTATTTTGTTTTTGCTTTGTCTGCAGGTGCGCCAGTTCGTTGAATGCAGAGAGCGAGGGAGATGGAGAACGAAAGAGACAGAGGCCGCAGCAGCAGACGGACAAAAACAAAATTTGTAAAGAGCTTAAAGAAATATGAAAAACAACAAACTAATTATGAATCTAATCATAAATAAATCAATTAAGGCACGAACCAAGCGACGCGACGCGTCGTCAGCAACAAATTTACTATATTTTTGTTGTTTGATAACCTAGAAAAAAAAAAGCGCCTGTAGCGTGAGTTTTGCTTGGGGTGTTAAACTGGACACAAACTAAAAATGCTGATAAGAGCACCGCGTCAGCGTAACTGTGTATGTGCTTGGAAGATGTTAGGACGTAGCATCAATCGCTGTTAGATAACATAAACAGCCTGCACTCTGATATTGCAGAACATTTTGGGATCTGTGCATGGGACCGATTGAAAGAGCTTAAGCCATGTAAATATGTATGTATGTCTGATCTTAAATTATCACATTTCGCTCATACGTACATACAATATTTTTTTCTAGTTATATGTATGTATGTATGTCAGTATACAACTGTATATAGCAGTAGTTTCAGTCGAGCACGTGTAAGCTACGTTTGCTGTACATATGTACATACATATATAACACATTCGGCATTCGTTTAACAGTTGTAGTAAATGTATGTAAATCTGTACTAAAATATATCGAATTGGAATTTAACAGTTAACATATATAAAAGCTCGTACATGTGCTCATGCAATATGCAAGACTCTTGTATAAATGGAATCGACAAGACAGAAGAATAAGAATTGCTTACATACATACGCATGTATGTATGCTCTGACAACTGTTAACTGTTTATCTGTTGCTGCTTCTGTTGCGCTCAGCTGTTGCATTGTCGCCGTCGCCGTTGCTGTTGCTGTTGTTTTAGTTGTTGATGATGCTGATGATCTTTTTATGTAAATAGATCTTTTTATAGCTGGCTGACTGAATACCGAGTGTAACACACGCGCCGCACACATTTCACATTTGCTTATTAAAGTCTTAAATAGCCTTGTTTATAACGCTATCAGACCACATTCGGCTTTTATTTATATTTTAATTTTGATTTCTTCTATGCATAATTTCGTATTCAACTTCAACTTGAGACAATCAAACAGAGGCCTACGCATCGATACATAAAGACAATCAGTTGAAGTGTGTGTGCGAGAGAGAGAGAGAGAGAGAGAGAGAAAAAAGGGAGGGAGTGCTGTAAAAGAAGCTGCTTGTCAACTGCTGCTCTGTCCTACACCCTGCCCTACATATGACAGGCTAGCTCACTCCCTACTCTTCTCCTCTCCCATCACTCCCTTCCCCCTCTATCTATCTCTCTCTCACTCTCCACTTGCCCATCCCACTCTACCCCCTCCGGTCGACCGCTGGCCATTGGTCGCGTTTGGAAATCTCAAAACTTGTTTATACAACAAAATGTATAAACAAGTTTGTTTTTTTTTCTGCTCTGCCTTTGCGGTTGCTGTTGTTGCTTTTGTTATTTTTTGGCTGCTGCTGGTGCTCGTGCTGCCTTCCTTCTTCTGCTTCTTCCTCTTCTTTGGCTTTGCTTGTGTTTGTCGTCAGTTTCGTAATTTATTCTAAAAGCGTTCCGTTTTGGGCTCACCATACACACACACACACACACACACACACACACACATTGAGTATTTGTTATACATATTTATGCATGCACACGCACACACACACGCACATGTGTGTGCATACATATGTATTTAAATACTCACTTTTTATATGTATAGATATACAGTTTTGTATTTTGTTTTGCTTCTGCTGCTTTGTTTTGCGTTTTGAATTATTCAATATAACACTTTTGGTCTATTTGTTGTTAATGCTGCTTCTACTGTTGCTGTTGTAGTTTTTATTGTTGTACGCCTCAGCGCTTTCAGCACCAACAACAACAGTAACACTGAAGAACTTTTGCACAATCTCCAGACCGCAACAAAACAATCACAACAACAACAACAACAGCCATAATAATAATAATAATAATGCATAACAATTCAATTTCCATCAAAATAAACGCATTATGCAAAAACCCACAAGAGCAAACGAGAGGGAGAGAGAGGTGGGGGTGGAACAGAGGCTGGGGCTTAGATTTGAAATGCTTGTGCAATGGGTGTGGCCAGCCCAGCTGCTTAACATATGCATATCAAATTGTTGCTGAAGCTGCTCGTCTGCAGTTTGAGCAGCGCTGTTCCGAGCAGCGCGATCGTCAAACTGTGACACGTGTAGCTAGTGGCTCGGGCAGCGGCGAAAGACAAAAATAAGAAAACGCCGAAGCGGCGAAAATGGTCAACTAACAGCTGTTATTTGATTTAACCTTGAAAACGACTCACAGACACACACACATGAGTGTGGAATCAAAGTGTTTTTTGCAGCTTTACGCGTGTCGCGTCTTGTCTAAAGTATTTTGTTATTTATTTTTTTTTTTTTTAAATATATTTTTGCATTGTCATCGTCAAAATAATTGAGTTTTGATATTCAAGCATTAGCCATTGAGTCACATTAGACATATTCTATATATCCCATATTCTATTATGATTTGTATTTTTTAATCACAGTAATCATTCGCTTAGAAAGAAGCTGTTTAATTTTAGTACGTTCTCATTAATTAACTTAAATTGTTATTGGTCTTTTTTATTTGTATTCCTTCCTCTTGTCCTTCCTATACATATTTATGTATGTTAAGAAACTTTTAAGCTTTGATTAGTTTTGCGGATAATAGAACGTAACATTCTAATCTAAATATATCCCTATCTAAATTTTTATATAAATGTTTTTTAAACTATCCTCAAGATTATTCCTAAAGACTTTAATAACTTTATTATCATATTTTTGCATCTCTAATTACCTCGTGTATTATTAAAAAAGATACAATGGGGTTTTGTCAAATATACGAGCTCTTCATAGAATCTTAAACAATTTAAGTATTTATAAGGCTTATCTGTCTACGAGAGAGCAAAATGAAGTCATGTTTTAAATTCTATATGGAAATTACCTAGTGATCTTTCTAAGAGATCAGTTGATGGTAATAATAGAAAATAAATGCATGCCAATAAAAGTAAAAAGTTTAAATACAAACAACTTTTTTTTTTTTTAAATAAATAAATAAAATAAAAGCAAAAATACAAAGCGGAAAAATAACGTGATCGGTTGGAAAGAGACAATTGCATACAGTAAGCAAACAAAAAAGAAGCGCAGGCAGAAACGAGCATATGTATATGTATGTATACAGGGTGTCTTTAGCGAAGGAGCGCTGAAGGCAAAAACAGGTGTAGGACAAAATTAAAGCAGTGCGCACAAGCACACCACATACACCGTATACACTCGCACACACATACAAACACAGGCACTGCTAACTGTGCATTAAATACAACAAAAAAGTACCAATTGTCAGGCAAAAGGAAGAGAGGCAATTTCTTAGGCCGGCCAACAACAAAAGGCAGTGTTTTTTCTTTTTCATGAATGACCCTATTTTGTTTTGCTGCTCCTCGCACGCTGCTTCACTGCTGCATACATATCTATGCGTGCGCCTGTGTGTGTCAAGAATAGGCAGAGAACAGCGGCACTGCCGGCACACAAAGCATAAAGAATGATAATACACACGCACACAGCATACGTATATATGTATGGATGCGTGTGTGTGTAGAAGTTTGGGTGTGTAGTTAGGCCCTATGCTGCGTGGAAAACTGTTACGCTGCGCATAAAGCAGAAAGCGATAAAATGCTTATAATTAAATATACGCACAAATATATAATGTATGTATATGTACATATATGCATGTATATACGCATGTTTATGTCAGATCTTCTTGTATTTTTCAATTGATATATGTATGTATCTATGTATAAATGTATGCTTCAACGACTTACATTGGTGAAGAAATCTATAAATTTTTCGTAGTAGGTAAAATTGGGATGTTTCTCCTTAAAGTTCATAAGCATCACAGTCAAATCAATCGCTTCGGGCTTATTGTTATTGTCGCTACTGGAGTGGCCGACTTGTACATTCATGCATTTGCACGAGCAGTTCATGATGAATTTTGATTTGATTGTGTTGTTGTTGTTATTATTATTGGTATTCTGTTGCTTAACGGTATCGTTAACTGATTTCTAACTTCACAAATTGCACTTTATTATTTGATTTGCTATTTTAAGTTTTTGCTTATTTTGATTTTATGCGTGACTTCCTCGTTCGTCCTCTGCGTTTTGGGCTGAAGCGGCGCGAAAGCGTACAAAATCACTGTATAAAAAACACCCACAACTATCCTCAGTTCAGCATTTTAGCGTCCGTCCCGTTCAATGTTATTTTTTCGAATGAACTCTTCGATTATCGGATCTAAGCGATATTATGTTAAGGCGCTGCACAGCTGTTAACAAAAATGTTAAGCGCCAGACCGGCATTATTCGGCCTGTTACCACACTGTTTGTCGAAAATTCATATATTTTATGCAAATTGATAGCACTTAAGTTAAACATTATGTTTCTGCTGTCTTTTACCTAGCTTAAAACAATTTTCACATGTTTTAAAAGTTCTTATTTGAAGCAGTATTTCAACTTGCAATCCGCGGATTTTTGCAAAAAACATACGATAGCGTAAAAATTCATCAGTCTACTCAAATGGCACTGCCAACGCAAAGTGAGCAATGATAACGCTGAAGTGCGTCTCTCTCACTCTCTGCATATATCGATATATTTCTTAACGCATGGTTACACTGTGCAATCAGCAGTTCACTGGCGCAAAATTTAAACTCTTAAATTAGTTTTTTTTTTTTTTTTTTGTGTAAGAATATAAAATCGTGTGAACGTCTATTCAATTATAATCAAGAAAATATTTTTTAATTGGCATGGCTTTATTTGTTGTGTTTATTTGAATTATATATTTGTATATACCTAGTTATGTACATATAAGCAGGTATATTTTTTGCTTCTTGTTTACTTTTACTGTGTCCTGTATAAAAAATGCATTCAATTCTCCTTGCTCTTGCACCTGAACTTGCTTTCCCATGCAAATATTTTTGTGTGGCGCTTGATTAAATTCCAAATTCGCCCAAATTGTTGCGCTGTGAACATCAAAAATACATGGAACTAGTTGAAAAGAAGAAGAAGACGGAGAATGGCAATAAAAAAAAATAGAAGTAGTAGAACTACAAGAAACTTGGGGCGAAATTCATAAAGACCGACACGTGCCGGGGTTAAGCTTGCAGGCCATTTCCATAGTTCAGTTAGGAGTCTGTTTTTTTTGTTTTTGTAATACCCTGCAGCTCGAGAATGTTGTGGGGTATATTATGTACATATATGTATATATTTCTTAAGAATAGACATATGTACGTATTTATTTAGATGGTACAACATATATATAGCAATATATTTTTTTTTTCATACAGGGTATTGCTGGTCGTGCAGCTCAAAATATATACATATATGCAAAGTTGTTGGGTTGATTTTGCTTTTGTTAGCGCTTTTTTAGGTTTCTTTTTTTGTCGGTTTAGCTGTTTACAGGGTATCTGTTAGTCGTACAGAGCTGCTTTATTATTATATGACTCCAATCTTGTTCATTAATACACAATAGAGTACGTATTGCCTTATCGTCTTGCGCTTACTTCCACTGCTTACAGGGTATTTGCTCGTCGCTCAGTCTTAGCCTGCATTGTTTTTCATAAATTATGCCTTGCTCCACCGTCCTGTGTTTGTTTCCCTTTTGACACCTGGAACACGATGCAGCAGCCTAATGAAAGTGTTGGGCTAGTTTTAGACAAGTGTGTGTGTGTGTGTGTGTGTGTGTGTGTAACTGTTGTATAGAGGCTTACAACTGTAGTTGCGGCTCGCCGGGTCGACGCATTGGTCTGTAATTGAAATTGCGTGGCGTACGCGGCATTAAGTCATAAAAGCAACAACAACAACGAGAGATAACAGCTTACAGCAACTGACAACAACAACAACAACAACAACAACAACGGCAACAACTTGAACCAGTTTGTCACACTCTGAGGCCAGGCACGTACCCAAGAAGAGGTCAAAACGCACTTGGCTCTTGGATCTGGACACAGCGCCAGGGCCACAAAAAAAAACTAAATAAATGAAGACCCAAGTAAGCAAAATTGTGAAATTTTTTTATATACACATATATATTTAAAAGAGTGTGCCTTCGAGTGTGTGTGTGTGTGGGTCATAAAAGGCGAACGTAGAACAAGTTACCAAATTCTGGCTCAAAACTTAATGAAGGTCTTCAGTTCTGACGAATCGTTTAAATCCGCTTTGTCACAGCATTCACACTCTTAGTCGGAACTTATGTAAACCCTATAGTCCCCACCGATCCATATAGCGTGCATTGACTTGTATGCCCAGACCCAGATGAACTTCAGCTTAAGATTGTGAAAGCTCTATGAAAGATATATCTAAAGCTGTAACTGCACTAACTTCTGTCTAGATTGGTAGGACGACCTATTGACAGACTCGATTAAACTATATTATATAGCATGTACTGATCAATTTTAATATGTAAAAACCTCTTGTTGACCAAAAATTGTCTATGAATCTTATATATGGAATATAGAAGCAGATCTAATAGTAGCAGTAGTAGAAGAAAGATGTAACAGTAGTAGTAGTAGATGTAGTAATAGTAGTAGTAGTAGATGTAGTAATAGTAATAGTAGTAGAAGTAGTAATAGTAGTAGTAGAAGTAGTAATAGTAGTAGTAGAAAGATTGTTAGTAGTAGTAGATGTAGTAATAGTAGTTGTAGATGTAGTAATAGTAATAGTAGTAGAAGTCGTAATAGTAGTAGTAGAAAGATTGTTAGTAGTAGTAGATGTAGTAATAGTAATAGTAGTAGAGTAGTAATAGTAGTAGTAGATGTAATTATAATCGTAGTAGATGTAGTAATAGTAGTAGTTGAAGTATAATTATTAGCAGTAGTAGAAGTAGTAATAGTAGTAGTAGAAAGATTGTTAGTAGTAGTAGATGTAGTAATAGTAGTTGTAGATGTAGTAATAGTAATAGTAGTAGAAGTCGTAATAGTAGTAGTAGAAAGATTGTTAGTAGTAGTAGATGTAGTAATAGTAATAGTAGTAGAGTAGTAATAGTAGTAGTAGATGTAATTATAATCGTAGTAGATGTAGTAATAGTAGTAGTTGAAGTATAATTATTAGCAGTAGTAGAAGTAGTAATAGTAGTAAAATAGTAAAGGACCTATAATATTGCATATCTTCTTCTATCTTATATGATCAATGTATATATAATTTTAAAACTTACATAAGTCGAGTTTTACTTCTCCAAAAACCACTCGATTGACTTCAGTTACGCCCAGCAAAAACTTTTCATTTATCATTTGAGTAATTTCATTCAATTTGTTTGTTTCCTTTGCTTATTTATATTTAGCTCTATAGAAGATCCAGGCACATCCTTTCCCAGCGTTCTCTCTTGAAATTTGATCTGTGATAAGGAATATAAATAAATATATATATATGTATATAAGGAGTAAGGGCGAGGGAGGGAGCGAATAAGGCGCAAGGAAACGCTGCGGCTCCCTATTGTCTTTAAGGACCTTTTATATAGCCTTGGAGTCTTATCAAGGCGACACAGCTTGGATCTCCCTTACTCTCGCTCTATCTCTCCCTCTCCCTACCGCTCTCTCTCTCTCTCGTTCTCGCTCTTTCGCCGTGTCTCCCTCTCTAAATGGTAATACAATACTTTTGCGCTGCAGCTCCTTTTTAATTTTTCGCGAGAATTAAAGGCGGAGGTGCTTTGGCTTGGCTTGATCCTTGGTCCTTGTCTTGCCTGGCCTGGCCTGGCCATACCTTGGCGTGCTCTAACCGTGCTCCTTGCGCTATCCTGCCAGCTATTATATTGTGTCAGCAACTTTATAAATTGCGCACAAAAACAAACCGCCCGCAAATGCCAGCCAAAGAATTTCGAATTCTCTCTGTCTTGAGGTCTTCATTGTTTTGGCTGCCGCTACTCCAGCTCCTGCTGCTGTTTGGTGCTGCGTGTCCTGAATGCCAATCAATCAATCAAACTAATTGCGCGATCCATAGCCAGATCGATATCGATTTACATAACACAATTGCACGGCACGCACGAAACCAAAGGAATTTCCATTAAGATGGCGTGATGAGTGAAGAGAGGGAGAGAGAGAGAGAGAGAGGGGAGAGTGATGTGGGCAATATATGGAGGCGGATCATGGGCTATGAATAGCTGTAGATCGTGTGCTGATCATTTGAATTTTAATTGATGTAAATACTACCATTATTTACCGACCCCATTAGACGTAGACGTAGACTCCATTGGACCTATACAAAAAATAATGAATCGTAGCACAAGTTAGTGCTAGGTACTAGACTGTAAATGATTAAAAATGTGCCTGTGAATCATTCTAATCGATCAGTCAGTCAATCAGACAGTCAGTCAATCAGTCAGTCAATCAGTCAGCCAATCAGTCAGTCAAGCAGTCAGTCAATCAGTCAGTCAATCAGTCAGTCAATCAGTCAGTCAAGCAGTCAGTCAATCAGTCAGTCAATTAGTCAGTCAATCAGTCAGTCAATCAGGCAGTCAATCAGTCAGTCAAGCAGTCAGTCAATCACTCAGTCAATCAGTCAGTCCATCACTCAGTCAATCAGTCAGTTAATCAGTCAGTCAATCAGTCAGTCAAGCAGTCAGTCAATCAGTCAGTCATTAAGTCAGTCCATCAGTCAGTCAGCTTATGAGTTAATCAATCAATTATATAGCTCAGTCTACTGTTCAATCAATCAGAGTGTCAATCGATTTGCCAGTTACTCAGGCCATCAGCAGCTCCATCAATCAAAGTCAATCAGTTAACGAGCTACTACTTTACTTTAGATGTTCAATTCGTTCTGATTGAGCTGGATTTGTATGCGCTGAACCCTTGCGAAATGGGAAATCATTGGATAATACTGTACAGTAGTAGTAAAATACGGTAGACATAAAGTCGAACATTTACCGTTATTTAAGAGATAGTATGAATTTGTATTTACAATATGACATTTTAGAGATATTTATTAATAAGGTATTCATGACCATGCTGCAGTATATGTAAGTATGTTTATATATCACTTAAAACACTTCCATATTCATTTGAAAACAGCCCTAGCTAAAAATTGTCCAGAAATTGCGTTACTTTTACCAAGAGAAACCCCTCTGCTGCCTTAAATTCGTTTACTTTTATTAAATTTCTTCTTCTTCTTCTTGTTATATAAACTCTGACTAGATTTGTCTACATTAATCTTAACTAGAAGTGCCTTTGTGCCTTGCTTTTGACCTGCTTTTGTGCTGCCAAACGACATGTGGCTGTGGCCCACCCATGCCACGCCCTCAGCTACAGATGCAGATACAGAAACGAGTGTCGGCTACGTACATACATACATATGTATGTATGTATATCTATATATGTATATAGCCGACGATAGCTGACACGAATGTTGTACATAAATATATGCACATGTGTGTGTGTGACTGTGTGAGTGTGTGTGTGTGTGTATATACCCGGTTAGCCAATGAAAGTGGCGCAATTCGTTAGCTGTAAATGTGTAGCTGTGCATGTAGCTGTAGCTGTATCTGTATCTGTATCTGTGAGTGGGACTCGGACTCCGACTGGGTCTGTTCTTGGTTAGCTCGTGCGCATTGTCATAATTAAGAGTTGGCCAGCGGATATATGCATATCGTATATCTGCAGGGATCTGCTTATTAATCATGACAGATAAACATCAGACAAGTTTATTAATTTAATTAAGCGCCTACATCAGAGATGCGACTGCCGCTGCAATTGAAATTGGAATTGTAGCTGCAATTCTTGGGGAGGAATCATTTAATTAGTTAGGCGCAAGAGACAAAAACAAAAAACAAAAAAAAAAAGATAAAGTGGAGAGAGTAGAAGTAGTTAACTAGAGAAAAGTCGAAGATGTAATGCTCTAGGGAAATTGGAAAGAGATAGAGATAAATAATGCACAAGCATGTTGGTAGCCTTAAAATAATATAAGAAATATTTACAAAATTATATTAAATAAACGAAAAATCAATAAAACATAAAACAATGTTACATTTATAAATCAACATTATTAAACAATTAATTAATTAATATTTAATTAAAATTGTGTATATTAATAAATATTATTAAATAATTAATTAATTAATATTTAATGAAAATGGAGTATATTAATAAAAATTAGAATACAATTTAATATTTAAAAATAATTTGTAAATAGATAATAAATAAAGAAATACATATATAAATAATTTATCTATTATTGCTGATAATTTAATTATACAATTAAAAAAAAAAAACATTTAATAAATTAAATGTAATAGTTACGAAAATAAAAAAGACTAAGACAATTTAATATGAGCAAATGAGTAAATTATCAATTATTATTGTTATTAAGAATTTCATTAAAAATTTTAAATTTTTTAGCTTTTTATTTTTTAATATTTTAATATATTTTTTTAAATTTAATATATTATTTAATTTTTTTTTTAATTTTTACTATTATTTTTTATTATTAATAATTTATTTATTTAATAATAAATAGTAAATTTAATTAAATATTTTTCTGATGACTTGGCCATAAATCCGCCAAGGCGAATATTTATAAATAGACAAGTATTCATGTAGTATATCTAAAATTTCACAGCTAGACAACGAAACCAAACGGAATATGGATATGCTCAGTTTAAGTGAAGGGCTCGGATCTTGATATTAAGTGAGCGGAAATGACAGCTAATTGATATACGCCTCCCTCCGCTCACTTGGCCCTGTAGACAGTTCCATTAGACTTTTGATGGGCTTCCAATTTGGATTTGCATATGACAGCTGTATTATATCTCCAAATATATTTCTCCAGTTATATTTATATATTCAAATATGGCTAGCCAGAGCTGCAGAGCTTGACACATTTGCTTAGTGGAGGCCATCCATCAAGTGGTTCGCACGGTATCGTTAACAAGCTTTATTGACAACGGATATATGTATGGCTATATGGCGCTTGAGAAGTCAGTTTCCCACATCCTTGAGCATCATATCCTTCACACACAACAGGCATCACCCCCATCGGTAAATCACGTTAATAAGCCGGTAATGAATATTGGGGTACTGCATACTCCCGCCCGCTTCTCGCATGTTTGGCACACATTCGCACTGCGAAAAGTCTCCTCCGCCTCCCCTCTCTCTCCCTCTCCCTCTCTCTCTCTCTCTCTGTCTGTGGCCCTGTTCCTCTGACCCTGTTCTGTATGCCATTCCATGCGAACCGGAAGGAAACATTTGCCCCTTGTCTAACAGCGCTAAGCATTCGGCTCTGAGGGTCGTTTGCGTGTTTCGTGCGGGGGCGTAGTTACCCTTGCGAAAAAAAAAAAACACTGAAGAAGAGAAGGAGGAAGAGCTCTTTCAAGACAGTTAGTGCTTAGCTACCCTGTAAGTTGGAAGAGTGAAATATATTGCTCTCGAAATGTTTATTTTAATATTAGCATAACATTTATATTCATACTTGACTCTTTGGTTTGTTTTGAGTAGAAGCAATATATTATATACAAGAAGATCTAGTATAAAATATATAATATATAAACTCTTAGTTTCATAGAATAGTAATTAGTAATATAAGGCCTATTTAGTTCAAAATTCGTCTGCAGCAGAACATAAAATATATAGAGCAAAAAGCAATATAATAATATCTAAAGTTTTGTCTTGGATCTTAACTTTTTCCAACATATATAATATAATATCCATTGGACTGTCTCAGTTATTAGTAAATATTCCCGATATATGGAAATTAATATAAAATATAATATTTCCATATAATATACATATTTATATAGCTAATAACTTGAGAAATATTTCCATTTTGCAAGCCAACTCAAGACAAATACTTGTAAGAGCCCAACACTTGTCTGCATAGCAAATTTCAAGAGCTTTGCTCCCATAGTACCCAAGTTCACTGGGACAGTCCCAGAGAACTAGGCTAATCTAGCAGCTGCGCTACTAAAATTTGCCATGCAGCTTGATTGAAACTCCCCAAGCACATGCCACATACTCCACAGCGTAGAAGACTTCCATTTCTCACTGTCACATACAAACCCACAGCCTTATCATGCACCTTTTCACGCGCGTTTCTACGGTATAAAAAGTTCCGGGCATATTTCACTTTACCAGTTGTTTAATAAGGCATGCGAAAACATTTTTGCTCGACATTTGTCCATTTGAAAAGCAGCTCCCAAATCAGCCAGGCATTGTTGATGGGGTCTCGCCTTTAGCTTTATCATCATTTGTATCCATTATGAGGCGCTGGTTTTGGTTTAGGTGTTCCTCAACACCATCATCATCATCATCATCATTGTCAGCATCGTCAGCTGGCCAAATATGTCTAGTGCTCGCTTCTTCATTTGTCAAAGTTACGCGCGCAGCAAATCTAAAGACTTGCAACGCTTTTCCAAATGTCTTCGACGCTCACATGCCACAATTGTTGAGTGAGAGAGAGAGAGCGAGAGAGAGAGAATGGTTGCTGCATGCCAGGCGAAGGCCAACACTTAACTTTAATAGAGTAGCTCAAGGGGAAGAGGCAGGGGCCTGGCCTGGCCTGGCCTGGCCTGCCCTGGCTGCTTGCAACAAGGAGTAGCTGCTAATGCGTCGCCAAACAGCCAAAGAGACGTCAAAACATGCAGGTGAGACAACAACAACAACAACTACAACTACTACTACAACTACAACAACAAAGTGCAGTTGTTGCTCCACTTGGCTGTCGGTGCGGCAAGCAGCCAAGCAGACTTTCAAACGCCGCACAGTGGAGCAACAGCAATGGTAACTCTTGTTGATGCAGGTTGACTGAATAAAGCAAGAGCTTTAAAGTGAATCAAAACTTGAATTTCATTTAAATAATATTTAAATATTATTACTTAGGCTAACTAACTGAAAGTCAGGAAATTTGCACCATATACTCCCTGGTGTCCTTATGCCTTTAAAATGTTTTTCTGCGTATCCCTGGTATCCCCTGCCTATAAAGTGTTTTTCTGTACCTCCCTGGTATCATCTACCTATGAAATGTTTCGCTGAGAAGTCTCATAAATACTTAGGGAATCTAAAAATATGTGAAGATTAAAAAATACATTATGAATTAAATTTGTATTTATTGAACTATCCCATTATTATGTAAATCTAGCTATCCTCTGCATATGACATTTTTTAATTGTATTTATTCTACTTTAGTTAATCTTTAGCTATATTGATAAAAACTACTTTGATATAATATATTAATATGTAAATATTTAAAATATATATTGATTAGTATAAAACAGATTGCAAATAAAAAAGGGAGAGAAAAAATATATGCATACATAGATATATATGTATATGCAAAAATATGTATACATCTTCTTCTTTTTTTTTTTTAAATATTCTCAATTGAAATGAAATTGATTTCCAACCACGGTGCGTGCATGCATCAGGCGACTGCAAAAACCCGTCAAATGCCGCAAATACCAAAAGATAAATCGACGCGAATCGATGCGTGATACTCAGGAGGTGGCTTTTGATTTAGATCCAATGGCTCTCGACATATTGGTGACGTTTTCTGAGCTAAAAAGAAAAAGGCAAAAAGAAAAAGAAATATACAATAAAAAATAAAAACAATTCGCGGAAACTTGTAGAGCCAACGCGCCTGGCGGTCTGCATGCGATGAAAACGATCAATGGAGCTGCAGTTGCCATTGCAATTGCAGTTCGACTCGCAGCTGGAGCTGGAGTTGGAGTTTGACTTGGAGCTAAAGTTGTGCCCTGGCTGGCTTTCAATTGGAGTCGCTGCTGCTGCTTCGGCTGCTGCTGCTGCTGCTGTTGTCGGAGATTGGTTTTTCAAGTTTTCCAGCGGTCGGTACGCATTGGCATGCCGGGCATGGCGCTAATTAACTACTGCCGGTGTTTAGTTGAACCAATTGCTGATGATAAACATTTTTATTGATTTGTGATGATTGCCGACGTCGGCGAACGGCCAACAATTGTCACCAGTGCACAGGTGCACAGAAAGTGACAGCCAACAGCTTCGCTCCAGCTGCTCCTGCTCTCTCTCTAGGCCTGGGCAATTTATTAAATGCAATTTATTTGCAATTGCTTCCGAGAAGCAGGAGGTGCTGCTAGCCCTGCTCTGGATTAGCCAGTGTCCGACTCGCCGAGCCCATTGCCAGTGCATTCTAGGAAGTCTCCCTCTCAGTCTCCCTCTCAGTCTTCGTCTCAGTCTCCGTCTCGGCTTCTGCTTCTTATCTTTTCTCTCATTTTTCGCCAGGCATAATTGCCACCGGTCTTACAGATAGGCATCACCCAGCGCCAATTTGTAGTGTCGCCTCAACAAGAGAAATAAAAAACAACTATATACATATACATATATTATATATGTATATGTATATGTATATGTATATATCTTTTGTATATATACGACGACAAATACACAAAAACGAGTTACCCTCGCGCGCACCTTTTTTATGGTCGTTACGTGTCGCGGTCGCCGAAAAGCACCAGAAATTAAAAACGAGGAAGCCTCAAGCAGCAAATCACAGCTAGCCGATACCCTAGAAAGTGTTCACATGTGCCATATTAGCTCTAGAGTTAGACATTTCCTTTGGCTTGCTCTTCAAATTCACCTCAAGCATTTGTATTGTAATTAATTGTTGAAAAGCGAATACACGAATATATGTTAAGCCTTGCTCGACTTGTAAATACCCTGTCTTAGCGTCTTGGATTTTTTTTTAATTTTCATAAATTTCTTGAGCGAGAAAAGAAGATACACTTTCTTCTCTCTTCTTCTCCTATCTCTTTATGCCTGACTAAACACCTAGTTACTTGGGCTAAGTGCATTTTCATAGCTAAACAATGGTCTAAACTAAATTCTGGATTTAGTCTTAGGCTTTACACATTGATTTATTATTTGGAGACGATTTTGCTATTGCTTAAAGCATTTATATGAAATCGAACGGGTTTGTAAGTGCAATGTACCTAAAGATACCCTATAGTTATAGCTATGCTTAAAAGCCAGCTTCAATAAGTATTTATTTATCACAAAAAAATACCAGATATGCCACAGAAAAATATCATATACTTACATTCATGACAGCTTACAAACATCAAGAAGTATTTATGTACAGTTTAAATAAATTCAAAGTCTAATTGACTTTGAGTGACTATACCATAAATTGCAAAGACTGTAAGGGAATGAACTCTTATAATTAGTTCAATATAAGTATATAACATTTTATATCTAAAATTTCATAGCTCTAGCTCTTGTAAAAGCTGAGATCCATTGAACTAAAGCACTCCCAATTGGAGATCTGAAATCAAGTTGCTCACCTTCAAATGGCGCATGATACCCATACCATTCATGTTGACAGGGTATCGAAAAGCCACACAAAATATTCGCCATAAAATTGTTGGAGACGCATGTCGTCAGCTTCCATAAAAAATCTTATCAGATTTACAGGCGAAACTTCTAAGTAAACCCATAAAAGAAATTACGCGAGGTTTCTGTATTTTGGTTTCAACTTCTGTGTGTATTTTTTTTGTCTTTTTTGTTTTTTATTTCATTTACTCTAAATATTTTGTAGTGTCTCGTGTTGGATTCCCTTTTTATATGCTACACATTAAAAATGATTGGTGCTTATGTAAGACATAGATCATAATTGTAGTTACCATGCGTTGATTATTCAAATGTACACACACATATATGTACATATACGTGTTGTATGCTATATATTTCATAGGTATACATAAATACGGAAGGTAGCGCAAGGCGCTTTAAACAATATATACGTATATGTATATATAAATTAATATATTTCTTGGTTAGTTTTATTATGATAATACTACTAAACTAGTTATAGAATAGAAAAATTCATTGTGTTTACCTTTTGAAAACTATCACACATCAATCAAAACTACTCGATTCGTATTTTATATATAATTATGATATTACTTAGCTAGGCATTGTTTTGTTTTTTTTTTTTTTTGTTCTTTAAAATTACAATGATTTTCTCTATATATATTTATTATTAAGTATATGTATTATATTTTTAATACTAGACTGTTCATTTGATTTAAACCATAAACTGGGGCAAGATTTTAGTTTTTAAATATATGAGGCGTAAATTAACTTATAGAGCATACAATATATCCGTATTTATATAATTATAATAAATTAATTTAAATTAAGAATTTTGAAAAATATATAAATATATTTTTTATTTTTTTTATATTTAGCAAGAAGTTTGAATGAATAATAAATACATTTTTTTATCAACAACTTTACTTAGAAAGTATAATAATTATATTTTCAGCATAATAGAAATTTTTTAAAGATATAGAAATTTTTTTTTTAATTTTTCCAACAGCTGTTCTAAAATTTAATTTTTTTTTTTTTTTTAAATACCAAAACAATTTCTGTAAAATACCAAATAAATTTTAAATACATATTTCGAATTTGGAGTACAAAATTTATAATCAATCCACTTTTATTATTATTATTATTATTATTATTATTATTATTATTATTTTTTTTTTTTTAATTTTTAATTGAGGTTTAAATAAAAAGCAAATTATTAGCATGGATCTGAACAGTCTTATATATAAAATAAATAAATATAAATACATTTATTTTAAGCGGGAGTACCATTGATATTTTTCATCTCTTTTCAGCTAGATATAACTACAACATATATATATATATCCTTAACCTCAAGGACGCTAGAGTTTTAAAATGCCATTAGATAGATGCGCTTTTTTTACTGTTTAGTATGTAGTTTAGTATTTAGTATTTAGTATTTAGTTATAGTATTTGTTTTTAGTTAAGGTTAATAATACTTAGGCGCTGCTGCTGGAACGCTCGGTGCTTAGCAGTTCGCCAGCTCGCAGCGTCTCCTGCGGCATTTGCTCCACCTCAATGTACTCCTCCTCCTCCTGCTGCGCAGGCAGCTCGGCGGCGTTGGGCGAATTCGCTGGCTCCGATTCGTATAGCTCCTGCTTGACGTGGCTGGGACTGAGCGTCACCGGGGAGCTGGCCGTCGAGCTGTGCGCCTCCTGCTTAGGTGGACGTGTTGCTGCTGTTGCTGCTGCTGCGGCTGCTGCGGCTGCTGCTGCTGCTGCCATTGCTGCCGGCTGAGCGCGCAGCTCGTGCGCTCGCTGATGGTGCTCCAGCTCGGCACGAAAGTAGAACTTCTCCGGGCACAGGTTGCAGTCGTACGGGCGCGTGCCGTGCTCAGCCATGTGGGCGAGCAGGCCAGCGGGCGCCGTGAACACAGCCGAGCAGATGTAGCAATTGTAGCCGCGCTGCTCGGTGCCCGCGAAGGTGTGCTCGACGAGATGCTCCTGCAGCTTCTGGGCATGCGGCAGGATCATCTTGCACAGATTGCAGCGGTGCTCCAGATAGGCGCCAGCTGCGCCGGCCGCTGGGGCAGCGGTGCCCGGCGGCTGTGGCTGCGCCTGCTCCTTGCGCTTGCCATTCAGATTGTGCTTGCGGCAGCATTTGTCGCACAGCTTGGCCGTTTCGCCTGCCCCCGGCAGCGGCTCCAGGCAGAGGGCGCAGACCGGCTCCTGCAGGCTGTTGCAACTGGGCGACTTGGTGTGGAATTTGGCATGCAGACTCAGCTCGAACTCCGAGTGCAGCGTCTGGCGGCAGCAGATGCAGGCCATGGGCAGATTGCCATCGTTGCCATGCTCGCTCAGGTGGGCGCGGAAGGCGGCCACGTGCTCCAGCTGCTGGCCGCAGTGGGCGCACTTGCCGGACTGGCCCACCTTGGAGTGCTGCAGCTTGTGCTCGGCGAGAATGGCGGGCGAGGGGAAGATCTCGTCGCAGATGAGACACTTGTGCTTGCCGCTCGAGTTGTGGCAGCTCTTCATGTGCTGCTCCAGCTCGGCCCGGCTCTTGTAGTTCCCGGAGCAGTACGCGCAGCGCAGGCTGACGCCCGTCTTCAGATTGTGGGCGAGCTTGCGATGTGAGTGGAGCTCGGCCTCGCTGCGCAGATCCTGGCGCTCGCACATGCCACAGCTGTAGCTGTTGCTGTTGCTGCCGCCGCCGCCGCCGCTGCTGTTGCTGCCGCTCGCTGCTGCCGCGGACGGCACGGCCTGCGGCGTGGTCAGCTCTGCCGCGGCGCTGGCATTGGCTGGCGAATTGGCCTTGGCGGCGTACATTTCCATCAGGTAGCGCTGGCTCAGGCCGTACATGAGAGCGGGATGCGGACTCTGCTTGGTGTCCACCTGGAGCGGGCTGTTGTAGAACTTGCTCGGCGGATTGCTGCCGCCAAAGAGACCCTTGAAGGCGACATTGTAATCAATATTATTATTGTTGTTGTTGTTGTTGTTGTTGTTCACATTGTTTGCTGCGGCAGCGGCAGCAGCAGCCGCTGCCAACGGCGGCAGCAGCGCATTCACATACAAGCTGCCCATGCCGCCCGGAACGGGAACGGGAACGGGCGACTCCTTGTCCTTGATGCCGCCGTGCTGGCTCTGCATATGCCTGTCGAGCAGGAACTCCACGTGGAACGTCTCCGGGCAGCTGGGGCAGCGGAATTGTCGCGCATGCGCCGCCAAATGGAAATGCATCTCCAGCTCCGAGGAGCAGACGGCGCGGCAGAACATGCACTGCAGCGGATTGGCCGGCGCTGGAGGATTGCCTCCGGGCAGAGCGCCCTGGTTGCCCAGCTGATGGCGCGTCTTCACATGCACATGGAAGTCGCCATCGTTGCGGAAGAGCTCCAGGCAGGCGCTGCAGCGCAGCAGCTTCGACTCCTGGCTATGGGCGCAGGCCAGGTGCAGCTGCATGGACATGCGATTCTCGCAGAGCTCCGAGCACAGGACGCACTTCAGCATCGTCTGGACGTGCTCGGCCAGCAGATGCTGATGCAGCTCCTCCGCCTTGGCATAGGACTTGCCGCAGCTGGCGCTGCAGCAATTGAACTCGGAGCTGCTGATCAGGAAGTGGGCGACCACATGGCGCTCGTACTCGCACTGCTCGGGCAGACTGAGGCCGCAGTGCGGACAGATCAGCTGCATGCCCTCGGCTATGTGGCTCTTCAGATGATTGCGGAAGCTCTCAAAGTCCGGCAGGCCGGCGTTGCACTGATTGCAGAAGAAGATGCCAGGAGGCGGCGGTGGTGCTGGCGCCGGCGCCGGCTGCTGCTGCTGCTGCTGCTGCTGCGTGGGCGAGGTCAGCGGACGTCGCTTGTTGCTGCTCAGATCGGTGGGCAGCTCCTGCTCGGGCTTCTCCGCTGCCGCCAGATCCGACTTCAGCTTCGACTGCGGCGAACCGAGCCGATTGAAGTGCTCGTAATAGGAATTGGGACTGCTCAGGCGATCCAAGTGCGTGACTCTCATGTGCTGGAACAGCGCGGCGATATTCACAAACTTCATCGTGCAATATTCGCAGCTCAACTGGAAGCCGTTCGTCTGGCCGTCCGACTCCTTCGACTGCTGCTGCTGCGGCTGCTGCGGCTGCTGCTCGTGCGTGCTCTGCAGATGCGCGTTGAGCTGCTCGAGACTGCTGAACTCCGTTGCCTTGGGGCAGTAGCTGCAGCGCAGCAGCGGCGTGGGCGTCGGCGTGGCCATCGCTGTGGCCGTGGGCGTGGCCGTCAGCTGGCCACGCGGCCGCTTGGGAAACTCCAGCCGGCTGGGACTACTGTCGGAGGCCAGCGCCAAGGCATAGCGACGCTTATGCAGGCTCCCATTGCTCGATATGGAGGCGGAGCCCGTGGAGCGTGGACTGTAATTGAGCGCATTGGGATTGCCGCCAGCTGCGAGAATCGCGGCGTTCTTCTTGTGCTTCTGCATGTGCGAGGTGAGGGCGGCGGCCGTGTTGTAGCCACGATTGCACATGCTGCACTGGAAGGGCTTCTGTATATCGTGCGTCTTCATGTGGATCTTCAGATGATCACTAGAGGGTTGAGAGTTGGTGGGAAGGGCGAGAGGGGAGAGAGGGAAGAGAGAGAGAGAGTGTGAGAGGGTAGAGTATTAATTATTGAACTATGTCTTAGAGTCTAGAGAGCATTAATCTTAGAGTATTTTCTATGGAACGTTGTCAATGGATTGTTTTACGATTTAAAATAGGAAAACAAATACAACAGTTATATGATATCACATCTCTTATGTTTATCTTAGTCTCCGCATTCAAACATTCGCCTTGCTCAACTTCTACCAGCTCCCCAGAGCCTCTTCAGCCTTACATACATATATCCCTTATATCGGCTCTCTACCCTCGCTCAGCCCACTTACCTTCTGGAGAAAGCAGCCTCGCAATGCGGACACTTGTAGTTCCTCTCATTTGTATGCAGCTTCTTGTGGCGATCTCGCGAGCGTTTGTGCTTGAACAGCTTTGCGCAGTACTCGCACTTGAAAGGCAAATGCTCGGCATGACTCTAAAAAGACAGAGAGAGAGAGAGTGAGTTAGAGAGAGATACATATATAGACAGTGTTTAGTGAGAGCTGAGCTCAGCAAGTGCTTTTGGGGGCCTTGATATCTTTAGTTCCTTGGCTTAGGTCGAGGCTCGCTAAGCTAAGCGCGTCTGACTAACCTATTTGAAATTCTTAGAAGTTGTCGAGCTGTTGTCGACTCGCCTGATTCCTGTCTTGAATTTATTGCTGCAGTTGGCTAAGTAAAAAAAAAAAAAAAAAAAAACAATTCAAACTGATTCAGAATCTGCATAGCAGCCAGTGGGGCGGCAGGCGAGGCAGGGCAGGGCGGGGTAGGCGGGGCAGTTAACGTAGGTGTTGCTTCGCTTGTGGCTTGTGGACAAAAATTCATCTAAATGCGCAACGCAAACGCCACAAAAAGGCGAGAGGGGCGTGCCAAGGGAGGAGGCGCTGTACGTTTAGCTCCACACACACACACACACACACCCGCAACCGGTTTACTTTTTGGGTTCTTTGGCGGTCGGCGCATACGCTTTGAAGTATGACGAAAAAAAAAACTAATTTATTTATTTTTTTTTTGCAAAAAATTAGCCCATTTGTATGCAAGCCCCCGCAGTTGAAGTTTGGCTTATTGCACAATATGAGCGTCGCGTTAGCCTGTGCAAAGTGTTAGCCCGACTGGGACTGGGGGGATTCTCGTGTCGGTTATGGGTTTTTAAACTGTCGCGCCAATCATCCACATCACCATCTGCATATGTATATGCCCCCCCCCCCATACTTCTGCCCCTCCCTGCGGCACGCTCGCCCTGGAGGATCAAAGGCAAGCGCATTATGTTTTGAGCCGCGATAAACGATCAACGGGCAGTAGTCAGTCCTAAACACAGTTGCAATTGGGTTAACAACTTGTTAGCCGCTGATGTCATGGGCGTTCTTATACCCTCCCAGAACAACAACAACAATAATATAGAGAGGAGCAGGCAGACAAACACATCAGCATGATGAGACATGCCTTCAAGTGGGTGAACATCGAGAGTTACGTGTTTGGGTTTTGTTTGAAATGCTACCGAAATTGTATTGCTCTCTCTCTCTCTCTCTCTCTCTCTCTCTTATTTCTGATGCCCCTCCGTAGCTTTGTACGGCACTTTGCCGTCCTCTAAGAATGCTCTGCTTTATATGTATAAAGGCCGCTAGATATGCATCGCATATAGAGGAATTTTCGTTGTCTTTTGTTTTAGAGAAACTTTTGCAGGCAATGAACATTTTTGCACGAATGCGATCGAATGCGATAAGCAGGGCGGGAGCTTAGAGATTAAAATAAATCATTTTTATAGGCAAGATCCAAGGATGATAGATCACTCTATATATATATATATCTATATAGTTTGGTATAGTCTATAAATAATAATTGGCAATTAATTTGAATAGACATTAGATATGCAGCATCGATTGAAAGAGATGTTGAAATAGGACTGCAAATCCTTAGGAGAGAAGCTTAGGAAACTTTTTTTTTTCTGTCAAGCTGAGTTTTATCTATGCCTGAATAGGAATTATTAGATAAACGATAATTGCATATAAGTCCAGGGTAATTTTACTTGGATTATACTCTTTGCTAAGGCTGAGTATATGTTTTATATAGGGTATCAAAGGTGCATTTATATTCATTTCAGCTTTTCTATGCATATTTATTATTAAAATAATATGCTCAATGTAGACTATTAATTAATATGTTTAATTCCATTTGTGTTTTCCATATTCCTATATGTTTATTACATATTGTTAATGTATTAATATATAATATACTATTTAAATAATATGTTTATTACTATTCATGTTTTCTATGTTCCTCTAAATTCTTTATTATTTCAAACTTTCTTTATAGTGTCAATATTATTTAAATAATATTATTTATTATTATTAAAATAATTTATTAATGAAATTTACTTTGTTTTTATATATTTCTTATTACAAACTTCTATTTAATTGAAAGCCAACTTTCTATGCTTAAGAAGTATAGAGATCATTTATGTAAATATACTTAAATTGGCAAGGAATACTTCATAAAAGAGATGATATATGCATAAATTTTAATGCGCAGGCTGTGAGTGAAATGACGCCCAAAGATTTGAAACTTGATATATATAAACTCTTATATACATATATGGAAAAATCCACGCTAGTTTCCTTAGTTTCTCTCAAGAACTTGCTTCTTTCCCTGAGCTCAACTTCGACTCTCAAAGCGTTTTCCTTGTCTTCCCTTAGTTTAGTTAAGCGCTTGCTTAACCAATTTTAGTTCTTTTAACTGCCGTTCTCTTTTACATAAATATCATTTAGCTAAACACTGAAAAAGTTTAAAATTCTTCTAGTATGTCATTTCCTAAATTGTTATTCTAGCTATCCTCATTATGTCTATCCTAGCCAGTTTTCTTATTCCTAGCCCAGTTCTTAGGCAATCGATAGCAATTAACGAATGAAGCGCCTTGACATTTGATTGCTTAATGTGGCACAAGAGGCTGCCGCAGTGAGCTGACTGACACCAAACACTGTGGCCCATTTGGAGTCACCCCACAGGCAGACGTACGTCAGCCACCCAGAAATGGCAGCGAAATGCGCTAAGCGCCTTACGTAATGTCACGTTGGGTAATTAACCCATTCGCCGTGGGGTCTGTCACCCATTTTACTCTGAACTCACCTGCACGTGATGCTTGAGGTAGCCGAGCCGCGGAAATGATTTATCACAGAACTGACACTGATAGGAGCCGTCGCCTCGACTTTTAATCCCCTCCCCTGTCAACTTATCAAACTTGGCGGCTGTGCCATGTCCTTGTCCTTGTCCTGCAGCCAGCTTTGCATCCTTATTGATTTTGCGCAGCTTGTTCGCTATTTTCAGCGCCTGCTGATGATGATAATGATGATGATGATGATGATGCAAATGTGCCGGTCGCTTCGCTTTGCCCAGCTCCTGCTCCAGCTCCGATTGCTGTGCCGCATCGCCATTCGCCTTGGCCGACTCCTCGCCCGCCTCCTCCGAGCTCGTCTGTGACTGCTGCTGCTGCTGCGACTGCTGCTGCTGCTGCGGCTGCTGCAGCTGTGAGTTGGGCGTCAAAGTGCCATCCGAGATGCTGGGCGAATAGCTCGACGATGTGTGCGTGCTGTACATATCTGGAAGACACATAGCAAGAAGAAGAAGAAGAACAATGTATAGGGTATCCAAGTAGTTTGTAATTAAGCGCATGTTCTGCGTGGGCAGCGACTGCATCCTTATTAGCTCGCCGGCTCTCTCAGAGGTCTCGCTGTGACTAAGACAGGAAATCAAAATTGGTTGCCAACACTTAATTCAATTAACACATGCAACATGTTTTTGGTGTTGCCTCCACCCCAGAGGCACTAGTCAAACCGATCCGCCCCCCCTCCCATTCCCAACGCCATTGTCAGTTGATCTCCCACTCTCGCTGACTGTAAATGAGCCGCACGTTTGTTTCATGCAAACTAATTGCGCTCACTGTACTTAAGAGCATTTTAATTACAAGTTCTGACTGCCACTTGACTCCGCATCGCACATTAGCATTAGCATCGGGTCAATGAGGGTCACTCCAATAAATGCACTGAGCGCAATTGAGGAGAGTCAGGGAGAGAGAGAGATAGAGAGAGAGAGAGAGGCTGTATGCTGAGTGTGTAAGGCTCAGCAGAAGAAACTGTAGCGCGTTCTGGGTTTATGGAAGGTATTTATTGAAGAGCTCTGCTATTACTTATATATATTATTTATTATACATGTTTATTTTTTATATATTTTATGCGATAAGTCAATACTCTGAATTCATTCATTCATATATACCATATATATACTGCCTATAAGAAAGCCCGAGATCAGCTGAAGAGATGCTCATATTTTTCACAAATCTTGTCAATTAATTTCTCTCAGTGTAACTGTCGACTTCTATACATTTTACTCATCTATCACCACGCGCCAAGTGTCGTCTCTTGTTTTGTTTTCGGTTCACTTTCCGCTTTGGAAAAACTTTAATTGAAGCTAATTGTAGCCGATGCCTATGTCCGTCCCTCTGTCTATCATACATATGTATATGTATATGCATATGTACAGCTATCTGTCTAGCTATATCTGTTAACTATGCAGCTCTGTTTGTTTTGGCTGGCATCGCTTGAACTCTGATCCGAGTTGGTCGGATCTGAGGCGAGGCTCTTCTGAGGAGCTCCTCGGGCAACCGCTCTTGGCCCCTTAATGAGGAAACATGAAAATAATGCATCAATTTAATTAATATAGGCGTCAATTGAGCAGCCTCTGCGACTCTGTTGACAGCTCTCAGTTTCTGGAGTTACTTGGGTCAAAGAAAGTTTAAAGAGATTTTCGAAAAATCTTAAGATTTGATGTTGGGGCATGTCAGATGTCAGTTGAAGGGGTTTGCACAGATTGCAGAAACAGTTATGAAAAGCTGTTGAAATGCGATTTGAGAATACTCATTAGGGAATGTTTATATGAGTTGGAAAATTTTGATTTGCGTAAGAGGAATATAGAGTTTCTTGATGCAATTGCTTTAAGCGTATTTTAAATTAATATAATATATAATTTATTTGTATATATGCTTAATATATATATAAATTAAATGAAATGTTGAAATAGATTTATAAGATTTATTATATTTTATATACTATCATATAATTCCCTCAATGACTCTAGGAATATACATATTTAAAATATGTACTAGTATATCAAAATATATAATATAGTAATATATTAATAATATAGTAATATATTAATATATTATTTAAACTTTTATATATATATATATTAAAACTTTTTAGCCATCATTTGTTTAAATATATTTCAAATTTATATTACTTCGAAGCAGCATAGTGACCTACATATGTATATATACTCTGCTTAAGAAATATATGTGGATATTACATATATTATTATATTATTAATTAATTAATAATTTGAATATTTATTCAAATTCCAATGGAGTTTTTCATTTAAACCTTACCCCCCTCAGTTTTGCATTTTTGCATACTCTGAGCGCATTGGAAAATTGAAAAATCAGTGTATAATTATTTGCGTTTAATTAACTTATTATTCTCTAGTTAACACCCACGCTAATTACCGTTATTAGTTATCTCCTTGGTCGCTTGAATCTTTTCAATTAAATTCTCTAAACGCGAACTGGGACCGCGATACAACATCTTTAAGGCCATCATGGCATTGTCAGCAAGCAATCAATCAATCAATCAATCAGTCGATCAATCAATCAAATCGATTTCAGAAACAAACACAATTTACACTAAACATTTATCACTAAGAACTTTAAAGCAGCTCCATGGGAATTCGCGGAATGCTCTGTTGCCTTTAGCAATTCGCTTGATTAAAATTACAAATTTTGTTATTCAATTAACGCGCGCGACACCAAAGGATCGCAACTGTTGTTGTTGTTGTTGTTGTTTTGGTTTATGATGTTGGCGCGACAATGAGGACGTCCTAATGCCGCGAGCACCAAAATGTGACTAAATCAGAGCCAAGAGCCAAGCGCCGTAGGAAACCCGAAGCAGTAAACGCCGTCGCTGTCGACGCCGTCGTCGTCGCAGCAGCCAAAAGCAACGGGCGTCAACGCCTATTCAACCAACAGCAGCAGCAACAACAACAACGACAGCAATAAATGCGAGCACTTGGCGAACCAGTTGGTTGCCCAGCGCATGCGTGTCTGTGTGTGTGTGTGTGCGCTTGCATGTGTTGGTGCGTGTGCGGCCAGCCTTTTGGGATTCTCGCACCAAGCGCGCGGCGTCGGCGTCGCTGCTGCGCTGCCAGCAAATGAGAAGCAACAAAGCAAAGCATTAAATGGCGCCCCATACAGAAGCGCACACACTCACTTACACACACACACGAACACACGAACACACGCTAACGGAAGCCGAAACGCAGCCATGCGTGAGCGAGCGAGCGCAACCCAGCGCACAGAGAGAGAGCAAGAGCGTCAATGTGCATATGTGTGTGTGTGTGTGCTGCCTATGTACAGCCAGTCAAAAGGCGGAGCATGGGAGCCCCTATGGTGCGACTGTCACATTGGGCGTTCATTTAGCTTATGGGCGCGGGAGAGCAAGACAGCGGCTGAATGCGCACATACTTTGTTCATTTGCTGTGGAAGGGGAGGTAGCTGTACATTTTGATATATGTATATATATTTTTTATTTATGTGGAAAAAAAAAGACGAACGAAGTTGAGGCTGCAAAGAAATATGCAAATTAGGCAAAATGTCAGGTGTTGAGGCTTTTGGAAAGTTTTTTTTTTTTTTTCTTTATTTTAACTGCTATTGTGTTTGCTGCTTCTTCTTCTTCTACTTGGTTTCTATTTGCGCTTAGGTTGGTCGACTCCGTCGACAGGTAAAATAATAAAAAAGGTTTCTAATTTGGTTGAAAGCTGAGATATTGTGTTGGTTTTCCATATTAAATATTTTACAATTTATTATTTATGAATGCATTTTTTAAGTAAATGTATTTAAAAGCCGTTTTTCTACTGAATTAAAAATTAATATAAATAATAAGAAGAATGGGTTTTTATAAAAATTTTGCTAATTCATATAGTTTTTTTTTTTCTAATTATTATTTATATTATTTTTATATATTTTATATATTATTGTTCTTAACTTGTTTAATCATCATATTTCAATAAAAGACCTAATCGTATTTATTATGCATCTAAATACCATTTTTCTCAATTTATTTATATTTTATGAAGCAATTTCTCTGCGTTCTCTGAATTTACTTAGACAAAAATAAAATAAGATAAGATTTATGTTTCTTTATTTTTGTCATAATTTGAAACAAACATCATTTGTAATCTCATTCGTTAGAGAAAAGTTAAATATCTACTATCTTTTAGTATATGTAAAAATTAATATAATAAACTAATTCATGAAAAAATGAGGAAATACTTTTCAAATATTATTTATATTATTGATATTCACTCTTGTTAAAAGAATGTTAAATTAGGCTTTCAATTTTAATAGCATTAATTGAGTAAGCAGACAAAACTTGTAGAGATATAAATAATATACTCTACACATAATTTATCACTCTATTACATTAGGTCACAGATTTCCATTAAAGTTTTTTATGTACATGCCAAAGTCGTTTTTTCATAAAGTCTTATCTCACTCTCTCTCTCTCTCTATCCTGCACTTTGCCTTTGTTAATATTTATAAACAACATCCATTTGCATATGAAAGTAAACGCATTACAAATGCCGTCAATAAAGCGCCAACAAAAATTGACTGAAATTGACACAAAATGATGAGTGAAATAAAATGAAAAAAAAAAAGAAGAGAAAACAGGAGAAAAAAATCAGTTGAAAAGGCCAAAAGCGGCAGTGAACACGTTTAAGCCATTAGCGCTAAAAGTCAGCAAATGTCGCCCGTCAATATGGCAAAAATTGTGGCCAACAAGGACGACGAGTGCCAGTGGCAGTGCCACCACAGGCTGCACTCGGTGGCAGCCAGAGGCAACATGCTGCATGCCACTAAAAGCCGAATTAATTATGCATGCAACAGCAGCAGCAGCAACAAAGCCCCAAAAAGTGCAGCAGCAGCAAAAATGATTTTTTTTTTCTGCTGCTGCTGTCAGCAGCACTCAACGCAGCACGCCCACAACACACCCACCCGCCCCCTGCTGCCGCTCACTTGAACAAAAAACTATTAAAGCAATTAAAAAATCACTTTACACATTAGCAGCTTTTGTTGCTGCTGTTGTCGTTGCTGTAGTAGTGCTCGTTCTTTTTTCTCTCTTAAGCTGCGCTGCCCGACTGCCATTGGTAGCTGGGCAGCCAATGGCATTCGCTCGTTGCGCTGCTAACGCATGCGTCGCTGCTGTGAGCGTGATAGCTATAGCTATAGACATGCTGCTCTCTCTCGCTTATTTACTCTGCAGCCGTTGGGCAACTCTCTTGCTGTTGCTCTGCCTGCTGTTGTCGTTGCTTTGTTGTTGTTGTTGTTGTTTTTTTTTCAGTTCGTATTCGGCGCATTCATTGACAGCGCTGTCGATTGCGGGATTTGCTTATGTTTAATTACAGCGAAAGCTGCGCTAATTGTGCGGTTATGTGTTGAGCTCTCCGTTAGGTTATTGTTGTTGTTGCTGTTGCTGTTGCTGTTGCTGTTGCTGTTGCTGCTATTGTTACTGTGTTATGCTGTTATGTGTGCGTTTGCGCGAGTTTGTCGTTTGAGTCTTTGGTTTGAGTTCCTCTCCCTGTAGCTCTGTTACTCTAAAACTAATTTAGTTTTTAGTGTATGTTAACTCTTCTAATTATATAAATAAAATACTATATTCAAATGAAATTTTATAAAATATATTTTATTTTATAAAATTTCATTTGAATATAGTATTTTATATATTTTACTTATATAATTATAGAGGTATATTTATCATCATTTTTGATATTTTAAGACTAGGTTTGTAGTTTTTTTGTATTAAAAAATTAATCAAAATAATATGAAATAAATTGGAGCAAATACTTTGCCATTTTAGGAAATTTAAAAATATTTGTTTTTGAAAAAATCAATAAAAAAACTTAAAATTTTCGTTAATTAAAACAAAATGCAATAATTTTAATATAATATTTCAATGAGAAATAAATACATGTAATTATTGTAATAATGGAAAAAATAGAAAAATCAGCTCTATGCATTTACACCTTAACCTTCACTCAAGCAAATATCCGCTCAAAATAATATATCAATTGACCAAAAACCAAAAATTTTCTAGAATTGGGACAACTTGAAATTGATTAAATAATAGATGCACAGCCCATCAATCCAATACATCCAAAAAATCAATTAAGGTTAATTTAGCATCCTTAATTTTTAATGTTTTAGCGCAGAAAAAACTTGTCAAATTCGAAAACAAGAAAACAAATTTATGGCCGCCGCCCCCCACGACGACGAACGCCCAAAGTTGAAAAAATCAATAAAAAAACTTAAAATTTTCGTTAATTAAAACAAAATGCAATAATTTTAATATAATATTTCAATGAGAAATAAATACATGTAATTATTGTAATAATGGAAAAAATAGAAAAATCAGCTCTATGCATTTACACCTTAACCTTCACTCAAGCAAATATCCGCTCAAAATAATATATCAATTGACCAAAAACCAAAAATTTTCTAGAATTGGGACAACTTGAAATTGATTAAATAATAGATGCACAGCCCATCAATCCAATACATCCAAAAAATCAATTAAGGTTAATTTAGCATCCTTAATTTTTAATGTTTTAGCGCAGAAAAAACTTGTCAAATTCGAAAACAAGAAAACAAATTTATGGCCGCCGCCCCCCACGACGACGAACGCCCAAAGTTCTCGCTCTAATTGCAGCAAGAAAATCATGAAATTTGTCAAGCTAATTGCTTGAGCAGTGGAAAATCTTGTCGCTAAGCGTTTTCCATTGTATTCAACATAACTGCTTGGCGCTCGTTGGAAAATGCTCAAATGTTCGGCGGAAAAATGTAAAAGTTTTCAGCATTTGAGTTGGGATTTTTGGCTCTTTGGCTTTTTGCCTTTTTGTCTCTGTGTTAATTACGTTTGACTGACAGTTTTGTGACAGCAGCAGCTGGAGGAGAGCAACAGCAACAGCAGCAGCAGGAGGCAGCACGTTGCAGGACGACGACCACCACGAGCCCAAAGTCAAGGCTTTTTGTATCGCTGGGCGGGGTAGGTTGCTCTGTTTCATGTGGACTTCTGGCGTGGTGGGTGAAAGGGTGACCAGATGCCAGGTAAATACTAAATGCGCCCAGGCACTGAGTCTGCCTTAGTTTTGGCTCGTTTTGCGTATACCCAGCGATTGTTGTTGAAGTCGGCTATGATATATCTTTATATATTATATTTTATATATATTATATTTTTATTAAATTTAATTGTTAAGTCAATTCCATGACATGCATAGAAAGTAGAAACAGTTGAGTAGTTGATAATTTATAAATCTTAAACGATTTTGTTTTTTATTTTATTTAATTTTTTTTATTTTACTCTTGGTATTTTCCAGCTTTTAATATATTTTTATTTTGTGTCCCCCTTAATTATAAATTATTATTTTATTTATATTAATTTTGTATAACTTTTTCTTTGCAATTGTATATATGTTATTGATTTTTTGAAATTAAAGTTAATTTGATTGATATTTTTTATTATATAATAATTTAGTATTTTTTTTAATTTTTTTAAATTAAAAATTTTTTTTCAAATTTTCACAAGTTTTTATACAATTTTATTTTATTTTTTAAAATTATTTATACAACCATTTTTATTTTTAATTTTAATTATTTATCATTTTATTTTAATTATTTATATTACCATTTGTTATTGATTATTGTTATTGATATTATTGAATTTTAGCATACTTTATATATATATCTTGTATTATGTATTTATTTATATGCAAAAAGTTCTCATATATAGACATATATTGCTCGGGCAGGGTATCTGCTAGTCGTTCAGCCCTTGCAGCTGGTATTGCCACATTCTAGCTCTTGATTTCTGTGCATTTTTAATGCGCGGCTAATGTGACGCCAAAAACTTTTGACTTTGACTTTGACTGAGATTTGTTGGTCAGCGAGCAGAGAGCAGAGAGCAGCGAGCAGAGGTGTAGATGAGATTGGGGGTGGGTGGGCTGGTGGTGGGGTGGGGATGTGGGACTGGTGCTTCCACTCATGTGTCAGGCTTTTTAGGCTGCTGACAGGCAAAGGGTTTTTGGTTTTTTGTTGGCGCCCTCATGCATAATAGATAAATTATAAAAATAAGCACAACACACACACACACTCGCACTCGCACTCATATGTTGCGGCTGCGTGTGTGTGTGTGTGTGCGGTTGGGTGGGTGTGCGGGGTGCCGCTTCAGCTGCCTGTCAGCCATTGTCCTTCAGCGCAAGTGTCCTTTTGTTGCCACGTCACCAGGTCGCAGCGCATTTTAAATTAGCCACGTCTATTGCCACTCGCTGCTGAAGTCACTCAAATTGTCACTTTGATGTACTGACAGCTCCAAGCCGAAGGACCACAGCTCGAGTCCCGCTGCCCATGTCCATAAATTAATGAGTATATATGCAAGTGACTCTCTCTCTCTCTATCTGCCTCTGTAGATTTGAAGCCTCAACTGCTGGCTCGCTCATTTTTAACTGCACAATTAATCAGACGCTTAAGACCACATTTAATTAGAGGCTTTGCTCCTTTTTTAAGCGAGCCAAAAAAAATGTACAACAAAATCAGAAAAAAGGTTCAATTGTACTTTATGCTAAAAAATTCTATATTTTTTGCTGAGCATTTAAATAAAATTAAGTCTTGCAATACTTTTAAATAATTCTGATGGACGTCAATTAGTTTCACTAATTTTAGTTAGTGTGTAGAGAGCATTTATATATACAAAATATAGTATTAAATAGAATTCTTTCATTATAATAGAAATATATTATATATAGAAACAAAAGAAATTAATGTTTGAAAGGATTTAAAAACAAAGCTCAAGATTTGAGTTTGTAAGTTGAAAATTTGATGAAAAATCTTGTTAAATATATTATATTAAATATATATTATAATATTAAATATATATTCCCATAATATATCACTCTTTAAAGTTCGTCTATAAATTCTTAGTCGTTTCATGATCTTCATTATAAAAAGGAAAAATAAAAATACTTTAGATTGCCTTACAATGTTGAAAAGTTAGAGTGATTTAGTTGGGAATATACTACTAGCAAACCCGAGTAACTGCTGATTATTTAAGCTCTAAAATTTGTTCGATATCGAGGAAAAGCAATTAACAATATTAAAAAATTAAATATAGAGTTTGACAGCTCTCACGAAACTCTCAGTCCGGCATTAAAATACATTATGAATACTAAAGATCCTTCAAAAGAAACCCAACTACACTCAGCTACACAGCTCAGCTGGCTTACTCCTTTCAGAGTACAGCCCTTGGGCCACGCCTACCTAAGCAAAGCCCAATTAGCTGGGCGCCAGTTGGAACCCAACAGCGCCGCCTTTCAAAACATTTGAGGCAAAGTCAATTCATAGACAAAAACCAAAACAATAATTAGAGGCACACACAATCAGATCAAGATGCAGATATGGCTCTATGGATGATGTGAGGAGTCATCGGGACGCATAATGATGATCCTTTAAGAGCTATTATTCTCGATGTCAAGTTGCGTAAAGTCCTGTTGAATGAAAAATGAAGTGAAGGAACTCAATCTGGGAGCGGGCATCAGCAGCAGCCTCAGCAGGTTTACGGACTGCAGGCGCTGACACAAATCAATCAAGGCAGGTAGGTCAGCCAGGTAGAGGCGGTTCAGTGCAGTTGCGATTCAGTTCGGTTCATTGATCGAGCACTGACTCAATCTTGATCGGCTGACTGTCAGCGCTAATGATGATGTGGCTGGCGACGTGTCGGGTGCGTAACGCCTGCCCCTAGCTGACGCCCCGCTTTTGAAAAGGGTTCGACTAAAGGTTTTTGAGCATGACTGACTAACCTGGCCGTAATTGACTTTCGCACCTGCCCAACAAAACCGCAGCATAGCTTGAGCTTAGGCCTTAGAGCCCCACACAGCTGGGCACGTGCCCCCAAGCTTGTGGTCACGAGTGGGGCAGCTGAGTGTCCGAGTGTCTGTGCCACAAATTGTGGCAGCTGCTGTGCCACTGGGCACGCGTGCCATAAAGAGCTGAAATTGAAGCACTCGTAATTGAAATGCAAACGGAAAAAATCTTGAGCAAAGAGATTAACATGTCCGATTGCCACATCCGTTTGTGGGCTTTGTCTGCGGCGGCGATTCCGGTTCCCGATGGCTATCTACACCTCTCTTTCGCTCTCTCTCGCTCTCGCTCTCTCTCGCTGCCGTGCGAAACCCCGGAAACTAGAACTCTATGGTCGGGCGTTTCAAGTACCGCTGTTAACGGAACAATCCACTAAAGAAGCAGCAGCAGCAGCAGCAGCAGAAAAAAGGGGTCGACAATTCTTTCGGGTCTTCGCGGCTTCGCTGGCGAAATTGGGTTTACGACGGCGAACGCACGGCCGCTGCTTGTTGATGTTGATAATAAACATAAAATCATTTTATTGCCCATCATCATTTTGTCGTCGACGTTTGCGTTTGCGTTTGCGTTCGCGTTTGACATTTAACTAATAAGCCAAAGGTAACCAAGGTACAGCCTTCTAGTTGGGCCAAAAACTATCGACTGAAGACTTTGCAATTGCATTTGCTATGCATAGCCCAACTATGGGCATAAAAGAGCGAATGATGCTCGCCAAATGCCTTGAGGTAAATAAAATTATTTATGGCTCATTGCGTTCACATGTGGGCGATGCCAAAAATACTGTAAATGGCCAAATTGGGAAATGCACTAAGTGCACTACTCAGTTAGCTGGCTTAGAGAGCAGAACTTAAAGGCAACAGGCTTACGGCTTATAGAATCGAATGCAAATATTAAGCTAATGCGAGATTTGCTTGTGAAAAATTCAAAAATCAAAACTATATACATATACATATACAATATACAAAGCTATGTGCATATAAAGTTGTTCAAGATTTTACTCTAAATTGAAGACTAAAAACTTTCGCAAATTGTTCACATTTTTTGTTCACTATCCATATTTAAATAAATTGATTAGTTTAGATTATTCATATATAATTATTATTATTATTTTTTACATATAAATTTGTATATATTTATTAATATTATTATTTTTTACATATCAATTTTTATATATTTATTATTATTTTTATATATATATATTATTTAAATTTAATAATAAATATAGAAATTTTTATATATTTATTAATATTATTATTTTATCTTTACATTTAAATTGATATATAAATTTTATTATTATTATTTTTTTATTCTATAGTATTAAATAATAATAATAAATAAATAAATTTTTATATATTTATTATTATTATTATTTTATTTTTACATTTAAATGTATATATACATTTTATTAATATTATTATTATTATTATTATTTTTTTATTCTATAGTATTTCAAATGTATATTAGTTTTCGTAAGTTATTTATTTGTTTTTATTTATAGTTATTGATTTATTTAAGTATAATTTTTTAAACTTATTATTAATTCCTAAAAAACTATATTTGAATATTATATATTTTTGAAATTAAAATAATATTGATTTATTCATTATATGACTGAATAAATTAATGAAAGAATAAATTTTATTTTTAAAAAATTTAAATGACTAATGAATAAATAGTTATTTTAATATATAATTCATTATATAGCTCAATATAGTTATTTTTCAGAGTTAATAATAAATTTTAAAAATTATACTTAATTAAATCAATAACTATGTATGTGTAATTTATGTTATATAATTTATTATTTCGCGAATTCAAGCAAAGCTAAAACTGCCTTATTTAATATACGAAATTACTTAAAAAGTTTGAATCAAAAATTAAGAAAGACAGCTTAGGATTAGATAAGAACTAGATATAATATAAGGGAATTCTTGAAAAGTTTCTTCTGCTGTTAATATACTAATATATATTCTAAATTTTCACCTGGCTCTCTGTCCGTATTCATCTCTCATATCATGGCCAAAGATATGCAAAGGCAATTGCAATCATTTGAAACGAGAGAGATACGAGTCAGGAGGCAGGTCCATTGGCCTGCAACCACCGGCCTAAATAATATATGGCCGTATATAAGATTTATGCGGTGGAGAGGCGAAAAGGACAGGAAAGACATAACAATACGTCCAAATTAAATCCTTTAATGCCAAGGATCTTCCTTTGCTTGGAAGGAAAAACATTTCAGCGTGTATTTCATTTAAATTACCAAGAATTTATCTTTCAAGAGAATACGCAAATGTGAAGAGCTGGGTTAGGCTAGGGTGGGTGGGGAGTGGAGTGTGGTGCGTGGTGTGTGTGTGTGTGTGTGTGTGTGTGTGGAGTGCGTGGAGTGTTTCCCCAAGGAGCGGGTGGTGCGCGAAATTGTGCCTTGGAGTCGCATAAGACAAGCAACGGCGAAAGTGGCACCAAAAGTATGCACATGGGAGCCACCAAAAAGGGGGGGCAAGAACAGAGCAGGCCGAGGGCGGGAGCGGGAGCGGCGCACTAAACCAATTGGCGTGCTCTGTACTTGTGTGTGTGTGTGTCGTAAAACGTTCGCAGACTTTTTATGCGAAATGAAAACGTCTTGCGCGAAAAATAAGAATAACTTGCCTGGACTTCTCAGTGGGGGAAAGTCCTGCTGCTGGCAGAGTTTTCTTCGCTTCTTTGTGTATGTGTGTGTGTGTGTGGTGGGGAGGTGTGGAAAACTTGGCCAGGCAACACCTAACGCACATAAATCATGCAAAAGGTGGCAACAGCCAGCCGAAGACAAACGGCAAACAAAACAAAGCGCTGGGCGTGTCATAACTTTTGCTTGAGTCCTTTTTGGCGCGATTCCCAGGACATGGTCAGGCAGCCTTTGGCAGGACTCGCGGGAAACAGACAGCGCGCCAGCGTCTCGCGCGTCCAGCAGCTGTTTGCAGCTGCAGGCAAAACTAAGACGGTTTCAACTTGAGAAGTGATGAACTAATGCATACCCTGTAATAGGAGTATTTTCTTAAATATGTAACTAAAAAAATAAATAAAAATAATAATAACATATGTATATATATATATATATATATATATATATTTATGATAATAATATCGATTTTTAGCTTGCTCTGTCAGTTATAGGGTATTACAATTATTACATTAGCAATGCAATTTAATTTCCAAAGCAAAGAAAACAAATCTCTAATCATTAGCTCCTCACCTATTGCAGCAATATACCCACACTCAGCTGTTTTGCAGGGTATATGAAATTGGTAAAAAGTAAGTCGCTGCAACTGACAGGGCATGCCAAGTGCAGCGATAACCCTACCTCATTTCCCCCCTCAGCCCCCTCCAGACCACCAACTCTCGAGCGCTTTTCAACACTGGTCTATGTGGAACAACTTTTCGCAGTGTTTTTCTGATTTCTGTTGTTTTTTTCTCTCTCTCTCTCTCTCTCTCTTCTCGCTTCTCGCTTCTCTTGTTTAGCTTCGGTGTCAAGGCGTTTGTACACCTGAGATTGCAAAGTTGCGTTTTAGTTTGTGACTTGTTGTTGCTGTTTTGGCCAGTTATTATTTATGGGCAATACGCAGGCAAGGAACGGCAAGGGTTCGACTACGTATAGCTAGATAGAGCTAGATGTGCCCATAGAGAGTGCGTTTGGCTGTGAGGCACATTTGATGCGTGTTGACCCAATTAAGTGCGGCATTTTGTTTAGAGATCTTTAGCTTAAACGTGATCTCGGCCCTTTTGAGTGTCACACACACAGAGAGAGAGAGAGAGAGAGAGAGAGAGAGACAGTGTATGTGTGTGGTTCATTAAACTGTGCCATGTCATCTGCTGCTAACCGCTTTAGTGACCAGTTTTCCACCAGAGATTGACATCTAAAGCAATTTGCGTTCATTTCTTGTGAAAGCAACGGACATCGAGCAGCTCGAGCCGCCGCGGGCACTGTGAGAATTTTTCGCCACTTTAAGCACAAATCTTCAGAGGCCTCAAAACATAATTGGTAACAATTTGCTCTTCCCTTGAACTGTTGAAGAGTGTGCCTAGCCAGCAGATACCCTGTACCGAGCGCCAGAGCAGTTTAGGCCTGACTTTTACAGTTGTAAAATGTAAATGAAATGTGAGCTTGTTTCGAGCATGCCTGGTAAGTAGATACCCTGTATATGTTGGGATACCTATGGGTAACTTGCTTGGCAACATGCTCGACTAGTAGATACCCAGTATATATTAGAATGCGTAATATTACTAGTTAATAGTTCTCTTTAGCCAGTTGCAGTAAACTAATCCATCAAAATTAGTTTTTTGGCATGCTCAACTAGTAAATACCCTGTACATATTGAGGTTTTCAATAGGCAGCGCTTATTAACATACAAACTGACATCCGAGGTTTTTATAATGCAAGGATAGAACGCACATTGTCTAAAAATCGAGTTTGCTCGACTAATGCATACTGCATAATTTGTATAAATTATTCTTAGAGTTCCTAAACCATCTAGAAGCAAGATATATCTGCTAGGATTAATAATACTGTAAACAACTCAAAGGAGTTGATTGGGAGAGTTATTATAGTACGTTTATTAAAGCAAGTAAAGTAACTCCTTAACAGAAGTCTCTTCTGGAACCCATAAAACTGATATAATACAATATATATATAGTATTTATATGGTGTATATAAAGCGTATATGTATGATGATAATATAATATATGTAAGTAAAGTGATATACCAACCACTAGACCAAGCCAGCAAAGCTACCCCTACCGCCACCCCCTGTGACACACAGGGTATTGGCCTGGTCCACAGAGCTGTGGGATAAATTGAAGTAAACAGATCCCATCCTCCATTCTCTTCTCTGCTCTTCTCTTATCTTCTCCTCTCTTCTCTTTTTTTTTTGAGACAAACAGCAATTATTTATGGTCTTAGTCGAGGCGTACATGTGAGGCGCTTGCTCTTTGGGCTGTGCTTGGACTTGTCGTGTTTGTCTTGTAAGACAAATGTGTAATTAATTGCGTCGCATCAAAAGGAAACTTGAAACGGAACTAACTAACTATTTGCATACAGCATGTCTTAATAAAGCGACCTTCGTACTAACCCTGTCGCCCCTGCCCCTCTACCCCTCTACCTCTCTACTCCGCTGTTAGCTTGTCAGTTTTTAAACTAGCTGGGGCCGCTGTTTCCTGCGTCTCGTACACGTGCTATTAATAAATCAAAAGGACACAGGCTCTGCGTCCGACCGGAAGTCCAAGGCAAAGCCAAACAAATGAAATGACTTGAGTATAAGTTTTTAGCGTAGACAAAGAAGCAAGCCACTGTCACGCTTACCCTCTCTCTCTCTCTCTCTCTCTCTCTCTCACACTCTCTCTCTTTCTGTCTGGCTGTGCTGCAACTAATTGCATTGTGTTGCATACATTTAGGCGCTGCAGCAGCATCAGCTGCACATATTCCGCAGCACAATTTCTTCAAATCACATCGCAAGCCGTAAAACGTTTCAAAATTGTTGCCAAATAGTCAGCCACAGAGCTAGATTTCCATGGCGCCAGCCACACACAACTGCTCCTCAGCTAGCTGGCCAAAGACCATCAAAGCTGCCCAGGCAGCCAGGCACAAGGCTGTCTCGAGCCGAGAGGCGGGCAGGGTCGCCTAGACTGGCCAAGTGTGGAGTGCTGTGGAAGGTTAACTAAGTGGGTGCACTGAGCGAAATAAATACATACATATATGCATTTTGTATAAAAATAGATAAATAAAATATAGAAACAAATTTAAAAACTAAAAAGAAATGTAAATTAAATATACAAATAATTTTTATGAATTATACATTAAAAAAAATTACTAAAAAAAAAATAATATATATATACATTTTATATATGTATACAAATAAATAAATATATATTAAATATTTAATAAAAATAAATATAATATAAACATAATTTTTATGAAATATACATAAAAATAAATTACTAAAAAAAATAAAAATATATACATTTTATATATGTATAAAAATAAATAATTAAAATATAGAAATAAATTAAAAAATAAAAATATATATATATTAAATATATAACAATAATAAATATAATATAAAAACAATTTGTTGAATTATACATAAAAATAAATTACTAAAAACAAAAATATATATAATATAATGTGTAATATACAATAAAAAATAGATAAATAAAATATAGAAATAAATTTAAAGATTAAAATAAATATATAATAATAATAAATATAATACACAAATAATTTTTATCAGTTATACCTAAAAATAAATAAATAATAAATAAAAAATAATTTAAAATTATATGCATACAAATAGACTCTATAAAAATAATATAAAAAATATATTTTTTTAGGAAAAACAGATTAAAGTAAATAAATACTAACACTAACACCAATCCACTACTACTACTATTTTTTTATTTTTTATTTTTAATAACCAATGCAACCACAATCTTAATAACAAAAGTACTATAATTTATAAAATAAATGTCTTTCAATCTTGATCCTAACAAAACTGCTTTCTGTTCACATTTTATGAATTTCGCTCAGTGTACTCAAGCATAAGGAAGCCCGATAAAGGCATTAAACCAACGCCAGCTCAGTCGACTTATTCAAGCAGTCGGTCTGCATGTGTGTGAGTGTATGCATGTGTGTGTGTGCTTGGCTAGCAAATGGGCAGCCGAAAGCAGGACGCGACGTTCGAGTAGAAACAAAAAGCACAAGAAAATTGTGCAAAAGAAAAAAAACAAAACGAAATGCCAAACAGGAGGCATGCTCAAAAAGAGGCGTGGCGGGCGAGGAGGGTCGAGTCGAGTGGAGGAGCCAAAGCAGCAGCAAACGAAACAAATAAACACAGGGAAAAGCATACGAAATGGCACTAGAGAGAAATGTGGCAAAGCAGAGCAAACCGAGTGAGAAGGGGAGGGGGTGTCAGCTGTGGATGCTGTTGGTGTTGGTGTTGCTGTTGGCGTTGCTGTCTCAGGCTCAGGCTCAGCAGCGCTCGTTCGACAGCTCGTAAATGCCAACGAGGATGTATGTGGTGAAAGTGAAGTGGCTTTCGCTCTAGCTCCAGCTCCAGCTCCAGCTCTGGCTCTGGCTGTGGCGACTGCGACTCCGACTTGGTGTTGATTGCTGTTTGGGGTTTTTAAAACGTAGTTAGGCTGCCCCTGCTCGCCCTCGCTCACTCTCTCTCTGTGTGTGTGTGTGTGTGTGTGTGGCATATGGCAACGACACCCGCGGCACAGGTGTAGAGCACCCAGGAGTGTCATCGCCGGCAGCCATATAATACCCCATACGACAATTTCAATGGTTATGGCAAGGTTAACACGGGAGCCAAGAGGAGCTGCCGCTGATGTGTGACAAAATAAATACACATGGACATACATATACACATATATTTATATATGTATATGTGTGTATGTATCTCGATGCCTGTCTATGTTTGTTCGCTTACCCGAATAGAAACTGTCCAGGCTTTGCAATTCCTCATCATCGTCGTAGTCCTCATCGCCGCTCAGGCTAAGCAAATCATCTTCCAGCTCGTCCTCGGCATCTTCTAGAAGAAGAAGAAGAAGAAGTAGCAGTTAGTTGCTGTTGTTGCAGCTGCTGCAGCTATAGCTGCTTTGAACTGCGGCACGTTCCACACAGCCGCTAGCTGCATGCCACGTCCCCAGTTGCAAGGAATTTTGATTATGCTATGCCCCTGGGTGCCATAATTCCATGCCCAAGCATAGCCTCAGACTGCCATGTCCCAGCACCTCCTCCTCTGACTTCTGCCCCCCCCCCCCTATCTCTCTCTGTCTCTCTCCCCTCTCTCTTTCACACTTTTGCCTGCAGCCTTAAGAGCATTTAAGAGCACCTTGGCCAACTGCTGCGCATGCGCCTGCCTCTCACATTGCTGAGCGCACAAATTTTGTTTTGATTTTTGACCAGAAACTCTCTCTCTCTCTCTCGCTCTCTCATACACACACATACACAGAGAACAGCTGTTGGCTTAGCACGTGTTTTGCGCCTCTGTCTGAAGGCAGCAAATTCTTGTTGGCTTTGAACCCGTCTGCGTTTCGAAACGTGGAATGCCTGGCGCACACATTACTCATACGCACCGTTTGACGCGCCTTTGTCTGGACTCTGGACTGACGGCTGTGCCGCAGCTGAGCCGTCTGGCAGCCCGTAAATTCATTGAGTTATGCTATTTGCGGCTTTGCTCCTTCAACAATCAGCGCATATTTGTCTTCAATGAATTTTATAGTGTGAAAGGGAGGGGGGAGGGGGGGAGGATATGTAAAGGTGTTGTTCTTTTGGCTATTGAATATGCGTCAAAATAGTGCGAGGGAGGTTTGAAATGTTTGAGTTATTAATGTAGGAAATAATATAAAATCTTGCAAATAGACTAAAAAATAAAGCCAAACAATAATATTTCATATATTTCGTTTCATATTTATGTCCGTATATTTACAGTATAAAACTAAATAGAAACATTACGTATTCATGTTCTATTCCAATCCCTACTCACATGTCCTGTACATATAATTAAGATTAAATTCTTATAAATATTATAGCTTTTTGGCTGAATAAAGCTATGCTTCTTTACCTCTTCTATTTCTGTTTACTTCATAGCTTTACGCTTCTATATCTCTCGACTTTATTCGGCTAAGAAAATATCCAAATTTATAGCAATTTACTCTTCATATTCTCTTTCAGTCCATCCCAAATGTCAATCTTTATAAGACCATTAACTCTTCTTTTAATTCATATCATTCCTTGTCTCTTTTACTCCCACTTATCATATTCCATTTCAAGTCTTTCAGACTTTAGCAATCCATAAAAACTAAACAGAATTTTATCTTTAGGTTTGCACAATCGACCTTTACAGTAGCACTAACACCTTGAACACCCGCAATTTGGTATCGAAGCGTAATTAGGCCAACTATGGAACCGTATAAAAAGCCATCAACTAATTACTAAACCCAATTGCAGCTGGAAAACATAGAGCTGCAACGCATTTGCCACTGGCGTTTTTATTAGTTTCTAATGACAAAATGAAATTTTGGCAGCAACAGGGTGATTCGCATGGCGTGGCATGCAACATTCTAAGCGCAGCTTCAGCCATTTCTTTGATGGCGCCAATAGCGACGTTTTTGACGATGTGCTTTTATGCCGCACTTTGCATACCGCGGATAAACTAGGGGCAAAGGGAGAGAGAGAGAGAGGGGGGGGGGAGAGTGGAGTTGGCGCTGTGTTGCAACTGCGAACGTTGCCACACGTCCAATAATCCTTGTCCTGCAGCTGGGGAATACTTCATCAGCGGAAACAAAATTTTACGAATTTCACTGCATGTGTGTGCGTGTGTGTGTGTGTGTGTGGCATGTTGCACGTGCGCTGAGCGCCATCTAGCGGCGAGCACACGAACAACTTGCTACAGGCCAGCGAACGGCAAGTGCAACGTTCGCCTGGGCGACGCGTCTAAATGGCGACTTTGACACGATGCGTCGTTCCTCCCCCCCCCCCTCCCACTCACCATTCCACACTTTCCTCTCACTCTCCACCCCTCTGTCCATCTTCTACTCTTAGCTGCCGCACCCCGCCAGCTCTCCGTTACCCTGCTCCTGATGATTATTCAACATGCGCTCTATGGGGAACCGTATGGCCTGTGCTGCCCCCCTCCCGCACCGTAGTCCGCTCCGCCCCGCCCCTCCCTTTTAGGTGTCTTCTTTAGCTGCACTAACCTGTCCTAGTCGCGATCTATACTCTAGTAATGGGTCTTACGACATGGCTGAATTCTAAGCAGCTCTTTGCAGGCATAACTCTTTTTTATTCATTTAAAGAGCTTCCTCTATATGGATTGATATATCTCTTAAGTGGATGTTTTACTCTACTTATAGTAGTAGCATTTTACTTGCCTCTATCTTTCTGAGTCTTATGCATCGTAATATAACTGTGTATAAAAAATATAAATGTATAACTATGTATAAAATAATTTAAATAACATATATGAAATTGATCAGAATAAGTTTTAATTTAACAATAAATATGTATTTATTTTTAATTTTAAATTTTCTATTTTTTTCGAATTATTTAAGTACGAATTTAACAGCAATTTGATACCCTGAAGGAAATCTGTATATTACGAATAAATTCTGCCATATAATAAATATTATTTATTTATTAAATGTTAGAGTTTTATGTAAAATTAGCTACTCTATATAATAAATAATATTACCATTTATTTTATTATTTATATTATTAAAATAATATAATAATTTAACTACTTTTTTTTTATTTCTCCAATTTTTTTCGGCCTTTCAAGTGCAGCTACCCGCTCAAGTGTATTAAATCTTCGTCGCATTGCACTCAAATTGACTTTCTTGTGCTCTAGTTGCCTCTCACTCGCACACACTGACTGCCTTGCTCACGCCCCCGCTCGCTCACACTCACGCCCGCTGCCCCCTCTCGCTCTTTGTGGCGTGCAGCTAAAATTGGCTTTCGTCGAATTGTTGCTTTGAGTTTTGCAAATTTTTCGACACCGCTCGCCGACGCTCATTGCGTTTTTATGGATGGCTAGAGGGAGGTGTACGTGTACGTGTACGTGTGTGTGTGTGCGTGTGTGTGTGTGTGTGTGCGTGTGTGTGTGTGTGTGTGCTTGTTTGGTTGCATTCATCAGCATCGACAGTCGCCTGGGCTAATTTTATGGCTCGCATCTTGCGCGCTCGTCATGTTAATGAAGCGAATGCGCTCTGTGTCTGTGTGTGTGTGTGAGTATGAAAAGTATGTGCATGCATGTGCATGTGTGTGTGGCCTGTGTGCCGCTCATAAATCGAACGAAATTTGCATATGATGCCAGCGCCATCTTGCGGCCATTAGGCGAAACGAGGCTCTGCGCGCGTTTTTATGTTGCTGGCCAAGAGCTTTGATGCTGCTGCTGCTGCTTTTGTTGTCGTTGCGGCTGCGGCTGCTGCTTATGCCCTGCCACGCCCACATATGCCATTGCAGCAGCGCAAAACACTCGCGCAAATTTCCCAAAGCGATGCCTACAACACAATGCACAGCGAAGCCCAAACCCAGGACCTAGTCCCGACCCAGGTCCGGCTGTAGCAATAGCTATAGAAGAACCAGTCCGACAACAACAACAACAACAACAACTGTTTGTTGGACACTGCAATGTGAGCGCGAGTCCATGCTGCGCCAGTGGCGCCCGCCCCCAGGGAACGGCTGAAGCGGCCGCCAACTGAGTCTGGCCCCCGGGGAACAGCCGAAAGACAGCAAAACAGAGACGGCGACCAGAAAGGGTGGCCAGCGGCGGGAATTGGCGGTGGGGGGAGGGTCAGCCCACCATGTGGACGTTGTTCGCTAGCGCTCAACAGCGACGCTGTGTGACTCGCTCTTAATTCGATTCGTTTGCCTCAGACGCTGCTCCTTTGCCTTATCCCCAGTGCTCCAAATTCTTCCTGCTCCTTACCTATCGCCCTACCTCCCAGCTCCTCCCTGCCGGTGGCCCCTGCCCGAGCCGCTGGGAATTGTTGCGCAAATGCTTTTTGTGTGTTTCACTGTTTGAAAATTATTGCAAGCAAAATATACAAAAACAAAAACGTAAATAAAAGCAAAAAGAACGAGAATATCAAACGATATGATATGATAGAGTCTATAGAGAGAGATGGAAGTATGTGGGGGAAAGGAGATCCGGGAGGATACATGTCGATTTGCCTCAATGGGTCTCCGATGCAATTAGCTGGC
Source organism: Drosophila mulleri (assembly GCA_035047565.1). Lineage (NCBI taxonomy): Eukaryota > Metazoa > Arthropoda > Insecta > Diptera > Drosophilidae > Drosophila > Drosophila mulleri. The sequence goes on along the minus strand of JAWNPK010000060.1, from coordinate 12,762,922 downwards.
TATAAATTACGTATGCTGCTAAATGAATTTGTGCTGCGATGCGTAGTTGGATAGCGCATTTATCGATTATCGATAAATGGTATTTTGATTGAATTTAATATTTCTCGATTGCAGTTAGCGAACTGGAAGTGACAGGAATTTATAGTTTTGGGATTTGTCAATTTATTAAAGCCGATAGACATCTATCGATAGCAATTTTCAAGAAAATTGTTCTACATTTACATATATATCTAGATAACTGAAACTTGTTTTTATTTGTTCATAGTTTTAGGTAAATACATCTGCTATTAGATAACTATCTATAGTCGACTGTCTTTCTAATTCTAGTTGGCGTTGCCAGACAAACATAATTGCCCAGCAATTTATCGATTAATTTAAGACACACCCAACTATAATCGAGGTAATCATTAATCAATATGTGGGACGGGATGCCAGCACACGTGAGGCCATCAAAAATTTGTCATGCCATTTGTCAAAATTCCAGACAACATCAAGGCAAACACATAGAGAGGGATAGGGCGAGGGATATATGTGTGTATGTATGTATGTATGTATATAGGAAGAGAGGTAGGGAGGGAAACATCGACTCTATGCAATTCCCTAATCAAAGCCACTGAAAGCAATGAAGTTTTGTCATAAAATTTAACGCACCTTTCGTGTGTTCCCAGGGGAGCAACCCAACCGCTCATATAAGGGGTTTCTGCACCTGATAATTTTACTATAAAGCAGACAGAGAGAGAGAGAGAGCGAGGTAGGGTGGAGAGAGACAGCTGATAACTCACTTTTGTTTCATTTTTTTCGATACACAACGGAATAATAATGGCAAAATGAGCAACTTCGCTATGCAACAAGAAGATGTCGCTCTGTCTCGGTTTCGGTCTCAAGATGCTCCCCAATGAGCATACCAATAAACATGCTACACCCACACACCCGCACACACACTCACACGTACAGTGGCACATTGTGTCAGTTGTTGTTCCCCACTCGACTTGAGTCGCCTCTGCTCGCCTCGCCTCGCCTCGGCTGCTTATATGGCAATGTATAATTTTTATTCGCACCCAGGTTGCTCCCAGCGGATGTGTCGTCCTCTCTAGCACACCAAAACGTAGCCAAGCTGTCATAGAGCACCCCCTACACAGCAGCCAACCCCTTCCTGGCAGCCCCTACGCCCGCCCGCCCCATCGAGTGTGCAACCGAAATATTGCAACATAAAACTTTACACAAATATAATCTATAAGCAGCAAAACTCATATTAATGTTATAGCATATGAAAGAGATGGCAACAACGAGGCCAGAAAGAGACGAAAACCAAGAGACAGAGACAGAGACAGAGAGAGAGAGAGAGGGAGCCAAGCAGTGAGAGATGGAGAGAGAGAATATATGTATTATAGCCATAGCCTTGGATAGCGAACGCCACAAGTTTTTGAGTGTGTGACACTGTGGCATTTGCTGAGCCGCACAGTGGTGCGAAACCCAATGGAATTGCAGGCAGGGAAAATATAAATCAATTATAAATCACAAATAAAGATTGTTCAGATTTGCAATTAAATATAACTAAATTTAAAAATTAATAATTAATTAAATAAAAATGTATATATATTTTCTCACAATTTAGTAAAAAAAAAATAATAATTAAAATAAAATATCATACGGAAAATATAACAAATGAAGTTGATTAATTTCTTTCAATGTGTAAAAAATTAATGAATTTTTAAAGTTAATAAATAAAAATTATTTTTAAAATTTTTGGAATGTATTCAAAAATGAATTTAAAATTTAAATAATTTTGTAGTGTTATAAAATATATATTAAAACTAAATCCATTCCAGTAAAATTCGTTAAAATATATAAAATAAAAAAATTAAATAACAAAAAAATTAATTAAATAAATTTTTTTAAATATAAGATAATTAATGAGTTGGGAGTAATATAATATACAAGATATTATTATAAAATAATATAAAAAAGATGAATAAATTGCATTAAATTTACAATAACTTATGAACTATAAAATATGATTAATATAAATCATATGTAATTCTGTAATCAAATGAAATATTCGATCAATTTCCGAATGCTTCACTGTCACTGTGCTGGTGCCTGATGGTGCCTCAACTTGGGCCGTGTTGTTGATGCGCACAAAAGGGCCAATTCGTTCTCGCCGGGTTTCGCATGGCAGCAACAACAACAACAGCAGCAGCAGCAGAAGCAGCAGAAGCATCAGCAACAACAACAACAACAACAAGCAACAGAGGCAAAGGCAGAAAGACAATTTTCGGATCCCCCAAACTTATCACAGCCTCTCGATTTCCCTTTAGAACATTATACAACACACTGGAGAGCACTGGCTGTAGCAAGCCAGAGCGAAGTGGGCGAACGAGGCGTGGTCATGGAGCAGCAGCAGCAACAGTAGGAGCGGCGACCGGGGCAGAAAGCAGAAGCAGTGTGTCCAGGGCTACAATGACAGTAAACGAGGCAGCCAAGCAGAGGACGCACTGCAGCAGCGTACTTGTCATATGCGAAGCGTACGAACGAGAGGCAGAGAGTGAGAGAGAGAGAGAGAGAGAGAGAGAGTAAGAGCGAGCGAGTATAGCTGCGCGCACTGGTGATAAAGTTTTGGTTCTCCATAGTGCCGTTAGTGGAGGCCCGCTGCTGCTGCTGCTGTGCGAGCGTGAGGTTAAAACCGGCTTGGGTCCAGCCAGAGCCCATAAGCAAAACTTGAGCTGCCAGGTACAACAACAACAACAATAAGAGCAGCGCACCCAGACGTACAAAATGCCATTCGACTCGCTCGTCCAGCTTGGCCTGCTGCATGTTGCTGCTCCCCATGGCTGTCGCTCTCTAACTACGTGTATGTGTGTGTGTGTGTGCTATGCTCTAGCCTGGCTGATGATGATGTTCTATGCCGCCATCGCCGCTTGGCTTGTCTGTTTGTCCGGTGGGAATACGTGGCCCGGCAATGGCAGCGGCAGCAGAGAAAAGAGCAACAAATAATGAACACACACGCACACATATGCAGCTACTTGTGTGTGTGTGTGTGTGTGTGTGTGTGTGTGTGTGTGTGTGTGTGTCATCGGTTTGTGCTCCATTTAAACATGGCGCTTGCTTTATTACAACAACAACAACAACTACAACAACGGGCCACACCATAACGAGCAGCGCTTTGAATCGATGGCTTTACACACCCAAGTGCCATAATCCAATGACGCACAGGAATATCAAATACAACAACAACAACTGCACACACGTGTATTGACTGTGTGTGTATGTAAATGTGCGCGTGTATGACGCCGCATGGACACATCAAACTTTATGCAGCGCCAGCAACAACAGTTAGTTACAGCCTCCTATGCGTCAGCGGCGGCTGCTGTCGCTTGCTACAGGGTGTTTCGAGAGTGCTTGCAGAAAAATGTGTTGCCTACTTTGCAGCGCAGCATTTGCAAGGGCATTTGCCAAGAGCAGAGCAAGCAAGGCTAAGTTAATTAGTTTAGGGAAATTGAATGCGTAAAAAATTAAAATAATTATTATTATATCAAATTCATATAAGCGAGTCAAAGTTAATTAGTTTAGGGAAATTAAATGAATGTAGAAAATTTAAATAATTATTATTATATTAAATAAATTAGTTTAATTAGTTTAAGGAAATTAAATGAATGTAGAAAATTTAAATAAAAATTTTAATTAGACTTAAAATTTAAATTTTATTAAAAAAAAATATATATAAAAAAATATATAAATAAGAACCTTAATATGAGGCACAAAATACTCGCTCTACCGTCTTTTTTTCTTGTAGTCTGATATGATTAAAATATGTATATAAATATCTATCAAACAATAAACCATGACATAAAAATATTATTTAATTTATATTTAAAGAAAATATTATATAAATTAAAAATGGTATATATTATAATATTATATAATATTTATTTATAATAGCAGTGAAATAGCCTACTGGCTATATGGCGCAGCTCACTAGGCTCTACTAGGCTCTGATTAATTCAGTTTAACACACACTTAACTGGCAGTTAAATTGAACACCCTTTCAGACAGTTCGCACTATGCATTATGCAACTTGCTAGCTAGTTGCGCACTTTTAAGCGGCTGAAGCTGCAGTTGAAGCTGCGGGAGCTCGAGGCTGTAGCTAGTTGCCGCACGTAGCCACAGCAACAAAACAGCAACAACAACAGCAACAGCAACAACCACAACAACAAGTTAACATTTGCTATTTATGAGACTGTCGAGAGTTATTAGCTGGACATGTGAATGTCTCAAGGGGCATGCCCAAGACGCAGACTCGGACCTGCAACGTGGGCGGGCAAACTCTCTTCCTCTCTCTCTCTCATTGTGTGTGTGGAAGAGGCGGTGCTAGCCCGGCTTTAGCAGTTCATATATGGGTGGATATATATCTTTTGCCAAAAGCCAATAAAATATGCAAATTGAAGTCAAACTTACCAGCGGCAGCAGCAACTGTTGGCTCTGTCTTGCAGTGCCCGTTGGCCACGTTCAGAGACGTTGTCTCCTCTGCCTCTGGCTCAGTGTCTCCAGGGTGTTGTACTTCAGCTGCAGTTGCTGTTGCTGTTGTTGTTGCTGTTGCTGTTGCTGTTCCTGCTGCTGCTGCTGCTGCAACATCAGCTGCTGGCTGCCAGTTTTGTTGCTGTGATTCATTGGGCACTCGCGCCTGCATCAGTTTTGCCTTTGCAGCCGTCTGCTCCTCCTGCTCATCGCCAGTTAGCTCATCATCCTCCTCATCGCTCTCCTCCTCATCGGCGCTGAGCAGCTCCTCTTTGGGCTCCAGCAAATCGGAGGCTTTGGCCGTCTTGGCGGCATCGTCCATGTTTTCATCCTCCTTTTCGCCAACTGTGTGTAAAAATAGCATCTTAATAAAGCTAATCAATTGAAAGGGCGCATAAATGCTATATATAGCTTGTGGCAGGTAGTCGACTTGGATATACCCTGTAAAAGCATTTTATTTACGCACTTGATGTAATTATATGATACTAGCTGCTTTTAGTCAGTCATACCCTCCAATTTGTCTAATCTGCGTACAGGGTGTGCTGCAAAGGTAAACGCAATGTACGTATGCTCAAGCAGCTGTGAGAAATTGGCCCATACTATAGTAACTGATTTTAATAGATGTAGTCGGGCATATCCTCTGTGGGGTTTGACTACAGGGTATTATAGGAGGTAAATTGATTTGAATGTTATCGTTATATTGACTGATCTTGAGGTAGTAAATTATCTTAGATGTATTAATCGCTATATCTCTCTCAGTCCCTCTCTCTCACCCTATCTCTCTCTATCTCTCTTACTCTCTCAGCATCTCTCTTCCCTATCTCTCTCTATCTCTCTTACTTTCTCACTCTCCCTCACCCCCTCTCTCTCTCTCTCTCTCTCTCTCTCTCTCATCCTCCCTCTCGTATCTATATAAACTAAGTTACCTTTTATATGCCTCCGCATACTCTCTGCTGCATTTAAGTACAGGGTATATAGCAAACGAATCGAATGCTCAATACTCTCACAGCAATTGCCTAATTGTTTGCACCGCTCGCTGTGCTCGATGCTTAGACAGCGAGCGTTTGCCGTTCACACACACACACACCATAGACACTCATTCACACACACACATAGTCATATTAATACTCGCACATACACACACACACACACACTCATGCAGATTATGCTAAAGCACTCCCCGGGCGGCCATCGTGCCAAAAATTCTATTTACACGTTTTGTGTTTTATTGTTGGAGCCGGGTCTAAAGAAAACAGTTGCCAATAGCTCAAACTCAACTCCACCGAATGCAGAAGGTGTATGAGAAAGAGAGAGAGAGTGTGTGTGTGTGTGCGTGTGTGTGTGTTGGGCTCTGGCAAAGCCGCACGTGATCGATGGCGCTCGCTTGGCTCGACTGCCAAATCTTGAGGGGGTCGTTGGCATTGCCAAAAACAACTGCCTTAAAAGTAATTGCAAGGGGTGCACCACCAACAACAGCAGCAGCAACAACAATAACCAACAAACAACAGCAACAACAACAACAACAACAACAAGCAAAGTACAAGCTCATACGAAATGGAAATGTGGAACATGTGTAATTGTGCAATTAAATTGAATTTTTCATAAATTTCTTTACCTTTTTTGCAGCGAGGTGCAAAGCAAATGCAAAAGCGTTATGTGTGCATGTGTGTGTGTGTGTGAGAGAGAGAGAGTTTCCTTTTTTTGTATACGTATTTTGTGTGACCATTGGGCGTGCTACAGGTGGAATATCATTTGCACAGGCGTCTCGCACAGCAGTGGACAAGGTAAACCAAGGAGAGACCGAGTCGAATTTAATGTCAAGTCTGACAAGCAGTTAGTTAATACAAAAATTTAACTGCTTGCTAAACTGATTCATTGCAAGTCTGCTAATTAGCAGCTGTTAGCAGTTAACATCAACTTTAACAGTAGCTTTAGCTTAACAGTTATCAGAACTTAAAGCGTAAATTTCCCCTGAGAACTTAATGTCAAATTTAAGTTGCATGTCAAAGAAACTGTCTGTTAGCTAACGTGCAGTCTAGCAACAACAAATTCACAATAGATTTTAGAAATTTACGAAAATTGTTAATAATTGATGTGCATTCATTTATACTAAATCCTCTTGTCAAACTGCTTGTTAGCTAACCTGCACTTTGATACCACAAGCCAAAAGCCTTTCGCCATGCATATGACGATACCAAAGCCAACCGTGAATGATTCACCCGCCCCAACAGCGAAGGCTGGGAGCACTTGAGGGCAGCTTGTAGGTGGGGGCGTAACCCGTGTGTGGGGAGGGGGGATGGTGGCAGAAGTGGGCGTCTCATATTGGTGACCGCGGCAAGGTAACGGCTTAAAATATATTGCCAAAAGGACATGCCGGAATCACACCGCAAGGAATCGCCGCGAAAATCAACATTATGCCAAGCCGGACGACTGCCAGAGCCGCGTCCTGTAGCCCACACAGTGAAGCAATTCGTTCTGCTGCTGCTGCGCGGCCGCTGCTGTTGGCGCTGCCGCTGCTGCTGCTGCTGCATGTTCTGGTCAACATAATGGAAACGTCGACGACTTTTCTGTCCATGCGAAAACATTTGGTTATTATTTCCATATAAAAGGCCAGCGCTGCAGAGCGAGCTATAAAACAGCGCGAGCCACTTGAAAGGATGTGAGTGAGTGTGTACGTGTGTGTGTGTGTATGGGTGCCGGGCATGGGGAATCAATGGTGGACAGTACGGGGGGCTGTGTGGCGAGAGATGGAAAGCTGTTTGCGGCGGAAGTGCCGCGTATTTTAAAATAAATGCGAGCAAAGGCAACGGCAAGGGGTTGTGTGTGTGTGTGTGTACGAGTGTGTTGGTATGAGAACCAGTTATGGTCGTTAAAATTGTCGAAGCAACGCAACAACAGCAGCAGCAGCAGAGACGTAGTCAAGTTCTTTTTGTGCAAGGCAGCAAAGCATGTGTGTGAGAGAGAGAGGGTGTATGTATGTGTATGTGTGTAAGCGCCCATATGTATGCAAGCGATTTTCATTTTTGTTTAAAGCCCCCCAGAGTGCATTTCGCACTCGGTCGCTGCCAGTGCATGTGTGTGTGTGTGTGTGTATGTGTGTGTGTGTGTGGAGCGCAAGTGCCCGCATGTGTGTTTCTTACTTGTTTTTCGGCTATGGCATGTTTTTAAGCGTTTTACCCCAACCCCAGACGGCGAACGCCAAAAAGGTGCGCACTTACACACACACACACAGACACATACACTCGCACACATATTTGTAAACGTAATAATAAGCGTTGTCCCCTTTGACCCATCAATCCGTTGCCACTACCCAGAAACCCGCCGCTTGCCACTTTTCCAGCTCCCAAATGGCTACTAAGCGTGTGTAGAGAGCGACGAGCGAGCGAAACGCTCTGCAATCGAAACCAAAGTGTAACCAATGTGGAGCAGGGGGTGGGGGCCGCTGGGCTGTGGGCGGTGGGCGGAGCTGTAACAGCTAAAAACAAAAGCCAACGCGCCAAAGCCTGCAACTTTTATAATGGCATTGGCATGTACATGTACGTGTGCGTATGTATTGAAAAAAAAAAAATAATAATAATGAAATAACAAACCCGAAGGTGTTGTTAAAAGCGCCAACAATAAATTTCATCCATAGTTTGCGCGTAAAACAGCTAAAAGGAAAAAAATAAAATAAACCAAACAAATAATCGATAAGCGTTAGCGATCACATGTTGGGGTTACCTGGGGCACAGGCAATGGGCCCAAGGCTTTGAATTTATCGATATGTCATGTTATGCCTTATTGAGCAATTAATTGGTGCCGGCTTAACATTTCCCTATGGCTTAAAATAGGATAACTTTAAATGTCCCTTTTCACTACGCTTCTTATCATGTGTAAGACAAGGCCAGCAATAGCAGCAACGATCACAGCCAATCAATCGCCTTGCATTTGCATGTGCAAGCGAGCAAATTTCCCTCTCCGCTCTGTCGCTGTCATGTGGGAACTGCCCATACCTCTCTGTGTGAAGCGAAATAATTGCCTTTTCTTGTATTTGCTTTAGCGTACACACACACATATGCGATCACATTGTGGTTTATACTCTATATCTTTAACTATATCGATAAACAGTTTAGGGGCATTATTGAGAAATGAAGCTGGTTTAAAGTGCAAGCTGAGGAATTTCCCTTGAGCTTGCGCTTGACAAAATGTTGCTGCCAGAAATGCGACCCCCTGGGCATTTTCGAGACAACACACACTCAGCATAGCTGCGATCCCAAACGCCCACAACAAATCTATTTACCCAACTAGTTACCGTTAGACGCAGCCAATATACATACATGTGTGAGAGTGTGTGTGGAGGTATGTATATATGAGAGTTGTAGGTATACATACATATATAAAGCTACACCCAGGCATATACATATAGCCTATGGTGCTGCTGCTGTTGCTGCTGTTGCTGCTGCTGCTGCTCTTTGCAATGTCATAGCAAATATTTTGCCAATACACTGGGGAGCTGCCTCGCTCGCTCGCTCAGTCTCTCTCCCTTTCTCTCTCACTCACACTTTCTGCCGCACGTTGACGAGAACGGCGAAAACGGGCGGACAACTTATGCCAGCCAAAAACTGTCGCAATTTTAAGCCGCGTCAATTCTCCAGGTGTTTTGCTTTTAAAGATTTTCGCTGCACATTTTTGTTGGGTGAAAAAAGGTGAGTGCCATAGTTCGAGCGCCCCAAAATCAAAGCTAAAATTTTGAAGCTCGCATTGCTGCTGTTGTTGTTGCTTGTCAATAAGCACGCACTAATACATATGGATGTGTGTGTGTGTGCGTGTGCGTGTGTGTGTCAGCGAATGAAAATTCCCCAGAGAGTTGAGCATGTTGGCTTTACTGTTGTTGTTGCTGTTGTCTGTTGTCTGTTGTCTGTTGCCTGGCGGCTGGCTGCGCCAATGTCAATCCCCTGGGATTGGCCAGAGCCGTTGCCGACTCCCCTGAGAAATACATGGCAATGGGTTTTCTGTGTTTTGTGCTTTTTACACAGAGAGCGAGCGAGCAAGCGAGCCGGAGAGAGAGAGAGTGAGTGCAAAAAAGAGCAAAGCCAAAGTTCGCTACAAATTTTTTTTTTTTCGTTGTATACGTTGGGGAAATTTTATGCCCGCTACGCTGTGTGCAAGTGCATGTGTGTGTGTGTGTGTGTGTGTATTGCTGTTCATGCATGTGTATGTGTGCTACTGTTCACATGTGTCTCTGTGTGTGTGTGTAAATTTGTGTGCGGCGCTGTCTTTGGGGGCTTCGGGCCGGTTTGCCAGTTACCGCCTCACATGTGCATTGGATTTATTGTCAATTTTATTTGTTATCATTGTTGTTGTATGTGTGTCTGTGTAGATATGTGTGCATGGCTGTATTTGTGTGAGCTTGCTGTTATTTACACTGACACAATTTGAAATTGTATTAAAAATTAACGGCACTTTGGTTGCCTTGGCTGCAGCTGCAACACGAGTGCAGGCAACCATTTTTTTGGGTGGCTTACCTATGCCACCCAAGCACAATCCCCCCACATACCCATACACAGACACACACACACACACACTCTTTAGTTGTCTGACAGTTAGGTGTACCGTTACCCAAGGGACTTCAGCTGCTGCTGCTCGTTGCAGCCCCTTCGATTACCGTAAACCTGCGCCAGCTCCAGCTCCAGCTCCAGCTACTGCTGCTGCTCCTGCTCCTGCTCCCTTTGCACTTGTCACATTTTGGCTTTGGGCCCTGCCCCAAATCAATCAAGCACACACACACACACACACAGCTATAAATTTTGTCACTGGGGAATTGCCGCTGGCTGTGTCCAACTTACGTTTAAGGCAGGCGCGCGGCTTGGCCTGTTTGCGCCTCGACATAGCCAGGCAGTCGAGGTGTACTGAAGTAGCAGCCGCACAGATGTACCAAAATTGGCTTTATAACAATTAGTAACGGTAAACGCGCGTTGCACTGACCAAAAAGCGCGCCAAACACGTGTTTCACTCGAACAATTTGTTGTTTTGATTCAGCTGGCTCGGCTACGTTGAGCCGTGTCTGTTATCCTTGCGCCTGCAGCGTTCGCAACTGACTGAAGCTTGGCTGTTGGCCCAAAGTCCTGCCGACATGCCACAACACACAGGCGAAGCCAAGCGCACAGCAAAGAGAGCGCAGAACGAAAGCAAACTCTTAAACAAAATGGCAAACGACGCAGCAGCGAGCGAGAGAGAAAGAGAGAGCGCAGGAGAGGCAGAGGCAGAGAGAGCGTAAGTGTGTGTGTGTGTGTGAATGAGAGCCACCCAAAGGCCGTAAAACTTGCCGGCCAACACAAATATTCGAAGGCAACCGGCTTAGCCCCTCGAGGGTTGCAACAAACATTTTTTTTCCATCCCCTAGAGAATCGGGAATCGCACCAATCGGTGGCGGCCCTGTGGGTGCCCACTGGCTCATTTCGCTCTCGTCTGAAATGTCGCATGCTGTGACGTATGCGCCGTAGGAGCTTGCCGCCGCCTGTTGCAATTAACAAACAGTCAAGTCAATTATTTTCATGCCCCTCGAGTTTCGCACGTGCGTATGGGGGGTCCCGAGCGCAGTTTCTCGTTCCGCGCTCATCGTTCGGTTAGCCCAAGTCAAGGTGCTGCTGTTGCTTTCTCAGCAGCGGGAGTCGCCTTCAGCAGTGCGTGAGAACGAGAAGGCATTGCCGTGTAACGTAAAACAGGAGCAGGAGCAGTACTCGGCACAGGAGCTGCAGCAACAGCGGGTGTCTAAATCTTTATTCATCAGTTTCCACTCAATCTCAAGAGCTGCGCCTTGGGTTACGCTTACGATTCCTTCTGATATGCTTCACTTGAGTTTCACCCTTAAATCACAGATTTGAATTGTTTTCAAATTTGCAATTGAATAATTCGCTTAAGCGATGCGAATTTTGACTTTCAGTTAGGGCTAAATTATCAAAATATTTATTCTTTGAAATCATGTCTTAGTTTCCAAAGGCAAACGCACGCTCTATTCTTTGGAGTCATTTTATTTCCAGTGGCTAAGAAAATGGATTAAATATTTTGTTTTATGGAATATATATGTATGTACCTAAGCATAGGTTTTTCCCAAAGTGTACTGCATATAAATACACTGAGAGATATTGTTCAAAAATAAGTAATTTGTAGGCATCTCAAGCAAATTTGTTAGCAATAAGTTTTGCTAGTAGCATTCAAAACATTTCAATATATGGGAAATAGATGAAAGAAAGTATTTTCAGTCTATGAAAAGTTAGGAAATCTGCGAATCGACTTATGAAAGTCGTTTCTTGAAGGCTCCAACGTAATTCTTATACAGATTAATTAATTTTTGAGAAAACTGCTCAGGGTGAAATTAAACTGAGAGAAAAGCTACCAAAAATAGCTAAAATCTTTAAGATTTTCACATATTTATTGAACAGCTAAAATCTTTAAGATAATCTGCCTTACTTTAAAAATTTATTTTTTAAAATAAATAAATAAAAACCTTAACTCAAGTTCCAGAAGATTTTCTTTTTTTTTATATTTTTTGAATCGATATTTTTAGGGTTTTTTTAAATTAACTTGTAGTCATTTAATTTCAAGTTCTTTGCCTACTGCTTTAAAATGCGCGCGGTTCAAGCAGTTCAAAAGCAGTCTTATGCGGTATACACTGCTTGTTAAACGTCCGCACACTGCTTGCATTGCAGATGAGCTGCTTGCGACTGACTAAAAGTATGCTGCGGTTAAATTTTAAAAATATGTTTGATGTTTAATTTAAATATGAGAAATTGCTGATTGGTATTTTAGTATTTTAGTATTTTATATTAAAAATATTTGAAGAAAGAGAGAGAGGGAGAGAGAGAAAATTCCAAAAATAAATCAGAGAACAGCGAGAGAAATAGAGAGAAATCAAAGAAGGATTCAGAGAAACGAATATAGAGAGAGAAAGATAGAAAGCGACAGATATAGAGTAGATGCAAATGTACAGAGAGAGAGAAAAAGAAAATGCATGAGCTTCAATGAGAGAGATGAAATGCTGACAGAGAGAGAGATGAATGAGAGTTTAATATAAAAGTTATAACCTAATATATAATCTATATACAATCTAATCTATAACTATATTTTAATTTGTATTGAATCTATATTATCAATATATAAATATTTACTAAAAATGTAATTAATATTTGTAGTACAAATATTTAAATTTTCGCGACATCACAAATCTGGACTTCCTATTTCCTTGCAAAGCAACCACTAAGAAATCTCCACATATCCGCTTGGCAACGAAACCCTAAAGCACTACCCGCACCCTTTTGCGGCCCATGCGGAAGCCTTTCGTTGCGCCTTGCTTCCCATTGAGCGATTCATTCAACTTCTTTGTTTACTACGGCGTACGAGAAGCGTAGTAAAATGTAGCGGCATGCTGCAACTTCTTAACCCACTCGCAAAGGAGCCAAAAAACAAAAGAGAAGCGAGAGAGGCGAGCGGAGAAATATGTTGAAAAAGAAAACATCTGTCGCAGCATTTAAAAATCCGGTTGCAAGCTGCAACATGGCCAAAGATGGGGGCCAACCGAGCCACATTTAAGAGAACATATGATTGAGTTCCCAAAAAAAAAATATACAATAACAACATATATATATATATAATGCACCTTTTCGTGCAGCGGCAGCAGCAGCAGCTGCTGAGAGCTAAATCCTCACACATTGAACTGTATCTATGTGTGTGTGTGTGCCGCCTGTTGCTACAACAACTAGCGCACACACATGCCACAAGTTGTTGAGCCGCACAAAAAACAAAAAAAAAGACAACATATTGATGAGCAGGACGAGCAACTCCTGCTGTTGTTGCTGTTGCTGTTGTTCCTGCTGTTGTTGTTGCTGCTGTTGGCTAAAGGAAGCCACATTAAATTTGGAGTTTGTCGCTCATCTTCTTCTTCTTTGTTGAGCGCAGCAGCTGCCGCTGGCTTTGACTGCGTTTCATTAATACGGAAAGGTGTCTTCAGCCCGTAGCTAGGTCAAGTTTTAATGTTTACCATTTGCATTCATATATTTTATATACAAATCTATTAAAATTAGGAGATAATTTTTTCACAAAATATGAACTTTAAATTTGACAATATTGTCTTGAAGAAGGGGGACAATTTATAATGGAAATATTTATATTTTTTATAAATTATAATTATACAAAATCAATTTTATTCTTTTATTTGATTATTATTTCCTTTTTTATATTGCTTTTATTTATGAAATTATTGTTTTTTATTAATTGAAATTTTAAAATTTTAAATAAACAAATTTACATAATATTAATAATTATAATAATTATAATAAAAGTAAAAAATATAATAATAATAATTAAATAATATTTATAAATTAATATTTTTATGAAACATAAATATGACATTTAAAATGTGATTACTTACAATGTTGTTAATTTTATAAATAATTTGAATGAAGAAAATAATAAAAAAAATTTTTTAATTTTAAATAAACAATATTATGTACATATATTAATAATTATAATAAAAGTAAAAAATATAATAATAATAATAATAATTAAATAAAATTTATGAATTAATATTTTTATGAAAAATAAATATGACATTTAAAATGTGATTACTTACAATGTTGTTAATTTTATAAATAATTTGAATGAAGAAAATAATAAAAAACTTCTTTGTTGTTTGCTATATATAAATTGTTAAAATCCATAACAATTTATATTTAAAAAAACTATATATACATATATAAATGTTTAAATCTATGACAATTTATATATAGCAAAAATCAAATAAATTAAAGTTATTTTTTATTTTCTTCATTATCGGAATTAGTCTAGATAAGCATTTCAAATTAAATAATAAACGATTCACAAAATTTATTATGCATATTCATTAATATAGTATATTAAGTATAATTAATTGACTAGTTAAAGTTATGCCAAAAGTTATTCATGCAAAAGTCTCTGATGCCTCATCAATTTCTCTCAGTGTATCGCTGTGTCGACAACAAAAGCAAGCAGCAGGCAGGCAGGCAGGCAAAGGTAAAAGGAGTGGCAGCCAGGCAGCGAGGCAGCCAGCCAGGGAAAGGGACAAACAACAACAGCAAGAACAACAGCAACAGCACTAAGGCAGAGCAGATGGAACGACCCAAATGGCCCAGCGAGCGGCGCTGCCTCTGCCGCAGTCGAGGCTAGCGTCGCGCAGGCCGAGCCGAAGACCGAGCTATGACCGAGGCTCGGCCGAAGCGAAGCTCGTGAATTGGTTGGACTCATTCGAAAATTGTGCGTGCAACGCGAAGGACGTGCAGCGCGTGAAGTTCTCTCGCTGTTGTTGTTGTGGTTGTTGTTGTCGTTGTCGTTGTGCTCGTTGTCGTTGTGTTGAATGTTTTTTTAGTTGCCACCCCGTGGCAAGCAGAGACGTAGCGCCCAGCGTGTGACGTCAGTAGCGACGCACAAAATATTCACAGTTCGCCAAATATTCAATAAAAGAAAAGAGAAGTGAGAGAGATAGAGAGAGAGAGTGAGGAAGAGGAAGAGGAAGCCGAGCAGAATCTGTAGAAATCTAAAACTATGTCTGCGAACAATGAAGCGGAGCCAGCGGCCGCATTGGCCGCTGCTGCTGCATCCTCGTCGGCAGACGCCGCTGCCGCCGCCTCGGAGTACCTGAAACGCACCTGCCTCATCTGCGGCTGTCAGACCAATCAGGCCATCAACATCTATGAGCCGCGCTCCGGACCAAATATCGTGCAATTAATTCAAGCCAAATTCAAGTTTCAGGTAAGCAACAACAACATTCAAATCAAAGGAAATTCAGCTCAAAAACCGTCAAAAAATCGATAAGCGAACCAAATGAGTCATGTGCATGTCCTTCTCTCTGTCTGCGCGCGTGTGTGTGTGAGTGTGTGTTGACTGTGTATTAAAAGGGGATGAAAAACTGTGTGAGAGCTTCTGGGAGCAGCACAGCCCACAGCACGTCTGGCCCATCTCCAGGTGGCTGCAGCATCCAAGCGTGTGCACTTGAAAGTCACAAAAGGCTAGCAAAACACATAAGAGTTAGAAAGAGAGACGGCGAGAGGTAGAGAGGGAGTCAAAGGAGTTACAGCAGCTATACAAGTTATAGAAGCTACAGGAGTTACAGGAAGTTCAACAGTCGCAACTGTAGACATTGCCAAAAGGGCGGATAGCAAGAGAGACAGAGACAGAGAGAGAGTTACAGCACAGCAGAGGAGTCAAGGTATTTTTGTAAGCTGAGCAAATCTAATGCCAGGTAAAGGAATTGGCAATTCTAGAAATTACTTAGGCAGCTGGATCCTCGATACTTAAGCAATTCGCAATGAAAAGCTAAATCGAATATAGAGGGCAACGATTCAGGAAGTCAAGGAGAAAGAGCGAGAGGGAGAGAGACAGTGTAGAGCTTGCCAAGTAAGAAAGTTATAAAACTAATTGGCATACGAATCAATATATAAACAAGAAAATTGAATTCCCAATGGATAATATTTATAGTTTGCTTAGCAAATAAATGTATATAAGCAAGATAATGGATATTTGTTTGTATCGTTATAGTTATATAGAGTAAAAGAAGGCGAGAGTGTTGAACTAGGTTAATCTAGTTAAACAGTCGTTAGTGACTAGTTATAGGGAAGGCAAGAACGACTTACAGTAGTTACACATATAACATATACAAATATATACATCTATAGCGGAAATTGGAGAGGCAAAGAGGAATATTTAGGAATATAAATAATAGATCAGAGATGAGCAACTAGCTGAAGATTAATCCAGAACACCAGCAGTCAATCACATAGAAGTAGTAAAGGATGGAATTGAAAGGTAGATAGGGGATAGATAGATAGACAGATAGATAGGTCGATAGATAGGTAGATAGATAGATTAGGTAGATAGATAGATAGATAGATAGATAGATAGATAGACAGATAGATAAATAGATAGATAGATAGACAGATAGATAGATAGATAGATAGATAGATAGATAGATAGATAGATAGATAGATAGATAGACAGATAGATAAATAGATAGATAGATAGGTAGATAGATATATAGATAGATATATAGATAGATAGATAGATAGATAGATAGATAGATAGATAGATAGATAGATAGATAGATAGATAGATAGATAGATAGATAGACAGATAGATAGGTAGATAGATAGATAGATAGATGGATAGATAGATAGATAGATAGATAGATAGATAGATAGATAGATAGATAGATAGATAGATAGATAGATAGATAGATAGATAGACAGATAGATAGACAGATAGATAGACAGATAGATAGACAGATAGATAGACAGATAGATAGGTAGATAGATACATACATATATAGTTTCATATCTAAAAATGATGCTTTTCTGATGTAAGATATAGAGCAATACGAAAAAACTTACATGCAAATGTAAAAATATCATAGACAGGATATCATATATAGAAGCAAATGACAAATATTGTTAGATATAATTGAAAGGCGATGAGATGAGAATGATAAGAAGTAGGGCTTTATGGAAAAGTGAACTACAGTGGGGTAACAGACACAGCTAACATAAAGTGTGGAAGGACACAGAGTACAAGAAGTAGTGCAAGGCCAACAAAGCACTTAGGCTCAACTAAGCGCATGAGCTGGCACTAAATAATTTAGTATGACATAGTAAGTGAGTAAGTAAACCAAGTCAGTTAAAGGGGGGCAGAGTGAAGAAGAAGAAGAGCTTGTATCCGTATCCGGTATGCGGTATTTGTGGGTAGCTGGACAACTGGGCAACTGGACAAACTGGGCAAACTGTGCACTGGGCAAGTGGGAACTCGGGAACTTGGGAACTTGGGAACTCGGGTAACTGGATAGCAGCTGCTGCATTTCCCTTTTGCTGTAATTTGACACTTTGCATGTGTGGCACTTGGCTCGATACGCTGCATGTCCTTATGCATATGTCCTTTTTCCATCATAATTTCCAACAGCTTGTTCTAATTTGAATGCGCCATGGGAACCAAAAATGTTTCTGCCTCTGCTTCTGCTTCTGCTTCTGCTTTTGTCTTTCCTGTCTGTGCCACAAAGTGCGTTGCATATTGGATTACAGTCGTGGCACGACTACTACCTGTATGCCTCGAACCTGCTTCGGCGAGAGATCCCAACGGCAGCTGCTGCCAGCGACATTTCGTGAATATCTCAACTTCATTTATGATTGATCCAATTTCTGCGGGCAGCAGCCTCTGCCTCAGCCTGTGCCTCTACCTCTGCCTCAGCCTCTACCTCTGTCTACGCCTTTATTTTCTACCTTTTTTACAGCTGCTTGCAAGAGCAGCTGTATTTGCAGCACTCTCTCTCTCTCACACACACACACATGGAGATCGTAACACTCTCTCTATGGAGTAACCCGCATTTACGTGCCTTGATCTCTCTCCTTTTTTCGCATATCGGTTCTTTGTCTGCTCACATTTCTAAAGCTAGCTCAAGATTACCTTTTTTTTTTTTTGTACGAACTGCGCAATCAGTGAAGCAGCTGCCTAGTCTTATCTATGAGAAGGAGCGTAGTTACCTTTTATAGATCTCCAAGAGATAAGAGACTGAGCATAAATAAAAACTGATTTGTGTATTGAGTCAAACATATTCATTGATCTTTAGCCCTATTTGAATCTATGTTTACGGATCGTGCTCTATATCGATCTTTCTAGACAAAAGCCATGCTAGGACTTCAGATATCCAAGCAGCGCCCTCAGCTGCCCCTGCCCTTAACGTGGAACCACTTCAAATCAGAGAAACCTTAGAAAAACCCATGAGAATTCCACAGAAATTGGGAAATTTAGAAATTGAAGGACTTCTTCACATCGAACTCTACCTCTTCTCGGGTTTCATTGCGAAACTCTGTTAATTGGATTGATGACAATTGAATTAGTTTGTCATAATAGAGAAATGTGATAGGGGCTAGCTAAGCTAGATATGAAGCTAGGCAATTAAGACTTAACTAGAATAAATGCTATATGTTGAAGGCCATGAAGATGGTGTAACAGATACTCAAATGGAGGCTGAAGGATAGTGATATGAGACATTTCTTATGAAGTTAGCTTTACGCATTGTGTGGGAAGGCTTAGCGGGAGTAGATGAAAGATGTTAGATCAGGTATGATAGATAAATGATGGAAGTTGGAAATTGGAATACGCAGTATTAAAGATGAAATGTGCAAGATGAAAGAGCAAAGCTGAATAATCATAGATAAATCAACAAAGATAACAAACAAAAGCTGTATGATGCAATACCAAAGATGAAAGATAATGGCTGATAGAGATATGTGAAGAGAGTGAAAAAATATGTTTTCGCCTTCCATAATGAAAATATCTTACAATTTATAGAAATTCATAGACCATATGTTATTCCCACCTCCTTTTTTGAGTACTCCCAAGTTCTAAAAGCCTGCTACCCTATTGTGAATTTCTAGTTAATTGAAGCATACGAAAAGTAACGGTCATATACTACCCAATCTACCCATTTGTATTCAAGTATTTCCCATTTATTTATCATAGTTCACCCTATGCGAGAGCTAACGATCGTTACGTTCAGTATTTGCGCAACTAGGCACCACCTGCCCTTCTGAATGCACCCCCTATGCATATATGACACCCCCGCCATAAACAACACACACACGCACACACACACACGCACACACATACACAAACAGCTCGCGTGAATGACAGACAGACAGCAGCAGCAGCAGCAGCAGCAGAAAGTTTACTCATTCATCTGTCTGTCTTGCCTGCCTCTACCTCTACCTCTGCCTCTACCTCTAACTCTCTCACTCACTCACTCTCTCGCTCGCTGTCTCTGTCTCTGGGTCTTTATCAGCTTTGCGTGTGGCTCTGTCTGAATTGCACCTGGCCTGCAATTTGCATTTACCGTTTACACATGGGCCCTTAGCTTCGATTGCTTTTCCTTTTGTGATCCTGCCTGGCTGCCCCCTCTCTTTCCCCCTTCTCTCTCTCTCTCGCTGTCTCTCTCTCGCTGTCTATCTCTAATCCTAAGCAGCTGTCGCTAGCTGCCGCGTGCCCTTTGTCATGTTTGGCCAGTTATTGTTGTTGTTTGTGTTCGCCTTTTATTTGGATATTTCGTCGGGTCTCCTTTGGCTACGCTCGATAAGGCGAGGCGCGTGGCCAAACGAGTTTGCTGAGCTGCACCTGAGCCTCCGCGCCTTGGCCAGCTAACCCCGCCTAGCCAGATCTGGTTATGCTTCGTGCCAGCTGCTGCTGCTGCTGCTGGGCGCAATTTTCGGCTGGCAGGTGCACGAATTATTATTGATACAATGCCTGCTCCTCCTCCTCCTCCTCCTCCTGCTGCTGTTGCTGCTTTCATCTGGTAATTAATATGCCACGGTCTCAGCCTCAACTTGAGTTTTATGCCATTTTTTGCACCTTTGCCTCCAAACTCTGAATTCCCTGGCAGACTCATTAGTGGTCAGTGACCAAAACTCAGCTCAGCTCGGTCAGCTGTGGTCATGCTTCAGCGGTAATTCCTTGGGCAGGACCTCGACACGGACCCTGCGCGGCTCGAGCGTGTCACGTCCGTGTGCTCAACTCTGCTTTGCTCTAATTGCGAGGCAGCTCTAAGCAATTAAATTAGGTCTAGTACTAATTTCTAGCGTTGACTGACTAGCTGATGCCCTGTAGTCGCAGAGGATATATATATATATATATATATATATATATGTTTACCTTGAGTTGGAGTTTTTAATATTTCTGTTTCTTTTTTTTTACGTCTATTGATTGCTACCATCTCTCTCTCTCTCTCTCTCTGTCCCGCTTTGGCTCTCTTTCTCTATCTCACTCACTCTCTAATTGCCCATCTCTAAATCTCTTCTCTTTCTGTCTTCTTCTCCATCCCTCTGTCTTTCTCTGTCTCTCTCTCTCTCTCTCTCTCTCTCTCTCTCTCTCACTATCTGTTACCATACCTTCATCATCGAGACGCATAATCTAATTCTTTAAGACTTTAATTATATAGTATACAATTAACATTTCTCTCTCTTTCTCTCTTCTCTCGCTCTCTGTCGCTGCAGCCCTTGAATGAGGATAAATTCCTGTGCTTCAGCTGCAACAATTGGCTAATCAACTGGCACTCGCTGCAGGCGCTCAACAGCAACGATGCCGAGAGCCAGAGTCGCAGTCAGAGCCCCTCCGCCCACATGGGCAACAACAGCAGCAGCGCCGGCATCGTGCAGCAGCGGCAGCAGTTGCCACTGTCGAAGGCGCAGCCGGCGAAGCTGCGACCTGTGGCCCAGGTGCGTCCGCAGCCACAGCGACAGCCCCAGCCTGAGGCACAGTCACAACCACAGCCCCAGCCCCAGCCTCAGCCTCAGCCATCGCCATCGAGTCGCCTGCCCGCCCTAAAAAACATCGAGAGAGAAAGATCGGCGAGGAGCATGGCGCCCGCTCTGAGCAGGCGTCGATGCAGGCGGACGAGCAAGCAGCCAAGGCGCCGATCCTTGCGTAGCGCATGCGACTCCTGCAAGTGGCGCTCGCTGCACAAGCGAAGCCTGGCCAAGGTGGCTCAGCTGCAGCGACAGCTGAGCAGGCAGCAGCAGAAGCAGCAGGAGCAGCTGGAGCTGGAGCTGGAGCAGCAGCAGCTCCAGCAGAGACTAGTCAAGTCGCCCACCTACCAAAGATTGCCCAGGCCACGCGTCGATGGCAAAGTTGTGGCCATGTTTCGACGATTGGGCACCACGCTGAGCCACGAGCAGGCGGAGGCGCCGCAGCAGACGCAGACGGAGGAGCAGAAATCACCATCGCCACTGAATCACATCATGAGTCCAGTCAAGCGACGGCCACGCTGGACACGTCAGCTGGACGAAGATGAGATCCTGCTGGAATTCGATAGAGCAATAGGCGAGGTGCTGCCCGTGGCCAAACGGCGATTGAGCTACCAAACGAAAGGCGAAACAGTGGAAATGGAAACGAATATGGAAGGGGAAGAGGAAGTGGAAGAGGAGCTGGAGCTAGAGCTGGCTGTTAGCCAAGTAAACCACCAAACTGAACTGCAGCTGGGTCAGCTGCAGCTGCCACAGGGACTGAGCATCACATTGATCTAAAAATAAAAAATAAAAAAATAATAATAATAATAATAAAAATCCAAAATCCACGAGAAAAACAAAAGAAAATTAGTCAAATTTTGCGAGCATTAAATTTAGTCTTAGTTAAACTTTAATTTATATAGTACCTCAACTAAATTTGTAATTGTTAGTCAATATACATAATTATATATATATATATTAGCGAAGACCTAAGAATGTTAAGTTAATATATGCATATACATACAATTATTATTATTCATAATTGAAAAATCGAGAAGCGAAAAGTAATGAAATCGTAGTTGAATTTGTTCACATTTGCCATGTTATAGCTACAAAAACAAAAACTTAACATATAAATAAAATATAACTAGCACAACCACAATCAAAATAGCAACCAAATGAACAAGTTTTTTAATTTATTTGAATTTGGCGCCGAGAAGCTGCGCAACTGTTGCGCAGCTGTTGTGCGCGTTGCCAACCACTGTTACCAGCAAACTGCTGCCTATCGATATATCGTCAGTGTACGTTAAACTATCGATTACATGTCATACTTTGCCTTGCCTTGCACTTTTTTGCTGCCCATATCTTTTCAGTCTTCTTTTCGTTTTTCCTGCGCATGGTTCGTTGCCGTTCGCGAGTCTTGGCATTTTTGCATTAAAACGCGCTCTCAGCGCTTGTAAACCAACAAAAAAAATTAAATTTGAAGATTAAACTGTTCTGCAAAGTGCAGCGTGCTTGGTTGGTAATTAATTATTATTTATTGTGTTACGTGCTCAACTACATTTAAGTGCCGCAAAGTCTTTAAGTATTTCGAAAAGAAAAAGAAGTTGCTAAAAGTGAGTTGACATTGAAGTGCGTGTGTGCATGTGTTTGTATATATGATGTGTCTGTGCGAGTGTGCGAAATTCTTTTGTGTTATATTCTTATTTAAATACGCGCAAAAATTATAATTGCAAAACGAAGGTGGCAATACAGCAACAATAACAACAACAGCAACGGCAGCAGCAGCAACTCAAGCGGCAGCGCGTGCCTTTTGCTTTTTCATTATTTGTTGCATCGCATAAAAATCAATAAGTAACAAAAAAATAAGCTGTTAAATTGTGCTCATTGTTGTTGTTGTCGCGGCAGGAGTTTGTCGCCGTTGCCGTCGTCTAACGTTTCCGTCAACAATCGAAGAGCTCGCCTTGAAGCTCACTCGCTCGTTCGTCCGCCGCTCGCTTCGCACTCCTCTGTCACTCTTCCTCTAGCTTGCTCACTCGTGTTTTATATTCGCTATATCGTGTTATCTTGGTTTTTTTTTTCGCCGTGTTTATTTTGGTAACGCGCGCAAGGCAACAAAATAAAAACCTAATTGTAACGTTTGTCTTGTTTATCTCTTTTATCGTCTGGCCACAGAAGCAGAGCTTTTACCTAGCTGCATTTCGAAATAACAACAACAACTACGGCAAGAGAACAGCTGAAAGGGTAAGCATAATATGAATAACTTGACAGAGAATAAATAATATATGACAAAATGGCGGCTGTCAGTTCGATAATCGAAAGTGTATTGTATATGTTCTCTATTGCTATCTCTCTTACACGCACAATCGAATTGTATAACGGTTCAATGCACCAGGCGGCATTTGAATTCGCAGTCATTGCTATTGCTATTACTGCTGTTGCTATGGTTGTTGTTGTTGTTGTCTCCTTTTGCATCTGTCGCTTTGCTAAATTTCCTTCCAGCTGCTGCGTCAGCTGCACGTGTACCGTTATACGGGTTTGTGACTCAAATAACTGCCTTGGTGTTGTTGTTATTGTTGTTATTGGGCGTTTGGTTTTGTTTTTGTTTCTCGTTAATTCGCCTTATTCGGCACAGTCCGCAATTTGTTTGTCTCAAATTTGCCGTAATTAAAAATCAAATTGATTTTTCCGTTCACAGGCATACACGCGAGAATCAGCAACAACAACAACAGAAGACAATCAAATTGTCAGTTAGCAACAACAACAACAACGATTGCTGCAACAATGAATAAAAAGCAATTTTCGTATTAAACAGGCAGAAAGCAAAAAAAAAAAAACAACTCAGTCAAGGCATTGGCTGCTCATTGTTATTGTTTTTGTTGCTGTTTGCTTGCCACACGTTTATGCCGCGTGTTGTTGTTGTTGTTGTTGCTGTGTCGTGTGTTGCAACAATGAGCATGGCTAATTTTTGTTATAACAAAAGTTAAGTACTCGACTCTTAAAGCTTTGCCGTTGTTAACGAAACGGTTTTTCGTTGTTAACAGCAACAACAACCACGACAATGACAACGGCCAACTGAAGAAGAAACGGACCAGCAACAACAACAACAACAACTTAAAGCTGTTTTTATTTTTCTTTCGTGCTTAGTTTTGCCTTTGCGTGGCGCTTAGGCATTACCCAACACTATTTCGACTAACAACCAATAAGAAATGATATTGCACTAGATTGTGTTTAACTCATTCCTTTGTTTTCTTTTCCCCTTCTCTTGCTCTTCACTTGCTGAGTTGCCCCTTGGCCAAATTGGTCAATTTCTAAGCCTCTCAACTTGTTAAGATTAGCTCGCATTAACTTGAATCACTTTATATGTGTATTATTTGTATAGAGTGAAACCACACGAAAGCTGTTAAGGAAAACGAATATTCTATATATTGAAAGTTTTTTAACTTTTAGGTAATTTATAAAATATTAGTTTATTTCATTATAAAAAAAAGTTAATACAAAAGTAAAAAGTGGTACTTCCCATACCGGGAATCGAACCCGGGCCTTCTGGGTGAAAGCCAGATATCCTAGCCACTAGACCATATGGGACGTGGCGTTCCCCATGAGAATTCAAATACTTGCTAGCAATGTGAGCGCATACCAAAAATATACAGTAGAGCATCAGCATATATAGTTTTACATACATATACATATGTATGTATATGTTTATATATTTATAGTTTCGTCCACTTTAAAAGAAAATGCATTTCATTTCAAGAAATTTATATTTATGTAAAAAATAAATTCTATTCGGTTTTACTCAGGTACTCTATTTAAACTCAAGTATTTAGTGGGCGTTAAAATATGTATTTGGCTAAATAGAAAAATCTTTTCTAAGTGCGCTAAGTCACAATCCCATATTGTCTAGTGGTTAGGATATCCGGCTCTCACCCGGAAGGCCCGGGTTCAATTCCCGGTATGGGAAAAAGATATAAAGTATAAATAATTTTTTTCACATTTATTTTGACATTAATTGTGTTGCACTCTTAATTTATTGTTAATTTTTATATAAGGTACCCTTTGATTAATGCGCTATTAATCAGCTTATTTTTTTTTATATATATATATATTTTTGAAAAGCTGAAAATCTGTAAACAGCTTCCACTTAATTTTTGACCTCGTAATGGAGCCAATTTAATTGAAGTGTTTTTTTTATGAATATCAAAGCTGAAAATTTGATCCGGCTCAACGAACTCTGCACACGGATGGAGCCCAACTGGCTGCAACTCAATTTTCAGCTGGAAAAACAGCCATAAAACGGCTAATTCATCAAAAGTGTGGCAAGCAGCGGGCCATTGTTGTAAACGTTGCTGTTGTTGTTGCTGCTGCTATGTGTTGGTCCGCCTACTTTTTGCTGCCTGCCACTTTCTTAGCAATTGAAACTTCGTTGTGTTTTGAGCTTTGGCTTTTTTATTGAGTTTTTTTTTTCGTATGCCATCATCAGCTCTGCTCAGACATTAGAAGCGCGTGTGAGGCGATATGCGATTGAGCAAGCGGTAGAAGAAGAGGCAGCAAAGACAGCAGCAGCAGCAGCAGCAGAAAAAAGGCACAGCATAAAAAAATTAACATTTTTATAGTTTTTTTTTTTCTGTTTTGTAGCCAGCAGCTTGCTCAAAGAAAGCCAAGCCCCGAGAATCAAGACAAGAGTAACAAATAAAATAACAAAAAATGAAAAAAAGAGACGTATTTTTTTCTTCTTCTGCTCTTCTGTTAAACGTCAAACGTTACGCCAACGCCAAGACACACGGAGCTTCGTTTGTTTTTAATGTTAAACCAGTTGAGCTGAGCTTCAGCCAGAACAAAAGAGCAACAAAAGCAAAGCAAAGCAGCTGCTGCCATCACCCTCGCTCTGCCTAGCTACAGCTGCAAAGCTACGCTAGCTGCATATTAAAGCTTTTTGCCTGTCGTCAATCGAATGTTTATTTAATGCTGTCTAAAGTTTTGTTTGTTTTGCTTTTGCTCTGTGCTTCGTCTGCTGTCCTTAAGATGATGTCGACTCTACTCTAATCCGTTTGATGTGGCGGCACAGTCCGTTTCATTCCATTTGCTAGTTGTTTATGCAGCATTGGACTCCAATCATTTTCATATATTATGCACTAAGCGCTTAATTTCGATGAGTAACTCTTAAGCGTTCCGTTTCTAGCAGAGGACTCCACTCATTTTCGTGTCTCACGAACAATGCGCTTAATTACGAACAGTGCACTACTTATACAGCATGCAGTAGTCGCCGGACTGGAATTACTTTCAGATATCACAAATCAAGCGGCTAATACCGAACAGTGGCAAAGTGTAGCAAGCAGCAGCAGTAGCGTTTCATTGCCATTGCTCGAAAGCCGGACTCCAATCATTTTCATGTGCCATGAGCGCTGCGCTTAATTAGAAACAGTGCAATTTGTATGGCAAGCAGTGACAGCAGCGTTTCATTTCCATTGCGTTGCATATGGATCGAGGGAAGCGCTGCTCCAATCATTTTCATGTACCACGGTCGTTGCGCTTAATTACCGGCCATGCAATTTGAGTATGCAAACAGTGTTTCATTTTCACTTGTACTCTCAGCCGTTAATTACACAGCCGTGTGTGTTTTGCTTCCGCTATTTACTTAACACGCACTTGCTATTTGCCAGCGAATTTCGTTGTTTAATTTGTGCTGCGTATCTTAAGGCTTAATTACCTGTGATATTAGCTAAATACCTTTAAGCGCCTTTCAACTTAATCAAACGTTTGTAGCTGCAGCTGCTATTGTGACTTCTGAAGCGTGTGACCGGAGGTGAAATTTAATTTTCGATTATTTCGGCTTGCTAGCCAACCGCAAACAACGCCGTCAAACTGTCTAAAACTGGCGATAAATGCGCGCAGATACTTTGAGCGTAGTATGGCCGCGTTTGCAATTCGAATTCGCTTTAAATGGACAACTGGGAGTGGGTCACACAGCTGCAGACTGTGCAGCAGCAACAGCAGCTGATGGCAGAGACCAACGTAGCGATTATAGGGATGCGGATGGATACCCACAGACACCACAGCCTCCGCTCAGCTCAGCACAGCACAGCACAGAGACTCCCAGACCGGTTGGCGCGATCATTCGTTCGTTCGGTCCGTTGGCTCGATTCGAACGCGTTGCGGCATTTTTTGATTCTTTGCTTAAAGCGTAAATATTTCAATTTATTTATTGGTCATGCGTCTCTTGGTCGATACCACTTTCTACCCGCTAGTCTGGCAGATGTATCTACATGTGTCGTGTCTTGACCAGCCCCGGATTTCAACAACAACAACAAACACACACGCACACACAGCCAATCTGTGTCAACGGCCTTTGACTTGACTGGAGCGGCCCTTCTATATAGTTATAGAGCCTAAGATAGTGGGCGTGACGCCAACGTCTTCACTATGCGCATTTTTCACAAAACATGAAAATGAAATGAGTGAAAACGTTTTGCACTTTTCATGTCTGCTGTCTGCTGTCTACTGTCTCCATCTCTCTCTCTTTCTCTCTTGCTGTCTATGTCTGCGCAAACAAAAGCCAAAGAGGTGTGTACGACAATTTCAACTGCAGGCCATGCATGACCCGCGTGTATTATACGAGCGGGCGATGGTGTTGGGGCGGATGGGTGGGGAGGACTAGGCGTAGGTTAGTTGTTGTCTGATTGCCATGCTAAATGGCTAAAGAGAAAACTATGGCAACGGGCAGCTCAATAACCAATACAGCCATAAAAATAAATCACGTCAAGCTGTATTTAATGAATGTTCTAAACTAAGAGATACCCTGTTAAGTGAAAAAACTAACAGATAAAAGAGTTTTAGATCTTCTGAAGAATCCCTGTTAATTGAAGCAAACTAAGAAATAACGTTGAATGCAAATATAAATGATATAATGATAAATAATAAAATATACTTCTTGTTGTGTTAATCTTTCATTTAACTAAACTGACTCCTCAGAGTTTCTACAAAATACCCTCTGAATTGTGCATGCGTGTGTAGGGTATAATAAAATGTAAAGAAACTGTTGCGACCAGGCAATGAAACTTACACGTTTTCTACACGCTGCACCTCACGACTTAGTCAAGCCAAGTCCAAGTTGGAGTCGCCAGACGCAGAACGCAACAGAAACGAAGAGTTAAAAGAAGAAGCAGCAGTAGAGAAAAACGACAATGCGTGAGTTTTTTTATAACGATCTGTCTGTAGCAAGAAGTTGGCATGCTAATTGGGTTGTATATGCCATGGCGTCTACTCTGTGTGTGCGTGTGTCTGTGAGAGTGTTAAACGAATGGAGCACTTAAAACACTACACTATGACCATAATAGGGTTCATTGAAGTTCACTTTCGCCCGGGGCAACGATTGGACTTTAGAGGTCAGCATTTGATAGTTGTTCGTTAAGAGATAATAGTTAAAAAAAAAAAAAAGAAAAGAAGAACATATTTATGGGACCAGGCGAAGCTAGTGACATGATAAAGATTGCTTTATTGGCTGGAGCCCAGGGCTATAACCTCTATGACAAAGCCACAGAGAGAGAGAGAGATGGGGGAGAAAGAGAGGGAGAGAGATGTATTCCAATGATTTATAAATGAACAATTAATTTATTAAATGGGTTTTCTGAACTTGAAACATATCAAAGGAACAAATGATAATAATTTACACTTCCCATTTCGGGAATCGAACTTGGCCCAGATATCCTAGCCACTAGAGCTATATGAGAGGTATGTCCTTTTTCCTTAAGAAATAATTATGGGGAAAGTCTTTACACATTTTTGATTGCTATATAAATATCAATAATTTTCTCAATTACAACAGTTGCTTGAACAAATGTAGTCACTTTTATAAGCATCATCATTATCATTATCATTATCATTATCATTATTATATGAACTTTAGCTTCGAGTGAAATCCAAAGTAAATATAATGATTGCCGACATTGTAACTGCTGCATCTGATGGTTTATCGAATGGTTTATCCATTTTGAGCAAAGTAATTTTTAATGTCTGCCCATTGATGATGATGCCTGCCCAACGCCGCCGCATCAGCTTCTTTCAGTCATAACTTTTTTCTATTTTTTATTAATTACCAAAAACGAGTTTGGTTTTATTTTTGATGTCAGCTCGTGTAAGATAAATTGAATGAAGCGCTGCTCCGGGGTCTGCACTTGAAGCGCACATAAAAATTGTTGCTTGTCAGCGATCAAGCTACAGTAACAACAACAACAACAACAACAACAACAACAACCGTTGCAACTGTGCTAATGCAGTGAAAATCTTGTAAACTTCATTTAATTTACTGACTTTGCCTGATGAATCAATCACTGCGTCTGCTTAGCTTTGGCTATTTAAATGAACCGGTTCCAGCAACAGAGCAACAGAGCCGAGCCACAGCGCAGCATCGCCCCATCTCTCCCAGTTGGCGTCTAATGAGCGAGGCACTTGTCTACCCGCAGCTAAATAAATATAAGAAACTTCAAGTCTGCCAACACTTTCATGACGGGGCAGTCAGCCTGCCTGTCTGCCGGACAAAGAGACAGACGGACGGAGCGACAGCCCGTCCATCTGCATCTGCTCATAAGGTAGGGTCGCTCTTTTCTGTTTTCTCCACGCTTCATGTTATTGTCTGAGAAAGTCTGTCTACGGCTTTATGCATATACGTTATATGGCGCTTACACGTGTCTCACCTTACGGATTACAGCTTACAGGCAATTACAGATTGAATATATTAATTGGCATGTAAATATGATTTGTGGCATTTAATTAGGCGCAACAGTTACGGAGATTTCCTTAAGGCAATCATTCAATTAACTTTGGATGAGCGTTTCGATAATACCAAGCTCGTAAATGAAGATCGGGGTCAATTGCTGCCCAGTAACCCAATTGCTGGACTTTCCAGCTCTTGCAAGGTTTCTTCTTCCTCTGCTGCTTCCACAGAAAACGGGTTCGCTTTCCGAGAAACGCTGTGCCATATGGATGGAGCTCATTAAACAAAATTCCCTCTTAGCAAATTTAACCAAAAATAAAAAACAAAGAGTGTTTGATGATGTCATCCAAAACTTTGCCAGTCTTGAAAGAACTGCTAGAATTGCAGTTTGCGAATGAATTTGATATTACTCATGCATATATCTACAAATATGTCTGTCTGTCTGCGGCATTGCAACTCGAGTGCATTCAGATTTCAAGGGTCTCCACGCGCTCCCCGTTACATGGGCAAACCTTGCTAGAGCGTCTCGCTTCACTTAAATATATCATAACTGTTTAATTAGCTAATGTAATTAGCTAAAATAGTTGGCAATTAAGCAAATGAAATGAGCTCGAAACTCGTTTCGTGTCTGGTCAGTTTTTGTTTTGTTTTTTTTTATACCTAAGAACTGAATTCGATTTGATTCCATTTCCGACTTGGACGCAGTTGCTGTGAAGGTCTTCAATGAGTCGTAGATCAAGTCGAATCGAGGCGAGGCGAGGCGAGGCGAGGTGAGGCGATTCGAGTCTAGTCTCGTCTCCTCTCTGCTGCTGCTGCTGCTGCTGCTGCTGTTGCTGAGTCAGTTTAGTCCAAAACTAATCATAATTTATATAATATTCGCTTTGTTCTTGTTGGGCAATTCGTAGTGTCCCCTTTTAACTCTTTCCCCTTTCAGCTCCGCTGTGGTTTCAATTCCATTTGCAAAACATTTTCGTGTGTGTTTGTTTCTTTTGCATGTTTGCCAAAACTTTTATCATTGTGTCAGGTCCAATGTCGCTAGCAGACAGAGAGAGAGGGCATGAGAGGGAGAGGACAGAGAAACATAAAGTTTGTGTTCGTTTTTTTATTGCGTTTATCGCACATTCTGTTCAAGGTGAGGCGCGTGTTGCGCCGAGACAATGGAAATGAAACAGCAACAGCGCATTGTAAAGTGCAATTAGCTCAAGCGCTTATAATAAGCTGTGTTAACCAACACTGCAAATATATGTCACAAACACTAATGATGGAAATTTAATAAATGTAACACAACTTAAATCGTTAACCAACACCAAAAACGGCATGCAAGAGAAAAAAGTTAAATCAAAATAATATTTAAAGAAATAATTTGAAAACTTAGATAAATATTAAATAAATATGTTGAAAAATTTGGTAAAAAATAAAAAAACAAAAACGGTATTTGTAGTGATAATTGACTATATGTATATTGAAACCATGAAATTATAACTTAAACCGTGTTAGCCAATTGCAATTAGCTCAAGCTTACTTTGGTTCAATGTGTTAACCAACACTGTATTGCATTATGCAGGTCAGCCACAGAGGAATAGTGTCTTATTTATACCAAAAGTCATTGACAATGAAACACTCTTTGCCAATTACAATTCCAATTATGGATTTTCCATCACTTGAATTTGCGTGTTAGCCAACACTGCAACTGAGTGCGGCACTTGCCATTTGTCCGACACTTGCCAGCATTATGAAAATGATTAAATAATTACCTTTGACTATTTTATATGAGCTATCTCTTTCGCTCTCGCTCTCTCTATCTTTATATCTTTCTCTGTCTCTTTTGGCTTTATTTTCTTTGTGCAATTACTTTTCAATTACACATTTATTGCCACCAGCAGCTTCATCAACGTGGCTCGTTTTCTGCTCTCTGTCTTCATAGAGTTTTAGCTTTTGTCTTTGCTTTTGCTTTTGTTTTTATGACTACTGCATTCAATTAAATTAATTGCTTTGGAAATTGAGTTCGTTTTCTTCTTGTTGCCGGCTGTCAGCCAAACTTGTTGAGCACTGAAATTGATCAGCGAGCTGCCCGACTCGGACGGGCGCCGCTCAGCTTTCATTTTGTTTATGGGCTTAATTTGAACTATTTATAATAATTACCACGGTAAACCAGCAAACAAACAAACAAACAAAAAAGCAAACTTTAAACTTTAAAGCGCCAGCTTTACCTAAAAACAGCAAACTTTATGGCTCGTCATTATGCTTGCTCAGAAAGTAAAGGGAGTATATTTGTATTATAATTACTGACAGCCTCTAAAACTTCGTACAAGTTTCCAGGTATATTTGTTCATGATTCATCTATCTATCTAGAGCATTATATATTCTATCGATCTATTGCTCAAAACTTGAATATATTAAAGAACTGCCAACTCTTTGCCTCTGAATACTATCAGCTGAGCCTGTTACTTTTCAGTTAGTATTGTTAGTAAATATATAATAAAATTCCATTCAAAACTTCACTACAAATTTAAATACACTTTCACAGTTTTTATACAAAATCCAAGAAGTGATCAAACTTTTACCATTGATTTTTATTTTAAATATATTTGTCTTGTTCCTCTGTAACAGAGTATTATAAAGTCGGGTACTTTCAAATCCCACGACTTTGCCTATTTCTGTCTGCAGTATTTTTGTAATTTTTTACTGTTGCGCGTCAGAGCGAACTGAAAGTTCAAGACACGCGAGTCAGAGATTGAGGCTGGGGCTGAGGCTAAGGCGCAGTTGAACTGACCAAACGAAGAAACATCTACAGCAATAGCAACAGCAACAGCAACAATAAACATAACAACGTTGTTTTCGCCTGATCAGCTGAACAAGCAGAGGCGCCCCACGAGCCAAGCTAGTTAACTTACCTGAATAGATTTGCGAAATGCGAGTGAAATGGCCAAAAGACTGAAGTGAATGAAGGTGA
Organism: Drosophila mulleri; assembly: GCA_035047565.1. Taxonomy (NCBI): domain Eukaryota; kingdom Metazoa; phylum Arthropoda; class Insecta; order Diptera; family Drosophilidae; genus Drosophila; species Drosophila mulleri. Next base: position 12,730,470 of record JAWNPK010000060.1, on the reverse strand, counting down.
GGCGTCTGCAATGTTGATGAGATACACGAGGAGAGTTTAATTGAATAATTAAATGATTTATGAATATTATATAAATATATATAAATAAATATTTAAATAACTAATGGCAAAACTATGTGGCAAATAGTTATTTAAATTTGTTATTTATGAAAGCATTTCAATATAGGATATTATTTTGTAATGATGATGATGAATAAAGAATACAATGGCGATGATGATGACAATGATTACGTTGTTGCAGAACATGAATGATAATAATAAAGTTGATATTGAATACAGTTTAAGAAGAGCTATGATATATTAAGACTCTGAAGAGGTGAGAATTATTATTTGAATAAATCAAATATTAATCTTACGATTAATGATATATCTGAAATGGACACTCTTTCGTTATCTAGCAGAGCTATCTAGATCTCCTAACATAGACAAAAGTTAGCTCTAACTAATCTAGTTAAGTAAATAAATAAAACCTCCACTGGAAATCTGGTAAAAACACAGAAGAAAACATTCACAATGATTTATAGTGTTTTGGGCTTTGGGTTCAGCTATCTCACGGCTATTATAAGGCAGCCGTGCTGGAGAGCTTTTTACTTCATTGTGTGCGGTTATCCACACACACACAACACTTGTTCTTTAGTGCCTCTTGCCGCAGACAGTGATATCGGATTACCAGAGACTATATACACAGCTCGATCACTTCTTTGGGGTCGACTGCGTCAGCGTCGTCGTTTTCATGGATCCGAAAGAGTTGCTTTTTCGTTGTGGTCTGTGTCTAATTGGGAAATTATGTTGCTACCAGTATCTAGATTGAAATGAGCTGATACTTAACCCCCCCACCAGAGGCCAGAGTACGTGCTACAAATTGTGCAACACGATTTAATAGGTCTGCTGTGAGCCCTTCAACAGAGTCAGCCCCTCAGACTGCGCCTAACGAGACTTTCGCCACCAAAATCAGCTAACTGGCTTTGATTTATGCAGTGGCATGCATCAAGTTTATGTTGCACATGCACAATTTGTCTAGCCGAGAGCCAGAGTTATATATATACACATATATATAATTTGGGGCTAGATTAGCGAGCCTTGCGGTTTGTTGTCCAGCTTTGCGCTTTAATAACTTCATTGTCAATGCAACGAACGGGTGCACAGAGGCAGCTGCCACTGCCACAGCGAGTGCAACTGCAACTGCAACTGCAGCCACCATAACAGGCCAAGCATGTGAGCTGTCAAATGACAAGACTACAGGTATACCCTGTAATGGGTAAATCTGTGACATGTTTAAATAATTATTTAAATAATATTTAGTTTATAAGCAGAATATTATTTTATTAAATAATTATTGGAACATACATATAAATAATAACAACAAATTCACATTTATATTATACAACTAATATACCTTATAGCTACAGGGTATATACAACCGAATGCAATTCAAACAGTGCCTGACTAACTTTTATAGTCAATTTTCCAACACACACAATCAATATACCCTCTCAACAATATATTACACAGGGTATTACCAACAAAATGTGAATGTAACTAACAAAAGCAATAAAAAACACCAACAATGAGTGCAACAGCGCCTGACTTCTTTTCTAAACGCTCATTGTGCATGCTCAGCCTGCGGCCGGATTGGACCTGATCTAGATGCGGATACGGCAAATGGCAAGAGCAAGAGCAAGAGCGAGAGCGAGAGTGAGATTAATAGAAAGAGCAGCAACAGCAGCAGCAGCAGCGGTAGCGGCAGCATTAGCGACGACTCCGACTCCGACTGAACATAGATGCCACCAACAGTGGCATCCACACGGTAGTCACTAGCGATGATATCGTGATCGTGAGCGATTTATGAAGAGCCCGACCATAGCATAGCGCCAAAAGGAGAGCTGCAGCAGGAGACGAGCGGAATTGGTACCGAGGGGCGATTTCACAAATCAGAAACGCAATAAAAAATGTCTTCATTGAGATCATCATCCGATCGACTGGCTGCTCGGCTGTTCTTTAGCTACAGGTTTTTATGATCGCATTACTTGGCTGTGCGATTGATGGTGGGTAGTTTTTATGTGACCGACAGATCGGGCTACAAAGCTGACTTTGCCATATTTAGTACTTGGCTTATTTTTCTCTCATTTGTTTTTTTAGTATTTATGGGTGCATGACTCGCTGACGGCGTCATCATTACACCCGCACAGGCCTTGATTAGATTAGATCAGAGACGAGACAAGAAAATTTCAGCCAAATGAGAGGAAGTACTTCAACTTCAATCAGCTGCACAATTACTTATCAAGCTCATTCCCCAACAGCTTTCAACTGAAGCTAAATTTCTATAATTAATCATTGAGTAAGTTCCTTAATGGATTGATCATGGCATTAGTCAAACGATTGCTGGAACACTCACAGTTGATTTAAGATAGAAAGGGAGGGTGAGAGATAGATAGAGGTAGAAAGCTTTGACTTGCAGCAGCTTTAGGACCCGCATTCGATGCGAGCAGCTCTCTGTAAAGCATTGCCCTTAATCAGGGCGTGTCAGTTTTGAAAGCTTTTTTATTTGAAATCCGTGTAATGCCAATTGACATTACTGCATGACCGCAGCATAATACGGACCCAACCCACAACAGAACATTTACAAGCAACAAGAGTGCAATAGTTGTGTGTGCTCAACTAGAAAATACTCTGTATAATTAGCAGCCTTTAACTGATCAAGATAACACAACAAGCTTAACCTAGCCATATGAATTGTATATTCATTTCTTACCTCTATAACTACATACATACAGACTTCAGACTTCTGACCAGGAATATACATACATATACATATGAGGGTTCTATTGTAGCAAAAAGTCTATTTTCTTGCATTCAATCCTCTATACTTATATTTATTACTCCGGCTTCTGTCTCGTCAGACACATGCAGAACATTATACCCTTCCTTAGAATTTATTAATGGGCATAAAAACCACACAAAATTTACATAGACATAAAATTTCGAAATTTTACATTGAATTGATTTAATTTATGCGCCGCAATGAACTCAGCTGAACCGACGAATGCTGTTGATTAGATACAGTGCACCCGCCCCCTGCCTCGTCCCGCCTCCTGCTGCGGCTGTTAGATATTTGGCTATTATTACAAAAGTTTCAAACAGAAAACGAAAATGTGTCGAATCAATTGCTGGATGAATCAGCGTTTGTTGTAAGTTTTTATCAACATGAACAACAACAAAGGCAGCGAGAAGAAGAAGAGAAATAAAGAAATTTGTTATCCATTTGTCTATGGCATATCACAAAACAACAAATATAGATAGATTCCCACGCCCACGTCTCTATTTCTAGGTCTACTCTCGATTGTATTGTGCGCTAGTAATACTATTATTATTGTTGTTGCTGTTATTATTATTACAGTTTCATGGCATTGCATTGTTTGCCAGCTTCCCTTCTTCTTCTTCTTCTGCTGCTGCTGCCCCCACAAATTGTGCAATTTGGCTCGATTCCACTTTTGCCAGCCTTTGTATTTTGTGTGTGTTGCTTCCAATTTTTTTTCATTTTTCATTTTCATTTCAATTTTCCCTTTCTTATCTTTCGCTCTCAGTTGTGGGCCATCAGCCACGCCCCCCCTTCCGTGGGTGCAATTTGCCTGCGCTGTGTGGCATTAATTTTTGGCTGCTCTCTTTTCTAATTGTTGCCACTTACCGTTGTTCCAATTCCGCTCGTTTCACCTCTTGCTGCTGTTGATGTGAGGCTCTAGTTGTTGTTTCTGAATGGCGCTCGAGTGATTTTGTTGATTACCCTGCAGGCATCAACTTTAGCGGGTATATATTTGTATCTAAGCAGTGAGATCTCTTAGAATACTTCTACTTAACATTGCTTACATTTACGGCGTATCTGTTAGTCGAGCAGACTCTTGGCTAACGCTCGCCGAATGTGTGTTCGTGTATTGTATGTGTGTGTATATATTTATACTTTTAGCTTTTTATAAATTTTCATTTTTCCGCAACACTAAAAATAAACACAACACACACATACACATATACAAACGTACTCACAAACTCACACGCCTACATTTTGTTGTGTATTTAATGTGTAAAATTTATAAACTTTGCAATTTTTGCACATATTTTTCACTGGGCAAATATCATCACCACCTGCTGTGAGGCACAGTGGCACAGTGGTGCAAAGCTCATAAATTAAATAATATGCATATAAATATGCAATGAAACAAGCAAGCAAAGTATTGTAAATGTAAAAAGTGGCAAACTGTAAAAAATATTTTGTAATATAATAAATTGTAAAAGTTTTGAATTAACTAGATTATTGAACCTTGATAAGTTGATTTAACTGCTTCAAATTCATTTAATAATATTTAATAAATATATGTTAATATACATATATTGTATTATTATTTTTTTTTAATTTTTAATTTAATAATTATAATTTTTTTATAGTGTATTTCACTATATTTCTATTTCTATTAATCAATACTTCCGTAATTTCAATAGCTTACATTCTCCTTTCATTTGAATATATTACGCACCACTGTGCGCCGGCGTCAACGACTCACCGAGCGGTTGCTGCTCTCCGCTTGCCTTCCTCTTAATCTCTCGCCCCTCCATCGCCAATCGTCGCTCGCGCTGCGAGTGCTAAAATTAAATTTATTCAAATTTGTTGCCTTAACATTTGGTTGCGCTCTGCCGCTTTAATGCCTCTCAAAGCAAGCGGTTCACATAAACTTGGGCAATCAAATTACAAACACACACACATATACATACATATTTAAAGATACATACATACATGTATGCATTTATTGAAATAAATTTATAATCGATAAATATTGATTCCCAAAACAGCAGAAAGACAAAGCTGTGACACGTTAGTAAGCTATTAAAGCTTAGAGCAAATTTCCGCCGAATTCTATGAATCACAGTTGATATCGCTGCAGAAAACGGGGTAAACCAGTAAAAAAAAAAACAACAACAACAACAATGACAAAAACAATCAGATCTCCAGGCGTCATGAAGCTTTTGTTGATGACATGCGCAGGCAGCTGTTGATAAGCATATTACACACACACACACATGCTTGATAGTGTGATAAAACACTGCAAATTTTGCAAGAATTCGCGTAATAGCTTCCGGTTCAGCAGCAACAGAAACAACAAACAGCAGTGCGTCGGCTACTCTCTCACTCTCTTTACGCGCTCGAGTCATCTCTCATTCTCCCTCTCTCCATCTCACTCTCCCTATGTCTCTCGTTCTGGCGAAACATATGGCAACGTCGCACCGCACCGTTGCTGGCAGCTTTTAGTTCTAAACGATTCATTGCCGCGTACGTGCGCGTTTTCTAGACGCAGCTTTGAATTTATTCATTTCGATTTGTAATTAATTGTTGTTCCTTTGGTGTTTGTTTTCCCACTTTGCTTTGATATTTACTTATAATAATGTTTGTGCAACCATCAACAACAATAACTATCAAAGCGACAACGACAACGACCACAATAGCGAGGATTGCAACAAACGTTTTCGCTGGCTAATGCAAAAGTGTGAGTTGTGTTCTTAGTACTTCCAATTCCCCCCTCTCTGGCTCACGCTCGTCTGTTTGTCACTCTCTGGCTCTTTGTGAGTATGCGTCTCAGCTGTTGCTGTTTTCCTGTTGCTTGCGTGACTCTTTTCTCAGGCGCCCCTTTCAAATGCCTAACTACAGTGAGCATTTCTAATAAGGCGCAGCTTTGCTTAGTCAGTGAAAATTGTTTAATTATTGCATTATCAACTAAATTGTGTAATTGTTTTATATATATTATTAAGAAATTGGAAATTATATGCAATTTAAACTAATTGTATTTGAGCACTTACATATATGCAATTGTAATTGTTTATGTTTACTATAGCGTGATTTTACCGTACATATATCTGAGTGTAAATGCGCAACGTTTTCTTATCGCCCGTTTTGCTTTACGTCGTACGGCCTATCAGTTTTCTATAAGTGTGTGCGTGCGTGTGTGCGTGTGCGTGCTTGTTTGTATTGATATTGCATTTGCACAAGAAGTAGGTTATGGCAAAATGAGCAACAACAACAACAACAGCAATAAGAAGAAGAGCGAGGAGAAGTAGTAGAAGAAAATCAATCAGTAAAGTGGCTCAACACGCAGTGCATGTAATTAACACGCAACCAACTGTTGGGTCTGCAGCTGCTACGCTCCTCCAGCTCCTCCTGCTCTTTCTAACTGTTAACATTTTGTGTCGTGTCTTGTGTGTACTGATATAATGCCTATTGAGGGGTGGTGTACACAAATGTATAGATAAGAGAAGATGGAAATATGAAGATCAGCAAAGTTTTTGAGCGACTCTCGCAATGTCTTCGATATCAATGCAGCGACACAATTACGCTATAATTGAGTGCGTACGAGCAATATCAGCTCTATGTAAACAAACATGTTGCAGCGATTCGCCCCGCATGGAAAGTGTGAATTCAAAAGAGACAATCAAACATTACTCACTCCCCCTCTCTCCCTCTCCCTCTGTCTGCCTGCCTGTCTGCACTCTCTCTTTGTGCGCGTCTATGCGTTATTTATCGATTGAATCTGTGCTGCTGCTGATGGCGTTGGTGATGTAATTTGCATAAGCAACAAATACAACTACAACTACATCAGCCGACAACTCTGCATGCCGACCGCAGCCTCTGAGCAGCTGGCAGACCACAGAGACTACATAATTTTTGGAGCGAATTTCAGGTTTGATGCCCACCATAGCGTAGGCAGCGCAAGCGCACTGAATATATGTAATTCAAATACCCTAACTAATCAGAGTTCTTGCAGCTATAAAATGCCATATGCTAATATTACAGATATAAAGAATATGTATTGATAATGCAAATTGATCAAATAATTAACAAATATTCATGAGGCTCTATTCTATATCATTGATATATGTGGTAGATTCTTGATAGAGTGCAGAAAATTAGTTTGATTGCCGCAACACTTTGAATTTGCCGGCTAAGCGGACAAAATCAACAAAATAATAAACAATCGAAATGCCTTAAGCCGTGTTGGCTTGTCCTATACAAATAAAATTATAGCAAGTGGCGATTGATGAGTTTAGTCGAAACGATTTGTCGATTTGAGTCAGCAGCGGCCGCTGTGAAATCGAAATCCAACTCATCAGCAGCGGCAGACGTCAGCGTTGCCTCAGCCGCTGCCTCACCTGCTCCGCCATCTCCTGTTATGCTCCACCCACCCGCCGACAGACGAGACGACTCGACTCGAGTCGAGTGTGTCATGTGGCTGGTCTGGTCTGGCCTGGCTAAACATACAGCCGAGAGAGTCGCCGACGTCGTCGTCGTCATCGTCATTTGCTGCTTTTAGACAATGCTACAAGTTCCTACACCTACGACCTAGAATTTGCCGAATATGTCAACAGGTATATAGAGACCAGCCAGTATATATGTATGTACATACAATAAATTATTATATATAGATTGTACGTCAAGCGCTACTCTATGCCTATATATATTTATATATATTCAGATATATGTTTATATAAACATCGCTATGTTTTAGCAATTGAGAAATTCACGTATTGCAACGAATTTTAGTTTCTTGGTTTATTTTATATGAAAGGCTAGGGCGTAGCATTCGATGACCTTGAACAGTATTTACATACATACATTAGTATCAAACTCAATATGCCATATGTACTTAAAATTTACTGTAGGTTCAATTCGTTCGCTTAACCTTTTCGAATGATATTTCGGAACAATAAAATTTACGCACTATAATTTTTCTTTCTACGTTTAGAAAAAACTCTACGTTGATTATCTTTATTATTGACTATCTTTATTAGATGAACTAACAAATTCTACTAATACATGGTTTATAAGAAATTACTCTTTGTTCCCACCTCAGCTCTCTCAAATTGCCATTTGTTATTAATGACAAAATAATTTAAAATGGTCTACTACTTTATTCTTTATCCGTACTATCGATTAATCAGATATCGATTATCATCTTTTGCTAGAAAATTATTTAACATTTGGAGCATTAAATTATCTAATGCCCTCTAATGCTTAATGCATAATGGAAATTTTTATTATATAAGCATGTTTTCTCTGTTGCGTCGAGAACTAGCTAGCTTCAAAGCTCTCTATCTATTTAGTTTAGTTTAACCCGTTCTTCTTTGTCTAGCATGGTTCGCCTTTGAACCTACAACCTTTAATTGTTTATAAGTGCGGCGCTCTTTGGCCTGCGCCATGGTCGAAAGCTGTCGCCCAGCTGTCGAAAATGATGCTCTTTCGTTCCAGTTGGGGTGGGCTCAATCACAACATGCGCAGTGCGTTGCTCTTTGGCTGATATGGGCCAAGTTTGGCAAGCCGGGCAAGTTGGTTCCATGGTGTAATGGTTAGCACTCTGGACTCTGAATCCAGCGATCCGAGTTCAAATCTCGGTGGAACCTGGCTTTATGAAAAGTACCTTTCTTTTTTTAATTTTAAAATTAAGTATATCGATAAAAAAAATGTATATAAAAGTTGTAATGGCAAACAATAATTGTTTATGAATGATTCAAAGTTTACTCTTTGATAAGCGTATTAAATACTGTGCAATTGCGTATGATATATGTATGTGTAATTTATATGGAAATAATAATTATAAATACATCATATACTCACAGTTAACAAGAAAAAAGCTATGAATTGCAAATAATAACAAATTAAACAAGTCAGAAATATTCTTTATTTAGCACAAATAATTTCCACATAAAGTTGCCCAAAAGAGTTATTAAATGAAAACAACATTTTTACAAATTATTTAAATACAAATTAATTTTAAAGTTTTCATTAATCCACAAATTGTGAAAATTAAACTATTTTCTGTTTAACAATTATCAACATTTTATATAATTTTAATTTAAAGTTTTATCTTATGTGATAAGTCAGGTGCTCTTAAATAAAAATAGATAGAGATAGCTGTACATATATTTATTTCTATATGAATGTACATATGTATGTGTATGTCATTTGGATTTTAGTTAGGCAAATGCGTGGAATTTATTAAATTCAATAAATTTTATAGCCACGCACACGCAGCTAAAACCGTAGCCATAAATTAGAACGAATAAGTTGAGCAAAAATAAATGCCAACTAAATTACTTAAGAGCAAAGCAAACACGCACATACACACACAGAGAGAGAACTCCGCTAAGCAACCCACACAAATGCTGCCAAAAAGCTTGGCCCAGTCAATAACAGCAACAACTCGAGTCAAGTGTCGGTCAGTCACATAATGTTTGTCATTTAGCTTGGGGGCAGCCAATTTGTAGCGCACTTTCATTGGCAACATGTGGCAACGCCAACCACAACAACAATTGACACAGATTAGCAGCAACAGCGGCAGCAGCGGCAAAGCTAGCTGCATTGGCGTTGTAATTTTTATTAGATAAAAGCAAAGAGAAAAAAATTGTGTCAAGGGGGCTGCCTGACAACCAACAGTAGTAGTTGTAGCAACAGCAACAACAACAACAGCGACGACAACAATACAAATTAAATAAAATTAGCGTCTATTTTGCACGAAAATGTGTGTGAAAACAATTGGGGGAGATGGAAGATGGGCGCCATAAGCCAAATGCGAGCAGTGCAAAGCCATAGGCAAAGCCTAGCGAGCAAAATTTACACACGAGTCTAGCGACCGCGACGAAGGCAGCGCAGTCGCCGTGCTGCGCCGAGCCGCGCACACTGACATTGCCGGCTAAACGCCCTACACATGCGCGCTGATGTTGCTATTGTTGCTCTATCTTCGTCTCTCTCACCTTCTTGCCGCTGGCGCTCTCCTGCTCGAGAGCTTGGTGTATTTGTGCATGTGTGTGTGGGCGCGTAATGAGAATGAGGTTTTCGTACGACATTGAACTCGAAATGTGGGACTGAAGAATAGCGAGTAAAACAAAAATATGGAAACAAGAAAACGAATTTAAAGCAAATATCGTGTTGGCTTTGCTTTACCACTATGTACGTTTAGTTGTTGCTGGAGTTTTTTTTTATTTCTTTTTTCATTCTTTTCTTTCGGATTTGTGCTTGTGCTAGGTGGCAGCCCTTTTGACAGTAGGCATTGCCTTGTTTTTCAATAGTAATAACACAAGCAGTAAAAAACCAAAAAAGTAATAAACAAAAAATAATTTTTGCCAAATGCTGCCTGTTTAACGGTATATTGAGTGCATTATATCACTCCATTTTCTTGTACACCCTTCATACTAATTTTAGACATATTATTTTGTTTTGTTTTTACAGTTGCGCTTAAGAAATTACTGGAACAAGAAGTGACGGTATTGCAATTGAATTGAGCAACAGCAGCAAATTAATTGTTGATCAACAAAGATAGGCGCGCACGTACTCAGACACTTACACACATTCACACACACACATCAAACAATATGGTGGACTATTACCAAGTATTAGATGTTGCACGCACTGCCACTGACGGTGAAGTGAAAAAAGCGTGAGTATTGGAAATAGTCTGGAAGGGCAAGAGAGGATGTAGCGCTCTTTGTTAAGCTGCACTTGAGTCAGCTTTGATCTCTTTGACATTGAGTGTAAGACGAATGGCACGCTCACTGTGGAATGCATTCTGGAATGTCAAAGAGCTCTAGCTTAAGAGAGCGCAACATGACATGCTCTGGCTCTGTTTTGATTAATGCATTGTTTTAATTTGTTTTCGCTCTAATTAATTTCTCCATCATCTGCAGCTATCGAAAATTGGCACTCAAGTGGCATCCAGACAAGAATCCGGACAATTTGGAAGAGGCAAACAAACGTTTTCGTGAGCTCTCCGAGGCGTACGAGGTCTTATCAGATGGTAAGCTTACCACTTGCGCAGTGCTGCCCATTAGTTCTATTCCCATTTCGAAGTGTTATAGCAGAGCTGTAGGGCCACATTTGAATCAATTGGTTATCCTCGTTGTTCTTGTTGTTGTTGTTGTCGATGTATTTAGCCCGTAAGCGACGTATCTACGATGCTCGGTCCACGCTGCACAAAGCGTCAGCAGCGAGCAGCAACAGCAGCAGCAGCAGCTATTCCCGTTATCGCAGCGGCAACGGTGCATCCTCGACGAGTGGTCGCAGCTACGACTACGACCATTATTATCCAAGCTACGGCAGCGGGTCAGCCGGCAGTAGGCGTGGCAATCGCTATCAGGCGTTCACCTTCCGCAACTTGTTCGAGGGCACGCCGTTTCACAAACTGTTTGGTAAAAAGATTGAAAAAAAGTGCAAGCGCATGTTTTTGGTTGTTTTTGTTTTTTTTTGTGACTATGCCATTGTTATGTTGCTTTATACGTTTTCTTTTTTATTTTTTACGTACCCAGCTAGGAGTGTTTGCCAGAAGTGTAAATAATTTGTTATGAGACGAAATGCAGAAGTAGCCTTCATATGTAGTATTGGACAGGGATACTACTAATCGATAGATTTGTACTCTAGGAGTACAAATAAGTAAAGCGGTTTGGCTAAGCTGATCAGATTAGTTTTTGTTCAAAATGAGTAGCGATAACTATCGATGGACTGGGCTGAAATGAAATAGGTTAAAAATCGAGATTTTCAAAGATAACCTGAAGACTATGAAGACTACTATTTAAAATGGAATATAGACAATACCAATACCATTATCAATATCACTTTCATTGTAAAGATGTCAGTCACTTTACTCTTGGAGCATTAATCTCAAGTTGTGACTGCTTAATTGTTATTATTTTAAACAATGGCTAGTAATTGCTGGTTACAAGGTATTTCGCAGTCGGTCACTGCTCCGATTAGCGCACAATTTGTTTTTGCCTATTTGCTAAACTGACAAACAACCTTGAAGCGCACGAAGTTACCTTTTTTCTTTGACTTTTCGTTACGTTTTTCGTACTTTTTGTTTGGTTTTTGTTTCTTTTTTTTTTTTTTTGCAAATGCGCGCAAACTTTAAACTACGACATGCAAAACCAACATAATCATCATCATCATTGCCGTCATTAGTATCAGCATCTTCATTAGCATTAGCATCGGCATCAGCATCAGCATCAGCATTGAGCGCAGCTAGTTCATCAAGTGCAATTGTTTAGGCCTTGTCTAATGCCCCGCCCGCGTGTTTCTTTCTACTAAAAAAAAAAAAAAAATCAAGAAAAGAGAAAAGAAATTCGAAATACGCTGAAAGAGAATCTGATTAACCCATTGCGCTTGCATTTACAGAGAAGAAACGCCGCATTTACGATGAGTACGGCAAGGATGGATTAGGGGACCGGGCGCAGAGCCGTTCGCATGCTCGCCATCATTATAATACACACGACTTTGATGACTTTGACATCATGGGCGGCTTTCCATTCGTGTTCCGACCGCCCGAGGAGGTCTTCCGAGAGTTCTTCGGCGTCAATTCGCCCTTTGCCGACTTCTTTAGAGGTAAGCGGAATTAAATACGATTATGCGTATGGAGTATATACCTATGTATATGTATGCTGATCTACTCGATTTCAGTTGCGGATGGCAATGGCTATTCGCAGTCCAATGGCGCCACTAGCAGCAGTCGACGTCATGGCGGACACGGCGGCCACAGCGGTCACAGCAGCCTCAATGGCGGCGGCGGTGGTGCAGCTCGCCATCATCACCATCACCAGCATAAGATGGCGAGTCCGTTCGGTGCGCCCATGCTCAACTATTCAATGATGGACTTCTTCATGCCCACCGGCGGCTTCACCTCCTTCTCTGCCAGCAACAGCGTCGCCACCGGCGGCGGCGGTCTCCACAGCAACGGAGCGGTCAAGCGCACCTCCACCTCAACGGTGTTTGTCAATGGCAAAAAGCTGATGACCAAACGGTAGGATGTTCGATTAGATATTGATATATACGATATATACGATATATGCTTCATTATTTCCACTTGCAGCGTCGTCGAAAATGGCAAGGAAACTGTCTTTTCATATGAGAACGATGTCCTTAAATCAAAGACTGTGAATGGAGTATCCCAAAAGCTCTCTTCAATAGCGAATTAATTAAACAATTTATTAAAAAACAAATGGGCAACCAATGCGAACTCACACACCCACACACTGGTAACAATATATTTAACATAAACAACAACAGCAAAAGAGAAAGAAGAAGGATTCAAGCTGGATTCAATACGAAGGAGTTTAGCTAGCATTGGCGCGAACCTAACAACAAACAACATAAAAACAATAACAAACAAAAAGTCATAAGTTTAAAACAAAACACAACACGAAGAGAAGGGAATCGAAGGAGGGAAGAGGAAAGAGAAGAATATGGGGATGAGCGCTTTCTTAATGCTTCGTTGAATAAACAAAAATAGATTTAAAGAAATTGTTCTACATTAGAATTTAGTTATGTTTTAATGAAACCGTTTGATTTGAAGAATGAAGCAACAGCAACGACAAGCAAGCAAGCAAGCAAGCAAGCAAACAAACAAATAACAACACCGATAGCAGCAGCGGCAGAAGCAACAAATAACAACAACAAAGGGCCAGCAACATCAAGAAGAGCAACAACAAGAACAACAACTATATAGTGGCAATTTATTTAAATTACTTGTAGGGCTTTTATTTTACAAAAAAATATTTTGCGAGCAAATTTGAATCGAAATTCTAAACGATATTTGCAAATTAATATAAAAGCAAAATTTATGTTGTCAATCTAAAAGTTTAGAACGAGCGAGGCCTGAACAATGAAAATGCATTATGAAAATAAAAATGAAAATAATGTGCCCCAGCAGCAAAAGCAAGCAAAATAAAACAATTAAAATGCTAAATGAGAGGAGAGAACGCTTCAAAGCTATTTTAGTTGTTAGGTTTTATTTTTTTTAGTTTTGGGCGGATTCAGTTGGATGGATGCTGTGTTATCTGTTTAATATGTAGCTATAAACTACCGTTAGTCAATTAAGTTGCCACAATACTTACAACAACAAAAACAACTATCAGCAGCAGCAGCAGCGAAATGACCAATAAAATGCGTTTGCGTTGCATTTTTGTACATTATACAACAACAACAAAAATCCATAAAATAAATCTAAAAAAAATATATATAAATATATCTATATATATTCATAGTTATAATATTAAATTAATGCAAACAAACAAAAAATAAGAAGAGAATGATAAAAAATGCAAAACAAAACAACAAAACATACATTTCTGACATTGAATGTTTATATTTAATAATTATTTAAACTTTTCTTTCATAGTCTATAGTCGTTTTTTAAATGCTTAAGCTTAAGATTACTCTCACATAACCTAAAATGAGAACAAAACAAATTACAATATACAATATAAACAACAATACAATACAATACAGAATGAGACACAAAAACAAACAAAACTCAAAAAACTAATCATATTCGCACACAATTAAATAATGTGTTTGTAGTAGATCATTCTCAGCTAAAACAAAAATGAATTGGAAAAAAGTAAAACAAAAAATACAAATATAAAAACAAATGCGATACATGAAACTTGAAATGTGTTTTTATTTTTATTAAAATTGGTTTGAGTTCCGAGAATTGCGCGCAACAGAGTTGTTGGCGTTGCCACCTGTTAGCGTTCTGCATCAGCTATTTAATCGATAGCTGCCAGCTGGCGATCTCGATAACCTGTTGCTTTGCCGATTGCTTTATTGAGTGCAACACTGCACCCTTGCAGAATTGCTGATAATTATTATTTTTTTATTAAGTTTATTTTTATAATTTGACCAGTAGTACAAAACATTGCATGGACTTTAAATGGCAGCATACCCGCGTGATGATCAAATGAAATGGTACCACGGCCGCTTAACACGCGAGGCCGCCGACGATTTGCTAAAACAAGGTGCGTTTCAGGAAAAAAAAAGACATGCCTGTGTATATGTAGAAGACTCGCCCCAATAGTAAGAAAATTCATTTTATTTATTTAATTAATTGTCACAGGCTACGAGGATGGCACATTTCTGGTGCGGGAGAGTAGTACGGCAGCTGGCGATTTTGTATTGAGTCTGCTCTATCAGGTATGTAAATGACGCACAACAACAGAGCAATTCTATTATAGGTTGCACGACTAACAGATACTCTGTATGCGGATCTATCTAAAATTTAGTCTAGCTATATTGCTGTACTAACAGTAGCTCATATTAATTTCTGAGGGCTAGACACAATAACATTCATACGTAAAATTTGTCAGCATAGCCACTTGTCCTATGTACAGGGTATGACAGCTGGTTGTCTTTATACATGTGAATAATATATTACACACTTGTTGCAGGGCGAGGTCTGTCACTATCAAATCCGACGACACGGCGAAGACGCGTTTTTCTCTATCGATGACAAAGGGCAAACGAAGATATGGCATGGCTTGGAGACTTTGGTGAAATACTATCAGCAGGAGCCAAATGGACTGATTACGAAACTAGCGCAACCACTCATTGGCGATCCACCGCCACCTAATACTCGAAGCCAGGGCGTGACAAATCTGCTGCACCGTGCCACCAGCAAGAATGAGAGCAAGGTGGTCATTGAACTACTAAAGTGCGGCAATCGCAACTTCGATGCAAAGAACAAGGATGGCCAGACGGCACTGCATCTGGCCGCCATCAACTGTAATGAGGGCATACTGAAGTTGCTACTGGATGCGGGCGTCCAAGTGAATAGCTCCGATTCGTTTGGCTGGCAGCCTCTGCATGTAAGTATGAAATTATAATCCCAATAGGTCAGCTAAACCATTGTCTACTCTTACAGTACGCCTGTCGCAAGAAGGATGCCAGCTTCATACGCACCCTGATTGCCGCCAATGCGAACGTGCAGTGCCGGAACATTGAGAACGGCCACGTGCCGCTGCATGAGGCTGCCAAGTATGGCAATCTGGAAGCGGTGCAGGAGCTGCTGGCCGCACATGCTCCACTGCTGCCGCGGACCAGCGCTGGCGAGTTTCCCTTCGATCTGGCCAAGGAAGCGGAACAGACGGCAGTCGAGCAGTTTCTGCTTAACTACAAGCTGCCGCCAGCTAACACCAGTCGCGAGCTGTGGTATCATGGCACCTTGAAGCGCGACGAGGCAGTGGCCATACTCAACAACTATGCCCAACAACATGCGCGAGAGAAGCAGGCTGGCATGGATCAGCCGCTGGACACCTCCGGTTACTTTCTGGTGCGTTACTCTGAATCGCCAGCAGCATCGGGATATGTCTTAACGCTGCTCGGCGATCAGGTGGTCAAAAACTTTCTCATCTCACAAGCGGATCTCTATCAGAACGGCAACAAGCTGACCTCGAATGGGGTAAGCGATTGGATTTACTATCTAATTATAATTATCTAATCAGTTCTCCATTTGTTTGGCAGTCAAAATATATGTACATAGACGATGGCCCCTATTGGCCGAGCTTGGAGCACTTGGTGGCGCATTATATGCGCTTCTCTTATGGTCTGCCCGTGAGCCTAAAGCATCCTGTGCCGCCGCAGCCCAAGCCGGAGCTGCCATCTTTTGCCACCATACCGCGTTCCAAACACAAGCCACGTGAAAATCCACCAATCAGTCCGCATCCTAGTAGCTCCAACAAGCACCCGCCTGCCTTGACCATAACAAAGAAGAAGCAGAAAGAGAACAGCAGCTCCATGTTCAATACGCTGCGCATCGTCAGCCCCAAGAAGAGTCTCTTCGACATGAACAGCCTGCGCAAGAGCAAAACGAAGAGCAAGCGCAGCGATTCGGAGAGCAGCGTTAGCCTGGTGGCTGCAGCCGAGGAACTGCAGGCGGCAGCCCCCCTGCTAAAGAATCTCTCCTTCTCAACGGAGTTCAGCAATTTCAATGTGGATGCGGGTGATGTGTACAATGTGCCGCAGAACAATACGCCCATCGATCTGCCACCCATTGCCAACAAGACTGAGGCCGAGGTGGAGTACTTCACCAAGAGCGATGTGGCCATTGAGAGGGAGCGTCTCGCTGCACTAACATCCAATGGCTATTTGCCCACCACAGATGTGCACATGCTGCTGGACCAGGAGGTCAAGCAATTGGATGGCAAACATATGCTACGCTTGGACTCCATAATATCCACTGGCTCCACGGAGAGTGAAATGGCCAGCTATCTGCAGCGCAAGTGCAGCGGAGCCGGAGCTGGAACAATTGGATTAAGCAGCGCGGAACTGGAGGCCGCCAAGCAACGTTTTTTTATTAACCGCGATCAACTGGAGCTAGAGAGCGAGATCGGTGCTGGCGAATTCGGCTCCGTCTACAAAGGCTGGCTACGACAAGCGAATGGCCATCGTTTGGAGGTGGCAATCAAGACACTGCGCGACGAGGAGCAGCAGACGATCAACAAGCAGGAGTTTCTGCGCGAAGCATCTGTGATGATGCGGTTGGCGCACAAGTGCATTGTGCGTCTCATTGGCATCTCGAAGGGCGACATGCTGATGATGGTGCAAGAGCTGGCACCACTGGGCTCCATGCTGCAGTACATTCTGGATCACAGTACCGAGGTCAGGGTCAACAACGAGCTCAAGCTGTGGGCCTCGCAAATAGCCTGCGGTAAGTGTGTTCAATTCTCATTCTCTCTCTCTCTCTCTCACTCTTTACTTATTTCGTATGCTTGATTCTATACTTTTAATCTTCCAGGCATGCATTATCTGGAGACGCAGCATTTCGTGCACCGCGATTTGGCCGCCAGGAACATATTGCTGACCTCCAGACAGCAGGCCAAGATCAGCGACTTTGGCATGTCGCGTTCCTTGAGTGCGGGCAGCGATGAGTATCATTTCACGCAAGGAGGACGCTGGCCGATCCGCTGGTATGCGCCGGAAAGCTTCAACAACGGCATCTTCTCCCATGCAAGCGATGTTTGGTCCTTTGGCGTCACATTGTGGGAGATGTTTGCTTTGGGCGCACCGCCCTACGGCGACATATCCAATGTGGATGCCATCAAGCTGGTGGACAGCGGACAACGCTTGCCACAGCCAAAGTTCTGTCCGGCGTACATCTATGCGGTAATGCAAAGCTGCTGGAACTATCATCCCAGAGAGCGGCCCACCTTCACCTATCTCATGGAGTTTTTCAGGAGTGAACCCGAGTATCAGAATCTTCCAGAGCTGGTCCAATCGGTGCACATCTAAATTGACATCTGTTTACTCTATATATAATTTCCTTCAAACTGTGCAATTACTTTTACACCTACTACATGTATTCATCAATTTAACGTATTATTTTGCTCTTCTGCTCTCTTTTTTCCAAACATATCCTGACGGATATACAGCGAGCAGCCTCTATATATATATATATATATATATATATATATATATATATACATGCATCTGTATAACTACTTGTACCATATATAACTATATACATATATGTATATCTTTAAATGTATTTTACATATTTGTAAACAATTTGTGTCAAATAGCGAACAAGTGCCTTACATTATATTATAACAATTACCCATTATGCAATGATTTTTATACATAAATCCATATGTCTTTTATTGGGTTTCGATTTTTAGCAGCGTCTCCCACAACAGTTCCTTTACATGACCACTGTTAAAAGACAATCATTAATTTTATTACCATTCAATAAAGAAACTCAGTATATAATGGAATAAACTGGGAGGCCTCTCGAAAGCCGCAATGATATGGCTACAATGGCCAATATGTCAGCAGGAATGGTTGATGGACATAGTTAACTGAGTTTTCGCCATCTATAAGGTTTACTTATGCCAAACTATCTACATATTCAAATATAGTACACGTTGAAGCTGCACCAATAAAGGTGCTGCTCACACCTGCTGTCATGTCAGGAACATCCGGTGGAATGAAATAAAATTGGTGTATTAATTACAAAATCGAAAACTGA
Source organism: Drosophila mulleri (assembly GCA_035047565.1). Classification (NCBI taxonomy): domain Eukaryota; kingdom Metazoa; phylum Arthropoda; class Insecta; order Diptera; family Drosophilidae; genus Drosophila; species Drosophila mulleri. Next base: position 12,711,652 of record JAWNPK010000060.1, on the reverse strand, counting down.
CCACAATTATGAGTATTAAAACCCAAGGAAACATATAATCTGTCTAAATCAGCTCTAAAATGCAAGGCATCACCTAACACTGCTGCGTATCATCTATGGCCATTAGATTCGTAATATAATAAATGAAATTAGTGAATATTATGATGCGGATTGATGAGTAATGCATAATACTTAGTCGTAACTATTTAGTTTTCAAAATTAAAGCCTTAAATAATATAATTAAAGCCATTCTACGCGAAAGTAAAATTGGTCAAGGGATTGGGTGACCAATAACTGCCTAGAAAACGACTTAGAATATAAAAATTAGCAAAAACCTTCATATTGTCCGATTCGTGAATCTATATAGAACCTATGATTAGCCTCCCAGCTCGTTTTATTTAGTCTACTAGTTTTAAAACAGATAACAGTGTCAAAATTGCTTGATTTTCATACAAATTTAAACGCGCGCGCACCATTTTCTGAAATAATGACGTCACGCTGTGAAAACAGCTGACCGCTTTGCATAACCTACTATCACTCAATCGTGTTACATGACCCGATTTAACAGCAATCTGTAAAGACACTGTTAAATAATTCGTTGCATAGCCTCATGGGGCAGCATTTAGCGTCTGAAATTCCGGGCCTAGCCGAAAATATGCAATGGTTTTATAGTTGTTACATATAACATATTTATTACAAAACATTCAATACAAAATATATATATATTATATGCCTTAAAAGCTACATAAATGGAGCTTATTAAGCTCATCATATAGATAAAGCAACATTGTAGTTTTATTGGATTGGATATTCGTTCAATTACCCGAAAGTAATTGCCGTTTATTGAAATACATTTCATGTAGCGCATTTATTGCAAATTGATATAAAATGTGTTGAATATTTATAGAAGTTGTTAGTGTGCTTACGTGCTACGTTAGTTCAGGTATTTAGATCAGTTATAAAGATCATAATATGTATATAAAGCAAAGTTGCAACTATATAAATAAAAGGCCAAAAACAAAGGCGTCCAATGTATGGGATTAGCAGAACAAATATCAAATCGAGCCGTTCATCGCCTGCTGCACATTCGAGGTTGAGACCAGCTTGAGGGCGTCCATGATGCCGTTCAGGTTCTGCTCATTGTATGCCTGGCCCTGAAGCGGAGTAACCACCGGGATCAGCTGTTCGCTTTGCGGCAACTGCAGAGAGATTTTAGTCATCAGACCCTGCAAGAAAGGAGAACAATGCATGAGAAACTTGGAAAGTAGTGATGGAATTGCAGGTAATGGCTTACAGCTTCCACTTCGACATTCAGCTTGAGCTTCATGCCACTCTCATTGCCCTTCAGCTCGAGCTCCTTTTCGACGGTAAACTTTGGCGTCTTGCCAATCACCCAATCCCAGGAGCTAAAGTTGGCGCGCAGCTCGTTGATGCCGGGGAACCACTTCTCCGTGGGATTAATCAGCTGGAAGCCACGCTGGTTCATTGTTTGCGTGCTGCCGCCATCCTCCAGGGACGTTGCTGCGGTGCGCAAGTACTCATAGCCCACGGCCGAGAGCAGCTGCTGCACATTCACGTTCCGATTCACATCGGCCAGATTGCGAATGGGCGATGGCACCGAGGCCGTGGCGCGGCTAATATAATTGGCCTTCTCCTTAACCAGCGACTCGCTCAGATGCAACTTGTTGGCCGTGGCCAAAATGGTGCAATGATGATAAGCATTGGGACGACCCAATTTTGCAGCCGTGCCCGAAATCTGAAATATGTTTAATAAAAAACAATTTGAATGACTGCAAATTAATTTCGAAAAGATAAGCCTCAAAATTAGTAAACTGATAATAAAAATAATAAGAAACGTTGCCTGGCATAGAATGAACGCCCTTGCCGCTTGAATTTGATAGATTGTTGCTATAGCAACTATAATATATAATATATGATATAATATATATATATGTAGTCTATCAATGAAACAAAAACAGTCACATATATACATACATTCATATAAATATATAATATGTGACCGACTCTGCCTCCTTTTAGATAAACTAGAATATACTAATAAAAAGATCCGCTTATTTGCTGAGTTATTAAATTAATATAACAAAAAGTAAATGTGAAAAATAATTTCTTGTCTTCGAAGAAAAGACAAACCTGAGCATAGTTACATAAATGAGAAGAAAGAAAGAATTCGATAGCACATACATACATACATATATGTGTGTATACATATATGAATTTGGCTACGACTGTCCATACGAAAACGGAGCATACATATGTACATACGTATGTACATGTATGTATGTATATAGTATATATTTGACTTTCTGCAGCAAGGGTAAAGAAGAGCAAAAAATTGCTAAACTTTCATTTTGTATGGAAAATTTGCGAAATATTTTCGTTATCTTTGCTGCGATCAAGCTGAAAGCTATTCTAAGCCGGGCTGAACTGCGGGCCAGGCCTGGCCAGATGTTTGTTTGTCAATTGAGCTGATAAGAGTGGGAGCTGCGTAGACTTGGCCACATGTCTAACCTTTTTGTTGGCGATAACAATATCGTCGCGATCGTTGATCTCCGCCTTGATGGCCCACTCGCGGAACAGCGAGCGCGTCACAATGTTCAGATTGTACTTGCGATCGTAGCGCTCGCGGGGCGTAAAGAACGTGCAGTTGAGGTTGCCCGGATCATGGTAGACAGCGCCGCCGCCGCTGTTGCGACGCGCGAGCGTAATGCCGCGTTCCATTAGCTTGGAGACATTCGCCTCGGTGAAGGGATTCTGATGGCGGCCAATGACGACGCATGGCTGGTTGGCCCACAGCAGTAAGACATGATGGTGGCTAAAGTCAAAGTTCCTATAGAGCCAATCCTCGAGAGCTAGATTCGTGTAGATGTCATTCGATTGGGAGATGAAAACCGATTTCTTGATATCAGCGTCGGCCACAGCGGCGACCCTTTTGCCAGTCGACGACGATGTTTTTGTTGCAGTCGTTGGTGTTGTTGTTGTTGTAGTAGTAGTAGATGTAGCAGATGCAGTTGTATTGTTATCTGAGGCGAGCCGCGTGATTTCGGTTGACATTGCGCCCAGGCGCTGCAGCAAGCGCAGCTGGCTCGAATTACGACGCAGTAATATGCTCATTTTCTTAAATATGTAATTTAACAATCAGCCACAAAAGGGGAACAGCTGTTACTTTTCTTCTCTTTTCGTTTTCTGTGCTCGTCTTCTTTTATTTTTATTGTACAACTCGATGCAGCGCTGTTGTTATTGTTGTTGCCGTCGCTCTTTTTTCAGGGAAGCTTGCTGTGTCTGTTGCTATGTCGCTCTCACTCGCACTTGCTGTCCGTCTCTTTTGCAATCAGACAACGGCAATGCACTTGCTTACTACTTGCGTTCGCTGTTACAAAAACAAGGTCACCGTCAGTCGCTAATTGATGTTGTTATTGTAGTTATATTTTTTTTGTCACTTTTTCAACTGCTGCTGTTCTGCTTCTTCTTTTTGTTAGGTTAAATTGAATTTTAAAGTCTATATATTGTCTATGGCTAGGTGTGTGCGTATTAATTATTATCTGTAGCGTTTCTATTTTAGCTTATTTTTTCTTTGTTGCTCGGCACGCGGTTTTTTCGTATTCCTTCTTTTGGTTTATTGCTTTTTATTATATGTATATATTTTTTCTTGTTTTTGGCCGTTTGTTGGTTTGGACTTTAGAGCGCTCTGGTTGGGACCTGGGTATCTGCTGCCACAGAGCTAGCGGAGATGAGGTATTCGTGCAGGGCGGGCGTCTGGTGGAGCCACTTCCAGGTTTGATGCAATCCGCAGACACGCTTACGAAGACCCAAACAGTCCTTGTTGTTGCACCAGTTCACTTGCATACTACGCTTTACACCCATCCAAGAATGAACGGTCTAAACAGTCGACAGGAATTTAGGCCAGCCTCTGGCCAATCAATGAGCACACACTTTTGCTACGCAATAAGCCCAACAATATACAAAAGTTATAGCAAATCGGTGGATACCGCCTTGAAAATTAAAAATTTTCCACTCGTATGTATGTACTATGCGGGGGAGGGAGCGAACGAATACAAAACAAACACTGACACACAGACTGTTCAGCAACGGTAAGTGTTGTACGCAGTAATCACGTCTGATTCACAGTGGCGCAAGATAAGCACTGACAAACGTATTGGAATGGCACTTTCGAGCACCAGCCACAACAGCTGCCTAGCTAACAGAGATGCTCCTCACTTAACAGTAAGCTTTTCGCAATGGCATTGTAACATTATACAATTTAAATGCCAATACTAACGTTGAATTTTGAAGCACATTAGGAAATTCTTGTAATTTAATTAACTTTACCAAAATTTATACAAAACATATGATGGCTAGGTTTGCTTGTGAATGTCAAAATAACTGTCAAGCATATAAGCATTACATTACGATGTGTTTACAAGGATTTACTATTACAATTTATTTTAAGCAGTGTTTCGAGAACCATTTCAGTTGGGTATTCCGCCATTGTTGATGTACTCTGCCTCCAGGGGATCGATCGGCTTGCGGGCGAAGCGGGCAGGCAGTTCCCAATCCTCAATAGCTGGTCCTCCCGAAGTCTGTTGGATTTTTAATAAGAAATTAGGTACCAAATCTAGAATTCTATGCATATTGTTGTGCATCGCCTTATGTAGTTAATGGGCTACATAGTTAACCTTTTTGCCTCCGGAATCCTTTGAACTTGCCTGTTGACTTGCCGCTGGTTTGTTGGTCAAAGCTGGACCTCCCTTCCGGAATTGGATGAGAGGCACACGTTTTGTCAGACGAACTATGTTTAAACGCACCATTTTTAAATTACAATTATTTAAAATCGGTTTTGTTTAATAGACAGTAATATGCCGAGCGAGAGTTACGTCAAAACAGCTGACTGTAAATCCTAATGCAAAGTTGCCACCCCGTTTTATAGTAAAGTCATTCACACGGAGCTCTAACAAGCAAACGAAACATTGCCACTCACAGGTCTGCAGCGCAGAAAAACAAATTTTTGTATATAATTTGATAATTGTGGGAAAAGCTGTGTGAAAATAATATTCAAGCTGGCCAGCGCAATGAACGTCGCAGCCGGCGGCACCAGCGCAACTGCAGGCAGCGCCTCAAACAACAATGCACTGCCCATGGCTCAGTTAGCCGATGGGTGGTTAGAGCTAGAATCAGATCCGGGTCTCTTTACGCTGCTCTTAGAAGATTTTGGCTGTAAGTAAATTGAATTGAAAGCCTCAGTATACTATATATAGTTATTGCAGGTCACGACGTACAAGTTGAAGAGGTGTATGACTTACAAAAGCCCATAGAAAGTCCATACGGTTTCATTTTTCTCTTTCGCTGGATCGAAGAGCGTCGCGCACGTCGAAAAATTGTAGAGACAACTGCCGAGATTTTTGTCAAAGATGAGGAAGCCATATCAAGCATCTTCTTTGCCCAGCAGGTGGTGCCCAATAGCTGTGCTACCCATGCTTTGCTCTCTGTGCTGCTTAACTGCAACGAAAACAATCTGCAGCTGGGCGAAACGCTGAGTCGCCTCAAGGCTCACACTAAAGGCATGAGCCCGGAGAACAAGGGTTTGGCCATTGGCAATACACCAGAATTGGCTTGCGCCCACAACTCGCATGCCATGCCCCAAGCGCGTCGCCGTCTGGAACGTACAGGTGCTGGTGTAGCCAGTTGTCGATTTACAGGGGAAGCATTTCACTTTGTTAGCTTTGTGCCCATCAATGGCCAGCTATTCGAGCTGGATGGGCTGAAGCCATATCCAATGAATCATGGCTGCTGGGAGGACCACGAGGATTGGACAGACAAGTTCCGTCGCGTAATGGCTGACCGTTTGGGCATCGCGACTGGTGAGCAAGACATTCGCTTTAATCTGATGGCCGTAGTGCCCGATCGTCGTATCGCCATCACCCATAAGCTAAAGATGTTGCGTACCAATCAAGCCATTGTGTCAGGCACTCTACAGAAGCTGCTCAAAGCGGATGAACAGGGTGACGATCAGCAGCGTCCGGATACGCCTAACACGTTGCTAGAGCCGAGTGCCTTTACAGCACGCGACCTGCAATCATTGCTCAAGAACCTTGACACGGAAATCGCGATCAATGAACAGCATTTAGCTGATGAGAACGATAGGCGGCAAATGTTCAAAGTGGACGCCAGTCGTCGCACCCACAACTATGACAAATTCATCTGCACGTTTCTTTCCATGCTGGCACACCAAGGCGTGCTCGGCGAGCTAGTCAGTCAGCATTTGCTGCCCACCAAGAAAATAAGTGGACAGAGCGCTGCGAACCGACTCAGCAAACAGAGCAGTGCCGCCACAGCTAATACGGCAAACAGCGCTGCGAATGCCACAGCAGGAAAATCCCAGCCGCAACAACAGCAGCAACAACAACAACAGCAGTCACAATCGCAAGGGGCAAAGAATGGCAAGTCACCTGGGAAGACACCGGGTCGTAGACGAAAGGGGCGAAACAAGTGCAGAAAGCGCAAGTGATGCGCTTTAGGATAAACTAAGCTAATCTAAACTATATATAAATTTTATATATTATTCACTAAAAATTGTCTAAGCTAGAACTTTTCTATATATAGTGAAATCTTTCATGATTCCATTAAAACTCTTCCATCAGGAAGATGTCCTAGTTGTGAAGTAATGCAGATTAACATTACTTCCAATGCAGCTATCAAAATTTGTATCCACTTATCACTGTTTAATATGTTTCACTAGAAATATAACTGATGTTAGTAAGTTGATAAATAAAATCTCAACTTCTTTCTTCGACTCAATTGTTTTCTTTTCTTCAATGCAATAAATAAATAAATAAAATTCTAATAATGACATGTTTATAGATTTCCCTATACACCTAATTGATATAACTAGCTCAGTTTGGTTATTATTTACATTAAATTTCCGATTGCTGTATTTTTGGTTTCCGTTTTATTTGATCATTTTTCTTTTTTAAGAATAAAAAAACATTTTTTGTTCATGTATTTAAATGTTTCAAGTACGAAAATGTACGAGTTGTGTATGTGTGACATATGTGTATTTGTATATATATTTCTATACATCTATATGGTAATTATATAACAGAAAAAATAACCATTTCCATATGCTTCGGCGCAAACTTAAATTATGTAAATATTTGTTGTTCAAACAAAAACAATGCACTCTAGCTATATATATATAAAATATATAGTTTTTTTTGCTTTCATGTGTATTTTGTTTTTATAAACTATAAAAATAAGGCAAATGTTTAACAACAAAAAAGTTTTTTCTTTATATAAAGCTGGTGATGATTAGGAGGATGCTTGGTAGTGCGTTTCATGTTGTTTTTTTTTTCTCTTTTCGATACACTAAAGCTAAAATGTTTTTCAAGCCTTTTATCTGCTAAGGATATGGCCGTACATGGTTATATATATATAGTTAAATTTAACTTTTCATATGTGAGCAGTACAAGAGCAGCCTTTAGAAAACATTCCCAAAGAAATATGCTTTAATTTATTCTCTTCTTAAGTTTTTATACTACTTTTTTCTCCCTCTTTTGGTTTTCTTTGTGTATATTTTTGTAGGATTATCCATTTAGGCATTTTTTTTTTGGAAGTAAAAACACTTTGTTGTTGCGAATTTTGCTCAGTCCACGAAATAAAATGAAATGTTGACAAACTAACATGCTGGACAACAGAGTTGACAATTTTGTGACTTTTATGTTGAATGTGTGTGTTTCTTTTTTTTGTTCTTTTTGTGTGTGCTGTTTTTCATTTATGTAAATTGTGAATGCTCATTGTGTGCATTCATAGCTGCTGTTTTTTTTTTATCTGGCTGCATTCAACTTGAAACCGTCGTGGTCGAATCCTCGCTTCCATTTGTAATCTGCGGGGCTGTGGCTCCTTCCGCTTCTGAACCTTCCTTAGGCTTTTCAGTGTCATTGTAGTTGATAGCAGCCACAAAGGTTTTGAGAGCAGCAGCTACCTCATTGTCGTTGTTTGCGTCATTCTCGTCGCTAGTCTTCAAATGCTTTTCGATCTGGCTACGCACCTTTACTATATCCTTTTGACTGTAGATTGGGAGGGAGATAAATATAATAAGCATATTAAATATGCATTATATGCAATTAATTGCCCACCTGATGTGCACAAAAAGTATACCATTGATTGTGTTCAGCATTTCCAATACAGAGCCCATCGAGGGCGGCGTTATGTGTATGGGTGGCAAGTCACTGGTCAGCTTTCCATTGGAGTAGATGTCGTTCATCTTGCGCTGCAATGCAACAGCCTCGTGTGTCAATAGACGCAGGCACTCGGCCGACTCACGTGTCTTGTCATGCTTCTCACCAAGCTATAAAAATGAAAAGTCGGAGAGTGTTAATCAAACTGCCCATTGCAAATGTATCACATCAATTATTTGGCTTGCCTGTGACTTGTAAATGGAGTAGGTCTCCTTTTCGTTGTTCAGTGCTGAGCGGAAATCGCCCATGCAGGATTGAATACGCGCCATCAGATGATAGCTGACGGCCACGTGCATTGCTTTGTTGCCAAAGTACTTCAGATTCAGCTTAAGAGCATGCTCAATGAAACGCAATGAGAGCTCATATTCGCCCAGCGCGTGCAGGATCAAACTTATATTGCTCTGTGCAGAGAGAGGGAAAGAAAGAGAGAAATAAGCAAAGTTAAAGTTAAACTGCGGTGCCTGCTGAGTTATCCCACTCACATCGATGAGCGCCACCTCGGGATGATCCTCGCCGCAAATGAGAACCAGCAGATAGCGTGCGCGATAGAGCAGCTTCAAAGACATGCCCACATGTCCATTGGCGAACGAGTAGAGCGACAAATGTGTCTGCAGAGAGAAAAGAGAGATGAATTCAACATATATACATGTATAATAATTATATAGCTAATCTGTCTTACGTATTCCAGTATAGTTGATGGATGATCAATGCCATTGACGCGCTCGCTCATGATGACTGCGCGCTGTTGTATGGCCAACGCATCCTGGGCATCGCCAAGCAGGTAGCTCAGTCGTGCCAGCATACGTAGACAGGAGCCATTCTCCTGATGCATGGCTCCGAAAACGTTGTTCAACAAATTGAGCGCCTCGCTGATCAATTCGTAGCCCTCCTTGAGCAAACCCTGTTGGATCTTTGCCTGACCGGTTGTATAGAAATTATAGGCATCTGTGGCCCGTGGACTGATGTGCTTGACCACCGGGAAAACATTGACAATATCGTCGTCGCCGAAGGTGGGCTTGTGCTTCGACTCGAAGTTGTATTCACGCAACAGCACCTGGATGCCCACCTTCAAGCAGAAGGCGCGCAACAAACTGATGCGCAACAGACCATATTTGGCACAAGCGCTTTCAATGGAATCGCAGTCCAGCTCCCAGTTCCAATAGCTCTTAATCTCCTTGCGTATCTGCTGCCACAAGGAACGTGGTGTGACCAGCGTCCAGTCGTAGCTGCTGTTGCTGCTGTTCGATGCAGTGCTGGCTGCTGCATTAGAGGATCCATTGGCTGCTGTGGAGCTGTGGCCATTCTGTGTGGCGGCTGCATTCGATGCTGATTGGGGCTTGCCCGCCTTGTTTGATTTGTTGTGTTTGTTGTGCTTGCCGCCGTTGCTGCGCGACTGTTTCTTATGTACCTCCTCGCTGCTGACGGCGGGATTCACCGGCCCAGTGGTCAACAGGCAATTAAGGAAATGGCTAATTGCCGCCGAAAGATGCAGGGGCTCGGTGCTCTGCATATAGGTGTAGTAGATGTGCTTGGTGGCACGGACAATCAACTCGAGAATGGCAATGCGATGCAAGTAGTCCATGCGCGGCATTTGGCCGAGCATCTTGATCACCTTGCCCAGGTAGCGCACGTTGATGCCATGGCTGTGCAGGGATTCCGTGAGACTCTGTCCATCGATGGGCGGCGAGGAGTGTGCTATATGTTCCTTGATGAAGGCGGGAATTTGTTTGAGTACCAGAAATTCGGCGGCATCTTGCACGAGACGCTTCTGCTTAGCCAGCGATTGCATGCCGCCCTCGGGTCCATCAACGTGACGTATGCCTGGCGAGAAGACATCCGGATTGAAGCGGAAATCAAACTCCTTCTCCTTCAGTGAGCCCACAGCGGCACATGCGCGCTTTACGACCTCTGCTGCTTGCACCTCATTCGAGACGGCCACATTTGATTGAGCCTCACGAATGGCATTGACCATGGCCTCGGCGCTCTTCGTCTCAGTGGGACTGGGTTTCGATTCTTTTTGCTCGTCTTCCTTATCCTTATCCTTTTCCTTTTCCTTTTCATTCTCCTTTTCTGTCTGCTCAGCACTGCTTTTTTCCACTTGCTCCTTCTCGGGTTCCTCTTGTTTTTCAGTTATCGAAGGCAGCTCCTTCTCAGCCTGCTTTTTGGCATTCAGCTGCTGCAGATGCACTGCAGCAATGCGAATGAACGTCACATAACGATCCTCAATGAATGCCTCAAGCAGCTCCTGGCGCAGACAGCACAATTTATGGCGATGCTCAATGGGGAAGCCCATATCCGTGAGCTCCTTGCTCAACTGTACATCCTGCAGCTTAAGGAAGTTAACATCTGGTGGGAACGTGCGCAATAGATCGAGTATATAGTGTCGGCCATCGTTGCCAATGATACCCTTGCATTCGACAGAGGAGCACAGCTCCACTGGCTCATCACGTTCATTTAAAACCGAATGGGGCAAGATCTTCAAGTGTTTACCCGCGAGACGCAACAGCTCCAAGTACTTGGGATGACTGAGCACCGTTTTGCCGAAGTCAATCGAGCCGTAGACAACCGACTGCTCCTGCTCACGCTCCAATATACCAGGTATAATGGATTGGGCGGTCACACGATAGCCACGATAGTCAATAACAACTGTGCCCAGCGTATACAGACCCTCGATATCCACAGCATTATATACACGCACACCATGCAGATCATATCGAGGCGCTACAAAGGCAGCATGATCGCCGCCCAGCTCCTTGTAATGGTCGCGCACATCGAATCCCAGCGAAAAAAATATGTTATTCCAGATGAACATTTGCATTTTGGGATCCTCGCCGGGATTAATGGCCAAAACATTGCCATCAATGACAGCCATGGCTCCACGTGTCGCAGCCGTCACAAAATCTCCGTGAACCTTAAAGATTGCACGCTCGCGCAGCAAGCGTTCTGGCAGTGTCTTGCGTGGCAGTTCCCGGGTCGTCTGCAGCTCCTCGTTCCAGTCGCGCGTCTGACCGGGTATATGCTCCTCGTACCTGAAGTAAAAGATTTATTGAATATCAGCAGAGCATTGACTAGCCTCTTGAGACTTACCCCAGTTTGGAGCTAAAGGCATCTTCGGCACGTATGGCATCAACAGTGTGCTCCAATTGGGGCGCTGACCACTGATACACCTGATAGGGCGTCGCCACACGCTCAAAGGCGTGTCTCATCGTTCGTCGCTTCTGTATAGTTTGGAAGGCGCGACGGAACGATGGCGAAATGTGCGACAATAGATCGATGAGTGAATGACTCAAATGGCTAGGATTATCCGGTTTCGGATTGAAGCATTCGTCTGTGGATTGATTAATATAAAAGCCCTTGGAACAGGCAGAGATGTGAAAGCGTTTATCCTCCATGGTGACCACATATAGATACATCAGATCGCCATGCAGTTTACGTGGCCCAGGTGGTGGATTCCATGCCGATGTGGTCAACACTTTGAGCGCCTGCGGGCCCTTTGCATTCTTAACATTTGGGTGCAGTGGCAATAGCGGCGGTTCACGAACACCGGGTATCACATAATCGGGCGGTGTGCAGTCGACAGAGTCGGGACGTGTTCGTTTCTTGTCCAGGAGATCGCCTTGTGTGATGGTATTTAAATATGTCAGCGAGGTGCAATCGATGCCGTTGTATGCATCGGCCGGATCTAAATTTTTCAACAGATCCCGCACATGGCGTACATGGATTCGTGCTTCGCGCATTGTGTACGGCTCTTCGACAACGCGTATGGTGGAGCCCTGCTCCAGTCCTTCAATGGTTTTTAATTCAGCAAAATTATCCAACGTTACATTGTCCAATTGCAGAGAAAAACATGTTCTGTGGCATGTCTCTTCACGGTCCATTAAGAGCTGGTGAATCTCCTGTACCAGCTCCATGCTCGACAGCTGCACGGACAGCACATCTGCGCCGGGACTGCTTATGTTAACAGTTATACCAATATCATGCAAAGCATCAAGATCAACATCTTCGCCAGAGGTAGCCGCTTCGCCTTCGGCAGCAGCTCCACCATCTCCTGATGAGCCCACCTCTGCTGCTGCTTCGGCTGCTCCTGCTGCGGCTGTTGCTCCCTCTTCGTCAACTTTCTTATCCAGCACATTTGCATTGGCATCGGCGACATCTCCATTAACTGATGCCTTCTCGGCGTGTCCATTGCTGAGAGCAGCGCTAGCTGCTGATGCATCTTGCTGAGGTGGGCTTTTGTTACGATTTTTCTTGCCTGTATTTTGAAGAAAACAAAAGCATGAATTATTATTCAAATTGTGTTCAAGTGTGGAATCTAATGAGCAAATGTTTCTATATTCGTTAGGGGGGTTTCTCACCAAGAGTTCATGAGCTAGTTACATTTAGAAGCCTATTGTTCATTGTTGTATAACGTGTATTATTGTAATTAATAACATAGTTTGCAATAAACACTCAAATTCCGATTGCATGTACATAGATGAATTGCGAACTGGTTCTGACAGCGATTAGGATTTCAGTTCACAATCCCATACGATGACGAAATAGATAGGTGTGATGTGCAATTATATATTAATCGAGATATTTGAATTAAACCAGTTAAGTTCAGAGACTTGCTAATCCCAATAACCTGACCTCACCTACATTTTAGCTCATTTATTACATAACAGTGCTCAGCGAGCATTTACTTTTGCCATTCACTGTAGCCGGCTGCATGCACATACACATGGCGGCTTACGCACACACCCACAATCAAGCACACATGTTTCGCTTGCTGTAAAACAAAACAAGAGAAAAGCAAACAAACCTAGTCACAGCAAATGCTGATAAGACTGAGTTGCAAGAATGCAGCCGCTAAATTTAACTCAAAACACAAGTGAATAATCGGACATCTTTCTTTTCACAGAGCCATGTTAATTTCTACAGCACAGTTACAAATTACAACAAACCCTAATTTCATAAACAAACCTATTGGATTAAGTGCTGAGATTCAACCAGAGACACAGAGAGAGAGAGAGAGAGAGAGAAACTTATGCTTGAGATCATTTTTGTAGGTGTACATATATCGAAGAAGAAAAACATGATTTACATAATTACCAAGGCAATATATTGTTTATGCAAGTGTATGTGCGTGCGGCATTTGTTTGTTTGTTGCATGCGAAAGTGAGTGCGTTTAGCAAGCACGTGGTAATTGTAGGTTAAAGATACACTTAATTCGCCGCTGCAGGGGGTTAATGAACACAAGAGCAACGACACATAAACATGTGTATGTATGCGCGTTGCCATGCTTCAAGAAAACGCATGAGCACTAATACTCACACGCACCGCAATGTACACAGTACGTAACTCCTACTTATACAAATGCAATTGAAACGCACGCGGCCCTCCGCCGTCAATAGCGCCCAGCAATAGACGAACAGACGAGCAGGCCGCATTTAAAGCATTATAGAAAAATACATTACGTAACGTAAAATGTTATGTGATGAACTATTTGTTCTCGAAAATATCGCATTTAGCAGTTGAAATTGCCATTTACTGGTTTTATTACCACATAATAACAGAAATGCAAGAAGGGGTACGGCTAGAGTGGGTGGGTCGGTTGCTTTGATCGAAAATATCATAGTTAACGCACCTTTCTTCTTCGTAGCGGCGCTGCTGCCATTGACCAAGTTCTTTTCGCCGGCTGCGGGTACATTATTGTTGTTGCTGTTGCTCTTGTTCTCCTTGGCTTTGGCCTTGCCAGGGGCACCACCGTCGCCAGTCGCAGCCGCCGCGGCATTTTTTGCATCAATCTCGAGCGCCATGGTGCGTATGTTTCTGTTTTAGCGAACAAAAACCCAAATCCAAATTCTATTACACGTTCACGCTGCCGTGTTACACAACTCAACGCTGCTCTGGCGACTGCTGATTGCTTGCTTGCTTAGTCTTCTGCTTCTGCCTTCTGCTTTATGCCCTGCTCTGCTCACTGCGCTCAAACCGATTGCGCGTATATGATTTTGATTTATAACTAGAATATCGAATATAAACGAGGATTTATTGTCCGGGTAACTGTTTGTAAACATATGACAATTAAATCTTTGGCTACGTTAGCATTAACACACAACACTGAACTACGATTTTAGTCTTTAATTTGTAAATTAACGCGTTGTTTTTCAGCTGGAATCCGCCAGTGTGACCGAATCAAGCAACTGATATAATAGATTTATTTAACGATAATAAGAAACGGTATTTTTGGTATTCTCAATGACCAGTCACAATTGAACGTCAACACGTGAATAGTAAAACGAAAAATCTTAATGTCGTTTGTCAACAAACATGTCGCTGATTAAAAATTTAGTTAAAGAGTCAGAAGACAACAGACCTCGCAAGAAGAAAAAGAATGGGGGCTCCGAAGATAGCGACAATGACGAAAAACCCAAACCAGTGGGCCCGTTCATTAAAAGTGCTACAGATCTACAAAGATTGAAGTTGGAAAAATTAATGAAAAATCCAGTACGTTTTATCAATATTTTAGTGTAACCAATAACAATAACATATTTTGACAGGAAAAGCCAGTAATCATACCAGAACAGAGGCGAGAACGTGACTACATGTCGTCAGTTCCCACATTTGTGCGCAATGTAATGGGCAGCAGTGCTGGCGCCGGTTCAGGGGAATTCCACGTCTATCGCCATCTGCGACGCAAAGAATATGCCCGTCAGAAGAACATACAGAACCAAAGTCTGAGAGAGGCTGCCGACATAGCCTATCAACAAAAATTAGATAGTAACAGGCAAGCAGCTGAAGAGCGTACTGCAAAAAAGCGTGCCAAGCGCCTTAAGAAGAAGCAACGAGCAAAACGACCCCGCGAACAGAAACCAAACGAAGAGAAAAAAGAGGAAACTGAGTCGAGTGGAAGTGCATCTGAAGACGACGCTGAAACAAAAACTAAAGCGGATACAGAAAGCGAAGTCAAGGAGGAAGCAACAATAGCAACAGCGTCAGCGGAAGGTACAAACTCTAATGAAGAAAGGGAAATAGTTGTTGATGCACCTGCTGATGCTGGAAAGCCAGAAAAAGATAGCACAACGGATGCGGATGCTAAATCCTCCCAGCCAGACACTTGACGTAATCTAAGACATTCTATTTTTCTGTACCCATTTTAAAGAATATAGCTAATGGTTATTAAGTGAAACAAATTTATGGATTTATTCATGTTATATATGTATATATATATTTATATCTATATATTAACCAGTTTGTGTAGCGATAAAATTGCCATTATAATTATAATTGGCTAGTTATCGATTGCATCTTGTGTGGCTTATCGGGATAACAGGCCATCGTTTAAAGCAGCTTTGGTGATGAGAGAAGCGTTTTATGCATTTCATTTTTTGTTTATATTGTATTTCCCATAGCTAATGCTAGAAAAGATAGGTGCGAGAGTGCTCTGTATATATATATGTATCGATTATAAGTTGTAATCGAATGTGCTCGACTAAATTATACCCTGTACCCAGTGCGTCTGAGCATTCGTTGCCTGTGGACGCTGTATTGATATTAAGTAGAAACTATTTGACAATGGGTACTGGGCATTAAAAATGTCTTTAATTGTTGATTTTTGTCGTTTGTGTTTCTTTGAAGAAGCAAATTTTATTGTTTACAATTTGTTCTTGTTTTCCTTTCCTTTTGTTTTCTTTTCCACAATCCTGCTGTTTACTTCTTCGTCTTCATTTTTAGTGTGTATTTACGAAATTTTCAAATGTTCCACAAATAATTAATAATGTATACATATATACTATATTTTTTCTGCCTTTGCACTTATGAACAATTATATTAAAATTAAATTTGCAGCATTTTTACTAAAGTAAATCATATTTTTTTTGAACTTAAAGCAAACTTAAACTTGTACACATTAAATTTTTCTTTTTATATTTATTTGTATTGTGTTTTTGTTTAGATCCTTTTTGCAAAAAAGAACACAAAACTTGGGAGCTGTATTCGTAAATAATTGTAAAAGCTTTCTTTATAATTATTTTTTGTTGTGTTTCTATTAAAATTACCTCAATTTCATTTGCATAAAATTCGAAGTAATTCTCAATAAAAATATTTGTTTTTAAATCGTTCGCTCTACAAATACAAAGTGAAAGAAGAATACGTTTCTTGCTGCTTATTTTCTTGTTGATTGAACTTGAATTCTCTTAAATATTGCGCGAGGGCGTGGCATATACATTATAATAATCTATTAATATGCGCTTATATGCAACCAAAATTCAGAAATGACAACATCGTTAAGTTTCGTGTCTACATAGACTGCTCATTTGCTGTTTTTTTTTTTTTCTTTTCTTTTTAGCATTTTGGATTTTGACATAAACATTTTAAATCGTACAATTGTTCTTATATGCATGTGTACTTAATTTTTTTGTTTTTAATTTTGAAGTGATTTTCAAATTGATTTTCACACTCACAAGAAAACTATTGGAAAATTCAACTACAGATCTTAAGTTTTTGTCGGCTAGCGAGCGTGCTTTTGTTATCTTATTAATTTTTTGTTGTTTGTTTTACTTTTATATTTGTTGAGGCGCGTGAGTCTACACAGCATTTAAATTAGAGTAATCGTATGTATATTTAAAGGTATATATATATAGATATATATATATATATGTATATAAATATGCATTTACTTTGTAAAGTTGGTAGGTAGGTAAGTTAGTTGGTTAGGAGGCCATACATTTAATAAATATTTCG
Organism: Drosophila mulleri; assembly: GCA_035047565.1. Lineage (NCBI taxonomy): Eukaryota > Metazoa > Arthropoda > Insecta > Diptera > Drosophilidae > Drosophila > Drosophila mulleri. Next base: position 12,694,700 of record JAWNPK010000060.1, on the reverse strand, counting down.
TTTTTCGCTGTTTTTGCATTTGCTGCTTGCTCGGATTTAACTTTAGACATACATAATACATACTCATACATATATATATATATAGATATATATAAATATATAGATATATATATTTTGAAATATACATATATAATTCGCATTGATGCATCTGGTAAAGGTGGCTGAGACTGTGTATATTCAAACATATATATCTATACATATATATTGTAGATATATTAATTATGTTTAAATTGAGAAATAAGCAAATCATTTTCTGCTGAATTCTTAACGACATTCCCAAACTTTTACTGATTGATCTACGCTACCAGAGATGACATACGGATGCGCTTTGTGAAAATCTGTAATAAAATATTGCGAATTACAAAATTAAGTTTGTGCCCATGCAGTGTGTTTTACTTACCAATGGATGTGCAGAAATGCTGATGCGCATAGAGTGTCTTCATGCATCGCTTGTTGCGCAAATCCCAGACCCGAATGGTCTTGTCATCACTGGCTGATACCAAATATTTGCCACCGGGATGGAATGCCAAGCCCCTCACCCAATTGTCATGCCCATTCAATGTGAGCAGGCACAGTCCAACGCTGACATCCCAAATGCGTATGGTTTTATCGCGTGAACCAGATGCCAGGAATGGTCCCTGATGGTGACCCTTCTTGTTGTCAGCGCCGGCTGCCTCATTAATCGCTGATGCGGCAGCCTCTGGCGCCCATGCAATGCATTCCACCGTATGCTCATGATCGCGTAATTCAACCTAAGGAATATCAAATTAGTCGTACAAAATTTCTTATTGCAGTAGAAGCCATATGAAGTTGTATTGGATCAACCACCCCAAAGCCAATGGATTTCTCCTTTGTACGGATTCAATTTGATTGCTTGCTCACCTTACAGTCTTTTGAATTTGTCAACCAAACGCGTATTGTGTGATCATTTGAGCATGTGGCAAAGATGCTGCCTTCAATGTGCACGCGCACCATTCGCACCCACTCCCGATGCCCGGTATAAGTTTTTACACAGTATCTGGAAATTTAGATTAAAAAATTAATAATGTATTACAAATTTATATATACATATGTGAATATTAATACTGACCCTGTGGCCACCTCCCACATTTTGATGGTGCGATCACGCGATGCGGATAGTACGTAGTCGCCGGCGGGTACAAAGGCCACCGAGGATACATTGTGATCGTGACCGTGCATGGTTTTCACACACTCGTAGCTTTGTTGAAAGTCCCACAGTTTAATGGACAGATCAGCGCTGCAGGAGGCTGTAGGGATAAGAATGTGAATTGAAGATAAGGATATCATAGTTAGTTGCTTAAGTTACCTAAAAGCTTGCCCTGCGCATCAAATGCCACATCTTGCACAGAGTCTGTGTGTCCTTTAAGACTACGCTCATATTCGCCAGTTTCGAAATCCCAAATTTTAATGGTGGCGTCTTCTGAAGCCGAGACCATGAGTCCAAATATTGGATGAAATATAACCTGTAGAAAGTGTAATTATTGAACGAGCTCTACTTTGTTAATTCAAATGCTATATTTACCCTCGTTATGCTGGCTCGATGTCCTGTTAGTGAGTATTTCTCTGGCGGCCTGGGTATCCATTCGCCGGGCGTACGTTTGTTCTTTGTGGGCGCACCCTCGATAACCTCCTTTTCAGCTTCGGTTAGCTTAGCCTCTAGGTCCATGACCTTCTTTTGCAGTCGTATGACCGATGTCCATTTCTTTTCTAATAGCCCGCCATACTTCTTTTCCGATTCTGTGCTGAGATCTGCCTCCTTACGAAAGGTCTCCAATGAATCAGCATAGCCATTTGAGCCCAAGTAGTCGGCAATCGCTTGGTTACTAAAGATTTGTATATAGACAATGTGATTAGGGCTGTTTCTAAATGCTTTATGGTGGATTACTTACAGCTCCTCGCGCTGCCGCTGCGACAACACCATTTTCATGCTGTTCTTCAGTTTAGGCGAGCTTCAATTCTTTTGCTTAATGCTTCGATTTGTTGCTGCCGTCTTCTAGTGCAATGCTGCTGAGAAAGGAAACAAAGAGAAACAACAATATAGACAAATGCTTCAAGCATTATACATGATGACTGAACAGGAAATTGGTTCCACAAAAATATGAAAAGGCAAGTTTCGCAAAGAGGCAAGTCACCCGCATAGTTATACCCTATACATATACAAATTGGTAAACAAAGACTGTTTATACTAATCGAAAAGGTATGCAATAGCACTGACCAAAGAACACATGTCTCGTCTATGTGTTCTTTGGTCAGTGGTAATAGGTGGAGCTATAAAAATACACTTGAGAACACATAAATCTATTATTTAAAGATTCGGTATTTTAAATTTCACCCGCTTAGCTTGCTTATTAAACAAACAATTATAGAACATATCGGCCACTACAAATATTTTTATCGGTCTCCACAGGGTATTTTCAAGTCAGGCACTTTAAGCTAAGTTTTAAATATTTAGCTTTTTGTTTTTGGCAATGTTGCCCAACAGTGCCGCATCTTCGGCAAGCATACATTAATCTGCTCTTACTTCAATTCGACCTCCCTTCTTTATCTTCTTCTTCATTGTTTCACAGCGTGCTGCATGATGATCAACATAATTATCAACATAGAGCCTCAGAAATTGTTTCGTTTGTGTGTTTCTGGCACACCAAAATATTTTCGGTTCATGTGGTCGCAATTACAGTGCGCATTGTCTGCAAATCTCTAATGGCACAGCCAATCAGATTGCAGCAAATATGCAACCCTGTGCTTAGTTTACTATTGACACATCGATAACTGCATTAACTCAATTCGAATAGAATAATCAAACAGCTTCCAAAATAGACAAAGCAACATTGAAGACGACTCGATTGCTGTAGTAGTTGTTTTAAGTAGTAAGCCATGTTTATGTGCATGTTGTTGTTGGCTATGGCACGAGCAATTCAATTAACTCAAGGTGGCCAACAAGAGGCAACAGGCAATAATAAAACACAGGTAGCACGCAAAAAAACGACCAATCAAACTAAACGAATCGATGGCAAAAAAATCATTTTTTCTAGATAAGCATTTGACGACACATGTGTGTATGTTTTCCACGTTGCCAAAGTCGCATAGCAAAGTTACAAGCAGCAGCGCTGACAAAGCCAATTAACAACATCTAACGGTAGTTCAAGCAACTTCTTATAAGTAAATAACACAAAACGAAAGAGAAAGACAGACACACGAAAAAGTCAAAGCTTAGATTACACACACATATACACGCAGCATATGTATATGTATGTATATATGTATACACATACTCGCAACAAGGAAATGACGTTTTCAGATTATTTTTGGACGCTTAACCATAGCCGAATAATATTTTACCGATTTTTGAACTAGCTGCTTTAGCGGAGGGCAGCATTTCTATGTATGTATATACTTTTTTACTGTAAAAAAAAAAAAAAAAAAAAACTAACCAAACGAGTTCAAACGATGAAATCTGCTTTTTTTTGCAACGACGACGGCATTGAAACTAGGCATGAGTCACGCGCGCTTCGAGCACATTGCGAGAGCAAAGTCAGCCTTTATCAGCTGTTGGGACCTGCTCAAACTAAAAGACACGCAGCGACCATTAACTGCGCATCTAAATATAAAGTAAAATCAATAAACTAAATAAGAAATAGACAACGCTAACGTCACGAGTATTAACGGAGCGCGAGTGGGTTGAATAGATGTAAGTAGGTGGATAATGCCGGACAACGACAACAACCGTTGTGTTGTGGCAACCGGGCGTGAGTTTTGTTCTTATTGGGGCCAGCATTCCAATACACAGACATGCGCCTTGTAACTTCCAGCCATGTAACTGTGTGGGTAGAACTAGTAACGGTGTTCCACAACAGCAGCAACAACAACAACAAAAACCACAGCAACAGCAATAAAATAGCTAGACGGGGGCGTTTGGGTCACACGCTGCACAAGATTTGAAAGGCGTTCACTGACGCTGCGAAAAAAGGGTTACCAGCCATACAAAATATGTAATATATGTATGTATGTATGTACAAACTAACACAAATACACCTTCATACAACGGGGTATTTAATATTCCTATTTGAATTGTAAATTGCCAAGGCATTTGTAGTTGCTATTTTATGCAGAATGGGAATCTGATGTCAGCATCACATACATGCACATGCACACATGCATACATATACATAAGGATACGGGCAATCTCGCAGTTCTTCTCTCCAGGGAGCGAACTGCATAAAAAGAGCGCCTCAGAGAGACCTTGCACTTGCCTATGTGCACTTGGCTGCCATTTGCGTGTTTTTCTCACGTTTCGCCAGTGTTGGTAATGTTGAGAATTCGGCAATGCAGCGAATAAGCAAAAGTTTTCGAGTATCGATTAGCAACTACTACACTTGCCAACAAAATGTCTAGACACAAGTCTGAATTAATTCGCATTTGCAATAACCTTTAGCTGGGAAAGTCGGACAAAACACAACACACCAACATATTTAGATTGTAAATTGTAAAACACTGTAAAAACTCATGAACAGGCATTCGAGCAAGATAAGACAAGTGTGAGAGAGAAAGAGAAATAGAGAGAGAGCGAGAGTCGACAGACAAGAAAGACAGGGCTAAAAGTGTCAGAAAACAGATAATGGCAACGGCAGCAATTTGCGACCAATTTGCACAGTCAGTCTCAGACTTTGCGACTCCATCCACTCCGAACGAAGAACCAGCTTAGCTTAGCTTAGCTCAGCGAATTGCACACGTTCTGGGAATTGCAGCGAACGCTGTTAACAATTTTACTACTATATATGGGATCCAAATACCACATGTGTTTTGTATTTTAGTGTACTTATATGCGGCGATGGCCAATGCCAAAGCAGCCCAAAACGGAAAACTGTAAAAAAAAAAAAATAAATAACAAGATTTCTACCGAGACACGACCAAGCTGCATTTGCAGAACTGGTTTGCTTTTAGTTTTAGCCCAATGTAAAAAGCTGTTAGAGGCAGGCGAAGGAATCGGTTTTTACTGCTGCCATTTGTTCTGGATAAAAAAATCGATCAATTTTTCATATTCTCAGAGCAGGGGTAACAGGAGGTGTAGGAGGATACATGCGCAAAATACACACATACACATACGCGCATATATACACTCACGCATACCCTGACACGAAAAGTGACGCAGGGAACGATGTGTCATCGCTCTTTGGTGGTTGTTGTAGAAGAAAAACAAAGCACACTAAGGAAGAACTTCAAATTGTTTTCGTTTTTGCACTTGCATGCTTTGTAGTAGTTTAGTTCAGTTTATGTAGCATTATTTGCATAACTTTTGCTTGCTCGCTTTGATTTCAATAACAAAACATATATACACATTCACATACAAGCGCACACTCAAACACAATAACAACAACACCACTGACACTGACGAAAAATAAAAACTGTTACGACGGCCATCTTGAAAGAGCAGCGCAGTCAGCGTCGCTGCGGCAGAGTTTTAGAAAAGTGGCAATATGCAAAATTCAAAAAGTCCAAATAGATTTGTCAATCACACGCACATTTGTCACCAAGCTTTTGCGTTTTAAACGGGGTTTTAGTTTCTTTCTCTCGTATATGCGCGCACCAATACACTGGCAGTCTGTTCATACATGACAATTTTTTTCTTTTTTCCCTATTTGCCCATTACATACACTTCGCTGCTGGTGCGTCGCTGTCGCATTGACATTTGGATTATGCGTTACAGACCGTGCAGTGACATTGATTTCATATTTTTCATTGCACATTACGCATACTTACACAGATTACTACTTTTATATATTTTTAAAGTATATTAATTTAAATTAATTGGGAAATAATTACGCAGAAATGAAGCGCGGCGAGAAATGCTTCCAATATCTTTCGATGCTTTCGACGTATCGATGCCAAAGCTATTGTTTACCAGCACTAGATCCAGGGCTTCTGCATATTTTGGTTATCGATACTTTGGCGATGGTGGTGCTCATCGATGGCTGTGCCAAATTAATTGAACAGCTGATTTAACTATTTTGGCGCTATCTACTTTAATTTAAATTATAAAAGTAGTCATTTTTTAATAGAAGGTGTAGTTGACATTTTACAGCACTACAATGCACATAAGTTTTCACAGAATTGCAATGCATTGTTTTTATCTGCAGCACATATATGCTCTCACTAACTCATACATATGTACATTCATACCCTGTCGGAGAAAATTTTCCTTATCAGTAACAAGCACAATGATACAGCCATGTGTTATTTATTTTTACGCTCAGTTCTCGTCTAACGCTCAACGGAAACGGTTATTTGTTACACAAAGTAAACGATATCGTTGCGCATATTAAAGTGCAATTTAACAAACAATTCGGTAAAGCACGCTCGTATTTGATGCAGTAATACGAGCGAAATATCTTATAAAATTCATTAACGTATTGTGAGTGTTAAGAAATTGGTTAAGTTCATTGATTGGCTCTCAAGCTGCCAATATCTGATGAATCAATTTAATGAGCAAATTGCCAAAATATGTAAATGATTCGCCAATTATGACAGGCGCGCGATATCAAGCCATCGCGATTCTAATCAGGCAGCCTGGTTTTTCGTTCACACTCGTTATACAGGCCGATCGTGATGACGGTTCATAAAAATAATAGAAATCAAAAGTGCTGCCAATTGTGTTCTGCTTATCGATAATTTGATTTGTAACGGAAGCACGTCCTTAATACAAGCCATAAATTGAGCTTACATCTCTTCTCGAAATTAAAATTGTTGTCAAATGGCATTTTGTGTATTTTGCATATGGATAATTCCATTAGCTGATTTCTAAAGGAAAAGCGTCCTTAATGGATTGCTTACATGTCTAATTGTTATCAAAAGTGCGGCCCATTTACAATTTGTCACGGTAGTTCATCCTTAATAGAAGCCATAAATTCAAAACACAACGATATGTGAGCGTGTATGTGTGTGAATTAATATTGGAAAACGATTTGTACCGAACGCTTCGACGGCCTCATATGCACATTGTTATCAGGCAGCAGCTCTGATTACATATATTGTTGATATGATAAAAAAAATACCCCAGAACCGACAGCATTTACTTTCTACGACCGTTAAATTGTTATTATTGGCTTATTTGTTATTTCGTATTTGATTTGTGGACATGCCAAAGCAAAGCAAAGTGAAACAAAAAGAAAACCTTTTTTTTTTTGTTTCGCGATTTGTTTAAACAAGCTAAAGCATAGGAAATTGACTTTTTGCCTGCTGCCAGTCATATAGCACAATAGCTTGTCAAGTAGATAACAAAATATGTCGCCCCTTGCAAGCTATTAATAATTATCGAAACTAAAAATGTAATTTTATTTGCTTTAAAATGTCTTTCTCAATGGCAGCGCTTGAGTTTCGAGCTACTGAAGTCTATAATTACCGCTGTATGTTCTTTGATTACAAATACACACGCACAATAGATACATTCCTAATGAAATATCGCAGTTCCTTATGTGCTCAGCAATGACAATATAATTCTTCAGCAGCTGCGTCATGATCCAAAACTTTTGCTCTCTGTAGAAGAGTTTTTAGGAGTAGTCTTTAAAAAGTTAGATATATTTTATAAATTTATAATTTATATAATTTAAAATGTTGATTTGCTGTCAATGCGGTTATAAAGTATATTGTATAAAGTAATTAGTTTAGTAGCTAATATCTTTTTATATATATGTATATATATATTTTTTTAAATCATTTTTGCTATACATTTTCTTTGTCTTTATAATGGTCTATAATACTTTCAATAAATTTTATTCTATTTTAATACTTTCAGATTGTTATCTTTATCAATAATCGTATATTGTGCCTTTCTAGAGGTCTTTTTGGGTTTATTTTTCACTTCTCGGTTAAGTAGTCGCAGTGTCCATTGAGTGTCATGATAAGCCCTTGCCCAATCCCGGGACTTGCCATTTGCTCAAGTGACTAATATATACATACATATATGTACATATATGTGTATTAATTTATGTATTTATAGCACTTTTGTTGTATTTGCTTTTAATCACAAATTCGACTCTTGCCCATTGCCAATCCCTTCGCTCTCAATTACAGAATGAAACTTCACTTGCAAGGCTTTTGCCAATGACTTGAGTCACATTATGTACATATATAAAAACATAATATAAATTAATATCTATATATATGTATAAATATAAATACATATATATATGATGCATATATTTACTTATAATAAAACAAACTTGATTAATTAATCTGCATAAACATTTATCTAATTGAGTAGAAAATATTTCTAGTAGTGAATTATTGAAATTATAAGGAAATTATAAGAAATTATCACTTAAAATGTAGAACTCAGAAGAGATTGTTGAGTTTATATAGGCGAATAGAATATTGTAACTGTGTGCATGACTACTACATGGTTATACATATTCAGCACGCCATAAACTCGATATTTATCGATTTTCTTGCAATATCTCTTATGAACATGGGTTAACTTGTTTTAGTTTAGGAAAATATCAATTTGATTTTGACTTTAATCTGCTCTACCAGTTTGAACATGTTATGTTAGTATAGCCGGCAATGATATACCTCTACTATATATTGCTCATATAGATATTCCAGTGGCTTTCTAAATGGCAAACTAAATATTCGGGAAATTACGTCTTTGCTATCTCTATAACAGTCAATTGCTTTGAAGATTCCTATGTATTAGTATATTTATGTTCGAAATGTGTATATATCAAATTAACCCTGATGAGTCGGGAGTTACTTAATGTTAAATTATTTGTTTTCTCATTTTTTTTTTCTCTCTCCCTCTTCGGGTCGAATTGTAAGAATTTTACCTTTGTTATAATTTAATGCATTTTTTATAATTGACACCTGTACCTGTACTCAATGTGACAATTTCAACTGTCGAATACATTCATGGCTCTCGAACACATACATGCATGCAAAATGTTGTTATTGTTTTTTGCTTGCTTTTTTTGTTTTGGTTTTGCGATTCTTTATTGATTCACGCCTAAAGTTTATTAATGTGCGCATTGCACTTAAACGAGCTGCTTCCTTATATATGTACATAAGGGGTTAATACTGTTCGATACGTTGATTTAATTTGGAGAAGTAATTGAGAAACCGGTTGCATTTTGGTCAGCTGACATTGAACTTGATTTCGACTTCCGAATTGAACAGCAACTGGTGGCAATGTTGTCGTAAGATGAGGCCCAAGAAACACGGCAAGCCAAGGACTCGGCTCTATGGACTACTCTGTGTACCGTTAATTCTGTATGCATGGACGGCAGCACAGGCGCAGGCGCAGACAGTCTCAGCACTAGCGGATCAAGATCCCAATGATGGTGTGTAAGCTCTGCACGGCAGACTCAAGTACTTATTGATCTACTCATCCTTTTTCTTATTGTCAATAAATATGCATCGATAAATTAATAGATACAATTATCGCATCGATATTCATCCAAACATTTATCAGTATATTCACAGATAATATTTAGAGGCATTTCAGCCATATTTTGGCGAAGTTTCAATCAAAATACACCAAAATATACCTGTAGATCAAATCGATATAAACTATCAAACATTTATCGATTATAATTTATGCATGTACCCATTGATATTTACCGATTTACATTAGCAACAAATAAAGAACTTTTACATATGTATATCATCAGATTTAGCAAGTCATTAAACCAAATACTTTTTATTACTTCTATGTATTTTGATTAGTGGCTAAAATAACTGTGATTAGTACGCCCTATACGCTAAGCTTTAGTGTGAGCGCTGAAGATAAGGATAAATATGTTATCGAGAATATAACATGCCCTGCAGGTAGCGCAGCGAGTGTAGCAGAAGGGCAATTCATCTGGTAAGTATTTCAGATATTTATATTTGAAAATATACAATAATTAATTACTTGCCATTTTAGCGAGAATCTAGAACCATGCACGAGCTATACAACTGCCGTAAGTTTGAAAGGCACGACGGAGGGTGCTACGGTCTTTCCACAAAACGTCATTGCCTATACGGAATATAAAGGTGAGTGCCGGAAGAAATACATTTTTATTTACATAACTTATATATATCTCACCTTTTTAGAGCCCAAGACAACTTTGACATCCGTTGAAGCTACAGAGACGACCATACAACTGACCTGGGAGACCACCGATCGGGCCTGTGTGAAGCATTTTGAGATCCAGGCAAATGCCCCGGACAGCACAAATAGCCACCAACAGTTTAAGGATGAGAGCAGCGACACATTCGTAGTCCTGCCATGTCGGACATACAATGTGACACTTGAGACGAAGAATAATGCGAGCGTGTCCGTTGGCAGCGATATGAGATTCGTGGACACGGGCTATCTGGAGCCAGGCGAGCTGCAGCTGACTATCACCAATGGCACCAATGCGGATACGGTAGTGGCTTGGAAAGATCCAATTAACAAGAGTTGTATAGGCAGCTTTACGATTGTCTGGCGACGCAATGGTTGCGTCTCGGAAGAGGATCATGAGACGACGACAGCGACCACAGAGCAGGAGGATGACGCGATGACAGCAATCACAGATGATTGGACGGGAATAACGACTTTGTTCCAGGATACGGCGACACAAAGCGGGACTAGAGGTGAGTGCTTCGGTTGAAAGTATTTCTTTTGCCGCTCTTTTGCAATTGCCATTTCGATTCGATTTCTGCAGTTGAGTGCGAGTGGAGCCATTACTCGAATGACTCCACAATGAAGCAGCATACCATATCGGACCTGCAGGGATGTGCACTGCACACCGTCGAGGTGTACATAAATGCAGAGCGCAACACAACGGCCAAGGCCACGGAGACATTTGTATCCGGCGAGAAGTGTAAGTAGTCCATATTACTTCTCAATGCTTTCTAAGCCTTTGCTCATTTAGTGCCGGGTGCTGTGTCGAAACCTCTAGAAATGATCAATTCCACCGAGCTGCATTGGTCATGGTCGCCGCCCACAGATAACGCCCAGTGCGTGGCCAATTATCATGTGAATATAACTGGACCCACCCAGCGGCTGGAATATGCCAGCGACGAGCAGTTGACTAGTGAAACTTTTGCTACCTTCCAGAATCTGGAGCCCTGTGGCATCTACAATGTGGAAATCGTACCAATATCAGCGAATGGCTCCAGGGGCACCGGGTTTAAGAGTCAAAGCACGCTGAGCGAGGATCGTAAGTAGAGCAGACCTTCCCTTAAAGCCTTCAATTATAATCTCGCAATAGAGCCCACACAGGTTCTAAATCTAACGAGCAACACAGGACCCTATTTCATCGAGCTAGCGTGGCTGACGCCGAGCTACGCGGATCTGTGCATCGATGGCTATCGTATCTCGGGTTGGATGGACGATAATATAGAGGTTGTTGCATTGAGTCTTAGCACACCAAATAATTCGGTCAGATTTGATAAGGATCTGGGCGCCTGCCAGGGCTATACCATACAAATAATACCCTATACAAAAGGGAATCTGGATGGAGAGCTGCGGCCCATCGATGTTGAAACTAAAGCAGCCATTGTTAACTACGAGAAGGTTTCTAAATATATCTATGTATATATATATGGATCTTTTTAAATAACACTTCGTTTTGTAGATCAAATTCGAGCTGGTGGGCAATGGCGCTACGCCTCACAGCCTGGAGCTGAATGCGAACAATCAGGACTACAACAATCATTGCCAGACGATCTTCGCGCATTTCAGCTGCCAGACCAGCGTAGACGTGCCCAACACCTATGCGGAGAAGTATGTGGAAAGCTATCGTGATCGCGGGTTTCAGGCGGTAATAGAACCACTCTCGCCCTACACCAAGTACACCTGCAGCGTAGTGCTCTACAATGTAGCTGGGCCATCGGGGAAGAAGATCGTGACGGGTCAACAGCTGGAAACTCTAACATTCTGTATGTGTCGATCTACTACCTTTTGAATTTTTCGACATACTAAGTGCATTTAGTCGATTGCAGTTCCCGAACAGCCCCGACATGTTCGGTATCATGATAGCACCAAGACGAGCTTGACTTTTGTGTGGGAGCAACCGAAACATCCAAATGGACCAATCAAATACTATCATGCATTCCTAATGCGCTACGAGCCGGATTACTTTGTGCCTAGCACATGCAAAGCAGTGAACGAGGTGATCAAACCCGAAACCAAAGGTGAGCATGCTAAGTAATCTACTGCAACGAACCCAGCCTCAAATTTCATATGTCTCCTCCGTAGGCGACATGATGAGCACCTTCAACGATCTATCACCCGCTGTCAAGTATATTATGCAGGTGGCTGCATTGAATGATTTCGGCTTGAGTCAATACACGGCTCCTGTAATCGGCATTACGCAACCAGATGGTAAGCTACCAAACCGGAATTGAATATCCCAATACGTATAAATAACCTTAACAAAATCTTAATTATATAGTATCGGATCCAGTCACCGATTTAAATGTGACCTCAGACGGTCCCGCTCTAGATCCTACTAGCTACAGCGCTAATGTCACTATATCCTGGACTATACCCTGCAAATCGAATGGCCAAATACAAGAGTTTGTCTTGCACATTACGGGCGTACGAGCGGAACGGCAGATCAGTTATCAGGAGGGTGTGCCACCCGATAATCACGACAGAGAGGGACGCATGACGCATAGCATAACCAATCTACTGCCAGAAGTTGAATATACAGTCCGGGTAGCTGTCAAGACAAGGAATGTGGACACATTGAGCGCAAGTGAATCGAAAGTTTGGGAGTCACCGGCGGGCTGTGAGTATATATGTAATTTTAAACTTACCCCGAGAAAACCATCAGAAATAGTGTTTTAGCAGCAACACTTTCTATATAATTTTAGTTTAAATTGTGCTGTAAATGTCATATTTTAATACAGACAGGTATGCCTTCCTTTGAACTTTGCTCAATTTCTTTCCAATTAGCATAAACTGCTAGAAATGTCATTTTAAGTTTGCCAATGCGCTTCCGCAAGCAGCACAAAGTACTAAAAATGCCCTGTTTGGTTTATCCTTTATGAGTCTAGCTTAAATCTGCACTCAGAATAAAGTACTAATAAATCCGTCATTTAGATTTGTTGATGGACTGTCATTCAGTGTTGCCAGCTGCTGAGCTCCGAAATATGTTATAAAATACGTGAATAAATGTACTTCGTCTAGGTATTTCTTTTGAGTATTTCCTCCAAGTATTTTTTCTAAGTATTTACGCTTAGATGAACGATCACACACTTCACTTCACTTTAATGCACTGCACAACTGACCCTGACCAGGCCTGGGCGACTGAAGAAATGCTGCAGCTGCTGCCCTTTATATAGGGCGACTCTCACTCAGACACTATGCGCTCTCAAATGTTCAGCCCGACGACAGGTAGAGATCGTTGCAGTCGACCAATGGGAACACTCTTCAGCAAGCATTATAGCTTCGTTTTACTCAAATGTAAATGAGAAATTAATACTGCTGCATACACATAGACAACTTAAATGATCTGTAGCTCTTATTCGTCTCTTGTTTTTCTGAGGCAGACAGACAGAGAGTCAGACTGTGAAATAGACAGGGAGGCAGACAGATCACATATACAAACAGACAAATATTACAATAATGTCTATAATTATACACCTACATACATATATGAAGTGAGTCTTGAAGACCTGCTATTAACTATGTTTTCCTGCAGTACCTTCTGGCCTGGACGACGATATTGTGGGTAAAATGCGTGTTAGCGCCTATGATACTAATCATCCAACCAGCTCGGCGATTGTGAATTTGCCCCGCGATATTCTAAACTCTGAATCAGGCAAAATAAAATATGTGGCATTGTTGCTATCCGAAAAGCATTGTGCCGACAAACCGAAATTGACCTATAATGTTTCCAAATCCTGGCCACCCGTGGCATCGTGGGATGAGGTGGGCGGCGATTGTATTCATCAATACCAAACAACGCCCGAGCGCTGGAATCCCAATGATGAAATTCAAAGTAGACGCTCCGAAAAAAGCGAAGACATTACGTTTACTATAGGCACCGACAAGTGTCCGGATCAGACCAAACGCTACTGCAATGGACCACTAAAACCGAATACGGAATATCACATGGTCGTGCGACTTTTTACCAGCTCCGGCTACAATGATGCGGCGCTGCTGGAGTTCAAGACGGAGGCGGCAATTAAGGTGACGCTCATCCTGGTCAGCGTCTGCAGCTGCCTGCTGCTGGCCTTCATATTGGGCCTACTCGTGCTCTATGTGCGCAAGCGTATAGCTTGGTAGGTATCTAGGATATATATGGATTAGACTCTCTTTCAATTTACCCATACATATTTCAGGCATCGCGACTCTGGCCAGGGCATCGAGGATCCGTTTGGCAATGTAATAGCCAAGAACTTTGCGCTCTTCTATGCAGAAGTGGCCAAGCCGGAAAAGCTGGCACGCGAATTTAAGGAAATTACGGTTGTGGCCTTGGAGCTGAGCTACGCAGCCTCGGAGCTGGGCAGCAATAAGAATCGCTATGCAGATATCTATCCCTGTATGTGTATTGAGTAGACTTGACTAGATCTTAGAGAACTAATTATATTGCATTGCAGACGACAAGAATCGCGTTATACTGGATATCGATACTGAAGGATCGGACTACATTAATGCTTCCTTTATTGATGTACGGCTTGGGCTATAAAGATATATGAAATAAATCATTAATTAATCCTCCTTATAGGGTCACACACGAAAGAAGGAGTACATAGCTACGCAGGGACCAAAGCCAGAGAGCGTCATGGACTTCTGGCGCATGATCCTGCAGCACAATGTGCGCGTCATTGTGCAGGTGACACAATTCCGTGAAGGCAACACAGTGAGCAAGCGCTTTATACATATAACCAATGCTATATATCATTTATATATATATATATATTTGTTTACCCCATATAGATAAAATGCCATGAGTATTTTCCGTATAATATGCGCGGTGTAACCGTCACAATCAAGGCTAAGGAATGCTTTGAGGTTTACGATCGCACAGAGCTCACGGTCGTACACGAAAAGTACGGCCTCAAGGAGAAGGTGGTTCACTTCTTTTTCAAAAAGTGGCCCGATCACGGCTGCCCCGATGATCCCAATCACTTGATCACCTTTGTCAGGAAGGTCAAGGCAGAGAAACGTCCGAGTTACTCACCCATTGTGGTACACTGCAGCGCAGGCGTTGGACGAACGGGCACCTTTATAGGCCTCGACTTGATAATGCAGCGCCTAAAGAGCGAATCGAAAATCAATATTTTCGAAACAGTCAAAAAACTGCGATTTCAGGTATTTCTTAAACTTATCTGTCTATATAATCTATGATGTCTAATTTACGATCGCGTTGCAGCGCATGAAAATGGTGCAAACCTTGCAGCAGTATACGTTCCTCTACAGCTGCACCTATGAGCTCGTGAAGCACAAGATTCCACGTGCCGCACTCAAGCTCGAGGTGCGGAACAAAACGGATGGCGGTGTGCCAGCGTTAACTACACCCAAGAAGGTCAGTTTTCCCGACACGGATCTAAGTCGTGTCGAGGCAGCCGTACTGGATTCACCCGATCCAGATTCCGCATCGACAGCTGTGCAGTTGCCATCCCGTTTTAGCGGGCTGCGTCGAGCGAACGATTTGGATTCGTTATATGAGCAGCCAGAACGAAACAGTCTTCAACAGGCCAACGGCAAGAGCAAGGAGTGCGCTATATAATTTTGTGAGCATTTTGTGACATCATGCATGATTTCCATATTTTGCGATGGATACCATGCTTGTGTATTTATTGTATTATACAAATATAATTTAGCAGCAATAACAGCCAAAGAGAATTGTCTAACGCTAAAGCATTGTACTGTGAAATTAAATAAATATATATGTAAAGAAATATAATGGTGCTGGGCATACAACAAACAGTTTATTTTCTAAAAAACAGTCTTGAATTTGAAACAGTTTATGTAACGGACAGCTTGAACTTATCGAAAATCAATTCAGTTCTTATCGATTGATATCATTGCCGTCGTATGAATATGAATTATGCCAATTTAAAGAAATATATATATATGTATTTGGTTGTCTTTTGGATTGGTTTAATAGTAACACTACTATTTTCAATGCAAATATTTATACTATATTAAAAGTAAATATATATGTATGTATATATGTATATTAAAAAGGTCTAAAACGTAACGTACCGTAAATTTGAATGTAATCACGTACGCAACAAATCAATCGTAAACGTAGCGCCTATCGAAAACATATCTTTGCAGTGGCAACTCTACTTACACTTAACTGTGAATGGCCAATTGATAAGAAGAAGTGAGCAACATTTATTTACAAAGTCGATCCTTGGTGCTGCCGTAAAATGTCTGAGCGCAAAGTGTTAAATGTAAGTTAAACTAATTAGTTATACAGTCAAAGCTATACTATCCATAACTCCATTTGCAGAAATACTATCCTCCGGACTTCGATCCGTCGAAGATACCGCGCATGAAATTGGCGAAAAATCGCCAATACACAGTTCGGTTGATGGCTCCGTTTAATATGCGTTGCAAAACCTGTGGTGAATATATCTACAAGGGCAAGAAGTTTAATGCCCGCAAGGAGGATGTGGAGAATGAAACCTATTTGGGGATACGCATCTATAGGTTCTATATAAAGTGCACACGCTGCCTGCAGGAGATCTCCTTCAAAACTGATCCACAGAACACGGACTACGAGATCGAGGCGGGCGCCACACGAAATTTTATGGCACTGAAACTGGCTGAGGAGCAGGCGCGTCGTGAAGAGCGTGAGGCACGCGAGGAGGAGGCTAACAATCCAATGAAATTGCTAGAGAATCGCACGCAACAGTCGCGCAATGAGATCGAAATGCTCGAGAGTCTCGAGGAGCTGCGTGATCTCAATAGACGTCAACAAACGGTGGACTATTCGACTATGCTGGAACAGTACAATCAGGTGGAAACAGAACGTGAACGCGAGGAGCGGGAACAACGCGAGGATGAGGCGTTTGTCAAATCTGTGAACTTCAAAAACAAAGCAGAGAGCGGCAAACGCATTGTCGCGGAGGAAATCATTGAGGAAATAACGGAGGAGGGTAACACAGATGTAACTGCGCCCACACCAGCCAAACTTGCGAAGCCTAATCCTGCAAAGCCTAACCCAAGTAAAGCGCTTGGTGGAATGCAGCTGGTGAAAAGAAAGACGCCCTTGGTGCTGGTAAAGCCTAAGACAGAACGAGCAGCGACATCAGCGGTAAACAGAGTAGAAGGCGGAGCAGCGCAAGTAGCTGCAGGAGCACAGGGATCAGCAGTAGCAGCCAAAGCGTCGGAGCCATCAGCAACAGCTGCTGCAACGGCTAATACAACTGCAACTGCAACAGCAACAGAGACTGCCTCGAAACCTGCAGCAGCCGCTGGCCTCTCACTTTTAGCTGCCTACAGCGACAGCTCTGAGGATTCCAACTGACCCTTGCATCTTGGCAGCATTTATATCAAGTCCATGTTTATTTACAAATTAACTAAACCATATGCTAAGACACAAAGACATGTAATTAAATTTTCAGTTTAACGTTTATCAAGATATGTACAGATCTGTGTAGCTTATATTTTTCAGTATGATACACATATAAAATGAAACTCTTATGAGTATTGCGATCATTGCAAGTGATGTAAAAAAAAAAAGGTTTAGCATAAGCTTTATATAGTAAACTTATCGTTGGCAACCTTTAAATCAGTTAACACAATTAAATTCCTCCCACTTTCAATATTTAATTAAATTGAAGAATATTCAAACAATAAAGAAAACAAGATTTGTACTCTACATTCAAATAAACACATTTGTCATTTAATAAACTTTTAATTTTATTTTAGCGTTTTAGCTGACTTCAAAAATATTTCACTTAAATTTCTAGGTTTTTCAAATACTATATATATATTTATATATAGTCAAGGCCATAAGCATAAGGCAAATCAATTTACATACACATTTATCAAATTCTCGAAAATTAGCAACATAAAATGACTAAAATAGTAGTACATATGTATATATAAATATTCAGTTTATATATATACATACATAAATAAATGTCATATACATCTTTCTATCAATTCATAGCCGATTTCGTGGCGATTGGAACTGAAAGGCTTAAAGTTAAATTAAAACTAAATACCAAATGGTAACAGTTGCTCTATATATAAATATATACAGCTGCAAAAATTATAATAAATAATATCACAAGCGAAATAAACAATAAGAAATTATAAATACATATCAAATATTCACTTAAGCATTAGGGTAAATATAGCAATAGGTTATACAGTAAGTAATTAATAATAAATCCATTTAATTTCATAAATTACGAAGACACTGGTATCTGCTATAGCTGCCATATCGTTCAGACGATATATGTATCTCTCTATACAGCATACATATACGATTAGACTTATATGTATATAACGGTATATCATCTATATATATCATTTATAAGGCTGCCTTCTGGCAAGCGTCGTCACATATTTACTTTTTACTTATTATATTACGTTTAACAGTCTTTGATCGTTTAGTTCATTTTCCAGTTACTTTTTGGGGTGGTTTGTGGGGGGCGTGGCAAGCCCATTTCCTTTGTTTTTGCTTTGTTTTTGGTGTGTTGCATTTTGGTTTTGGTTTGCATTTGTATCCTGGCTTTGGCTTTTCATACTTAAATGTCCACCGCTTTGGCTGCTTTGTAGTCGCCAGCTGCAGCCATTGCCACGCCCACCATCACGCCCCCGCCACCATCGTAGTTGTGGTGGTTGTTGTTGTTGTTGCGTAGGAAACTCTGCTGCTCGGGCGCGCTGTGATTGCGCTCGCAGTGCTCATCCAAGTCATGATAGACAGAGACGCCCAGCGCACGCGTCGGCGCAAATTGCAAATCATTATCGTCCTGCTCATCTCCCACATCGTCGTCGTCATCATCGACGCCAGCATCTTCATCCAGCAGCCGACGTCGCGGCATGCCGACAACAAAGTCCTCCAGACTGCGCTTGACGGCTCCATCGGAGCCCGTGCCCGAATCTTTGCTGGATAAATGATCCTGCTGCAGGTCGTGCTCCGGCTGTTGCATATAGCACAGGGTCAGACCCTGCTCCAAGCAGCGTTGCTCATACGACGGCGTCGTGTACACAATCAAACTACTCTGCGTCTGTCCAGGACCACACTCCAAGTCCGTCAAACTTGGCGACCGTAGCTGAGATTGCTGCCGCGGCTGTTGTTGATTCAGTTGATGCTGATGCTGTTGCTGGTGCTGCTGTTGCTGCTTGTGCGTCGCGTTATCAAGTATGATTGTGCGATTCATGGTGGTCAACTGCGTCTGATCCAGCGGCAGAGTGTGCTGACTGCTTCGCGTGGTCGAGCTATGCGATAGCGTCCACGGCTTATAATGCGAAACCTTCCAAACAATGCCAATGCAAACCGAGAAGCAGATGATCGAGATAATCGTGATAATCATCACAATGAGCAGCACCACATCGATATTGAAGCTATCCTGCACCACCATCAGCTCCGACTGCAGTGTCAAGGTGCGCAAATTGTCCCTGATCTCGCAACGATAATGTCCAGCGTCCGTGGATTGGGCATTGACAATGACTAGGAGCTCCTTGCTCTCGGTAAAGTAGAAGCGTTCAGCATCGGGTCCAGTGGGTGAGTTATGCAACGGCTTGTTCTCCTTGAACCACTCACGATGCGGCTGCTCCAGCTCCATATTAAGGAATTCACTGAGACACTCCAGTACACAGGTGCGACCCAGGATGACCTCCTTGTGGACCAGTGGAATGCTGGGCAGAGGTTTGTCTGCAAATGAATAACATTATAGTATATGTAGGCTATTAGACTTTTGTAATGTTGCCACTCACCATTCACAATTAGCGTGGCATTCACTTTAATCACGCCCGCCGGACTCTCTGCCGTGCAGGTATATATACCCGAATCGCTCGGTTTGGCATTCGTTATCAGAAATGCATTCTCCTCGCGTATCACCTGCAGTCGTCGTTCTGTGGCAGCTGGAAAATCTCGACCACCAAACTTTTGCAATGCCATCTCCGGCATGGGATCCCCGCTGGCCGAGCACACCAAGCGCGCCGTTTCGCCCGCATCTATCGTTAGATTCGAGGGCACATGCAAGAAGCTGGGATGAACTGCAAGTAGAGTATATAATTTAGTATATGTATAAATATAGTAAAGTTTGTTATCCTTGCAGAAGTTCATTAGAGAACTAATGATTAGTTCGATATATACTATTGAGTCATTCAGTGATTAACTGGAACTGGAACCACATAGTATTGTTTACGAACGAATCAATAGCTTCGATAACTGAGCACAGAAGATCTGCGCCAGTTCATTTAAATGAATCTTCAAAAAGGAACTGATTTGAAATTTCAAATAAAGTTCGTTTGGCTACTCACTGCCTATCGATATTTTGAACTTCTGGCCGTAGGTGGAGCCAAATGCATTGGACACCACGCACTGATAACGGCCGGCGCTCTCGTCGGTGACATTGAACAGACGCAGGTGACCATAGATCGTCGTCTGATTGGTGCTCTGATCGGGATGTATTTGCGTTTTGGTGCTGGCGCCATCATGGACATTTTGGTTCTCAACGACGTGCTGATTATCATGCCGCCACTTGATCTCCAGCTCATCGGTGGCAGCAGCCGAAGCGGCAGCTGGCGAGGTCGCCATGCACTCCAAGGTAATATTGGCGCCCTTGACAGCGAGCATGTTGCTGGGCTCATTTTGCAGCACAGGCTTGGGTGAGTCAGCTGCAAAGAAGGTAAAAGCAAAGAGTCAATAAAAAAGAGAGAGTAAAGAGTTTTTTTTTAGCACTTACAGCACTCGAGTTGCGCAGGAGTGAGCCGGAAGAGCTGGCGATCGAGCAGGTGCTCCGGATAGCCACAGACGGCATTTGTCAAGAGCTTCTCAGTCTGTATGCTAAAACGATTGAGATGCCATTGACGGAACCAAATCAACTCGCAATCACATATGAAGTTATTCGACTTGAAGCTGAGCTTCTGCAGATTTTGCATATGCTCAAATGCATTCGGCTGTATGCTGGCCAATTCATTGTTCTCCAGATTGAGCTGCACTAGACTGTTTAGTCCGGTCAGCGCTTTGCTACTGATCTGCTTCAGATTGTTGCCGTAGAGGTCGAGGCGGCGCAGCTTACGCAACGCCTTGAAATGCGCCCCAGCTGACTGATCCTCAATGATCCAGGCGAGACGATTGCGGCGCAAATTCAACTCCTCCAGATTCTTGACACAGTCGAACGTATTCTCTGGCAAATACTGCAACTTATTGTGGCCCAAATTCAAATGTTTCAATCGCTTCAGACAATCCAAGTGCTGAGCCTTAAAGTCGCTGATATAGTTGTGCGACAGATCGACCCATTCCAGATATTGGGTAAATTCAAATGTGTCCAGCTCGATGCGACTGATCGAGTTATTGGATAAGCTTAAATGGTGCAACTTCGTCAGATTGAAGAGGCCCTGGCGGGACAGCGAACTGATGTCATTGTGATCCAGCTTAATGCTCTCAATGTTGCGCATCACATGAAAGACGCCATCCTGCAGCGTCTTGATGTTGTTCGACTTCAGCTCCAGCTTCTGCAGCGCTTGCAGGCCACGAAACGTTGACCAATTGATCTCCAATCGATTCGAGTTGAGTGTACTACAAGAAGAGTAATTTGAGATTTAACTTTATTTGATTGGGATTACGCTATCAACTTACAGCTTCTTTAGGCGCAGCAAGTTCTTAAAGACGCCCACTGGCAGGCTGCTCAGGTGATTGTTGCTCAGCTCCAGATCCGTTAGGTTGCTAAGCGTGGCAAACGCCAGCTCATTCACGCTGCCGATCTCATTGCCATTAAGTATTCTGTAAATCGAATTTGATTTAGTTAGGCTAGCTCTATTCGGGCATACTTGGTTAACCTACAAATGGGAGAGTCGGCTAGGTCTTGGGAACATATTGGCCTCCACGCTGTGCAGTTGGTTCTTGCTCAGATCCAGCAATTTGAGCCTGGGCAGCAAAGCGAGCGCCTCGCTCGAGATGCGCTGTATACGATTGTTGGCCAAGATGAGTTGACGCAGCGATTGCAGATTCGTAAACATGGGCATCACATCCAGCTGATTGCGTTTCAGTGAGCTGTGGGGTAGACCGGAGAGAGGGGTTAGCTCAAATTTACAGTTGATAAATATTAAATGTATATGGAGGAAACCGGGATTATGTATACTATACTAAAGCCTGTCACAGTTATGTTAATAACAGTTAGTTATCTGTAAAATAATACTACGCTCTTAGCTGTTACTGTTATGTTATGTCCGAAGTGTTGTATTATGACTATTTCTATTACTAACAGCTATAATACCATGCTACCAGGCTTTGCATAGAACCACAGTGTAGAACAGTTAAACAGCCAGTAAAACAGCTATCTGACTTGATATCAGCATTAAAAAATAATATAGTATGACAAATACAAATCGAACGAGACGAATAGATGGAGAGAATATGCTAACTAGTTACTATCTAAGATTGAAGGCTGCTACTATATGCTTTTACAGTTAACAGTTTCAAGTAGTTTATATTTAAATTTAAATAATAATATTCATAGCGAAATACAACAGAGAATCTAATCTGATCTTTATGTAAAAATCGCTTCTTACTATGACTAATTGGAAAGATATAAACTATATTTTGCCTTTTCATTTATAATGAATAGCATTCGCTTGTGCTTCAAGCTTTTCTTATCTGCAGCTTGAATTGTGCATTATTCCAATTGAAATTTCAGACTCCAATTGAACAGAAAAACAAAAAAACCAGATGGCTTCCTTTTACAACTTATAAATGCGAGTATCTAAAAATACTCGCTTAGCTAAACGATTATACAGCATTATCTACTCTAGATAGCTCAACGCAAATGGAATAATTAGCTCAATAAACTCGTACATACATATCTCTGGTATATACATACATATACACATATGTATCAAATATTATATATTGTTGTTTATGTTTGTTTGTTTTTACTTACAGTCTTTGTAGCTCAGACAGATTTCGTATCGCTAGGACGGTGCTGTCGTTCAATTTGTTGCCCGCCAGATGCCTGCGAAAAAGTAAAAATGAAAACAAAATAATATTTAGTTGATGTGTGTGCATATATGTATGTAAATAATATGGTAAACAATGTTAGCTGATTGGATTTTCGAGGCCCGCAATTAATGGTCTGTAATTATGCTGCAATTACGAGTGATAAGCGTGCCAGAGTCGTGCAATTATTGATGCATTCCACTCGATAAAGATAAACCTCACATTTTGCATAATTTTGCAGTGCATTAAATTGATTAAAAGCAATGCGATAAAATCGCAACCCCCCCAAAAACAAAAAAAAAGTTAAGCTGAAACGCATAAATAAAAATAAAATATGGGTAAAGCTAGAGGACAACTGATAGACCACAATATACCCTAGACTACAAACTTTAAGCAAGGTATTCAATTTACTTTTGATTCCATTAATATACATACATAACAGACTCTATCCATGTTAATTTTAACATGCCATGTAAAAGCTTATACGACTAACTTCGTTAACGTATTAACATAGCGTTAAACTGTTAACAGCAATTTAATGCCCTAACAGAGGTTTATAAAATAATGTTAAATACCTTACTGTTACACCCCACATGACCATTAACTACTACAGGGTATATATACACTAAATAAAAGTCCGCAAAGCTGCGAGGGTTGTTGCGAATGTTTCAAACTGTTCCTGTTTTGGGGGTTGCTCAGAGGGGTTTCTTTTTTTATTTCATGGTTTACTTACAGCGTTTGCACATAGTTGGGCAGCAGGGGCACCCGCTCCAAGTGCTGCTTATCGCAATCGAAGAACTCGTTCTGGCATTTGCACTCCTTAGGACAGTTTTTGTTGTTGTTGTTGTTGCTGTTATTGTTATTTTTGGCATTCACATTTGCTGCTGCCGCTGATTCGGCTGCAGCGAGCTCTTTTTCCGCCTGCTCGTATTGCCCGCCATCGTCGGCCACGAAGCCGCGCGTTTCCAGTGAAGCAGCAGCCGCTGCTGCGATTTCCAGTGGAATATGCAAGGCGGCAAATTCCTCATCGCCCGTATCCTCCGAATCGTCTTCGCGTAACGGCAGAAAGCGTGGTCGCTGACGTGAATGTTGATGATGCTGCTGCTGCTGCTGTTGTTGTTGGTGCTGCTGCGACTGTGGCTGTGGCAGTGAAGCCTCTGCTACCGATGCCAGCGCAGCCGTGTTTCCGTTATTCTTTGCAAGCATGGCAAAAAGTTGTTGCTGTGGCAGCTGTTGATTGTAGGAGGCACCGCCCGATTTGAGCAGCGCGCTCAGCGGCGATGTTAACGCCTCGCCAGACACTGACGATGAACCCGACGTCGACGGCGCTGCAGCTGCATAACTTTGACAAATTGTTGTAGTTGTTATCAGTAGCATGCACGTAATTAGCTGTAATTTATTGATTTTATTGAAATCATGGGCACGCATTGTTGTTTTACTATAATTGCAATTATCATTATGGGCGCATGCTCTTGTTGTCGTTGCTGCTGCTGCTGTTCTTGTTGTTGTTGCATTCACAATTGCGTCGTCGTTTTGCTGTTTGCGCCGCCGTCGGCGCCGTCGCCACTTGCCACTCATGCTCAGCGTTGCGAGGCGTTGCACCAGTATTGAAGACGTCATTATAATTTTGCTAATGTAGTTGTTGTTCTCGTCGTTGCTGCTTCGTTTTCGATAATTATTAAACTTTATCGCTGCACATGCATCCTTTGCCCTTTCCTGCTGTTCGCTTTTAATAGCTGAAACGTGCATATTGCAGTGTTTTTGCTTTTTAATTTGCGTATTTTGTTGTTTTTCGTTTTTTATTTTGTTTTCCTTTAGCTTTGTATGCTTGATAAATTCGATCGTTTTCAACTGCGATTTTTTCCTCTGCTTTTTTCTTGCCTACATTCCGTTATTCCCGTGCAAAGATAGCGACGTTGATGGCGGCCGCGCCGGCGGCCAGTGCTGTAAAGCTCGTTCGCATTTTCGTCGTTTGAAGCTGCTTCTGTTGCTGTTGCATGATCCAGAGCCAATTAACTGCTAAGAGAGAGTGGGAGAGAAACAAAACATTAGCTTAAGGATGCCACTGTATGAAAATTATTGTTCAGTGTACTCAATACTAGTATCGATTAAGTGCTATCGATGATGATAATTAACTATCAACGAATTCTGTTCATTTAAACAACAATTAACATGTCCCTGATGCTGCTGCTGCATTACAATTTAGATTGTTTATATTTGAAGTAAAGCAAGCTAAATAAATAATAAATTATAAACAGCGTTGGCAAATGACTCTGGCAGTGTGCAAAATAAATGCTCATTAAATTAAAATACGACCGGATGTTTTTGTGCGAAAAAAAAAAACAAGAATACAAAAATACAAAAAGAAAGAAAACGCGAAACGTTTTATAACACAAACAGCAAAAGACGCACCAGACAGCAGCATCAGCCCCCTAAAAAATCTCTCAACTTGTTGCAAATTTTTGCAGCGTTTTGCATTTTGTACTTTGCGCTTGCTAAAAGTCCAAAGCACACAGACGCACACCTACACACACAGGCACACACACAGCCACACCTACATAGAGCGAATTCGAAAGAAATTCGGCGGTGGCGACATTCAGATAAAGCGAATGCTGCGCACTTTTTCCGCTATCAGCTAAATTGCGGCGTGCTCGACATTCAGATGCCTCGCAATAATTGGCTCATGCAAAAAAAAAAAAAAAGTATATATATATATAACAGTAACAAAAAGTAGCTCTAAAGATAAATATTTTATAGGCGTG
The DNA here is from genome assembly GCA_035047565.1 of Drosophila mulleri. Classification (NCBI taxonomy): domain Eukaryota; kingdom Metazoa; phylum Arthropoda; class Insecta; order Diptera; family Drosophilidae; genus Drosophila; species Drosophila mulleri. Next base: position 12,668,815 of record JAWNPK010000060.1, on the reverse strand, counting down.
AAAACCCAATTAAAATATATAATTAACTTTGCTGACAAGCGAAATAAGCGCGAGACAGAGAGAGAGAGAGAGAGAAAAGCGGTTTACTGTAAATTGGTTTAATTTCTGTTTAAACTATGCAAGCTTGCGCTACAGCTATTAAATTTGGCATACAAACTACTGTCTACAAATGCAAATTCTAGATAACTCAAAAAATTGTGCAATTCACGTTTATTCTTATACAACAGAAAGATAATATCAGAGTAAGCGTGAATCTAAACTGCATTAGACAAGTTAATTACAACACTCATTTTCTGATTAAAGGCATTAAAACATTGTTAAATTAATAAATTTGTTGATTTAGTGACAAGGCATATGAATGTAGATAAATAGAACTAGAACTATATGAGCAATATTTAAGTATTTCTTTGTAAGCTCGAGAACTGAATATTCCAGGAACTAGAAACTATTGTGTGTAGTTACGTAAAAGGAGCGCATCTTGCAGTAAAGATTGTATTCTGAGAATGAAGATAATGCCTCTAAGACTGGATTTTCACAAAAATTCTGTTAGTAATATGAACATTAACATATTTTCTGATTAACTAAGATGTTACTAACTCACTAAGTTTTTTTGTTGCATGACTATCACTATTAACAATTGGTTTATAAAAATAGCAGTGTTTTACTTCGTTAATTACAAATTGAAAACATATTTATATAATAAATATGATATATAATATGATATGTATTTTTATAATATAAAAACTTTAAATTATTTGCATAAAAAATATTTACAACAGCAACACTCGTTAATATTTATACAGCAATCATAAAAACTAAATACTTTTGTTATTTTGTTCAGCATAAATGTTTGGCCTTTCATATAAATTGCCATTCCTTTTAAGTTTGGCCTTTGACAATAGTAAAAAACTAAAAACAATTTAATTAGCTAACAAATCAATTGACAACATTCTTTGTGTTGCGCTCATTATTATTTGCTTTCGGCCAATATTATGGACAAAATGCACTTATAAGCGTTTGTTTTTTAGTTGAGGCCTAACAAACATTTTTCCCAGACCAAAAAAGAAAAGCAAGCTAATAAATAGAAATAAAATAAAACCACCCACCAAAAAGGGCAAAAAGCAAAAGGCGCAAAGCAACTTCGACGAACTCAAATTGCAAACTGCAATTACCGCAAACAGACATGACCATATATATTTATATACATATATATATATATATATATATATATATATATGTATATAAATATATAATATATATGTACATATAGTATATTTAACGTATACGTAACGCATAGGCTATATAGGAGAGGCGGCTTGGCTGCTGCTGCTGGCCAGGCTACTAAAAATGGTCTGGCACACACACACACATAGACACACTCATACACAGATGACTACACACATAACGAGACGCGTTAAAATGCCCAGACAACCAAATTTAGTAACACAGCAACAACTAAAGCAACGGCAACAACAACAAGAAGAGCTAAGGCAACAACTACAAAGAGCATCGCGTAATGAAATCAAATAAAAAGAAGCAGGAAAAAAATAAGTAAGAAAAATGCACGCCAGAAAAAAGAAAAACCAGCCACAAAGAAGGCAAGCAGAACCAGCTCAGTTGAAGATCTCTTGAACATCTTTTTTTTGTTTTTCTTCTTCACTTCACTTCAGTTCAGTTTAGTTTTTCCTGTGCTTCAAAGAGTTTTCCACACATCAAAAAAATGCACAGGCCAGCCTGTTGCAGTCCAGCGGGCGTAATAGACTGCAGCGTACTTGTTCAGGCATTTAAGAGGATTTTTTTTTTAGAATACGGTAAAAACGATCAAATTGCAAAAGATACTAAGACAGGCCTAAAACTATAAGAAATATATAAAGTGTAGTGGATGTAAAACTATAATATATAATATATTTGAAAATCCTATAAAGATGGGGCTTGGCAGTATAGGAATAGGAATATCAAAATTTCATTATTGAATATTTATTTTTTCAAGTCATTAAGGCTAACTAATTGATAAAAGAAGAGCATTACACAATGCCAATATACCCTTCAATCTTTCCTTAACTAATATAAGTACATTTCTTACTGTAACTGTAGACTCTATGTTTCTGTTCTATATATGTACATATATATATATGTACATACATACATATATATAGTAAAGTTGTTTGCTGGCGAGTTGTATTTGAAGTGCTTTTTGATTAGTTTTAGTTGCTAGATCGATAGCAACGATAACGATAACAATACGAATTGGCCTCAATTTTGTTTGGCAGCACGCCCCCTCAACTGAAGTGTCGAAAGTCTGCTCTCTTAATTAGATAATTTTGTTTTTGTTATATTGTCTTCTTCCCTTTCTCTCGAGGAGTCATAGAGCTGTTCTCGTACCCGATGGTACTCTATGCAATTATCTAATCAATAGGTTTGCACTGTCTACGATCGCAACTACGATCGTTGCGGCGGTATCTACAGAGGAAATCATACATATACCTACGTACATTTATACCCATTTTTTATATGAAATTTATTGAGCAGTTATGTTGAAAAACTTGTTGGTGGTAAATATTTGAATTGCCTGTGCGGCAAGTGTTTGGGTGAGAAAATTAACCAAGTTTCCAGAACAGCTGAACAAGCTGTTTGTTGACTTTGCGTCAGACTATTGATAAAGAGGGGGCAGTAAAATAGGGTTTGGCTTAGCGTACAAATAAACTCTACAATTATCTATCGAGAAAAGCCCTGAGCCTAATAGATTAATACCAAACCATATAGATAGAGAGAAGCCTTGAGCAAATTAGAGCCTTAAATATATAATCGAAATTTTGTAAAAGTAAGGTAAAAGTCCTAATATGATCAGATTTATTTATTTACTATTTTATAAATATTTTGTAATAGTATTAGCAATTTATAGTCACTTAAAAAGGTCTTTGAATACCTTTTCACTGTCCAAAATGAAAATCCCACTTAAATATCCAATGTAAACAAAAGATAATTATGAAATATTTATAAAAATAATCAAATATTCATAAAGCACATCAATCCAAGCCGTTTTCAGTTTTTTATCTTTTTGTATATTTAAGTTTATCTAACACCTTTGACACGCTTTCAATGAAACTATCGATCAGCGAAAGCTGCTGCGGGTGGCCGCCCATCAAAATCGATGACAGTTCGTCTATTGATCAACAACTTTTTTTTTTTTTTTTTTTTTAAATTATAATATAAATTAGTTTGGTATTGTGCGACAATTTTCACACACCAATCAGCGACGATCAGCTCGCTAATTTTTCGTCGTTGTCTAAAACTGGCGTCCGCCATTTTGAATTGATTTGCATGCATAAAATGCTAACTAAATCGCATATTGATTAGCATAAGTTCTCCTCAAATAAAATCGAGAGACAGAGAGAAAAAAAACCCAATGTAAGGGCAAAACCCACGCCAATCAATATTAGTTGTTGTTTTTAATTTTTTTCTTGATTTTTTGGTATTTTTATTGTTATAAGTATAAGATTTGTTGTTTCAAGCTTTCACTGTGAACTCAATTCTTTTTTTTATCTTCAATTTGTTGTTGGTGTTGGACAATAACAAAATTTATGTTTAGCAAATCAAATGCAGATTTTATTGAGATTTTTTAGTTGATTTTCGTTATTGGTTTTATTTTTGTTGTTGTCTGTTTTGTGATCTTCTTTTTCGTTGTTGTTGTTGCGTTCGTCAACAACTCCCGCACAATTTATTAGATAACGGTACGAGCATGGGCGAGTATTGTTTTCTTATGAAAACGACAAAATGTCGACGTTGTTAGCTGTCGATCGCGTTGATATGATAATGCCGCACATAAATATACAATGGACGGGCCTAAAACACATGCGACATATGTATGCCGTCTGTATATGTATATGTGTATCTGCATATGTATAGGTATGCTATGTATGTATTTGTATCTTAAAGATCGTTAGCTGCACAAGAATAACATCATTTGTCATGAGATTTGAGAGCAGATTGTGGTGATAGATGAAAGAGGTGAGAGCGAGACAGCGACAGCGACAGCGATACATTATGAGCGGAAACTACATTAGTTTTTGTTTTAAATTTAATTTAAATTTATATAACGCTCTTTTTAATGTGCTGCTCTTGTAACATTTGGTTTTTAACATTTTTTACATTTTACTTGGAGCTGAGGCTGCATTTTTATTGGTCTTAATTTTTACCTGCTGCCTGTTGATTTGCTTTTTAACATTTAAATTGGTCATTTTTCTTGTTGTTGCCAGATTTTTTATAAAATTTTATTTCATTTTTCTGCTGGTTCGGTTCATTTCTTGTTGTTGTTGTCGCCCACTGCTTGTTTTTTCTGGTTTTTTATGGTCATGTGTGTGTGCGTGTGTGTGTGTGTGTGTGATGAAAACGCTTCGCCCAAATGTTATTTTGTTGTTGTTTCTACTTGTGTCTCTTTTTCGTCGTCGTTGTTGTTGTAGTTGTTTATTGCCTTTTGCCAAATAAATAAAAATATATACAATATTTGTGTGCGTGTGTGTGTGTGTGTATGTGTGAGTGACGTTTGTCGTTGGCGTAAAAATACCAACAAAAAAATGAAGCAAAACCAAAATAAGTCAAAGCACATGCAGTGGGCGGTCAGTAATTTGAGTTGGAATATGCTGAGGTGGGCTGCGGCGAGGTGAAGTTGAGTTCAAAGCAGCTGCAGGCTGCAGCATTGCCAAAAATTGTAGATGAAAAGCTACAGTGGTGAGCATCCATTAAATTAGACTTCAATAACACAAGGCAAAGAGAGAACTCGATTTTCCTATTCATTTCTACATGTAGGTCACATACATATTTATTTATTTATTTACTAGTAAGCATAATTCGTTATATAATAACTTTATGCGCGTGTCTACTGCCTACAGCGCATAGCTAATAAAATATATATCACTTCAAATTTCTGCCTGCATTACTTTTATTTACATGTGCGAACTGCTCATAAGATCTCTGTAAATATTGACTGCTTTGATAAACATTAAAAGTCAAGGTATTTACGGACATTTTTATGTACATATTAAAGCAACAAGTCAAAAGGTGATATCCAACCAAGTTCCCAATAAGCCAAGTTCCCAATAAGCCACATCCGGCTTATACTGCAAATGTAATCAATTGAATTTAATTGCTTATAAGCTGGTTCGTAAAAAAAAGCATCAACAACGACTACGACTACAACTACAACGACAACTACAAAGCTGATCAGTTGTCAAAGTGAACGCTTATGCTAGTACTTAAAGCATGCATGTATGTACACAGATGTGTAAGTGTGTGTGTATCTTGCATGTCTAATTTGTATGTCTCTCTTTTTAGTGTAATCGATTCGTTTCGCCGTGATCAAGCAGCTATTCAAAGGCACATAAAATTTGCTCGTTTCCATTGCACCCCACAATTTGTCTCTCTCACAGCACTGTGCAGTTGTTGTTGCTTTTTTTTCTTTTTATTCTTTTTCAACTCAGCAACAGCAGCGGCGGCTAACAGCAAGAACAACAACAGCAAAAGAAACGGCAACAAAAATTGAAGCTGTGTTTGTCGCGTGGTCTGCGGAGTTCCTCTGCTCACTGCGCTGCTCTGCTCTGCTCTGCTCGCACAGTTTCCCTCTCGCTCTTTTGTATCTGCGCTGTGGTGCGTGGGCACGAGAACGGAAACAGCGCGCAGTCAGCGTCGGCGTTGTCTGTCGCAGTTGACGTTACGTCAATGCGAACTCAATACATGCATGTACATATACAAGTGCTCGTGTGTATGTGCGTGTGAGTGCCTCTGCATATTTGTTTGTATTGGCCGATGGCTTACAGAAACAACATAAAAGGTAAAATCGTTACCTATTGCCGCGCTGTCTGCGGCAACTAATTAGGTAACGTGCCAGCTACAGCAGCAACAACAAGAACAAAACCATGATAAGAGCAGCGCAGCCGCTGCGCAGCTACAACGACGCAAATAGTAACATAAATTTGCACACGCACACACACTCACACACATAGAGATACACTAACAACAAAATCCAATAAGAAAGCAACTGCGCGGCCTGCCAGGCTGTCTGTGCCAGCGGCTGCTCCGTCGCGCTGCTTTGTTGTTGTTTGTGTTTGTTGCTGCTGGTGGTGGTGCTGCTGCTTTTGTTTTTGTTTTTATTTCGTGTTTTTTTCTTTTTTTTTTTTTTGCAAAAATAAATTTAATTTTGTAGCCATTAATTTTCCACTCTAGATACGAACGCGAGACGCTGCCACCGTTGCCCATGGCTTGTCCTCTCGCTCGCTCCCGCGCTACGTCTATATAGACGGGGGCTAGCTAATTAAATAACTAAAAAGAGTTTTTATAATTGTTGGCTTATTTCATTGCCTTCTGCTTGGATGCTTTGCACAGCACACACACACGCACACACACAGAGGCAGAAGTAGACAGACAGCTGCTGTATGCACGCACGCTTATAACGGTTTATTAAAACGAAGCCGCAGCAAACAGGGCGGCAAGCAAGGGTGCGCGAGCAGTACGGCATGAGACATGAGGGGGAAGACACTTTAAAGCTTTACATCAAGTTCAATATTTTTTGCACATGCGAATATTTATGCATGTATATGTAAATAAAGCTGCGTTTGTCTGTCTGTCTTTATGTGAATGTGTGTGTGTATATATATAATAAATTAACGTCTTTTTTTATCGCTTTAATGATAAACCGTTTTGCTTGATTGGTCTAAAGCGCATAAATAACAAATAAACAAAGCGCAGTAAAGTATTATTATTATTATTATTATCATTGTTGTTGCTGTTGTTGGCTTTTTGATAAGAATGAGAGGTAGCTTGTGATATCTGATATCATATGCCAAAATATATGTATATATAGATATAAGTGTACACGTACTCCCCCAAAGGTGTGCTTTGTGTGCCAGTCAGGTGGAGTGGACTTAATGAATTAACCTTGGGAATGTCTGATAAAAGAAATAAGTCAAAGAATTTCAGGGCAAAGCTTTTCATAGATAGTGTCAGACTTGTCTGAGCAAAAAGTATCTTACGGATACCTGCATGAAAAAGTATAGATATTCACTTTCAGTTTATTAAATATAAAATAGGACATCAACTTTTAGCTGAATGAGAATTATTTGAAAGACATACTCAAAGATCGCATGGATTCAATTAATGATCAATATAATATTTATGAATATTTTAATATTTATTAATATGAAGAATCATTTTAATATTATGTTTATAATTGTTTACGATAATAAAGATCAAGAAATAGCGTTGCTAAATAAACTTTTATAGACCTTTTCAAATATATAGTCATATATATCTGGCCAAAATGTTTTGTTTACCATTTTGTCTATAAGCTCAAGCAATAATAAAGCACATTTTGTGAAAGTCAGATAATCTTTGCGACTTATGAGAACATTCTGTGTTCCTATATTTAGCAATTGTGATACTTAAATGTGGAATTCGGCAACAAAAAATTCCTTTTTTCTTTTCAAATACACTAAATAAAGATATAAATTGACTGACACGGATACGTACATCATTTTGAGCAAATTTTCGCAAATGAAAAAGACAAGCCTTTCATATAGCAAACAATTATAGAGAGATATAAAATTCCTGATCAAAGTAGTCAAAGCCTTACACTTCACACAGAAACAAGCCTTATATAAGTTCGAGCCCGTTTTAGTCAGTAATAAACATTATCACAACACGATAGGAACACAAATATGACTGAAGTCTAAAAAGCAATTTTAAGAGATTTCAAAAAAACGCGTGAGTAAAAAAATTATTAATAAAACCAAAAAACGAAAATAAAATAAAGTGAAAATAATGAAATAAAAAATATATGTTTATAGATAATGTCATCATCTGAATCTTCCGAATCTTTCCAAACTCGATCAGAGGCCAACCTAGAGCCGAAGATTGTTCGCAGTAATCGCGTAAGTATTTCCACGAAAAGAGGGTATACATAATATTCATATTGATTATCATATGCAGATCATCATGCCACACACTCACTCTGAATCTTCCGAGTCTTCCAACGTACAGTCGAAGCTTCGTCGCAGTAATCGCATCAAGCAGATGGAGACGAGAAAGCGTCGACTGACCGAAGAGCAGCCGACTGACACGGATAAAAGCAAACGAATGAGGAGCCTATGTAGTAGGCAGGTGCCGGAGTGTATGTCCAACAGGCTGGACGCTCTAGAGTTGGAGCACCAGCAAAAAGAGCAGGAGATTAGTAGATTATTGGAGGCAACGGAGGAGCTTTTAAGGCTGCAGCAGGAAAATGGAAATGTGCAGGCGCACCCCCTCTATGTCTGCACTGAATTGCATGGGGAACTCTTCAAACTGTACAATCTGCCCCCAGATGTGGAGTTTCATATTCCAAAAAAGAGCAGAAATAGGTATAAAAAAGGATGACTTCCATATTAACAAAAAAAAAAAAAAAAAAAAGAAAGCCCTTAAAAAAAATTTTAAGAAAACCCAAAATACACAATCAAAAAAAAAAAAAAATAATAATAATAATAATAATAATAACAATGGCCGAAACGTATAACGAAAAAAAAAACAAAATTAAAAAATTAAAAAAAAGTATATAACATAAAATTCGGAAAAAAAAATTCTAGGAAATATAAAAATATGCGTGAGTAATACAATGAAAAATAATGAATATAAATAATTATATTTGCCTCCTGTCCTTACAGATTACTGTCTTTAGCCCCTCTAGTAAAACTCGACTAAAGCCCGGAAGTACTACACAATAAACACGTATGTAAATGAAAAAAAAAAAGAATATAATATTCATATTTTGGCTTCAGGTCTGTGCTGATTATCATCATATCCTCCGAGTCTTCGGTGTATCTGCCCATGATTAAAATTATACGAACATCTTGGAAGAAAGCAACACACTATTTGTATTTTGTATGATAAAGGAGTTAATAATAATAATAATAATAATAATAATATAGTAGGGAAAACAAAAAAAAAATGCATATTTTAATATAAAATACATGGGATAAATTTGGGCTTATCTCCTAGTCAGCTACTCTCGATCACAGCATTCTTATTCTACAGTTCTAAAAGCATGGGGAGTGTTTCTCAATTCCTTTTAATTAAAAAATAATATACACATTGGTAAAAGCCCAATAAGACGTCATCTTAGTTTATGGATCCTTTATACAACATAAATCTTAATGGAACCCTATTGCAAGCCCGTGTCTGGTCAAGGCGTTGTTCTGTTCTGTGCTATAGCGATAAAGAGGGCGTAAACAGTTCATAAATCAACTATTTTTCCCTGTATTCGAATTCGAATTCGAATTCATATCTCGCGCTCTCGTCTAATTCCATAGAAATCCGTTTGCTGTTGTGTAACCCGTGACATCAGCTGCATGACAGAAGTGCACAAATTTAATTTGTTTACACCATGTACAAAAATGTAGATACCCTGTATGGTATGGCACCGACAGGGTTTAGTAGACTTTACGGCTGGTATTAAAAGCAAGCGCTTGTTAAATGCAAGTATTAAAATATTTATAAGTGTATTTTAATGGACGTTCGTTGCATATGTGTGTGTTTCTCAATATACTCTGTAATCAATGAGAAATGGGGTGTGTTAATTTGATTAGGGATATATAGAAACTGAAGTAGGCTTCTATTTGTGTTCCGGCTTCTATATGTGTTATATATGTCCGGTAATGTAATTCCCTGATTTATAGGGTATCTTGAAGACAATTTTCACATTATTTCTAGCATTTTTACGATTCGCCTAGCCAATAAACCGTATCGCATTTATACTTATACTTCTATGTACTTGCAATTGCCTTACAGGGTATTTTATGAGGCATTCTGGTTTATCTGTAGTATTTGTTTGTTATTACTAAATGTGTTATCAAGCAGCCGAACGATAAGCAGCGAGCGACAAACACATTTTATGGCTGCGACAAGAATCAACTTAGCCAAAGGCCCCAAACAGACTTGTGCTAGCCGAGAGAAGAGAGAACAGGAGAGAGGAGAGAGGAGAGAGGAGAGGAAGAGGAGGCAGTCGAAATAGAAGGGGCTCCTATTTTAGATAATGTCAAGTGGGCATTATTATTATTATTTTTTATGATTTTTACGATTTCCTTTGCAGTTCGTCAGGCAGATTAGGTAAGAGTGGCAGCCCGAGGTATATAAACTCTAGTTCTTTACGGCCTTAATAGCTCCGCCTTGAATTGAAATGAGTTAACTTGGCTAAGTCGACAGTTAACGCTTACGGATGCACATCAAAGCAGAGCGGGTGAGAGCGAGAGCGAGAGGCTGGGACGACGTGTAGGCGTAGGGCGTGGGCTGTAGGCATGACCAGCAGCCGCAAATTAATCCGCTGCGCGCAATAATTTTTCGATTTAATTTTCGGTTCTCTTTTTTCGTTTTCTTTGTTAAAGCGGCTCAAGAAAATCTTCAGGCATGTCAAATTGAGTTCCATTCAAAAAGGGAGCAAAAAATGCAAAACAAGATGCGAACAAGCTGCAGCAGAGCGGTGCTCTACATAAAACTGAACGACTAGCAGTTATGCTGTAATTGGAAGTAATAAACGCATTGGAATTTTGTTATGAAAGTTTTCTTATATCATTACAGTATATTATAAATTAGTTCAGTTTCTTGTAGCTTATATGTTTTTCGTTTGTTTTTTAATTGTAGCTCGTTTAAAGTCTGTCAAGTAAATATAAATAGTCAAAAATTGAATCAGTTATAGAAATCAAATGCATTTTTACCAATTGCCTATATATATTTTATATAAATATACAAAAATTACAAAAAAAAAAAATATATAAATTTATTTAAAATGCAGAACTAAACATCTAAAGATTATGTAAAAAATTTTAAAAATTACTCTATGAGCTAAGAGTTCTTGCTGCATTACGATATATGCCAGCTCTTACATAAAAAGTCTTTCAAATCATATCATTCATGCTGATTGCTAGGTAACATATTTAAGCCAAGAAGCATCCTATCAAAGCTAAATTTATTAAGTAATAAAAGCTATACAAGCTGTGGGAAACATAGTTTAAAAAGATCTTTAGAAGATCTGTATATATCGACACTAGTATAAATATATATCTTCTATATACAATCAACAATCTGAGCACAGTGCCATTATACCACATTAAAGCCCTTAACAAGGGGTATGCAAACGAAAAAAATAAGGAAAAGAACGCAATGCGGCTGTCAAAAGATCTTAACGATGAAATAAGAAGAAGCAGAAAAAAAGCTGAGACCAAAATAATAAAAAAACGAAACGAAACGAAACGATCCTGGCAGGCGAAGACTTACAAAAACGCGCAGAAGGGCTGTCAAGTTTGCGCGCTGCCAAGTTCGCAGTTTGCAGTCTCCAGAGCCGAAACAACACACAGATACACACACACACACACATACAAAGAGACAGGTACACACACACACACACACACACATGCAGAGAGCAGAGGTTAGTGCTGTGGGCAAGTGAGAAAACCAAGCGCGACACCAACACCAAAAACCGGCTACAACTGCCGCTCGGGCGTCTCTTTTTGACGGCCCGCGGCCTGTGGCAAGGGAATTGAATTGAATTTCCAGTCGACGGACGTACAAAATTTGTGCCTTTGCCTTTTCGAAGGTGTGAAGAAAAAATAAAATACAAAGCACAGCACAGACAGTCAGACAACCAACAACAACAACAACAGCAACAACAACAACAACAACAACAACAACAATGAGAGACGACGGGGCACACAGCACGAAATTCTGAAAAACTTCAACTGCAGATCCCGAGATCCCGAATCAAAGAACAGACCAGAGCATAAAGCAGAATAATAAGAAGAAGACGACGAAGCAGAGCCAAAGCAACAACAACAGAACAGAAACATATATATGTATGTATAGAATAATACGAAACTGAAAACTGGATTGTTGCCTCTCGTTTTCCAGTGTGTGGCATGAGGCATGGGGCAGACTCTTTGGGATTTTACAGAGGGTTTCAGCATTGTTGTTGTTGCTGTTGCTGTTGTTTGTGCTATGATCTCTCTTCGTTTTTAGAAGCATCTGTTTCTTTCGGGTTTTTTGTTTTTGTGCTCAGTATTGTTGTTGTTGTTGTTGTTGCTTTTTGCCACTTCGAGTCGGACAGCCAAGAGCTGAAGGTGAAAAGTACTTATAATAAGGAAGCCTGACGGCCAAATGGGCGCATTAAGATTAAGGCAACTCAAAACGTTTTCTCAACTGTCCTACACACGCACACACACAGAGACACTCGCACACACATGGGTGTTCTGACTTTTGCCATGACAATCCCAAAAATGTAACACAAAAGCTATACAATCTTCTGAAGAGCCTTTAGAATATGTTGTTCATTTTTTTTTCTTTGTGATTTCGGATCGTATTGTTCCCGAAGCATAGCAAATGCTCAAAAAGAAATTCATTTGATCTTTTCAAGTAGAACCAAATTGGAACAAAGCGCAGCATTGACTTTGCTCTTCTTCTTCATTAATTGAATGTTACGGCTTTTGAGTTAAGATTAAAGACAGACTTTGGGCAACTTAGCTATATTGAGCCAAAGGTAAATGATAAATGAGAAATTCTATTTGTACGTTTAACTCAATGAATGAATTTCTATTCCATTTTTGTTGGGTCTTTTATGCCATTTGAGCAATATACTACTTTCAGGGTGTTCTATGCACCTTGTATAGCTCTATTGTTGTATTTTATTATACATTTATTACAATATATTGCACATAAGTGTAGCATATTTTAGTATTTTATATGGATGTGAGATATACAAAAGTATAATGTATATTTTCTTTAATTCATTTTGTCAATTTCTCTTAATTTTAGCCTACTTGATATATATTTGATATCAATAACTCTCTAACTTGCTCTTATGTTATACGAAATTATATTAAAGAGATAGTTTTGCCATTGAAGAAAATTTTGATGATATTGGATATACATACATATACATATTTAATCTATGATATCAGAAACCAATATAATACCTATATACATATGTAGGTAGGCTAGTATTTACGCTTTGCCAAATTCTATTAATGCTAAATTTCTTTACAGAATAAAACTAATATAGATTTCTTTGTTGTACTGTTTTTGTACATAACTTAGAAGACTTTCAGGTACCTTTCCTTCAATTACTCTTTTATAGTAAAAAATTCGTCTAGGGCCCCTTTTTATTTTGGTATTTTCTACACGATTCTCATTCTCACACTTTACAATTAATGCTTTTATAGTTTGTATTTGAGGAAATCTATTTACTAAAGGCGACTCACTAGACCTAGAAACATATCATATTATAGTCGTATATATAGTATTTTGTAGATTTATTTTAAATTGGCTTTTATGAGAACTAACTTTTTGGGCATTTGCTTAGCTCTTCTTGCATTGCCTTTTTTTTTCATTATAATAGAGCGAGTAAATAATTTAAATATATTTTTATTTATTTTTTTTTTGTTCGAAACATGTTTTGTATATCAATAGATCTGTTTAACCCTATGCGGCTGAAGAAGTCGAAGAAGAAGAAGCAGAAACCAGCAGACGTGCACGTAGCAAACACAAACACACACACATGTGGCACATAGAGAGATACCCACATAATAACAACAACAACAACATAACCGACAACTATTCAACTTCGAACCGAATCTGATTTCTGAAACTGATTGCGTATGCGTTGCTGTGGCTGTTGCATTTGTTGTTGTTGCTGTTGCTGCCTCACAGTTGACGTTTTGTGCCCAACGTCAGTTCGAGTTAAAAGAAAAATAACAACAACCTACGTGAAATCCTCCAGATACACACACACACACACACACATGCGAGAGATACAGATACAGATAGACGCAGCGAGCCGCATGGAGGCGACGCGTCGGTTGGCTTAAATTGGTTTTTATTGTTGCTGCTGTTGCTGTTGTTGTTGTTGTTGTTGTTGCACATGTCCATTGTTGGTGTTGGCCGCATTCGTTTTGACCATATTTCTTGTTGCTGCTGCTGCTGCCGCCGCTGCTTCTTCTTCTTCGTCTTCAATACTGCTGTTTGTGCCTTTCTTTGAAGTCGCATTTAATTCTTTGGAGCCTCAGCCTTTTGTTGTTGTCCCGCTCGGAAGTCTCCGTTGGGGCCTGCCAGCCACAGCCATCCACGGCCATCCCAGCCAACGTTCGAGGTGTGAAGAAAAGAATTTTTCTGTGCAATAATCTTGATGCCTTTTTAAGATTTGTTGCTCTGCGGTGCTGTGCCTTAGTTGGAGCTGGACGTGGACGTGGACGTGGAGCTGCATTTCTGTTGTTGTCTTCGTTTCGTTTCGGTTGAAAAATGGTTTTGGGGGGCTTAAGAAAATTTACGCCATAAAATGTGAAAATAATTGGATACACACACACACACACACACATACAGAGAGAGCGAGCTCCTTTTTTGAATGCATTTCAAATTGCTAATGATGAGAAGAGCGAAGGTTCAAGTCAAAGTGCTGCAAGTCTTGGCCAATTGCCGCAGATTCCTTCCGTGAGACAAGCTCAACTAAAAAAGCGAAGAAGAAGAAGCACAAGAAACAGAAGAAAATAAAGTACGGAACCAAGTCGACTTTAGCAGGCGAGCAGCCAAGCATTAAATGCATTTATTTATGAGCTCTCTACCCTCCTTTTGATATAATCTTGGCTAAGAAAATTGACGGCCCCATATGCATACGATGCGCATATTATGATATTGAATTTAACTAGAATTCACACCTTGAGGCCCCTTGAATACACCTTAACAAACCATATAGACATGGATACATATATATATATATATACTATATATATACATTTATATATATCTATAAAGCATAAGGCCAACCCGCAACTCGTGTTTAGCTGGAAAAACGACTTTAGCTGATTGTTTTGTTGCACGTGTTAAATGATATGGAAAATCTAGCTGAGGTTTCGTTGCTAATAACAATCATAATGCTCACAATAATAAGCAATGAGGCCAAACAATTTCATGGCATATTAAGCATCATTCATATGATCAAAGTTAGCCATAGCCAGCGACTCCTTTGAAGTCTTCGCACTGATGATGAAGCTGCACTTCTCTAGCTGTTGGATTGGCTATGGTTAGATCCTCTTAAGGAGGAAATCATAAATCACATTTTTAATCCTCTTAGTTGAGTTTGGCGAACATCATAAATTGCGTACAATATGAATCATAAATTCCTATTCCACAATAGGCATGCTGGGTCTTATAGGTCGATCAGGCATGGCGTAAGCCAGGG
The DNA here is from genome assembly GCA_035047565.1 of Drosophila mulleri. Classification (NCBI taxonomy): domain Eukaryota; kingdom Metazoa; phylum Arthropoda; class Insecta; order Diptera; family Drosophilidae; genus Drosophila; species Drosophila mulleri. Next base: position 12,653,574 of record JAWNPK010000060.1, on the reverse strand, counting down.
AAGAGGATGGGGATTAGCTGAGACTGTCCAGAGATATGTATATAAGGACGATCATAGGCATATATATAATGTGAAATAGGTAGTTCTGAGAGAAGAAGAAAGAGACAGAGAGAGAGAGAGGGAGAGATCGAGGTACATGAGGTATACATAATATGGGATATATATCTAGCATTCATATAATTCATTTATATATACAAATATATACATATACATACATATTACATATTTTAAAATATGAAGTAATATCCGTTAATATATCACATAACTGATAACGAATGAATTTATCTATAATAATATTATTTTTTTAGTATTATCGTCATTATCTGCATAACCTTCCCAATGAAATTTGCCATTAGTAAATTAATAAATATAGTATATATCACATATATACTATTTTTAATGAATCGGTATATATAGTATATTAAAAAACCTTGTCTAAAAAATGATGGATATCAAAATGTTTTTCAAATGTAGATGATATTAAAAATTGATTTAATGCCACCTTTTTTATGATGTTAGACAGAAATAAGTTTGAGCTATCTATCATATAGATACATATCGCATATAATTCATATAGCTGACATACAAAATTTTACATATACAAATTTAAGCAATAGATATTTTTGGAACATTTTTGCGGTGTTTAAGAATCTCTAAATATACCAGAAAAATATTTCATTAAATTTTATAAAGCTATTTTTGTTTCTATGTACGCATTTATCATATGTCATTAATTGCTCTTTCAAGTAGGGATTAAAAATAAAATCTCTTGAAAACTTGATTAAAGTATAAACGAGATAATTTTGCATATACATATAAAATTTAAATTTATAAGAAATAAATTTATATAAGTAAGTATACATATTATATATGTATGTACATTTATTTTGAAGCCATATCTACACTTTTTCATCCAAGTTACGTTTTTTCCAGTTCTCTCGACACGATCGTTAAGCAAATCTTTATACTTGGAACGTGGCTTTCGCGCTAATTCATAAATATTTTAGCACATTACGAATCTTGGTTGAGTGCAAACAATATGCAATAAAAAATAACAAAAAAAATAAATTAAAAGCCCAAGTAGAAGTAGACGTTGAAAAAGAAGAAAAGCAATAAGCACAAGGTACTCAGAATGCGGTTAAAAATTATCAGACCAACTACAAAAATCTAGAAATCCAGAATGCATTAACACCTCGCCGTGTGCTCAATAGAAACAGCAGGGGCATTCCTTCTCCCTCCCTCGCATCACACTCTCTGTGGCACCCTCATTATATATGTATATACATATGTACGTGTGTGTGTGCATGTGTGCTAATGTGGTATATGCCAAGCCCTTGTAACAAAAAAACGTTTTTTCTAAAGCTTCAAATGCAACAGCAGCAACAACAACAAATGCAACTTGCACAAATCGTGAAAACCCCCCGAAGAGCGAACAGACGAGGCGGAAGAAAAAAATTAAACCAGCACGAACACTCAGAGAGAGCGAGAGAGAGAGAGAAAACAACAACCACAGAGAACCTCATAGCTAAATTGCATTAAGTGTAATTATAACTAATTTGATAAAAAATAAATAAATAAAAAAAAGCCGCATAAATGGCACAAAAAAATCACATTTTTTTAAAAATTGTTTTCATGTTCCTCCACTCTTTCTCTCTCTCTCTCTCGCATCGTTGTCGACCGTGGCAAACGATTAAAGCTAGTGGAAATGCTGTGGAAATGATATGCGATTAGTGGAGAAATAAAATCCCCAACAGTAAATGAAATAATTGTTGAAATATTTGAATCATCAGCCAGCAAATGGCATTTCAATTGATTTATCTAAACAATTTTATAATAACTACAATCCGGAAATAGCTACATATTATAGATGCTCATATGTACATACATATATGTAAGATAAAAGAGGAGAAATAGCTGGAAGCTTGCATAGAATATTACTTAAAACAATATGTGTTGCACTATGTATATGCCATATGTAAGTATAAAAGTATAAAATCTATGGAATACTTTGATTTCTTAAGAAAGTATTAAAATATGATAAGAATGTAAATTTAAAATGTTTTTAATTCCATTGACTTATAATTCTGAATTCGAATACTAGTATGAACTTACATAGAATATTATTTAAAACAATATGTGTTGCACTATGTATATGCCATATGTAAGTATAAAAGTATAAAATCTATGATTTCTTAAGAAAGTATTAAAATATGATAAGAATGTAAATATAAAATGATTTTAATTCCATTGACTTATAATTCTGAATTCGAATACTAGTATGAACGATAGAAAATTTAGAAAATATATAACATTTAATGATATATAAAGTATATATATAAAATATATGTACATCTATAGCCATTTTATGCAAATCTGACTTATATGATTTGTGCTTAGATTTCCTCTAATAAACCAATTAAGATTGCAATCTTCTAATTCTCCAGCTAAGGCAATGCTATTATGCAAGTGAAATTTACAAATGAAAAATTGCTGAGGATAAAAAGTATGTGAGATCGTTTAGAGCAGATTAAGATTTCTTGAACTTGCGTTCAGATTTATTAAACTGAATGAAAGGCACACTGTACCGACTGTACCGTCCGTGGATTTGTACAATTGCTTGATCAATTACCGGGGCAACAACATCAACAATGGGAGCAAGAACAACAACAACAACAACGACAAAGGGGACGGCAACGGCAAGATTGAAAGCACAGCATAGGCATTAGCATTAGTCCATAGATGGACTGCCTTTAGCTACGGTCAAGAGAGAGAGATGCAAAGCGAGCGAGCGAACGAGCACAATGAACCTGAGGTGGGGGGCAGAGGGAAAGAGAGGGCACGCAGGCAGGCAAAATAAATCATTTAATATAGCGCGCTATTTATCATCTAACATTGCTGCATATCATTCTTCATCTTGGCACACGCACACACACAATTACACTCAGACAGACACACACATACACACAGTTGGGTGCCTCAGGAGCAGACGAAAACAAAAAAAAAAAAAACAAAAGTGGAAGTAGAAAACAAGTAAAAGCGCTGCAGGCGACAGAGGTCGACAGCGAGATGCCCTATAGAAAGGCAATAGGAACTAGGGTATTTAGGCCAAGTCATAAACAACTGGAAAGCGCAGCTGGCAGACACATTAAGAATCAGACATTAGGATGAGCTTAGCAAGTCATACATATTATATAATATACATTAATCAAACTTCAACATGCCTACTGAAAAATTCAATATACTCTTTTCATAAGATTATTCAAAATGAGCATATAAATAGAAGTGAAGGCAAAATTAGCGTGAATGAAAACTGCTGGCTGAGACGTATGGCAATAGAGTCGGTGGCGGGGGAGGCGTGGGAGGTGGGGGCATTTACACACCTAGCAAATGGTATTAAGAGAGAGCGGGTGGGGTAGGGGTACGTTGCGGTTGCACTCATATAAACAAATTGCGCGAACGGAGCAGCCAAAATGTCTGCTACGGCTATAAAGGCACAGCGTGTCTGTGTATGTGAGTGGATATGTGTTTGTGTGAAAGAAATGTACAAATGTTTGACTGTCTGTCTGTCTGTATGTCTATTTGTCGTATCTTTTCTAGTGAACGATTCTGTGTTGTTTATTCGTCACTTTAACACGTTCGATGCTGACGCGCGCGCTGGCAGCGGGCAGCGGGCAGCGGGCACCAGCCAGTGAGACAGCGGGACAGCGACTGCGGCAGCGACGCAACGTCACTGACACCGACACACACACACACGCACGCACGTACACACAAAATAAACTAAACGCAAACGCAGCGGCAGAATTTATTTTTATTTAATGCGCGCCTGCCATACATTCACATGTATGCGTGCATGCATATGTGTGATTATATGTGTGTGTGTATGTGGTGCATGCCTATCAAGATTGAATTTGGTTTTTCGTTTGATTGTTTTGATTGTTGCCGCCAACTAGACTTACAGCAAATAAATGCGTAACAAAACAATATCACATAAAAAGTTAAAATGCCTTAAAAACTACTATGTACGTACATTTTAGTGTGTGTGTATTTATTTTTGTTATTGCTGCTGCTGCTTCTGCTGCTGTGACTGTGATTTTATGCTCGCTCTCGCAAGCGCTCTTGTTCACTCACTCTCTCTCTTCTCAATCTCTGTGTAGAAGTTCTCACTTGTACTATTAGAATTTTGTTGCCTGCACAAAAGGCAATGCATTTTGCTTATTATGTGTTATCACACATATGCAATACACTTGCATTTAATAATTTTATGTTTTTAGTTAGTTTTATATTGATTTGGAACATACACGCGCTTTTGTTTTCGATTAATTAAGCGAGGAGAAACGCTAGCAACTCTCCCGACTCGACAACCTCACGCTATGACAACTAAACGAGAACTGATTGTAAATATTATATCGATAAGTTGAGAGTGTGTGAATGTTCAGCTGCGCTACGCTGCGACAACAGTCAGACCTGCTTTAACAGGGCTGACAAGTTTCAAAAAATGTTCTTGAAAACAACTATTTTGGCTCAATCAAACAACAAAAATGGCTAATTTTCTTTTAAAAGTAGGGACCATTAAATCCATTAAAGCAAAGAAACAATTATAACTTTGTTTTATACGAGGGCTGCATAACGCACAGGGCTGTATTGTGTGGTTAGTTGAAAACACCTGTTTAACGGCAGAGGCAAATCAAAGACAGGGCTGTGCTAATGAAAACATCTGTTGTGTTTATGACAATGTATGCTTTACATACAATTACAAAATCTCTTCCGAAACGTTTATCAATAGCACAAGCGACTGGCAATGGCTTTCAGCCAAATTACTTGTGTAGTGTTACCGCACCACATACAAAAATATCAATACCAATAGTACGCAAGATATGGGGCTATGTGGCTGTGGCCTTCAACCAGGTGGATAAGGATCGATTGTTACGGGTGGGTCCGAATCGCCTCTGCGCCGAATGGATATTAAAAAATGGTGGAGGTGTTCGATTCACTGAAAATCCAACAAAACTGTGGAAGGATTACAATCATCTGCCGGCGGAGAATGTACCGTTTCGCATTAAAGTTGTGGACGCCACCAATTCATCGATCATGAAAATTGGCTTACACCATTTCGAAGGCTGCAAAAACATAGACACCGTTATATTTCACAAATGCAAGCATTTGGAAGATGACGGCCTAGAGGGATTGACATACATCAGCCAGTCGCTAACTCATCTACAAGTCTCCGGTTGTTATAATATCCGTGACTCTGGCTTGGCCATCATAAGCCAACTGCAAAATCTGAAGCAGTTGCTTATCTTCGATATGCCCTTCGTCAAGAATATCGATGAAGTGGCCAGAAGCCTGAAAAAGAGTCTGCCTGACTGTGACATACAAGCCACCAAGAGTGGAATGTAAATTAAAAAGTAATACGCTCTAAGCGAATAGATCGTATTGAAATTGTTGTTAATTTTTCTAGAAATAAATGAGTTGAGCTGAGCATTTCAAAGGTCTTCTCAATGCTAGAGTCAACAATACAGAAGTATTTTGATACAAAGAATTTGGGTGCCTGTAAGTACTTTGGTTGCTATGAAATCATCTTATAATAATCTTTCCTTGCCTAGGTCTTCAATCAAGGAATGAAGGAAAGCAAGTGGTTTCTTACCATGTGTCTTAAGCGACTATATATCTCAGTAATATCTGTGATCCTCTCATGGACAAGCTATATCGTAGACTTAAATCGAATATATACATATGTAAGCATAATTGATATGTAAGTAAAGTAAAGTAAAGTAACTAAATTGAAAATCCATGTTGTCTTTTGTATCCGGGTGTAATTGGTGCTATGCAGCATTGTTATAAAATGCCCTAAATAACTTATCAAATATTATTTGGTGTTCCGTGCAGTCTATCAGTATTAAGTACTAAATGATGGATAGTCTAGGTGGCAGCCAGTATATAAGGACGTATATCCTCCACATCCAAGAGCTGTTCAGGAGCCACACGCTCGCCACACATGGGACAATCTCCAGTTTCCGACAGAATGCTATAGGAAAGTATAAAGTATATATTATTTTAAACATATTTGTTAATATATCTAAGGTAGACCCACTTCTCCATCTCTCCGCGAAAACATAGAAAATCGCATTGCGGACAGGATGTCATTTGAGTTTTGATGATGTGCTGACCCGTCGCAATGCAAATGGGCAGCGTGGTCTTGCAGCTGTAGCAGGTGACCTCCATGTTGGGCAGATTGGCATCGCAGATGGGACATTCCATTGTCTCGTCGTCGATCTCATCGCGTAACTGTTTGATGCCCTTCGGTGCTTTGCGGACAATCGATTCGATCTTCTTAATATAACGCCCGTCCAGTTGATTGCGATAATCGGGACGCATGAGCATAGAGGCATATGTAAAAGCTGATTTCTTTAGGCCAGCGCGATGGCATTCGATGACAGTCGACGTGAGTATGGGCACAATATCTGAGGGTGATCAACAATTAATATATACACCATGCTAAAATTTAAATATTTAGTTTACGTTCTGGAAATTGTGAGATGCAGGCAGACACCTGGACGAGCAGCTTGGCGGCCAGCAGATGATTGCCGAGCTTGACATGGATGCGCACGAGAGTATAGCGATGCAGCAATATCAGATTGTGCCGCATTTCAGCAGTCACCGAGAGATTATTGCGACGCAGCTCCTGGTACATGGAGTAAAGTAAGTCTCTAGCAGATTTATAATTTCCCGAAATCTGCTCCTGATTGGCTATAATAACGGCTGTCTTAGCCGCATCCTTGAAGTGCTTGCGCGCCATATACAAGCGGAACAAATAGCGTGGATCCTTGGGCACACCATCGAGTTCGCCTAGCAGAAATTCAATTAGCTGCGTGGCCAGCTGCTCATTATTGGAGGTGGCCACGCAATCAATGGCCAGCGATAGCGCCTGCGATTCCTCATTACTAAAAGCAGAGGCCTTGAGCAGAAATCGGAGAGCCTTGGTAAACTCTCTGGCCAGAAAATAATATTTGCCCGCAAGCAGCGTATATTTCTCGCTCTCAAAGTAATGAGCCAGTGCCAGATAATCTGCAGATTTGGCATTCTCATATCGCTCCAAAAGCTCGCCATGGCGACGCAGCTTATTGTGACGCTGAGCCAGAGCAAAGGCCTCCTCCACACAGCCGCAAATGACGAGGAACTGTAGAGCCTGATCGATATCGTTGATTTTCTGATAGAACTTGGCCAGCATTTTGGCTGCGTCCATTGAGCGTGACTCGAGCACTATTTCGGAGGCAGCATGTGGATCACAGAGATGATCTAGATAGATTCTAACACACGCATCCAAATCCCCAGCAATACGATAGCTGTTAATGGCTTGCTCGAACTGCCCGTCCGCTTCCTTGGCCTTGGCATAGGCTGCATGCAATTTGCTGCTCTTCACATGGCCCAATATATTGTTGGCCTTGTGCCACATCTTCAGAGAGATATAATGCCCGCAAGCCTCATCGTAGTAGCCGCCACGCTCGTAAAGTCCGGCCGCCTCTGTCAGGTGACCCACAGTGGCCAGCAGCTCGGCGCAGTCGAAGAGCAGCTGCTTGTCCTGCAGCTCCACAGCATATTGAATCTGGAAGCGAGTAGTATTATAAAGACTGTGAGAAGCAATGTGAAGTTCCTTACGCCACGTCGAAAATCGCCCGCACGTATGGAGGTGCGTGCAATGCCCATTTTGCAGAGACGCACATGCTCCTCGTATTCCGGTGTGCTGTGCTGTGCTGTGGGCGGCTCTGAGTCCTCGTTGTTAATCAGATCCTCCTTGTAGCCTTTCTCGTAGTGATACAGAGCATCCGCATAGTTACCGCTAGAAGAAAACCAATCTTCAACTGTTCCTCTTTAGAGTTTAGAGTTGTTCTTGTCTTACGTAAATTCCAATTGTTGAGCATACTCTCGCGCTATATAAGGCACCTCATTCGGCTCGTATTTGTGCGCCAAGAGCAGCGCCTGATCCCATTGCAGTAAATCCCTGCTTAGATCCAGAGCAGCGCGTGTATACGCTCCTTTCAGCAAGTACTCCTTGGCTTGATCGTACTGACCCAGTAGCATGCAACAGCAGCCGCACAACATGTGCAAATCCTCGACATAGACCAATTCGTCCAGCGCATTCACTAAAGCAGCATCGCCCAACTGGCGATAGGCGCGCAGAGCTGTTCATATAGAGGAAAATATTTAGATTCGAGCAGTAATTATTATACAATTCATAGTTAACCGATTTCCGGCTCCAAATCGGCGATGGCATGCTCGCCAAATTGTCGCCAGGCGCTGTCCAATTGCATCTGCTCGCACAGCTTGTAGGCCTCGTCATATTTCTTGAGCTTCAGCAGCAGCTGCAGATTATCCGTTTGACTATTTGTGGGATTGATGACATGTGTGCTCAAGCACTGCGTTGCATACTGCCCGCCATCGATGTGCAAAGCCATCTCACCCGCACAGACCAGCAGGGGCACCTGGCCAGGATTTAGCTTCGATTCACCCAATCTCTGACTGTATCTGCCACGCACCGAGTGACGCGTGAAGACATGCGTATAAACCAGGCGAGAGTCGTAGCTAATGAAAATATTCGATTGAGTCAAGTCCCACAGGCATCCCAAGCACTGTTTCGGCAGCTCCGCAATGAGCAGAGCCTCCTGATCCGAAGCGGGCAAATAGACAAAGCCCTGGCCATGTTCATCGATAAAAATTGTTTTGGTGCCCTCGACATCTGCGTAAAGCTGGCGTATGCCATTGCTATGGCGATAGATAGTGCACGTGTCCCACTTCTCCAGCGAGTAAAACACCAGGTGGCCAATCTGAAAGGGCAAACACAATGAATAGCAAATAGCAAAAAGTATTTTCCCTGTTACACACATCCGTTGCAAAGATGAGCAGCTCCTGACTGAGTGCAAAGCATGTGATGACCGCATCGCTGGGCAAGGAGGAGGGCAGTGCACTGGGAAAGCATGCCTGCAGCTTATCCTTGCAGTTGGGATTATCCGCAGCGATTGCTTGCAGTATCAACTGTGGCGGGCATAAGGCAGCGCAGTAATCCGCATTCAATTTCATAGCCACAATATCGTTTGGCAGATCGCGTTCGCTGAGTGGACGCGGCTCATCGCCTAAAGTCTTGCCCAGGTCATAGAACCAGACATGTTTGTCCAGGCCAGCAGCAAAAGTATACGGGCCAATGGCCAGAAATGAAGGCTCCGTCTCCAAGGGCAGGCGAAACGGCAACGTTTTTGATTTATCTGGAGCGTAGACGTAAATAGAAACTTCCGCCAGGCTGCTCAGCATGACCAGACGTGGAGCCGACACGGCAAACATGTGCGGTAGCTTGGTTACATAGGTGTACACAGTGCCTCCACTGGTAGTGACTGCCAGGAGCTGTCCATCTGGTGACCAATCAATCATTTGCACGCTCGCATGATCCGGCACTGTGATAATGCGTTCCGTTTCCTGCAGATTAGTTATCGAGTGGATCTTTATACTGTGTGGATGAAGAAGAGAGAGTGAAAGATGCTTCAGCGCATAAAAGTGGATCAACTAACTTGTCATCGCCACAGGAGGCAACAATATCTAGAGATGGACAGTAGGCCAGACCGGTGAGCGTGTCCTTGTGATTTCGCACTTGCCACAGCTCCTGGCCGACGTCCTTGGGATGCGTCGAAATAGCCACAACATGGCCATTGGAAAATCCTAGCAGAATGTAGCCATCGCCAAACCATTTGTGTTGCAACAGCGAACCATAGCGACTCTGGAAGCCGAGTTCTGTTGGATTTTCCGGCTCTGGCAGATAGTATAGGAACAGCGTGCGTTTGCCAATGATCATGCTAATGGCGTTGTCACCCGCTATGCGCTCATCATTCGCCATCTCTGCAAAGTACATATCGGAGGGGGCATCGCGCAGTTGAACAATGCGCACTGTATCACCATCCTCGCTGCTCAGTGAGAAGCTTTTGTCGTCGGATCCGAGGGCAAGCAGATTCTGTGCTGACCATGCGCCGCAGGTAATGCGCTTGTTGTGCTTGCCAATCACCGGAGTTCGCTTTCCACTGCGATGATTATAGATGGCCAAATTGCCACGCCCAGTGCCTACAGCCAAAATCTGCTGTTGCTTGGACCATAAGATGCAGGTGAGCGGATCACGTAGTCCGGACTCCACAGTCAGCTTTTGTTGGGTCGCATAATCCCAAAGAGTGATATTCGGCGAGCTGCTGGTAATGATCCCCAAGAGATCACCTTCGCAATCCCAAGCAAACCCAGAGCATAGACTGAAATGGCCAATTTACAATAAATATATATATGAATATGCATTTATGTATTTATCAATGTTACCCAGCTAATATGAGGCGCTGCACCAGCTGGCCTTGGCGATTGTATAAAGCTACGGAACCATCGGTGCCTGTTGTGGCCAGCAAAGCGCCGGCACTCTTCTGCCAAATGAAGTAGACGTCGCCAATACCGTGCGGCTCATCATATTTGTACAATATCTTCTCGAACGACATTTTCAAATATTAAACTCCTATAGCAGCATGTTTTTTCCGGAAATTATTACACTCTTGCTGCATTTTGCAGAGCTTGAAACATTTTTCGGTTTTCTGTTTACGCTTTTTACCGTTGCTATGACAGCAACAAGTAGTTTTCAAACGATACTACTCATTTCATATACAGTGTGACCATGATTTTCAATAAATAAGTGGGGAAAATACAGCAAATAAAATAAACTTGTTGAAGCTTAAATTTATATACCACTAAAACCTATCGACATATAAATATTTTTGTAAAACTATTTGATATAGCTTCTTTAATGATTTGTATAATAAATTTGTAATGATGAGTTAATAAGCTTAATTCTTTGCTTACTTGTTTTTGCCGTTACCATGACAGTAGCAAGTATTTTTGAACGATACTCATTACGGCAGGCAGTATTTTGCTAAAATCCAAATATACTACTATAATTTCCTCTTTGTCGTCAGCATACTAATCTTAAAGCAAAGAACAGCTGTATGGAATAACGAATGTTTAAAAGCACTCCATAAATTTGTTAATGCAAATTAAAAATATTTAACCTATTACATTTTAAAAGTGAATACTAAACGTTAAATATAACCATGTCGGATGATCTACCGGAGGAATTTGATTTGATAGTCATGGGCACAGGTAAACTGCGTTATTTCTTGTCTTGTTTTTCTACGACTTCCATTTGATGAGTCATGAATATTTTGTCTTTAGGCTTCGCGGAGTCCTGCATAGCTGCCGCTGCCAGTCGCATAGGTAAAAATGTCCTGCACATTGATTCCAATGACTACTATGGCGACGTTTGGAGCTCCTTTAGCTTAGAGGCATTTAATAAATTATTGGAGCAGCCCAGTAGCAGCGTTCGCAATGGGAGTTACACCTGGCATAATTTGACTGAGGAGCATGGACAGGAGCAGCAGTCAACGAGTTGGACACGTGAATCATTGCTAGAGAAGTCGCGTCGCTTTAGCCTGGATCTAAGTCCACGTGTCGCCTATTGCGCTGGCTCCTTGGTGCAATTGCTCATCAAGTCGAATATCTGCCGCTATGCAGAGTTCCGTTCCTTGGATCACGTTTGCATGCTGTACAACAAAGAGCTCGTCTCGGTGCCCTGCTCCCGCAGCGATGTCTTTAATACCAAAACTCTGACTATGGTCGAGAAACGACTTCTGATGAAGTTTCTGACCGCTTGCAATGATTACGGCGAGGACAAATGCAATGAGGACTCGCTAGAGTTTCGCGGACGCACCTTCCTGGAGTATTTGCAGGCACAGCGCGTGACGGAGAAGATCTCCAACTGTGTGATGCAAGCGATTGCCATGTGCGATGCCAGCACCAGCTTCGAGACGGGCATGGAGCGCACCCAGCGTTTCCTTGGCAGCCTCGGTCGCTATGGCAATACGCCCTTTCTGTTTCCCATGTACGGTTGTGGCGAATTGCCGCAATGCTTCTGCCGTTTGTGCGCTGTTTATGGCGGCATCTATTGCTTAAAGCGCAGCGTCGAGGATATCAATTGGACAGAGAGCGAGCTGCTTGTGAGCAGCGCAGGGAAAACATTGCGCGCAAAGCATCTAGTTTCTGCTCCCTCTCAACTGCCAGCCACATTGGCCACACACTTCGGAGACTCCGAGCCGCGTATATCGAGAGGCTTGTTCATTACCTCCAAGCCCCTGGGCAGCGAAGAGCTGAATAAAGGAGGCGGCGGCGTCAATTTCTTGCGCTTGCTCACCGCGAATGGAGAGCGAGAGGCTTGCCTGATACAACTCTCACACTATTCGGGCGCATGCCCCGAGGGTTTATGTAGGTGTTGTCGTCACTCTTCTGGCAAACTCTTATTAATTAGAACTCTCTTCAATTTTCCAGATATACTTCACTTAACGACGCCCGCAGCTAGCGCCAATCCAGCAGGAGATCTGGCTGACTTTGTGGCGCAGCTCTTTGAGCCGAATGCCAGCCAGATTCTTTACAGTGCCTACTTTACCATAGCCGCTCCAGCTGCCGAGAGTATTGCAAGCGCTGCCACGCCCATCTACTGCACAGCTGGACCCGTCTACGAGCAGGATTATGATGCGGCCATAGAGAATGCGCGTCACATCTTCAGCCAGCTCTATGCGAATGAAGAGTTCCTGCCGCGAGCACCCGATCCAGAGGAGATTGTTGTCGATGGAGAGGATCCGAGTGCGCTGAATGAGCACAGTCTGCCGGAGGATTTGCGTGCACATCTGCAGGACTTGGAGCAGGCAGCACAGCAAATGGATATAACGGAATAACAGGGCAACAAGCAGAATGTAGGGAGAAAACTTTTAGATTTATTTATTCATCACTTTATTGAGAAAACAGAATGAAAAAAAAAAACTGAGAATAATTCTATATACATGCTAAACTATCAGTTATATATATATAATATATACATATATATATTGGACAATTGAAATTCGCAGCGGGTTTTCTATTTCCTTTAGGTTTTAGTTTAAAATCAAATATGTGCTTGCATATAAATTTATATATATGCGTATGTATATTTGTGTAAATTATTTATTAGGTAAACACTAGTTACTATATATTTATACTTTATATGTATGTATGTGAGTGTGGATGTGTGTGATCTATATATATGTGTATATATATATCTATATATCTCTTCCAAAAATATGCATTATCAAAATTGTATTTGTTTTCTTACCATTTGTTTTATTGCTTGACAGTTGCTTGTTAAAATTTCTTGTGATGCACTCAAATTGTGTGTGTGTGTCTTAAATTAATAGAAAAGAATAACACAATGTGTTAATTTGTTTAAATAATAGTATAAAGTTTAGTTAACAAAGGTTGAACGCACCAATTTAGTCTTATGTTTTGAAATGAGCAGCATTTTGAGAGGGTTTCTTTTTTTTTTTTGTTTTTTTTTTTTGGGCAGTACTAAAAGAAACATTAAAAATTAATATAATATGCCACAATTCGATTATGAAACGATACAAAGTGCATTTTACAATATGTTTGCTTTTATATGCTGTCTATATATTAATAAATATATATAGTATGTATAGATATATCTGCTTTTCAGTGCATTTTACAATAAAGCTTTTACGTTCTCGTTTCACTTACAATATCAGCTGCTGCTCAAAATGAGTTTGCTATTCCTTCTGCTTTTATGCATATACATATATATATATATACATATATGTATATGTATATGTATGTTTAAGTTGTTTTCTCTTTTTTATATCTTAATTAGATTATTGTTGATATTCTGCTGGCGTTTGCGCTTCGCATTCATTGCGTCCACAATGGGCTGTCGTTTGGCATTATATTTTTTATTCAGCTGCTCAATTTCCAGCTCCATCTCGTGATCAATATTGCTCAGTCGCTGGTTTAGATCGTCGAAGGTGAGAAATTTGAGAAACTCAAACTCTCCTTCTACATAGGCGTGCGATTGTGTGTGCAAATGCTGATGCTGGTATGCGGGCGGCGGCGCAGCAGGAGCAACTGCTGCTGCAGCTGCCGCTCCGCCCTGCTGCTGCTGCGAGCTCCGTAGCAAATTCTGTTGATTGTTGAGCGCAATCAGTTGCTCGGTCATTAGGGGATAGGCCATGAGCAATTGCTGCTGCTGCTGTTGTTGTTGCTGCTGCTGCTGATGCTGTTGCAGGCCATATTGATTGATAGCTGAGATTTGCTGGAATTGCATCTCCATGTTGTGCTCCCAATTGTTGGCATCATGCGCACCACTAGCCAAGTGCTCCTGTGGCTGCTGCTGCTGTTGTTGCTGCTGCTGCTGCTGCTGCTGTTGCTGCTGCTGCAGCTGTTGCTCCACGGCAGCGGGCGAATACTCCGTCGTTGCTTTCTCATCGGCAACCGCATTCTTGCGCTCAAAGTGATCGAGGAACTGTGGACGATAGCGATAGCGCGGCTTCTGATCATCATTACGCTTGGCCGTGCTCGAGTCATCCGAATCCGAATTAATGACCATTGTGCCTGCCGGATGGAAGAAATGATATTTAAACAATTCGAGATTGAGATAAGTTGACAGCTGCTGTCTTTCCTTTCCTTTCTCACTCACCCAAATTGGACTCCAGTTCGACCATGGTGCCGCTGTCCACTGTGACCACATCGGCACTACCACCAGTGCCGCCAGCACCACCGGCTGCTGTCGCTGCCGCCTTGGCTGCTGCCTTGGCCATGCCTGCCTTTAGGCCGCCTGGACCCAGTGTGGCATCGTCCACATCTTCGCGATGTGCTATCATGGTCGCATCCGAGGCCGAGTTCTCCTGGTATTCATTGAATTTCTCAGGCACCAAAGTGCCGGGATCTACAAATGTCTTCACTGTGCCCGAATTGTATTCGTTCTCCTCCTCGTGCAGCATTAGACCACCCTCTTGGGTGGCCAGACTCTTGGCCTGGCTCATGGCACCGCCAGCTGCGCGATGGGCGCGCTGTTGCTCCCTTATGGCGCACGTCTCCTCCAGCATGGTCTTCAATATGCTGCGATGCTTGGCATTGCGTATGAACTCGTGCTCTAGCAGCTCAGTGGCCGTTGCTCGTTCATCCGGATTCTTGACCAGGCACTTGCTAACGAAATCAATGAACTCTGTGCTCCAGCGATCGGGCTCCCGGAAGGAGGGCGGCGGTTTCTGCGGTATCATAAATATAGCACGCATCGGATGTATTTCTCCATACGGGGGCTTGCCCTCAGCCATTTCCAGCGCTGTGATGCCCAGTGACCAAATGTCCGCCACACAATCGTAGCCTATCTCCTCAATCACTTCCGGAGCCATCCAGAAGGGCGTTCCAATAACTGTATTCCTTTTGGCCATCGTATCCGTTAGCTGACCAGCGACACCAAAGTCCGCCAGTTTGGCATATCCCTCGGTATTCAGCAATATATTAGCTGCCTTGATGTCCCGATGGATTTTGCGACGTAGATGCAAATACACCAGACCCTTTAACGTATCCGATAATATGGTCGCAATTTCCTCCTCCGTCAGAGTTTTCTTGCGCAAACGCATAATATCCGAGACGCTGCCGGCTCCACAGTACTCCATGCATATCCACAGATCGTATTGCTTGAAATAGGAGCCATAATAGCGCACCACATAGGGTGAATCACATTGTTGCATAATCGAGATCTCCTTGATTATCTCGTGCAGATCGGACTCAACCGGCACTAATTTGATGGCCACTATTGAGCTGCTCTCTTTGTGCAGCGCCTTATATACCGAACCATAGCTGCCCTCGCCCAGTTTGTACATTATGTCAAACACTTTCTCTGGCGGCTGCAGCAGAGATTCCTCTGATAATTTCTTTAATTCGCCATTGCCATTTGTATTGGAAGACATGTTGCTGGCTGTTGTTGTCGTTGTTCTACGTCTGCATATGCGTTAGCAGTGCTAGTGCCAGTGGCTCTGCTCTTTACTTCAACTCTTACGTATTTGCGGTATATTGGTTTAAAAACAACACAATATCTGCGCCACGATAATTGCCAATTTAATGCAAGGTTTTTTTTTGCACCCACATTTGTTCTTTATTCGTCCACCAGTAGAGCTGGTGCAGCAAAATTGCTAGTCACTGGTATTTTTTAGTGACTAGTCATGGAATATACGAGTTTGGTATTAAACTATCCTTTTGAAAAGACTTCTTTCTTTGTTTTTGTAAACAACATTTACGTACAAATGATAAGTTTGGGAAAACATTTATTAATAAGCATAGATGTAATCAATTAGTGCAATCTTATACACAAGTTTGTTTTATGACTAAAAAAGATAAACAAAATTTGTATATTGTGTAATTAGTATTTCTTTGTGCGTTTTAATTCAACGCCAATTATCGTTATCGATTCACTTTATGGCGCGTGACAACTGAAACATTCCCATTTAAGCCTAACAATTATATTAGTTGTAAATATTCAAATTAAAAGATTAGCAACCATAATTTTCTGTAGTAGGCTTTAATTTAAAGCTTTAATACCTTCAATGAACATACACAATGGCAGTAAATATATCAATATATTTTATTATACAATTTTTTCTGCTGTTCGCCGTTGCCAGACTGGCAGAGTGCAGCATGTAATCGCTGCTTGGCGCATTTTTTAAATTAAACAAAATTGCCCAATTCGTTTGTTTACTGGCAACGGCAAGAGCATAAATACCAGTATATGCTATTTCTAAACAATGTGTCTTATCAGTCAGTCACTGTGCTTTTGACTGTCCTAGCAACGCGCGCCATAGTAACGCTCGTGGATACCAATACACACAAAAATTGAGAAAATTCCTGAACCTTTTGCTCGGGTCGTCAGTTTGTTGTTTACGCTAGCTGAATACAGTTCGACGACTAACGCAACAAAGAAATGTCTAACACACGCATTACCACCGCCTATGGAGCGCGGCCCTCGCACGATTTACATACAAACTCCATATCGCTGAAACAACGTTCCAAATCCGCAAATCCACCACAATTACGGCCATTTAGCGGCATTCAGGGTACGCGACCCCGTTATGTGCCGCCATTTTCCATACAATCGCAGCAAAAAAACACAGTAGTCATTAACGGTCCCATACACGAGCCACCCGTCACTGCAAGCGCACGCGGTCGTCCACCGAATCCCAAATGTTCGTATTCCCAAATGTTTTCCGGAACCCAAGAAAATGTCTGATTATTTTGTTTATTTGTACTTTTAGGTCTAAAGAAACAGCAGAAATCAATTTCGTCATGCAATTTAAATGCCAGCTTTAACGCCTGCACGGCTAGCAAGAATCCGGGGCGTGGCACATTGTTTCGCATGTATTTTGATCGCGGAGACTTGCCCATTAAAATGGAATATCTGTGCGGAGGCGATAAGATTGGCTGGACGGTGAGTCGGCAGAGCTTTATGTATATGAATTATTATTAATATTATATTATGAATGTTAAGTATAATTAGAGCACTTTCATATATATTTTATAAACAAGTCATAGTCTTAGGAAATTAGTAAAATTAATTTTAGTATAACATTTTAATTGATAAATAGGAAATTTCGTGTGAAACTACAATAGAGATCTAAATCAAAAACTAAATGAATTGAAAAACTAAATTCTTAGCCTCAATTTTAGCTAATAATAATAATAGTAGCTCCGCGTGTGATTAAACTGTTTGAGAATTCCAAGCAACAACAATTTATACTTGAAATCCATTTCGAATGGAAACTTTCCAAATGTTTTCTCGGTATTTGCTGAACTTTGATTCGTAAATTACCTGCCAAACAAATCAATGCCAACTAATTGCCAATAGGTGTTAGACCCAATTTTCGCTACTAACAACTGCACACCTGCGTGTCCAATTATATTTGAAGTGTTGGCACAAAGAAAAAAACTAGAATAACTCCCACACTTATATGCTTATATATATGTAGGTTATTACCCATGTATACATTTATATAGAATTTGTCTATTTCCGGAACAAACAAACGGAGTGCCGCAGTAGCTGTGACGTCCAGGTGTCAGCCAGTCAGTCACTCAAAAAGAGAGAATACCAGAACATAATATATAGAACTGGGAACATGGGTATGCCTGGCTTGGCCTGGCTTGGCCTGACTTGGCCTTTTCAATGTCGTGTGTAAATGTTTGGTAGGATGCTTAAGCGGGTGCGTTTGTTTATTTAGCGCTGCGGCATTTCTGACAGCTCATTTACATATGAGCGATATGCAAGTGACAGATATATACATACATCATACATATACATACATACATATATGCTATATATACGTATGTGCATATCAAGGTTGAAGGTCAATCGAAGGAGTTTCAAGTGGGGCTTAGCGGATGATAGAAGTAGGTAAGTGGAGCTGACTTGCATATGGAAGCAAATAGATTTTATTGGAAAATTTTCAGTACAAATTATGAAATTTTTGTACATACTGCCAATCTTCCTTTTAAATATATATGTATCAGTATATACATATAAACATTTATGTATTTATATAAGTAACAAAAATGTATCTTAAGCTATAAATAATAATATAAATAGCATAAAGATGAGGCAAATCTAAATATTATATATGTGTGGGTATACATATATATTTTTGTATATAACAAGATTTTGCATTGTGTGAATGATTCGAGAAATTTTTGTATTTCTGCATATATCATATATGTATGAAAGGGGCATTCATATATAATTTATGATTTATGAAAGTTATACGAAAACTTCCAAAAATTAAAATGTAAATAAATAAAGAACACAAAAGAAAAGTTTTATGAGTTGCTCGAACCGTTTTCAATCACGCAGTCTTTCCCTATCTCCCTATCTATATGTATTTAACCCATTTAACTTTCCCACCGAATGAAAGGCATTTTAATAGAAATCCGAAAAAGAAAACTTAACGAGCATCGCGTGCACATTTACACCTGTAAAACAAGGCGCAAAACAACTTGCCTTAGCTGTCACCGGCTCACCTGCATTTCGCTTCCAGGTGGACATTGACAAGCTGGACTACAGCCTTTATTTGCCGCTGTTCTTCGATGGACTGGCCGAGCCGAAGCATCCATATAAGACCTATGCTCGCCAGGGCGTTAGCGACTTGCTTCAGGCGGGCGGCGATAAAATCCATCCAGTGGTACCGCAATTAATTTTACCGTTAAAGAGTGAGTACCTGCCGGCGATGGGGGCAATCGGCAAAAACCCAAAAATACAATGGGAGCCGTCCGCAATCGAAGAGCTGCCTAGACAAAAGACTATTTGTCCTGGCACGCAAATTGCTTTTGCTTTAATTTGCACGTGTAACTTTTCTCGTTTTTCTCGTTTTTCTCGTTTTTCTTTTTTGTTTGGTTTACCTTTTGCAGACGCATTGAGCACCCGCAACGTGGAGGTGATGTGCACGACATTGAAAATCATACAACAACTGGTCATGTCCTCCGATATGGTGGGTCCCGCCCTGGTGCCGTTCTACAGACAGCTGTTGCCCATGTTCAATGCGTTCAAAGTGAAGAATTGTAAGTGCGAATTGAATGCAGGAATGTAACGAGGGAGGTTTAAATAATTATGGAGATTACCATAAAGTTAGGATAGGTGGAGCTTTTTCTAGACTAATCTAAATTGGTTTCGCCTAAAGGCAAATGCAAATGAAATGAGAGGAATTATGACTGCTAAAGTAGTAGAAGTAGTAGTGGAAGTTATTGCTGTGCTTATAGACTGAATGCGTATACGTAATATATTAAGGCTCTAGTTGTAGAACATAGTATACACATACATATAAATATGGTTATGAGCGTAGTGTATATTCTATGGCATACACGAGTCTGAAGTAAGTTTGGGCCTGAGGGTTGTTATACAATACTAGCTGCCCCGGCAAACGTCTGTTGACTACGAATCTGCGCTCTTCTCTTCGTTCTTTGCTGGTTTCGCTCATCTCGTGCCTCTTGCAGTTTTGATGCACCTAACTGGATGCAGAGGAACTCCAGGAGATCATTTAGAAAATGCCTGCAGCAGCAGAGAATGTTCCCATTGATCTCATCTGCTCACTCGGAGGGGTCAGTCGTACGTGTAGGGCAATGGAGTTGATTAAAAAATTTTCAATACAAAAAATTTTCAATAAAGAAAATAAATAAAATAAATAAATAAAAAAAATAAATAAAAAAATAAATAAATAAAAAAAATAAATAAATAAAAAAAAAATAAAAAAAATAAATAAAAAAAAAATAAATAAAAAAAAAATAAATTAAAAAAAATAAATAAAAAAAAAATAAGTTAAAAAAAATAAAAAAAATAAAAAAAAAATTAAATAAAAAAAAATTAAATAAAAAAAATTTAAAAAAATGAAATAAAAAAATTTAAAATAAAAAAAAAAAAAAAAAAAAAATTGCCCTCACGTACGAGTGACCCCACCAGGTCTGGACGACTGAATAAATCCCACAGCTGCTGCCCTTTATATAGGGCGACTTCCACTCAAGGCCTGAGGGGCACTCAGATTTTGAGCAGATGAGATCAAAGGGAACATTCTCTGCATTTTCTAAATGATCTCCTGGAGTTCTTCAGCATCCCTTGCTCTTCTTAGGCAGACGGACAGAGAGGCAGACAATGAAATATATATATATATATATATATATATATATATATATATTTCTTTATATATATATATATATATATTCTTATATTCTTATTTAAAAAAAACATAAATATATATTTTTTAAAACTTATTGGATATGCCCATAAAATATGTCAATTTTAAATCATTTTTCGCTTTTATTTTAGTAAACTGTGGCGACGAAATCGACTATGCGCAAAAGAACAATTTGAATGTGGGCGATTTGATAGACGAGACCCTGCAGGTGCTTGAGCTGCACGGCGGGGAGGATGCGTTCATCAATATCAAGTACATGGTGCCGACCTATGAGTCCTGCTACTTGAATTGATCGAATATCCCATATATGGCTAAAATGAAAAGCAGCTTTTACATGTTTTATGCTTCTTCATATACATACATATATGCGCGTATATATATATTTATCACGAGTATTTATTGAATTTTACATAGATGCCAATGAATAAATTTGTTATTTATAATTTTCAATTTTCGTTGTTGTTATATAATTGATACATATGTGGAGATTATATAGTGTTTATATACTAAGTGTAAGTATGTGTGTATATGTGTGCGTGTGCCTGTGCAGCAAGCAGCATTAGCCAATAGCCCAAAAACAAATATGTAAACGTCTTCAGGCAGAGGCTGCCAATGGTGGCGCAACAGCTCAACGGGGGCTAGAAAGAGACGGAGAGAAAGAATGGTGGAGCAAATGAGATAGGAATATATACATATATATGATATATAATATATAAAGAGAGGCATGCAAATATATACATATGAATATGCTACGATAAGCTGAAGACAGAATTACTTTTAGAGATGTTCATATAATATATGACATATTTAATATATGTACGTTGGTAAGTCTGTAAATATACTTGTACTTAATATCAACTGAAGCAATTCTCTGAATTGACTATTTCTATAAAATGCTAGCGATTCCTTTAATGGAGTCATTTAATTTGTTTATCTATCTATCTACGCGTCATAGACTACAGTTATTCCCGCAGTCTGTCTGCTTGTGTTTATCCACATCTACACCTATTATTGAATATAAAAACTGCTGTCTTAGAAAATGTTCAGATTATGCCTAGACGTATGCCTACGTGTGCCCAGACGAAAAGCATATGAAACATTGATACGCTTATCAATGCACAGTTCTATCAACTATAAATTCATCCATGAGGGCAATACGAATCGAAAATGAAGAATGATGTATACTAAACTAAGCTGCGAACGAGTATTGGGCAGTCGGTCATACAAGCTAACATTGCTCTTGATTACTTACAGCTGTTGCGCCGCCAGTTTTAATTAGAATTTGGGCGGGGCGTACTCGTTCTTCTTGACATTGTGCGGCGAATAGCGATTGTAGAGGCCCCAAATGGAATTCATTAGCTTATCATTGTACTTGGCCGGCGAGTATTCACGTTCTACAAACAAAACAATAATTGTATAACTCACTCTTTCCAACACAATCACAATCACAATCACTCCATCTCATCATCTCCTCCACTTACGTGCATTATTGTCAATTTTATCAGAAAGGTTCGCAGCTCTTAGGCGCGAGACAATCATGTCTTTCTCCTGGAACTGCTCACGTAATTTACAAGCCGCAAAGGCTCCCTGCGGCAACGCCATTTCGACAACTATAAAAAATTTAAAAAAAAAAACATTTTTAAAAAATTTTTAAAATAAAGAATTAATTTACATGGGTTCACTTGAGAAAACTTACAGTTTAAATTGAAATTGTGGAGTATGAAAAGTAGCTGTGTGAGCTGCAGCTTGCTGCGATTGTTCGATTTAGTGTAGATTTTGGAAGTGTATTTGGCAATTTTCGATTCGTTAACTAACACTGGCACCATTCAAAGTTTAACGTTTGTGGCCGTAACAAATTTGTTTGCACAGTTTTTGTTTAAACACCTTTGGCTTAGCCAAAATAATTTATTTGTTTCGGTTCTCAAAAGTTTTGTTTGCACAATTCTCTGCGCGGCATTTAAAAAAATGCACGTTTATATGGAATTCGACGCTCTGTAGCGTGAGAGCTGGTTTAAATTGTAGACGCAACACAAAATAGGTTCAAGACTGAACTGAATCGGAGGCTAGGCTTCAGCTGAAACTTATAGAGCCCACAAACAGGCAGCTGGAGATTGATAAGAGAGAGATGGAGAGAGAGAGAGAGAGAGAGAGAGAGATAGAGACGAAGAGAATAAAAGGGAGCGGGACACACAGTGAGATCAGCCATTGACGCCATTTTGTTTGTAGGAGAGAGTGAGGTCTCTTGCTGGATTTTTCTTTTTATTGCAGGCAGATTTTCCAAATAAATATATACAATCATATACACATATATTTGAACTAGACTTTTCGACTTTTGTTCCCATGCTTGATAAGGGTATCAAATTTGAAATTCATTTCTAATCACACGCTCAGCCTAACTGCGCAGTATGCAGCTTGAGAGAATCAAATAAAAGAAAACTCTGTCAGCCTTTAAAAAAGTGTTGGCTCAACAAACATTTATCTTCGAATCTGATTCGATTTGCATTTGTATTTTTAATGCATTTCTCAGCCCAGTTATTAGCTTGGCCATGAACGTAGCCCATGGACAGCTCTATCTTCAGTCGGTCCATGTGAAGTCGACAACTGAACCGATTTTAACCGGTTCGTGTCTATCTGTACACAAGTACAAAATCGGCTCAGGCATATAGACATGTGTATATAACTACATACATATATATGCCTGCTGATGCATTTACTGACCTTACTAATATATATTGACGTTTTTTATGAGTAAGTTGTTTACCAGCTGTTTGATTGTCTATAATCTAAAAAAAATATATGTAAAGTAAATAAATAAACAAAATTATACTGCTTTTTATTACGACTCCAATTTACATTCTGTGTAATTACTATTGCTTAAATTTCCTTGTGGCACCATTTTCATTTTTGTAATTATCATTATATTAAAAGTTGATTGCAATGTTCGTTCCGCTGTTGCCAGGCTCATATGCAAAAGCTTTGTAAGTACTATATTTGCAATATTTTATTGAGAGCATTATAAATGATAAGTGTAAAAATACACTTAAGTTCGATGTGCAAGTCTGTGACGCGCGATTTGCTGACTATAGCTAAAATGCATGCCTGCAATCAGCATAGCTTTTTCTTTTTTCAACAAATTAATAAATAAAAAGTAAAAATATAAAAGAGGTTGCCCAAAATTGTGACACTTAATTGCTTGTCTGGCCACGAGAGTCCGCAGTCACGTAAAATGATTATTAACCCTGATTAGAGTACAACCTATATGTATGTCTATGGCAATATACAAACAACACATGCTGAAAAATAGATTAGGTGGATCTTGTATTGAGCAAGGCTATCAAAAGACATTATAATTGCTCTACAATCAAAATATAGTATATGAAATTGATTGTTTGTTGGAAATACATGTGAACAAATAAAAATATATTAATTTAACCTAGCCCTTGAAATTGCATTTGAAGTTGTTTGTATTCAATTTGAAATTTTATGTTTTGGCCTTTAATTATAGCATTATTAAGCTGCCAGCTGAACAGAATTCGGGCACTATGCTGCTTATCTCTTTCATCTGTCTTTTGTTTGCCAAATAAGATAAAGAGAAACACATTCGATTAACTTGTTTTTAAAAAATGCTTCCAATACACAATATATTTGAATTGATTTTTAAACGTAACGTGTCGGTTTTTGAGTACACTTACAGCACTGTTTGGTGACAGCTGTTGGTCTTTTGCAATCGTATAACAGTGCTTATTGAGCAGCAGCAGCTGCCACTTTATGACAGCAGAATTCTGTTACGCTCACAGCAGTACTAATAGAGTAGCTGAATATCGTTCAGGTTGTTCGTCGCCAAAATTAGCTAACAACAAAAAAATAAAATACGGGAAGTTGTTAATTAAAAAGGTGACCCAGATAGAAAAACGACACATTACTAAACGATGTCATGGAAAAAGGAGCTAAAAGTGCTAGCAAAACCCTACTACTGGGTTAATATACTGCTGGCCATATCGTATCTGGTGTCAAAGAAGACGAAAGTGATTTGCACGCGCCTTTTTCAGCATGCGAACCAGGAGGAGGACGTCTGCGACATGGATAGCCGTGAAGTGGAAATACTCTTCTTTCTGCTGATTGTTGTGATGATACGCTCACGAAAAACGGGCAGTGTCACCATGATCAACTATTTGACCTCGTCGTTTCTCTACACAAAAGTCGCGAATATGATTTTATGGGCCTATGCGGATTTTCGCTATGGCTTGGGCTTTCTGCTGATCTGCGTGCTGGTTGGAATGCTGCTGCCGGAGCCATCATATAGTGGTCCAGAGCATATTACATATTTCCGTAATGCCAAAACCTTCGAGGAGGAGCTGGTAAGGGATAAGAAGGTTAGCTGGCTAATATGCTTCTACACCGTTTGGAATCCGAGCTGCGTTAATTTTGCACCGATCTTTGCTGAACTGTCGGCGGAGTATAATGCGAATTTATTGAAATTCGGCAAAATCGATATTGGACGCTTCCCGGACGTAGCGGCCAAGTATCACATCTCGGACAGCAGCTTCTCCAAGCAGTTGCCCACTCTGATACTCTTCCAGCAGGGCAAGGAGGTGGATCGTCGTCCTTGCGGTGATGCAAAAGGCAAATTGCAAAAGTTTTTCTTCTCCAGCGATAATGTGAGAGCCTGCTTTGGATTAAATCAGCTTTACAAGCAGTCTGTCGAAAAGCAGCCGCCAGTGGAGTCCAAGAAGTCCAAATAGCTAAACAATCGAGAGGACAAATATGTGAAGTGTCATCCCATTGTAAACCCAAAAAATAACAAACAAGTCTCATCAAATTGCAATTTGTTTTGTTTGTAGCTCATTTTTAATTTATTTGATCATTGCACAAAAAGTAACGAAGCTCGCGCTGGCACGTACATACAACTATGTAAAAGATCCAAAGCGTTGCCATTACCTAAATTATTCTTTGTAGCTAAATTCAAGTCATAAATTGTAATTAATAAAATTGTTTAAGCTGTTTAAGCGCAGTTCAATTGTAATGAGCTCATCTCTTTCTTGTCTTGCCTCGTCTTCGATTTCTTAATTCATTTAAACTAACATTTCCGTTGTTAATATTGTCAGACAGAAAACTTGCATAAGGTATATTAAATATAAATTTAGATAAAAATCTAGCTACTGTTAACAGGAAGAGCTTATGTTAGTAAACATATAAAATGTTATTTTAACATACCAGTTATATTTATAGCCGGCTTACACACCTGACGGATATATTTGGATATGTTTAGTTTACTGCTGATAAAGAAAATCCAAATTAGTTGCAGCTGCTGGTAAAATTACATGTCCTGATCCGAGAGTTTGTTTTGCGATGGCGAAAAAACAAAACTTATTTCGATGCCTTTTCAAATATTTGAAAAGTAAATGTAGACTAACAAACGCAAATATTTGTAGACTATCGTCAAGTTTTGGAGACGAGTAAATATTTGTTCAGACTATCGACAAAATAATCTTGTTGCTGATTTTAAACTGCATTTAATTTAATTATTGGACCTTCAAGTATATTAATAATGAAATTAAATATATATTCGGAAGTTTATGCATTGTAGTTTCTATTTTCTATTCAAATCTATTTCCTATAATATTTAGTTCCGAAAAATTTAATATTGGCGGTTGTTCTACAAACTTATCGATTGATCAGACTCCTTTCCCATCAATGTTAAACTCGTTTTGGGACTGTAAGAAAAGTGTGCTATTTCTTTAATATAAAAAAATAATAGGAAATTTCTAATACTTATTCAAACAATATCGATTTATCAAAATAAACGTATAATCAAAATTTATTAACTTAAGGGATTATTAATGTTACATTTGTATTTTTTGGTATTTTCGTATTTAACCTTTTTTATAATAAGTACACACTGGTCTACAGCTGTTTTGTCAAATAATTCTTCGTTTTGAAATAATTACGTAAATTCGGCAGGTTAGTAAATTAATGGATACTTTAAAGCATGAATCGTTCAAGGAGTAATCCAGCAAAATCAAAGAGCTGTAGAGAAACATTTAAACTTTACCACGATGTCTAAACCTCAGTATAAAACTCTAGGGTAATACTAGAGCCGCGGACAAAATCGTTGGATTTGTAAATACATACATATGTGATTATTATTTACATGCATTTACTTTGCATCTAGGCAACTATGTCGATCTTACGTTCGAAATATTACGACTATCCCGATGGCGAAGATGCCTTTGGCAAGATTGTGGCCACAAACAAATACGCCATTGCCGCCGGTCTGGCGTGGTCCACATTTGACGTGTTAACTGTCACCAAGCCGCAGGGCTACATACCCACACTGGGACGCTTTGCCTACAACACGGGCCCACTAATGGGCATGGCTACAGCATTTACGGTAACTACGCTTGCTGCCACAAATATTCGTGGAAAGGATGATAAGTGAGTTAACTAGCCATGCATTGGAATGTTTATTAATTGACCACTAATATTTGTAGAATAAATTATCTGATCGGAGGCTTTGCTGCTGGTGGTGTCTTTGGTGCATGGAAGCATAACCATGTGGCTGGCCTTGTGACTGGCCTGTTTCTCGGTAAGGAGCATACGATATTCAATCTACGACGTTCGACATAACGCAACATTGTATCAAGCGTAACGTTATAATGAATATAATGTTATGGTATTAAGATGTAGCGTTACGTCATTTAGATATAACGTTACGTTATTTGGATATAACGTTACGTCATTTGGATATAACGTTACGTAGTTTAGATATAACGTTACGTAATTTGGATATAACGTTACGTGGTTTGGATATAACGTTACGTGGTTTGGATATAACGTTACGTCATGTAGATATAACGTTACGCAGTTTAGATATGGCGTTACGTCATTTGGATATGGCGTTACGTCATTTAGATATAACGTTATGGTAATACGATGTATCGTTACGTTATTTAGAATAACGTAACGTTATTTGGATATCACGTTACGTTTTTTGGGTATAACGTAACGCTTTTTGGAGATGACGTTACGATGCTTGGATATAACGTTACGGTGTTTAGATAAACCATTACGTTATTTTGATATAACGTTACGTTATTTTGATATAACGTTACGTTATTTTGATATAACGTTACGTTATTTTGATATAACGTTACCGTATTTTGATATAACGTTACGTTATTTTGATATTACGTTACGTTATTTGAATATACAGTTATGTTAACTATTTTTTATCGTATTCTTTTATTTTCTAGGCATAGCCGGTGTCATCAAGAAGATGTCGATTGAACAGGGTTGGGAATTCTTCCCCGAATCGCCCACGCATCAATACG
The DNA here is from genome assembly GCA_035047565.1 of Drosophila mulleri. NCBI lineage: Eukaryota > Metazoa > Arthropoda > Insecta > Diptera > Drosophilidae > Drosophila > Drosophila mulleri. Next base: position 12,625,631 of record JAWNPK010000060.1, on the reverse strand, counting down.
GTGGCGTAAACGTAGCCAAGAACGATTACACTCTTATGGCCGAACGTCCCCGGAACTGGACCACAGAGCCGGAGGAGAAGCAGTAAAGAGCGAGTTAAACAAAACAAAAACTCTCAAATGGTTAAAAGCTCTTTCGTGTTTTTAGTTATTAATGTACAGATGAGAAGCTGGCAATTGTGTGGTTAACAAAATAACTGACTGCCAATGAATAAACGCCAAGTGAGAAGTGATATCTGAAACATTTGTCAACGACCAAAAGAAAGCTTGCTAATCTATGCAAACCAAAATTCAACTGTAAACATGTCACATAAAGCACTTATTTTAGCACTTTTCAGCACTGTGGCGCGAATCTTTGAAGCCAAAGAGTCACTGATCACATAACAGTCAACAGAAAAAACAACAACAACAAAAATATGAAACAATTTTTGGAATCCAGTCACGCTCACAGTTAAGCAAACAGTTTTTTGCTTTTGTCTGTTTTTTTCTGGTTCTCTGATTCTCTGGCGGCCCATTTCAAAATTCATGAATGTGCACTTCGTCATTTTGGGTATTTTCTCTTCGTATGCCTCGTTTTACCTTTCTTGAGCGTGACCGTGAGTCATGCAGCGTGTATCTACCTATGTACATATACATATGTATGTTTATGTAAATCTGTCACAGCACACGCATAACAATCAAAAAGCTTTAAGCTGGCTTTTCGCTTGAAACAGGCGCTAAGCGCATTTATCGCCTTAAGTGCATATGCTTCGGGAGACTAAACAAATTAGCTGTCAAGGTGTTACTAAATAAACATTATTAGGTTTTAATGAAGTTCCGGCGTGAGCATTAGAGAACAAACTAAGAGAAAACCTGTTTTTTTTTGGTAGCTCTAAGAAAATCTTCAGGAAATGCCTTCAATTTGCTGAGAGAATTGGTAAGTTGGAGCATTTCCTGTTAGCCAGTTGGAAATTTTACTTACCTATTTTGTTAATGTCTTTTTGGTTTTCGCTTTCTTAACCTCCAGCAAATTGGAAATTGCAACGCAGCTCTTCTGCTTGTCTTGAGCATGAATAATCGCAGCTGGGAAACAAGATTCGACTCTGCGGAAAGCATGAGGGTTAAGACCTCTGCGTATTCAGACGGTTTCATAAATTTTGCGGTTTCATTGTGGCGTATTCTTGGTAAGAAGTTTTTGGTTTTGTATCTGTGAGTGACCTCTAAGCTGGTAACCGTTAAGCTTGCATTACGCAAGATAATGATGGTCTTTCTACGCGATTCTCAATTTGTTTTTTATATTATGTATTAGCGTTCATTAAATGTGAGCGCTTCAATATGTGCGAAAGTTCAAGCTCAATGAATAATTATTATTATTATTAATTATACTTTTGTTTATTAACACTGTGGACTCTCACTCGGCTAAGCTTTTAGGTATATGAGGTATATATGTATGCATGTGTGAGTTGTTTTATTTTTTGCATGTGTGTCGATCACTAGCACAGTTAGTCAATCAATCAATATTTTTGTAGGCATTCAAAGAAGCGAATCGGGCATATTTGTTGGTGAGTATAGTATGAGGAGTATAGGCTAATTTAAGGTGGTCTTCCGTTTCATATTGCCTGCTAGACTCCAAATACCAATTTACCCAATTGAATATAAATATTCTCGTATAATCCACGAGCTCACATCACTTATAGACCAATCCTTGGTTATATTAAATAAATATCTATTTGGCAGGCATTAGACAGTCGGTTACACTTAGCCTAGCTGTAAGCTTTTGTCTCGCTAGTGTTATAACGAAAGCTTAGCCAAAGAACTATTGAGATTTAATGATCATTTGTGATTTGCATTTGAAACTGATATGCGCCGCAGTCAGTTCTATATATAAAAATATATATATATAAGCTCTAAGCAATTAGTTGGCTAACATAATGAATTCTGAGCTGAGTGTTTCGAGTGTTTCACCTTGATCTCCGTGCACGTTTCGCCCCCCTTTTTTCGAGGTGCAGTCGCGCAAACCAGTTGAGCAGCTTGCGCGGGCTCCCGCGAGAGTTGAAGTGCGCCAAGAGTCCCGCCAGTGCTGCCAGTCACTGAAACTGACTAATCTCTGGCAGCTGCTCCACATCGTTGTCTCGGGTGTTTGGCGTGCAGCCGCAGCAGCAGCAGCAGCCACATCCACGTCCACAGCCTCCGCCATAGTTGGGTATCCAGCTGTCACGAGTCGGGCATGAGCATGAGCATAAACTGTGCGATCGGGCTGTGATTTATTGGATGCTTTGCGCATTCGTACGGTTGTCTTGGGCGATGACATCATCATCATCATCATCGTCATTGGCATTGGCCAACAAAACTGAAGTAAAGTTCATTAAAATCAGCGCAAAAAATTGCATGTTTTAACGAAACATTTGCGAATTTCACTTTCTGCCACTGAAGCAAATGAATCGTTTAAGAGTATGTACATATATCTCTCATATATAACAGTTATATCCAGCTGGGAGTATATCCCTCATATTTTTACCCAAAATATGTTTCAGCGACCCTTAATGACACTTTCCACTAATTGGCGTAACGCCGTTCGGGCCCGACCCTCTATTAAAAGTCAATTATTTGCGCCCCTGATGACACTTATCCTGCAGAGCCTCGCGTGTCAAAAGGATACAAAAGATAAATATATGCAAATGTCTGGCCAGGATTACAGCTAAACGATCCCAGAGGGCAATGCCCAAAAAGTATTTGTGCTTGATGAATAATATTAAAGAACTTGAAGCTTTCAAATTAATGCAGACACTTGAAATGACAATGGAAGACTTCAAGTTTATAATTGTCATGTCAAAATATTGTGCCTTATTATAAGTGTGTGTGTGTGTGTGCGAGCGTGTGTGTGTTTGTGTGTTGACTCTTTGCTGCGGCGCTCGTAATTAATCTTATTACGACTGGCTGCATCGGTCTATGCTGGCATTTATGGAATTGCGACTCGAGTGGAGTCCGTCGCCGTCGCACATTCACATCTTGTAATCCTTTTAATAAACCCGCGCAGCTCACGCGACACCAACGTCAATTAATCACCAAGATCGGCCCGGAGATGGGCAATGCCTGCGCATCCATCCTCATCTATGTGCGGCTGAGGCGCTGCCAGCGAAACACAATTCTGCAATTAAAGATCTGCGACAAGGCAGCCCGTAGCACAAAAGACTACACACACATACACTAATACAGTTGCCAGCGCACACACACACACATACATATATTCACACAGATGCTTGCGGCTGTAGATGCATCTGCAAGTACCGCACACAGTTGCTGTTGTTGTTGTTGCAGTTGTTGTTGTTGTTGCTGTTGTCATTCAATCGGTGTCAAACGACGCGGCGTCGCACAGTGGCTTAAAATCAAATAAATATGAAACACAGCACAAAATGTTTTTACTTTCTTTTGTTCTTAGTTTCTATTTATTAATAATAGCAACAATATGATTATCTTCCTAATTTTTAGTAATCTGTGTGTATGTGAAAATACATTGAAAGTTTTGACACATTTGAAATATAGACAATTTTTTTGTTATTGATTTTAACTATACTCATAGCTACAATTTTTAAAGAATATATATGTATTTTTCTTATTATTTTTCAAGTTTTTTTTCAATTCGTTTTTAAGTTTCTAAAAAAAAAATGATAATATTTTTTTTTTTCAAATATTTGTTTTATAAATCAGATCATTTTTAAAGAATTCTATAAATAAAATATTTGCTGAACTAGTTCTGTAAGCCTTGCAAATACTAAAAATTTAGGAAATATTTAAAAAAAATATATTTAATGAATATTTTATTTGTATTTTTAAATTCATTATTTAAGTTCTTTTATTTTTCATTAATTTATTTTATTTTATTATTATTTTATTTTCATTTATTCTTGAGCTTTTATTTATTATTAACTTTATTTACTTATTATTTTAATTTTAACCATTTTAAAATTTGTTTAAATAATTTTACAAAAATAAAAAATAAAAATGGAAAGTAATACCAAAATTCGTTAAATTCTACAAATTTTAAAATTGTTTTTAAATATGTAAAAATATGTTGAAATCAGATTTGGAATATTTTTTATTTATTTATTTATTTATTTTTTTCACTTCTTGAATTTCCGACTTGAAATTTATTTTAAATATATATATTTAGCTTATTGTTGATTAATTTCTACCCTATTTTAATATTCAGTCATATCTTTTATACCTCTGTCCAAATACTTTCATTATTTATTGAACCACTGTGCTCAAGCGCGCATCAGATGATTTAGCTACTGGCTATGTGGATACACATAAGCATGGAGATCTTTGGGGCCAGGGACACAATCCATCAGTGTTTGCATTTGAAGTGTTGTGCAGCTGCAGCGGGCGATGGTCAAGAAGCGGGTGTGAGAGAGTCAGAGAAACTGAAAGAGAGAGAGAGAGGGAGAGTTATGTTTGTCGTTGCAATGACATTTCTGTGTGGCTGCCGGCCAAACAGACTCAACGGAAGACGAGAGACGACGGGAAATGAAAGGCAGCAGCAGCAGCAACTCGAAAGCGAGATGAGATGAGATGCAAATGCAGAGTCGTTTGGAGAGTCTTCGTATCAGATTCACTTAACCCGATCGGCGACAGCGAGCGCCGGCATGGGGGTCATAAGTGCAAAGTAAATAAAATACATATTTCTTCTCAGTTGAGCAACAAGACGAAGAGGATGCTGCTGTTGCTGGAGATGCAACAAATAAAGTGATTGAATGCATTTGGCAGCTGTGGGAAGCGAGGCGGCGGGTGCGGGCAGAGGCCACACGATTGAAGTGATTGTGAATGGGAAAGCGATTGATGCTGGGCCAGCGACAATAGCACGCGTTTGGGGTCTACTTGGGGTGCCTCTCGCTCTCCCTCACGCTCTCGCTCTTTCTCTGTCTCGCTCATTGTTAACCGTTCGCTCAGCCACTGCAACGACAGATTGATTTCTTTTTCGTTTCCTTTTCGCATCCATCAATTGTGGCAGCACTTTTGTTGCTCAAGTTGCCACAGGCCAACCGATTTCCATCCATACCCTGTATCAATATAAATATAGATACTATATAGCTTATATAGTCTATGCGCACATGTTTTATCATTCTCTGGAATGCCAGTGCCCTGTCGAGTGGGCTGTCGCTCATGCTCCAGTTGCTTTTGATTGACATCTTGGCAATGGAGCGCGTTGACAATAAAACCGTTGCAACACCCAAGCAGAGGTTCAACAACAGTCGAGCATTCCGGCCACGGGGCGCTTTGACTTCCTGCATGGCGAACATGTTGCAGATGGCAATGATGTTTATGGGCGGCAAGTTTGTAAAATGAATTTCGTTTCTGATTTGATCATAAATCGGGGAAAATTGTGGCAACAACACAAGGAGAGCGCCACAAAATGCACATGCATAAATCAAGTGGAAATTCGTCTCAGACTCTGCTTGCAACATTTGTTGCAAATGAACTGCGACACTGCGCTGTTGCAACAGAGCGAAAGCGAGGGAGAGAGAGAGAGAGATGGGGAGAGGGAGCGATCCATTCTGCTTGCCAACTGTGGCAGCGTCTGCAATTATGACTCTGGTGGCAGCTGCTAATTTACTTTGTCTTTCACATGAATGCCTGAATATAGTTGGCATTCTTTGGCGGCGACTGACTTCCGCTCAGTAAATCCTGAGCTGGGCGTGAGCCAAGCCTTTTTGCATGTGAACTTTAGCCGGCAATCTCCAGCTGCATCGGAACCTTTTCGTTTCTGCTCGTTTATTGCCGGGCATTTAAAATCAATTTGAGCCGCATTGCTGCTGTTAAGTGGCTCTAATGGCAGTCGATTGACATCGATCCACATGCAAGTGCGCCAGTGCCTTGCAAGGCGCAGGCGCAGCCCCACATCTCACGGCCCAGCTTGAAAGCTTTCCATTACGACTGGCTACTGCCACAGAAGCACTTGACATGCCCCAGCTAGGGCTGCACGCCCTTATTTATGAACTGCATTTGATGCCACTCGTACTTATTTACATCTCTCTCTCACTCACTCTCCCTCTCTCTTTTTGTCCCTCTTGCTCTTTCAGTGATGCTGGCAATGTGGAATCTCTGCAGCACATTCTTCACAATTCCATTTACAACGCTTGTTGCTGCACGAATCTGTTTGAATGCATTAATTATGTTGCTTATGCACCCAAAAAGGCATTGGGGTATACACGACTGTACATCGCTGCACATTTAAAGTGAATTTTTCAAGCTATAGGAGAATTGTGCGAATAATTCAGGCTCTTTTTTCTCATATAACTTTTCATTTACAGGGTATTTACTGGGTCGTCAAACTCTGGTATTTTTTTATTAATGCACCAACTCATATTATATATTAATATATGTATATATTACAATATATATATTTTTATTATATTTATTATATTCCTTTAGTCTTCTCTTATAGAGCATTTTCTCAGTCAGCAACTTCTTATAGTTCACATGTTATTAATATATTTTTGGGCCTTCTCGTCCATCACTTAATTGATTCAATTATGCAGAGCAAATCATAATTTTTGGTTTGATAAAAATCTCACAAGAGTTTCCATTGTCGGGGCGTTGGATTCGTATGATGGAACATCAGTCAGATTTGAGTTGGGTTATCGTCTCTTAATTCGTGTGAATTAAGCGCTTATAGCAACAATTTGGTCAAACATTCATTTACTCGCGTCAGCAATCTAAACAATTTTACGAACATTTTGATTGATTAATAGAAATTACAATTTATTGAGAGGAATATGTATATAAGGGGAATATATGGTATAAATGGTATACACAAGAGAGCAATTGTTTTATATATATCGAGTTTTGGCCTCCTAACTCTGTTCATCCCTACAAATATCTAAGATATTACACACACACACACACACACACATATCTTCACAGCTCCATTTAACGTAAAGTTAATTTCGAATGGAATTTCAGTAGCCATTCGCTGGGCAATTTTTCAATCAAGAAACACAGGCGGCAAGCTGAAGTAGTGCATCTGGATTAGGCAAAGGCAGACATACATACATACATACATACATATGTATGTACATATATGAGGTATTATTCATGGCAATATCGAATTCCGGCATCTCTGACATTTTCGAGGCGAGTCCATTTCAAGCGCCACAATTTGGGGCGAGGGCGAGGGCGAAGACGCCGTCGACTTTTACTTTGCGGCTGGGCGTCTGAGGTTTGGGGTCTGAGGGAGACCCACTTACTTACGTACAGCCATCGAGACAGTGTTCGATTCGTTCAATTGCCATTCGGTGCGGTGCGGCCATCTGTGAGCTGCCTCACAGTTATCTATTGAACGCATTTAGCTTTTGCCTCCTTTTGTCTAGCTTTTCACTGTGTCACGCTTTAATTGTTGTTCGCTTGTCGCGTCTCTCGTTTATTTTCTCTGTGGCGCTGTGGCTGTCGACAGTTGCTTCAATTTCGGCTAGCTTCCGTTTTTATGCCCTGTTATTTGTACCCTCTAGCAGTGATCCACCAAAAGGGTTGACAGGCTTTTGGCTATAGATGAATTTTCGGTTGATGCGAAAGAGAAAAATAATAATAAAATTAATTGAATAACTTTATAAATTATAAGAAATTTTAAAAATATGTAGAAAAAATTATAATAATAATAATAATAATAATATAATTTTTTAATATTTATTTATACAAAAATAATATATATAATTTTTTTATATTTATTTCTAAGCAAAATTTTAATATTTAAAATTTAGATAGTCCCAGACTAAACAGAAAAATAATAATAAAATTAATTGAATAATTTTATAAATTATAAGAAATTTTATAAATATGTATATAGTAAAAATAATTTAATTATAATAATAATTTATATATAATTTCTTAATAAAAATATATATATTTTTTAATGTTAATATTTAAAATTTAGATAATCCCAATTTTGAAACAATTGAATAATAATTAAAATATAATTTATATGACAATAAAAAAAATCCTAAGAAATAAATATATAAATTTGAAGAAAATAATTTAAATAAATAAATATATAATTTTAAAAATTTTAATCTATTTGAAAAAATATATGAATAATTATTCCTTTTTTTTAAAATAAATTTTATAGAGATACAAGCTTCACTTCATCTTCATAGACCCATAAAATATTCCATGTATTCATACTTACTTCTTATTATTAAATTATATCTGCTATATATTTATAAAATTTATTTAGAAAGAATTCAAATGAATAGTGAGAGCTTATTCTGCCATAAACATACTGTTAATATACATCACTTATATCTGCTTTTACGAGGTGTATCCAAGTCATGAATTTGTTGATTTAATGCTCGCTTTTGTACGCCAATTTCGACTTTGTTCGACTGTTTACTTTTGATCGCATTGCATCGTTTTTATTATCTATGGGTGCGCTACTTATTAGATACACTTTGGACATTCGAGTGGGGCTGGGCGCGTGGGCGGGTGCTTGGTGGGGTGGGGTGGTGTGGGCTAACTGACTAGCTACTACATGACACGCTCACACACACATACATTGTCTCGCTCGCATGCCTCCTCGCTCGCTTGGTCACCTGTGCGCAGCAATTCGTGACAATTTCCATTTCTAAATGCTGTATTCATATCGAATTTACAGTTGCTGCGGCTGTTCTCAGTCTGTCAGTCAGCTGACAGTTAATATAGAAAGATTCTCAGCTTATCACTTCCCGACATGCTGCTGACTTTAAGGGCAGCATCGATGGATTTGTCGCAACATGTGGAACTCCCAGAGAGTGGAACTCGCTGCTAATTACAAGCAACACGCACATTGACAATAAAACTGCCGCATCAGTATATATATATAACGGCAAATTGAGATGAACGCTTCTCATCAAGCTGTTGAATTGTTGGATCAAGTTCTATTCAGCAGTGGCTGACCAAACACGAGCTATAGCCACATAAATTACAATAAAACCGTCTCGTCTTCCTTCCAATTCTATTTCATAGCTGCATCAATGACATTTTAACAATCCAATAACTGGCTACCATAAAATTGCAATCAAAATATTTATAGACTCCAGCAAAGGCCTCAAATTGCAATAAATCAGAGGTCCATGAACATGAGCTGGCGACTGTACCAGGCCTATGCATATAACAATAAATATATTTATATATTTGTGTTTGTTCGCCTTTCTGTGTTTATGCAGTGTCGCCTTGTGAAATTTATGGAGAACGCACATGGATGCTAGGCTCTCTGCTCTGGCTGGAGTCGAATCGCCACTGAGAGCTGCAGTGGAGCCTTCGCAGTGCCCTTGTCACGAAAACATTATCGAAATTCAATCACTTGAGCAATTTGTAACGCAAACCACCCCCATAGACATGCATATATATTGTAGTATATATAGTTAGTCAACAATGTGGCAGGGGGAGGGGGAGAGGCTGTCACAATAACCAGACAAAATAAACGGAACTGATTTCGGTAGCAGGAGGGTGAAGCTGATGAAACGAGATAAACATGACCAGAAACATAAAGAAAAAACAAGTTAGAGTGCGCTAGTAAGGAAAGCTTGACTATGGCATACCCTGTATATATAGACTGGCAGAGAGACAAGAGTTCAGCCAGATATTCAGTCAGATAATAACGATAGAGCTACTTTTACATACACTGACAAAAAACAACTATATAAGTGGAGTTTCCATTTCCAATGCTTTCAGGCTATGTCCAATAGAAGTGCTCTACGCGGGAGCGCTACTAGGAGATGCCCTGAATCCAGTAAAAAGTTTCTATTACACAGCTTAAGGGGGATCAAGAAGATATAGATGCCTACCATTACTATTCTCTATGTGAACAGGTAACCGTAGTCTAGTCGGGAGTGTCCGACTAGGAGATACGCCGAAACCAACGTAGAGCTACGTTTCAGACGAGCATGCCTAGATATAGACTCAGCTCGTTACCCTGCTCAAGAGCATACATTGTGCCACCTGCCACGCCGCCTGCTGCCCCTTACACCCACTTTCACAAAGTCAATATACCCCGCATCAGCATTCACAATGGACTCAGCGCACAAAAATGTAAACATACGCTGTTTATTCTAAGCGCTGGCCCCTTTTTTGGGAATTCAACTTTCTATTTGCACTGCATCAATTTTTGAGTAAGTGAAGCGGAGAAGGGAAAACAACGAAACGAATAAAATGAAATAAATGAAATTACCGGCACGCTATAAGGACATCGTTTCGTGCATCCTGCTGAGCCTGCCTGTTGAGTAATGTGACGAACGCACGCGTCTCGAATGCCAAAAGGAAACCTGAATTTAACCCCGAGCAGCAGCACGAGCAGCTGCAGCAGCGAAAGGGCTGGCAGACGACTGGAATTCGGCATTTCTTGTGGGCGCAGACCATCTGGATGGAGATCCTGGTCGACTTGTTCACGCTGACTGCACTAAATCCAGCTGGCACGCCCGGTTGCCTTGTTGTGACAGCCCCAGATCGGATCGACTCCTGCCCGGCGCCTCCTCCCCCCTTGTTAGTACTGCGCCGTTTATTTATCCCATTTTGTGGTCTGTAAAGTCGTTGCTTATCAGCAGCTAAGTCCTGCCGTAACTCAAACGTAAACAAATGCAACCCTTGGGCACTCGCTCTCTCTCAATGTCTCCCCCCCTCCTTCTCTGGAGCCGTCCTCAGCATATTTATGGCCTTCATTCGGCAAATGGCAAAGAACAAAAGCCACTTTAATTACTTTGCTTTCCATGGGGCTTAACTTTATGATTCCCTCTTTCATATATATTTTATTTATATGTTTATCTGTGATTCATTTAAAACAAAAAAATAAACAAAAGGAATATTATAAACTGTTTTATGAATATCATAGCATTGCGATAAGGATGGGCTGAGATATGCAAATTTGACTCCAGCTATTTGGTGCTATGACATCATCGGATACTCGAAATACAAAGATATCTTTTCATTTTTTTGCCACGCCCACAATGGGCGTTGATAGATGGGTATTGGGCATATTTAAAATATTTCTATTATATTTTTGCTAATCATTTAGAACATCATCAAAGAGTGCCAGAGTTAAATGTTTTTAATATCTGGGCGTGGCTGAGATTAGAGAGGGTGTTAGCTGGAGTTTCGAGTGGGCGTGTCTTAAGAATTGTGAATACATATGTACATGTATTGTCAGACATAGACAAGAGTCATTCGGATAGATGAATGAATAAAGCGAGTATAATAAGTAAAAACATATAATACTACAACTTTTTATATTTAATAATTTTAAATCAAATAAAACAGAGTTTAAAGAACTCAAGTGCCAAAATTAAATTAGAAAAATTGTTTTGTTTTGTTATGTTTACTTTTTTTGCGAAAGCGAAAGTTAACAAGTCCATAGGCAAAGCGTTAGCTAGTCATAAACATTTGCCCATATTAATTATAATCATAAACTATAATTTTCACCCAAGAAAACAGAATCAGTGACCGGAAAGACTGAACTATAGCGGGGCTGTGGGTACAAAAAAGAAAGCGAGTGATGCCATCTCCGCACATACGCATGAATGTATATGTGTCTATATATTTGTATATATGTATATACATATACATATATTCATATATATACATATACATTCAAACATTCGTAAGCAAATTTTAATCCAACTTCTCAGCTCGTTTCGCTAATTTGGCCATAAAGAAAAAAACAACCGTTTCTCATGTGAAATGTTGGCAAACAAAAAAAGACATGTTGCATGTCACATATGTATGTATGTATGTACATACATGTCCATTGGTAACCCTCCGGTAAACGTGGTTTCGTAACAGTTGAGCGCTTTTTGCGTGCAACAGAAACAGAGTTTTAGTCATATTCTAACTTTGCGTGGGTGCCAAAAAAAAGGATTAAATTCCAAAATTATAAATTTGTCAGCTTAGAGAATAACAGTTACTTTTGTCTGCCAAAATGTGCCGAATGTTTGCAAGTTTAATAACAATAGAATATGCCATGCAAATTATTCCCACAGTTTGGCAATAGAATTGTATAATTTATCCACCCACATACGCACACACACTCGAAGCTCTTGAACTCTGCGTGTTATTTTGATTATTTTAATCAAGCACACCTACGCACACATATACACACATAAGACTACTGTCTCAAAATGACTTTGCACACATATACACATACATATGTATGTATGTGTGTGTATTTATAGTTATTTATGTATGTGCTTATGCTCCGTTGTAAGTTCACATTTGATCATCTGCTTTTGCATTTTACACGCAACTCCGTTGCGGAGGTGCCGCAAAAATATCTTGAAATGAAACTGGATTTCGTGGTATTTATTGTGTGGGTGTGCGCTGTGCATGTGCATGTGCATGCCTGTATATGTGTGTGTGTGTGTGTGACTTCAGCCATGGGGCTGCATGTTGGCGCATATGACACTTTTCTCTTTTATTGCATTATGACATTTATTAATGATCGCCCTGCCGCCACAAGGCAGCTGTGTTATCGAAAGGGGAGTGTTGAGAAACGTCATACCAGAAGCAGATCTAGAACAGTTTCGACGAAAAGCAATTTACTTTGCATTTGACATGGTCAGTCATAAGTGCAAAGAATTCCAATGCAAATCAGTTGTATGTATGTATGTATGTATGTATGTATATATGTATGTTAATATGTATTTTTGATTAAAGCTAACTAGCTATCCAGTTCGCTTCAGTTGAATATGTTAATCAATGCCTGTTTTCTAGGTACATTATCATTATGCATGCTGATGTGCATTCGTAAATGCATGCATACATACATATGTATGTATGTACATATGTTGTATGTATGTATGTTTGTATATGCGAAATGTCAAATGGATATCCAAGACAGAGCTGCAATCGGACAGCCAAAAGTGGGGCTCAACTGAATCACACCTTTTCTGCCGTTGCTTTTTAAATTGATAAATGCAGGCACGTTTACATACATACATACATATGTATGTATGTACATGCATGCATACATGCATTTGCATAAGCTGCCATGTGTCAGCCCTGTGGCTGTTGTTGTTCAACAAGATCTGAACGAGCTCTGGGTGCAGTGTTGCCATTTTAGCTTATTTTAAGCTAGATTTAGCATATTTTGAAATCAAAAAGCTTGGAAAATTAATGAAAAGCTTATAGCTTGAGATCTAGCTTATTTCAAATTTAATTTGGCTTATTTTGGCTTGCAAAAATGTAGTACAAAACGTTTGCTCACATTTGAAAATGTTGTGGAGTAATCTCGAAAAAACTCATCATCAACAAGTAAGCATTTGACCTAAGCACAGTCGCCGGCTAGTCGCACACATTTGACCTAACGGTAAACACAGTCGTCGGCTGATCGCACATTTGTCTCTAGAATAAGAAGCCGAATGTTCTGGTTTATGTACATGCATGCATTGCAAATGAAATAGACATATGTAGAAGCATAGGGAGACATCCAGAGCATTCGACATATAATGAAAGTAGGTATATAAGCGGGCTGTGAATCGAGCCGGGGTACATTCAGTAAGTTCATTGTGCAAGGTCAATGTCAGTGTATCGGCTCGGTCAGTTAAATTCAAATCGTCGCGGTACGTGAAGTAGTGTACTTGTTACTGAATATTTTCTTGTGTTAAATAAACTTATTGCGTTGCACCAACATATACCGTGGTGTTTCATTTAGAGAAAACCTCAACAGAAAAAATGCCGAAAGTTACCTACAAACAAAATTTTCGCGATTCGTGGACAAAGTGTACTTATGTATCATTAATTAAAACATCTGAGAAATATGAGGAAGCAAATAATGAAATTGATGATATAATTTCGTTAATATAAATTTAAATATATTAATAAAATTCAAATATCTATTAAAAAGTATACATCAATTGGTTTTTTTTTTTTTTTTTTTTTAGTTAGCTTATTTTAAAGATTTATTTTTTTTAATTTTAGCTTATTCTAGCTTATTTTTTTCTTCAATCTAGCTTATGTTGACTCTGAAAATCTGGCACCACTGTCTGGGTGTGATATTGCGAATAAATCATGCAAAAGTCACACACACACCCGCACACATACACATACACATGAATAACACATGTATAAGCTCTCTGTATTTCGCAGTTGCCATTTACTGTTTGTTTTTTTCTTCTCATAATTGTTTTTCAAGAACAGTTAAAGAGAATCAAAACTTGCGTAATGCAATTAAGTCAGCTCAGAACGAGCGAGACAGACAAAGAAAGAGAGAGAGAGGGAGCGAGAGAGCGGGAGAGCCCTTGACATATGTATGTAGTCAATCGTAAAGACAAAAATTGAAAAGAGATGGCCAATTGCCGTTGTCTAGCCAGACCGAAACCGTAGCGCAAAACAATTTAAATGCATTCAAAAAGTCGTAAACCTAATTACTGCAGCAATTTACAGTGTGGGTCATACTACTCTCTCAGAAGCGAACTCATCTCAAATGATATTCAGTGTCAATGTAAAGTGCGGGAGGGAGCGGAAGACAGTTATCATTGTGTACATCTACATATGTAAATATGTATACTTGAATGCGCATGTGTGTGTGTGTATGTGTTAACTGTCGCGAAAACAATTACTAAGAAAACACACACTATCAAGCGTGAATAATGATAGTGAATAGTGAGTATTCATTCTGAAATTATGTCACAGTATCTTGAGGTTATATGTATGTATGTATGTATGTATATTTATCTACACATACATACATATATTATAAGACATTCTCCATGCATTACCTAACACATTACGTGAAATGAGAGGTATAAGAGATCATTTAATTAATACTGAGCACCCTCCATAAATATTTGAAAATAAAGATCAAGCTCACTTTGTTGGCTCATTAGGAAATGCGATTTAAGCAAGCTGTGCTTTGTTTTATTTTGTTCAGTATTTATATTACATATATTCCAGGAGAAGAAGAATCGGTTCTCAAAAAACAAGTGAGACTCTGAATATTTGGCCTAATCGTAATTCGTAATTCGTAATTCGTAATTCGTAACTTGTAAATCGTAAATCGTAATGATGTTAGCGTCTCTGAACCGATTCTTTCCTCGAATGAGGTTACGTCGCAATGTACAGCTGATCTCCAAAATGGACATCTTTTGCCATCTACTGCTGGTCATTTGCTTGCCAGTTTCATTGCTGTACGAGCTCATAGCTGTGATACCCAAGTACCATACGCCCGGAGGATACGCCTATGCTCTAATAGTCGCATGCGTTCTCTTGCTCTTTGTAAACGTCATGGCTAATTTGATCGCCTGCATGGTGGTCGATATATCTGTTGATTGTGAGTATTTAGCTGTTGATGGTAGATATATGTATATGTATGTATGATTACGGCATTGCTTTTCCACCTAGATGATCGCATCAGATCGTTTGACGTTCGTGATGAGTGTGTGAATTGGCGACATTGTAAGATCTGTAATGCTCTAGCACCGCCCAGATCCTGGCACTGTGACACCTGTGGCACCTGCATTTTGACACGCGACCATCACTGCAATTTCACCGGCTGTTGTATTGGCCATCAGAATTACCGCTATTTCACCTGTTTCGTGCTCTATTCGTTTGTTTTATCGACTCTCCTGATGTTCTACAACCTAAAGTATTTCATCTGGTCAATGGGCCAGCTGACATACCTAACCCATTTCTCAGACATGACGTTCAATCAGTTTCTGCACAATTGTGTCTTCACCCTGAACATAATCTATCAAATCTTTTCGACCGGCATGATCATCCTGCACGCCCCCTTTGTGCTGAAAGGCGAGCTGATCTGCGAGCGCAAACTGAAGGATAAGCACAACTACGATGCCGGCATCTACTACAATCTGCGAGGTATTTTCGGACAGCACATGCATGTCGCCTGGATATTTCCCTTGTTCGCGAGCCAATTGCCCGGCGATGGCTACAACTGGAAATTGACCACAAAGGATAAGTCAACGGAAACCATCGCCACATTACGCTGCCGTCCTGCCGTCTAATCGCTCGCCCATTGCCAATCGGATATATTAAATTCCTAGTTGAAATCTATAATTGAACCCTATTCGAAACCCTTTTGGAATTATCAGTGAATTAAGGTCGGATTGCCATTGGAAATAATTTTGAAATTTTTGAATTTTAATATCAAAATGATTTTGTATATGCTAAAGAAGCAATAAATAAAGATTTACGCGAATTCATTTCAATTGATTTTCGATATCTACGAGCAGCAGCTAACTTGGCTGAGAACGGTCCGCTTATGCGCCTTGACTGCATTTGCATTGGGCATCGTGATTTAACGGATCCGGTACGTGTTGTCTGGCTCCATTCGAGCTGGGTCTGCGGTCAAGTCGAGAGGCCCTAAAGTGTAAATTGGCCATGTCCAGCGCTAATGGATCGACGCACGCCAGCGCAAAAGGAAAATGGAAAAACCGAAATGGAAATACCGCTTATGGGCACAGCGAGCGAGCGAGCGAGCGCAGAGCACAACATAAATGGCAATGAATTGCCTGTAATCGTGCAGGAAAAATACCCAGGAAAACTTGTTCAACACGAAAACACGCGCCAAAACAATTCCCAATGCGACGAGAAAGTTGACGAGGCCCCAACAACAACAACAGCAACAACAACAACCAACGGGCAACAACAACTGCTAAAGAGCCTGATCAAGCCAACAGATGCTAAGAGTGTGAATGGCTATTAGAATACTGCGAAAGGGTTTCACGTTCTCAGGAGAGTGTTACTACCTTTTAAACGTGTTCTGCAGTTCTCTAAATGTATTTAAATTTATTCTAGAATTTCAGATATTATTTTTGTAAATATATTCCAAAATACAAATATAGAACTTTTGTTTTAATATTTTTATATATTTTTTACAAACATATATATATATTTTTTAAGTTATTTAATATGTGCTAATATATATTTTATACATAGAAAAATATATATTGTATTCATTAGAAAATAAAAAATAGAAAAATTACAAAAATAATAATATATATGGAAAATCATTTTACTCGCCTTGAATATTTTATTGTACAACTCTTTACCATATAAATTTTAATCAATTATAAGCGCTGGCTCAATAAGAAGCAGACAGAAGAACCGCCTAAAATCTGTCCGCCTAAAGATATTTTTGAAACTCTAAACAAGCTGATCAGAAAATCCTAAAGAGCACCGCACTCTGCAGACTCTTACGACTTTGCTAAAGTTAAGCTGCTGTAAAGCAAGCGAGCTGGATAAACTTTATATAATTTTCATTTAATAAATACTTTTTACTTACTGCCCATAGCAGGAGTTGAGCAAGTCAATAGACCCCCTGTGTGAGGGTGTTGAAAGTCAACCAAGTCCAAGCTGAAGCTGGTTGCCTGCATTGCTGCTGCGGTTTGTAAACTTGAAAACTGGAAACTGACTAAGAGGAGATAGGCAGCAGCGCAGAGGGAGACAGCCAAGGGGGAAGACCGGTTTTGCAGACTTGAGAAATGCATAAGGCGAAAAAGAGACAAGCTCCGAGCATAAATATAAATGCTGGCAATCAACTGAGGCTTGGCAGTCGCAAAAGAGGTCAAAGTTGAGCACGGCATTCGCATGCGAGTACATACATATGTATGTGCATATGTATGTATGTATATGTACTTGTATGCATATACATATATTGAAATACTCGAGTATTAACTGTATCTGCGTGCGGCTTTAAAGCTGGCGGCATAAGAAGTGTTAACTGTAGAAGGTAATACGATTCTCCTGACTCTTTGATAACTCCTAGCATTCTCATATATGATAGAAAGTATATATTCGTATATATTTAAGGTTAGATATCGAGATTGTCATACAATAAGTTGCCTCTCTACTTTTGGTTCTATCTCATCCTATTTTTCTAGCTTATATTTTTTAAATGTTTGTCTCTCGCTCAATTTGAATCTGATTTCCCATCTCTTTCTTTGTCTCTGTCTCTCTCTCTCTTTCTATTGTTTCTATCTCTGAATCTTTGCCTCCCTCTCTCATTCCTTTATTCCATATCTGTTTCTCTCTCGCTCTCTATTTCTCCCTCTCTTTTAAGCCCTGTGTCTCTGCCACCCTCTCTCTTTATTATCAAGCATTTCTATTACTAAAATCAGTTCTAGACAGAGATCTTTTGGACTTACATATCTGTTTACATCCACGTCCGAGGCTTGCAACATTCTTACAAATTGATATTATTAGCAATGAACTCGAGTTTATTGTCCATTTGTATTATTAGCACTTATCCCATGTCACTGATTGCATGGAGGATCTATTTATAAAATGCAGACGACTTCAAGTGAGAGTTCAGACGAATGCCAAGCTATAAGTGCTGCTCACTCCACATACATATGTCTGGAATCTCATATAGTACTCATTATTGTTTATATACAAATATCGCACTTAGTATATAGTACAACGATTCTTACGCCCATAGAGCAGCTGTCTCCCACGACTTACTGGGTCTGATGTCTAGGTGTTTATAATTACCTTCACGACATCGCCGTTCAGATGAAATTATGAGATTGCAGCTTTCACACCCAATTGTAATTATACTTTTCATAATTTATGATCATTTTCCAAACACCTTTTCCCTGCCGGAACCCTCAATTAAAGTTGCCGCCATAAATCTGAGATGAGCGCACAAGCATGAAGTATATATTTATGTATATATATATAGTTTTTTGTTTTTTTTTTTTTTTTCTTGGTTCTATTTTCTTTTCAACTCTTGTTGAATATGCTCAACAGATGCTGGCAGTTTTTGGCTTAGGATAAATCAAATGAACTCACCATGAACTCATAATGATTCAATAATTCAATTTATATTCCATTCATATTTGAGTATTATCAATAATATCACTAATGTGTTTAGCATTTAAAGCCTGCCATCGCAAAGAATGTATCCGAAAAAGACAAATTAGCGTATTATAATTATTTTGTTTGCTTCGTTTTATATGATATCATATTGAATTTCTTGATAAAGTTCTTCGAGTAAATCTTACAGCTTCAGCCATTTAGCTTAACATAAGAAAACCCATAACAACTTAAGCTTTAGCACTTATTCCAGGGTATTTTCCAGTCAGCCACACCCCTTACAGCTACTCTGGCTAGTTCGAAATGTATTTTTGGAGCTGTACAGGGCAAGCAGTTTGGGAATGCGGTGTTGTAGTTGAATTTGAAAGCAGCTGAAACGTCATTGAGCTGTCAAACGGCGACTTCGCTCTTCAAAACTCCGGGAAACAGCCGGAGTACATGATTATTCCAGATTCAATTAAAGCCCGACCCTGCGTGGATCGCATTGATTGACAGGGGGAATCCCATTTGACACACAGCCGTCGAGTCGACTGAAGGAGTTTGGGTGCGGTTTCTAGGAATAATACAAAGTCTATTAACAGCTCGCAACATGGCGGCATATTGTTTGGAAATTTGCTATGTAGAACAGAGTAGAATAGCTTTGTGCTCCAGTTGAGGCTTGATGCCTCATATTAATTATGAAAATTGTGCCGGGCATTTATCAAAAAAAAAAAAGAAGAAGAAGAAAAATCAAAGCGCAGTCATTTACCAAAAATATTTCACACAAAGCTAATACAAAGATTTTAATTAACAGCGAGCATATTATTTATGAGCTTGTGAGAATTTACTGGAGAGCAGCAGCAGCAGCCGGAGGCGGAGGCAGATTAGATTGGGGGCAGATGCTTGGGCAACAAAGTCTTCAGAAGCAATTTGAATTTTATTTGCTGATCAAAAGCTGTGCGTTTTTCTTAATCATAAACTTTGCATATTTATAAAAGTTTATGACACTGGGCAGGCATCGGGTGCCAGGGCTCGGCTGCGTGCGTCCATCGTCAGTTGCACACGTTCGAGATCTACAATTGGCCATAAATCTTCAGTGCTCCCCTCGCTGCAGACGGTGGCAGTTGCCCATTAAGCGACACCAGGAATCAAAACATTAAAAGTAGCGGTTGCCCATTGAGCTAGGAGGAGGGAGCAGGGCACAGCAGCAGCTGTGGGAGGAGGGGCAGCAGCAGCAGCAGCAGGAGGCGTGTGTCAGGAACGGCCGCCGGCGGCGTCTGCTCGCACTTGCTTTCGCTTTTCAGGGGCTGCTGACATGGCCATCAGCCGTATAGTAGTGTTAGTGGCTGCCACATGCAGCATGCAGCATGCAGCATGCAGCATGCAACATCTCCTCCAGTTTGTTTACTCCGTCTGTCATAAAATTTAAATGCGTACTTTGGCGCTAATTTAGTTGACGCTGGCGTCTGCCGATTTGCCGGAAGATGTGCATTCGCTTAATTGGACTAGCCCCGCCCACAAAATCACAAACGAGTCCCACAGCCTCCGCTTTGCAGCTAGTGGGCGTGGCGCGTTGCTATTTTCGTTGCACCCGGAGAGGAATTTGGAGAAGGTGTGAAATTCTTGGAAACAAGTCTGGCAGCTGAGCAAAAGTGAAATTTTCTTGATCTTTGGATTATTTCTGTACTAAAAGTAAACAAATGATGTTGAGTTAGATTCTATGTTTAGACATTGTTTTGTAAAGGAAATTATTATTAATTGATGAGCATGGGAATTTTAGCAATTATATTAAACTGAATTTCTTTTTATTTTTTTATACCCTGAACCCATTGAAAATGGGAAATCAGGGTATAATGGTTTTGTTAAAAGTATGTAACAGGGAGAAGGAGGCGTGGCAGACCCCACAAAGTATATATATTCTTGATCAGGGCGACGAACTGAGTCGATTTAGCCCTGTCCGCGTAGAAAACTGTAGACGTGAAATGAATCACTCAATAATTTATAAATATACAACTAAAAACTTTCTTGTATTGATTGATAATTTTTTATGTTTTTTCTAGGAAACAGCGTTAATCATATATTTATAGAATGCGTAGCAACCGCTATTATCAACATTTAGTGACAGTCACCATATAGTATACTCTTAGCTCACATACTAAAAAACTCAAAGAGAAAGCTGACTAAAAGAAATTATCAATCACAATTATCACTACTGATTGTGAAAAATAACAATATTACATACATTTAGCTATATTTGTTGTATTTTAAAATGAATTTACACTATAATTACTATACTATTAGAATTTGTATTAAACATATTACTATATTACATGTAAGTACATATTATAATCATTTTATTATTGAAATTTACTACTAAAATTTGTATGTGGACATTTTTTACTTTTTATTTACATTTATTTGAGTTACTACTTTTTTTTATTTAAAATTTATTTTTATTTTTTAAGAACTGTTTTTGAGCATTTTCAATGAGACATATTTTCAAAATATTAACACCTTTCCGAAATTAACTCTCTAAAAGTTTTGTTTGCTCAGCATTTCTGCGGAGCAACCCTTTCGTTGATAAAACACAAATTGCAATTGTTTGATGGCAGCAGCTGCTACTTTATGTATGTATATACACATATACATGCATTGGTGTGTGTGTGTGTGTGTGTGTATTCATATATTTATATTCATTCAAGTGGCAAGAGACGTAAAGTTCATTTCGAGTGCAACGAGGGTGAGCCTGCGGCCTGCGGCATGAGGGAGCGCGCGGCAGCGGATCGTGGAGTGTGCAACAAATGAATCTGCAATTGCAACAAAGCAGAAGCCAACAGAAATGTATGAAAACAAGCAGGAAGGAAGGATTTACTGAATACCCTGTAAATGGCAAAGAGGTATTTTGGAATGGATTTCAGAAGATTTTTGGTAAATGAGACAGAAAAAACCTTAAATATCTAAAATATAAATATAAACTTATTTCAATATATTTCCATATGTATTTAAATGAGATACTTTGTTAATTATTATACCCACTGAATAGCTTGTCAATCATACCCCATTCCGAGTATTATACAGGGTATTCAGAACCAACTGCCGACAGCTGCTGAACGAATGAACGAGCTGCCAAATCAGCTAAAGCAAAGGCCAAAAAGCTCGCACTGGTCTGGATTATAATGTAGCTAATTATGCGCAATTGCAGCAGGAGTCGGCTGCACCAGTCCGCTGCCCCTGCTGCAGTCACTACAAAAAAAAAGTCACCAACAACAGCAACAACAACAATGAGAAAAGGAGGTCGCGCATGCGCCGCCATGTGGCTTACTTGAACAGGCAATTGCAATTGGAACTGGAACTGGAACTGGAGCGTTGATCGTGCCGCGAGCTGAGCTGGTTAATTGCTGTAACTCAATTTGCAGCAATGCTTGGGATTTGTCCACTTGGATGCCGGTTCGTGACTCACTGCAGCGTTTGGCAACGCTGTGGCGCAACGGAAGTTGCCGCAGGAGCAAATGCGCTCGCGTTGCATGCGCTGCACGCTTGACCTGGACGAGCCTAGCTGGCTGGGTGTATGCTTAGGTGCTCCATGTACTTGGTCGCTTCACTTAACCCTATGTGCAACCAGTTTTATTTGTTAGTTTGTTGGCTGAGCTGCCTGGCAGTGGTCGGGTTGAACGAACTGACTGAGAGTTGCGCTCGCTGTTGCGCTGGGTGCAGCGGATGTGGATGGGAGAGCTCTCTGGCTTGCCCCTGCAGAGCATGTTGCCACAGCTACACATACCGAGAGGCCTATGTCACCTTATCAAACGATAAAAGTGTGCACGATAAGATATCTTTCACACAAACACACACATGCGCATGCCACTTTTACTAGCCTCGCATGCCGATCTGTGTTTAATCAACAATTGCATTGCAGCTTGATGAGTCTCACTCTGTATGTTACTATTTACATCAAGCCAACAATGTGATGTAGGCATGTGTGCATACGAGTATAGTTTATCTGGAATACTTAGTGGAATATTAACAATCGTTGCATTTTATGGGCATTTCTTAAGTAAGCCTAACTGGAGTGGAGAATCGCGATTTCAGTCGAAAGAGATTCGTCATGTAAAGCAAAATGATATATTGTTATATATAGATGACCTTTTTCTTTTTAATCTCTCTCGCTCTCTCTCTTTCTACCTCTACTTCTTTGTATTATTTGTCTTTACTTCTCTCTTTTACCCACTTCACCTCTCTCTCTCTCTCTCTCTCTCTCTGTCTCTCTCTCTCTCTTTATCTCTCTCCATGTCTATTTCTCTATCTCTTTCTGTCTTTACCCTCTACCCCTATCACTCTCTTTCTCACTCCCTCTCTTTAATCTTTCTACATCTCTATTTCTGCCTTTATTTATCTCTTTTTATCTTTAGCTCTATCTCTGCCTTTCAGTCTCTATCTGTCTTTCTCTCTTCTCCTTCCTCTTCCCTCCGCACCGCATTCTCACTCTTTTTTTACTCACATACTTTCTCTAGATCTCTCTCTCTCTCTCTATTTCCCTAACCTCGCCTCCCCCATGCAACTATCCCATCAAAATGCAAATGGAGCTAATGTCAAATATCTCGTAATGCATCTGTCAAATCTAACCTAATGACAATTAAGTGCGCAGGTGTAGCGTGTGAAAATGTGATTCAGAAATGATCTCAAGCTAAGCTAAGCGATAGACGAGACCTGGCCAAAAGCCAACTAAAAATCGAATTGGCTACGACTTCATTGCGAGCTGATAAGGAAATTAGCATTTTATTCAAATTCTGCGCTGTTTAATGTGACTTGCTGTGACTTCTTCTTCTTCTTCTGCTTCTTTTTTTTACCTTTTTAGCGATAATGAATTCATTGCTTAATTATTCTGCTGAAAGTCACGTCAACAGCTTCGGGTCCAAACATAAACAATGGAGCCATAAAAGTTGCCTCATAACTTATGATTGTTGTTGTTGTTGCTGCTGTTGTAGTTGTTGCTCATTGCAGTTAAGTTTGTGCAATTTACTGAAAAATTAATCAGCAAAATGTTGACGCTTAGTTAAGACATCGGATAACCCAATTGGCGAGAAATTTGAGATCGCCTCTTGCTGAAATTCCATTGCCTACTTTCGAGCAATGTTTTTAGCTAAATACATATATTATTATATATACACATTTTTATGTGTGTATATATGTATAAACAGTTTTGTAATAAAGAAATTATTTCGAAATTATCTAGCAACAGCGCAGATAAGCAGCAAAAGGTGTGCGCAGCAGGTGCAGCCGAAGCCGGAGCCGGAGCAAAGCGGATGACACCTGTGCTGGCTCTGCTGGAGTATCGTTATCATGATAATGACAGACATGAATACACACACACTCACACACGCACACACACACACACACAGCACGAACTTGAGGCTCTGGCCACCGAAAATTTGTAGTTACTCTGGCCATAAAAAACAAAATTGCAGCGCGTTGCTGCCACAAATGCAGTCGAGTGTGTAAAGTGAAGTTGAGGTCGTGTGAGGATGTGCCAGGGCGTGGCCAGCTAGCGCTGAACGAGGGGCAGGCGGAGAGGGGGGGAGTGCAGAATGGTGACTCGGTGGTGTTGCTTCGCTTCGTTGGTTTTGGGCCTGGGAAACTGTTAAAGCCAAGTCGCGTAATTGACCTTTTTTACTAACAACCATTTTTGTTTTTGTTTTTTGGTCACAGCTTGGCCAAAACTAATGGAAATGGAATTTCAATATGAATGCCTGACACGCCCACAACAGCATGCCAATAATATATAAAGTATTTATAGAGTATTTTTGTATATATATTGAAAGAGTCTTTCGTTTATGGCTATTTACATATATTTTTTTCAGCTCGTTGATGAATGTCAACAAATGTGATTTGCATAACAAAAAGTGAAGAAAATACAAAAACAAACAAAAACAGTTTCAGTTGCTCAACTCAAGCATTAAGCAGTAAAAGCAGCCAGAACTTGACGATATACATACATATATGTATATGCATGTATGTATGTATGCATGCATGTACATATGTATGTATATATGTATATTCAGCTTTTGTTTACTCATCGGCAGCTTCGGGCAAGCGCAACTAATTGCAAGCACAGCCATATGGGGGCACCTTTAGCTGCGATTGTTTAAACAATTTGATGGGAATTTCGCTTTGCCGAAAGCTTCGCCTTTAATTTGTGTGAATTTGCCAAAGAGTTATATTTGAAAATCTATTCTCCAGCAAGGGGTATCGCAAGGCCTTAGCAGCCTCGGCAGCTGCTCATAATACGATGGCAGGAAAACGCATATTTTTATAGCAGATATATACAAATTTAGATATGTATGTATATGCTAATATATGTTTATATGTATATATGCTCGAAGAACACTAATGAGCCAATGATCTAATGAGGCTGCCAACTGTTATTGCCCGCATTTGTCCCATAGAAAAAAATTACTAAATCTTACATCCGGCTGCATGTTGGAGACAATATAGAGACCTGAGAGTCTCTTAAGTTAAATTAAATTATATAAAAAAAACTTTAAAAAATAAAAATATATACAATAAAAAGCTCTTCAAAAAAAAAAAAAGGATTTTATTTCTTTATATAACTTATATATTTATTTATAAAACTATACTCAACAAAATTGATTGAAATTTATAAGTAATAAAGTTCATTTAATTTAACAAAATTTTAAAAATAACTATAAATACAAATGATAAATTAAACAAAAATTTAACATATTTACCGTTGACTTCAAATTAAATGTACAGTAATTAAAAATCAAACTCAAAAAGTTTTAATTTTTGGCAAATTCAAGTTACAAATTCAAATTAAAAAATTAAAAAAATAAATATTTCAATTTTCGATTTCAATTTCTTTCACTCTTTGCTAAATTACAGATTTTTTTCGTGTGTGAATGCTGTTATACAATAATTAAGAGTTTAGACTATTTCTTAGTCTTTTCTGCTTGGATATTTTTGGTAACATATGACATGTGGTGTATTGAAAATTTAAATTAAAAAATAAAAAAAATAAATATACATAAAAACTCTTGATTCATAAATGAATATAACTTCTTTCCCATAGACCTATCAAAAACATAAATAACATAACAACAAAATAATATAATACATTTAATAATAATAATAAAATCTATATAAAATTGTTTTCACATTATGTCAAGTTCAGTCACAAAGTAAAATAAATATATTTACCATAAAAAATAAATATATTTACCATAAAAATTAGTGCCTAAATAAAATTCACAGAAATAGCTCGCCCTTGTCTGAGTTCCCATCGGCAAAACTTTTGTGCGGCTCTGTTTGATTTTTGTTCGTTGTGAATATCTATGGAGAGTTGTTTGAGTTTCGCGGCTCATTTGGCTCTTGTGGGCAGAGTTAAACGTATTTCCGGTTCAATAAATTAAACAAATGCGCGCAGTTATGTGGCTGCCACTAAATTTGTCCAAATGCGCTTTTAGCGAAGCAATTGAAATGCGTGCAGCGATGGCCCCAAAATGTCGCTTGGAATGTGCGTGCGCACGCGCCAAATCACTAGGCTCCATCGACCCCCCCCCCCCGCTCTCTCTCTCTGCTAGGTCCAAGCGGAAGTGCACTGTCAGCTGGCCTAAGCTCGGCTGCCTTTGATGCCGCCGGCTGGCAACTGTGGCAAGCAGCTCGGCTTTTGGGGCAGGCACGTCCAGCACCAAATCAACAGGCAGCCAAACGGCAAACTTGAAAAGATGTTTCTGTTTTGTTTTTTTCTACTTTT
The DNA here is from genome assembly GCA_035047565.1 of Drosophila mulleri. Lineage (NCBI taxonomy): Eukaryota > Metazoa > Arthropoda > Insecta > Diptera > Drosophilidae > Drosophila > Drosophila mulleri. The sequence continues at coordinate 12,599,116 of JAWNPK010000060.1, read as the reverse complement.
TCGTTGTATTTTTATGGCAGCGCCGCTTGAAAGTTACTTAGACAATTGCAGTTTCAGTCATTGTCACTCGACGGCAGCTGCTGCCGCCTCCCCCCCCCCCCCTCGGCTCAGACCCGAGCTGACCTCATTCTTAGCTTTAGCAACGCGTGAAATGCAATTTGCGCAGAAAAACAAATGCAAAGCGCAATGCCAACGCCAAACAAATGCAAAGCGCAGCAGAAACATAAACTAACTAACTAACTAACAATTGGGCACTATAATAACAGTTATTTACGAGCTGAGCTACTGCACATACTACTAAACTCCCCTACTACTATTGTGTGCATGCGAATACAGATGATAATATTGTTAGATAATTATTTGTTATTTTGTTATGTATTTGTTTATTACTTTTTATAATCAGCATGTAATAACAACTAGCTGCTGCTAATATATACTACTATTTTATGAATGCAAATACTACTTCTATTGTTAAATTAGAGTTCTTCTATTAAGTTATATACGACTATTCTGACTAAGGCTCATATATGTATCTCTGTATATGCTACTATTTTATACATATACATTATAATAATCTATACTGGTACATATATGCTACTCTTCTTGCTTCCCATTTGCTACTATTCTATACTACCTATATTATATAAATATCTCAGATTCCCACTATAAAACCCGCAATTCAACCACTAATACAACATCTAATAATATTTCTACTATTTCTATAACTATTCCTTCTAAAATTTCTACTACTTTCATTTTGATTCTTACTACTTTTAGTACTCGTCTACTATTTCTACTATTTTTATTACGATTCTTACTATTATTAGCACTCATCTACGATTCTTACTACTTTTAGTACTCGTCTACTATTTTTACTATTTTTGTTACGATTCTTACTATTATTAGCACTCATCTACTATTCTACTACTTTTGCACTACCCCTACTATTATTTTTGCTTTTTCTCCAACTACTTGTACTACCTGTTCAACTGCTTTTATCGCTACTCCTACTACTCTGCTTTCTATACTATGCCTACTATTTTTTATCTACCATTTCAACTACTACTTTTCTGCTTATTTATACTTATACTATAATATTTGCTTATACTTCTTGTTTATACTTCAACTATAACTATTCTTACTACAATTTTTACTACTTCTACTACTATTTCCTTTTCTTCTATTACTACGGCTACTACAATTTTTACTACATCTTTAACTTCTCCCACTGCTATTGTTACTACATCTATAAGTTGCCACACTAGTATTTTTATTACTTCTATAACTACTCCTACTTCTATTCCTTTGTTTATTCTATTGTTATATTTACTACTTCTACTACTATTACTTCTCCTACTACTATTTTACTATTAAGTGTACTATGCGTACTAATATTAGTACTTCTATAGCTACTCCGTCAGTCATCTCTATTATTTCTATTGCTATCTCTACTACTACTATTATTACTACTACTACTATTATTACTACTACTACTATTATTACTACTACTACTATTACTACTACTACAACCTCTACTACTACTACAATTATTACTATTATAACCTTTTCTTTTAAAAAACTTCTAATGCTTCCCTCAAAGGGTATCAAAAATCTCTTTTGAGTTGCTGGCAGCAAAAATGCTTTTGATCTATAAATTGGTAATGTTTTAATTCTCGGCTCACACGACTAGCAAAGCGACGACTGCAAATGCCAGAAGAGCTTACAAAAAGCCCGCTGTACAAGCAATTTGCGTGCCTCGAGTGGTGGGGCGTGGTGCTTGATGGTGCAACAACTAAGCGGATCCAAGCAGCACACGCATTGCTATTGCATTCTTGTTCAGCTCTCCCCTCTTCCTCTTCCACTCTCCCTCTCGCTCTGTCTGTCTTGAGTCGGTTTCAGATAACAATAGCCGAGTCTAGGGTCTCGGTCTTGGAAATGAGCAAACGATCGACTAATTTGTCAAATGCCTGACCTGCGTCCAGCTCTGCTCGAGGCTGGATTATTAGACAGCAATGCTGTGATTTTCCAGCCTCAGCCTCACACATCTCAGAGCTGTTGAATCATGCAACACATTGCTGTGAGAGTCGCTCTTCTCTTCTCTGGGAGCAGTGCCGAGGCACTCAAGTTGATCGGATCCAGCGCCATTTGGTGCTAGATTTCGCGCTGTGTGGCCCCTAACAGGGTTAAGTACCTCATAAAGCGGCTCTGCGGTAATTGAAATGGGTTTCCCTGCTAATATGTTCTTCAAGAATGCTGGAAAACCTCCACGGCTCAGCTGTTGCATGCTCAGATATCATTTGTAGTCTGTAAATATTATGAGTGTGTTTTATGATCTCAAAATTGTAGATGGATTTATTTAGGTGCGCTGAGTGTGTGGCACATTAGACTTAGATTTGGATTGTCTAAATGTGGAAATGTTGCCTAGACACGTCCGTCAGACTGAGTCACTTCTTATGGCAGCTGTACAACGAAACTTCATGGCTCAGATCACAGCATCGTGCAATGTGACAAGCGATTGCCTAAGCTGAAGGTCAGCTTGGCATATACGGTGACTCAGGCATTACTATAACTTGGCATATAGAATTCTAAGAGATCACGGAAATATATACATGTATATAGGATCGTTGATACTGATACTTCCTTCTCTTATCTAGAGACTGAAAAGAGTTCAACTTAAACAACTCTACCAGAGCGCATTCTTTCCATGCGAAATCCTCGCACTCTTTCCTAGTTCATAGATTCATTTCATATCCATACATCTTTCGTCTCGCTCACACTAGCCTGCACTCATAGCTTTTATAGCATCTATAAGACATTATGGTCCTCAATAGGATTTTCAAAATCTCTCTATATGTTGTAAGCAAGTTTATATCTGTAGATATAACTATATTATTTATGATATGCACTTAAAACTAATACTATAAATTCCCTATTAAATTCGTTTATTCAATATAGCATTACAAAATGTAATCTATGTCAATATATAAAAAAGTTGAGCGCTTTTGCTTTGCCCTGAACTCTGAACCAATTGTCGAGCAATAAATGGATTGGTTGACCTCTGACCCGGTTTATGCGCAGCCTTAGAAGTGTTAACATTTGGCCGCATTTTGCAGCGTAAACTGAATCTCTTGTGTCATTTATTTTCAGTTTTCAGTTTTCAGTTTTTTTATTGGCAAGTCCAAGTCAAGCTGCTCCACTTCGCCATGTTCTCCATGTGTTTTTTCTTATTTTTGTACTTTTTTTTTTTTATTTTTACTTAGCTGTCTCAAATGTCTTAATTTTGTTTACTTCCATTTGTCGTCGCTGTTTGTTTCTTTTATTTCAATTAAGCAGATTTTTTCTGCGCTTGTTTGTGCAGCAAAACCTTCGCGTCATCGCATTTTGAATTTATTTTTTTGCTTTCAGCGCGGCCATTTGAATTTGAATTTGAATTCGAATTTGAGTTTTAGCTGCGTTGGCGAAACTCTAAATACACACATTTGACAGCCCAGAGATTTCTCAATTTCGTTTTGAGAGCATGTCAGTGTCACACGAGAGTCTTTTGCATTAATGAATAAATATGTGAGGGCACAAAGCAGGAGATCAGATGTAGAATGAATCAAATGGTTGATCATTTTGTTTCTGAATCGAAATTTGTTTGCAATGTTTATAAAATTGATTGAAATGAATCAAAGATTTGCTAGATAATTTGGTCTGTGTATTTAGATTCTCTGAGGTGAAAATTCAGTTGTAGATCTTAGCTTAGATCAAAATGTTTATAAAATTGAATGAAGGGACTAATGGCAAAAGTTTTTGATAACTTGGTTGGGGAATGAAAAAGTAAAAATTATCTAAAATCTTAGTTTTAAAAATTTGTATAAAATTTATTATATATTTGTGTACGTCGATTTTTGAATACTATTTATCTTTATCTTAAATATAAAGCTTTTATATCATTTGAAATTTGTTTATATATTTTTTGAGATTGACTATTATTATATTAGATAAAATTGTCGTTTATCCTAAACAGAAAACTTTTATATTAGCTATAGGCTCTTTTTCAGTTAGGTCTGGCATGCGAAGCTCTTTTGTATAATAATTCATTATAAATATACATACATAATTAAGCAAACTACCATCACTTGAGTATTAAAAATTAGATCATATTAAGATTACTTTATTCATTCCATGCTTGTATATCCCTATCTACATGTATAGCCCTATCCGAGCCTTCAATGACAATTGATTTCATTGCGATTCTCTGCTTTCAATACACGAAACCTCAACTGATGCACAATCTCAGATCACACACACACATATGTGCATGTACCCATTGCCAGTGCTGTGTCGTCCACCTGGGGTGAGTGCATTAAGGTTTAAGGTTTTCCCTTCAAAACTCACTTCACCTCGACATTTACCGCTATGGAGCTGCAGCGGCATTTATCAAAGCTGTCAAAGAGCTATGCGCATGCACTCGGTCAGAGCCATAAACGCACGCCTATCCATGTCCGTCGATGCATGCAACAACAACAACTACTACTACTACTACAACAAATAGTTGGGAATTTCAATATCTTTTTCGCAGTCGATATGAGAAACACAGGCACAATGCGTATATTTATATGTATGTACATAGGGTAAGTACAGGCACACGCATACATAGGTGTGCATGTGTATGTGTGTGTGCATGTGTGTGTGTGTGTAATCAACGACCTACATATCCGGTGCTCTTATCAATTAACACAACTGCCAACAATTGAGGCAAAAATCAAGCGAGCAGGCAGTCCCTTGTAGACATAGGCCATACCCTAGCTTTGGCTACTCACTGGGAGTTTTAGCTTAGTCGTGCAGGGCGCCTACTTAGGTATATACATATATATATACCAAATTAGTGCTAAAGTTTCGCTAGGAGCTGCACAGCCCTTTGGCTCTTTGGAAATTCCTTCTTATTTTTTTTTGTATTGTTCATAATTTATGGTTTATGGCGAGGGTTGCTAGAGACTCTCTCTCTCTCTCTCTCCCTCTCTCTGTGTGGGGAACTCTAATTTGTATTAGGGTCATATTTCACTTGTAGGGCTTCCAGCGAAGTTTCATTTTAATTTTATTGTTGTCGTCGACGTCGACATCGTGCCACATGAAACTAAAGCAACGAATGCATTGTTTTCTGTTTTTCGTATTTCGTATTTTGTTGTTTTTGTTCCCGTTCGATTTTAGGCCTCGCTATATATTGTACTACGTAGATCCCAAATATATGTATATTCCACCCTGCGGTCGCTGGCGTTCCACTAGGGTGGGTGCCAAGCGCATTTCGTGGGTTTCCGCATGCCCATTTTGGCAGACTCCTCCTCGCGTCCGCCGCTCGTCCTGCTCTCTCCTGCTCTTTGATTATTAATAATCGACAATTGTTGACGCACATTTATAGCCCAAAACTGTGACAGCTGGCATATGGATTTCTATTTGGATTCGTGTCACGCTTGATTATTGTAAATGTAAAATATGTTTTCGATATCACAAATAGCAAAAAAATAATGAAAAAGATTATTTTACGCTCCTAATGGAAACGCACAAAGAGAACAGTTGTCATATTTGCCGAGAGCGAGCATTAATCACAGGTGCAAGTCTAAGGAATTTATAGCTCATTACCTAACTGACTGTTGTTTTAATAACTAAGATTTAATAACCTATGAGCTGTTTAGTCGAGGCAGGAACATTTGTTTATAGCCTAGCCTAGTCTGAGACAATTACAACGGCCATAATCTAACTATAGTATATATGCATATATTCTATTTCGGTTACCTCTGTAAATATTATTCAACATTCTGCAAATTATTGACCAACTGACTGAGCTAAAAACTCTGCTAAAACCCTAAAGCAATTTCCTCGAATTCCAAATTCTTTGTAAGTCGATGCAGCAAAACAGAAAAAAGGTGAGCAAATTCACACTCGGCGAATGCAAATGAGCCCAGGCAGACGGGCAGCCACATCTCGCTCAGTCTCAAGTCCAAAGTGCTGGCCACCTTCCGTCTGCCCCTCCTCCTCCCCCCCCCCCTTCCCTTACCACTCACCTGCTTGGCCGTTTGGCTGTGGCAACATTTGCAGCTGAAAACTGAATCACTTGGAAACATTGCAATTTAAGCAGAAAATATGGACTTAAACTAGTTTTGACACGTTTTCGCCTTCAGCCTGGGGCACTCAGTGGAAACTAATGCTGACGCTGACAAACAACGCTCACAAAACAGACTAAACAAAAGCAACAACAATAACAACAGCAACAACAACGCGTATTTCACATGGTAAACATTGCTTTCCAATGCCCTTAAAGGCAATCAAAGCTCTGTAAGCATTTCAAATTATTGCCAATTTTTAAAACTAAAAAAAAAATGCACTTTAGCTGTATGTGAAACGCCTTTACAGTTTGCATATCTGTGGCTCTAAGGGGCGTGCACAATATTTTTGCCATCAGTGTTAAGTTAAAGATCGTTGAGCAAAGTTTTGCTAGAAATAGAGATATGAGCAAAGGGAAATATAGAGATTGCATTTTTTTTTTTAATTTCCTATAATGTAAAACGCTTTTTTTTGCATGGGTAGAATTGTTATTTGATATTTGATAATTATTTTATTTTATTATTATATTTATATACTACCTATCCTTTCTTTATTGGCTTGCTTTATAAAGAAGCTGTGAAACTGATCTGATTATTACACATTAAAGTACACTATATAAGCAAATACAAATTATAAATATTTTCATATATGTATACTTTTCACAAATACATATTTAAAATTCATCACCAGCTTTTGTTTTAAATGTGGAATGCTGCTTTATTAATGTTAAGTATTTCCCACTTTGGCTATTTCAATTAGTATGAGCTTCGCCCAAATATGAATAAATGTCTTTTGCTTAATGCACCAGCCATATTCGGCCTAAGAGCTGCATCAGTTTTGACATTTCAAAAGCCAATTTGGCCAACGGTGCAGTGGAGCTTACAGTAGCGATTGCTGCATATCACACACATGTATGCATGTGTGTGTGTGTGTGTGTGTGTACGTGCTAGGCATGGCAAATCAGTTGATGGGCAAGAATCTGCGGCCAGCACGTCCCGCCGTACAGCATTTCGCTAGGCCTCGATGGTCTGTCTGTGGATCGGTCGATTGGTCAGCAATCGTCGCCACAAAAATTTCCCTTTATGAGCGATCTGTATTATTGATTCTAGTCGTCAGGCTGGCCAGCCGCAGCACAGGTAGCCGTGTTACCTGTGTACCCGTTGGCATGTTGGCCGGCTAATAGCCAACTTAATACAACAGCCACGTCTCATGGCTTCATAGAGTTATTAGTGTCGTCTTAAAAGGTTTGTGGGTGTTGGAGTGGGGCAGCACAGCTGGAGGATTCTTGATCACTGCTCAATGCATATGAAAGCAAAGAATGCATACATACATATATATACATGTGTATGTATGTATTTAGATATTTTGTACAATGGCTGATCTTTGTTCCTCTCGGCATCTGCTTGGCTTGGTAATTGAAATTGTGATGAATAGTCGCAGAGTGTTAATGAGCACTTTGCTGCGACTTGGAGCTGTTGCCGGGAGCGCTACGAGTACCTATGTATATACGACATTCCTTAATGGTCAGCCAGTTGCCTGTTATTAATCAAGAGCAGAAATATGCAAGTGTGTGTGTGTGTGGGTTGAGGCGAGAGCAAAATTGCAGCAGCAGCAGCAGAGCGACAACAAAGATGGGTAACAGCGGCGGCAGCGTCAGCGTCAGCAACAGCAGCATCCTCATCAACAGGTAGTAAAACGCCAAGACGTGCCCATCAATATCAATACAATGGCATCGTGCGTGACATGCCCAGCTTGAGGCTGCTCAAGAGCAAAAGAGAGAGCGAGAGTGAGAGGGAGAGCGTGTGTGAGCATGCATTCAGCTAGGGGAAAGAACGAAACAAAAAGCGGCAAACGAAGTTGGCGCGGCAGCTGGCGAATGAGCAGCCCAAAAGAGAAACACGCAAGCAAACACTCATACACACACACACCAAATGCACTCAAAGCTCAGCGCTCTAAACTTCACTCAAGAACAGAAAAGAAGAGAGAGAAAATGAGCGAGCGCGCGAGAGCATAAATGGAGTACAGCAAGGCAGGCAACAGATACACACCTCGCTGTCAAGCAGTTCCATAAATACTGGTTTTCTGCAGGCGGCCAAGTTCGTTACAAAGATTTGCTTTCATTTTTCCGTTAACGGCTACGCTGGCTACATTTATATGTATGTGTGTGTGTGTGTGTGTGAGTTTGTGTTTCGTATGTATCCGACAGCACACACACACACACACATTCACACATGAATAGTTTGTACACACGAGCTGCAGCTGCTGCCTTGTATGCGTCTGTCCAGGTAGCATTTGAGCCGCGTTCTCGACTTGGCTTTGCTTTGCATCTTACGCTTTGTTCGCTTCGTTCGCCTTGTCGCTCTTTTATGTTAATCCATTGGCTAAACATCCCGGGCACAGTCCCAATCCCAATGCCCGTGCCCGTGCCGGGCTACACACAGACACACCTGAGCAGCAGCTGCAGCTGCGCACAGCTCGGACAGGTAGCAAAAGGTTATTTGATTATTCAACAGCCATTTTTTCAGCTTCCTCTGCGTCGAGCCCTTCGACAGCCGTTGCCCCTACCTGAGCTGAACATCCTCAATTCTGATAATTTTTGCAGTTTTTTGGATTTTAATGTTTTTTTTCTTTTTTTCTTTTATCGCTTGTTTGGCTGAGATATAAACGCATCTGTCGTTCGTTTTTGGGCCTTTCCGCAATCCAAGAAAACCTTAGCCATGACATCAGCAAGACTTTCATACATTCAGAGAATTTGTGTACATATATACATAGATATTCTTTATATTCTCTCTGACTTTCAGCTTGATCAAAAATGTTTTATTGATGCTTTCGAGAGGCAATTGAAAAGTAATTTGCTTGAAATTTATGAGCATCTGGCGAAAGATAATTAAAGAACTCCGAGCCAATTCCTTTTGTATCGATATTTGCTTCATTTAACAGTTGAACGACTACGATATGCATGTGTTAATCGATTCCAAATCGATAATCGATTTGGGCTGGCTAAGGCGCACCTGCACTCGAATGTTGTTGGGCACATCAATTCATAGCTCTCAGCGTTGCCCCAGTTTGATGCACGCGCTGTAATCCATTTGCTCGTGCTTCAATCGATTTACACACACACGCACACACACATATGTATATATACATACATACATATGCACGTTGAGTGTGCGCCGGCGACATGGCGGCCTACTTTCGAGTCAAGCCCGCTGATAAGATAATGGCGCTTTTCCTCCAACACCATCACACGGTAGCCACAGTCAATGACTTCCACTGATGTTCGGCTGTCTACCTCCCGCAACCACCCCCCTCCCCTCATCACTTTGCTCCGCGCCTTGTGTAAACATCGCCACTTGAAATAAGTTTGCTTTATGCTGCATTTGGTATTTTTGTAGTTGTTGTTTGTTTATTTCTTCATTCGTTCTCTGTCTGTATTTGGATTTATAGGCGTAATGCTGCCTGTCTTATCGATCATATTTCTTTAAAGCGAGTGTCGAACAGATGCATATGTGAAACTGATGAGCGCTCAAGTATTGCTCCTTCCTGCTCAAGCATCACACACACTTTTTGCCTAGCTAGCAGTTCCCAATTTTCGCCAAATTTCGGTACTCATAAAACTGATCAAGTTTGGTACGTTTGTCCCGATCGAGCATTGCCTTATCTATATGTTTATATACATATGTATGTACATTACATATCAGCTCAATTCTACCTCTACATGTCTTATCAATTGTATGTCGAAAGGGTTGTATTCTACACAATATATAATGTGCAGTTGCTGTTCGAACTGGCTAGGTATTCTCCGCTTTCCCAATGCCAGTTGCTCTATAGGAGGCATACTTATACATATATGTATATGTATATAGATCGTTAGAGAAGTATATCCGCAGATTATGTCTTGTTATTGCAATTTATAATATATTTTTCTCTAGGCAGTTGTTACTTGAATTTCATTTAAATTTTACCCCATTAAGAGAGTCACAAATGCTGATCGATTGTATAATAGTACATACACATATGCATGTATGTATATACACACACCTCTTATCTCTTCATAGGTCACACATCAGTTCCATTTCATGCTGTAAAATCGTAAATAATTAAAAGAAATCGTTTTTTTTTTTTTCAAATATATTTTGTGGTTTATTTTACACAATTGTTGTGTGTGTGTGTGTTTGAAATTTGTAAATTTATTTATATAAATAAATTTGTCAGTTAATCTTATGTATTGGCTTGTAAAAAATTTGCTTAGTTCGTAGGACTCTGTACGAAAAAACGACTTATAAAAAATACATATCGCATATTTATTTATTTTTAAACATTTTTCACATAAAACTTCTAGTTTTCAGGTTGATTTTATTCGATCTCTATATGGAACATAGAAATAACTGCACACACGCAAATACATGTACTCTACATATACATATATGTATTTGGCTTAATTATAATTAATTGGATTGATTTGTTTCTTACATACATATATCTCTCTCTATATGTATATGTATATGTATATATGATAAGAAATTTACAGTGAAAACTTAAGAGCTTAAATTGAGTTAATTTTATATCGATTTTTGCTTCTGTTTTTATTTAATTTTTTTTTTATTTTTCATAATTTATATGTAATTTAATTTGTCTTAAGCTTGAGTTTTGTTTATTCGGAAGTTGATACGAGACTCCACAACCTGTACATCGGGATCTGGGAGTCTGTCTAAGCATAAAATATAATATAATGCCTTTTATCGGATCTACATATAGATTTAAATTAGCGCTAAGAACTAGTCTTAAATCTATTGTTGGGAATATGCAAATCAAATGCAATGCGTTTTCATGAATATATATTTTTTTCTTGATGTAGGAATATTTGTTTTGAAATTTTGATTATTTCATAAATGTTTGATTCATAAATATATATATATATATATTTATCTATATATATCTACTGCTACTGATGTGTATATATATGTATGTATGACATATACTCTCTCTCTCTCTATATATATATATATGTATATGTATATGATATTTGTGTTGACTCCTATATTTTTTCTTCGAAAAATACAGACAACAATGCTGCAATGATAGTTTGTTCGCAGTTGCTTCGCTAAAGTAAAGTTTAGATTTGTTTTACGTAAGATCAAGATCACTCTCTGCGACAATCGATGGTCGACAGAAATAATAACGTGTTCCTATGCCCTTGCAATGCTCCTCAGTATTGTATAAAATTCTATATATTGTATGTATTTGCAATGTCTTGTTCAAGCGCACGGCACGGCACGTCGATAGGCCGAGCGGGGTCCGTCCGGCTATGCCGTCGTCCCGGCGCCCTACGCACACTTATCGTAAAAGTCTTTTAATTTCGTACTTGCTATTATCTTCGTACCGTTCTTCATTCCAGCAGCGCTACTCCGGCTCGCCTCTCAGATGCGCCAGCCCTGCTCGTCGTCCACATTCGAGTCGGTGTCGGAGGGCTCCTCGCCGTACATGTCGGCTAGCTTGCGGAAGCGTGGCCCAAAGTTGGACAAATAATCGAAATTGAGATCTCCGTCGTCGGTGCACGACGCCAGGCTGGACAGGCTGCCGTCCGAGTTGCCGTCGCCCTCGTAGGCATAGTGTCGCACATCGTCGACGGTGTTGGCGCCCGTGTCGCGGTCACAGTTCTCCTTCTTCCCGCCGAGGAAGTCACCGATGTCGGGTATGTCATTGGGGTCCCGCATGCCCGACTGCAGCGCATGCGGATCCTTGTAGAGCTTCTCCTCGTAGAAGGGCTGCGTCCGTAGTACGTTTAGATCGTAGTCGGTGTCTCGCTCGCCGCCGCCCTCATCCTCGTAGTTGATGATCGTCTCACGGATGTCGTCAATGTCCTTCTCGTGCCAGCCGTTCTTCTGCTTCTTCTGCACCACCACGGCCAGCAGAATGATCAGCAGCAGCGCAATGCACGTGATGATCGCTATGATGAAGTTGCGATCGATGCCGAAGCTGACCGCCACAGCCACCGCCCGCTGGCAGCCGCTGTCGATGTTCCGGGACAGGGACGGCATGCCCAGGTTGTAGGTGCGCTCGTTGATCGTCAGATTGCGGACGCAGCCGAAGAAGCCCTGCTGGTTGGGCACATGCGTCCAGTTCAGCTGGCGGCCCAGGTGCACCAGATCCACGGGAGTGCCGCCCAGCTGCAGGGGCGAGTTGACGTTGAGGAACTCGTTGGGGCCCTGAGGAGCGCCCAGGCTCATGCAGGTGGACAGACGGCAGTTGTCGACTGTCATCTCGATGCTGGCCCTCTGCAGTATGATGTCCAGCTGATAGGAGCGACCCGCCTGCAGCTGAATGTGCTGATGCTTGATGCGCACCATGCCCGAGCCGTAGTCCACGCTGAGCACCGGATAGCCCTTGTCCAGCTCCAGCGACAGAAAGTCCGAGATTGGCAGCAGCGGATTGTAGCTCAGCGGACCCAAGTACATGATAAGTCCTTGTTCGTGCTGGGGCGCAATCTCCAGGCTGATGCGCGTGTTGTCGCAGGCGGATACGGGCTCGTAGAAGGCATAGCCGTTGCCGTAGAAGCCCACGGAGACCAGTTCGCAGTGGGGGCCCGTGAAGCCATCGATGCAGTCGCAGGCATCGTTCTCGCCGTATCTGCGCGTGCCTCCATTCAGGCATGGCTGGGAGGTGGGCACCGCTTCGCAGACGCACTGCGCCTGGACGAACGCGTTGACGCCCACAAAGGATGTCGTGTTGGAGTAGATCATGTAGGGCACGGAGCTCTTGTGCAGCTCGTTGGTGCAGGAGCTCTCGCACTTGAGCTTCTCGATCAGGCACTCGTCGATGTTGACCATCAGCATCTTCAGGCCCAGCTCATCTTCCAGGCGCTGTTGGCTCTGGCCCACCATGCCGTTGAGTTTCTCCGGCGCATAGTAGGGCGAGCCGTGGGCGGAATAGCGTACGTCCAGTGTGCGATTCTCATTCTGCAGCACCGTGAAGACATCCACGTTGGAGACCGAGGTGTTGAATAGCTTGGCCAGCGAGTGCTGCAGCCGATCCTTCAGCGAGAAGACATCGTCCGCCATTACGTCCCGGGGCACACTGATGAATTCCTCTTTGGAGATGTTATAGAATCGTATGCTGCCACTCTTGTCCACCGCCTCCTCCGGCAGCTCGTGCACTATGACCGTGACGTCGGCATCAACGGAATGCTTCTGTATCTGGGGTGCGTCCTCGGTCACCACGAACTCCAGCAAATATTCACCGGCCTCTGTGCCCTGGAGCATGGTTATCATGCCGGTGCTGGGATTGAGGCGGAACTGCTCATGCGGTATGCCGCTCTTCCATTCGAAGTACTTGTCCTCCAGATCCCAGTCGTCCTCGTCATCCACAAAGACGCGGCCAATGTCCGTGTCGGGCGCCTCGCCCTTGTAGTTGTACATGAAGATGCGCGACGAGCCCTCCGACATGGCATTGTCGTTCACGTCGCCGATGATCAGATGCAGAATGCTCACCGAACTCTGCTTGGGCACGCCCGCGTCACTGATCCGAATGGGTATGAAGTATTCCTTCTGCTGCTCGCGATCGAACTGCACGTTGGCGAACAGATAGTCGTTGTCGATGCTGAACTTGGACTTGATATCTATGGACGCCTCGCTGTCGATGCCAAAGGTGAAGGGCGGCCCGTTCTGCGGCTCGTCGTAGTCGTTGGCCAGCAGCTGGACAACCTGGCCGGGATTGCGATTCTCCTGCCAAATGACTGGCATCTGGTTGATCAGGAAGGGCGCATTGTCGTTGATGTCCTCCAAGGTGATGATCACCGGCTTGACCGACTTCAGAGATGTGCCAACGCCATCCTCGTCGCTGGCCGAGATCAGCACTTGCCAGCTCTTGTGTCCGTTGGGCGGATCGCGATCGAGCGGCTGGATGAGACGCAGGCAGCCGTTATTGTCGATGGTCAGCAGCTTCTTGTGGTCCTCCTTCACAATGGAATAGGTGATGTGCTGGTCAGCGTTGCGATCCTTGATGTCCGGATCGTATGCCTCGATATTGAGTATGCAGTCGTTGGACAAAACTGGACCCTCCAGTATGGTCTTGCTGTACTCCTCCTTGAACACCGGCGGATTGTCGTTGACATCCTCTATTTTGACCACCACCGTTGTGAAGTCATCGTAGACGCCATCGAAGGCTCGCACCTTCAGCTCGTATTCGGTGACCGTTTCGTAGTCGAGCCGCTGATTAACCGTTATCTTGCCAGTCTTCAGGCCGATCTTGAAGGCGTCGCCCACGTTGCCGCTCTCAATGCTGTACACAATCTGTGAGGCATTGTCCTCGTCCTCGGCCTTCACCTCGATCACCTCGTAGTTGGTGTTGGCATCCTCGAGCAGTTTGTCGGCCAGGTACGTCATCTTCTGGAAATGCGGCTTGTGATCGTTTTTGTCGCCAATGGAGATGCGGAACACCTGGTAGCCATGATTGTGGTCCCCATTATCGAACAGGCTCGAGGGTGAGTTGTCTGTGGCGCTGACCTTCACGTTGTAGAAGTCGCGCTCCTCCCGATCGAACGTTGTCAGCGCCGTGATGTTGCCCGAGTTCGGATCGATGGCGAAGATCTCCCGATTGTCGACTAGCTCAAAGGTGATGATATTGTTGGCCGGCGTCCCATCCATGTCAAAGGCGCGCACCTGCATCACTGGCGTGCCCGGCGGCTCGTTCTCCAATATCGTGCCGGACTTGACTTCCGTGAAGAACGGAATGTTGTCGTTGACGTCCTCTACTTTGATCTTAATCTGATGCTCAGCCGCCAGCTCGAACGTGTTGCGCACGCTCATCGTCAGCGTGTACTCCGTGATGGCCTCGTAGTCGAGGCTCTTGCCCAGCTTGATGGTCACTTCGTTGCCAATCTGGTTGAAGACGAACGTATTCTTGCCGTTCGTCTGCTCGGTGCGACCCGTGATCAGCTCGAAAATCACCTCCGGCTTGTCGGGCATGTTGGACACGGCGCGCAGCGTTGCTATCGGCTGCGAGAAGTTCTTGAGATTCTCCTTCAGGTAGATGGGCTCGTCAATGGGATCGACGAACGAGGGTGGCTTTATCGACGACTCCACCACACGGATGCGCACCTCGATGTGCGCCTCCTGCAGCGGATCTGGCACGATATTAAAGGCGCGCACATTTATCGTATAGGTCTGCCCGGGCCGCCTGTCGATCGGCCGACTGAGATAGATGATGCCCGACTCCCTGTCGATGCGAAAGTATTGAAAGTCCCGCTCCCGCAATATCTCATACTCCACGATGCTGTTGTTGCGATCATCAAAGTCGCTGGCACTGATCGACATGACCACTGCGTCGATCTGTAAGTAAACCAAAGAGAGAACAAATTTCGATTGAAGTTCCATATGGGAGAGAAGTTCCAGTTCCCATTCCAGTTCACATTTCCTCCTACACTGAAAAACTTGCCTGCCACAATGCGATTATGCACATTTTCCTCAATGGAAAAGCTTATGCAAATTTATGCGCGCAAGAAAATTCACACCAGCCAAGCCAAATGTGAGCACGAAACCCAACTGAAAAGTCTGCTTGGAAATTGGAAAACTGTAACGAGAGACAAGCCAAACACTTGCGCCCTTAACTACAGTGCCCACTCGCTAATTGTAACCTTGGCAAATTCGCAATTTCTATAAACACCTTGAGAGCCGACTTCTGTAACTTTCGCCATTTTTATACTGAGAAATCAAACTGGTTTTCAGGCTTCACCTCGTCTTCTTGCATTTGCAAAAGCAAAAGTTAACTAACTACAAATTGTTGCTAGTTTAGTTTCGAGTTTTTAGATTGCATATATTATAATTGTTTATAAAATTCTACTCAGGTAATACTGTATTTAATTTATTGATCCAATTTGTGCTGTGGATGTCGCATAATCCCCAAATAATCAATACTTGCAGAGGGCGAATGAGAAAGATATATATTCATGCTATATATAAATTAGTTCAAGGTCTTCTGGTGCTATATGGCTTTAGGTCACGACAACTGCTAAACATAGAACTCATTATACATTTCAAAGAAAGTCTATAGTTGCAGACAAGTTTTATCAGACTTTTATCTAAATTATTCACCAAAACCAAATATAAATTTGTTCGCTTTATTTAACTTTAGCATAAATTCAAATAGTACTTCTCTTTATCTATATTATATATGACTATAATATACATTTCTACTTCATTAGGGTTCTCTCTGTATGCCTAGTAAACTCTAGATTTTATCTAGACTATTAATAGAAGCTATTTCCACTTTCAGACTAACATGACTTAGGTCTCGACTCGTTTGGCAGCTTTTAAGAACTATTTAACGTGGGCTGCGAGGTAAAGCGCTTCAAGGTTTCGGGATTGACTCATCGAGCCGAGAGCTGAGAACTGAGAACTGCGAACTGAGAGCTGAGAACAATGAACCCCAACCTGTGCCTATGCCACTTTTTTTTTTTTTTTTTGCTTTAACCTAACCAGCTTTTCCAGTTGAACGCCCACTCCCACGCACGCTGAGATCCTGCTGCAACTGCCTAGCTAGACTCTTGCAAATGCAGTAAACCAAATTTTAATATTCTCTTCCATATATTATAATATTCTCTTCTATATAAGCTTATGCCATATGCTTCTTCATATCTGCATAGCAATTACTATATCTCTTCTCTGTTAATTTCTCTTTCAATAATTATACTATCATATGACTTTTTGTGGCTAAATATGTTAATTATTTTATATGTCTGCGTTCGACGTTCAATATTTACTCTATTTTTCTGACATCTTCCATAAACTTTCTTTTATATATTCTTACTTTTTTCTTGAATGTTGCTGTATAATAATAATATTCTATTTTTTAAGCATTGTTTTACATTTAATACTATTTAAACGCCTTTATTATAACGATAATACTGCAAGGTTTTTTATAGTATTTTTAAAATACGTATTTTTAATTTCTCCTCTTTTTTTTCTCACTAGCAACTATTCACTTTATTAATTTCTAACTTGGATTTAATGACCTCTCAGCTCTCGGTCTATATAGGGGGTCTCCAAAAAGTTATTAAACATTTCGATCAGAGCATTTGGCACAGACGTAGATCAAATGGCGGTAATCCGTGGTCCGCACATTCGATTCCGACTGACGCCGAGTGCTCAGCTTGCAAAGATTACTCACCATGGTGTTCTCGGACATGGACTCGTCGTAGCGTGCCTTGTTGAAGACGGGCGGATTGTCGTTGATATCCTCGATGGTCACATTGAAGGTGCACACATCGTCCAGCGGCGGCAGGCCGTTATCCGTGGCCTGCACCGTCACGAAGACGAATTTCTCGTGGATGGGCTCGTCGCGGTCGAAGATGTGCGCCGTCACAATGACGCCGGAGGTTGGATGGATGACGAACTTGGCTCGATCGAAGGCGGACTGTACCAGGCTGTAGGTTATCTCCTGATTGGGGTCCGGGTCTGTTGCCTGCACGGTGAACACATACGTATTCTCCGGCTGCTCCTCCTTGACGGATGGCGCATAGCCGGCGCAGTTCTTGAACGCCGGCTTTCGATTGTCGCCCAAGTAGTTGTCGTATCTGCTAGAGCTGGAGCTGGATGAGACGGTTTGCAGTGCTTCGGCAAACTGGGCGGGTAGGCAAACGAAGGCGGCAACAACAACAACCAGCGCTATCATCGCCGGTCTCTGTGTCCGTTGGCAGGTGTAGCAACTTGTTGTTGTTGTTGCTGCTGCTGTAGAGCGACATTTTCGCTTGTGTTGCTGATGTGGCTGCTGTTGAGCGGGATTCGTATTGCTGCTGCTGCTGCTTCTGCCGTTGTATTGTGAATGTAACGACATTTTATTCTGTGTACACGGAAGGCGGAGGGGGGTGTCGCACGTGAAAGGGGATTTGAATCTAATCAAGTTGTCGATATCATCGTAGCAACAAAACAACAAAAAACACTAAATGAATCACCCGGTATTTTTTTTTAGTATTTCCACGATTCTGTTACTCTTTGTGTATATATATGTGTGTATGTGTGTGGATCACAGGTTCACATTACTTTACGTTTCTATTGAACTCGAATTCTTAAAATTCGTTCTCTCGCTCTTGCTCTCTTTTGCTCTTGATCTATCTCTTTCCCGCTCACTCTCACAATCGTTTGTTTGTGTTCGTGTGCTTGGCAGTTTGTTTAGACTGCATTTTCATGGCAACCGACGCACGAAATACTTTGTAAAATCGAACTCAAATCAACTTGCAATTAATTTAATTAATTTTCATTCAACTTTCAGCATTTATGCTCATTGAACTTAAGAATAGCATTCACTCATTTGCTTTGGTATTCACATTGATTGCCAACTCTGCTTTGTTCAGCTCTTCGTTGTTGCGGCTCTACGGCTTATTTCACTCTCACGAACAAACAGGTAAATCCAGGTAAAAAGCGGTTTCACACAGACGCAAACGCACAGAGGTTGCCTCTTTCACAGTAATGTAAGTGAGTGTGTGTGTGCTTAAGAGCGTTGTTTGGTCAGTGCACTTGTATTTGTTACCAACACGTAAATATACATCTGTGTGTGTGTGTGGAAACGTTGGCAAAACCAAGGAAAAAGGCACTTTTGTTACTTTTGTGGCGTTTGCACAAGTCACAAGCTCGGTTTATTCGTTGTTTTATTGCTCACTACACTGCAAAACAGTCGTTAACTTTATTCAACTCTATTCGTATAATATTAGACTTATATCGGCTTTTTGTTTTGATACAATTTTATTCACAATTGCTTTGTGATCTTGTTTGAAAGCAACCGTTAGATGAGGCGGAGCGGCAAGACGAAACCGAAAAATACGAGCGTCCGCACGATTCAACTGCGAGAGACGGAATGAGCAACAAGCCAAAAGTGAGCGTCAATTCAGCGAGCGAGCAGCCAACAAAACCGATATATCGATATTAAATTTATACGATAGTATATTGTGAATTATGTTAATTGGCATAATGCCTTGAGTTACTTTCTTCTTCTGTAAAGATCTCACAGTTTGGAGATTATGTTAGTGGCCGCCGACTTCGAATTACTTTGCTTGTTCGTTCCGTAATTTAAAAGCTATTTTAGTGATTTGATAATAAATTGGATGAGTATACTATTTGACTGTCGTGTATTTGTTAAATATATTTATAATACTTGCCTGTGTACTTGGTTTTATTTATACTAAATTCCATGATAGATTTACCTAACAGAGGTACGATCGCCGTTAATATTTAATCCGAGCTTTAATAACTTTTCGAACATAGTTTGAATTTACGCATCTTCGAACTCCGAAAATAATATATCCGCCTTTTGTTTAATTGATCCTAAAAGTATGCATTTGTTTCTGTTTAACAAGCACTTGTATGATGCATAGATACGTAGATGTTACAGTACGTTTGGCTTTGATCTTAGTAAATTAATATATTTTTAAAACAATTTTGAATATGCCAACGTAGTTTTTATTTATACACCTTTATCTCTTAATACCAAGTCTGGCTTAATGTAATAAATACTTCGATAGGATGCCAATTTTCGCCGGCAAAATAGTGATGCCGCAGTATCGTTAAATTTACTCTTAAATATCGATACATGAATGCGATGTTGTACTAGTCACTAAGTAATATACTAAATAAATACCAAAGGGGAAACTCTGTCATCGTCATCGTTCATTGTCTTTTCATTAATTGGTTGAAAAAAGTAGAAAAAGGCCGGATTAGCTTTAATACGGGTAGAAAAATTAAGTTTCAAACAATATTGGCGGAAACACATGCCAGTTGCAACTGCCTTGCACACCCATATACACGTTCTGTGAAATACTGCGATAGTTTAACATCACCAACAGCAACAACAATAACAACCTAAAAACCAAACACTGCCCCGAATTCGTGAATCACCAAACGAAAGAATGGAACAAACACAGATTACAGATGCGGAAAAGGTTCGCATTGTCTCCGAGTTCATACTGCATGCGCCGCCCGGTGAATTCAATGAGGTATTCAACGATGTCCGCGAGCTACTGAAGAACGACTCCTTGCTGAAGGATGGCGCCAGCCACGCCTTCTCCCAATACAACAAGGACCAATTAACGCCCGTGCGGGTCGAGGGCAGTGAACACAATGCGATCATCTCCGAGTACAATGATTTGGGTGCGTATATCAACTCCAATTTATGCAAATATGCCTGCAAGTGATGGAATGGGGCAGTGGTAGGCCATCGGAGTAGGAGGAGGAGTGGGCGTCAGCTGCTGAGAGTTTGTTTGCTTATATTTTTGTGGCGTTTACCATATATGGGCATACGTTGCAGAGTCAGCCAAAACACACACACACACACACACACACGCTCACAGTATTTACAACTCGTTACAGTGGAAGCAATCGTTAAATTAAATGTTAATAATCGTGTTAATTGAAGTAATTGTATATTTTTATTAAAATTTAATAGCTGCAAACTGAAATAAGGTTCTGATTGGAATTTCAGATATCATCAATATATTATCAAAAATTAGTCATAGATAAAATTAATTCCATTTTTGGGCCCCTTTCAAAAAGTTGAGTTTGAGTTTTTGTAATATTATTTATTTATATTTTTAGATTTCTAGATTCGTCACTCTGCAATTTTTAGAGATTTCTTATCATCTAAGATATAGATATTGATAAGATATAAAAATTTCCCCCGTCTTTTAGTAAGTTTTCTAATCGATTATGTTTACATTTATAGGAAATGGTCGCTTTTTTGATCCTCGCACAAAGCAATCGTTTAAGTACGATCATCTACGGAAAGAGGCGTCCGACTACCAGGATCTGAAGGTAGATGCCAATGCGGAATCGTGGCGAGCTGCCCTGGATCTAGCTGCCTTAGCATATACCGCCAACCACTATAGGCACGGCGTAAGTTCAATTACTTTAATACAGCGAAATACAATTTCTATATTAATGTACGATTTATTCATGGTGCAGGTGTGCTCAGTGTTTGGCAAGTCTCAGGGAAATCAGATAACACTGACCATTTGCATTGAGGATCATCAGTTCCAGCCGAAGAACTATTGGAATGGCAGATGGCGTTCGCAGTGGCACGTTAGCTTCCAACCTGGCTGCGGCCTGGCAGAGCTGAAGGGCGTGCTGAAGGTGCAGGTGCACTACTATGAGGATGGCAATGTTCAGCTGGTGTCATCGAAGGATTGCCGCGAGAGCGTGGTTGTCTCCAATGAACAGCAGTTGGCCAATGAGGTCATTCGCCTGATTGAGGAGGCGGAGAACGAGTATCAGCTGGCCATCTCGGAGAACTACCAAACTATGTCGGACACCACATTCAAGGCGATGCGGCGACAGCTGCCCATAACCAAAACCAAGATTGACTGGAGCAAAATCGTATCGTACAGTATTGGTAAAGAGCTAAAGACGCAATAAGAACAGGAGCAGCAAGCGGAAGCCGGTGGCACGCCAATATCCCCGTTGCCCATGGCAGTGCCGGCGCAGTCGCAGATCAAGAGACCCAACAGTCTTCCACTTGCAATGGCCAAGCGAGAGTAGTGAACGGAGCAGAAACGGAGATCGCAGCCAGAACCATATATATACACTATCTATTTACGATCGTTAAATGTTGGCGCTTATGTAATAACTGTCTTTAATTTGCTTATCTTTTACACAACACAACAACACATGCATCAATACTTAACTACTACATACATACATACATACATACATATACGTGCACAGTGCATACATTTCTTATCTGTTATATTACGATGAAAGTGGATATGTATATATTTATATATAAACGAAACATACACCAACACACTCACACACAATACGCATACTATGTGCACATATTCGTGGATGTGCAACACAATGAATCAAATCAATTAAACTTGGATGATTGTCGTTAGCTCGAACCTGGATCATAGTCACAATCGCCACCAGCAGTCGCCTTTATTAATTTGTTTAATTAAGCGCGTGTTTTTAATTCTAATATAATAATAATAATGATAATAATAGAATGCATGTACTTTCAATAATGTATTATAAATTTATAAGAGCATCGGTCCATTTATGTATGTAGCCCTTGTCTCTCTCTATCCCTCACTGAAGCTGGCAGCAGTTAGATCTTAAGCGACAACACCTTGCAAACAAACAGTAACAGTATAACAATTTATATACAATCCTTTTTAAAAAAACGAACAATAATTCAATGCATTCAATAAACACACCTACGCAATTGCAAGATATTTAAAAGAAAAAAAAAACTATTAATATAAATATACATATATTTATATATATACAAAAGAGCGCTGCATAAACAAACAACAAAAAATAAGTTTTTTGTCGATAAGACTTTGGTTTTATTTTTGAAATTTTTTGTATACTAAAATTGATAATTAAAAGCTTGCATAGTCAAATTTAATAACAATAAATGATATAAATTGAAAATTTTGGTTTATCGCATGCGCCCGCCATCCGCCGTATGGACAAAAGCCGAGGATTCTTCCGCTTGATGCAGCGGCTGTGGCTTCGGGTATCCATGTCTCTCATAATGTGGTACGCCGGCTGGTAATTCAGAGTGTTTGGGCTCCGTTTGATCCAGTACCGAGTATTCGTCTTGTTTTTTAAGCAAAAACCGCTTATTGGGATGCTGATTGGCCTCCAACTCTAGTCGATCTATGAGCCAGCCGTCTTCCTTATTAATTGCCCAAAAGAAGAGTTTTCCCTTGTCCTTGGGGCCACGCACAGAAATCTCGAATTGGGCTTTTTCTGCATTGCACGAATTGGCCGAATTGGACATGTCGAAGCCAGAGTCCTTGATGGGTTCACCTAGCAGTCCGACCGCACCTACAAAACTTGTTTACATTTTAACCGAACAGCTGGGCTGGGTCTATCCACCTTACCTTTGTGTTGGCGTAGTGTTTGCAGTGCCAATTTATAGTACTCTGAGGAACGCACACGATCTTCGAGTTTCCAGCGCATGAACATTACCGCTGAGATGGACACCATAGCGCCATATACACATATGTTGCCCAGTGTCCGATTGGACGGGAGCCGCAGTTTAAATGTCGGCATTATTTTATTTAAATTTGCATTTGCTCAACTTGTATAATTTTGTTATCGCTTTTTGCCGGCACAGGGAAGATTTCGATAGATTATTGCATGTGTGACCGTTTGTAGAATTTAGTCTGGTTATACAACTGTATCGCTATTGTTAAAGCGTGTTGTAAAAATAGGAATGAATTAAAAATTGAAGTTGAAGTCATAGTCAACTATAAATACTACAGATATGAACCACCTGACGCTTACCTTCAATTTGTTAAGACAGCGCCTCACGTTCTCAGCGACTGCGGCGCGCTGCTATGCTGCCAAACCGGCTGCTGTCGCAGCAGGTGAGTTGCCATTATTTATATACACATTTCTATTTACATTGATTGATAATTGAAAATATTGATTCATACAGTGGGCAAAAAGAAGAAGCTGGGCAAGCTGGGGCCCATCATGGAAAAAAAGATAATACCTGTTGAAACGGATGCAACCAAATTAGTCAACTACGTGTGCGGCAGCAACTATATGAAGACTGGTGAGGATATCAAGGTAAATATCAATTTAATATAATAATGTTTTGATGGTGGAATTAATCATTGCTCAACTGCAGCTCAAGCCCGACTCGGAGTACCCAGACTGGCTGTGGACATTAAATACCGAACGCATCATACCGCTGGAAGAATTGGATCCCAACACCAAACAATATTGGCGCCGCCTACGTAAAATGGCTCTGCGGCGCAACAATCAACTGGCCAAGCTGAAGAAGTTCTAAATGCGTTATTTTCTCTGTGCCTGGTGGCTGGTCACACTGCTTACCCGACCTTCAACTGTTTAAACGAATCGTATGTCGCGTTCTTTGGTCAGCCGAGAATTCATTCACTATTTACCTTGCTGTTGGAGCAAAAATAAACACTTCGATTACTTTTATTGCTACGTTCTTGTAGCATAACATGTATACAAGCTTTTATTTAACAACAACTTGCACTTATCGATTACATTGTTTATGTTTATTTTGCACACCAACAAATTGTATAAAATACGAGTGTAAGACAAAAATCTTAATCATTATTGTAAAAGAATTGAAAAGGCTAACTTGAAATGAGGAATTGTTGGATTTTAGGATTGGTGTTTGCATTGACGCTGATGGCAGCTGCAGGAGCAACGGAGCCCACTAGTAAGTATATATAGTTTAATCATAAGTCAATCATAATTATCCATAAATCCGCTTCTAGAGCACGTTGTGTGCTACCAGGGCACTTGGTCCGTCTATCGGCCGAAGGAGGGCAAGTTTGGTGTGGAGGACATAGATCCGTTTCTGTGCACACACCTGGTATATGCCTTTGTGGGCATACAGGAGAGCGGCGAGCTGCGTGTCATAGATCCCTATCTAGACTTGGAGGACAATGGAGGCCTTGGCAACATCAAGAAATTTAACGCGCTTAAGTTAAAGAATCCCACGCTGAAAACGCTGCTCGCTATCGGTGGCTGGAATGAGGGATCCAAGCGCTTCTCGATTGTGGCCAACGATCCGGAGAAGCGTTCGCGGTTCGTTGAGCAAGTAGTGCAGTTTATCCAACGACATGGCTTCGATGGCCTGGATCTGGACTGGGAATTTCCAGGACAACGTCATAATCTGAACGAGAACAACGATCGCGAAAACTATGTAGCTTTGCTCAAGGAACTGAAGGCTGGCCTGAATCCCTTTGGCTACATACTCAGCGCTGCTGTCGGCTCAGCAGAGTTTTCGGCCAGCATATCGTATGATATACCAGCCATATCTGAGTACTTGGACATGATTAATGTTATGGCTTACGACCTGCATGGTCCGTGGGATGAATCTGTGGCTATCAATGCCCCTTTGTATGCGGGTGCAAACGATACGACGCAACGGGCACAGCAGCTGAACGTGGATGCAGTCATCAGGTATTGGCTAGACTCTGGTGCGCCTCCCGAGAAACTGATGCTCGGTGTACCCTTTTATGGTCGTACTTTCACACTAGCTTCGGCCGAGGGGCATTTTCCCGGTGCAGTGCACATAGGACGCGGCATAGCTGGGCCCTACTCCGGGGAGCCTGGCGTTCTGGGCTACAATGAGCTGTGCGAGCTCTTTCAGCACGAGCACTGGACGTTGGGTTGGGAGGCGATGCAACAAGTGCCTTTCGCCTTCAGGGAGCGCCAATGGGTGGGCTACGAGAACACGAATAGCTTGATGCTGAAGGCGCAGTATGCTATGGAGCACAAGCTGGGCGGCATAATGATTTGGTCTCTTGAGTCGGACGACTTTCGTGGCAGCTGTGGCGGCGAGAGTTTTCCCTTGCTGCGCAACATAAACCGGGCGCTCTTCGGGCGGGACAATCCGACTGGACTCGCAGCCGAGACGCAGCAGCCAGCAGCAGCGACTCAGAGCGGAGATCGAGTCGCTGACACTTGCTGCCACGACACCGACGGCTATGTGAGGGATCCCAACAACTGTTCCAAGTTCTATTACTGTAGCGGCGGTGCGACCTTCATGTTCGACTGCCCATCGGGTCTGGTGTTCGATACCAACACAAACAACTGCAACTATGCAGATCTAGTAAAATGCTAATTGCACAGCCGAAAGAATTTATTGTTTACTGACTATTTACCATAAACTGGAATGTATACAATGCAACTGAGAGTTAGTCAACTACCTTCAGGTTGAGCGGCAAGTCGCGGAAGTTGTAGCCATCTTGGCCTGGACGCCAGGTGACAAAGTTATCGGAGCACTTGACCTGCTCTGCGGGCTTGCACTTGCCCGCTTCCTCGTCGAAGAAGTCGCCCTCTAGGCACTCGTAGTCGGTGCGCCGGGCATCGCGGCACTCATAATACGCCCGGCAGTCCCACACGTTGCGGAACAGTCCCTCCTTGGGACAGAGGCCGACGCCCTCGGTGGTGGGCGCGGCGGTTGTTAGGACATTGGGATTGCCTATTTTCGATACGATTACTTTGAGCAGAGCGTAGCGCTCACCGCATCGGCCAGAGAAGTCGTCGGCATCGATGGACCATGCCATGGCGCCGCCCAGTCGTTGATCCTTAACCAGTCGCATTTTGGCGCTGATGCTGCTGCCGTCCTCATAGCTGATCCACTGGTCAGCCTTAAAGGCATACGGCACATGCGCCCGCTTGTCAAACTTCTTTGTCCACTTGGACGCTTGGGTGCAGAACTCGGCGTACGTCATGTACCCGGGCCGCTTGGAGAAAACGTGCTGCAGGCCGGGTCCCGTGCTGGGCGCCTGCACGTCAATTTTGCTCCGGTCGCGAAGGGTGTGCGTTTGTCCGAACAGCGGAATACCAAGGATCAGCTTCTCTGGCATTTGGCTCTGCTCGACCCAGTGCTTGATGGCGCGCTCCACGCTCTGACTGCCGTTGCCACGGAGCGGCGACATGTAGTTCACCTGCTGCGCGTATATGTCGTGCGAGTCGTGGCTGTTGAGGATGATGAAATCGGCGATTTTCGCCATCCTGGGAATATCGTAGGCAGCCAGAGTGTCCTTGTCCAGCCGCGCAGAGGCGGTGACCAGCAGCAGAAAGTGATGTTCCTCCAGGCTGTTTGGGAGGCTGTTAGACTGTGTAGGACTCAAGGGACCTCCTTTGCACTTACATGATCTTTAGCTCTCTCAGCAATGTGATAAAGTTATGGCGATCCACGAAATGACCTCCATGCTGGGTGGGAAACTCCCAATTCAGGAGCACGCCGCTAAAGTCCCGCTCGAAGAGGAATTTCGTTAGAGTAACATAAAACTGATCGCGCTTGCGCAGGCTCGCTGCCATCTTGGAGAATCTCTCGGCATCGCCCTTCCTATCGCCAATGGACAGAATTGCCTGATGGTTGTCCCGTCTCATATTCAAGATATCAGTCAGGAGTCCTGCAAAATACTCGATTAAGGTGAGATACCACAATATTTTCAGAGAGACATTTACCTCGCTTCTCAAGCAGGTCCTCATTTATGACTTCCAAGGCGCCCGATCCCTCGGGGTCCAAACTGGCCACAGACCCATAGACGAAATGTGTGCACAACTGTCTGTCTATTGTCCAGGAACTGAAGTAGCTCAATCCCTTGCGATCGTAGGAGTCAGTATCCCAGTGGCAAAATATTGAATCTATGCATTGTATTTATATATTGTATAACTGAATATATTCTATCTAAGTTCTGTACTCACATTTTGAGCCTGTTGCCTGTTCGCAGATCAGCGAAGTTATGAGAACTAATACACATAGAACTTTCATAGCGCCGATTGCAAAAACAAAAAAAGAAAAGAAATTTACTAGAAATTTAAGATTATCTTATACACATATAGATATGAGTTGGACGCGTTTTTCGCGTAATACGAAGTTTCTTCTTTTTGAAATAGTATAACTGATAAAAAAATTCAATTTAAGCTTCACTAAAGTGTCAAAATGTGAGAGATATGTCAAATGGGTGTTATATGGAACGTAATATATATTTCACAGTTTACTTGAATTTCGATGAAAAGCTTGAGTAATTAAAATTCTATTATTATGTATGGGTATGTAGCTCTTGGATTTGTGGGTGAAATTGTCTTGTGCTGCATACATATTTTACCTAAATAACTCACCGATCTTTGAAAAGATTGGAAACAATAATCGGTATATATTTAAGTATATATAATATAAAACATATGTGCCATAATATATAAAAAGGATTTAGTCTTCCTTTCTGCTCGCTCAAAATTCATTCAGAATATATTAAATTTAATCGCACAACTAACAGCTTGTTCATGCAATAACAATATGCACTCACATATTCAAGTATCCGCTTATATAAGCAAATATATGCTTATGCATTTTTATTTTATTTTTTGGGCAATCAAATTTTAATGTGCCATTAAATGTGGCAATAAAGTGCGACGGAACAAGCGGTATTCATATCAAGAAAAAGTCAACTCAGGTACATATATAACATACTTTGCAGCTGAACAACCGGACATGTACATATAAATACACACACACATATATACATATACATATACATATACATATACATATACATATATTTCCTTCAGTAGCGCATCCGGCACTTTATGTGTGAACAACAATGAAACAAATTTTACGATTATTACTGATTTCAAAAACAAAGTCGATCGATTTTACGCCAATTCGTTTACATAAATACACAAATTTATGTACCTCAGCCTCAATTGCTGGCAAGAGTAAAGCCCCACGGCTTCTCTTTCCAGGAACCTATTTGAAATCCTTGGAGCCAGCGAAAAACATATAAATATCCATAAAAAATCATCGATTACAGCTGTTTGTTAGTTAAACAAAGGAAATCACTTTTTCTTCGAGAGCAGAACATACATATATCTTGGAATGTCGCTTGAAAAGAAATAAATCTTGTACGTATGTATATATATCTGCGATACTTAATAGACTTTATTAGTATTATATTATTATATTTTAGTATTATATTATTATACATTTTGTATTTTAGTATGATATTATTATATTAGTATTCAAAGAAAAACAAAGAAAAGAAAATAAAAGAGATAGAGATGGCAGGGACAAAGGATGCTCTGCCTTGAAAGAGAGAGAGAGAGAGAGAGAATGAGATAGAGATAGAGAGACAGATAAAGAAAGATTGAGTGAGATAGATAAAACGAAACAGACATAAAATGCGAGAGCAAAGTGCAGAGCGAGGAATTTTAAAAGTGAGACAGAGAGAGAGAGAGAGTGTGTGTGTGTGTATGGTGGAGAGAAGCAGAGAGAGAGAGAGAGAGGAACAGACAGAAACAGAACCTAGAGCATGATTGACAAGCAAACGACGAAGAGAGAGACATATGTATACACAGTGCGGAGCAAAAAGAGAGAGAGAGAGAGAGAGAGAAAGGTAGGTAGGTCAAAGGTGAGAGCATAGGAGCATTTGACACACTCATCAAAATAGAACTAATTTGACAAAACTGATATTATGATAGCTAGGCATGGCTGGGAAAGGGAGCTCGACGTGGCATACAGACGACTTTGATAGACTCTGCATTAAGCTAGAGACCTGTCCGATAAAAGTGAGCTCTGGCTATGGCTACGCACTTGGAGGAGTTTTGTTCTCATTGTGTTTATCGTTTCAGGGCCTACGTTCTGCAGTGGCCTCAAAGCGTTTGGCCTTAAATGGCAAAAATAAGATGAGCTTGCCGGAGAGGCCCGGCTTCAGATGTGTGAAGTATGCCAAAAACTGTTTCTGCGGCCTGGCTTCAACCGTATTCGTAGCCATAATTTTCTGTTTCATTCTGTATTATTCGGAGCTGCAGAACCCAACAGATCGGAAGGCTGAATTTGAATTCCTAACGGTCGGCATTATTTTGTTGATAGTCTTTTTGATATCGGGCGCGCTTCGTTATATTCAGGAGAACAACGACTTCCTGGTTGCCTGGGCCTTCATGGACCTGATGCCCATGTACTGTACAGTTATGCGAGACGGCCGAATGCAGATAATACTCTCCGAAAATGTCGTTGTGGGCGACATACTGGTAATCGCGTATGGGGAGCGCATCGCGGCCGATGTTCGAATCTTTTACGCCGAGGATTTGGAGGTGAACAATGTGGCGCTCACCGGGTACTCGACCTCGGTTACCATCATACCGGATGTTACGCATCAGGACAAATGGATCTCGCGCAATGTGGGCCTGGCGTGCAGCCATGTCACACATGGCTCCGGCCGGGGCCTGGTCATTGCCTGTGGCGATGATACCGAGGTCGGGATCATGGCTCGTCTGAGCATGGAGCCACGCCCACTGACCAGACCACGTAAAAATATGAAGCAGGTCGGCGATACTATACTCTATACTCTATGTATCTGTATATACTAATATTCAAATTACTTCAGGTGGTCTTCTATAAGTACATCCTCTTGTTCATCATGATCGGCGCTCTTGTTATATCGGTAACAATGACGGACCTGGGCATTACCAGTCTGCTCGAGTTCTATGTTAGCTTGACGGTGTCCTCGGCACCTCTGTTTGTGCCCAGCCTGGTGTTCATTGGCCTGTGGATCACCAAAAACAATTTGACTGAGATCGGCTGCTACGTTCGCAACATGGAGTCGGTCTCGACTGTGG
Organism: Drosophila mulleri; assembly: GCA_035047565.1. Lineage (NCBI taxonomy): Eukaryota > Metazoa > Arthropoda > Insecta > Diptera > Drosophilidae > Drosophila > Drosophila mulleri. Next base: position 12,568,922 of record JAWNPK010000060.1, on the reverse strand, counting down.
GCCTGACGACCGTTATTTGCTGTAACCTGCTTGGGTCCATGACGCAGCGCACTTGGCAGATCTCCGAGCTGTTTGTCGATGGAGAGCTACTTAATGTGCAATCCGAATTCGATGAGACCGATCATTTTCGGCATCTGATTCGCGCCTCCGTACTGTGCAATCACGCTAACTTCGCGCACGGCCAGAGGGGCTTGCCCGTCAACCAGCAGACGCTGGAAGGCACCGACTACGAGAAGGCGGTGCTCAAGTTCGCCATCCGGTTTGTGGAGAGCCTTCATGTGCTGCGCGTCAAGTACAAGAGAGTCGCCTGGAAGTCCGTGGACACCATTAGCCGTCTGCAGGTCAGCGTCCATATGACGGTCAACGACGACGATGAGACGGAGTATTATCTATATATACGCGGGCACTGGAACGAGGTCATGGATCACTGCAGCACTTGCTATATGGATAATGAGGCCGAGCCAGTTGAGCTGAGCGCAGACCTGCAAAATGAGATAGATAGTCATGGCCTCCAGCTGGAAAAGCTGGGCAGGCACATATATGCCTTTGCATCCAAGCGGCTGGACGCGGATGATTATATGCTGTCGTTGATCTCGAACAGTTTTACTTATAGCAACAAGAACACCTTTCTGAGCTTCATGAAAATATATTCGGATTCCATGTGCTTCTTGGGCCTCATTGCGGCACAAAATCCGCCGTATCCGCATGTCATAGATGCCATCGCTCAGTGTCGAACTGCGGGCATCAAGCTGGTGTTCATGACGCGATCCAGCGTGAATTTCGCGCGTGCCATTGCCAGAGCTGTGGGCATCTTTGGGGAGGACGCCGATACCGCCGACATGGCGGAGGGATTCAACATGGCGTTGCCCCGGGTCGAGCACCGGGTTGTCACAGCGGTCACGGTCAACATGCAAAACATGAGCACGCAGGTGCATCACCAGCGCTGTAACATCGAGCAATTGCTCCTCTCCCATGTGGACGTCGTCTTCAGCCGGATTGCCGTCGCCCAGCGCTACCTGATCATCGATACCTGCCGGAAGCTGGGCGCTGTGGTCACGGCGATCGGCAGCTCCGTCCATGATACGGCGGCCATTCGGTGCGCGAACGTGGGCTTCTCTGAGAGCGCCTCCTCCCACGTCAGCCAGTCCTCTGCCGACATCATTGTGCTGGAGAACAACTTTGTGACGGTGGTGCGGGCAATTGCCGAGAGTCGCCTGCTATGCGAGAACCAGAAAAAGGCCTTGGTCTATGGGCTGGCCACGAATATGTCCATGATAGTGATTCACTGCCTGTTCGTACTGCTGCAGATGCCATTCCGCATGCCCCTGGTGCCCTCGGCATTCATTTCGTTCTTTGTGAATCTGGTAAGGAATGGGGCATCGGGTGCTGAAGCTCCCCCGTTTCCATTTTGTTTGGTATCTCTTTCCTTCCAGATACCTGCATCTACGTTGTTCTATGAGCCGCCCGAATTCGACCTCATGAAAGTAGTGCCAAGGGTCAATGAGGATTTCTTCATTAGCCGACGGTAAAGTTGGAATCTCTTAGCTGAACTAAAAACCCAGCTTAATCGTCCATCTATTCACGCTCTAGCATGCTGTTTGTGGCCTACATAAACGTGGGCCTCCTGGAGGCCAGCGCCGTGGTACTGGCCTACATTGCGTATATGATGCGCAATGGTTTCCTGCCGGGAGCCCTGTTCCATCTCAGTGAGCGATGGTATGACGATTCTCTCAATGATATGATCGACTCGTATGGCCAAGAATGGGCAAGTATCTATGCGATTCTGATCAGAGATCTCTCCTCCTAACGACTTCATCTGCAGACGCGCGGCCAACGGATTCAGCTGGAGTATGAGATGACTTCGGTGATCGTCATCACCATAACCATAATGCAGGGCTGCCATCTGGTCATGTCCAAGACAGCACGGAACAGTCTCTTCAAGCACGGCTTTGGCAACCTGCGCCTGAACCTTGCCATTGCCTATATGATCGGCATCTGTTTTCTCTTCGCCTCAAATAGTGCGCCGCAACAACTGCAATGTTTACCTGTCAAGTGCGTCATTTCAATGGAGCATATCGAATATATTCATTGCATTTCTCTTTATGTCCTGCAGCTATCTGCCCGTCTTCCTCTACGTCCTCCCGTTGGCCATACTAACCGTTATTTTGGAAGCAATGCGATGTTATTTACTGAGAAAATATCCTGGCGGCTGGCTTGAGGAGGTATCATATTATGGATGCCTATAAGATATATGAATATATGAGTATGTGAATATATGAATATGTGAATATATGAATATATGAATATAGGAATATAGGAATATATGAATATATGAATATATGAATATAGGAATATAGGAATATAGGAATATAGGAATATAGGAATATAGGAATATATGAATATATGAATATAGGAATATAGGAATATAGGAATATATGAATATATGAATATATGAATATATGAATATATGAATATATGAATATATGAATATATGAATATATGAATATATGAATATATGAATATATGAATATATGAATATATGAATATATGAATATATGAATATATGAATATATGAATATATGAATATATGAATATATGAATATATGAATATATGAATATATGAATATATGAATATATGAATATATGAATATATGAATATATGAATATATGAA